>OX443561.1:154399868-156799868 GCA_949372485.1 Cheilosia soror
AGAATGCTTATGTTGTCTTAAATATCTATTTTGATCAAAATCGTTAGAGCGGTTTTTTGTAAAATTTTGCTGACAAATGTTACAATTTGGATTCGAAAAGCACTGTTATTAAACTATTAAGATGAAAACTGAGTACGACATATTCTTCAGGATATAAACATTACCTAGCAGATATATTTTCATCCAAATCGAAAAAGGGGTTTTCGAGAAAAAGCCAATTTTTAAAACTGCCGTTGCTGGACTTTTTAGAGAAAAACTGGGTATGCAGTCAGGTTAAGAAGCATGCTTACATTAACTCAACTATCAATTTTGGTTCAAATCGTTAGAGCCGTTTTCGAAAAAATCTAAATTTAGGCATATTTCGTAAAATTTTTATATGGGAGGTACCGTTAATATTAGGGCTAGCATAAAAAAAAAAAGTCCCGAGCGGGAAGCCTACAAACTCTAAATACGAAGTTTGAAGCAAATCCGTCCAAGCGTTTAGATTCCCCAGGGGTGGGACAGACCGAATATACGGACGGACAGAATTGCGAGACCCACCTTTTTGAGTTCCCCTAATCATCGTAATACATATCAGAATTGATCAAAATCTCGAGTTCGAAATTTTGTACGAAAACAATATCTTTCTCTTAGATACTATCAGCCTTATTCAATAGATTCATTTAATCTGTTAATTATCAGTGTCTCAGCTAATTCACTTCAAACTCGAAACTGTCATTTTAATTAAGGATTAAAAAATGTTCATTCATAAAGAATTTTTGCTCGTATACCAGTTAATCAAGGAATTAAGGCAATAAGCCTAAAAGTATACCATCATTTCATATAAAAGTATGCAATTGGTAGAAATATTTGATAAATTCTGACATTTTTCTCTGGAATGTTGTGTGCATGAGATAAGAACGCCATGATGATTTGAATAATTTAATTCAGAGTTAATTTGCTCCTGAATGCCGAATTCGGCATTTAATTTTTTGAAACTTGATTAAATGGAAATTAACTTTGAAAAAAGTTTATGAATAACGTTTACTGCAATTAAACCAAAATTAACCCTAATTCAGATTTAATTAAGTGTTATGAATAAGGCTGTATGTATACGAGAAAGTTAAAAATGTTATACATAGTTAACAAATTTCAAATTTCAAATTTAAAAATGTTCTCCAATTGTAGTTGGTACACATCCTCACGTTCTTTTCGGTTGCATATGTTGCATAGTATAGGAAGATCTGGGCGGTGCGGGATATAATTAAGGGGCAAGAGCTCTCCATTTAGTCTAAAAATGGTGCTCATTATAGCCGTTGGTTTGCCAGCTATGGAATATGTTTTATCAGGTTTTTTCGTTCTGCGCACCTACGTCATTTGAGCGCAGAATGCATTTTGACAGGTAGAGATAATGGTGAGAATATTTGCCAGTAGAGTTTTGTTTTCATTTGATTTGTGTTAATTATAAATGGATTTGCTGAAAATGTTTAATTTAATTTATTTGTAATGATGCGATAAATATTATTTTAAAGTTTTGTTATGATTCAAAAAGCGTATCAGCCTTATTATAGAAACGAAACAAGATGATATTTTTTTCATTTTGAATGCAAAATAGTTTAAGTCATGGCCATTGACCGCATTTCCTCTTTTAGGAAATGCAGATTACAAACTCTTAATGTTTTTTTGTTTAGTACATCTTTTCTTCTACAGAAGAGTACCTATATTGCTTAAGCACAGTTTTTTCCTTTGAGAATCTATGCCGGTGTGCAATGTTTTTATTTTCTGTATTGGTGTTACACTCAAACACAGCACAAACACCCATTTCAATAAATGTTGGTATTTAATTGTTTTTTTAATATTATTTGGAGCAATTAAGGCAATCGACTAGGTACTAAAATCAACCCAAACCGAACGAACTACACAAATTCTACGCCCATATGACGTCACGTTCAAAATGGAGAACATGCGCAATGCGTAATCTATAGTAATTGAATCATGGATAGTGGCTTAGTCTGCTGTAGTATGATCGGTGTTGGGATGCCTGTGCTGCACTCACAAATTGATTGTATAATCTGTGACCAGTTTTCTTCAATAGGGAGCGAAGCATATTCATAGATATTAGATCGTGTGTAACAAGAATAAACAAGTTTTTCAGCGGCATGTCCACTACTTTTGGTTTTATTTCCTTTGAAAATCAGCAAGTTTTCTTGCCGCACCCTGTACATAGATCTTAAGACATTTATGACTTTAGTTGAAAATAAAATTTTGTACAGTTTATAAAAAAGAGCTTCGCGTTCTACGGTATTAAATGCTGCTCGGGAATCTACAAAAAATGCATAAAGTTTTTTTACACCTCTTTTTATATGCTATAATTCACTAGTGAAAATATTTGGTCAATTGTTGAATACTTAGCTCTAAAACCTGGCTTGAAATTCATGCAACATTTTCTTATTTTCAACCCACGTCGTAAGCCTGTTGAAGAGCAAATAACTTAGTTGACGCATTCAGGAATGATATTCCCCTATTTATATTTATTAATATGTACATAATATGGATAAGTTTTTCAAACAATAATTTTCTTATACACACATTTGCCAACATGTAATAACTTCGTTCGCGTAAGAAAAATACGTATCAGTTCATAAAATATTTGAAAAATCTAAAATGTGTGAATATACATATGTATTTACATATACCTACGATAAAAAACGTCAAAGAAAAGCCAGTTTATGTCGTCGTACATACAGCCAGACACGACCAATCCCTAACCGGGCATATTAATAAGTCTCGATATGTAACTTGGAAATACACAACAACAGGCAACACTACTTTCGCATATTCCAGTAATGTATAGTTTCTCAATCCAATTCCCAGATCTCTATTGTCTTAGGTATTGGCCGTAGAGTGCTCCTGTGAAGATTGGTCAAAGAGGAGTGGCACCTCCAATACAAAAAAAAAATAATTAAAAAGGCAAAAACTGCCTGGCGAACCTGGCGGGGGTTCAACTAGTTTAACAAATTATCGAAATTTACTGCCACTGCCTGTGACTCAGTTGTTAGTGTCCTAGACTATTGAGCAAAGGGTTTCGGATTCGATTCCCGGTGAAATACAAATTGCATTTAAAGTTTTTTTCCACTGCGCTATCTCTTGCGAACATCTCACAAACCAAGAGTGCCTGTTGGGTCAACTATTTATTTATTTAAGTTCTTCGCCCACTCAAATATCAAAAAATATATCCTGAACTTGACATCCTTTCTGTGCATACTATTTTGGCCTATCTACGTCACACCTAAATGACAACCACTAACGCTAGACATATCTCAGCGGCAAAATAAAACTTTGTTACAGTAATCATGAGTTACGAGACATTTTATATGCCATTGCCGACTTGGTCACTTTCTTTCCTCCTACACAAGGCAATGTTGATATACTAGCTGACTGAATAATTCCTTTGATTTACTACGAAATGTTGACATTTTGAGGGCGAGTGACATTTGCAACGTATTTAAATAAAACCAACCATCACATTAGCAAGAAAGGCAGTCTCTGCTTTGTAATCAGTAGAAATGGCTCAGAAAAAATTGGCTCAGTTTCCTATTCCTACTTCCTATACTTTATCAATAAAGAAAGTCACACCAGAAGATAAACTATCATATGTGTACAAACAGTTACGCATTGATTGTGTCCTCGAATGTGAAAACAGAAGTTTTTGCCTAAAGTATATCTGACCGCTCTGCGTGTAAATAATAAAAGAAGGGTCTTATAGAAATTATTTCCGATAAAAGTTCCAAAAATAGACGCTGACGTAAATGTATGCTATTCTTTGGTCATTCGTACCTATTGTATCCCACTCATTACATACACTGCCCCAAGACAAAGAACCAAACACAACATTATTATGCCAATCGTGATGGATCCGTTATATGAACATCAATTGTTTGGGTTACTCATGTGAATCCTGGCAATGTTGATGAATGATGACGATGAAATGCCAATTTCTGCTCCTTTAGATTCTTCCTTTCGGCTGTCTTCATGGCAGGCGTATTATACTCGTATTATTAGTGTACAATACATTTACTCTATTTAATGGGATCATTAGATATAGAACGTTTGGCTTCCTGCGATTTTCTGGCAAGAAAATATGATTTTTAAGGAAATGTAGCTATGGAATTTGAAATTTATCGTGTGTATCATATCTGTCATGTTTCTATAACCCTTGTCAACAAAAATTATCCATTTTCGAGCTTAAATAGATTTTTAAATGTTTTTTTCTGTCATAACCTTCAATAAAAATGTGCTTGTTTTTTTTATTTTTTGTATATAAATTTGACCACATCTTGCCGGGAATAAGTGACAGTGATATTATGTACTTTTTTTTCGAAAATGAGTAGAGTATTTGTAAATAACAACACATCATACTGAAGTCAAGAAACTTATGACAGGTAAGGTTTGCCTATTAATATAAATGACTTCGAGTAAATGGAATCCATTGTGCCCAAGAAAGTGGAAACTTTTTGTGAGAAATTTGTTTTCAAAAATAAGCACAATGTGATCACAACAAGTGTCACACAAAATTGACGAACAGATCAAAATTAGGTTGAGAATGAGATCGTATGGGTATGACTGACTGTATGAAATAAAAAAAAGGAAGTACCTACATATATTTTTATTTTTATTTTTATTTTTGGTATAAAAACGTTTAAATTGTCACATCTCAACAAAAAAAAATCTAATTTAGAAAGGGTGTATTGACAGAATTGTTAGATATCTCCTCCTGCCACCTAAGGCGAGGTCTTCCTCTACTTCCTCGGAGTTAGACTCAAAAACTCTTGCATCTGCAGGCCGAAGTGGTGTCTATCCGTTCTGCTTGTCATAGCCATCTTCGACGTTAATTAAGCTCAGTTGGCCGTTGGATCGCATCCTTCAAAGCCGTCAACACCTCTTTCTCTTAAAGCGACCAAGGATATATTCATCCGTTTTAGTAGAGTTCATAGCTTCAGCAATATAAAGCAGGGCCAAAATAAATAAATAGCTATTATGTGCCCGCCACCGTCACCTAAGGTCTTTCAGTTACCTGCGGTCTTCCTCTGCTTCGTTGTCTTTCAGATGTGAACGCATATACTCGTCGGGCTGGTGCGTTGTTGTCCATACACCCCTAGCCATTTCAGTCGCTAAATTTTGAGCATGTAGAACGTATTTTGACTATGTAGCTCGAAAACTTTGTCGTTTTTTGAAACTCCTCATCCACACACCACACTCCATCCATACAAACTGGACCAAAAAATACTCCAAGAATCTTTCTCTCAAAGCGTGCCAAAAAAGTTTTTATCAGCTTTCGATAAGAGACATAGTTCTGCACCATACAGCAGGACCGCGGTATGAGAGGACTTTACGTCTTAGGCCCTAGTTATAGCTATCATTGAAATGCATCTTTGAAAATTTTGTTTTCCGATTTTAAGACGATTAATCAAACAATATTGGCTTTAGTTGGTATCAAAATAAAGGTAACCAATTGTGGAATTACGAAAGAAATTACTTAATTCTGACTAAAACTCTTATTTAAATTAAATTTTATTATGTTTCACTGATCAAAATCGATTTCAATGAACAGCTGATTCTCGTTTCTCCAATTTGGAACCAAATCGTTTCACTGATGTGTTCGATTCTCTTTCTATTCTCAGCAGTTCTGTCAGTTTTGCTTTCAATAATCAACTCTAACCTCAAAACCTAAGTCGATTTCCATTGGGCTTTTACCGTTTTGCTCTCAGATCTCGGATTTTTCCTGCCCAATGGAACATGGAATGAGATTACTTTTTGTTTGCATTTGTGTTGGTGTGTTATTTGACAGTCAACAATTTTTTTTATTGCAATTTGTGTTTCTTGTTTTGGTATTGGTTAAAGTATGTGTGAATCTCGCCCTCGAATCGAGATTCGCAAAAGTGATCTGAATCTTATGTCGATTTTCTTTGAGCAAAAAAAGCACTTTTTTTTAAGATTCAGAGCAGTTTTTCTTCTCTAGAAATCAGCTGTCTGTCAAAATCAATTTTCTTTGGGCAAAAAAAAGCACTTTTTTTAAGATTCAGATCACTTTTGCGAATCTCGATTCGAGAGAGAGATTCGCACATACTTTCACCAATACCAAAACAAGTGACTCTTGTCAAACTTTGAGGTTAGTTATTGTTAGGGGAGACTGGGACACATTTGAACGTGAGACACATTTGCACATTGCTAATAAAACAACATTTTAAAACTATTTCAAAGTACATACTTATAAACCAAAATTTAAACTTGGTAATACCGTGTTCTTTAGTCGTCAATGACTTTCGGATGTCTTTGCAGTCGTGTCGCCTGGAAGTAGACGCATGAGGAGGTTTTATGCTTAAATTGCATATTTTAATTATTCTTATTTGTAAGAGTGTACACATTTTATAGTGAGCTTTTCTTTTTGTGTAAAATATATTTTTAAGGCACAACTGCATTTGAAAACGTATAAAGGTACGTTTTTTGACAAATATGAAAAATATAAATATTTGCGCACATTTTTCTGTCGCTTGACTTATTGGGGTAGGTTTGAACAAAATAGTCGGGGCACATTTGAACAAGGGGTAAGTGGCATTGAACTAAAAGCTAAGGTACCACCACCAATTAACGCTCCGGGAACATCGAGGACAGCTGCGGTGATAATTTTTGTCTTAATTTTTTTAAAAATTTATGTTCGGTTAATAAAATAACTCATTTTTGTTTTAGAAAGTTTCTTCAGTCTGTAAAATACCTATTTCAGTAATTTCAAAATTTCAGTTTGCTTTTGCTAAGTCGTTTTTGTTTTCTTTATTAAAAAAATAAAGTTAATTTATTTTATTAAACAAATACAAAGCATGTAGTAACTTATTAGCTGCTAATAGCAATTACAATTACTGCCGTTCAAAAGTGCCCCCCGTATGGGGAAGGGGGGTTCCTTTGAACATAAGGACCTACTTCGTTTTTAAATAGAAATAAATTATACGCCTTTACTAAATTTACGTAGTTATTTGTCCAAATCAAAGTTTATTTGCATTTCTTAAAGTGAGTTTAATAATTTAAACAAATAGGATTTTATGAGACCTCAAAGCAAAAAGGGTTCAAATGTGCCCCAGTCTCCCCTACCTATTGTGGAATAAATTTGAAAATATGAAAATGGATATTAATGTAGACGAATGGATCGTCGTATGGGGTTGTTTTCATGGGGAAGGACGAAGTTCTAGTTCAAAACAAAACAAGTAAGTAGTTATTGTACAAGTACAAGTAAAAAACTAACAATTAACAATTCAATTTTATAAACACAAATTGGAATTTGAAAACAGCTGACTGTCAAATCACACACCAACACAAATGCAAAAAAAATTGATCTCATTTCATGTTCGATTGGGGCAGGAAAAATCTGAGATTGAGAGCAAAACGGTAAAAGCCCAAAGAAAATCGACATTAAAAAAAGTGCTTTTTTTGCCCAATGGAAAATGAATTTGACAGACAGCTGATTTCTAGAGCAGAAACACTGGTCTGAATCTGAAAAAAAGTGCTTTTTCTTGCCCAATGGAAATCGACACTAGACTCGTTTGTTGAAAAGTCACTGACAGGTTCTTTCACTGACAGGAATTTTTCAATGATTGCTATAACTGACTTGTCAAAAAAATGAAACCACCATTCCACTGATTTGTTCCAATGATGCATTTCAATGATAGCTATAACTAGGGCCTTAGATGCCCTCTTAAGTCCGAAGAAATATCTATTGGCAAAAGTGATTCTTCGCTTGATTTCTACAACGATGTCGTTTTGCGGGGTAATTGTAGAGAATAAGTAGACGAAGTCTTTAACTACTTCGAAGTTATATCTGTCAATTGTGGCGTTTTGCCCGTTTTACTCTGGGTGATCACAAAATCCGTCGTATTCGAAATTTTGCTACGAACCCCGAAAGAACTATCACAGAATGCGTACGGCGGATTAAATTCGTAACAAAAATGTCCACTACGACGGATTCTGTGATTATTTCGGAAGATGTAGCAATACTAGTCACCAGACACAGACACTGGTTTTGAAAATACCTACCAGTTCAAACCTATGGAATTCTTAATAGCGAAAACTTGCCAAATATACAAATGTTATTCCTCAATTATAAGGCAAATACTCACCTATTGACGCAGTTCTAAATAAAATTAAAATAATAAAAATAAATAAATTTTCCTAAAATGCGTTCTTCGTAAAAGTATTTCAATGTAAATTTATAACAACGGATAACTCAGTATACTATCTGTATCTCCATATTATACCCTTAAGCAATCAACAGCGAATTGTAACACAATCATCACTTGGGACATCCTCTTCGAGTGCGATTCTTCTGAATGCATATATATTTCTGTATGTATTTATTTTTTTTAAGAAAAAAAAAATAAAACACTGTCAAGGATGAAGTGAATAAAAATCAATGAAACTCAAAATCTCTTGACTATCGATACAAAGAAAAAGTGGGCTGGGCAGTGGTGGTGGGATGGAAGCGGGAAGTACGAACTAATTTTGAAACTTTTCTTGCTTGCTTCATAAACTGTCACAGCGTCCTAGAAATGTCGTGTAATCATTGCGCACAATGCAATCCATCAAGTCAACAATATGAATGTACATAATTACATATATTCAACCAACCATAAGATATAAAACATTTTCCCTCTTATTCTTTTGCAATTCCACAGAAAAACTGAAGCATATTAAAGACTGAAAAATATCACAAATTTGCCAAAAGCAAGCTAAAATCTCGTTTAGTTCTTATGAAGATTATTCTGTTAACTGTAAAACAGATAGATTGTGGACCTCAATAAAAAGAGAAAGCTTTCAAAACAAAGTGCAGCCGAACGGCCAACGAGTAACATTTAATCGAAATCAATCAAGAGATACATTCTCCACCAGACAATGTCATCACGATCTAAGGAAAAAGTTGCGGCAGCTATTCGAAAGGTATTCAAAAGAAATGACAAACAGTCGGAAGGTGCCGAAGGTAATCAGCCACCTACTGCTAATGGTGGCCCTTCAGGCTCACCAGGACGACGTTTAAGACGGTAAATACGAAAATAGAAAAGTTCCTCTTATGTAAATTGCGGCAATTATTCATTGTAACGTTTTGTGTTTCTTTGCAGGGGGGTTTCACCGGCAACAAGTAAATCGACTTTGAAACTAAACGATTCCACAATTCGTTCTAGACGACTCATGAAGGAGTTTAGGGAAATACAAAGAATGCAGAACAGCGCAATGGGACCCATTTTCACAGTAAGTAGTTCTAAACGATTACAAAAAAGGTTTTTTTCTGGTAATTTTGATATTTTCTAAGGTCATTTAAAATAGAACCCCCAAATATAAACATGGAGGCTTAATTATGCGTTTATGTCAGCTGCACGATTGGTTAATTTTCTACGAACTGAAAAGGATTATAGACCTTAAACCTATTGCGCCACAATTTCTGGTTTTCTATTGCGTTTTACACTCTAGGTCTAGATGATGTTAAACTTCCTATTTAATCAACTATATATTGTATTTCTATTCAAGCGCCAACTCAATGGCGATACCTAGTACCTTTAGGGAAACAATCATTCACTCATCAGTGGTTTAGAAAATCGAATGGAATAATAATTTCTCATCGAACTCGGCAGACGTTTTTTTTCAAGATCCATATGGTATAAGATAAAAAATGGTAACTTGCTAATCAATTTTGACGTATGAACGAACGAGTCCATATTTAGTGACGAGTGTGTCTGGCCTGGTACTTTAGTGAGTCACATTTTGAAAGCAAAAGATCTAGGGAAGGAAAATCAGGAGATTATTTGCAAACTTTTGAGATCTTTTAAAGACTAATACCTAAAGACTGGCTGATCTCTAATCTGAATATAGCATTCATTTTTGGATCGGGAGGACTTCGATGAGGACTTCTTTTTATTGTAGTCAGGTTGGTAGTGAAAATGAGCTATATCGGTCGAATAGTTCTGGTACCTACCATGCAAAACCAATATTAGAACCTGTTGTGTACGTACTAAACTCCCATGCCTAACATTTTGGATGACTTGTTTGCAATGGAGGGTATAAGAGCATCGACCATGATATCGTCTGATGATAACACTTTTACCTGTTACTTTATTACACCTAACATTTTATATTTGACTAGCTTTTGACCGCGGCTTCGCTCTCGCAGCCCTCAGGTTTTGGTCCACAGAGATCCTTCACAATCAGTTAGTTTCCTTTTTCCTACCTATGAAAGTGCCTAAGGAGCAGTTAGTAGTATCTCTGAGACATATGTTTAACATCCTTTTGGAGAAAACAGGCAAAATATTATATGATCAATTTGTAAGTGAAGCGTTGTCATCTCAACACAGATCAGCAGACTGAGCCGCTATTTACGACGGTACAATACGCATTTCTTGCGTATATGCATTTACACTCTGAATGCCCTCTGAACCGCAAGCAACCGTGAGTCGTTACCCATGGCGTTCTGAATATAAACTGTGTGTGTGTGCCGCCAGGCATGTACGAAACATTATGTGACGTTGTATCTAACTATGACATATACTTGTTTAACTTCCAGGGGCCTGTACCAAAAAACAACAATTTAACTTTTTGACAATTAATTTCTTAACATATAAATTTAACAGGCAAAGTTATGTAGTTTCTGTACCACCAAATTATTCGATATGAAAGTTAACAAGTAAAATTTCACACTTGTTGTAGAATTTTGCAAAACTAAATGGCGATTCAAAGCGTGTGCGCGTTGGGAGAATAGTTTAGTTTAGGCTAATATTATACACATAGTTCAAAACAGAATGCAGATTATATGCACGAATAGAATGTAAAATTCTCTAGAATAGTGAAATATTCATAAAGTTTAAAAATTTGGGCTCTGGGATATTGTCTTTGGAACATAAAGTGCCCTATCGAATAATTATGCAATACATTTGATTATAAAAACCAAAACAATATTTTACAAACATTAAACTGTTTATATTATGATTCAAATTTAATAGTAAAAAAAAAACACACGAAAATCTCTAATAGCAAATAAAAAATATAATTATTCTATTCATCAGTTAGAATTTTGCAACAATTTAACAATCAATTGTAACAATATTGTCGTTTTGTGGTACAGAAACTGGGAATTCATCAAATTTCCCACTTGTTAGAGTTTGTGTTAAAACTGGTTAAGACGATTATTTAATTATGTTTTGGTGGTACAAAAAATGTTGTTATATGTTAAAATTTGCCTGTTTAACTAAACCTGTTGTTTTGTGGTACAGGCCCCTGGTTTCCAATTCTATTTCATCATATCTTCGATTAATGCAATATAGCATTCAAATCTATGATATCAAAGAAACTCAACAGTGGATAACAAGCTTAAGATCGCCTTTTTGTTTACGTTGCAAGTTTGTTGTAGCGATATATTTAATGTTTATTGTTTAATCATTATAACATTGTATATACCTACCACTCTTTTTTTAAAGGTCATATATAAAGATTTATAGACTAGAACACATTAATTTCGTTTACAAGCGATCTCAATCTCAAGTCGAATCTTGATTGTCCGTTTTTATAAGCTAGAATGTTGCGAGCGCGACATGCGATTGGTTTTATTCACCCCTATCATGGAATCCGCCGGAGGGAATTGTTCGCGGAAAAGAATATTTTGGTATCGTCGAATCCGAAAAGTGAACAGAAATCTGGAAAAAAAACCACACCCTAACAATAGTATGTGTTAATATTATGTATATACCTACCTATATGACATAATAACCGTTCAATTTGCGGATTCGACGATACCAAAATATTCTTTTCCGCGAACAATTCCCTCCGGCGGATTCCATGATTGGGGTGATTATGTTTTATCTAGAATGTCATTGTTTACATACAACTCGCCGCATACCGAATCTTGAATCACTTTCGCTTGCTTTCGTTCACAGAACTGATGTTAGGATTAGGACTAAAAGAAGTGTAAAAAATGTGGGAGTTGTGTATTTTAGTGACCGAATGAGTGGATTGTTGATGTTGTATTTAACAAAGTTATAAAAACAGAAATATTATTCTCTGAAAGGTTCATGGACGAAATGAACAATAGGACACGTCGCCACTTGTACTGATTTTTCCTAGGCATAAAAACAGAGTGGATAAATGCATTATGGGCTTAGAAAACTAACGTATGAAAACCGTGTGTAAAATATGATAAAATACGCCAAGAGGATATAAACATCTCACTACATAATAAAATACATGCACATACGTTTTAATATAAATCAAGCTCGCTTTTACAATTTTAGTTGTAGATTTTACTTAACGCAGTAATATTCATGTGTGTGTGTGATGTGAAATTGCATATTCGTTTGCATTTGCATTTTCAGTATCAGCACTTTAAATTTTTATTTTTACGCGAGGGTTAAATGTGCAAGAACACTTCTGAAAACAGATTTTATTATGGTACATGACACTCGGTGCTTAAAAAACAACTTATGTAGAGTCTAATTGTACCAACACATAACACATAATAATATATACCTATCGCCCGCGTCTATTTATATTATCCTTTTGTACAATTCCACAGGTCGAGCTTGTAAACGACAACCTTTACGAGTGGTATGCTCGCCTGCATATTATCGACCCGGACTCACCACTCGCGGAGGACATGGTCGAATTGAACATTCCGTTTATTCTGTTACATTTGGTATTTCCGGAGAATTTTCCCTTCGCCCCACCATTTATGCGTGTCGTTGAGCCACGAATAGAAAAAGGCTTCGTCATGGAGGGTGGTGCTATTTGTATGGAGCTATTAACACCGCGCGGATGGGCAAGCGCCTACACCGTCGAGGCAGTACTAATGCAGTTTGCAGCGAGCTTAGTTAAGGGACAAGGTCGGGTAGCTAGGAAACCAAAAAGTACAAAGGAATTCAGCAGGTGAGCGAGAGAGATTCTCAAAATGAAATTCAATGGAAATTTAAATTTAAATTTGGATGCTTTGGCTGTTTTCTTATTCTTCTAGACGATCGGCGGAGGAGGCATTTCGATCGTTGGTGAAGACACACGAGAAGTACGGTTGGGTGACTCCAGCGCTGTCTGACGGCTAAAATTGAACTGCAGTGCGGATGATATTTGAATTAATATAACCTTATGGCCAAATAAGTTTTTTTATGTGCATTCGTGTCAGTATTCAAGAATGATCAAGCCATACGTACTCATACATTTTACTTTTGATTTTCTTTAGCAGTTTCATTTAAATGTGAGTAGATGTTGTTTGCCATAAAATGTATCTCATTGTGCTTTCAGCTTGGTGTTCCTCTTAATTTATAATTTTATATTAATTTGTAAAGATATATGTTATGTTTATATATATGCAATATCTAGTATATGTACATAAAAATAGATGTCCTTAGAAACATAGAAACATGTATTCTATAAACTCCGAAACCACACAACCGATTGGGTCAAATTTTCAATCAATCTTCGGTATTGACCAGATAGTGTTTATTTGAAGACAGAATCGGTGACACCTTCTATACCAAAAAAACATTGCAAACGCAATTTTTTAACTCTCATGCCATGGGAGCTAACGTTGCAAAGTTGTGGACGGGATTTGAAAATGGGGCATAGTTGTAAAAGCCAGAAAGAACATGTCTAATGAATTCCAGTTAACTTTAGTTAAAACTCTTATGGGAAACGATTTTTTTTACAATGAACATTTTCAAAACTACAGTCGTCTTAAATCGACTACCTTTTTCTGGACTAGATTTCGCTTAAATGCAAAAACTATATTGGTCATCATACAATTGAAATTTCAACAAAAAGGTTGCCTTTGTTGGTTTCTCATCCGTATACATCAACTAAAAGAACCGTTGTGATCAATATAGCCAATAAACATCCCAGACACATCACGTCCCACAGCTGTGAGACTTAGATCCCTATTGTGAGTGTCGATAGTTGATCGTTGAGCGACTACAAATGTCTGGTCGATGCTTTCTCTTGGAAGAGAAACAATTTTGTGCGTACGAACGCAATCGACAATTATCGTGACGATCGCTGATCGACAATCACAATAAGGGCCTTAGTAAATAAATTTGTTAAACGTCCCAAATATCGTGCAATTCATATGTGGTTTGCGACCATTCTAGCCTGACTGACTTTTTACAGCTCCGATCTGATTAACCTGCGCGGCAACGAAGTATTAGGCTTATACGCTTTTAATGTTTGCAATATATGTTTAAATTATAGTAACTTGAACATTAATGTATTTTTATATTGTTTTCAGAAAATATGTATTAACTTCAACTGGAGCACAAACACTTAGTTTTTGAGTCATCCTTTGCAATAAACATACATTACATAGTTGTATTTTTTTTTAAGAATCATCATCTTTCATTTGATCTCTCTGTTGATGGTATTTCTATCATAATACCTTCTATTTGTTGTCTATTATGTGAGCAGGACCTTACAAATGCTAAACTCAAATAAAGAAAAGCCTAAAAAACCATCCAACAAATTTTAAAATTAGATAAACATATATTTTGGGATTTGAATTCAACAAACTGAAATATATTATTAAAAAAAACAATACCTTCGTGCTCATTTATAGTATTTAAATATAAATTATACCTATATAAATGTGTAAATGAAATGGTTCCAATAAAGAACTAAACCAACATTGCTAATGAACAATTTGCTGTAAATAATATTCAAGCTTTAACAATTAAATAAAAAATTAAAATAATTTTTAAACAAATTTACAATAAATGAAAAAATATAAATAAAATATATATAAATTATAAAAACAACTCTGCCCAAAATTTTTGAACTTAATGTAAAAAGGCCAAATAAATTTTAACCTTTCTTCTATAATTTTAAAAATATATACTTAAAAATAAGTGTTAAATAAAATTCAACTGTGTTATAATAAAATTAAATTAAATTAATTACGTTTATGATTTTTCGTATAAAAAAAAATAGTTATTTTTAAAAAGTTTATTAAATTTTCAATAAATAAAAGAAAAACCGAATATACATATTGTGTTTTTTTGATTTTCGTTTTTTTATAATACATATTTTGTTATTTTGGAATATTTATTGACTAGTTATCTTTACATTGAAGACATTTTATTAAAATGAATTTATTAATTCATAGGTAGATATTAATGTATCGTTGTTGGAACTTGTGTAACTAAATATAACATGATTTACCTAAATAATGAGCATAATGCATGGTTATTATGTTTTCATAAATGTATACATTTAAATAATTACATTCATATATATAAATAAATAAAATGTTTATTTGTTTTAAGAATTCAGACTTTGTGTTTACTTTTGGAAATAACTGCTGCATTGCATGCATATCGCAACTGGAACTAAAAATAGTAAGTACATAGAGAAAAGGACTGCTTATCAGACGAGCGAGAAATAAATGTAGGACCCTAATCATCCCTCTTGCTCTATGGTGTAGAAGCATGGACTTTACCAAAGGCAAATGAGATATCTTTGGCCTTTTTGATTTTCAGTCACGTTTGCCTTGATGAAACTTAGAGAAGAAGATTTAACAACGAATTCTACCAACTGTACTGCGATATTCAATTGCCCTTTCAGCCTAAAGAAACAGCGATTGGCAAGAGTTTTTCTTTGTTTAATTTTATCCAAGATGTTTTTAAAAGCGTTTATAGGAGAGTCGAGATAGGTGTCTTACTGGATACCTAAAAGTTATAGCTGTCGATTGTGACGTTTTGCCCGATTCCGATTCGTCAATGTTGGGTGTCCGGGTGTCCCTTCTTAACGAAAGCAAACACAGTAGGCGAAACCGTCCATTATATTATAACGAATATCCGATATGCGATATAACGAATGATTTCCAGATTTACATTACATTATCTCCACAATAGCGACCGAATTGTGGTTACGATTTGCTATTCTATATAACGAACGTAAACCATACAAATAGTACGTATACATACGTATATGGTAATTGCGCATCTGCTCTAGTTTCCATACTATGGTGTTTTTAATAAGGGTATTCATGCAACGTCATAAGTTTACCATTTGCGTATAATGGTAAGTTTACGACACACGTTTCATAAACGCCCCAAATAGCTGCTTTCGTAAATGATGGTAAACCAATCAGCTGTTTCATATGAGAGGGAACGAATAGATTAATAAAATGCGAACAAAGGGAATTATGAAATGCAAATGTGAAATTGCACATTTTACTATTCCAAGTGTAGGATAATTAGTTAGTCCATCAATTTGTATTAAGAAAACAAATTTTAAAGGGGTTTAAATAACATTGACCTCGTCGAAAGTTTACCATCTCGGTTTTCCACACAAATTCGCGTAGCAAGTTTACCATCTTGTGGTAAATGATTTTCCATACAAAATTTGACAGTTCATTTACCACGTTGTAAACTTACCAAGTTTTTACGACGTTGCATGAATCCCCCTAATATTTTTTTCTGAATAGGTACATACTGAGTTCGCAATCACGTTATCCTTATCATTACAGTGTTGTGTTGTGACCTATTCCAATTCCAGTCGTCGTCGCCTACCTACTTGTTAAAATCGGTTACTTTTGGTTATTCCAACAGTTTTGAATTTTATGCTCACGCTTAGTTTTGCGTTTAGATTCCGTCAGTGCCAAATTTTAAGTTTTGCATAAGTTATTAAAATTATTGAATGGCACAAATCGTTATATTCGTTATACTGAACACCCACTGTATTTGGGTTTGCATTGGTTAACCGCTAAACCCATTTTAGCCGCCTCCGTTTCTATACTTGCAAACGCACTTGTGGCAGCTTGCTTTAAGTCGTTTTCGGTTGGTCGTCCAGAACACAAACCAGTAAGAATAGACCGTCGACTCCTCCCACATAACGGACTTTGCCTACAAGCTGCCGGCGAGACCAGGATTTTTCATGTATTGGTGCTGTACAAAATCAAAGGGGCGCCATTAACGCACGCATACTTGAAAAATCCTGGTCGCATGGTATTGCATAGAAAAACATTGCCGCCATTAATTTTGACATTTACACGTATTCACAGACAGGGAAATTCTTTCCGGGGGGAATCGGGTAGGTGTACGGGAAGTCGGCGGTCTATTCTTACTGGTTTGTGGTCCAGAACCGTCCGGAAGCAACCCGAACGCTTCTGAAAGCGTTCGATTGGCAATCAACTGACAGTTCTTCTACTGAAAAGAAGAGAAATTTGCTTCTGGATTTGAATTCAGAATCGCGGAGAGTTCTTTCGGACGGTTCTGGGCGACCAACCGAAAACGACATTATTCTACCAATGCTGTCAATTTCAATGACATATGCAAGTAATTGGACGGACTTTTGAAAGGTCGGTGGCACTTGAACGTTAGTACAAAAGTAAAGAAACACCCTTTAGTAGATATTGGCCGCTAGTCATCTAGCACGCAATATTCCTGAAGGAGGTGGCGCTAGAGATCTAATGACAGCGGCAAAGTGAAATTAGATCCAATTTGAATTCGTATTATTTCATCTTCATGAGAGTCAAAAATGTATTTTGTGCCATCATGCCACATATTTATTAATAGACTATAATTTAAATAAACAAATACACATATACAATATATTAATTACATACAAGTTTGAATTCCCATTTTAAACCAAATTGGAAATATTTGACTTCTGCACTTTCACTTTTGTTTTGACAGTTCGTTATTTTTTTTTCAATCTAGCAGTTCATTTTGCGCTAGATTGAAAAATTTCCCAGAAAAGGATATTTCACAAAATGTGCTAGAGCTTTAGTGCATATGCTGAAATGTCAGTTTTTTTTATATGGAGTTTGACATGCCACTAGTCATCAATGGAACGCGGCCATTGATTAACTGTCCAATCAGAAGTAAGAGAAAATAAATTGCAAATTGTGCAATGTTTTAATGCTTTGCCTCTAGTCAATGACAAATTAATATGTATTTACTATTTTTATGTTATTATTATTCGTTTTGTAAAAACATCAGAATCATTTCATAGCCACGATTCACATTATTCTTAGTGCTGGGCCACACATGCCTTCCCATGAAAGTCGTGTCGGGCGAGATGGGTCGATTTTTAGGTTAGTTGAGAAAAGAAGTGTAGATAACCCGGAAATCCCTTCTCTTTTCTACTCACATAAAATCGACCCCCCTCACGCCCCTGTCTCGGTCACGGTCGGACACGACTTTCATGGGAACTTAGACTCGTTTTACACAGCAGCAATGTAAATCAAATTAGGTACCTATAACCCACATAAACCACATAGAACTAGACCGCCGACTTCCGTGCACCTACCCGATTCTCCCCGGAATTAATTCCCCTGTCTGTGAATACGTGTGAAATGTCAAAATTAATGGCGGCAATGATTTTCCATGATATACCATGGGCCTAGGATTTTTCAAGTATGCGTGCGTTAATGGCGCTCCTTTGATTTTGTACAGTACCATTACATGAAAAATCCTGGGCCCGCAGGCAGCTTGTGGGCAAAGTTTGTTATGTGGGAGGAATCCACGGTCTAGTTGCTAGTTCTAACTCTAAGTGGTTTGTGACCTAACCTCATTGTCATTTGATATTTGCGTTGATAGAGTGAGGTGAGGACGTCGAGTCGAAAACGAGCGCCCATAGAAATTGTCTGTGTCTTCAATTTCACTATTGCTTTATTTCATTGCAATGACGTCTTCTTTTTGTGTGAAGCCAAGTCGTTCATGGGAATGAAAGTCATGAAAAGTCATTTGTGGCCCAGCACTAATTGCTAATGCTGATGGTATCAAATCGTATTTTTCTTATACGTTAGCATTTAAAAGCCCGTCAAAATTTTTACACCATCAATAATTTTCAAAATTGTCTGCTTTTCTTATTAGTAGGTATTTAGTCGCTTCACAGTTTTGTCCTCTAATGGCAAATTTAAAGGGTACCCTATGTACCTCCGTTTAAAGCACAGTAGGTAGTTTGCGGTTCAAAAATTGAAAACCGATTGCCAATAGATCAGTATTCCAGTAGCCTATTTCTATTTTACCAACTTACTTTTAACAATTTTCTTAGAAAAAGAGACATTTATTTTAAAAGCAAATTTGTAATTTATCTACAGATTTTGTGAAAAAATACTTGTAAATACAAAATTATAAGTTGGTGAAATAGGCTACTGATCTATTTTTGTTAATTATTAATTTACAAAATGTTTATAAATCAATTTGTGCGAACATTTCAGGTACATATAATAAATTTAAAGCTTAACAAATAACAATAAAGAGAGCAGTCTGGGTTTTTATGTGCTTTTGAATTTGAACTCGAGAAATCTGAGAGAAGAATCTGAGAATATCTACCAATAAATTATTTGAAGTCTGGTGTATGAAAATCTTAATCTAATCGCATGAAGTATAAGTGATGCGTCAAATAATGGCCAAGTAGGTATAACAATCCGCTTACCTGGGTTTGGTAGATAGGTACCTACCTTACCTACCTACCTGTTATCATCTTGTTCTTGTACAACTCAAAACGGAACGAATTTAAGAATACACCTAGATTATTTTGATCTTGTACAATATCAATTAAGGAATTTTGTTATAGTTGGGGCGAATTGCTGACTGATCTAGTCTTTGTTGCTTGTTGTTTACAAAACATGTACCTAGGTAGGGTAGGTACCTACATGCAAAATATGTAGTCGAATTAAAAGGGAATAAATAAATAGGTACAGCAAGTATAACCACGCATACCTTCCCATGGAAGCCGTGTCGGCCGATACAGGTCAATTTTAAGTAAGTAAATAAGCGAAGGAATTTTATGTAGATTGCACATAATATTCCTATCGTCTCAACTTACCTCAAAAAGCTTGCTGTCTCGTCCGACACGACTTTCATGGGAAGGCATGTGTGGCACAGCACTTTTATTCTTCGCTCCTCATACCTAGGTGTACCATGCTGGCCACATAATATTGGCATCACTGTTTAAAACGATTTTTTGTGTGATTCAAAAGTGTTCACAAATAAAATAATTTAATTAAATTAAATTAAAACAACTTTCTACTTTTATTTAAAGCACAACAAATTTAGTAATATCCGACGGTTAAATTAAAAAAGGAGTACCTAGCAATGCAATTGATTATAATATAGGTATGCCACTTTCCACCGACCGACCTACCATAGAAAATATGCAAAAAGTCAAAAGTACACACCATATCCAGTAAAATAAAATTTCCTAGACGATATCCTTTGTTTTAATTCTTGTCTTCCTACAACTATAAATACAAACCTGAAAATGAAGAAATATTTTATACGAAAAACAGGAGACAGGAGGTAGGTAATTAGAAGAGAGTGGTGAGAGAGATTTCAACGAATTTTCGCCTTGAGAAATTGCCCATCACAGTTTAAAAAGCACTGCTCCGATCAACCACGAAGAAAAATCAAAGATGTCAGCAGAAATTTTCTGAAAATTTTCACAGAATCTTTGGCGAAAATTCATAATTAATCAAAACAGTGTGTTTTAAATTCAGTTGAAATTGGAAAATATAAATATTTTGCAAAGTTTTGAAAACAAATTTAACTCTAAAACTGCAGTTTCCATCGAGAAAACTCGCTTAGAATTGTGCGTCACAGGTTTAGGTAAGAAAAGGATACCTATTTTTTATTCACCTGAAATTCGTATTATCGCATAAAATGCCACTGAAAATGCATACCCAAATACAGTATAAATTAGAAACATTGAGTGCAAATCTAAATTAGGATTAGTTTGCATAAAAAATAACAAAGAAATCTTTAATAGAAATTTGCAAAGAACTCGCCCATATATAAGCACGCAAAATGACAGTCGATGTTGCTAGTGCTGCTGCACTTGCTTAAAAAGTTGACATTTGTTAGTGACAACAGAAATTGCACGTATCGAGGCGAGCATTTTTTTAGTTGATTTAATTGGAAATTAGACCTAAACTAAGTGTAGAAATCTAATTTATCACTGATTTCATTTGACAATGGATGTGGACCTTTCAAAGTCGCTGAAGCGATGTCTGAGTGTGCCAATCATCAATAATCTACCACCGAATCAACTGCCAGCCACGAGTTCAATCGATCAAAAAATTCTGAAGAAAGAGCTACACAAGCAAGAATTACAACAATCAATTGAGAAAATGACATCGACTACAGTGCCACAGACTTCTAATCCACCCTCCAGGTGAGTTTGCATATTTTTCATCGAGCATTTGAGTCAAATTTTGATGGTAAATTCTCTTTTGTTTCGCATAACAGGGAGGTTTCTCCAGCACCAGTTTTTAACATATTTGCACCACGAGCTCGTCGCTATTCGGCTAGTTTTAGTCCTCTAGGTGCAGCTGCAGCAAACGGGCCGCGATTAACTCCACGAGTATCTCAGTTACGGCAAGAGGAATGCGCAGACTTAAACTCCCGTGAGGTGAATCACGAGCGTGAAGTACACAGCGCCATACAAATGTCACAGAGCTGGGAGGATCTAACCCTGGTAGCCGAAAATTGGTCTTGCAAATCAGATGAATTGAGTAACCCGCTGCAAGTCACTTTGCCATCAGGAATATCAAGCTGTTCGAGTCCTAGTCCAACCAGGTAGGTGACCAATGAAATTGGTATGAATGCAAGATTTTTTTTTACTAATTGCGATTAATTTATCTCATCTCGTACTTAAAAAAGTAGACATGTTTCTTAAGAAAAAAAAATACCTTTCATTCTGACAAAATATGCGTGAGCAGTATTTTGTAATGAAATGACAAATAAGGATACTAGTCCAAATGTTTTTCGGTAATGCAATTACAATTGAAAATATGTAGAATAATTAGACAGTGGCCTTACAGAACCTTCATTGATACAGCATAATGAAGAATAATCTCAGTAAATTGAACACTTGGAACATCAATGTATGCAAGGAATACAAAATTCTGTGGTTAAAAATCTGAAATATTGTTTTGCTGTTTCTTTACCACCTCTTAAGACAAATCCATGTTACACAAATACGCATTGTTATCATTTAATGATCAAATGACAAAAACGTTCGTGTTCTTCTAATGCCAATGATCTTGCTGTATATCCTAACATTCATTGCCAATCTTTCTCAGTAGAAATTTTTAAAAACATGCGAAATTGACTTGACCGACAGTTTTTAGTTGATTAGAAATGGTTTACCGACTTTGGCAAAACTAAACGAAAAGTACTACTAATCCATCCAAAAGTGATTCACAGTCACTTGCTGATTGAAAAATCATTAGTCTCGGTGAAAATCGAGCAAACAGTTCGTCTAGATCAGATGTGGTGATCGTCCACTGATGAGCCCACCCACGAAACGCATTACTCGAGTCGAGGCCAACTCAAATTTAAAAATTTGTGATGACAATCGGACACCACCAATTTATTCATTTCATACATAAATGTTTATGATTTGAAAATAGTTTGATCAAAAGTAAAATAGTTGACCTTGAAATATTAAACGCATTTGACACGAGTTCGACATCAAGATCTTTTGTAAAGAAATCTTTATGTGGAATCAAAGGGACTATTCGTTTATGAATTAGTGGGTCATCAAATACAATATGTAATTCTTGTGTAATTATTTGCATGAAGCTCCTATTGTTTTAAATGCAAATTGAGTATGAAATAATAGGTCCGTTCGACGTGGTTAGTCCTAGGGCGCACTAAGAAGTATCAGTGAATTTTCGTGGCTGCCAAAAAACCAAGGAAACCCCAGAAATTTAGTTGCATGTCGAACACAAAATGCAATCCTGAGAAATGCCAATGAAAAAATTAAGTAAAATACAGATTTACCATCAGCAATAAAGATGCCAGTACACGATATGTAGCAGGCCTCATATATATGTGGCTCTGACGTCAATAGAGAGTACACAAAGAGAGCTTGTACACGGCATGTACCCCATGGGACCATTCGCTGACGTCAAAATGACGTCAGTGCTGCATATGTATGAGGCGTGCTACATATCGTGTACTAGCACCTTAACAGTGCGAACTCAGTGCTATATCGAACGCCACAGGTCTAACCCAGTGCGCACTAGTGCGCCATAGGGTCCACATCAAACAAACCTATTTATAATCAATCAGTTATGAAATCATATGTTTGCGTCTTCTTATGATGCGTATAGTTTGCATTTTGAAAGTTTAAAATGTGGTACGAAACAGTTGCGTGTCGTCCATATAACCCGACTCCTACCTACCTACCCATTCCTACTCAATAATGTTTGCTAAAAAACGAGCAACACAAAACCCCACGGGATAAACTTAATAATATGTTTCAAGCACACACGGAAACATACATCCTTCATTATCATTTCATTAGTATTACTACTGCCCACACTCTCTGAGCATAAGCCAAAGCCATTTGCCAAAGCAAAGCAAAAGCAACCTCAAATAGAACAAATTTTTTTTTCTCTTCTTTTACTTACGATTTTCTAAGTTTGTTCCTCTCGGTTTAACGCCCGTTTCCTTTAGCAAAAAAATCGGCCCTAGCGAGGTATCCGTCGGAACGGAGAATTCTCCGCAACGCATATTCCGTCGGAGACTCAAATTACATTCGAGATATCCGCCTTCGGAAAGAATAATTAAAATGCGGCGACGCATTGATTTGACATGATGTTGTTTCGTGGTACATCGGGGTTTTCCTATTTAGTGCTTGTTTTTTTTCGTTTGTTTTTACTCTGGAAACGCAAATTTAAGCAACAAATACAACCAATTACTTTGTTAAACGTTTTTTTTCTTTATTGCTTTCATTTATCAACACTTCACTGCAAATCGTAAACAAATTCCGCAACCAATTCCTGTCGGAGCATATCGGAAGAAAATTCGTATGAAGCTGTCAAAAATATCAGAAACGCACTTGATCGCACTGAAACGCACTGTGCGTTGCATATCTGTCGGAAAAAAGTTCCGAAAAGGTCTTCCGAAGTATACCTCGAAGCAAAAATCCTCCGATTCGTATGAAATCGGAGAATTTTCCGTTCCGACGGATACCTCGCTAGGGCTTATTTGGTGAAATTTGTGAGTATCTTCTATCGCCGTTTTTTTTTGCTAAATACTACTTTATCCGAATTTTTTGCAAAAACCCATGTTCTGTTTAATTGATACAAAATAAACAAACTGATGTTGAAGTCGCTAGCGAGAAATCAAGTGTTTTGAGTCTTCGCTATGCTCTGCGTCATAGTTGCAAAAAGGCTTACTATTGTACTGAATTCAGTACAATTTGACTTTCCCGAGTACACAAGTACCACTTCTCAATTTCCAGTACTATTTTTAATTTTTGAAAGTTTATTTTTATATCTTTCAAATCAGACATATATAAGGATTAAACAAAAATAAGCTAAACGCACTTCTTTGTTTTAAAATTCTGAATGCATTCATTACTCACCGTACTTCGTTAAAAATACACTTTTGAAATATGCTGCATTTCTTGAAGATGTGGAAAAACGATTTGATTTCGGAGACATTTTTTTGAACTCATTACAACATTTTTCACAAACTGCCATTTGGACGATCAAGTGAATTCAATCGTCCAATTTGTCTTAAGGTTTTTTTCCTGGTGAACAAAAGAGTATTGAAATTATCAATCATGAATATACAGTTCTATCTGACTACGATAGAAATAGGTACATACTTCTTTTTCTGAGTTTTGGGCTGAAATAGGCCTTGTGCAAAATGAATGCAACGAGTTCATATTTTCAAATCCTACACCGCATACTCCAGGGTGCTTTTTGTATTTCTTCTTATTCTTCCGCAAACGTTTAAAGAATGTGTTCTTATCAAAATAGCTATTATCAAAAACAAAAAAAGCTAAAGAATTGAATGCAGGCGCAATGTCTACACTATTAGAACCCAAACATCTTATTAAAAATTAAGGCTGCCACAGCTCTATGAATAAAACAGATCTTTACAAAATAAACTTGAAAATGAAGAACTTGTTTATTAGATTGTTATCTGAATGTGGTACAGTCGTGTTAAAATCACTTGGACAATGGTAGATTTTCTGTACAAAGTCTACAGTTTATTCAATCGACCGTTGGACAAGTGATTTTGAACACGACTATACAAAGATTAGTCTTAATCTGTTTATATGTAAGTACATGGACTAAAGTTCCTATCCGGCGTCTATAAGGCTTATATTACCTTGAGCTTGGTACGCTGCTCGTGCTAAATTTTAGCTCACATAGAAAATTGTCTCCAAAATTTAGCTGAGCTAAATTTAGCGGATCCATTTAGCCGAGCGGTGTGCTGCTTCAGCTAAAAAATTAAATTTTCATTTCAGACTGTATACTGCAGGTATAATGTCACAATTAATCGCGCCCATTAATGGTTCGGCACGTTTTTTCTAAAAAGAAAGTGCAACGAAAATATAACACATTTTCGCATCGATGAATTTTTGAAGGAAGTTATTTTCAACGAACAGCTGTTTTCTGTGACACTTATATTCACAGCGCACTCTATGTCAAAATTTAGCTAGGATTTTATTTAATGTTTGGAGAGAAAAATTGGAGAGCAGCTAAAATTTAGATTCGCTCGAACTGCGTACTAAGCTTTAGATTCAATTAAATGTGCCTTTATAACACCCTCCACTGGAAAGTATAAGTATTCACTTACATTTCTAACACCAAAAAGAAGTCACCCTATACCCTTTAAGCCATAAATATTCTGCATCAGGATGCAATTCTGCAACGATTTAGCCATGTGCGTCTATCCGCCCGTCGGTCTATCTGTCTTTTAAAAACACAACAGAGTCCAACCAAAGCAATCGACCTAGGCGAATAACATTTTGTGAAAAGACTTCTTTGTTCCGGTACCTCCCTGCACGCACAAAATCATTACATATAATAATTCCTTAACATTTTGCAAGACTTGAATGCTGGGGAGGTTATAAAAACTGGCCGATGATAACACTGATAGGTATTTTTTTTTAATAAAATATTCATTTTTTATGTTTTCCTTTGGTTTTATAAATTTAAAAAATTTGAGTACTATTCAGTACAATTTTGTTTCAGTTTTCAGTACAATTGAGAAAAGTTGATTTTATCACTGTCTGCGTACCTAAATAAGTTTGAAGAAATTTTTAAAAGAGTATGCTTGATTTTGATTTCAAGACTCATTTCAAGAACCTTTATGAAGAAATAAAGGACAATATTATAAGACAAGATATAAATCTTTCACGAAATTATTATTATTTTGATTTATTGAACAAATCGAAATATGAAAGTTTTGCACTATTGAAGTAAGATAAAAAAAATATCTTCATTAATTTAATTTTTCCCAGAGTCTTACAATTTATGGCTTTAAAAAATTAACTGAAGGTTTTGTATACCTATTACATCTTCCCTTTGACATTTTGATATATTTTTCAACTTCGGCTTACCATTTAAAATCATTCACGCCAAGCCACTGCACTGGTACGAGAATATACCTTAACAGATTTAAACATAACGCCGAGTTAACACCTAACAGTAAACGCATTTTAGCTAATTAGTATTTTTTTATGAATGCGTTTAAAGGGTGTTCTCGCATTATTAAATGGATTTATTTCTAAAGAAATAAATATGTAACAAATACAGTTTATACACCAATTGTTGGGAACAGTTTTTGTTTATACCTTTTAACATTTCCTTAAAGCAACAGAGCCGGACTACGCCTCCCGTACGGTCTATCCCCCTCACCAACCCGCCGTACTTTTGCCACAAGACGCTCTATGTCACCAATTGCAATGCGTCCTAGTCAGCTAGGACCAGTAAAGAGAAGATTCGAATTGGACGACACCAGCAATTGGAATATATACTCTCCCCCAGTGAAAAAAATGTTCACCGAGAGGTAAAACAATCTACTTTCCTCCAAAAGAACTAGTAGTATATTTACTTATTTTCTAATCAACAGCCGCGGCTCATCTCCCGTTTGTCAATCACCCTCCTCGATTTGTCCCAGTCCAGATTCCGGCACATATGATGGCCGTATAACACCAAAGCTTTTCATTTCTAAACTTTGCACCAACAATACAACCAACTCATCTGCATGCTCTTCCCCAGTGGGCGCATCACCTGGCATTGACGCCGGCATAGATGTCCAGTCCAATGGATCGGTGTCGAGTCCCGCCACAACCACATGCTCATCGAGCGGCAGTGAACCAATGTCCATTGCACCATTCGACAATTTGTCCGACGAGAATATGACAACGGCCCCAAAGAAACTTACTACAATAGTCGACACCGATGATGGCACCCTAATGGACGACATGAAAAGTGAAACTTCCTCAATGAGCGGTGACTCATCCACCTGCAGTTCCGCTCATGATATTTCAAAGCCAAATTTTTTAAACAAACTTCCCACAAACGGTCGTGGTCTATTGTCGACTCGCTCTGGTGGAGCTACAGCACATATGGATGACAAGCTGTTGCCAATCGATGAAATGGCCACAAATGCTAGAAATATATGCAACCCGGACAGTATTATCTAAAACCCTAAAGTGTATAAAGGTCAATCGCCCTTTGAGGTTATGTAAATAATTAACTATATTTAAAAAAAAATATTATTACTAATTGATATTATACTATGTACTAAAACAAACAAAAAAAATATTAATATGTTTGTAACAATAAATATATTATAATTAGACAGTAGGTGAGCGTAAATGAAAGTGGAAGCTTTATTTGGACAGAAATGGAGTGTGTTTTTGTGACGTTTTTAACTCATTTTTGTAGAGTTGTTTTTTGTCTAGTTGTTATAACCAATTAAAAGCGCTTAGTTGTAGTATCTTCTCTTTATCTCTGTTCTCCACTTGTTTTTTTTTTATTATTCTAACATTGAATAACTATTTCATATAGATGAATAAATGATTTACTTTGACATACAATTGGGTGTTATAAAATACCATTTTTAGCTGTACAAATGACTTAGTTTACGTGAGACTTTTATTTTATTTTCTAGTAACTTTCTTTTTAGAAAAAAATATTTTCGTTACAATAATTGCTTGCGAACGACGGAATGAAATAAATATGTATTAATATACGTAAATAAATATTTAGCACATGTTTTATGAAGTGTAGTCAAAAAGAAAGTTATAAAAAAAAAAAAGAAAAAAAATATATCGATTACGATAGCGATTCTTCACTTCTATGTTTTTTTTTTAGAATATCTTTGTAAAACGTTTGCCAACAAATAAAGAGTGTAGGATAACTTAAAATTGTGTTTTACTTTCGAGTATTTATTTGTTCGTCCTGGCAGTGCAGATGTTTCTGGCATTTGCTTTTCTAAATTTCTAGTTTTACAGCTAGGTTCCAGAAATCGAGTGAAATCGAAATTGCAAATCGAGTGAATTCGTTTTCAGTGTTCTGCATTTCGAACGATTCGGAAACTCCTAAATTTTTTCGAAATCACAATTTCACTTTGTCTTAATTCCGAAAATTTTAAAATCAAAATCGAATACAGTAAAATGTAGAACACAAAAATTCATTTCCGATTTCATTTCGAGTGAAATGTGGAACCTAGCAGTTAGTCAAAGGTACCAATGGGAAACAGTGGGCCAATGTATGCTGTCGAGTGTCGACTACTTTTTCTTCAATCTCAGATTACCGGTTTTCATTGTATCTACCGGGTGAACAGTTACCTTTTCGAAATGTTTCAATACACGTTCACGTCGGTCGGTAAGATAGTTTTGTCGGAATCTTTTATCTTTTTTTTCCTAGTCCTGTCATATTTTAAATGACATTACAAAAACAAAACCAATATAGGTCTTGGACCTAGAAACATCAAATTTGGCGTGGAGATTCGTTGAGCGCTTAAGACGGTCGATAGAAAGGAGTTGCGAACTTTTTATATTCACCCTTATTCTACGTGGCGTTTATATTAAACGACAGCTGGCGTTTTTTGAGTCGAGTCGCTTTAGTGTCGTTTTAGTATCGGTATTCTATTCCTTCAACGCCTCCTCTCTCATTTATTTTACATTTCACATGAGTTCCACACCAACAACTCATAGTTTACAAGTAGGTATTTATGGCAGCAAAAGAGGGATTTTTTTTTTGGTAAATTGTTTAACACACGGAATTTAAAATCCAAACAAAGCCAAATGAAAAAACTGTTGAACAGTCCTAATGGTCGCGATATTAAAACAGTTTAAATCAAGAAGACGAGGTTAATAAGCTGTTCGTCTTCTAAACTGTTGTAGGCATTTATGTTTTGTATTTTAAAGTTCCAGTCATTTTAAAACTGGCTTCGATATTGCGTTTCCTTGCGGTGTGGGGAATGATTTTAATTTGGGGTTTGCCCAACCAACCCTTAGTAAAATCCTAACAGAAATGTCTACCATTATCGAAGAATATGCCCAAAATGGATAAACGTGCATTACATAGCAGAAAAATGGAATTGTTCAAAAATTGTGTTTTATACCAAAAGGCTGGAATTTCATTTGATCGGGGTTTGTTATTTTCACCCTTAATAATGAGAATAATGAAATCACTGCATAAATATAGACAATTACCAAAACTCACATGTTTTTTCTTAAATTTGCATCCTAGTCGTTTAAGAATGTGTAATCGACAATAATCGGCGTTTTATGAGTCGTTTTGTGCAACTAAAACGACAGTCAGAATGCGAAAAACTGCGTAGAACTTGTGTTCCACACTACTTAAACATGTCGTTAAACGACATAAAACGCCTAGAAACACGCCACATGTAATCCCGATTTCAAAAAACGCCATTTGTCGTTTAATATAAACGCCACGTAGAAGGGCGATTGATTTTAATGTGAAGAAATGTAAAAACGTTGCTTTTGGATGGGATTGATAGCATTATAATGATACACACTTACACATAGGTCTTATTCGAGATCTGAGAATTATTCATAATTGTTTGAATTTCAATAATTTTTAACAATGCATTTACCAAGAGAAGTAAAAATTATTAGACAAGTGATTCATCTACTCCCCTTTGTTAAAAGCATTTTTTTTAATGATTATGACTTCCTTAACTTTTTACTACAGGGTTGTGCAATTTTAAACGTTTATAGAGAATATAATATTGGACAATTTTTTTGAAATAACAAAAAAAAAAAAATAATAATAATTTAATTTAAATTTAAAAATTTGAAATTGAGAAGAAAAGCAATTTAAAATTAAATTGTTTCCCCTATTAGGTATGTACGTACATACCTATGGGCCTGGGCCTCAACCAACAAGCGCTTCCAGCCAGCACGATTTTGGCCAGGTGTCTCCAGTTTCGCACGCTAAGTTGGTTAAGGTCCCCTTCCACTTGCGTGCGCCACCTGAGTCGCGGTCTTCCTCTACTGCGCCGTCCCTCGGGTGTGGATTCGAAGATCTTTTGGGCCGTAGCATTCACGTCCATTCGGTCTATATGACCCAGCCACCGCAGTCGTTCGACCTTCACTCTTCTGGCTAGGTCGATGTCGCTGTACAGCCCGTACAGTTCGTCATTGTATTTCCTTCTCCATTCACCGTCTATGCAGACCGGACCGAAAATTACTTGAAGAATTTTCCTCTCGAAGCAACCAAGAGTAACCTCATTCGCTTTTAATAGAGACCATGCCTCTGCACCATAAACTAGGACTGGGATGATTAAGGTCTTATAGTTATAAAGCGTTCCTTTAGTTGTTCGAGAGAGGGCTTTACTACTCAATTGCTTTCTTAGCCCGAAGAAACAGCGATTGGCAAGAGTTATTTTTCGTTTGTTCTCAGCGCTGGTGTCATCGTCTGAGTTCATAGCGGAGCCTACGTAGACAAAGTCCTTCACCACCTCAAAGTTATATCTGTCTATAGTGACATTCTGTCCAAGACGTCGGTGTTGTGTGTCCTTTCTTGACGACAGCATATACTTTGTCTTGCCCTTATTGACCGCCAAACCCATCTTCGCCACTTCCGTCTCAATGCTCACGAACGCGCCAGTGACATCACGCTGAGTTCTGCCGATTATGTCGATGTCGTCGGCGTAGATGAGTAAGTGGACGGACTTTTGAAAGATAGTGCCTCTGGTGTTAGCGTTTGAGTTTTGCACTATTCTTTCAAGAACGATGTTGAAGAAGTCACATGACAACGCATCGCTTTGTCTAAATCCTTTTTTGACATCGAAGGTCTCGGTGAGTTCTTTACCGACCTTGATGGAGCAGCGTGCATTCTCGATTGTCATCCTGCACAAACGGGCGAGTTTGGCAGGGATGCCAAAACTAGACATTGCTCTGTAGAGCTCGTCTCTATAAAAGCTGTCGTAGGCGGCCTTAAAATCGATGAAAAGGTGGACTTTCCTGGCCTGAAGCCACACTGATAGGGACCAATCAGGCTGTTGATGAAAGGCTTCAGGCGATCACACAATACGGCAGATAATATAAGATGTTAAGAAGACTAATACCTCTGTAGTTGGCGCAGTTCAAAGGGTCTCCTTTCTTGATGATCGGGGAAACAATGCTGAGGTTCCATTCATCGGGCATACTTTCCTCCGACCATATTTTACAGATGAGTTGGTGTATGCAGTAGTTCTTCCATATCCTCAGCATCGACTGCGATTCTACTATGATGTTCCCTTGTTCGTCCTTGCAGGCTTCGGTTCGGGCTCTGTAGCCTTGGCAGGTTCATTTTTACCCTTTGGTAAAACTTCCGAACCTCATTCCTTTTTTAAATACTTCTCTTGGGAAAGGCGACCCGATAACGCTTCACGTAAATTGCTTCAAATTGTAGTCTTCTGGAAATATATCCCCCGGAAGCGAGTTTCAAAGTTTGCTTGCCTTATAACAGAAGGATTTTTGGAACGTTGATGTCCTCGCGGTTGTCAAGTGCACTGTATGGTCATGATGAGCATTAGCTACCTGTCTTATGGGGCGCCCGAAAGTTGCATTTCGAGGGATAATGCCTTTGAGAGTTCCTCGGAACGTCTACCATGTACCTACAGAACAAGCAAAGGTCAGCGACTTGTCTTCTGTGCACCAACGGTTGTAGATTCCTGCTGTAGCATCTCTCTATTTCCTCGATCGTGCGCTTCTCGTGCTCTTTCTTTTTTCTCTTGAGAATCCGGTGATCGTCTCTTCAAACACCGGTCTGGTCAATCTGGTTGACTGTTGATCGGGAGATCTCCATGTGCCTTTGTGAATATTGAGATGCGGGAACCGCGTACTTGCTATGACACCATTTCGCCCCGCGCGCAGCGAAGTCGATAAGCCTAATTCCGTTATCGGAGGTGATGTCGACATTACTACCAAAGACACCCTCTTCCTATCTTTGCATAAAAATCACCTAGGACGATTTTAATGTCATAGTTAGGGATCATTCACATGGGAGCGAACGAACGAATTCATTAAATGCGAACAAACCACTTTTTATGCATTTATAAACACAAAATTGCACATTTTATTATTTCAAGACATCCTCCTCTTGGAATAAGGTTAAGTTCCAACGAATTTTTTATTCCCGACTTTGTGGAACGCGATTTAAATGATGTGGATTGTGAATAAACTGACTATTCGCCCCAGGGTGTTTTCGTTCGCGGCAAAAAGTTGGGAATTCGAAATTTTGTTATTTAAACTGTTTATAAATTGGTTTTCTTAATACATTTTGATGGGATAATTAATTATCCTACTCTTGGAATAATAAAATGTGCATTTTTCTGTTAATAAATGCATAAAAAGCTGTTTGTTAACATTTCATTAATTCGTTCGTTCGCTATCATGTGAATGGTCCTTAAGAGCTCGTAGAATCTTTCTTTGGTGTCATCGTCTTTCTCTTCCGTAGTTGGCGAATTTTGCCTTGATGCGAATTGTCGTTCACACAGCTGAAACTTAAGACTTCTTGCCTAAGTCTGCCTCCAACGACGAATCCACATCCAAATAAGCGCTGTTTTTGTTCCCGATAGCAGCCGCCATAATATACGTCGCAGTTCTTCATCCTCTTTTTGCCCGGTCCATCCCATCGTACTTCTTGGATGGCGGTTAGGTCTGCTTTATAGCAGTTCAGGGCCTCTTGTTCGGCTGCACGCGGTCTGTTAAGGGACCTAACATTCCACGTACAGATCCGAAACTCGTTGTCCTTGTTTCGTTTGCCAGGTTCGCCAACAGTAAGATCATCTGTATCCTAGGCTTGTGGTCGTTTCGGAATTGAGTAATTTTTCCGCAGTCGGGAAGTTACCCCGGCATTGTCGAAATGCCTCCCTATTGCAAAAGCCCAATATTATTATAAGATACCTACCATCAAGTTAACGTAGAATCTCACCAATTTAAAAGGTAAATTTTGTAGAGTGAAAAGGTATAGGCCGTTTCAATAATGACGATGCAACTTTTCTCGCTAGATACTACATATATGGTTTTAGAAATTTTGATGCATGACACGTTAGATATTGGTTGACTTTTTTCCAGATTATTGACAGTTCTCATTAGGTCTATCCCTTTACTTTTTATAGTAAAAATGAAGACTGTCTGTCAAAATGGCTATGGTGGGGATAAGCTCTCTCTCAAAGAGATAAACTTACCATAATGTTAGGGAGCGCTTTGATTTATTTTGTTTTTCCATAAATTACATGCGAGCATAAATCCAAATATGTTGTAGAGTGGAAGCTACATTATTTGCCCGCCTTCTGATACAATTTTTATACCAATTTGTTTCTTATGTCGCAGACTTTAAATTTTAAAGCCATTCCATTCGCGAAAAAAGTATAGCACTGCTAGTTATATGCCGTCTCGAAACTTGATGATTCAAAATTGATGTTTTGTTTAGATGTAAAAGTTATTAAAAATCGATACTTCTGAATTACTAATAAATATATTCAAGGTTTTTGCAAAAACCAAAGTTACAATAATGATTTCTTCTTTAATAAGTTTCTTAAGTTACAAATATACCTTCTAAATATATTTTTTTTTGCAATTTCCTAGATTTAGACCATCTGCATTGAGTACTTTATTTTGAACTTAATACATAAATTTACTTAAACTCTATTATGTGATAATGTGGTATCCTTAGTGCAGAATTTTAAAAAACTTATTTATTTAGTTAATGTACACAAAACGAAAAACAGAATAAATATATAAGTAATAACATGTCTATAGAAATTACAAAGGACTAAACAATATCTGCAACGATTGCACAAAATTAATATTTTTTGTTATTCAACGGGTGGACACAATAAACAGTTGAATTTAATACAAGCATTTTTGGAAGATAAATAATAAAGAATTTGTCTACGCTGATGGTGTGATTATTCCTGTCTGAAGTGAGGACAATTAGGTATAGACTTAGTTTAAGTAAATCTTTGGGGAGTACAAATGTTCTGTTTAAACTCGAATAGCCCAATGTAAAAAGTTAGATTGTAGGAGGATCTTGTCGTTCATTAAAGAATAATATATATAGCTAGGTATTAACTAATTAACTAAACTCAGTTTCGAAGAAGAGTCGTGGCTACTTACTTATTTCCATATTGAACAGACACTCTCTTTTCAACAATTAAATATTTTATTAAAGAATATCTAGGGAAATGAGATCAGACTAATGTAAAGAGAAGCATTTGGATTACCTACGTACGCATGGACAAAAGGTAACATACATATTTGGCACAATGGCTTCAAATTCATTCCTCTGTTTGAATTATATTTTTGGTATTAATATAAGAGACAAACATTTCTGATGTCATATCCAGAAAATGATAGCTTTAAATCTTTTTGCTCGAGCACAATGTGTAATTGGTGTTATCCGAAATTATTATAATTATTTCTGTCAACAGGTATTAGTAGTACAATGGACCGGTATTCAGGTAGTAATGCTTTAGAATTTGGGATACCCTTTTGAACACAAAAACAAATGCGTTTTATACCAACCTCAAGGAAGGAACTCGTGGGCGCAGTAGTGCAGAGGTTAGTGTGCTGGACTACTATGCGAGGGTCCCAGGTTCGATCCCCGGAAAAACACAAATTACATATTAAGGTTTTTTCTACTGCGCAACTTCTCGCGAACGTCTGACAAACATCCGAGAGTACTGTCCTGAAAAAGCTTCTCAATTCAGCCGTTCGGACTCGACATAAAATTGTAGGTCCCTTCCACTCGTCCCAAAAATAGAAACTCACACAAACAGGGTGTCTACCGCCTGTTGCGCCGCCTATTTATTTATTTATTTTTTTTACAAGGAAGGAACTCAAATGTATTTTAAAATGTATGAAAAGCTACGTCATCAAGGATGATGATTTGGAGTCGATGGCGGAGGATCGAGAGCTATGGAGGGTCCGCTTAAATAACCTACACCCGCGACCCACTTAACGGATAAGCGGGCCATTGAAAATGTATGTATGTATGTAAAAAGCTACGTTAATACTGTCGTTTTCGGTTGGTCGTCCCAGGTTCTTCTTCTCTTCTCTTCTTTACAGTAGAAGAACTGTCAGTTGAGTGCCAATCGAACGCTTTCAAAAGAGTTCGGATTGCTTCCGGACGGTTCTGGACGACCAACCAAAAACGACATAAACCAGACTAGGAGCCGGATAACTTGCGGGAATTTTAGGATTATGTGCCCTTCAGCAAGTTTAAACCTATCTAAGAAAATAGGCAAACCATATAATGAACTAAATGGTCTGAAAGAAAGCATAAATCCAGAAAAGAAATATCTCTTCTTTGTCAGCATAGGATCTACACTAGATATCTTTATATATCAGGTCGAATAATTCCAAAACGCAGTACATACTACAATGGATTGCAAAATTGCTGCCTGTGAGTAGGAGCAATTACGGATGGTATCACCATCTTTATGGACAGCTATAAAGGCTATACAAAAAATAGTTGGCGCAACAGGCGTGACTAGTTTCTCACAATCATTCGCTGTGTTTTTGGAACATTTTTGTGCCGAGTCCGAACGGCTGAATCGAGAAGCTTTTTCAGGGCAGTTATACTCTCGGATGTTTGTCAGACGTTCGCGAGAGATTGCCGAGAGGAAACTCTTAAGGTGTAGTTTGGGATTTTTCGAGGATTGAACCCCTCGCACAATAAACCAGCACACTAACCACTGAGCCACTGCGGCCGCTATAAAGGCTATACTATAACTGAAAAACAAAATCAAAGCTTGTAAAATGCTGTCGTGAAAAGCTGCAGTTATCATTCTGCCGGGTGGCTGGACATGCAATGATAGAGTAAAAAAACTAACAAAAAATGGTTCGAAAACAATTTTACAGCAAGCACACTCGAAAAAAACCTCGAGGGGGCGACCACCAATTGGACCCCCATGGAAACTTGTATCACATCCTATTAGAACTTATGTATTAATGGGTATAATAAATACTCCTCGGTACCACATGCGAAAAATACACCCTGAACTTTTCAGAGTTTTTAAGGATTTTTCTATGCCATTGCTCAGGGGTCGAATCGTCTCGTCCATAAACGAACAGTACGTGACGGATTTTGTTTTTGCTTCGTTATTTTAAATCCAAAATGAAATAGGTAATAGTCGTTTACGTACGGCAAATGACATCGAGCAAAAGGGTGAATTTTAAGGTTTCCATGCGTAAAAAACAACCTTTTCCCGAAATGCGCATGACAATGGGTTACTACTTGAGTGTGGGATGGAGTGCTCCTCCTTTCCAGACAATATGCAGTCATTGGAATTTTTTACGTTTCGTCCAAGGCAAAATGATTTGGAAAAGTTGAAAACCATATGAAGATCTACCACAACGTTGGGTTTACATGCCCACAATAATGTGCCTAAGAAAAGCTACTTCTAGTGAATAAAAGTCAGAGCGTCATTCAGTCTTACGGTTTCACTCCGTTCTGGTGGTTGGAAATCATCGATGCTAATGTTTGTTTATTTGTTACTCCTCTAAAGATTTCTACGATCGAAAGATTAAGCCATTCTCTCACGTTCGTGAGCCATGTCAGCCTCTGCCTTCCGACGCTTCTTCTTCCTTCCATCCTTCCCTGCAGCATTAGTTGGAGGAGTTGATATATACTGTTCCTCATTATGTGTCCGAGATATTGGATGCCGAATGGTAAAATTGTCGCGTTAATGGTATAATAAAAGTACCCTTTGAAACGATAATAAATGTAGAAGGTCTGTAGCCAGTCTAGTGATGTCATTCTGTTTGCAAAGGAAGTTTGATTAAAATTTAACAATATAAAGAAGCTCTTACCAATCCCTAAAAATCAACTACATAATATGTATAAGACAAAAAAAAAAACTAGAGATATAATTCAAAAATATGCTAATGCTTACTATTATGTGGGTGGACACACAATTGAAAAAACGTATAAAGTTTCTCAAAACACAAAACAAGCGAGACTCGGTAACAACTGTAAACAAGAGTGTAGCACAAATTCATTTACAACATTTAAAGGATTCTTATACTAAAAGCCAAATTATTTCATTGTTTGATTTGTATCAAATGAACAAATTCAAATGGAATTACAGTTTTATAAACAGTATCAAATGGAATGCACAAATTGGCGGCTTGTTCGTTTTTTTTTTTAACTGGATAAGTACTATTGCTCGGATAAGATCACAAATTAAAAATCAAAGTATAAATATATGTATATGGAATGCGTTTGCTTAGAAAATGAACTTTGTTCTTTAGACTAACCATCTGCACTTGATTCATCGTCCACATCGTGCAAGGTAAAATGTGACACCAACAAATCTCTGGACTCGAACATTTCCTTGCAAATGTAGCACTGAAACTCTACTGACGAATCATGCTGCTTGATGTGATCTGCGTATAGTTCAATAGAAGCCGATTTTTCGCCGCACTCTGGACACTCGAACTCTTCGTCGTCATCTGCCACCGCTGATTCGGTGTCACTACGCCGTCGTTTGCTTGGCATTGCATGACCTTTTAAGCCTCTCATTCTTTTCACTGCTGTACTTTTCTTTGGATGTGTATCCTTGTGTTCCACGTATGAATCGTAGTCGGTGAATCGCTCGTTACAGTGGCAGCACTTGTATACCTTCACTTTGGTATGAGTGTGCATGTGCTTCTTCAGTGTAGACACCTCGCGAAACGGTTTTTGGCAGATGCTGCAACTAAATGGCTTCTCACCAGTGTGTATCATAAAGTGTCGCTTGAGATTATGTCGTGTACCGAAAATACGATTACACATCGGACAAGGGAATTGCTTTTTGCCGCCGGCAGTTGTGGGTGTGGCGACATTTGGGACACTATCAAGCAGCAGGTCCGCCATTTCTTGTGTACCATCGCCGGGAGTACTTTTGTCGCAAGCAACACATTTTGTTGGATCATACGATGAAGGTTCATTGACGCGACACACCATGCACTTGAAGTTCATCTGAGTGGAATGCACGCGGCGATGCTTTTTCAGGTCACTGAATTCGCGAAAGCGTTTGTAACACATATCACAGCCGAAGGGACGTTCGCCTGGAAGAGGGAAAAGGAAAATTGAATGCGGAATCGGTGTACATTTTTGGAAGAAAAGTATGGGATTAAAAGAGGTCTCAAGCGCAATATGATTTATTGACAGCTAGTTATCCGGAAGCACCGCTTACATTTAATATCAATATCGAGAGCGATATTCACCCTTATTCCCATTGACGTTTGTCGTAAAAGTAATTTCGTTTTAAGCCGGTGTTTGTAATGGTTTGAAATGATAGTAAAGACAAAAAATAAATAAAATCATTAAAAGCGTTCAGATTTTTTTTCCGAATTTTTGTAATTTCGAAAAAAGATAACGATTTTACAACCAACACGAGAAATGAATCGCATACGACAAACTTCAAGGGGAATATGGGTCGTATAACTGATAACCTTTTGACGTTATTTTTTTTCTTTTGATGTTCTTTTCTAAAATTATTCTGCAAGATTCGAAGAAATTAAATCTTCTCTATTAAATGGAATAATCAAACAATTGGCAAAAACCACATGGGATTTCAATGAAGGAAATTTGTTAAAATTTCAATTTCAATGAAGGAAATTTGTTAAAATTGTAATTTTAATTTTTTCTAAATAAATAAAATATTTTAATTTTTAAAATTTTTATTTACAAAAACCCCATAAATATTTATGGGGGCCCTGCTTGTGGTCACTGTAGGATTTGGAGTAGGTGCAATCTTGGGTACATGTAAACTTCTCGCAAACCTCTGACAAAGATCTGGGAGTATAACTGCCCTGAAAAAGCTTTTTAATTCATCGGATCAGAAAGGACACCAAATTGTAGGTCTATGGAATTCGTAAAAACAAAACACAGAAACGAATGGCTGTGAGAAGCTTCTCCTATTGCGCATATACGGATCTGTTGCGGCTATTATTAATTTATTTTCAGGGCATAAAGAAGTCGACCAGTGACCAGTCAAAGAGTCTACTCATTGTCTGTAAGGATGTGTGTATTTGTATGAAGAAAAAGTATTTTTGTATTAAAAAAAAGATTCGTAGGTCGTAATGTTCTCAATCTTGGAGTATTACTGGAGTACTAACGATTTAATTTGCAAAAAAGTACCAACCTGTATGTATCATCATATGCCTTCGAAGGTTGTAACTGGAGACTACACTCTTGCCACAGAGAAAACATTCAATTGATTGCTTTTGTGCCTTCTGTTCCAAGTCAATCCAATTCAGCTCAATGCCTTCTTCGTTCTCATCCACATAATCCATATCCGAGTCCAAGAGAACTATCTCCCCGTCCTCATCGTACTCGATATCTTGCATTGTACTCTCGTCACTCTCGTTCATCGCCTGATCATCGGCAATATTTTCAATTGCATTGACAGAATTGTCCTCTTCGGTTTTTAGTTCTAATTTTCTTCTCGCCTCCATTTCCTCTTCCGCCTTCTTCTTTTCCTTCTCTTTCTGCAACAAATCGAGGAGAAACGACCGGACTTTTGCATCATCAATGGATATGAAGTTCTCATCAGGTTCATGGTACTCATACTTTTGATTTGGGTCTACCTCTTCATAAGTGCAATTATTTTGGTCATAGGCACTATGGTATTGGTTTTCTTCGGTGTTCGGTTGCTGCTGCTGCTGCTGGTGTTGATAGAAAAGTTGATGTTGGGTATCGTAACCACTGATGGGGTATTGATACATAGGTGGTTCCACGCCATTCGGTGGCATGATTTGGTATTGTGTAAAATGTTCGTATGGGACATATTGCATACCATTGCTTAACCCAATGATATGGGTTTCCGGTTCAGCTTTTACCCGAACATCCATTAGTTAGCACTTGAAGAAGGAAGCGACGACCTCCTGCCACCCCCATGCAATGAGTTAAACAGCGTTGCGAAAGATTTTTTTATTGCCTATGAGAAATTATCTTATTTTGCACATACGATCAACTTATTCTAATTTAACTATTTTTTTTATTAGCAAATTTGGTATTTTGGGCTTATTTATGGAATTATTTGCTTTAATTTGTTTACGTTGAATAGAAAAAGGTTTCAGCAGCAGCCAGCTGTCAATGGTCGTTTTACTCGTGACATTAGAATGTAATAGATGATTCAATGGGGCAGGGAAGAGGATGAATATAGAAATTTTTGTACATTCTACATTAAATTATACCCAGATAAAAAAATGTTTGAAATATGTAGGTAATTAATTTTAGAATTACTTCTTCTTCAGTCGGCTTATATGGATAGGTTGATTTATTTTCAACAAACATTCCATGATTTATTAACATGACAGCGGTATGAAAGAAACGTGTGCGTTCACAGTTCACTCAGTGCATGTCAAAGATTTGTTTATTTATGGGTACATACCACGTTAATTTGTTTTGCTGTCTAAATTGTCTAAGAAGTTTCCGTGAGTTATATCGAATAGATTATAGTATAGAATAAATATTAACATTAGTACTTATATTTATCCTAAAAAAAATTACATCTAAATTTGCTTGTTTTACTGACACGGAAATCGCGCAGTGATACCTACTATTTTGTACTCAAATCAATAGGTACCCAATTTGTCCTTCTGACAAGAAAATCGCCCACTAATGCCGTGTGTCAATTACGCTAAGGTAGGTAGGTACTTTAAAATATAAAATGCTCCAAAATATAAATAATTTTTAATAAATATTTTTATATTTCTAACGTATGGACGTTGAATTAATAAAAACGAATATTTACACTTAACCATTTCTTATTTGTCTATATTGTTTAGTCCAGTTTTCTCAACTATATCCAAAAGGTTCTGTAATTTCTGATCAAACAGTTCACATCTTATTGGCATTTCGAGTGAATAAAATGGATTTTTAAGCACAAAGTCCGAGTACAGTTCGTATATTTTTCTCAACAGGATATCCATTCCACTAAGGCCTGTTTCGGATATCATTATGAATTTTACTCCTATGAAAAGAAAAATCATTAATATATATTACATTGTAGGTAGTATAAACATCTATTAGGGACGGGTTTCCATTATGCGCACTGAACTAAAATTAATTTTTTTTCCTTCAAGTAACATATTCACCCCAATCATGGAATCCGCCGGAGGGAATTGTTCGCGGAAAAGAATATTTTGGTATCGTCGAATCCGAAAAGTGAACAGAAATCTGGAAAAAAAACCACACCCTACCAATAGTATGTGTTAATATTATGTATATACCTACCTATATGACATAATAACCGTTCAATTTGCGGATTCGACGATACCAAAATATTCTTTTCCGCGAACAATTCCCTCCGGCGGATTCCATGATTGGGGTGATTAAAAAAATAAATTTATATTTAAAAGATTTTTTTTTAACCTTTTTGCACATAATGGAAACCTTAAGTTATTTATTATAAATATAGATTCATGGACATTTTATTGCCACAAGTTAAACGACCTATCAACACAATAAAGCACTAACTGTCAGGACTTTAGACTTGTTGAAGTTAAAAGGTACTTAAATAAAAGGCACTAGTACAATAACTTAGCCGGTAAAAAAAAAGTACGCATTTTGTCGAGGTTAATTACAATCACTATTTACTTGGGAGAAATCAAACTCAAGTTCCGGCGAACATTTTCTCATTGGCCCCGTTCGATGTGCTTAGGCATCTAAATATTTAGGTGACAGCTTATCATAGAGTTGGGCAGAAAATCTTGCCTAACACAGAAAACTTTCCTAGATTTGCAGTCAAATCGACCAATCAGATGCTGTAGACTAGCTAGGCAAAAGCGTATTGAACGCGGCCATTAATCAAAATAGCTTGTTTTTTTTTGTAAGCTTTGTAAGTTCTTATTATTATTATTATTATTATCATTTATTATCAGGTAATCAAGATTACAAGGTAATAGAATTAAAGTTCCACATCCACTGGGGAATAGTACTGTTCCCATTGACATACTATACATGGACTGCTAGTGAAATGTCAGTTTCATACAAACCTGCGAGGAAAAATGAAGCAAACATAAGCACTAGCCCTTTTGGTTCAGTGCGGCGAAAGTTTGAAACCTCTGCGCGCTATTGCTATTGATTAAATAGAACAGTGTCATCCATTGTAGAAACATTGCAACTGCGCAAAATGCCGACTTATTAAAATTATTTCGAACGTTCTATAACAGATGGCACACTTAGCACTCAAACAAAATCGCCCAAATTGCTCGATGACATTTGAGAGTTTTCGTTTCTCTGCGCTGTGAACCAAAAGAGCTAGTGCTTATGTTTGCTTTAACGAAAAATTGGCTGCTGGTAGTCCATGCAGCGATGCCAAACCTAGCCCAATTGTGAAATTCTAGCCCTGCTTCATTCGATCTAGCACTGTAAATTGACCTTTTAGCACTGTGTTTAATTTATATTTTTAAGCAGCACACATTTAATTATTGCTGTAAAACAGTTTTTCTGTGAAAATTAAGTTAATTATTTAAAATTAAAATGTTGTTTCAGTATTTTGTACGTCAAAACAGTGTAGATATATACTAAAGTCGTTTGGTCTGGCCCTGAACTAGCCCTAAAATCACATTTCTGGCTCTAAATCACATTTTTGAGTTGGCATCGCTGAGTCCATGTATACCTAGTATGTCAATGACTGTTCCATATAGCGATCAGAGATCAGGAAAGCGATGTTTTACCAAAAAAGCAGCTCTGGTGATATAAAGTACGTTGTTTTCGGTCTTCTCTAGAATAATCTAATTAGCGAACAGAAAAAATGTAAAAAGGGTCGACGGCTACACATATTCAAAACACTCGAATAGTAAGGATAGCAGTTTGAGAAAGGTTACGATATAACCAAACCCTTATATCCAGTTGGAGACCGGTGAAGGGTTTGAAAGTTTCCAAATTTTGTGTGTGGCATATTATCGAGATTATTTTATCACGTATGGAATGCTTAACGGATATGTAATATTTTCACACATAGTTGTGCAACTGAACTCGAGCTGTCACTACCTTACTATTAACAAAGTTGTTAAAGATTTTGTTTTAAATTTAAGCAATGCAAGTTCTTTTAACATTTCTTTTGATTTACTAACAACGTTAGAACCTGCTAATATTAGACGAGTTTCTGTTTTGTGTACTTACCGGTTAACGTTTGAAAACAATGTAATGTAAAAGTATCCGCCTCCAGTATTTCAATACCCGAGCTCTTCAACTCCGGACTTAGTTGACTAGCAATCGCAAAAAGAGGGTAAAACATACTGGCCAAGAAAATTTTCTCGTTCGTGGTCATTTTAGGGCGACTAAACTTTAGATTTAGTGGATAATTTTCCTTTGCTTCGATAACTGTTTTTACATCCCGGCCATCCTCGAGCGTACCACCATTTGCAGCTACTCCATTAATTGAAACAAGTACATGTCCCACTGGAACACATGAATTAGTATGTTAAATTTATGAGGTATTTGCTTTAACTTACCATTTATTCCATCTCTCTGATTAAAGACCACTGACACTTTCTTTGGATCATAATCAAGCACTAACTCCAGCGGATAGCCAAATGTTTTCTCATGTTCAATACGTGGTACATTATTATCCAAGTTGAAAATTAGACCTCCAGATTTACTAACAATATACACTCCATATATTATCATTGTTGTAAGAAATTAATGATTAAGTAGATTTAAATTCGATTTGTGGGCGAGAAGCAAAATAGGTATGGGTTTAATGGTTTTTGTTTGTGATGTTGACTTTTGGTACCTGTCATAATGACAGGGATGTGCAAAGGAAATCGATTTCACGGAAAATCGATATCTGTACAGTGATATTCGATGTTTATTATATTTTTAATCGATAACTGAGTAAAAGTTTAAAAATAATAAAATACCTTTATGCATTTACATACTACACCAACCTGAACTGCTAGTGAAATATCAGTTTCATACAAACCTGCGAGGAAAAATTAAGCAAACCTAAGCACTAGCCGTTTTGGTTCAATACGGCGAAAATATGAAATCTCTGCGCGCCATGCTATTTTTTTTACATAGAACACAGTGCCATCCATTGTAAAACCATTGTTACTGCGCAAAATAGCGATTTATTCAAATTATTTCGAACTTTCAATAACAGATGGCACACTCAGCACTCACGCTCAAACAAAATCGCAAGAATTGCTCGATGACATTTGAGTGTTTTCGCTTCTCTCCACCGTGAACCAAAAGAGCTAGACCCTAGACGCAACAGTGCTTGTGTTTGCTTCAACGAAAAATTGGCTGCTGGCACTCTGGCAGTCCATGTATAGTATATCAATGCCTTTATGCTTTGACATAATTAAATGTCGTTTTCCATTGGGCAAAAAGAAGCGTCCGGGAGCATCCGGAATCAAGAAAATCACTTCTGCAACCGATTCATTGGCGCAAAAAATACTCTTCTGTTGATTCTGAGGAGAGAATTTCGCTTCTCGATTTCAAGTCAGAATCCACTCAAGAAGCATTAACACAAGTGCATTTTATGTATTTTATACAAGTGGCACATGTACAAGAATGAGTGAATCCCCGATTGAAACCAATGGAAAACGACATAAGAAGTAGACCGTAGACGTCTTCACGTTGGTTCAAAAATAACCGCTAGCTCGTACTTTTTTGAGGTGACATCTATTGTTAACGCGCAACAATTTGAATTTCAGTTTTACTTGGCATATTCACTAACCACCACATCGGGGCGAAACGCATTTGGAGTTGAGGCCACTTAAATGTTTAATAATATTTAATGCTTACTCCACAAAACTATATTCATTTCTTGAATTTATTCTTGACTTGAAACATTTTTGGTATTAAACTGCGCCAGGCCACGGGCAAATAATCCTATACGATTAGTCTTTGACCAAAGACTCGTATTAGGTTATGGTTCACAGTCACTTTGTGTTTGTGATTCCATATAGTCTCGGTAAACATCGAGTAAATAGTGCGTCTAGAGAGATGTGGTGGTTCGTCTACTGATGAGCCCACCCACCACATCGGGGCGAAACGCATTTGGAGTTGAGGCCACTTAAATGTTTAATCATATTCACTAACGCCCAATAAGTAGAACCAATGGGTCGGTATAACTCTATGGAAAAATCAAAAATCAAAGTTGTCGTCTCAAAAAACAAGAACTCACAAGCTGCTGTGAGAAGTTAAGTAGCGTCCTTCCTATATACCTATTGTGAATTATGATACTGGCAATTACGTTTAAATTTATGTATAGCCTCACTTTAAAATTTTCTGCTTACCTTCCGACTTGTTATTCACGGATAAGAGGTTAAAGCTAAAATTTATATAAAATAGTGTACCTAAAAAAAACGTTCTTCGGATTTTCGGTCTTGTGTGCGAGGAGGGCGAATAGGGGAGAAGATACAACCGCGAACTCTATGAGCTGTACCAAGATGTGGATGTACAAGTAGTCCAAAAAGCCAAAACACGTCGACTACATTGGCTCGGCCACATTGAGCGAATGGACAACAATGCTCCAGTTAAGACGACCTTCGAGGAAGACCGGACCTCCGTTTCAAAGACCAAGCCATCGCGAATGCCAGAGCGCTTTTTCTCGACAACTGGAAGCAGCGTACTCGGCATCGTAGAGAGTGGAAGGCTGCACTGTCTCAGGCAGAGACTCATCATGGGTCGGGAGCCCACATCATTAGCCAAAAAAAAAACCTTCTATATAATGGCCAGGGTTTATTAAAACATCAAAGAAACATGAGACATAGGCAATAAAGGTGGTTAACAAATCGTAGGTCGTTTCGGGTTTGGGAGCAATACCAGCCACTAACCAATAGTTTCGGAGTCCTGTCTGGAACCGAGTACCAACAATCTTCTGGTATTTTTCATTTCTATTCTATAGATATAGAAGATAACTAATTTTGCAACGAATGCAACACCTAAGGTAACTGTAATTGAAAACAATCAATTTACACAAATAACAAGAAAAGAAACGGTTTTTATTATTTAAATAAATGCAAAATATTACACAATTACCGAAAAGCAGACAAACTACGTGTATATATATCTAAATAAATATGTGCCACCAATAGTGTATTCTAAATATTAAATAATATAATTATGTAAAAGCGAACGTAATGCGTAGGTGCTGTGCATACATAGATAGAATGAAACAGCTTTGATTAGAGATATTCATGCCTTTTGTGTTGTATCACCTTTTGTTCTTATGCTTCGCATAATAAATTAAGAAAAGGATTAGCTTCGTAACGTAATAATAAATCTCGAGTATTTGGGGCATGGGTGGCGGCAAGTGAGGATATTAATGAATGCAATTCATTAGGAGATGGGAAAGGGGCTCTGAACTTATTTATTGACTAGCCCCCTTGCTTTGGGATATGCTGAAGCTGGTTTCTTTAGACTCTTTTGCTGCAACTGTGTTCTCTTATTGCTGTCGACTTTGGACGATTTAATACTCCGCACACCATTTGTGCTTACTGCTTGGGAGTTCTGATTGATTATGTTCTCCAGGCGATGACGAATGCTGTTCGTATTGTCTCCGATGTCTATGTCATCACCAGTTTGCATAGCCTGTGCTAGAACTGCCTGAAGCGAGGCGGATACCTTTGGACTTCGATACTCCTGCGTTGTGCGACATGGCATATCGAGCTCGTAGTTGACTATGTTTTCACTCTTGAAACGAATAGAAGTGGGTACGTTCTTTTGGGACTCTTTTAGGCCGTACTCGGACACGGGCCGCCGTCGTTGAAGGTGCGACACTGGGCGCTTCATGTGGCCGTTATCGGTTATGCTTAAAGTGGAAAATTTCCATTCTTCTTGCTCTTCGTCATATTTTGCCTGAGTATACAGACGGTTCTTAACTTCGACTGGTACAAAGTTGTCTATGATCAGCAGCTGTCGCTTCAACTCCTTCACCAGCTCGTTTTGTGCCATTTCCAGCTCTCGCAGATCCTGGTTGTGTTCGTATTTGGTATCGTTGAGCTCCTGTTGTAGTGCCAAATACTTTGCATAGCATTTGGAGAGTTTCCTTTTCTTTAATTCAACCTCTTGCTCGAGCGAAGTGACAGTTTCGCGAATCTCCAGAGTTGTCTCCTCTTGCAGCTCCAATTGCTGTTGGATTTCGACTTCGCGCTTCTTTCGCTCCGCGATTTCACCGAGTTTTTTCTCGAGTACTTCTTGCCGCTCACTGTATGTGTCTAGAAGATTCTTTCCTCCGCGAACAAGTTGGCTTTCCAACTCGGCGAGTTTAGCTGCCAACTGGGCGGTCGCAACTCTCTCACGTTCAAGAACTTCATTTGATTTCTGATCATCCACCTCAGGCTGTTCTTCTTCTTCCTCTTCCTCGTCTTCTTCTTCCTCTTGAGCTACTGCTTCCAGAGACTCGCGATTCTCCTGCTGCTTGACTTTTTTCGACTGCTTCTTCTTGGCACGGCGTTCAGCACGCTGTCGTGGAGCAATAAATCTCTTCAACCGCTCGATCTCCTCTTGATACTCCTTCAATTTAGCATCCTGTGGATCTTCGTTCTTCACTGGTTGATTCTGGATGGTCTTAGCGCGAGAAGCATACCTGAGGGTGGTCAAAGTCTCGTTATAGTTGTAAGCAGATGGTCCAATGTTTGCTATCATGATTGTCTTGGAATTACCACCAAGTGAGTCCTGAAGCAAGCGTGTCAGTTTCGAATCTCTATAAGGAACGTGTGGTGAGTTCTCCGCCAGCGCGGAGATCACATTTCCTAACGAAGATAGCGCCAAATTAATTTTGCTGGCTTCTTTAAGCCGTTCAGCACTTGCACCGGTCTTCGATTGCCTCTCACTGCCAGCCAAATCGATTAGATTTAACTTTCCTACTTTGACGGCATTCGTTTCGGTGTCGCACATCTCTATTTTGATCATGAAAATGGCATGAGACCGTGAACTATGCTCATTCATGTTGGTGAACCCAACCGTGCGGTTCTTATTGCCCTGCTGCATGACGTTTAGCATATCCTCGATGCTCTTGCAATTAACGGAATGCAAATTGGGAACATAAACACCCAAATTGCCCCTCTCTCTGACCTCCAAGTGCTTACTATTCGGACGCAGGAGATCCCTCAGTTCCTCCATGTAGATCTCGAGGTATGATACATCCACCAAGAAGTTCATATTCTCTGTGCGGTTAATGTGTGACCAAATCTGATCAAACGTCCGTGGTATGATCCCCATTAACTGCTCATGACCTCTTACCCCCTCCATTGTGAATGTCTTTCCTGTACCTGTCTGGCCATACGCGAAAATACAGCCATTGAATCCTTCAAGCACACTAGACACAAGTGGCCATACAACTTCATTGTACACGTTGATTTGAGTGGAAAGGTGGTCATATGCAGCGTCATATGTAAATACCTTCCTAGCCTCCTTATTTTGGTCCTGTCCATTGGCAATTTCCACTACCCCTCGATTTGGAAAAACGGTAATGATCTCAGCCGAACCTTCAGTCTTCTCTCGATTGCTCATAGGGCGGCAACGTACCACCACCTGCACACACTCATTGGCCACCTTTTCCTTTTTGCCTTTTGCACTCATTGTGTTGGGTCTTTTGTTTTCTTTCTATTCCTGCGTTTTCGTTTCCCAGCCGACGGTGGTGGGAGGGGTTTTATTTTAGGTAACCTAATAAATCGATAAACCGAAATATTTTTTCTGATATTTAAAAGAACTTGTGCTCGAAAATATTTTTCACTTACGTATGTTAAATGGATACAGTCAGCATCTAATTACAGATTTTTTCAAGTGCTTTGTTTTTGTCGAGATTTTGTGCTGAAACTAAACAATATTAGTCACGATTGAATCGTAGGCCAACGCAATAGTTAAAGCACTTCTACGGTGTGTATACCACGAATTCGTTATATTTTTAAACCAATTTTACTAATAGTTTTTTATTGCAATAAATTTCTTCAAGAGAACTGCTAGTTTTGCATTTTTAATGGTAATATTTGTTGCTTTTTTTTCGACGACAAAATAAAGAAAAAGTTTATGCAAGTGGGCCAGTGTCTCCCACCCCTACAAATGTTGACATATGAAGTTGGACGTTTAAATGGGTAGTGTTTGGTACAATTTTCTTTTGAAAATAGTACAATCTTATGCCGTATTCGATTGGCATTCTCAGATTCTGTTTTCATATTTCATACAATCAAAAAAAAGTATACTTAAATGTTTTTAGTTGGTTGTTGTTGGTGGGGTAGTTGTCAAATGGTGTTTACCTCGTTTTGTTGTGAAGATTTTTTTTCGTAGAGTGACTGGAACTTGCAAGGTATACATTTAAATACGTTTTTAAACTCAATTTAAAAATAATTATATTACGTAAAACATAACCAAATTAACAATAAATGTCAAATCATGTGTAAGAGTTTGGTAAATCTTAAACAACTCTGAGAAAAAAATCGGCATTCTCAAAAGTGCTCTACATTTAAAAAAAAATCAATTATTTCTTTGTGCCAATCGAACACGAAAAGTGATCTTGGGCAAAGTTGTTCTTGCCATTATTGAATAAAGCTCCAACACAGCAAGGTATATGAATAGAAGGTAATATATTCCGAGCACTTATTTTGGTTTCGTTCTGCGCATCTGTCAAAAAGGCATGCTTTTCCATACGAATAGTCACAGTTGTCCGCCATATCTCATGCGCGCGCATATTATTTCTATACGATTATTGCACAGTCACAATTGGCCGCCATTGCGGGATGCGCAATATATTACCTTCTATTCATATACCTTGCCAACACAGCTCCAGTCACTCTATTTAATCGTATGATTGGATGTCAGCAATCTCTCTCTGCGATTATGCCTAGACATGGATGTCTGACACGAATTTGACAGATTTTTTTTTATTCGTCTGTAAATTTCATTTTTTGTCTCATTTTAGTGTGTTCTCATGCCAGTGATGGGCTGTATGCTGTGTTGTGAGTAGTGTTTATTTTTGTGGTTTTTATTGATTATCAATTTTTTTTTATTAATTACAACCTCTCTTGCCGTTGCGATACGAAATGAAATGTCATGGCATGATTTGCCCAGCGCAGACATAAGAAAATTGTATGAGATGGATATCAGACATTTAGTTGGAGCGACAGATCTCTAGTGGAGTTGGCGTGTAAAAAAGAAACACGAACTTGTTTAGGCTCTGGTGGTCTAGAAAAGAAAAACTGATGACAAAGTGGGCGCGTTCCATTAACCGCTAGCTAGCGTTTATAATATCCCAGATGGAGGAGCGAACTCTAGCGCCAGCTTATTTTCCATGAAAAAATATGAATTAATTCATTTCAATCCAAATTACCTGCACTTTTCTAAATTTTTCATCCAAATTAATTTATTTTGAATCAAATTGCATATATTTTTCCATACCCTTTGTTATCGTCCTTTCCTTTAAAATAGGTACTTATAATAATTTTACAATTTGCTGCTGTACGCAGCCAATGTTATGGAATATGGACTTGGCATCACTTTTTGGGTCCCTTTTTTGACATACGAAAACGTATCCGTCGTTTCAGAAAGCGGTGTTGTGTATGTGTATTCCGCCATCGAAAAAATAAATAATAAATAAATTCGGGCAACGTACTTGCATTTCAATTCATTCTATTGAAACAGCAAGCAAAAATACAATATTGTGTTGCATTATGCATAAAAAACCCTTGATCGTATCATAAAGCAATTCATAGTGCCTCGCCGTCAATAAAGTCGCCGACGTTTTTTTTTTTATCCAGCCTACTCCTAGTGCTTAGTCTAGTATAGTAGTCAAACAATATGGATCAAATGTTAAGTCCCGGATTTTCGATACCCAGTATCGGAACACCGCTACATCAGCCAGAAGCTGACCAGCAAATTGTTCCCAATCCCGTATACCATCCAATTGCTCAAATGAGCAATTCCCCAATGGGCAACCATGGTGGCAATGGACAAAACAGCCTTAGCAATTATGGCAATGATTTGAGTTCAATGGGTATGCCCTCACTCATGTCGGCACCACAGAAACAGATGCAATCATATCAGCCGAGTTATTCCACACCACAGAGCCTTATGCAGCCCCAAACACCGGTTTGTAGTCGATGAGAAATGTAGAAGCTTTATAGATAAAATTTGTTTCTTTTAGCAAAGCCTTATGTCACCAATGGTTCCGATGAGCGAACGCATAGAGAATATCAGCAACATCCACCAGACTATGGGTCCAGCTACTCCCATGACACCAATGACTCCTGGTTCGGCTGATCCGGGCATTATTCCCCAGTTGCAGTAAGTAGTAGAAAGAAAACGGTGCACTGCTGATGGATGTTAATTTCCACCTTTTTTAAATAGAAATATTGTATCCACCGTCAACCTCAACTGTAAGTTGGATCTGAAGAAAATCGCCCTGCACGCGCGTAACGCAGAGTACAACCCGAAACGTTTTGCCGCCGTAATTATGCGGATACGTGAGCCCCGCACAACTGCGCTGATCTTTTCATCGGGGAAAATGGTGTGCACGGGGGCGAAAAGCGAAGACGACTCTAGATTAGCTGCGCGCAAGTATGCGCGAATTATTCAGAAGCTAGGTTTTACAGTAGGTACCCCAAACTCTTGTTGAAACTTTATCATAGAGATCGTCTATTTTCAGGCAAAATTCTTAGATTTTAAAATTCAAAACATGGTTGGTAGCTGCGATGTCAAGTTTCCTATTCGGCTAGAGGGTTTGGTTCTAACTCATGGGACTTTCAGCTCGTACGAACCAGAACTGTTTCCCGGCCTCATCTATCGTATGGTGAAACCAAGAATTGTGCTTCTCATCTTCGTCTCCGGCAAAGTGGTACTCACTGGCGCCAAAGTGCGGCAAGAAATCTACGAGGCCTTCGACAAGATATTTCCCATCCTCAAGAGCTTCAAGAAGCAATCGTAGCTGGACCCTCAGACTTATAAACATTTTGTATTTTTTTCTTAATTTTAACTTTGTTTCAATAAATGTTACGAAATTTGTAATTATTTCCAAAGTTTTCTATTACAATCTCTACATGAAGTTTCCTTCAGCTTAGAGGCACTGAGCCATCAGACCGCCAAGGTTCTCGAAATCGATTTTCTCCGTGATATTCTTCGTCTTAATCTTCTCTTCTTGTGCTGCGATCAAGATGAGACTGGCTCCTTGGTGCTTCCAGCCGTACTTTTTCATGTATTGTTCCAATGTGGACTCTACAATAAAAATATCAGATTGAATGAAGGCGTTTACGTATATATACAAATAATACTGACCATCAATATCACCCAGCAATTTCTTCAGTAGATCTTTCGCAATTGTCTGGAACGTGATGTTAATGACATGACAGACAAACTTTCTGATCGAGTCATAGAACCCGTTTATGTGCCTGAACAAATCGCGATTCTTATCAACGCGTTGCCAGAAGAGAATAAAGTCGGCCCTCTCCAGAATATCTGCCAAGTGAATAATAGTCTGTACAGTATCGTCCTTCACTTGTTGTGGTAGCAGCAAGCACTTAGCCATCACGAAGTCAGTGTGCGGCAGATTTGTTAACGACTTGAGCAGAATGGTATAAGTTATATCAATATTCAACATATGTGGGTTAAATTGATACAGTTTAAGGACAGCCAAGTTTGCCTCCAAATCATAGGTGTTGTTTTTTGCTTGTTCTTCGATATAGATTTCGAGCGTTTTCAGATGGTCGGGATTGTACCTGCCACAAAGAAATAAATACATACACTTTTAGGTTAGAATTATTTTCTTGTGCAATTGTAGCCTCCACTTACCTTTCGATGCAACCAAGCATTTCGGAAATTGTTTGGCTGGTACCATTTTCCATTTTAACCATATGAGTCATTGCGAAAAATTTATTTTATTGTACGAATATCAAATAAAATCGTAGACCGTCGAGTGGATGCAAACACAAATTGTGAGTTTGACGTTTGAAAGGAGGGGAGCGATGCGTGTCGGTAAGTGGGTTATTTGTCGAATGTAGTAGAGTGGTTGTGTGTCGTGTCTAATATTGTACTATAGGCGGATACGCTGCCATCTTGTAATGGTTCATGTTGTTTTATTTAAACATAATAAAGTAAGGATTGGTAAATAATTTTAACAATACATAAATGTACTACTTTACTTGTACACAGAATTCGTATTACACCGAATATTACAACGCATTTAAAAGAATATCGATGCATTTATTGGTACTGATATAGTTTAGTAGATATGTACTGCAACTGGGGCCGTTTCGTTCCCACCCCACTGGGAGACGTGAAAACCTCTTTGCGGAGACTTAAATAACGAGCAAAACAATAACTCAAATAATATTTTAACCACTTCCAATCTGAATAGAATTAATATTAATTGTTTTTGTGCTATGAATTATCAATAAATAAAACGATTAATGTTTAAACGCATGTCCCCGACCAGGATTCCACGACGTGCTATGGAATCCGTACAATCAGGCAGGCGTGCTCTAGGTAGACCTAGGATGAGATGGTTAGACCAAGTCCATAATCTCTCCTCTACCCGTATGGGGATTGCCCTTGATGATTTAGGGCGATGGCGGAGGATCGAGAGCTATGGAGGGTGGGTCCACTTAAGTAACCTATACCACTTAATGGATAAGCGGGCCATTGAAAATGTATGTAAAAAAAAATGTATGTATGTATGTTTTTGCGCTATGAATTATCAATAAATAAAAATTTTAATTTTTAATATTTGAAGCAAAAACTAAAAAATAATAATAAAATGTCAGAAACGTTTTAAACTAATTAATTCAGTTTCCAAACATAAATAAAAGGTAAAAAAATAATTAACTAACCATATAGCTATCACTTGTCTGTCTGTCTCAATTCGATTAAGTTTATAGCCCGCTAGGACACCTAAAAAATAAGTGTTCTTCGACTTTACCTCAAAGAGATAGACTATAGGTAATGAATTTAATGAATTTTATTATATTCAGGAAGATTTGGTTCGCTTAGTAGGCTTAGTAGAGTAAGTGTAAACTCCACTAAACTGATGGCTATAATCAGTGATCCCAGACTTTGGAAGCAGGTTATCCCACAGTTATGCCAAAAAAATCCCTTTTATCCCTCGCCAACATTTAAAAAATCCCACATTTATCCCATGAAGTAATAGACAAAAAAAACATGTATTTTATTAAATTCAGTCTTTTTTACTATGAACAAATACAAGTTACATAAACATTAACTATGCGAGTTAACAAAAATAAGCATATTAGGATAGGTACGTTTGTATATAATAAAAAAATAGAAATGTGGGTACATCTTACACATTGTTAAAACGTTAAAAATGGAACATAAAACTGCATTCGGCATTAAAATGAAAATAATATTCAACATAAGGTAGGCTAGGAACCATTTCAACGATGGCAGTCTCATAAAAACTAAGACAGTTTTTCTTAACCTCCAATTTACCATCAGCATCTAACTCTGTCAAGGAGTCTTGACATTCTTGACCCAAAAATAGACTATCTAAATTATTCATAAAATGTGTGTAGGAATCTCTAAAAATTTTAAGTTTGGCATCCCATGGAAGTTGAAAAAAGTCTGCTTGAACAAACAACCGACACATTTCCAAAACCAATATCTTGCTCTCCCGCACAATGCAGTGAACTAAAATCTTTCTGTTTTAAAAAAGTGAGTTGAACTGATTAAATAAAGCAAGTACATGTTTTAAGAAATAGAAATAAGTTCTATAATTTTATTGTTCTTAATGGGCCTCCGCACACGAGACTAATTCTGCCGGCATAAAACCGAATTTGTAGGCGAGGGGACTGAAGTGAGGGGAAACAAACGGAATAAAATGTTCTGCCGAGTTTGAGCGGTTGAACAAGGCATAAAACTAATACATACACAACTTTCAAAATATTTCAATTGTGAAAATAATACTACACAATGAAAAGCGGGTTCATATATATAATTTTTCTGCCGGCAGAATTAATCTCGTGTGCGGAGGCCCAATGAAACTAGCAAATTAAGAACAAAAATTTACCAAAGAGTAAAATCCCTTTTTTTGGTACTATGAGGTGAAAGATCCCTTTGGCCCTTTTACCTTATTTTAAGTGAGAAAATCCCTCAAAAAGGGATAAATCCCCCGATCTGGTATCACTGGCTATAATTACGGGCCATTGGCCTCTCTAGACATCACACATAGATACAATAATGATAGCTAAACACAATTTATTTTCTTTGCGGATGTACGGATTTAGGTAAATGAAAAATTGATGACCTACCGGACATTTTATGTGCACAAACTTCAGTAACATAATTGAACTTTTTTTTTAACTCCACTGGTTGGTTTTAAGTTATACTTCTACTTCTTTCTTTGATTTACAGGTTTTACCTTTATATACCCATGTCGTGGGTTGTTCTTTAAAAATGGCTCTAATTGTTTAGAAATATTCAACTGAACCTACATAGCAATTACAAAATCTTCTATTAAATAAAAATGAGTTTGATATAATGTTTGTCCTTTTATATCTCGAGTTTGGCAGCACCGAATTTTATGATTCTTTTTTTTTTCTGAAAGGTATTCTTTTGTAGCAGGTTTGTATCTATATACAGCTTTTGTATGTGCATTGGTTCATGGGTTATAGGGGCGTGGCACCTCCCATAAAAAAAACATACAAAATCTTATATCTCGAAAATAACCTATGCAATTAAGCTCAAATTTTCAGACCATCTGAAGTATTCGTCCAAGAGATTTTTTTCTGTGAAGCTTGGTCAAAATTGGTCAAAGGGGCGTGGCACCTCCCCCATACAAAAAAAAAACATTGCAAACACCTTTGATGCATTGAAAAGTAATCGGTCGATTAAGGTGCAACTTATCGGTTAGGAAGTGAAAAGTGCACGTGCATCAAACATTTTCAAGTTTTCCGATAGATGGCGCTGACTACTATATCTTTACATTTACCGCAGTTTTAGCTTTGAAATTTGATAAATAGAACGATTTATTACCTTCAGAAAGCATTAAAAAAACTATGGGCGGGATTGGGAAAAGAGTGTGACACTTCCAATAAAAATCTGTGGATTGTCGTCATTAGCAATTCCTGAGCACGGGCAAAGCCCAGTTTAATATAAATATGACGGCACTTTTCGAAGATTTTTGCACAATTCTTATAATGTCTTTATATACACAAGGATATTAAGGGTTACACCTTATGTTGATCCTATAAGATATAAGTTATTATTTACGAAATTTCAAGAACAAATAATCCGCACCTACTTCCCCCCACTTGTTTATAATTTCAACTTTACAACTAGGTACCTACATACTATTAAAAATAAGCCTTCAAGTTTATCCCACCATCTTTCCGCGATAATTTTTCCATTTTCACAATTAATCCGCATACCAGAACAGTTACGTACGACTACAGCCGTGGCTTGAGTCTCTAGTTTAACTTCTAAGCTACTAACATTTTTTTCCACATCACAGTTGAAATACTGGGATAAGGATTATATTTTTTCCTTTTTTTGTTTTATTCTGAACAGAACAAAAAACATTTTGTTTTGTGTCATAAAACCGCTCATCATGTCACACCTTAATCACGCCACCCATGTATACAAAGTTCTTGCCAGGGAGAATATTACAAATAAAGTAGTCATAATGTGCCTTCGCAAATCCTCGGATAATAAAAAAACTTGACAACCATTTTCATTAAAATTAGCTCTTCCCCCTTCTTCAGGTTTTCGTGACCAAGTATTTGCCAGATCAGCTGAAAGGTTAACAAAAAAAAAAGAACGGGCAATCCGTGCCACATAAAGACGTTGCGTCCCAAAAAGGACGACAAATTACATAATTATCCCCGAGGGGTATTATTTGTATACATTTACATTCAGTGAGCACACAGGGAAAAAAGTCACCAACTACCCTGTTTACCCAAACACCATAACAAAACAGCTTTGGACTCATTCGTATGAGATTTTGTGTTCTCTTGTTGGTCGATGTGGTTGTAAATTGTAATGATGATAAGGAAGATGCGATGACAATGTTGTTTTTGTTGATGCTCCTTCTCACTACATACATGATGGTTATTATATTACAATCTCCTTCCTTATAGGAACCTCACTAGGACCAGTCGTTTCTGCCGTCGGTACTCGTATAAGAATCCATTATCCATATAACCGCTATTGTCTTCTCTGTCTCTCAGCAGGACATTTACTCGTCCCAATACAACAGGCAAAAACTACACCTTTGCCTAGGCATGAGCACGCAAGTACGTACAATATACCGGTATGTGATTTCCATCAAGAGTGGATTGATACACATAATATCCGGCCAAATGCTATGGTTACCATTCGATAATCCTGGTGACATCAGCACATCCCCCGTTCAGACTTCAGGATGAGTATCTACTATTAATGGTAAAAAAAACGATGTTTGTGTGTGCTAGTTGAGTGCGAAATACGGGGACTATAAATATTTTCGATTCCATTTCGGATTAAAATTCAACAACTAGATGCAAGAAAGTTCAAAAGCTATATCCTTGTGAACGAGTGTGTCAGGTTCTAAAAAGGAGCTTAAGCTTATGCCATCGGGGGTATTAGACTAAATGGGTGTCGCGACGACACTCACTAGTCCGTATATAGCCCTGGGATATGGTGTATGTAGTGTTAAGGATATTTTACAAAATATACTTTTAGGATGTTTTCATTCCGTTGAGTGGGGTGTGGACGAAGCGGGGAATCACAACAAGTATAAAGATGTTTTCTAAAAAAACACACGTGCTTTTAAAAGTGAGGATTCTATTTGATGGAAATCTTCACCTTAGGCTAATTTCATTTAAGTAAATTTTATTGGTATACGATTCGCAAAGATAATTTCTATACTCTTGGATGGGATAGTCTTTAATATTTTGTAGATAGGGTTTAAAATGAGGCGAGGGTAGAAATAAATCGGATCGGCCAAGGGTTTGGTCTTGAAGATGCCTTATCTTATATATAATAATATATAAGTATACTATAGAATATAATCGCGTTTATATACTTTTACAGCAACTATTCGCCATCAGTTCAGAACATAATTGGTGGCCCCATCGACACGTTCCTTTTTAAGGTTCCGCTCCCATAAGGACAAAGCGGAACCTTAGGTATTATTTTTATACCCTCCACAGGAAGGTATATTCCCTTTGTCATTACGTTTGTAATGCCAAGAAGGATTCACCGGAGACCATATAAAATGTATTTATTCTGAATCAGGATCACATTCTGAATCGATTTAGTCATGTCCGTCTGTCTGTCTGTTGAAAGCACGATAGCGTCCAAACGAATTGACCTACGTGAATGAAATTTTTTGAAATTACTTCTCTCTACCGTCGTCAGGTTGGTATTGAAAATGGGCTATGTCGGTCAAGTAGTTCTGGTACCTCCCAAGGCGTTAGGCAATAATGCAAAAATCGATTTGGAAATAACGCCAAAAAAAAAACACGTGCAATTTGTTGTTTCGTCGTTTGTTTTTCGTCATTTTGGGTGTTATTTTCTTACCAGGGTTCGTTTTTTTGACACACCAGTAAAGCCCAAAATAGTAAGTGCAAATGCACTGACAGTGGAGTAAGTATGCGGGGGGCATGCTGCTCCCCTGCAACTCCCTGCTTGACTTTTCAGTTGCATTTTGGAGTAGGTGGGAGTTTTTACTGCAAAAAACCTTCAAAATATCGAATTTCACGCACATACTCCGAATCTGACAGAAACCCCAAGCGGGGGTTGTACCTATACGTATTAAATTGCAAATTATTTTTGGGCGTTATTTCCAAATCGATGTGGTCGCTATTTAATTGGGCGTTATTGCCTAACGCCATACAAAACCACTCACCCCTATCATGGAATCCGCCGGGGGGAATCATTCACGAAAAAGAATATTTTGGTATCGTCGCATCCGCAAAGTGAACAGTTCCCCGTTCGGGAAAAATTAGATTTGAACGTTATTAACGATACAGTGAAACTTATTCACAGTACCTACCCACTCGGGGAACTGTTCACTTGGCGCATGCGACGATACCAAAATATTCTTTTCCGTGAATGATTATTAGACCGACGTGTCTCTCTGTCTGTTGAAATCAGGATAGCGTCCAAATCCAAACGAATCGGCTTGTGCTACTGAAATTTTGTGAGAGGTCTTATTTTTATGGTAGTGGTTGGCACTAGAAATGGACCATGTCGGTCAAGTAGTTCTGTTACCTCCCATACAAAGCCCATGTATCTCTCTCTGTCTGTTGAAAACACCAAAGGTACCGTCTACCGTCCAAACAAATCGACTTAGGTGAATAAAATTTTGTGAGAGGACTTATTTTTACCGTTGTCAAGTTGATATTAAAAATTGCCTATGTCGGGTCGGTCAACACATGCGTGTAGGTAGGCCAGGCCGATGATAACACTTTTACCTGTTTTTGAGTTTTTAACTTGCCAGCGGAACATAATGACTTTGAGCAATAACCAAACTTAGTACCTACCTATAGAAATTAAAGAAAGGCTGTAGGTACATGTACACATCAGGTCTTCATTAAAAACAAACTACATATTATGAAAAATTCAGAGATATTAACCACTTTTACAATCACTCAGCCAACAGACTATACAGCACCCACAAATGTAATGTAAGGGCAGCAAATCCTTTTGAGAGTTCCCAGAACGTAAAAATAATGCCTATTTTATCGAAATACCCCACTAGTATCTATTTACATCGACTGTTTCGAAATTGATCGATAGCCGTCGGGCCATCGACGTTCTTTACGCAAAGATCGTTAATTATCCACTCAAAGATTTTTTGAGAGCGCAATCTTTCACAGTACTTACAGGAATTTATGCCCACTAAAATTAAAACAGAACCTCCGACATGAATAATAGAAATCACAATGAGATGGACGGAATTGTATGTATAAGTATAATATTGATGATCAATTCGATTAGGCTTGAACATTGTTCACTCTCTATTTCACATGCGTTCCTAGGTTTATAATTATTGCTACGAATGGAAGGGACCTACAATTTTATACCCGAGTTCGAACGGCTGAATTGAGAACTTTCTCAGGATAGTCATATTCTTGGATGTTTGTCCGACGTTTACGAGAGGTGGTGCGGTGGGAAAATCTTATCTTAACAAAACACGATTGCGATTTGATAATTGGAGATTGAAATGTATAAGCCGCATTTGATTTATTTATCTGTCTCCCTTCTTGCGAACGGTTTTTGACTAAAGACTCACCCATACCCACTGCCCTTAAGCATTTACACTTATCTACTGTTACACAATATATTTTCATTTTATAAAAATAATATATTTACATACCACAATTCGAAACATTCACATCATGTTTATAAATTTTATCAAATCAAGCCAACGTAACCGAATATATTATGCATTTACGAAAACTTGATAATGCTACTTCAGTTAGGTGTCTCCCACAGCAAATCTTCAACATTATTATGGAGAAATTGCTGATTAACTACTGTAGTAATATCATCACACAAATAATTATTTATTAGCCACTTGAAGTAATTGTTCACTTAAATTCAATACTCGAAATCGAAAGCGCGATGAATCTTAAAGCAAAATTATAATATACCCAGAGGCTAACGAATACATGTCAAAAATATAGTTGAGTTAATTTCTATTAACCGATATAACAAACCATTAAATAATAAATCAGCAAGACAATGAAACCACTATTTAAATACACAATTTTTACAATGTATCTTATCTGTACACGAACTAATCAGGATAATAAACATTTGTAAACTATAAATGGTCCTATCTTGCTTGGGTTATAAGTTATAGATGAAATCTCGGACACCCCGTTGAGAGATGTGGCCACAAGTGAACCAATTTCAATTGACACGGATTCATTCAAAATATTCCAAGGTACGTTCTTAACAAGATTAAAACAAAGAATATACATGCGTGCATGTAGCGGATTCTTTCATATAGCTTAGCTTCTGCATTTTTCTTTAAGCTAATGCTATTTATTTTTATGAGAGATATATCTACCTACAACTTCTCTTGAAAAAGGATGGGATATGAGGAAAAAGGATATGCGCTCGGTTGAAAGGCAGAATAATATTTGTAATTGTTGTCAAAAATGATGGTCTCCTTTTAATGGGTTTAGGATAATGCCTAATAAGATCTATTAAGAATCGTTATGCACATCCTACTGCTTATTAATATTATTTTCATAATTTTTACACGAAAAAGTGCAACCATATTGTTTGAAATTTGCTGTGTGCTGAAATTTTGAATGCTATTGAAATGAGAAACTGGAATACATGTATTCAATTCAAAGAAGAACAGACAATAATTCCGCAGAAAGTGAATTGAATACACTGACACTAAAGAAAGGGGCTCATTTTGTTCATAAATGTACTTTGACTGCGGCGCAATTCCTCAAGAGTTAGTTTTGTTGTGTATGTGTACTACAGTGTACCTACACTAAAAGATTCACAATTTAGTCTGCAACAGCGGGTGAAAAATGTATACAATAGGCATTAGTTAAAATTGCGGAAAAGGCATATTAAAATCAAGAATTTTAGTAGATTTAATAAAAAAATAATTAACATTTGTAATTTCAAAACATTTCAAAGGATTAATGGACTTTATAAAGGGTGTCCCACAATAATTAATGCAAATTTGAGTTTTGTGCCATTTATTAGTAGGTACAGTTATGCCAACGGAAAAAATGTGCACGACTGGGTCGCACGAAACTTTCTCGTTTATTGGGAATCTTGCAGAATCTCAAATTCATTTCAGCTAATTTTACGTTTAAAATCATACATACCCGCTCAAGATGTACCCAGCTAACTGAATACTGAACCCTTGTTATTTAACAACGTAATACATACTACATAGACATATGTATTAACTTCAACATTTTATTACTTTTAAATTTCACCCCGAACTGACACTTAAAGGAGGCAAGTAGACGATGAATTTCGAATTATACTGCCACTGAAGTTTTGGGCTTTGCAGAAATATACCGGCTGTGATCGATATTTGGGTTGTCATTTTTGAGAAATATCCATAAAACGGCGTCGAGTTTTCTGAGAAAAACTAAGTACGTGATCATGTTTAGAATGCTTATGTTGTCTTAAACATGTATTTTGATCAATATCTTTAGAGCGTTTTTTTTTTTGTAAAATTATGCTGACAAATGTTACAAATTTGGATTCGAAAAGCACTGTTACTAAACCATTTAGCTGAAAACTGAGAACGACGTATTCTTCATAATATAAACGTTACCTAGCAGTTAAATTGTAAGAAAAACGACCGTTCAGTTTGACTTCAAGTATTTGAGTAAGTTATAAAAAGAAAAGAAAAATGAGTAACTAAGTACATAGGATAAGTATGACATTGTATATAAGAGAGCATGAGGGTTGCCACTTTATATTATCATAGGAAATGATACTAATAAACTCTTCCTCAACCCAAATGCATTCAAAATATTTTTTACAGCATTGGAAATTGTAAAATTTAAAATTGCAATGATTAAATTTAGGCAAAGTTAATAGTTAACAATTCGCAGCAATCTTTATGTTTTCTAAAATTCAAGCTTTTTGTTAGAATATCAGATATATTATCTTTCGTTGGTATATACTTTATGTCGACTTCATTTTTTAAAACTATGTCTCTAATATAATGAAATTTTATATCTATGTGTTTGCTTCGACTTTTTGTTGACGGATTTTTGACGGCAAAAATAGCCCCTTGGTTATCCCAATAGATCTCCGTAGCTCCTTTGACGATTTCAACAAAACCCATTTCACGTAGTAAGTTGCGATGAAAAGCGACTTCTTTAGCTCCTTGGCACAGTGCGATGTATTCTGCCTCCATGGAACTGAGTGAAACGATTGATTGTTTTTTCGATTCCCATGCAATCGGGGCACCAGACAAAAATAACACCAATCCACTATAGGACTTCCGATCCACCAGATTGGATCCCCAATCAGCATCTGTGAAGCAAACAAGATTTGGATTTAATGATTTATAAGTCAACATACCCTTCGGATAAGTTTTTAAATAACGAAGAACATGCTTCGCCGTGGTAAAATGTTCTTGGTGTGGATGGCTGTGAAATTGAGCCAATTTCGACACAGTGTGGGCAATATCTGGCCTCGATATAATGGCTAAATATGTAAGTCCTCCAATTAAGGCCTGATACTGTTTTACGTTAAAACCGGAGCAGTCCTTTTCTTCGCACTTCTGTAGAATTGTTCCACCGGGAAGAGGTGTAGTTGCTCCTTTACATTCCAGCATGTTCCAACGTTGCATAAGTGTAGTGACATAACTGGCTTGATGAATAGTTATTTCTCCTCGTAGTCCTTTTCGTTCGATTTCCATTCCTAAATAGCATTTTATAGGTCCTCGATCCTCCGCCTCGACTTGCTCAGTTAACTTTGCTATGATCTCTTTCATCGATGTCTCCAAAGTACATGCGAGTATGATATCATCGACGTATAACGCAATTATATTGATTTCGTTTTTTCCCGTCATGACATAAACGCAACTGTTAACTTTGCTATGATCTCTTTCATCGATGTCTCCAAAGTACATGCGAGTATGATATCATCGACGTATAACGCAATTATATTGATTTCGTTTTTTCCCGTCATGACATAAACGCAACTGTCAGCTTTGCATCTCGTGAAACCCATGATGGTCAATACCGAATTAATTTTCGTATTCCAATTTTTGCCAGATTGCTTGAGTCCGTATAATGACTTTTTAAGCTTGCATACTTTGTTGGGATTACTTCCGTCCACAAACGATTCTGGTTGCCGCATGAAAACTTCTTCTTCTAGCTCTCCGTTCAAGTATGCTGCAACGATATCAATATGGTTAACAAGTAGGGAATATTGGGCGGCTAGCGCAAGGATCATACGTATAGTTGAATACCTTGCCACAGGTGCATAAGTTTCAAAATAATCTTCGCCTTCTCTTTGTAGGAAACCCTGTGCAACTAACCTGGCCTTGTACTTACTTATCGAGCCATCTGGATTTGACTTTGTTGAAAATACCCACTTCGAGCCAATAATATTTTTTCCTGGAGGACAGTCAACTAACTCCCAAGTTTCACTTTTTAATAAGGCTTTATACTCGTTTTCCATGGCATTTCGCCACTCCTGGCCATTAATAGATCTCAGCGCTTCTGTGACTGTAACCGGATTTGTCACTACTCCAAAGAGAGTTTCCGTTATTAAAGAGTTAGAAAATGTTTTCCCACTCCTTAAAGTCCTGACATGCCTCCTTTCCTCTTCCTCCTTCTGGACATTTGATCTACACTCTTTTTGTACTGACGCCTCTTCCTGGCCCCCAGCAAATTCATCATCTAGTGTATCTACACTCTCATCTACATCCTTATCATTTTTTGTCGCTATGTCTTCAGTATACAGAAAAAATTTGTCATTTGGTTCATTCTTATTCGATTCTATTCCTTCCTGGTAAAAGGTGTCTTCGAAAAATTGTACGTCCCTAGCTATTACTATTGATCTGGTCTTTCTGTTGTATAACCTGTAACCTTTTGTTGTATCCGCATATCCAACAAATGTAAGCTGAGTTCCCTTGGGAAGAAACTTTGATCTTTTCCGTCCTTTTTCGAGCGCTACTACCTCACAACCAAACGTCCTGAAATGCGACACTGATGGCTTTTTACCCTTCCAACGCTCATAAGGTGTCATTTGGTCTAGAACTTTGGTCGGTGACCTATTTCTTATGTATGCAGCTGTGTTGATCGCCTCGGACCATAAACTTTGAGACAGCTTTGAAGACTCTAGAAGACAACGTGCCATTTCCACCAGCGTGCGATTGGCTCTCTCAGCAATACCGTTCTGCTGTGGAGTGTAGGTGACGGTGGTTTGATGTAGAATACCATTTTGGGCTAAGAAACTTTGAAATTCGGAATTGAGATACTCTTTACCATTATCACTTCTAAGGCATTTAAGTTTGCAACCAGTTTGTTTTTCGGCTTTGATTAAAAAATGTTTAAACGCAGAAAATGCTTCTGACTTGTTTTTAATAAACTGGACGTGAGTATATCGTGAAAAATCGTCAATGAAGGTAATAAAATATCGAGACCCACCTTGTGACGAGATACGCATAGGGCCGCAAATATCGGTGTGTACCAGTTGAAGTTCTTTGGTTGAATTGACGTGGGGAAATACTGGGAAAGGCTTTGCACTAATCTTGCAGATTGCACAGGTGGTACACGAAAAATTTGACTTAGGGTGCACCTTCAACCCGCGAACCATATCACGTTTCGATAACGACAATAAATCCTTAATGTTTAAGTGGCCAAATCTTCTATGCCATAAATGTAAAGGCGAATTTGAATCGTTTAACCTGACTACAGAGCTCAAACTTTCTTTCGAACAGTCCAAAAAATGCGTTATATAAATTCCATTTACTTGTTCCAAATCAAATAAAATTTATACAGATGTTTTCTTCACGAATGCCCTTTTTTCACCAAATTCCACAATATTCCCATGGCTTATAATTTTACTCACCGACAGAAAATTCGAGTTCAATTCCGGTACATACAGAACTTCTTTCAACAGCAAATTATTTTTACCGGTCTTCGCTTTGACATTTCCTATCCCTTTCGCAGTTACGCAATCACCCGATGCGAGCATTACCTTTTCTCATATGTGTGTAGCGATAAAAACTGTTTTTTAGTGCTGCACATATGACATGATGCACCGCTGTCTAAAATCCATGTATTGTGCTCGTTTTCTTTTATAGGCGGCTGTAAGACTGCGAGAACTGAAAGAGATGACTCATTATGGTTACTGTATCTACATTGCGCGCGTACGTGACCTCTCTTTCCACAACTGTAACATTTAAACTTACGCATGTCCCGTATTTTACCATGTGCTGGCCCTTTTGAGTGTTGACCCATGGCTTCCCGTTCACCACCTGAGTTTTTCTTCTCCGCATCCCTTTTCCATTGAGGGGTTTTTGCCGTAAAAACATTTTCGCAATTAGATGCATGCTTTTCCCCACGTCGATGCATTTCTTCAATGACCCGAATCTTCAGCTGCTCCAAAGTTGGCAAATTATCCCGGCTTTCCATAGCTACCACAAAGGTATCCATTTCTTCAGGCAAACTGCATAGAAAAAAAATGCTAATGAGGTCATCGGGAATATCTACCTTTATCTCCTTCAAGTCATCTACTGTTTTGCAAAACTCATTCACTTCTGTTGCGAATTGTTCTCCAGGCTGTAGGCGAAACCGAACAAGTTTTTTAAACAGCGCGACTTTACGCGCAGGGCGATCACCGAGATGGACTTCTCGCAGCGCGTTCCAAGCGTCTTTGGCAGTTTTGCTCTTTTTCACATGTATCAGTTCCGATGGCTTTATACACAACGTTAAAGTAGCAAGCGCTTTTTGGTCTACACTTTCCCACTTTAGCTTCTCCGCGGCTTCGGCTGGGCACTTCACTATAATTGGATTCCATAAATCCAGCGTTATTAACAGACTTTTCATCTGTATGACCCACGTAGCATAATTCTCCGCGGACAACTTTTCTATTTGAGCAATCGCGCTCATTTTTATCGACCAACGACAAAATTAAAAAAAACTTTAATTTAACAATGAAGAAAACGTGTTTGATCTGGGCCCATAACCCTTGTAAGAAAAACGACCGTTCAGTTTGACTTCATGTATTTGAGTAAGTTATAAAAAGAAAAGAAAAATGAGTAACTAAGTACATAGGATAAGTATGACATTGTATATAAGAGAGCATGAGGGTTGCCACTTTATATTATCATAGGAAATGATACTAATATAAATTTTTAACCAAATCGAAAATGGCGTTTTCGAGATATGTGTACTTTTTAAAGTACCGTTTTTAGCGATTGGGGTGGAAATCGAAGGACGCATTCATGGTTCAAAAAGCACTGTTTTTCAACTTGTTGGGGCAGAATAAGCGTCATCGCCATCATCGTCACCATCGTCATCATCGTCATCATAGTCATCATCGTTATCATTAGCATCGCCATAATATTATAGTTATATTATACATACATAGTCATTAATAATTATTGAATTATTGTATTGTATTGAATTATTGTACTGAATTATCTAGTTCCAATTACATTTAAATCTGGCGCTCCATTTAGACCAGTCACCATATTAATTTTACATTTGAATTCGCCATAACATTTAACTTTTAAATATAACGTAGTCTCTCTCACTAAAGTAAGAACCCGCTTACGCATTTTTGTATAAATACGCACAGCGGATAAAGCTCAAAAACTTTTTGTATTTAAACCCCAAAGGGGAAACACCGTCTTTTCTTTTATCTTCGCTTTCGCTCTACTCGTCGTCGTTGCATCGGTAAATTTCAAATTGTCGTAAAAGTTGCATATAGTTGCAGGATCGGAAAATCCCTTTATGGTCTATTAAAAAATACAAATCGCATCCGTTAACAATCGGTTAATGAACACAACGAGGATCAGCTCTTCCTTAATCGAAGGATTCAAAGAGATCCCAAGGTTGGTGACTCGAAAAACACTTCGGTCGTACACAACTGTTTAGCTCAAAACTAAATGGTATTACTATGGATTTAAGCATTACCTGCCAGTTAAATTTTTATCATAATCGAAGATGGCGTTTTTGAGATAGGAACAGTTTTTTTTAAAGTACTATTAATAGGGATTTGGGTGGATATCAAAGGACGCAGTCATTTTAGAGAAAAACTGAGTTTGTTATAAAGTTAAGAATGACGATAGTATCTTAAAAATAAGTTTTTGTTAAAATCGTTTTTTGCGTTTTCGAAAAAAGGCAAATTTTCAAAAATCCCGTTGCTGGACTTTTTACCCAAAAACTGGGTATGCATATGCAGTCCTGTTGAACATGCCTACATTAACTTAAATATCAATTTTGGTTCAAATCGTTAGAGCCGTTTTCGAAAGAATCTAAATGGTGTAATATTTCGTAAAATTTTTATATGGGAAGTATCTACCGTTAATATTAGGGCTAGCATAAAAAAACCGCTTCCTAGCGGGAAGCCCACAAACTCTAATTACGAAGTTTGAAACAAATCCGTCCAAGCGTTTAGATTTCAGAGCTATGGGACAGACAGACATACGGATAGACAGAATTGTGAGACCAACTTTTTTGAGTTCCCCTATCATCGTAATATCAGAATTGATCAAAATCTCGAGCTCGAAATTTTGTAAGAAAATATGTATACACTAGCGTAGCCCGTGCACACTTCGTAGTGCAAAATAGTGAAGTAGATAAACTGTTTTTATTATAATGCTCTGTGGTACACAACATTTTTTGTTTTTTGTTTTTTTTTTTTCAGAAATCGTATCGTATCGTATTATTGACTTTCATTATTTATATCAATGTTACAAATTTTAAAAACTTTGGCTTCCGATTCCAAGACTGTCGAAGAAGCTGTACCCGCCCGGCTTTGCCCGTCCACAGGAATTGTATTGCTTAGGTCTTAGGTAATAATGTTCTTTCGTAAAATGCGAGAAATGATAATAAATCGACGTCGTAAAATTTTCTTTCTGCCTAAACCTGAAATACAGCAATACGAACAAAACAAAAAAAAGAATAATGAAAATCGGCCCAGCGGTTATCGAGTTTCACCCCATAGAAAATGTTTTTTGTATAGGAGGTATAAGATTTTGAATATTTTTTTTGCACGTGAAGTGCCGCTCCCCTTTAACCAAATTTGACCAATCTTCACAGGAGCACTCCAGGACCAATAACTAAGATTATCTGTAAGTTTGAGCTTAATCGATTTGGTGGTTTTCGATATATATATATATTTTGAATGTTTTTTTGTATGGGGGGTGCCACGCCCCTTTGTCCATTTTTGACCAAACTTCACAGGATTCATGTATGGACCAATACCAAAGATGTGCGAAAGTTTGGTTAAGAACGGTAAATGCGTTAAAGCGTGAATCGGCGACAAACATTTTAAGGCTCAATTTTTATATATATAGACAGATAATATCTTTCTCTTACTACGTAGGTATACGAGAAAGTTAAAATGAGTACCTACTCATTGTAGTCTGTTTTTGTGCTGCTTCTGATAGAACTAAGGAAGACCACAAAACAAATTTTATCAAAACCCGCCAGTAAAAAATAATATTTTTATATCCTCCACAGGAAGATAGGTATATTCACTTTGTCATTACATTTGTAACGCAAAGAAGGAGTCACTAGAGACCCCATAAGGTATACATATATATTCTAAATCAGGATCACATTCTAAATCATATCATTCATATCTGTTGAAAACAGGCTAGTGTCCACACGAAATTACCTGAATCAAATTTTGTGAGAGGACTTGTTTTTACCGTCGTCAGGTTGGTATTAAAAGTGGTCCATGTCAGTCAAGTAATTCTGTTACCTCCCATATAAACAATATTAGACCCATGCGTTCACACTTGTACATGTACACTGTACGTACTCATACTATGTAGCTCGAATGGCAAATATTTTGCATGACTTTTATGCAGTTGAAAGTATTAAAGCATCCGCCAGACCGATTGGCGCTTGCCCACTCTTAATGTCATAAACACAACCGAGTGCTACCACTCTGGCCGATATTGTGAGTACTAGATCTAGGTCCACTTCATCACACTTTAAGTCTTTGTGAACCAATTATGATGCCCGATGAGGGCTAGGGTACCCATACTATGGGGTTTTTCCTAGCCTCGATCCATTGAAGTGCTCTGATTAGCTATATTATAAAACTGTTTCTTCATAGTGCATTAAATATTTCATTCTCGGTTATGTCTTGTGTTGTGAACATAGACCCCAGCAAAGACTTTTATGCTGCTGAGAGCCATTAGCCTTAAGTTCTTCAAGACAGCGTTGGACTAGCTTGTACTTGATTTCTGTAGCAGAAATTGCTTTCATGGGCACATGCCCTTATTCTCATTATTGATATAGCATACTGGCTTTGTCACTGATGCCAAGACCTCCGCTTGGAAGACGCTATACTATAGTCAGGGATTCTGAAAATATACCGGCGCCCGTTCATATATCCATCTTTGACGCATCTTTGTAGATGGATATAGAATTGCCTTTGGTCATTGGTTTCCCATTTTTCTCTAGTTGGTAAAGTGCCAGAGAATGGTTTCTCAGGTCAAGGAATGGTTACGTGTAGTCGCTAAAGTCGGCATTTAACAAACTTACTGTTTACAATTCATGCATTTGTCAACCTTTTTGCGACAAAATAATCTCCTAATTTCAGAAATAAGACATAGCTTTGTGTAAGTAAGTATACAAGATTTTTTTTTAGCAAAAATAGGACGGTGATAAAAAGATAATGGAAATAGCGTTATGAAGATTATAAGCCGCTCTGCTACGTTAGGTTCTATTCTCTATTCTAAGATGGTCGATATTGTGGGTGTTTCAAATTATCTCTTCTTTATTTGTGGGTTCCTTTTCAAACAATTTGTTCTCATTCTCAAAGCCGACTTGCAGTACTTATTAAAAATAGACCAAATTTGCAATCTTGCTACCCCAAAACTTGGAAATTTTGCAAATTCCCATAGCTCATCGACATCATGGACTAATCAAATAAACTGCACCAAGTAGAGTAATCTGCTCCCCCAAATGTCTCCCAGGAAAATCTCACTTAATAATTAATCATGTGTGCGAAGGACTAAAGTCGGTAATAGAATTGGATTGGTATTCAGTCACTAAGAACTCAAACAGTGAGCGCAATGAAAACAATGGAAGGGAAAAAATAAAAGCAATTTTAGAAAAAAACGTGCCAGGATAAGTTATATTATACATACTCATACCTATACCTTTCTCATACACTATGCCAAAAGATGAAGACCAAAGGAACCACGAAATTCTGCCGCAGGTCATTCGAAAAACCAGAATCGATTGATTTCCTAATAAAATCGCTAGGATTTCGATTTCGATTGGGATTTCTGAGATTTGCTCCTACCGGGGTGTGAGTGGCCTGGCCAGTGGGTTACATTTTATTTACCTATGGAACAGGAGGTGTGTGTACAATGTACATTTGACAAGGTTAGGTTACACACAATGTGCAGCACATTGAGATTTTTGTTTTATTTACTTTTGACGGGTTTTTCCTTATAATTCCGCACTGGTATAGCCAAAATGCGGAGAGTGTAAAGGGGGTCGGCGAATTTCGTGAGTTTTTCTCCTTGGTTCTTTATTTCATCCTCAAATTGAATAGGAAAGTGCTTTTTGTTTTAGTTCGGAAATTGAATTTTAAATAAAAAATTAAATTAACTTTGGGTATTTGGGGAATGGAGCCAAAGGAATAAAAGGTTTTTCACGTGCATTTCTGTTTTTTTTTTTTTTATTGGACCAAGGAAGGCGATGCAGTCAAAACCAAATACTGTTTTTTTTGCAAGGTTGGACTATACGCTCTTGCAGCGCAATGGAAACGATTGCAAAATTGAAATAAATAAGGCTGTGGACAATGGTTATATGGTTTCTAAAAGAATGGAGAATGCAACATCTGCGTACAAAGTTTAATTAAGTATAATGCAGGTATACCTATTTCTTCATTGTTGACTTATACATATTACATATTACATAATTATATGTAATATGTATATATATATATATACCAGCGGCTCGGTGCGGCGGCTGGTGGTGAAAAAATAACTGCGTGGTTTAAAACCCCCGGAGTTCAAGAAGCTATCAGAGAGAAGAAGAAGGCTTTCAAGGTGTGGATTCACTTGGGGGACTCTCCTTCTCGAAACCGGTACATTGAGGCGCGAAGAACTTGCAAATTGGCTGTTAAAGCAGCCAAAGAACATTCTTGGAAGGAGTTCGGCGAAAAATTGGACCGCGATCACGGATCTGCAAGCAAGGTGTTCTGGCAGACCATCCGCCGTCTTAGAGGAAGGAAGTGGAACATTATCGAAGGAGTCAAATCCAAAGATGGTACACTTCTTTCTAATGAGGAGGACATCTTGCGCAGATGGAGCGAAAAATAGAAAAATAGCAGGGCGGAAAATAGTCCCACGGTAGAGGAAGTCACTTTTGCGATCAAATCGCTAAAAGCTGGCAAATCTGCCGGAGTGGATGAAATCCGGCCAGAAATGCTAAAGGCCTTAGGTGAAGAGGGAGTCAAATGGCTCTCTCGTGTCATTAAAGTGGCCTGGGAATGCGGCGAAACTCCCAGCGATTGGCAGATTGGGGTGATTGTGCCCCTTTTCAACAAAGGGGATAAAAGGGATTGCTCCAATTACAGGGGTATATCACTTTTACGTCTCCCCGGAAAAGTCTTTGCCAAGGTGCTGGAAACGCGTTGCAGAGCTGTGGTCGAGGCACGATTAGGAGATGAGCAGTGCGGCTTTCGTCCCGGCAGAAGCACAACCGACCAGTTATTCACTCTCAGAATGGTACTTGAGAAGGCTTGGGAGTATGCTACACCTGTTTACGCTTGCTTCGTAGATTTGGAGAAAGCATACGACCGAGTCCCTCGAGGGAAACTCTGGAGTGTATTACAGCAGTATGGAATTGATGGTTCTCTTTTGAGAGCCATTCAATCTCTTTACACAAACTGTAAAAGCTGTGTTCGGGTAAACGGCGTTAAATCAATACCTTTCACCGTGGGCGTTGGACTTCGCCATGGGTGCGTCTTGTCGCCTCTCCTTTTCATTACTTATATGGACTGGATGTTACAGCGCAGTCTTGGCGAAGAACGTTTCGAATTGGGAGATCTAAGGATAAGTCATTTGCTCTTCGCTGATGACTTGGTCATCCTTGGGTCCTCTCAGACTGAACTTCAGCGCGCACTCGATCGGTTTGTAGCCGTTTGTGTTGAAGCTGAGATGAAGGTAAATGTGAACAAATCTGAAGTGATGGTCGTCTCTAGAACGCCTGTTCAATGCACTCTGCATGTTAGTGGAGTCCCATTGAAACAGGTGAAGAAGAATCGGGGTCTTATTCACGAGTGATGGAAGGAGCAATGCCGAGTTTTCTTGTAGGATTGGTCAGGCTGGATCGATTTTGAGACAGCTTGGTCATTCTGTTATCAGGAGGACTGAACTTGGTGTCAAAGCTAAGTTGTCAGTCTTTAATTCGGTGTTTGTTCCAACTCTTACCTATGGTCATGAGGTTTGGGTAATGACTGAAAGAATAAGATCGCGGATACAAGCTGCCGAAATGAGATTTCTCCGTGGTATTGCTGGTGTGACTCGTAGAGATCGCATCAGAAATACCAGAATACGTGAGGAACTCAATGTCGAGCAGCTACTTCTCCGGACGGAGCGGTCCATGCTTCGGTGGTTTGGTCATGTTAAACGTATGTCCCCGACCAGGATCCCACGACGCGCTATGGAATCCGTACCATCGGGCAGGCGTCCCCTAGGTAGACCCAGGATGAGATGGTTAGATCAAATTCATAATCTCTCCTCTACCCGTATGGGGATTGCCCTTGAGGATTTGGAGTCGATGGCGGAGGATCGAGAGCTATGGAGGGTCCACTTAGGTAACCTACACCCGCGACCCACTTAATGGATAAGCGGGCCATTGAAAATGTATGTATGTACATGTACATAATTATATATATTATAAAATATGCAAATATTTTCAACTTAGTTAACATAAATATATAGATACTTTATTCAGCTATTTACATTAATGTTATAGTGTTTTAGCACATTAGCCAGGTTTCGCTAGGCGACATGGCATGCACTTTCATTGGGTCTCCCTACTAACGATTTCTGCTGTATGGACGAGGAGGAGGAAGACTTACTCTGGAATGGGTTAGGTTAGGTTTAAAGAGATGTGCACAGCATGTGTTGCGCTTCAGGTGCATTTTGGTTCACTGTGATCCGTTATAATTTTGGTGGTTATAAAACTTATTAAAAATTATTATTGGTCTATTAAAACCAATAAATTCGTTGTTTATTAATTTTCAGAAAGCATTTTGATTTTTTTTTGCCCATTTTCAGTCGTGTCTGTTGCGGATTAGGCGGTGTTTATTTTGTTCTCGCAATTTTTGAATAATATTTCCCTCTGCCATACTAACCGGGATGCGATGTCTATTAATGTTTGTTGCATCAAGTTTCGTCCCATTTCCGGCTCATCTGCCTTCTCATTTCCATCAATGCCAGTATGTCCAGAAATTCAACAGGAATTGTATATTTAGCCTATTTCGTTACGATCTTTCTGGCTGTCTTTGACTTAATAGTAACATTGTCTATAGTTCTTTCATCGTCGCTTGACTGTCTCTAAACGAACACTAAGATTATAATCTTCGCTGGTATAATTTTCGCTGTCAATGGCGACTCTTTTCGCTTGGAAGACGGTGTATACTTTAGCCTTACCAAAGGTTTTCTAGCATGCGTAGAAGTCGCAAACCTATAGTTTCCTTTCCAGGTAAGTTTTGAGTCCAGGATGGTGCTCAGACTGTTTTCATTTATATTTAGAGTTTTACAGATATTAAAGTTAATTTTTAAGCTGAGGCAGACCAGCGTATCGCTCGGCTTTGTATGGGAGCTAAAATGTACGGTGACCAGAAAACCGCACTTATTTGTTTGTATCAAACGAGACGGCCTTGTTGCTGATTTTTTTTACGGCACCAGACCCTAAGCTTCCTCTCAGTGATCTGAGGATGCTACCTGCAGAAAGCTGGTTGATTATGCAAAGCAGAGCTCCTTGCCGTATCCACTTCTTCTGGGAGTATAATGTATATGTAGGTATAGATTATAAGCATATACACCATTCCCTTATTTTTCTCTACGAGAAGAACCACGTCGTCAGTTTTACAAAGGCGGAAATGCACGGTTATAACAACCCTGAGTTTGGCCCCCTTCCTCTGAACTAAAAAAGAAAAACGCTTTTTGTGTCATCCGGCTTCATATAGAAGGCGTATCTTGGTCTGCCTTATTGAATACTAGATGGAACCGACATAACTCCGTTTTGCCCACAACAGTTGGCCACCAGACGGAAAATATGTCGTACGCTTTGATGCGATGCGTGCGAAATATGCAAACAGCAATACGAGTTATAATGTCATTGAGTTTCACCTCGAAGAAATTATATTTAAACATAGATTGACCGTCATAGATTTAAGGATTGCATTTTCGACAAGCAGCCAATGATCACATATGATCTTACCGCCGGAATCTCGCTCGTCAATGACTACTGCCATTAGGTCGTTCGAGGTGTTTTCTTGGCTTATTGAGGCCTTGGTTTCTCTTTGATGGATCTTCCTACGATTGGAGACCTTTGCAAATTTGAGCACTCAGGTTTTCATAGCTCTTTTGTGCTTTCTGTTCAAGACCCTGTCTCTATCGTTGATCTAGATCTCGTAATATTATTTTTCAATTTATGTATGTAAAGGGTAAATAGAGAAATATTCCTCGAGTGATTTTCGGTCCAGTTTGGACGGAGTGTGGAGGGAGAGATTCAACGATGAACTTTACGGGCTATATATAGTAGTAGTATATATAGTAGCTAGTCAAAAAGCTCAAAATACAGCGACTTAGATGGCTGGGTCACGTGGAGCGTATGGACAACAACGCACCAGCCCGACGAGTCTTTGAGTCCACCCCTGAGGGACAACGAAGCAGAGGTAGACCCCACCTCTGGTAGCGCGCACAATTAGAGAGCGACCTCAACCAACTTGGTTTGCGTAACTGGAGGCAGCTAGCTAGGGACCGAGCTGGCTGGAGGGGCTTGTTGGTTGAGGCCGTGGTCCACCCCGGACTGTGAGCGCCATCTAAAGAAAGAAGATTTAATAGATAATTTAATGCCATTACTGTTTCAAAATGATTTCGGGCATAGTTCGAATGAAGCGCAATCGTGGGGTCCAACTTTTGACAACTTTTATCAAGCAACTGAGGCCGCATATCAGCAATAAAACGGCGAATGTTGACTTTCAAATCGTCCAACGTCTCAAGTTTATCGGCATAGACTAGTGACTTCACATACTCCCAAAAAAAGTAATCCAAAGATATGAGACCACAGGATCATGGAGGTCAGTTCAGCTGTTCATTACACGAAATTATATGCGCTCAGCAAATGTTTCCCGCAATGCCAGTGTGGCATATGTTTTGCAATCTTTTAGTTGTTTATGCATTTAATCGAATTCTGAATAACTTGCTCAAATGGACGATTATGTCGACCGTAAAATGGACGTAGCGCACGTTAAGTTTGGCGAACCGAACGATGGTTTCCAATATAAGTTTGCACAATTTGCACGCGTTATTCTGGCGTTAATCTACTCATCGTAAAATGGCAAAATGTACTAACCACAAGTCAATTTTTAACTGTCAAATTGACAATCCGTAGAAACAGTGTTGCGAGTTTAAAAACCAAACCTCTAAAAAATACATGTGTTTCAAATAAATAATTTGACTACAACGTCACCTTTCTTAAATCAGCAAAGCTTATCTCGACAGAACGTCTATATTTTTTTTAATATGACCTCAATCGTTACGCGAGTACAAACAAACGCGCCAACGATTAAAACGTTTAACAAAAAAATTTATACAAATTCCATAACCCTCTGATTCCAAAATACTTATGTAAATTTTCTTAAAAGTCAATTGACTCTAAAAACCGGACGCCGTTTTGATGTCTATCGCCTAATTGAGTCACATGTCAGCGTCTGAGAATGCATCTGACAGGATGACGAGATATTCTTAAGTGCAACCAAAGCACCAATATGCTGATTGGTATATCAGAATCAGTGTATCTCCAATTTCACCCCATTCAGCATTTGTTTGTGGTCCTTTTAATTAAAATCTTTACGGTGGGGAGAGCGCGCATATCCGTATACACAGTACAAAAGTCATTTCCCAATCCGGCCCATATATCGAATTCATAAAACCATAAGTTAATATCACACTTCTATTGTCCTGCGAGTGTCAGTGCAGTGCCACCAACGCCACCGAGTAATCAGCTGCCAGAGATTTCATCCCTTCCACTGTTTATATGTGAACGATCTCTCTGCTGCTAGTACATGGGGGTGCGATTGTAATTCAATGCTCTCTTTTATCCCATGCATGGCAGAGGAAGGACGAACACACTGTCTGTACAAATATCGCGTATACACTGGCATACAGCTTTGGTCTATCAACAACAAATAAAATGTCGCCGTGTCGACCTAGAGTATACCTACTAGTCGAGTTTTGATGCTTTAACATTTTACGCGGAGTCCTATATCAAACTGGGTCTGGGCTGGGTGTATATTTTTAGTCACCCTAAGTCAAAAGGATTTTCTTCTTTCGCACTGGTTCGGTGGGGGGGTGCAAATTATTTTATGTGTTCGAAGAAGACTAGATATGCGCTGTAGGACGGAAGATGACATTCGCTTGTACTTCCTGCCGGCTGTCGTTTTCAATAACTTGGCAACTTATTGGGGTTCGACTTGGGCAAAGAAGAAAAGAAATACCAATGGGAAATCCACATTCCTTGCCATTCCTTTTTTGATGCCAGCTTTGAAGCCGACGCTAGGGCGGAGTCAATTTGCTGTACTCTCCCCCGACCATACGAAGTGCCAAGGAAATGCAAGAAGAAAACATTTACCATTTAAGCCAAAGCTTAAGTAGGTAAGGACTTGGAGTTTTCTTTTTGCGCTTCTGTATTTAATGTTGATGTAACTAAACGGGAAAAGTAGATGAAATAAGCGTAAGGAAAGAGGATCAAGTTTTAAGACATTTACTTTTTACATAGACAGGGTAATTTTAGCTGATTTTTTTTCACATACCCCCGCAAGAGATTGAAGAATTCTATACGTTTTTCTTGGAAGGATATTCGAAAGGCGTATATGCACTTTCCTTATACATAATATAGGTACCTACATATAAAAGAGGCAAATGAGATTAAAATAATTGTGATTGTGAAACGATTATATTATGAAGTGGGTAGACAAATATATAGGCACTCTTGTTATGCGGGTAATGCCGTTATGTAGGTGAGCTATACCCACCTAGGTATGTACTATGGTCTTGATGTTATATTGGCGGAAGTGTTTCTAAATAAAATTCGTTTTATACCTTTCTAAAATCTAGTAAATCTGAGTGTGTATTGTATATAGCTAGGTAGGTAAGTAGGTATACCCTTGAATCCTATCGGACTGCTCGTGTGATAAATGAATGAGTTCAATATAACAGTACCCATCGGGCGAAGACTATTTTGGACTATGGTACTTAAAATAAGTATATAAATCTATCAAAACCTATATAAAATAAATAAATAAATATAGTTGGCGCAAGAGGCGTGTCTAGCCTCCCACAACCATTCGGTTGTGTGAGTTTTTATTTTTGGGACGAATGAGGACCTATACAATTCAATGCCGAGTCCGAACGGAGTCAGAGTCAATTCAGGAATCACATGGAAGGACCACATATCCTATATCGCAAGAACGGCGTCCGCTAAGTTGAGCTACCTATTTAGAGCAAAGAAGTAATTTAGCCCTAAGCATCTTCTCCTTCTCTACAAAGCACAGGTTAGACCAGGCCTGAAATATTGTTCCCATATATGGAGCTCGGCCCCAAAACATTTACTACTTGACAGTAGTTCGACTTATTGGAGACCCTACACTCAGATCGAATCTACAACCGTTAGGGCACAGAAGACAAGTCGCTGACCTACATATGCTTGTTCTATAGGTACTTCCATGGTAGATGTTCCGAGGAACTCAAAGACATTATCCCTCGAAATGCAGCACCCACAAGACAGACTGCTAATACTCCGTGCCAATATAGTAGTACATTTGACAACCGCGAGGACATCAACTTTCCAAAACTCCTTCTGTTACAGGACAAGCAAACTTTGGAAGAAGAATACAATTTGCAGCAATTTAAGTGCAGAACTAACATACATCCGCAAGCATCTCGGGGGCTGATGAAGCGTTATAGGTTCGCCTTTCCCGGGAGAAGTATTTAAAAAAAAAATTGAGAAGCTTTTTCAGGACAGGATACTCTCGGATATTTGCCATACGTTCGCGTTTGTGTTTTTTGACCTTTCAATTCATTTTTTTAATTCATTCTTTAACTTATAAACTAGACAAAAATGACTAAATCTAATTTAAAACTAACACGTATCTTAATTTAGCTTACTGGCTCTTAACGAGCACTCTGAATTTAACTATATCCTTATAAAAACTATTGCTTTTCGGCCTTAAATCTATCTAGTTTATATACTTATTTGTTTTTTAATTTCCAAGAAACTTGCAAAACTTGGACGCTTTATTCATTTGTTTTTTCTTAACACTACCTAAAACTACTTAAGACAACCTAAGCTACTTAATCTAAATTACATATAATCAGGGTGATGAGCAATCTCTAGATTGGTCACCATGGCAGTCGACTCGGTAGCACTCATTCATGTTGGCGAGCCCGTCCCCTCCCAAAGACCCCCTAACTAACCTATACCTAACTAACTTACAAACTAGCTTAAAACTAAGGAGGATGTTACCTATGTAACGCACCGGCCCGGGATAGCGTGCCTGTCCTCATCTCTTCATCAAGCCACCAAAACTCGGTGAACTGCTTTCCGGTATCGACACTATTCCTATCCGCAATCGCGGTATTAAAACGGAGGAGCTCCTGAGCATTGGCGGCGTACCCGTCGTGGATGTGCCGCTGGTGTACCGTCAATTGTTGTCGATTTTGTCCAATAATGGTTAAATTTCGCCAGTTTTTTCTGGTAGATAACCTTAGAGGCCCCAGCCAATGGAGTTCTAAACAGGACTGTTTTCGACGTAATACCCCTTTCATCGCAATACCCCTTAATTTGATCGAAGTCACGATGTTGATGACCTCGACTTTTGGACCTGATCTGTACGCCACTAAATCGTCTCCGTAAGCTATAGCAATTTTGAGGGAACACAGTCCAGCACACTAACCACTGCGCTACTGCGCCTACTACATATATACCTGTCCTGTCAGTAAAAAATTCAATAATTTATTCGACTAGAGATCTGAAGAATAAAACTTTCTTTCTCTTTTACTCTCAAAACTGTTTACAAACTGCGGCTAATTTTGTTTTGTTAAGCAATACCAAGGTATCGTAGATATAGGTAGCTATAGCACGTCTCAACTTAAGTGAAAAATGCATTAAATGTACAATGGTGGCCATAAGTATTTTGACAAAACTAAAGTTAATTCTACTCATAATTTGAATTTACTTCATGTCAATTTTGGCATCAATGGAAAGGTCATTCAAGTTCTGTTTGAATGATACTAAACTTTCCTTAACCCATTAAGTATCCATTGAAAATTTAGAACTTTTGTAAAAGTCTACTTTTTGACTTTTTGCCTCGGTCCAAAAAAAAAAAAAGGGTTGATGCAAAAAGTTTCTGCAATTCTAATAGTGACAGCAAAAAAAATTTTTCAAAAATCTCTTCGTTAATATTTTTTATGATTTTTTGAATAGGATGATCTCAGAAAAATGTTTAACAAATTTTCAAAAAATCATAAAAAATATTAGCGGAGAGATTTTATTTTTTTTTTTGATACCGAGGAAAAAGAGTCAAAAAAGTAGACCTTGACAAAAATTCTAAATTCTAAAATTTTTAAATGGGTTCTTAATGGATTAAATAAAGTTTTGTATCATTCAAACGGAATTTAAATGACCTTTCCATTGACTCCAAAATTTACATGAAGTAAGTTTCAAATTATGAGCAGAATTAACTTTAGTTTTGTCAAAATACTTATGGCCACCATTGTATGCGTTCATATCTTTCCAAACCCCCTAACCAAATTTTGTTTCTAGGTCTATCTCAAGAACTATAATTGACATAAAAAAAAATAAATAAATAAATAGTTGGCGCAACAGGCGTGTAGACACCCAAGGCCTAGCTTCCAACAACCATACGCTTGTGTGAGTTTTTATTTTTTGGGACGAATGGAAGGGACCTACAATTTTATGCCAATTCCGAACGGCTGAATTGAGAAGCTTTTTCAGGACCAGTTATACTCTCGGATGTTTGTCAGACGTTCGCGAGAGGTGGCGCAGTAGAAAAAAACTTAAGATGTAATTTGTGTTTTTCCGGGGATCGAACTTGGGATCCCTCGCAAAGTAGTCCAGCACACTAACCACTGCGCTACTGCGCCTACGCCTATATAATTGACATACACACCATCAGGTATACGTTTATGCGGTATAACCTCTAAACGACACATACCAATGATAGCGATACATTGACTGTTTTTGGAGTAATTAGTAAGTTGGTGAACAAAATATTTTCCTTCATACAAAAAATTGTTTAATTTTGTACCTATAGGTCTATCAAATCAAAGACACTAACGTCCAGTCATTTTAGCATAAAAAAGGGGTAAATCTCGGAATGAGAGATAATAAGCTGAATTTTTGTATATATACATACCTTAATTTTGCCGTTCTAAATGTTCTCTCAAAAGTCTCAATTATATTTCGCGATTTTGAGCTATCACTTCGGTGCACGGTACATGGCTCCAAATTTACGTACTGTACGTGTCATTTACGTACAGGTCACACAGTATGCATATTTTCACTTGTATATTAACGTTTTCTTTTACGGTACGTTATATTGGGAAGTAGAAAATTAAGTACCTACCTACAACTGAGATTTCCCTAAAATTGACTCATATCAATGGCTGTTAATTATTTCCTCACGAAATCACTCTTATGTTGGTCTTTTTAGGTCTTTTTAGTACCTACATTGTCAAAAGTGTTTACTGTTGCTTGCTGCTTTTCAGGCCACGACAGTAGTTATATCTTTATTTGGTTTTGTAACTGATTTTGTACATAGGCGACGTGAAGATGTCATTCGTGAGCATATTCATTCTTACAAAAGTATGCGTCCTATAAACAATTTTTGATTTTCAATATTTCCAAAATTATGCATATCATGAGATTATATTGTCGGTATTACGGATTATCAAAACAAAACCCTTGCTTTTTTATATTTGTAATTCCATACCAATCCAAGCAATGACATGGACATGATAAACCCTTTTCTTATATAAAAACATAATCATATATGTACCTAATACCACCACTATACTCGTATACATTAAATCTATGTATGTACCTACTCGTATGCCCATTTAATGTATTGCTTGGCATGGACTGCAGAGCAATGTATAACAAGCAGGGGATGAAAATAATGGATCAAAGGATCATGTTAATCTACGAACGATTTCATTTTTTGATTAAGACAGTTTAGCACACTGATCTGCGTATGACATTAATCCGTGTGAGCGCATGTAAAACCAGCTGCGCGCTGCCTTTGGATTCATGCAAACGTAAATACGGCAGAGGGTTGAACAAGCATGCTATTTACATTTCCTGCGTGCGATATTCGAATAACCAACCAACCGCGTTTGAGTCAACAAAGAAAAATCCAAAATCTGTAAAATGATAAAGACATCATTGTTTCATGGTAAGAGTTCCTGTGCGGCCAAAGATGGAAATAAAAATGTTTAAGCGTGCGATTTTAATTTGAGCCTTCTTTTTAAGACCGCTTTACACATTTCACGTATACGAAAAATTCCTACCTACTATACCATCGATTCTATTGGTGCAATCGAACATGAAAATTGCTTCATTCCCATAACTGAATCTATGATCCTCTCATCCTCGTCAGTGTGTGTTTCAAAATAATACGGATGAGTCCTTTTGCTATAACAATGGGCAGACTTGTTTCCGGAGAATTGAACGCTTTTTGATGGTCAATTGAAGATCGGTTCAGAAACAAATAAAAAATGGTTCACCAGCAGCAGCAACTATACCTACAACTTGTCCCCTTTGTATCCATTTCATGAAACATGATGAGAAAGAGAAATGAGCAAAGTTTTACAACAAACAAACACACCTTATCCTTTTGTAGAAATTCCTAAACCGAATTTGTAAAAGGCCGCATATATTTTTTAGTGTTTTCAGGTGAAGCGGTCTCGGTAAGTCTTTAGCTATTTACTCAGCGTTTATGTTTTGCTAACAACTATTTTTTTCCCCCTCACGGATTACCAATTGCAATCTTGTAGCTCTTTTCTTCGGTACAGTTGTTTGCTTACTAAGCCGCTGGAGTTTGTTATTAAATCGATACATTACAAGAATCGCTCCTACTGAGTCGGGAGTAATCCTTTCACTTCAACAATTATTTCGAGATAAAATCAAACACTTTAGGAGTGTTCGAATCATTCGTATCTTCTTTTTTTGTTGTTTCTTGATTCTTGATGGCAGTTCGTCTATAATGCAATATTTTGATAAGATTGAGAATCTACAAGCAAATAAAGCAGCCAGCGAAGGTCTTGAGAATTTATATTTTACTTGGGACGGTATTTTGATTGCGTGGGGAGACATTGGTGTCGGAGCACTTTAAAAATATTTATCGCTATATTTAGGTACAGATGTTGTATATTATATGGTAGGAAATTATACAAAATACATATTTGTATAGGTAGGCGCACAGATTTGTTACTTGAGTTGTTAAATGTAATTTATAGCTCGTGGCATGAGGCAAAGCTCTTCAATGTTATTACAACTCTTTTTTTCAAATGATGGCATTTTACCTTACATACGTGTAGATATATTTATGTGAAGCTAATTTTAAACAAACACACATTTTCTTGTAAATGCAACTAAGAAAAAAATAAACTAGTTTCTTACAGTTTCATAGGAGCCTTACCCTATAAGCCTAGCGCCTAGCTATTAGTAGTGAAACCGAATTACATGTCTCGTTTTTGAAAAATTAATTTTGATTCGATTTTTTTTTTATATGCCATATAAACTACTAGCTTTTGCCCGAAGCTTCGCTCGCGCAGCCCTCAGGATTTGGTATGCATAAATACAGATATGTTCACTAAAATGCCTATATAAAAAAACATCGATTAAACACAATACAACTTATTTCTATATAAAGGGTGGTTAAGTTTTAAGGGTCGATGTTGATTTTGAATAAAACAAAATTTATTTATGCCGACCTAGGCGCCACACCTCCATCCGATGGTCCAAATTTTCGATGACGCTGAGGCATAATTGAGGTTCTATGCCGTTAATGTGCCGAATTATCTCATTCTTTAGCTCTTGAATTGTTGCTGGCTTATCGACGTACACCTTTTCTTTCAAATAACCCCAAAGAAATAAGTCCAACGGTGTCAAATCGCATGATCGTGGCGGCCAATTAACATCGCCACGACGTGAGATAACACGGCCATTGAATTTCTCCCTCAAAAGAGCCATTGTTTCGTTAGCTGTGTGGCTAGTGGCACCGTCCTGTTGAAACCACATATCGTCCACATCCATATCTTCCAATTCTGGCCATAAAAAGTTCGTTATCATCTCACGATATCGAACACCACGACGAGTTGACTTGGACGGCTCTTCAGCCACACTATCGCGAGCAGCAGCAATATTTGCTGCAGTACGAGCTGTCAGAGCACATTTAACATCGGCCCTTAAAATTTAACCACCCTTTATATAAGAAGATAAATTGTTATGCGATAGGGTGATCCTTAAATGCAAAGTTTACCATTACAAGTAAAAAGAACAGTTGCATTCAGCTGATGGCATTGAAGAAATGAGAATATTCAAAAGTATAGTCGTCCTAAGTTGGCGAACTTTAAATACTCAGAAAAAAACGAACTAAAATCAAAAATATCAGTGATATTTCAAATCTATTCGTTGACGAAAGTTTGGTAAATTCGGAAAATCGAATTCCAAGTGCAAAAACTTCAATACTGTTTCGCGATTATTTTAAGAATGTATGATTCTTAAATTAGGTATGCCTGAAACAAATGTATTTGGTATTCAAGATCTACTAAGCCTATAGATCACTGTATAAGAATGTATGTTTTTTTTTTTTTGTTTTCCACATCTGTATCTATGTCTTTATGGAAATTAAACAGGAAATATATTTTTCAACAAATCTTATCAAATACCTAATTAAAGAACAAAGAAAGGCATTTAGTTCAGTTAGTTAGTTAGTTAGTTTCAATAAAAGAAATAATTTCTTATTCAATCCGTCCACACTTTGTTTAATATACTTTTAACAAGCAATAAACGTCTATTTATAAAAAATGTCCAGCCTAAATCTGCTATATAAATGGCAAATGGACAATTTAAAGATTTGGGTATTCAGCGCCATATCCATATTGAAAAACTTGAAGACTTTTGAATCTTATTGTCTGAAAGTTAAAGCTTAATCGGTTTTGTAGTTTTCGAGATATCATGTTGAACGATTTTCAGTAAGGGAGGTATCACGCCCATTTGTTACTTCAATCCTCTCTAATTCCTGAGATAGACCCTACTCCAATACTCCAATACTCCTCCTATACCTCTGTATAACCTATACTGATCAGGACAGGAGGATGTCGGCTTATTAAAACGTTAAAATAATTTTTAAAGTCAGCATCAGCAGAGTAGTTAAATTTGGAAATGTTGTCGAATTTCAGTCTATGAATTATTGTTTGAGAGAATAACATTAATAACAACTCGTATACACAGTCACTTTAGTAAGAATGATAAAGCTATTTCGAACTACACCACTAATATTCATCATCAGACTTAAAGGAGTGATTGTTTGAATAGTTTGAATTCTGACAGTCAATTCTCCGTATATAATCCACTTGGGGAGACATTTTTGCTTTCCTCTGTCAGGAAATGTTCGATTTTGTCAATTGACAAGTGCCTACCACTTGCGCCAACTATAAGCGATGAGTACAAGTCTGCCAACTGGTGATTAGAACGGAGGAGAAGCCCAACCTCTGTGCGTTGTTGTTGCTACGAGGTGTTTTGTTTATTGTTATAATTCATAGTTCCGTAGATATCCCATTCTCAATCTATCCCGCACCACATCCTAAAAAGTCGATAAATGTGGTCCAATAAGCCCAGATTTTACAACAGAACTTTCAAAACATAAGAGGTAAATTCTGATGAATTGAAAACAAAAAAAAAAATTTTATGTCGTAGGTATAACAAATAACAAATGTATAGGTAATATGATCATTTCACCCGCTTTTGCTGGTTTTAGCCTCTTTTTTTACCTAAAAACATTCCACCCGCCACCGGAATTTAATTATCTTAAGAATTTTCTCTAGTCCTTTTTTTTCGCTACGTTTAAAGATTTTTTAATTAATAAACATATGAGAACGTCTAAGCCTAAGCTGCCGTGGGCCCGTAGACAATTTCAGTTGGCATAAGTGCGAGAAAATTGCAAATGTCATGTGTCAAAGAAACAACCAATGTAAAATTTAGTAATTTTAGATTTAGGTAAAATTTAGAAAGATAAAGAGAAAAACATCAACTCCGAGATCCCGAAAAATCCAAAATTAAAAAAAAAAAATATGTATCTAACGCTTACGTCAAAATTGGAAGCAGTTTTTTCGTATATTAAGAAAACTGATGACGTTTATTTTTTAATAATTATATTAGATCTTACGTGACAATACGTGAAATAAACTGTTTTCTACTATTTTGCTCGAAATTTTTGAGGTCAGAATCTACTTTTGGGAAACCCGCCAAAACACACTCGCTTTTAGCTTCAAAAAACTCGCCGCTTTTTGCCAAAAAATAAATGGTCACGTTATAGTATAGGTAGGTAATAAACAATTAATTTAGAATCGTAGTCACCATTACCCACCTACAATTAATATACACATAAAGGCGACCCCAAGTTCACAATCGAGCACTTCGCTCCTATAAACCCGCTTTAGACAAGGATAACAATGTAATTACCCACTCCTCATCCGTTACCATTACCTTACCATTTCTACCAAAATTAACAATGGGAAATATAATTCCAGTTCTAATTCCTCTTCGTAACTTGATTTTAGTAATCAACTGATGGCTCCCCTGGCACAACTTACCCGACACTGCGTCATAAATAAATAAAAAAAATACTCAAAACTGCCAAACTTTTTATATACGAAATAATAACGTGGTTCATGAACAAAATTTACAGTAAATATAATAAAAAAATTAAATAAAAAAAAAATTATGACTGTCCGGTCCGGTCCGTCTGCTAATAAAGGGTCCGCCAAAAAACTTTTTTTTTTGAAAATGCTATAAAAAAAAGCTACTGAATATTTTCTCAAATTTCTTTTTTTATTTGAAAGTACAATCCTTCCGGTTAGTAATGGAAAATAATTTCATTCAAATGGCTGCCTCGGTTGGCCATGCAGTAGCCTACACGATCGGTCCAATTTTTAAGCACATTATCGATTGTGTGCAGCTGAAAAAGAGTCAAAAAAGTAGACCTTGACAAAAATTCTAAATTCTAAAATTTTTAAATGGGTTCTTAATGGATTAAATAAAGTTTTGTATCATTCAAACGGAATTTAAATGACCTTTCCATTGACTCCAAAATTTACATGAAGTAAGTTTCAAATTATGAGCAGAATTAACTTTAGTTTTGTCAAAATACTTATGGCCACCATTGTATGCGTTCATATCTTTCCAAACCCCCTAACCAAATTTTGTTTCTAGGTCTATCTCAAGAACTATAATTGACATAAAAAAAAATAAATAAATAAATAGTTGGCGCAACAGGCGTGTAGACACCCAAGGCCTAGCTTCCAACAACCATACGCTTGTGTGAGTTTTTATTTTTTGGGACGAATGGAAGGGACCTACAATTTTATGCCAATTCCGAACGGCTGAATTGAGAAGCTTTTTCAGGACCAGTTATACTCTCGGATGTTTGTCAGACGTTCGCGAGAGGTGGCGCAGTAGAAAAAAACTTAAGATGTAATTTGTGTTTTTCCGGGGATCGAACTTGGGATCCCTCGCAAAGTAGTCCAGCACACTAACCACTGCGCTACTGCGCCTACGCCTATATAATTGACATACACACCATCAGGTATACGTTTATGCGGTATAACCTCTAAACGACACATACCAATGATAGCGATACATTGACTGTTTTTGGAGTAATTAGTAAGTTGGTGAACAAAATATTTTCCTTCATACAAAAAATTGTTTAATTTTGTACCTATAGGTCTATCAAATCAAAGACACTAACGTCCAGTCATTTTAGCATAAAAAAGGGGTAAATCTCGGAATGAGAGATAATAAGCTGAATTTTTGTATATATACATACCTTAATTTTGCCGTTCTAAATGTTCTCTCAAAAGTCTCAATTATATTTCGCGATTTTGAGCTATCACTTCGGTGCACGGTACATGGCTCCAAATTTACGTACTGTACGTGTCATTTACGTACAGGTCACACAGTATGCATATTTTCACTTGTATATTAACGTTTTCTTTTACGGTACGTTATATTGGGAAGTAGAAAATTAAGTACCTACCTACAACTGAGATTTCCCTAAAATTGACTCATATCAATGGCTGTTAATTATTTCCTCACGAAATCACTCTTATGTTGGTCTTTTTAGGTCTTTTTAGTACCTACATTGTCAAAAGTGTTTACTGTTGCTTGCTGCTTTTCAGGCCACGACAGTAGTTATATCTTTATTTGGTTTTGTAACTGATTTTGTACATAGGCGACGTGAAGATGTCATTCGTGAGCATATTCATTCTTACAAAAGTATGCGTCCTATAAACAATTTTTGATTTTCAATATTTCCAAAATTATGCATATCATGAGATTATATTGTCGGTATTACGGATTATCAAAACAAAACCCTTGCTTTTTTATATTTGTAATTCCATACCAATCCAAGCAATGACATGGACATGATAAACCCTTTTCTTATATAAAAACATAATCATATATGTACCTAATACCACCACTATACTCGTATACATTAAATCTATGTATGTACCTACTCGTATGCCCATTTAATGTATTGCTTGGCATGGACTGCAGAGCAATGTATAACAAGCAGGGGATGAAAATAATGGATCAAAGGATCATGTTAATCTACGAACGATTTCATTTTTTGATTAAGACAGTTTAGCACACTGATCTGCGTATGACATTAATCCGTGTGAGCGCATGTAAAACCAGCTGCGCGCTGCCTTTGGATTCATGCAAACGTAAATACGGCAGAGGGTTGAACAAGCATGCTATTTACATTTCCTGCGTGCGATATTCGAATAACCAACCAACCGCGTTTGAGTCAACAAAGAAAAATCCAAAATCTGTAAAATGATAAAGACATCATTGTTTCATGGTAAGAGTTCCTGTGCGGCCAAAGATGGAAATAAAAATGTTTAAGCGTGCGATTTTAATTTGAGCCTTCTTTTTAAGACCGCTTTACACATTTCACGTATACGAAAAATTCCTACCTACTATACCATCGATTCTATTGGTGCAATCGAACATGAAAATTGCTTCATTCCCATAACTGAATCTATGATCCTCTCATCCTCGTCAGTGTGTGTTTCAAAATAATACGGATGAGTCCTTTTGCTATAACAATGGGCAGACTTGTTTCCGGAGAATTGAACGCTTTTTGATGGTCAATTGAAGATCGGTTCAGAAACAAATAAAAAATGGTTCACCAGCAGCAGCAACTATACCTACAACTTGTCCCCTTTGTATCCATTTCATGAAACATGATGAGAAAGAGAAATGAGCAAAGTTTTACAACAAACAAACACACCTTATCCTTTTGTAGAAATTCCTAAACCGAATTTGTAAAAGGCCGCATATATTTTTTAGTGTTTTCAGGTGAAGCGGTCTCGGTAAGTCTTTAGCTATTTACTCAGCGTTTATGTTTTGCTAACAACTATTTTTTTCCCCCTCACGGATTACCAATTGCAATCTTGTAGCTCTTTTCTTCGGTACAGTTGTTTGCTTACTAAGCCGCTGGAGTTTGTTATTAAATCGATACATTACAAGAATCGCTCCTACTGAGTCGGGAGTAATCCTTTCACTTCAACAATTATTTCGAGATAAAATCAAACACTTTAGGAGTGTTCGAATCATTCGTATCTTCTTTTTTTGTTGTTTCTTGATTCTTGATGGCAGTTCGTCTATAATGCAATATTTTGATAAGATTGAGAATCTACAAGCAAATAAAGCAGCCAGCGAAGGTCTTGAGAATTTATATTTTACTTGGGACGGTATTTTGATTGCGTGGGGAGACATTGGTGTCGGAGCACTTTAAAAATATTTATCGCTATATTTAGGTACAGATGTTGTATATTATATGGTAGGAAATTATACAAAATACATATTTGTATAGGTAGGCGCACAGATTTGTTACTTGAGTTGTTAAATGTAATTTATAGCTCGTGGCATGAGGCAAAGCTCTTCAATGTTATTACAACTCTTTTTTTCAAATGATGGCATTTTACCTTACATACGTGTAGATATATTTATGTGAAGCTAATTTTAAACAAACACACATTTTCTTGTAAATGCAACTAAGAAAAAAATAAACTAGTTTCTTACAGTTTCATAGGAGCCTTACCCTATAAGCCTAGCGCCTAGCTATTAGTAGTGAAACCGAATTACATGTCTCGTTTTTGAAAAATTAATTTTGATTCGATTTTTTTTTTATATGCCATATAAACTACTAGCTTTTGCCCGAAGCTTCGCTCGCGCAGCCCTCAGGATTTGGTATGCATAAATACAGATATGTTCACTAAAATGCCTATATAAAAAAACATCGATTAAACACAATACAACTTATTTCTATATAAAGGGTGGTTAAGTTTTAAGGGTCGATGTTGATTTTGAATAAAACAAAATTTATTTATGCCGACCTAGGCGCCACACCTCCATCCGATGGTCCAAATTTTCGATGACGCTGAGGCATAATTGAGGTTCTATGCCGTTAATGTGCCGAATTATCTCATTCTTTAGCTCTTGAATTGTTGCTGGCTTATCGACGTACACCTTTTCTTTCAAATAACCCCAAAGAAATAAGTCCAACGGTGTCAAATCGCATGATCGTGGCGGCCAATTAACATCGCCACGACGTGAGATAACACGGCCATTGAATTTCTCCCTCAAAAGAGCCATTGTTTCGTTAGCTGTGTGGCTAGTGGCACCGTCCTGTTGAAACCACATATCGTCCACATCCATATCTTCCAATTCTGGCCATAAAAAGTTCGTTATCATCTCACGATATCGAACACCACGACGAGTTGACTTGGACGGCTCTTCAGCCACACTATCGCGAGCAGCAGCAATATTTGCTGCAGTACGAGCTGTCAGAGCACATTTAACATCGGCCCTTAAAATTTAACCACCCTTTATATAAGAAGATAAATTGTTATGCGATAGGGTGATCCTTAAATGCAAAGTTTACCATTACAAGTAAAAAGAACAGTTGCATTCAGCTGATGGCATTGAAGAAATGAGAATATTCAAAAGTATAGTCGTCCTAAGTTGGCGAACTTTAAATACTCAGAAAAAAACGAACTAAAATCAAAAATATCAGTGATATTTCAAATCTATTCGTTGACGAAAGTTTGGTAAATTCGGAAAATCGAATTCCAAGTGCAAAAACTTCAATACTGTTTCGCGATTATTTTAAGAATGTATGATTCTTAAATTAGGTATGCCTGAAACAAATGTATTTGGTATTCAAGATCTACTAAGCCTATAGATCACTGTATAAGAATGTATGTTTTTTTTTTTTTGTTTTCCACATCTGTATCTATGTCTTTATGGAAATTAAACAGGAAATATATTTTTCAACAAATCTTATCAAATACCTAATTAAAGAACAAAGAAAGGCATTTAGTTCAGTTAGTTAGTTAGTTAGTTTCAATAAAAGAAATAATTTCTTATTCAATCCGTCCACACTTTGTTTAATATACTTTTAACAAGCAATAAACGTCTATTTATAAAAAATGTCCAGCCTAAATCTGCTATATAAATGGCAAATGGACAATTTAAAGATTTGGGTATTCAGCGCCATATCCATATTGAAAAACTTGAAGACTTTTGAATCTTATTGTCTGAAAGTTAAAGCTTAATCGGTTTTGTAGTTTTCGAGATATCATGTTGAACGATTTTCAGTAAGGGAGGTATCACGCCCATTTGTTACTTCAATCCTCTCTAATTCCTGAGATAGACCCTACTCCAATACTCCAATACTCCTCCTATACCTCTGTATAACCTATACTGATCAGGACAGGAGGATGTCGGCTTATTAAAACGTTAAAATAATTTTTAAAGTCAGCATCAGCAGAGTAGTTAAATTTGGAAATGTTGTCGAATTTCAGTCTATGAATTATTGTTTGAGAGAATAACATTAATAACAACTCGTATACACAGTCACTTTAGTAAGAATGATAAAGCTATTTCGAACTACACCACTAATATTCATCATCAGACTTAAAGGAGTGATTGTTTGAATAGTTTGAATTCTGACAGTCAATTCTCCGTATATAATCCACTTGGGGAGACATTTTTGCTTTCCTCTGTCAGGAAATGTTCGATTTTGTCAATTGACAAGTGCCTACCACTTGCGCCAACTATAAGCGATGAGTACAAGTCTGCCAACTGGTGATTAGAACGGAGGAGAAGCCCAACCTCTGTGCGTTGTTGTTGCTACGAGGTGTTTTGTTTATTGTTATAATTCATAGTTCCGTAGATATCCCATTCTCAATCTATCCCGCACCACATCCTAAAAAGTCGATAAATGTGGTCCAATAAGCCCAGATTTTACAACAGAACTTTCAAAACATAAGAGGTAAATTCTGATGAATTGAAAACAAAAAAAAAAATTTTATGTCGTAGGTATAACAAATAACAAATGTATAGGTAATATGATCATTTCACCCGCTTTTGCTGGTTTTAGCCTCTTTTTTTACCTAAAAACATTCCACCCGCCACCGGAATTTAATTATCTTAAGAATTTTCTCTAGTCCTTTTTTTTCGCTACGTTTAAAGATTTTTTAATTAATAAACATATGAGAACGTCTAAGCCTAAGCTGCCGTGGGCCCGTAGACAATTTCAGTTGGCATAAGTGCGAGAAAATTGCAAATGTCATGTGTCAAAGAAACAACCAATGTAAAATTTAGTAATTTTAGATTTAGGTAAAATTTAGAAAGATAAAGAGAAAAACATCAACTCCGAGATCCCGAAAAATCCAAAATTAAAAAAAAAAAATATGTATCTAACGCTTACGTCAAAATTGGAAGCAGTTTTTTCGTATATTAAGAAAACTGATGACGTTTATTTTTTAATAATTATATTAGATCTTACGTGACAATACGTGAAATAAACTGTTTTCTACTATTTTGCTCGAAATTTTTGAGGTCAGAATCTACTTTTGGGAAACCCGCCAAAACACACTCGCTTTTAGCTTCAAAAAACTCGCCGCTTTTTGCCAAAAAATAAATGGTCACGTTATAGTATAGGTAGGTAATAAACAATTAATTTAGAATCGTAGTCACCATTACCCACCTACAATTAATATACACATAAAGGCGACCCCAAGTTCACAATCGAGCACTTCGCTCCTATAAACCCGCTTTAGACAAGGATAACAATGTAATTACCCACTCCTCATCCGTTACCATTACCTTACCATTTCTACCAAAATTAACAATGGGAAATATAATTCCAGTTCTAATTCCTCTTCGTAACTTGATTTTAGTAATCAACTGATGGCTCCCCTGGCACAACTTACCCGACACTGCGTCATAAATAAATAAAAAAAATACTCAAAACTGCCAAACTTTTTATATACGAAATAATAACGTGGTTCATGAACAAAATTTACAGTAAATATAATAAAAAAATTAAATAAAAAAAAAATTATGACTGTCCGGTCCGGTCCGTCTGCTAATAAAGGGTCCGCCAAAAAACTTTTTTTTTTGAAAATGCTATAAAAAAAAGCTACTGAATATTTTCTCAAATTTCTTTTTTTATTTGAAAGTACAATCCTTCCGGTTAGTAATGGAAAATAATTTCATTCAAATGGCTGCCTCGGTTGGCCATGCAGTAGCCTACACGATCGGTCCAATTTTTAAGCACATTATCGATTGTGTGCAGCTGTATTTCTGCTCTGCTCTGCGGCTGATAATGCGATCTTCAAAAACAGGGTGCAAAACATCGAGTGTAGCTTCAATTTTTGTGAACAAAAATTCGTTCAACATGGCCCGATAACGATCGCCACTGTAACGGCCACTCCTTGCTCATTTTCGAAGAAAAATGGCCCAATTATGCCTCTGGACCAAAATCCGCACCAAACAGTGACTCGTTTTGGGTATATCGGCTGTTTTTGGCTTTTCACGCTTTGGTTTATCGATGAGGATGTCAGTTTCTTTCACTTTTTTCACAAGATAACGAACATGACGGTGCTTCTCTTCTTCCAAAATCCGTACGCAATTTTCGCACACATTCTGCAACATTACCATGCTTTTCAAAGTAATGTCGCAATATTTCCCAGCGTTGTTCAAGCGTATACACAACCATATTCGTTCAGCGGAAGGATAAAACTAATTATCTGTCAAATCAGACATGAGCTAAGTGTTACCAGTTACCACTCGCGAAATAAGTACTAGTTGAAAAAAAAAAAAAAACGTTAGATGGCGGACCCTTTATGTTGCATTGACACAGGTTTTGATTGTGCTGTTCAGTGTACAAGCTTAATTCATATCATATGATTTTGTTCGTGTAGTTGTAGTATGATACTAGTACAGGTTCTTTTGTACCTACCTAATTACCCCGTGGTCCAACTATCCCTCTACCACCAATTAGACCCCCCCTACCCTATCCATCAGTCAAGGAATTGTCCGCGTTCAATGCTTTAGGGTCAACGGAGTCTCTTATTGGTCCAATTGTTTCCAAATCTTGAAAAGCTTCGTGTGTCTCAAATAACTTGCAAAGAAAATATGGATACAAATTATAGCTACACAAAATAAGGGATTGAGATGAGTTTCATGTATAAAATAATCTCCGCATTAGAATTTATTATTCAAATCCGACTTTTCTATGCTTGTTTAAGCTAATTTTAATATTTATGTAGGTACTATAAGTAGGCATATTCAGCCCGAAATTAATGTAAAAATAAAAAGTTTATCTTAATTTTGTATGCGTTGTTTGACAGAAGTTGAAGTTTTTATTACTTCATTACCTAAATCAATAGTTTGACATCGTACTTTAGGTAGGTATACCTACCATTTATGTGATAGATAGATAATGTAGATATGGAAATACCTTTATTAAAAGTTAATCGTCATCATTCTCCAAGAAAGGCGATAGAAAAGAATGCCCCACACCTCTGATTTAAGATACCTAGGTCCTAGGAAAAGAAACACTGATCCAGCACGACCCCGTTTCCAAACCACTGTACACCATGGCCACCATAACACTTTAGCTTGGTGGCTTTTAACGCACTTCTTTTATTTACAGAATTTGTTAAATTTAACCAACATATTTAACCTTCGGTTAAGGGTAACTTTTCTTTACATAGACATACCAACCTTATGTGGATAGGTAAATTTATTTCATGGTCGATACCTATTACCTAATTGGTAAAAAGATTATTAAAGCCTTCATCCGAAAGAATTAACTCCCATTCACAACATGTTGATAGGCACTCACTTAAAGATGTCTATTTAATTCTAACTAAATACATACATGTACCTAACTCTTTCTGAAAATGGAATAGCCGCCACCGTTTAAGGCGGCATGTAAAGCATATTATCTGCCTATGCTTACCTAAAAACCTAATTCCCCATAACCAAATACCTACCTAACCAAAAGGAAGCATAAAGTTAATATATCTACCTACATACAATAGAAAAAAAACGAGACTTAAACTAGGTAGGTACCTACACCTAGTAAAGATTCACATGACAGGGAGAACAAAAAATACGTCAGAGGTAAGACGAAAGCTAACAACAATATACCATAATAATGTTTATGTATTGCCAACATAAAAGCATTAATTTAGTCATTATCTGCTTAAGATACGAACCTACATCACATCGAATACATAGTATACGTCCCATGCCCACAAGCAGCAGATCTGTGCACAGTGCATCCCGCCTCATGTCGCTCCATCCGCAATCTACCAAAGAACCTATGCTACAGACAGAAAAACAATCAAAGCAGAAGAGAAGTGAACGAGAAAAAAGAAAACAAAATTGTTTCCGAAACGCCTACACCGTCACAGATAATCACCATCATCCTCCTTATTTAAATATACATAAATGTATCTGAACGATACATTTGGAATGAAAGCAGGGGTGAGAGGAAATGAGAGCCAGTCTTTTAATGGAGAATTCGAGGCGTGGTCTACCGCTTTAACCCTCCATTTGTAAGAAATAATCAGTGCACACAGCCGTAGCTATCCTGTATGCCCAGCTGTGTGCGTGAGCTGTGTATCTATGAAAAATGAATGGGACAGGAGTACTCAAGAGAACAAGAGGCGTGGCCTAAATGCGCGCACTTGGACTTGTTTTGTTGAGGGTAACCAGTTCGGTGAGTCTACAACCAGTTAGCAAAATAGTTTCGGTTATCGTTGAAGAAGGGTTCGTCACAGCCAACGGAGAGCAATTTATCCGAGTTATTTACAAGTTTATCCGTAGATACAGTGCCGTTAATTTCATAATATCGTTTCCATTGAAATAGAAGATTACACTTTGGTTTAGTGCAAAAGAGTTCTATAGTATAGGTACTCGCCATAGTACAGATAAAAGTGACATTAGTGCTTTTTCGTTTCAAAAGTGTGTGCAATAAACTGTCAAAATTCTGAGCTCACTGTGGCAGTCTCCAGCGCAGTTAGGCCTGGAGAAGAAATCCGATTTTAGTGGTAATAAAATTATAAACATTCACACGCCCAGTCCGTCGCCACCCGGACACTCAGCCATGGTTGAAACAGCCTCACCTCCTTCCGGACTTACTATCAAACCCTGCTCCAGTCCAATTGAACATCATCATCCGCATAGCGGGATGCACAGTCAAAACATGAGCAACAACACAAATTCGAATAGCAACAGCCCCAGAACACCTCCCAGCTATCTAACCACAGCGATGCTGTTAAACAGTCAAAACTGTGGATACCTTGGTCAACGGCTGCAAAGTGTCTTTCAAAACCACCACCACCAGCAACAGCAACAACATCAACTGCAGCGTGAACAACAGAAGCATCAAAGTGACAGTCAACCACAGAGTGATGACCAGATCCACCGTTCATCGTCAGGCGGAACTGCATCGGCCGCTTCCCTCTTTACCATTGATAGCATCCTGGGCTCCCGCAATGGAGTAAGTTTTAAGCGTGCCGAAAGTCCCGCGTCACCAAGCAGCAATAGTTCGGCGGCCACCAGTCCAATTAGACCGCAACGAGTACCTGCTATGCTTCAGCATCCTGGCCTACATCTAGGACACTTGGCAGCAGCAGCAGCGTCCGGATTTGCCGCCGCTGCATCACCATCGGATTTTCTAGGTACGCAAATGTTTCCCAATAATGATCTCATTAGGTATTATCGTAAGCCCATTAAAACAATACAAGGGTATTTCTAGGGCATCTCTGATGAAATTCCTGCGAACTAAGACCCTCTTAAAATAGTTTTACGCATCCTTTTATAAGATCTCATTAAAAGTCGACCATAGGCCAATTTGCTTTCTCACCACATACCAAATAGAACCGCCTGCGCTTGCAGTCAATTGTGCCGTGCACTTGATCCTTTCGCATTATATGCCTCTGAATTGGCAGTTGGTTGCACAGCATGATGCCGTGTGCACCACTATAGGAAGGATAAAAATATAATTTCATAACTTAGCGCTTGGGGATTATCTTGCAGGAGGGTGTTTTGCGGTTGAACAAGGAAATTACTCGGAAGACATTTGACAGTTGAAAGTTCGAGTGTGATTTTTGATGTTCGAATTATTTAGTTCTGTTTGTAATTGTCGTTGAACTTTTCTAATTAAAACAGAGCGGGTTTATGTCTATGTACATACGTTTAAATTTGTCTTAGAAGTGATGTTAATAAGGGATAAGAGATAAGATATCCTTTTAGCCGAACTGTCTGTATCGAGTAAGCTTCATATAGATATGGAAGGAATATTTCTGTATTCCGTACTTCTACTTAACGTACCTAGTCTTGTGTCCATTGCGCTGAATAATTAATTATCTTGTGGTAATTTTCTGACATACGTACAAACGTACATGTATGTTAGGGTTAATAAGACAAGATTAGGTACCAAATTCTAATCAAAATTTCTGTAATTCCAACAATTGAAATTTTGTTTTGTTTTTTTCTAAACACTCAAGCAAACCTCAATCCCAAAAAAACGTTAGAAAATTAGCCGACAGGTTAATTTATTACATATTAAGCTTGACGTATCATTGTCATACATTTAGACGAAGATAATTATTAAGCGCAAATGACAAACTGCCTTGGGGGTTGTTTGTAAAATTTCAACTCCCGGAATAAATAAATATTTGCGAGAAGATATTATTTTATTCCTATATATTAAGTGTCCGAAACCGTGAAAGGGTTAACATCAAATATGTGAAGACGTTTTCAATGTGAATTAAACAAGGAAGAAACGTCTATAAAGTGCCTAAGGGTGAATCCAACGATCTGCGCTGACTCTATCAGCGAACTTCCAACTAAGCTATATTGAGGTTGAAGTTAATTTAATAACTTTTTTAATTTTCGTTGTTTTTATTTATTTATCTACTTTTGGCGCTATACAGTGAACAGTTGACGGTTTACGTTTACTTAAAATTCATAGATAATTACCAAACTTTTATGTGGATATTTATAAGAATAAAATTCATCAAATAGAAAAACATAAAAACATAAAATTGAGAGAAATTTTACAAACCATTTCCCAGAAATGTCATGCGTGCATTCTGAAATGAGATTTAATTAAAACTGTCAAACTTGACGTTTATGTTTAAAACGCTAGTATACTATGAAACTTTAAAAATAGGGCTGATAGGATTTATCTGCGTTTTTATTATGTGAACAGTTTTCCAGTTGACGTTTAATGAAGGCGTAACCAACAAATCAAATCAAGAATTTGTCGACTAGTACGGTATCTACACTTAGTCATCATTCAAATGTGTCAAACTAAATTTCACTTCAAATATAAAACAATTTGGGAAACTTATATTGGGAAAACAATTTGTCCTATTTAATTGTGAATTTTAGTGAACGTCTTGTGAGCTAAAAAAACAAATTAATTGATTTTTTCAATCATCAATCGAAGCTAATTCAATATGTTACTAATGAAAGCGGACAATGGAGGGAACTTTCGCAGAACCAAACCGGTTGATAGTGATTATGATAAATAAATATCCGACAACCATTAAAAAAAAATCTGGACACAAACATCAATAATTGAAAAAAAATTTTCACAATCGAAATAGTGATTAGTAAACCAAAATATACTTTAAGCGAACTAGGAGCCCAACACCGCGATCGAAAAATGAAGCTAGACCATCGTCATCAGACGATATGAATGGGATCATGACGTTAACTAGAACGACTAAAATGGTCAAAATCTCGAAAATGAATTTGAGAAATCTAGCGAATGCAAAATTCTCGAATGACTCTATCTCGAAAAAAGTCTAGAAAATAAAACTGCTTTCGAGATTTTTATAATTCCTTAAATTTACTCCGAAAGTAATCAAAACAAGTTTAAAATGAATATTTTGTAACTTCTTTCTTTATTGAGAATTATAAATTTTTAACAAATAGTCATAACAAAACACTTTCTTTCGAATCCATAACTATAACTATAACAAAAGAAAATATGTTTACATATTAGATTGGGTTAGATTTTTCAATACAAAATATGTACAAATACCTTCAGAAGTACATAGGTATATCTACATAATGTATAGATAAGACAGATATGTACAGTACATACTATTTTCATTAAGACTTTATTTATTTTAATTTGGTTAACCGTTAACATTCTTTTACTCCACTCTTCGACTGAATGTAAATATATACTGTCGGAGTTAAGCCTCGCGGTGTTTTGACAATAGCACGTCAATAAGATTTTAGAAGACCTGGGACCTATAACACAACGCTACGAGCACTTGTAGAACAAGTGAATTTCTATACAATCTTTTACACATTTCTGTAAAACAAAGTTACAAGTTCAATAATCTAATAAATTTATGCAGCTCGTAAATGTATAAATCTCTTTTTAAGAGAACATGTCCTCTTTTTTGTCCGCGATCTATTTTACACTTTCTTTTTTCGCTTGGATCTTTTTTTGTCCTCTTTTTTTGTTGTGTCCTCTTTTTGTTCTCTTTTTTAATATTTATCAATTTCAATATACATAGAAACAGTGTAAAAAGTGAAGAAATAGCAGACTTGAACAAGGTATTTTTAAACTTAAGTCCGGTACCTATCGTCAAAGAGTTAATTTGAATTGGTTGTTCAGTCCATATCATTTCAAACGCAGTCAAAAACGGATTTGATTCATTTTCAATTGATTCGATATCAATTATTGTAATAAAATATAACTTTTTTGTCTATAATATACCTAGGTATACTAGGTAGGTATACAGTAAGAACTGAGGGTTAAAAAGAATTTTGTATTGCGACGGAATTGGGATTTAATGACTTGCCCTGGCATTGTACATTGTACAACCTACTAGGTGGTTATTATTATATCTTACTATTAATACAGTTTTATCGTACAAGTGTTTCCAGACTCTTAAACAATATTTTTATCTAACGAGTTTGTTGATTATAAATTATGTCCTCTTTTTTCGTTTGAGGTATATGGACACCCTACTTTAAGTGAACACCCCTCGGAAATGTCATTGCGTAAATCGACTGTAAAATCTGGAATCAAACAAACAATTCATATACGACTGTCTGTCAAAGTTTGATATTTGTGATTTGCGTAACTTTCTGGGCTGCATTCCAGATTCGACTATTTTAACTAAATTAACAACGATTGTTTATTTACTTACTTTTTGGAATCTGGGACAGCTATTGTTACTAATGTCATGTAGTATGAACGAAATGAACCACACTTTTGCCTCTGGTTAATTTAGTTAACTGTGGGCGCAGTAGCGCAGTGGTTAGTGTGTTGGACTGATGTGCGAGGGATCCCAGGTTCGATCCCCGGAAAAACACAAATTACATCTTAAGGTTTTTTCTACTGCGCCACCTCTCGCGAACGTCTGACAAACATCCGAGAGTATAACTGTCATGAAAAAGCTTCTCAATTTAGCCGTTCGGACTCGGCATAAAATTGTAGGTCCCTTCCATTCGTCCCAAAAATAGAAACTCACACAAAACGAATGGTTGCGAGAAGCTAGGCCTAGGGTGTCTACACGCCTGTTGACTTCAGATTTTGTCTACGCACCCACATTTAGGATAGAAATCTGACGTCAGCATGTCAAAAATTGTCATGATTTTTGACATATGTATTTGTTATAGTATCTAGCTTAAGTATATACAGCTTATCTATCTATGTAGAGTAATTTTTAAACAGCCAATATTAAAGTTTGACAAATATCTTTATTAAGTGCATTTGGCGAAGTGAAAACAAATACGCACATACCTAAAAATTTATATTTTTAAAAGATTACTCCAGAAAGATTTTAGTATAGATACAGAAGTTGGATAGAAATGCCTACGACAATGATCTTAAGAATATTTGTGTTGTATATGTAGATAAAGGCTAACTTAAAAACTTAAAGGGAGAGCGCATCCGCCTCGCAGTCATTACAATACGTTTACGATGAGGTACTTAATGAAATGAGCATGGTCAAGTCTGGTTATTATGAAATCAGCATGACTTAAACCGACTTTAAACATGTCAGCATCATTATTCATTATATATCATTTTGTATTTACTTATACCCTATTCACACCAAGCCGAAAACTGGGTTTTCGCGAAAACAGCCGAAAACTTCCTCGAAAACAGAAGTTTTCCCATATATAAATATTGCAGTTTTCAAAACGAATTGTTTGAGGTCGTTTTCCATGAAAACGCCACGAAAACGAGTACAATCGTTGGGTTGTTGAAGCAGACACATCTTTTGCAACATTCAGTGAGTTCAGCAAAACTGCTGACAGGATGTGAGAGACTGAGTGAGAGTTTTTGATTATCTTTGCTTGCACCATAAAGAACAAATTACCTGCCACAACTAAATGTGGTATTTTCAGATGTTTTGATTTTGAATGTTGCTTATGCTAATTATTTTATGCATTTAACCATAAGTTAACGATTATCAAGTAGCTTGAATAATTCTGTTTTTATATTATGTCAAGCTAAGTTTAGTAACTAAAATAAAAGTCTAGTCGCCACAAACATGTCATAGCTAGTTTCGCAGCTAATTGAAACGTTAAACGAAAACGAGTTGGTGTTCGGTGTGAATGCATCTACGAGCAGCGTTGCCACTGTTGGACTTTTTTTTTGCAGTAGATTCTCTAAAAAAATGCAGTAGATTGAACTTTTTTGCAGTAGATTTTTTTTTTTCAAACAAAACCAAGGTAAATTACTAAAAATAACTTAAACAATACAAAATTAATAAAGACGATTATTTAAACAAAACAGAAAAATGCTTCTTCGACAATTTAAGAAAGTTTCTCAAATTGGCTTGTATTTCTGTTTGTATTTTATCTACTATTTTGGATTTGGCTTCCTCATTTAAGCTTTTACAAAAATGCAGCAGATTTAATTTGGTGGCAGTAGATTTAAATTATGACAAAAAATGCAGTAGATCTACTGCAATTGCAGCAAAGTGACAACGTTGTCTACGAGTTTTCTAAACTGTTTTGACGAAAACTTGGTTTTCGGCTTGGTGTGAATAGGGTATTAAGCCATGTGGATAATTTTATAGATTTCCCGGGATAATATTAAATATATACTATGTTGTACTAATCTTTATCATAAAAGCAGTACAAAGTTATATTCATCAAGGTCTAAAGTCAAGTAAATTTAGAAAATTAAAATTGATATTTCGAAGTCAGATTTGACAAACAAATAAACTTTCAAAGACGTGTACATTTGCCCAATGGAGAACAATAGTCTGTGTCAAGATTATCGGCAGCTTGATTTGATTTGGGGTGATTTTGCTTTAATTTTTTCTATAAATCTAATAAATAAGTTATAAGCAAAATTTCGAAACCGAGATGGTAACGGGTGTGATATTACGATTATCGAGAGCATCTCTTAGGAGTGGGTCTCGTAATTCCGTCTGTTCGGGTGTTTCAAGTGGCTGCAGGGCTTAGTACCCAGCGGTTGAACTAATTTAATTTAATCTATTCATATGGGGTTTGTGGGGTCACAGTACATAGTTCGAAGTCATTATTTAAATTTTAGTTTAAGCTTAAAACTCAAAACAAATTTGTATTTGAAAAAAGTATAGTTTATGAAATTGCAAGTTTCATGAAACGTAGGCGTGCACTTTATTTTACTGTCTCTATTTTAATGCACTTTAACTTGCAGACAGAATTATTTTACTAAACCAAGTCGATTGGTTAAAAAATGCATATGAAAAAAGAAATAATTATATCTAGTGGTTGTTTTTTTTTAGACTGTTAATATAAGACATCTTAAATACACTCGCTTAAAAGCAGCGTATAAAGGTATACTTGCTTTTCTTATGCAAATATTATTGATTGACAGCTTTTACTAAGTAAAAATCTACCTACCTACATTCGCGCCTAAAGTAATTTTCCTCCAAATCTTCTTTACAAATTTATTTTAAATTTAATGCTATAGAGCATTGGAATGGGCTTCAAAATCACCTCTGATTTCCGTAATTTCGGAAACCTTTCCAATATCGTAATAGGTCAAATCCAAACAATTTCGACACAAATAATAAAAAAAAAAAGAAATGTACCTATTTTAATAATTCCAAAGACGATTTTTTCCTTCTCGTTGCGATGAATCCTTCGAAGTTCAAGCAGTCACCACACAAACAATTTACTTATTGCGTTCGTCCTCCTTGTGCGTGTAAAGCTCCTTAGGGGATTTCAATTGAACATAAATTCCTCGAAACGAAGACTGTAGAGAAGAAAATCTCGCAGGAGGCATCCCTTCCTCTAAACCGGAATAAAAAAAAACACCTTAAGGTTATTTGCACGGATAACAAAAATCGAAAAAAAAAAAAATAACTGAATTACCGCTAAATCAAGCGTTGATAATTTTTTTTTCCTTTTCCACCCACAAGTTGATTTTAAAGGAAAACAAAATCCTTTCATAAAATATTTTTTAAAATAGAAAAATTATCATGTTACATGTATTTGCATTTTTTCTTTATTATTGATTTCGCCGTCGCATCCCATTACGGTTTATCACAATTCAAGCGCGAATGGCAGAGGTTAGGATAGGGTGTGTGTGTGTGTGTGCATATGAAAATGCTGAAAGGAATAATAAAAAAAAAATTAAATAAACTCGTAGCGAAATCCTGCGTTAACTTTTAAGTTTTCCTATGATTAATGCAAATGTGAATAATATTCATTTCGCCGTCTGTTTTTTTTTTTTTTTTATATTTTCTTCCTGTTTGCATTTGTCAGGATTTACAGTCGTTTCTATATATTTTATATGAATATCTTATGCGGGAATGAAATTTTAATTTAAACTTTTTATCTGTTTTCAGTCGCTTACCCCAACTTCTATCCAAACTACATGCATGCAGCGGCAGTAGCACACGTGGCAGCCGCGCAAATGCAAGCACACGTTAGTGGCCATGGAGCTTTGGCGCATCATCACCATCATGTGGGTCATATGGGACACGGTCCACCACCGAAACGAAAACGACGACATCGTACAATTTTCACCGAGGAACAGCTGGAGCAGCTGGAAGCCACCTTCGACAAGACTCATTACCCAGACGTAGTGCTGCGAGAACAATTGGCGCTTAAGGTCGATCTGAAAGAGGAGCGTGTCGAGGTGAGTGTTCTATATTTGAGTTCATGTGGCCAAAGAAGCCTTACCGCAGCACTAATAGAAAAGTTAGATTTTAAACTGAGGACATGTGCTTATTGTGTGTTTGTATAGAGTGATTTGAGAGGTTTCGCGTTAAGGATTTTTCTTTGATGGATTCCCAGGGACTTGTACAATGTGCGCAAACAAACAAACAGAAGATGCTTGTGTAAACAGAGAGATGGGTTTGTGTATACGGCATACCCTAAAGGCTTGTATAAACTACGGTTTTTAGGGATGAAATGAAAGGACTGTCGGAGAGAGGGTTGGAATTTGCTTTTAAAACGATTTATTTGGATGTAAACCATTAGCAGTGACGATAAGAGTGATTTTAATTTGTATTTATTTCACTTCGCCGGACGAAGTGAGGGTGACAGTTGCGTTGACATTGGTGTCGCTGTTTGTGTAAATAGCTGTCATACCAAAGACCAATTTGCTTGTAATTAAGTGAGAAGGCACACTTGTAGTTATGTGGAAATGCAACGGATTGGGGTTAATAGTTGTTATGGTGTTTGCAGGTCCTCAGGCTAATTGGTGATATAATTAAGATAAGTAACACAGCTAATAGGTGGAAATTATCCTTCGGGCTAAGATAAACGGATATAATCCGACTTGAAATAGGAAATAGATTAACCATATGTTTTCCATGGGTGCTGGGGCTGGCGCTGTGTGAAATTTAAAGAGTTAAATCAGTGCATATGAAATGGTTTCCAGTAAGCGGACTACCTTACTATACTGTTTTCAGTCTCTTAAATTTTATTGTAATATTTTGTTTGCGTCTAATGTAAATATTTAAGAATGATTGCTTTATTGTTATGATAATGAATGAAATGTATTATATACTTGAAGTAAACTTAATGGGAATATGGGAAAGCGAGGAGTATAAAAACTATGTTCGCTTAAGTTGGGCTTTCCTTCGTTAGAGCGTTTCAGGTCCAGCCTTGGCCACGTGACACGTTGTACCGTTTGTCCATCTGATAATAGTTTTCTGAAAGGCGTCTAGCTTTAATTTATGTTTACATAACAATCGGTATTCCTAAGTTAGATTTGTCAGATAGCAAAGGTAATGTTGTTTCACGTCTGGCGAGTTCATCGGCCCTACAATTCCCCGGAATATATCTATGCCCCGGCACCCAGAACAGGTGAATATTGAACTGCTCTGCCATCTCTAGTAGCATTCTTGGACTACTATCGAATTATTGGAGAAGGAAACCAAGGATTTGATAGCTACTTGACTATCTGAAGAGATATGGATATCCTTTTTAGATAACACGTTCTTCTTAAGCCAGGACAGAGCTTCTTTAATCGCTATTATTTACGCCTGGAACACGCTACAATGATCAGGAAGACGGAAGGAGAGACTGACATTGAGTCTATCAGAGAAAACACCACCACCCACCCCTTCGTCGGTTTTTGATCCATCGGTATAAAAGTGAACCGACTTGTCCTCAAGAAAAGCCTTCCCCTCCCAGAGAGACCTGGGAGGGGATGGTAGACTTGAAGTTTTTGTCAAAGTTTAACTTGGGAGTGGTGTAGTCAGTGTTTCCAGAAACGGTTTCGAAGTTGTTCAGTATACAAGCATGTCCTAAATCTTTTACTAGACCACTGCGATACTGCTTTCAAACGATTGGCTGAATTTGTAGCAATTTGTCTGCTGAAATAGAGCCAATGAGTTAAACGAGGTTGTAAGCCCCATTTGTTGCCAAATGGCCTTTTTGCAAGAGAAAAGTGCAACTGTGGCTTTTTTTTTTACTCTTTCCTAAATGTTGATTTCCAATTTAACTTCCTATCCAAAATAAGACCTAGATATTTTGCCTCTTTAGAGAAAGTTAAGTTAATACCAATTAGAGGGGGGGGGGATCAAATGACGGAATTTTATATTTCCTTGTGAAGAGTACCAGTTCCGTTTTGTGGGGGTTTACACTTAAACCACAACGTACTGCCCATCTGGTAAGCTTATTTAAAGCGTTTTGTAAGAGTTCTTTAAGAGTATTTAGGTGTTTTCCAGAGATTGCTATCGCAACGTCGTCCGCATAAGCGATCACCGTGCATCCCTCTGCTTCCAGGTTTATCAGTAGTTTGTTAACCACCAAATTCCAAAGAAGAGAGGATAATACACCACCTTGTGGGGTGCCTCTACTGACAGATCTTCTAGCAGATGAATCACCCAGCTTTGAGTTAATAATCCGACTGCTAAGCAGTCTTAATCAAATTGCAAAGTGAGCCATCTACCTTCAGACCTGACAGTGCATCTGTAATCGCTGATGTGTTGACATTGTTAGAAGCGCTCTCTACCTATATATCCAAAAAGGCTACCATTGTGTACTCCTTATGATGCATGGAATATTCGATCTTACGAACAAGCTGATGTAGTGCGGCTGTTTCAGCTGATTTGCCTTTGTTGTAAGCATGTTGAGCTGTAGACAGTAGTCGATTTTCGATGCTGTTTCGTAATCGGAACATTATGCGCGCAAAACCAAGTCAGATTGTGTTGCGGACACTGCGATATTAAGGGTAACGAAAGGGCTGATATTTTGGCCAAAACCGGATCAGAGCTTCCTCCTAATGAAACAATTGAGGGCATAAGACCACCAATAGCGGTGGCCAAGAGAATTATTCTCGAGAATATTAAAAATAGGGCAGATCAGAGATGGTTAGATATAGTAGGGCACGTGGTTTCAAAGGCTCTGTGGCCTAAAGGCTCCGTCAAACAGAACGCGTTTTAACGCTGCGTTGTAATATACTGCAATACATATCCCCTGTCACCACAGAGCGCGTTTTCAACGTCGCGTTGAACTCATCGCAGCGTTCAAACGCGGCGGTGAAACGCGTCTTTGTGAAAAATTATAGATCATTTCTCTGACGCAGAGCGTTGAGAGTCATTTTTGTAGTGCCAAGTGGTGATATGGGTAATGTATAAAAACTGTTTTAAAGGAACTGTAAGCTGAATAGGAAAAAAATCTGTAGAATTACTAAGGCTCAGCAGATCAAAGCTATACGAATAGCATAGCAATAGGAATACTCTCCGGGCACCGCCTACAAAAATGCTCGCTATGATGAGATTAGGTCTAACAGATACGGACATATGCAGGTATCTGCATGTCGCAGAGGATATAACTCATCTCCTCTGTGAATGTCAAGCTACAGAAGGAAATACCTTGGTAGGTACACTTCTTCGATAATTTGGAGGAGGGTGGCCTCGCAAACAAAATTGAAACAATTTTCAGGTTCTGTAGGGAAATTAATTGTTCGGGCGAAGTGGTTCCGTTAAGGTTCCCCAGGGATGGCGATGGGCCCAATATGATGCCTAGTCCAATGTGATAAACTCACACCCTATTCAACCTAACCTAACCTGATTAGGAAATGATATGTGCAAATTTATGGAAAGGTTCTGACGGTCCAGAAGGATATATGTAGTATGTGCTTCAGCTTAACATTTTTTTTGTAGAGTTTTTAATATTGGAAAGAACTCGCATTACAGGCTTTTATTATCGTTATGATCCATAAGGGCCGTCTGCTGATACTACTCGTAGAGATATACCAAAATCATTGACCTGCTGCATACCTATCTATACATGCCGATGCCATGCAATTGAACTTTGAATGCCTTCATTGTTATATCTATATTCATAAGCTGTCAATAATAAAAAATCTCCTTTAGTAATTTTCAAGCAGAGCTGCCTAATCAAAATACACATCGAATCAGTGAATCATTTTCTCCATCAAGTGCAACATCGTCATCATTTTGATTATAATCATCGCATAAACAAAAACATCGGTGCGGTGTGGTCGTAAACATCCGGACAGCAGACACAGCCCATAGGAAAAGGACCACACGCTTCAATTAGATTCAGAAGCTGATGTGTACACACCGAGCATACAGTTTCCCTCTTAAGTCTCTCTCTGTTTGTTCTGGCATTCCTCACTCGACTTACCTTCCCATCGCCGGCGTGCACCTTGGGATATTTGTGTAGCTTTGTTAATTATACGAAAATGCCTACTATACAACTTACATATATGCCCGCACAATTAATTGAAATGCATCTTCAAGTAGCTAAGATTTTTCGTTTATCTATGCAATTTCCAGTAGCCATGCACCTCTTTATGTGTTTGCTCTTCGACCCTTCTCAGTTGGTCGAAAATCTTTAATTCATAACACGCAGCGCAGATAAGTAATTTTTGTTCGGTTTTCTGATTATGTACCAATCGTTGCCAAAACTCGGTGCCGCTTGCTTGAAAATGAAATTTTCAAAATACCGTGATTTAACCGTCAGCAAGCGTCACTAATAGGCGATGAACACAAAGCACCTACAAGACGTCCTAAGATCAATAAATTGTGTACCTACTCGTATACTCGCAATCAAATAAAAAAAAAAAACCCAATCACTTGAGACCAAGGATTAGGAATGTTTGAATTTACCGCGCTTGACCGATAGCGCGCGTAGTGTGTGGCCGTTGAGGCGACACTACCGACGATAGCTACCGGTTTTGAACTTGGATTTGGATTTGGGCTCCGTCCACATATCTAACCGTATGTATACCTTCAGCCGGTTGTGTGTTGTTTTTTCAAGACAGTGAGGAACCTCAAGTGGCTCTGCTGCTGGATTTTGGGTCTGGTCAATCTGAAATATCTTCTTGCCACTCATCGGACTCATCCGTCCAGACATTTAGTTGCCTCTTCTCACGTATAGATATTTGCATTTTCTTATTTCAACGAGACGAGATTTCGATAATTATTGCCACTTATTTCATTTTCTCGCAGCATTGTTAGGTAGAAATTGTCTACACAGAGCCATTCGTATATGCTAAACAGTAGCTGCGGCCTCTCAAGTGTTTCTCATAGTGTTGTTGTCCACACACACTGGCCAGTTACGAGCGCATCACAGAAGCCACCATCAATATATGACAATTGTCGCTTTGGCTAGATTAAATACTTGAAAATGATAATAAGTCTACTGACTTAATTAAGATAATTTTTTTTTTGTTTTGCCTTTTTCAGACTAGAGCTGGGAATAGAGTTGTAGGTATGTTGGTCCAGAGAGTGGTATTCCAAGAGTGGAATAATTTCACAATTTGACAATATTCAGTTGGTATAGCTTCAGTTTCATACATACTTGAAGCTAGTTTTTTGGAAGCTGAACACTGAAATTTGAATTTTGGATTAGAAGCCATGAAATGGGTTAACAATTTGTTGACAAAATATTTTAAGCCAGCGATGCTGATTTGGTTGGTATAGAAGTTTGTATGCCTCTGGAAATTTAAATAAATAGTGAGATCGAATGTGAAGAGCTGGACGGAGTTTAAAATTAACATTTTTGTAAAGTGAAATCTTTGGTAACAGCAAGATGACGTTCTTTGTGATGGGGTTGATTATAAGCTGACTGTTAATGAGTTTTGTCGAGCTTTGTACGAAATGGAAGTCATTCTCGTCTGAAATGTGGGTATTCCCTTATCATTTGCGTATTAACAACATATTCATAAAATATGTATCGCTAAACTCTTTTTCAGGGTACGGCCAATTTCTTCCATCCTTATAATCTCCCGAAACATGTGTCCAATAATTTTCTACTTTCTATTCTATTATGCACATCGCAGTGGTAAGCTATTGGAAGGCTATTTCCTCTACGAAAAAGTATATTTATTTAACATTTTATCCGTCTATTGGTGTGCTAGAGAGAACCTTACGAACTAAGTTACGAATGGTAGATACTAAGTCCCACCAAAACGAACTAACTCCAACAAAATGTTGGATTTAATTCATATGAACTAACTTCCACGTTTAGGAACTAAGACCCAACTATGAACTAGGTGCCAATATGAGAATTTAAAAAAGGAACCGTGGAAATTGTACGCGACATTGCAATTAGCATGCAACAGGGGGTTGCAAGACGCCAAACAGGGTGGTATTTAATTGGTCATGCATTATTGACTTTCTTCGTAGGGAATTAGTTCACAATGAACTACGCCCCAATTGAACTAACTCTCAAACGTATGAATTAATTCCCACTGCCAATTTGATGTGATGACTTAGTTCATTTTGGTTAATGGGAGATAGTTCCTATGGCCGACATTAAGGTCCCGGAAATTGCTCTTATTGGCGACCTGGGCTAAGCGGGTTGGGGTTGAAATACTGTATGGTCAAAATTCTGTTTTCAAAATACTGTATTTCAAAATACTGTATTTCAAAATTCTGTATGAACAAAATTCTGTATGAACAAAACTCTGTATTTCAAAATTCTGTATGAACAAAATTCTGTATGAACAAAACTCTGTATTTCAAAATTCTGTATATCAAAATTCTGTATTTAAAAAAAATGGTTTTGATAATGTAAAAAAGTGCGCACTTTTTTACATTATCAAAACCATTTTTTTAAAATACAGAATTCTAACATACCACTTCTTTTATTTTTATATTTTACTGTCTCCTTGCATATCTACATAGATTTATAAAACATAAACCGATGTTTTGGTCTGTTTTTGAAAGTTCAAAAACAAGAACAGAAGTGTTACCGAGGACCCAAAACAGCGTTGAGGCATGGCATCGCCGATTAAAAGTCTTGGTTGGGAGGAAAAAGCCGGGCCTGTATAAACTTATCAGCGACCTGAAAAAGGAGCTAATTTTTACTAAAGCACAGGTGGAAAGGGTTAGGAATGGGGAGCACATTAAAAAAAACAAAAAAACAGTACTTAGAAACAAGAGAATTCGACGTATTATGCGAAAGAGGCCCGATTTAAGCAACGTTGCTTATTTAAGGCGAATAGCAAAAAGTTTGCTTTTGTTTTAAATAATTCTGTTATGCTCATTTGTTATTTTTATGTTTATTGTTTATTAAATTTCTTTGAAGTATTAAGTTTACTGTTATGTTTTTGTTAAATTATGTTCCTAAATGATTTCCAATTTTTGTTTTTTATCCAATAAATTTAAAAAGTTATATTACAGCTTGCTTTTTCTTATGCAAACACTTTTTCAAAAAATAGAATTGGGTATAAGCAGCTATTCGGAAAACAGAATTTTGCACATACAGTATTTTGAATATACAGCATTTTGGATATACAGCATTTTGGATACACAGCATTTTGGATATACAGCATTTTGAAATACAGAATTCTGAAATACAGAATTTTGTTCATACAGTATTTTCAAAAAAAAAAAATACAGAATTTTTGTCGATACAGTATTTTGAAATCCAGAATTATGGCCCATTCCCGGGCTAAGCACTAAACCAAGTGTTCCCAATCTTTTTCATACTGCGACTCTCTGGAGAGGTTGAACAATGTTTGCGACGCCCTTCTAAAAGCACTGATATGTGAATAGAATCCGACCTCACTGAATATTCACTAAAAGGTTTTTCAATAAGGACGGGTCGACGATCGACGTTGGAATATCGTCGTCCCAAATTTATGGCAATTTTGTGTGTTAACATACCTGCATTCATTTAAAAATGCGCCTCGTCGCTAAAGATCATTTTTCGGTCAAAATTGGGGTCCTCTTCCAAATTCTCCGAAACCAAGTCAGCGAACAAAACGGCTTTATCTAGGGTATGGTATAACTCGCGATTTTTTTCTTGCATTTTGTTATTTCGCTGCGATCATTTCGCATTTTATTATTTCGCATATCAACAACTCGCATTTTGTTATTTCGCAGTTTTTATTTGGCAACATTTTTTTAGCCTTGTAATTATTTCACCGCATAAGATATTTCGCATTTATTATTTCGCTATAACTTACTTTGATTTGATTTACTTAAAACCTTTTAAGATTCTTAATTTTTAACTTTTTATTTTTGTTTACAAACACCCCATAAACATTAAAATTTGTATGGGGGGGCGCTGCCCCCCCTGCAACCCCCCTGCTTGTGGTCACTGTAGGATTTGGAGTAGGTGCAAGTTTGAGTATTATGCAAAGTATGGGGTCATTTCACATATGAAAAAAAAAATTCCTCTTGAAAGTGACAAAAAATGCATGCTGATACAAACAAGCGGCTAAATAGCATGACGCAAAATAACGTTTTACAAAATAAGCAAAAGCTAAAGCACCATATGCCAATTGAAAGAAGAGCAAAACATAGAAATGCTAAAGAGAAAATGCGAGTTAATCGCACAGCGAGATGAACGCAAGCCGAAATGGCAGTTTGCCACATGACTTCTGCGAAATAGTTGAAAAATATTTAAACTAAGATAATAGTTTGCCAAATGAAAACCGCGCATTAATAGGCACCCCTTTATCTATGGTCATTAATTGGATATTGTTAGGGAGGGGCCCAAGTCCCAATGCAAAATTCGCCTAGTTGGAATCTGCGAAAGGGCGATTTCTTGTGCACGGCGAGGAATTGACTGCTTCGGGTTCTGCTGTACACTCTCATGGAGCGCGGTAATCCTCCCGACCAATCTGGCTGGCAATGACCCGTGGCAATCGAATTCCCTTTATTGCATTTTGAGTGCCCGGCAAATATATGATTGCCAGACACAAAGCAAGTCTCACTGGAAAAGCGGGAAACACAAACGCGCTTAATCTTCGACTGGAATGTACCTAACTGTTAGATTTCGCTTTGACCTTGTTCTCGGTTTTCGTAAAGAGAAACGTAATGCATTTCCTTTGTTCGGAGTCGTACAGCAGTGAAAAAATAAAGCTTACGACGCTCTTAAGATAGCTCCATGACGCCCCAGGGCACTAAACAGTGACATAGAAAGCAGTCTCTGCTAAGTTCTTCTTCAATCAATCACATTTTCCTTCTTTGGTACCGCGGAGCATTGTACCCTGTTATAATTCCTATAGAAAAGCGGAAGGTTTCTTTTATATTTCCGTATGAGTCTCTTGGTTCCGGCTTCTCTTGCTAATTCGTCCGATTTTACTTTGCTTGAAATGCGTTTACTTTATGTTCAGTTCGCATCAGAGCCATACCTGCGCTCTTTAAGCCAGTAATTCACGAACTTAAATAGTTTGATTGCAGTTATTGAATTTATATACCGGTGCCTTGCTGTCATTAAATAAGGTAAACCATTCACAAACCCGCGTTGATCACCCAGTCAACAATCATTTAGGACAAACTGTTTTATCATGTTGTGAGATCGTCAAATTTAACCTCACGTTTCAATCGATTCAAACCACTACCCAAGTCTCTTAACATATATAATTCAGCTATGCGCGACCTTCACATGAGCGCAGATTTATATACCCACGGATATTTTACCTTTTCGTGGTACAATTGCGCGAATTTTAGCCACTAAGCGCAAGCAATCTATTCTTATAAATGCTTAATTATTCAATCACTCAACAATTTGCATTTCGCCCTATGATGAGTGGGCTCATCAGCCAATAACCACCATACAGCATTAAGAATAATGTCAACAGGGTAAACTTTTTAAGAGAAAAAAAATTTAATTTTACATTTAGCATTGACAACCTCAATTGCAGTCTACTCATATTAGTTCGCTTGCCGAAAGACCAATTTATTTTCGAATAAAAGAGCAATTCCTTTCGCATTTGTTTGCAAAACAGAGAACACCCATCTGCGCTAGATAAAGGCTAAAAACATAAAGAACGGATTAAAGTTATTGACAAATTGATCCCTACAAGCATGCATGTCCTTTGTATTCCCAAGAGCGTGTTGAACACTGACAAAATAGCAAACAGATCCAAACCATAATTTGGCAACAAAAGATGACATGTTTTTTTTTTATCCTTTGTTTTGATTGTGAGTGCAGCAGAAATTGAGCAACTAGGAACACCTACAAAAAGCCGCTAACAACAAAAATATTCCTTACCGATTTTGTGTCCTTTTTTTTGGCAAGATCAGTCATGTAAACATTAGTTGGGAAAAAGGATTACCCGTAGAAGTAAAATTCTTTTGATATTTTCCCTGTGCAACCGCCAGGTAGATGGATATACCAGATGTCCCATGAATTTGTTAACACATCCATTAACAAAAGAAAGTTAAATTAACTCATCCAATCACAATTAGTCAAATATTTAACCAGCTACCTTCTGATTAATTAAATCAGGAAACCGAATTTATATTTTTGGTTAAAACACTGAAAACATCAGCACACTTTGTTTATTGTGTGCGTGACTGTGTGGGTGTGCTGAACCCTGCAAGGTGTTTATTTTTGGTGAATTAACAAAATTAAACGGCAATGAGGTGGAATCAGAAGATTTTCTCTGAAAGCTTGAGTAATTATTTAAAAAGCGAAAACGAACATGCCCACTGAAAAAAAAAAAACAACGAAACAACAACGCCTTGGGCGATTTTCAGAATTTCCACCCCAAAAATACAGTTGTTTGTGTCGAAATTATGATTGCCTCTTATTTGACGGAGTTATGATTGCATCCTCACCCCTGGTTGAGAGGACTTTTATTATTTTTAAAAAAAAAAATTTCATTCGCCTTTTTCTGCTGTTACACATTGGTACATCATCTTCACCATGTCGTTGATGATGCGAATAAACTTATCCTAAGCGCTCTAAATATACGCCAGCCGTTACAGATTGAAGACCTCTGTTAACCCCCATTTTGTGAAAAGTGTCCCCTAGGCGGTGTTTTGAAGTATTTACTCAATTTTACCGCTGAGAGGATGTGGTCCTTCAGTGCGCCATTGTGGGTGGATGATATTTTGATTTCTTTATTTCTGCTAATGCAGCTGGAAAAATTAAGTGGAGTGGATTTATCCCTAGTCCTTTATTTCGAAGGAAAACAATTTAGACACATAAATGTACAACCTCAGTTTAACAACACAACACATTTCACACTCAAGTGAATAATAATAGGTGAGATTGACGGTAGAGTGTGCTGAAGGTTCTCGGTTCGTTTGATGCTTGGAGAGATTATATTAAAGTTGAGTGAAAAGGATTTTTTTGCCTTATTTTCGCACATAAAAAATGCTAGATTTAATTTGTGTAATAGATAAGACCTTACCGCCAAAAAGGATTTTGGAATACGTGTCCATATTTTGAATGGTGGTTTATGCAGTTTAGCGATAAAACAAAAACTTTACTTGTAATCTGTGTATAAGTTAATTTCATTCTTATGATCCATGATACCTAATCTAAGAACTTGTTGGAGTACTGACCTTTACTGGTAGAAACTATTGCTTTGATTTTTATGACTTCAGAGTATTTTGCAAAAATCTGAACAGAGGTATTTATTTACAAGTAGGTACAAGGGGTGGTTTTCTATCAACAGTATTGAAAAGAGGAATTCTACAAATTCTTCTAAAAATTATTGCTTGCTCTGCTCTCATAACTTAACCATTGCATATTTTATACCTATGCACAGTTCCACGCCTTTAAGCAAATATTTGGTAATCAAATTAATTTCCATCTACGAATTCTCTCCATCTACAACCTCAAGCGAGGGAACCACACTGCCAGTTCAGCGTGTTTCGAAATCTTTGCCTCAATTTAAAATCGCCCAATCACCTTACAGTCCAAAAACCTAACCTCAACATTATAGCCGCGAAATGTTTCCCAAACAATCTAGTACATTTTCATTTAAAAAATTCGCCATGGCATGGAAAATTCGCCCTTGGAACCAAAATCTAATTAGAGACTTGCCAAGTTGGCGGCCACTGCTATACTTCCGCTTCAGTGAATGTCCACAAATCACACTCTCATGACCACAAGGGATCGCAACGCATCACCGTCGGTCAGTAAGAGTGTAGCTGTATGTTTTACCGCCATATAGAAGCACCGTTCACCACCATTCGTTCCAAAGGATATTGAAGATTACCCATATATAAAACAACGGGGGCTGCACAAAACCAACTTCTACTCAAACCTTCAGAGAGAGAGAGAGAGAGAGACTTCGATCCATCCGAGACCGAGACTACGGTCAATGTTTGCTTAACATTTTCCGGCGCAGTCAAAACACAAAACCTCGCCGTGAAAACATGCCATGGTCGAGGTATAGTGTAGACTTAACCCCCCACAACCCATCAGGGGGTGTAGGAGAGCAGCGCCGCAGATAGGCTGAAAAAGTTTAATCCATTTTGAGGTTATGCAATTTTGATGACGTATTACATAAGTGACGATCACAGAATATATCCGTGTGTATGTATGTGCGGTTTGAAAATTCTTTAGCTTTTCCATAATTCATATGCAAACGACGACGCCGGCCGCCGAGGCGGGTAGTTTAGCTATAGGTACTGTTGAGTATGTTTGTGGGGCAGATTTTGCAGTCTCTATTGTTTGCTGTTCTTTGGTTTTAAAATGCCTCGGGTCACATCGGGGAATCCCGAAACCCACTACTACCCTGTATGCCTATACCTATCCATCTCGACTAGCATAGGTTAATTAAAAACCAACCGCTGTTGGGTTATTTGTTAAATGGATTTCATCGGTTGGTTAAAGGTCTACATACTCGTCGTCATCATCATCATCGTATTTCAGCGGTGTTACAAATCCATTTTCGAAATTGATTACACCGAGAGGGCGAATCCGCAATTTAAGCGTTTTTTGTCCTCTGTGTTTTTTTACGCAAAGCTATACATAGTATCAGGGGTTTACATTCAGCGGTCCTGAACAGAACAAAAACAGTGAAAAATCTATCCGTTAAGCAGTCGATTGGATTAATATTCTCTCTAAGGCTATGCTCGTTGGAACGACGATTTATGGTTTTAATTTTCGATGTTTATTTTAATAAAATTCCTGTCGATGGCGGCGCAGGGTTGGGTGGACGCGACGCGGGTGAACTTATTGGATTAGAGCGAACATTTTGCAAAAACTCATCAAAAATTTATATCGAACGTTGCGATTATGATATTTTTTTTTTATATTTTCCCAACCAAATTCTAAAACAAACTAATGGGATGAAAAAGGCTTGTGGTATGTTGTATGTACAATGTATATATAGTAAAAATCGGTCGCTAATTTTAATTACCCCGTCCAGCGAGGTGGATTAAAATGTCCGTCGTTCAGCGGAAAATCTGTTTACCAAACGAGTAGCTACATATACGTGTGTATTTATCGATTTTCAAACATCACTTTAGTTTAATCCTTTTAATTAATATTCTGGATAATATGGTTTTGCAAATTTGGGTGAGTGAGAGTGGTTTAGGTAGCTGATGTAACCCTCTTATTAGGGAGAAAGTGACGAGCTCATGTGATACCTTCAGGGCCTATCAGCCATCGCATAAACACCTGCTAAGGGTTTAAGAAAAGGGTTATATGAATTATTATGCGTGAAGGTGTAATAGGATAGTATGACAGATTGGTATAAAAGCGTTTTGACTAATATTAAGTATAGTGTGTACTTTTACATTTCAATGGTAATATGTTAAAATATGTTTCAATGTTTAACACATAGGGGGAAAGCGGGAGACTTGAGCCACTTTTTGTTAAATCGTTCATAAAATCGTTTTTATTAATCGAAGCCATCTGATAAATGAATTTTTTTCTAGAAAAGTCTCATAAACTTAAAATAAACACAAGAGATTTCTGACAAATGCCAAATGTTTTAAAGCAGATTTTCGCTCAAGTCTTCCGTCCCAATTTAACGCCTTCAGATAAACTCCAGAGTGATAATAAAACACAGATAGTTCAAATTTCAATGCGATTTATTTGAATGGAATCGAAATCAGTAGAGAGCGATGTGATAAACAATGTTTTTCGATAATTGTTTTCCGGCGCAAAAACAAACAACGAAGACGGTTTGCCAACACGCGAACTGCAACGTATAGCTGACCGTGAGAAAAACAGGGAAATTCGAGATTAATCCCACAGACTTCCAACGATTGGCCTTGTGATTTATTGACTTCCGCTCCTTTGAATTTGCCTTTGATAATCGTCGCTTGAATCACATTGTTGATCAGTTTCTTGACGGACAACCGCGTACCATTGCACAATTTCGGATGATTTGGATTCCGCGGTAAATTATGCAGTGGAGTTCCTGGCACATCAAGCGAGTGCCCGCAACCCAATTGGATAAGCTTACTTTTTACACGCAAACCTTTTATTCTGAAAAAATTATCGCATTGAATTTCAATTGATCGTAATGCTTGTACTGTTTGCGGATGTGATGCGCGATATACGACTATCCGGAATCAGTATTATAATAAGCAAAACTCGATTTAATTGCTGCAAGAAAAATAGCAAATTTGCTCAATCGAAAATGTTGGTGTTACCCTATACTTGTAACCTGACCTAATCTTGTAAACTCACCCTTTTTTTGATAATGATAAAATTGCTCCTTCGTACTTCATACTTCTATAAAGACGCGTTTTATCTAATAGAAAATGACAATGCGAAAAGGACACCTGGCGCCATCTGACCGCACGCAAAACGTCTTTTATCACAAGGAATTTCACAATTATCCGAAATTTTCCGCCTTTACATAGTCCAAAATCATCAAATCATGCGATAAAATACAAAATTTCGTCGAAAAATAAATTAATTTTTCGCTTTTTTCCGGAATTTTATATTTATGCATTCAAAAAGCCATTCCCGAACAACTGCACACAAAATTCCATACAAAAAATTTATTTTTGATTTTTCCAATTTACCGACGGTTTTTCCAAAATTTTCTTTTTGAAGAACATTCTCCTGGCAATTACGAACAACTGAAAAAAAAAATTCAAGCCAAATCGGTCCAGCCTTTCTCAATTTTAGATTTTTCCAATTTGCCGAATTTTTCGGAGGATTTTCCCAAAATGTTCTTTCAGAAGAACCTTCTCCTGGCAATTACGAACAACTGAAAAAAAATGTTTAACCAAATCGACCCAACCGTTCTTAATTTTCGATTTTTCCAATTGCCCGACTTTTCCGGAGGGTTTTCCCAACATTTTCTTTCGGAAGAACCTTCTTCTGGCAATTACGAACAACTGGAAAAAAAGTGAGCCAAAACGGCCCAGCCGTTCTCAATTGGTGAATAACTATACATTGGTTTTGTGGTATTATCAACAAACAAAAAGTTATGTTTAATGTTTAAAAATAAAAAAATTAAAGAATTATAGTAAATTGTTAAAAACTTTTATAGTATATAAAATAACTAATTAATTCAGTTTTCAACCATAAAATAAAGGTAAAACAACTAAATGGACTTCCGAAACAAAACAAAAATTAATAAATAACTTATTTTTTTTTATAAATTGCCGTATCACTTAGGCATTAAGCCACTGATCAACTCTCCCTTCAGATACTGTCTCAAGTCTTTCATTCACATATTTTTTTATAAAATAACATTTGTAACTTTTGTAAAATACATGGTTTATGCTACTATTTACAATGTCAAATATCAATATTATTAGGTAACATCAATATTATTTACTAACCATATTCCATATAAATTTTTTGGATAAAATACAAATATATATTTTTTTAAGTTTTCGTACTGAAAAACACCTTTTCTCCTCCACTAAACAGAGTAAACGGACGATTTAGAATTCATTTTTGTATGCAAGTAGCGTACCACTTTCTGCATCACATACATTTAATCTCATTAGAATTGAATGGAATTTAAGTGAGTTATTCAGAGTGTCTCAAGTCTCCCATATGTTCAAGTCTCCCGCTTTCCCCCTACCATATAGGTGTAGTATCCTAAATTAATGACATCTTTCTGGTTCTGTTGTCTCGTATAAAGTGAGTTTTATTTTTATTAAATCTGACATTTTATACAGTGTGAGCATACACTAAAATTCTGACAATTTATATAGTATTTCAAGATACTAAATACTTCTCTTCTTTTTCAAAATGAAATTACCTCACGCATCATTTGATCAGTTCTTTCGTATACTAACTTTTCCTAGGCTACAGGTAGGTACACGTCGATATGGCTGTGCTACTGATTTCACATATGACCTGATTGGCATGTCAATTATCACTCCTTTGATTTTGCTGAGTGGCTTGCAATTGATTTCATTTGAATTGATAGCATTGACACTACCAACTTGTGAATTGAGATCGATTCCTATTCTCAGTACCCATTTCATTCATTTGTCACATAAAAATTGGCCAACTTTTTCCTGTTCTCCAACTTTGATGAACATTTCAATGAACTTAAGTGGATATCCATCATACGCACGAAAATCGATATCAACCATTTTGTGCTTGTGCGTAATCACAATGTTCTTAGCCTTTAAATCCATCCATGAAAGCTTGTCAATAACATTATATAGGACACCTGAGTCCACGATTAATTCAATGTCAATACCGCCAATATTATCCACCAAATCTTGTTACCCTTATCATTTGAGTCAATGGAGAAAATGTGTTCGCTTTTTCTTTTTATTTGTGTCACCCCGCAACCATTTTCTCCAATCATTGCCGTAATGTCTGTCTGCCAACCTCGTTTGTTGCAAGTCTGAAATTTAGCATGACAAAAACAAAATCGGCAAAGATTCCAGATCAAACATCACGTGCGAATTCGTTTAATGCAGATTCGTTAAAAATGACTGATATCTAATCCAATAATGCCCCAACGTTTTGGGCATACAAGTTATTTTCTTGTTCAAAGCAATAGAATCAGACTTTTTAATGCTCCATCTTTTGAGCCGGCGACATTTTTTTTCTAATGCTCCATCTTTTGAGCTTACAACATCTCTTACAACATTTTTTCCCTGTTCAAATTTATTGAAACAGCGGAATATTTTCCTAATGCTCCATCTTTCGAGCTTACAACGTCTTTCCCTGTTCAAATTTATTAAAACAGCGGAATATTTTATTTTTTGTGCTCCATCTTTTGAGCTATCTATTCAAATTCATTGAATCAGATATCAGAAATTCAACTAATTTGCGCTCATAACTAAGCCGCATTGACATAACGTTTAACTTACTCATATTGTTTGGTATCTTTTACGGGTTCTGGTCCTCGTCGCCAAATGTAGTATCCAAAATAAATGACATCTTTCTGGTTCTGTAGTCTCGTATAAAGTGAGTTTTATTTTTATTAAATCTGACATTTTATACAGTGTGAGCACACACAAAAATTCTGACAAATTTATATAGTATTTCAAGATACTACAATATGTACACAATCTTGGTAGGTATGTTATATAAATTAATAGTTGACGCAACAGGTCCGTATTCCGTATATTCACTCAGATTCAGATGTTTGTGTTAATTTCTATTTATTTGGGACGAATGGACCTGGGGTGTGTGTCTTTAAATTTTTAAATTACATAAATTGAAGAAAAATTTACAAAATTGCAATAGTACTTACTTTAGTTTTGAAACTCAGAATTCAGAAATCTATTCTGTTATATTTTTTTTTTAAATCAAGTTATTTCAGTATTTTTTATTTTACAAAAAGTGTTGATATTTTTGTTAAATAAAAAATACTTAGATTAAAAAAAATCAATTGTTATAACACTTTTGGGGTCAATGTTGGATTTGGAACAAAATTAAGGCATTATAAAATTTAAACAATTTTTTTACAAAAATAACTTGATTTAAGTACAACATAAAAGAAGAGATTAATATTTTATGAAAACTACAATAATTTTGTTCTCATATTGTTCAAAGAAAAAAATTAAAAACTCAAACAAATTAAAAGAATATTTCTATAATATATTTAAATTTAAGAAATATATATTTAATGTACCTACTTATCATATTATACCCGCGAGTCGGCAGTCAAATCTCTGTTTTTACTCTCTAAATAAATTGAAATTGTACAAACCTTGCTTAAAACAATTTAATATCCCACAAACTCTCACTCGCTATTTTCAATCCAGAATCCAGATGAACATCGCTTTAACCAAACATATTGTGCCAACGCAAATCACCCACCGAACCACTACATATGCGCTTGTCATTTATCCTCAATTCAAATAATGATATAATTCATAATTCAATCTTGTGAATCACTTTTGGGATTATTATTTCTGTAAACAAACAAATCGAAACCAATGAAATGTATACCCACAAAATGTTGCAGATGTTAAGGGATACACAGATTGTAGGAGAAACTCCTTCACCACTCAAAAAGTATAATATATAGCTACAATAACAGCTAAAGCAAACGGCGAAAAAGAAATCTGAAAAACTGATAATATTAATATTAAGCGAACAATGGAAATCCTTTATACGACTTTTCCTATCCCTATTCCAGAGAAAATATCTCAAAAAAAAGCTGTCTAAGAATAACAACCAAATTGAAATCGTAAAAGTTACGTTTATTTTCCATATCCTTTTCGGATAATGGAACTGAATAAATACATGGAAAATAAAATCCAGCAGATGAATATCGGATTCATAATCGATTTTCGAAATATGTACGTAGATGTAGCTAGATGATTTTTTGTGCGGAAATTTAAAATTCGAAATACAGGAAACATTGGTATGATTAAAATTATCATAAAAAAATTAAACTTTATCTCATTAAATTTATTCGCTTTGCTGCAATGGAAATTCTTTGATGAAAGATGTGATGAGTAGAGTAGTACCTAACAGTGTCTGACTCTGAATGTTTATATCATTAAGAATCGAGAAGTAAATACACCTAGCACTGTACATTTTAAGTCAGCCAACCAGAAGCGTCACGAAATCACCCTTCGTTATACCTGCTGCCAGGACAACCTTTGATGTAGGATTGTCTATGTGCAATTTTTTGTTTGTAGATTAATTTCATCTTTTAGAGAATTTGTGCGCCTCGTTTTTGATATGTCCAATCCGGTGAACTTGTCACTTTCGATTTGTCGTTACAGCTTTAGGTGGTATGCGGTACGGTACAGTTATTGGTTGAAATTGGCAATAAAATACCGGACTGACATTTGCTGCTCCAACGAGCTGTATACCAACCAATTTTTAATGAATATCACCCGATTAACTGAAATGCGCAAATGTTGTTTTCGAACATGGCTGTAGATTGTTTGTAGCTAACTTATGATTTTTACATAAAGTATTTTTTTAACAATTCTTTGCAACCCTTATTCCACTGCGGTGTCAATATGGGCCTGTTCAGTTGGCCTGAGGCTATTTTGAAACATTTTCGAACTACACATTTTATGTTTACACTAAAAATTGGAACATTGCTGACAGCTTAAATCTATCGCAAATGTTTAACCCGTGCGAGTGCGAATCTGCCATTCTTATCATGGAAACGATTGAACAGTTTTGAAATACTTACTACCTATTCTTAATCTTTGATTTCACATGATCGGTAGCTATTAGGACTTACTTTCATTTTGCTACTGGTATTAAATACGATTTAGGTTAGGTTAGGTTAGGGTCGCAACAAGTACACTCCCACTTAGGCCAGATAAGACCAATTGTGATTGTGATACCACAGGATCGACTGATATCACAACTATCCGTTGAGGCAACAGGAGCTAACAATACAGCGTTGGAGGCAATATATGCTTGCATTCCTTCCTCATCATCGGCCATGCACAGCGTTACCAGATTATTTTTTCCAAAAACGCTAAAGCGGGTGTGGAAAACTGCAACAACAACTGCTAAACAAAATCGTAAAAAATGCTGAAAAAACTGCGATCGATTTTTCCACGAATAATAATTGAATTTTTTACTTTTTAATGTAAATTCTAGTGAATTATTTTACATTAACAAAAAAATCATATTTGTGTACGTCAAACTTCCATAACTCTAACCTCATTCAGTCGAATTTTTCTATTACTCGGCCTCTACGTTTTTCGTTTTCGTTTTCAACTTTTGGCCTTCATTACTCGAAGTTTCTATAACTCGAGTTTATTTTCTGTGGAAGTTCGACAACATTTGTTATTAACGTTATTGTTATAACGATAACGATATTTAGTTTATAGTCATGTAAAATATTAGGTATATTTTCTGCATTTAAATGTATTACCCACAAAATTAATAAAAATTTAATTATTCTGATTCTTTATAAAGAACATTCGAATTTATTAAAGGCAACATTTTATTTGTTGGAATAATGTTGTAACTTACAGAAACGCCTGCAGTACTTGAAAAATTAATGCAACACATGCAATTAATGCAATGCGTTTTTTTTCAAAATGTTATATGAATATTTTTAAAAACTGCAAAAACTGCTGATATTTACAAAATTGCTATAAAATTTGCTGCATGTGAAATTTATGATCAAATCCTGCTAAAATTGGAGGAAACTGCTAAATCTGTTAATGCTGGCCATGCAGCTTCTAAAGAAATCGTTGGAAGGAAGGCCCAACATGAGAGCATAATGTATCTTTTTATTGATACAATATTGCTGGAGCGCTTATGAAATCTAGCGTGGGCCAGATCTGTTTCGTGTTGGAGTACGTGGTGTCAATTTGCAGTTATTTAATTTAATTGTATTTAATCAGTCAGCACGTAGCCAGAGGCATATAGAGATTTCCCTTTTCCGGTAGAATGGACATACTTGTGCAATGCCTAGCGAATTCGTCAGCCTTGCAATTATCTGGAATGTCCCTATAGCCCGACCGACGCTCATATACGGTGAATTTTAAATTGTTCCGTCATATCGTTAACAGATAATCGGCAATTGAGGGCAGTTTTGAACTTGAAGATGACCGAAAATCGCTGCTTGACTATGGGTAACAATTATGATACCCCTTACGGCTAGAATATTGAATTATACCGCAGCAACGACAGGACCTCCTTAATAGCTATAATTTTAGCCTTGAACACGATGCAGAGATTAGGAAGGCGAAATAAGATATACGATTTAACTCCAGCAGTGCGGTTAGTGTGCTGGACTACTGTTCGAGGTATCCCCAGGTTCGTTCCCCGGAAAAACACAAATTACATCTTAAGGTTTTTTTTCTCCTGCGCCACCTCTCGCGAACGTCCGACAAACATCCGAGAGCATGACTATCCTGAAAAAGCTTCTCAATTCAGCCGTTCGGACTCGGCATAAAATTGTAGGTCCCTTCCATTTGTCCCAAAAATAGAAACTTACACAAACGAATGATTGCGAGAAGCTAGGCCTAGGGTGTCTACCCACCTGTTGCGCCAAGTATGTTTTTTTTGTTTTTTAATAGGATTTAACTTCAGTACTTATATCTAGCAAAAGAGCTCCAATTTATCGTCGTTTTTGAAGGTTTGCAAATAAATGCAAATAAATTCCAGAATAGAACAGAACAATTTGGATTAATCTGTCCGATTGGATCCGTGATACATATATAAAATCTGCTAACAATTTTTAATTTTTTATTTAAACAAGTAAAAGTGTTATCATCGACCTGGGCGATGCTTTGATACCCTCCACTGCATAAAAGTTGTGTGCCCATACTATACACGCACGTGGCTAATATTGGTTTTGTATGGAAGGTACCAGAACTACTTGACCGACATAGACAATTTTCAATACCAACCTGACGACCGACGCACGGTAAACAGAAGTCCTCTTACAAAATTTCATTCGCCTAGGTCGATTCGTTTGGACTGGCCTAAGCGATTCAGAATGTGATCCTGATTCTGAATATTGGCGTTTCAAAAGTAATGACATAGTGGACTGTGGACTGTGGAGGGTATAGAAACACAAAATTGACATTGACATTGCATTAACAATATTTGCAAAATACGTAGGTAATTATGATATTGTAGATCCATATTCCTTTTAATATGGATGCAGAAAGTTACATTTTTAAGGACATCTCATTTTTTATATATTTTTTTCAACAATTAGGTACATGAAATAGTCATAACATAATTGTATTGTAGGATAAGGGGAAGAAGATTGGGTGGAGTCGTCTGCGCAAAGCACAGTTTCTGTTCGAGGATCATTATGTTGTTGGCCCGAAGCGTGAGCCCTGGATTAACACCGCTGTAATATTTCTAATATTCGATTTTCTGCTAGTGCTGTGACTAAACCCTCCGCAGCAAGGGATTCACTTTGTCATTAGTCATTACATTTGTAAAGCCAAGAGGGAGTCACCATGTATGTATGTTTGTATATAATAGAGACATTAGCACAGGCCTCGGCCCTCATTGAAGCTAAGCTCTGGGCCTCCGGGTATCGTAGAATAGCGCCAGCAAATGGACAAACTAAACCCGTAAATAAGCTGATTGAATAATTACAGAGACGTAAATATTCAAGGTTCTTACAATCGTATTTATCAGGAACATAGGATGTGGAGGTTCCATTTGTTGTAAATCTCTTCGGTATAGCTTCTTCATCAGCTCGCTATGACTGTAGCGAATTAAGGGACCACATTTTTGAATGACTCCATCATTTTTGAACTTTTTGATTCTTGACGCTGAGTTTCATGTCCTTCTTTCTTGAAGATTGTTTCAACTACCGGAGCCCGGAGCGAAGTCTCAAATTGTCAATAATAACAAACCAAAAAATAAAATTTTCAAAAAAAAAAAATTAGAAAATTAAATTTGCGTCTTATTTATTTGACATAAAAAACCCCGTAAAGCCAAGAGGGAGTCACCAGAATATATATATTGTATCTGAATCGATTTAGTAACGTCCGTCTGTCTGTCTGTTGAAAACATCTATGAGCGTACGTACCTACTAACTCACATGGCTAACATTTTACATATGACTTGTAATGTGTATGCATTGGAGGCCAGGCCGATGATAAAATTTTACTTGTTTTATTTAATCTGGTCATTCGTGATTATTTATTATTGAACATTTATACATATTTAAAATAACCTATAATTTTTAATTATGTTGTTAATGAATGCAAGAGTCATTGAAACTTCCCTCACATACATACATAATTAAAATAAACAAATGCAAAACTACAAATAGAGGTAGAGGTATGTACTACATCTAGACACTTCCTTTTAAATTGAACTGTCCACGAAATTTGTGTTCAACAGTTTGACACCTAGATTAATGTCAACAAATTCGGCAATATGGCACCTTGAATAAATACATCAAAAATGATTTGTTAAAATATGGACTTTGAAATTTTGTCTGGGCGGGTGCCGGGTGCTGATGCATACATTTTGATTTCACCGGTATATCACTATATTGTTTTGTGTAGTAAATTTCTTTTTAAATTGAAATTGATTCAAAAATAAATAAACTATGTTCTCCATTCTAAAATGTAACATTGTGCAACCCAATTAATTCAATAAAAATATTTCCTGCAATTTATTGATGCACAACAGAACATAGTTCTATGGCATTTTGTTTTACAACAATTCTATCATAGCTATACCTACATATATACAGATCTACCACTACCCTTCTTATGAAAATAATACTTCCAGCACAAACCTCCTCTGTGTCAGAACTCCGACTGCGAATTTGTATTGTTTTCTTAAAATTATAGAACAACAAAGTTTGAATATTGTTCCAAAATTGTTTACACATCCCTCTGAAACAATAGCACGAGGGCTAAAATAGAACGAATGAACAATGAACTTATTTACTATTTCTAACCCTTTTTTCGTGAGTTATCTTTCGATTTTCCCTCCCCCAAACTGTTTGTATATTCTTACGCAGTATAAAAGTTTGGAAGTACGGCTCCACGAGGAAAGGAGGTTTGATTTAAATGTTAAATGGAGCTAAGGCTATAATTTGATTAATTAATATGTTTTTAATTGGGTATATGAAAAGGACTTGGAATGGCGAAAAGAGAAACGAAAAGGCACATTAAATAAATAAATTCCAACCCTTTCTGTCAGTATATATGTAATGAACGAAACATCACCCCTCTACTCAATTTCTGAGAAAAACGAAAACAAAACTCAAAAAGAATCCAACAAAGAAAAAGGAGAAAAAAAAACAACAAAATTAACTGAAACGATTTCCCCCCAATCTTCACATTGAAATGAAAATTAATTACAATTATAATAAACCGCCTAATTAGTCCTTGAGAAAGTGGGTAGTTTTTTTTTTTTGTTTGCCCTGAGTTTCTTAATATCACTTTCAACCCTCCTCGAGGATATATGTAGATCCTAGTATATAAACAGGATAAAGGAAGCCTATCATCGTCGTCGAGTCAAAATAAAAGTAGGTATACATACACCGAAAGATGGAGGATGAAAAGAAGTGGAAAAGAACTTATTGTATCGCAGCAGGAGTTGGGGTGGAAAAAAGTGAACATTCTTCTTAGGGAAATTTAATTTCAAAAACCGATGAAAGTGTTTCTGAAACCATACAAGCAAAGCAATATTTTTCTTTGAATATTGTTTCCATCTTATTCTCTGAACTTCAATAAAATTGAGTTTGAATTTTCTTAAAACTTGTGTAGTAGTTCAATTATGATGCTTTACATTTCGTACTTGAATAATCAAAAGCAAATCTTTAACAACCATTTTTCTTTTTCATTACAGGTTTGGTTTAAAAATCGTCGAGCAAAATGGCGAAAACAAAAACGCGAGGAACAAGAACGTCTGCGTAAGCTCCAGGAGGAGCAATGTGGATCGTTGAAGTGTTCACCAGAGGAATATGCCGCCCAAATACAAATCAAATCCGATCCAAATTTCAGTGATGCTGATGAATCGTCCGATCTTGAAGTTGCATAAGAACAGATGACTTTACTTCAGGAAACAGAAATCATCTATAGTTTGCTTCAAGCAAATTGTACAAGATGAATCTGTTCTGAAAGAGTTATTTTAAAGTGTAAATAGAATTTTTTTCCGATGGATTTTTTTGTAAAAATGCTAACACATTTCGATTTAATCAAAATGATTTGTATGGAATAAAACAAATTTTAAAGATTATACAATTCAGCTGTAAAAACTAATTCGAAAAACTCTTTATGTATAGAACAGTAAATTATAATTTTGAATGTGATGTACCTACATTTTGTAATATTTTTAACTAACTAACTTTTAATGTGTAAATACGTGAAAAAAGAAAAATCTTATGCTTGATCGATAGCAAATTGTAACTATAAAAATGTAGTATTAAATGTAATTCATAATAATTTTAATATCAAAGAGTATTTTTTTTTTCTGTTATATTTAATTTAATTTTGGTTACTTAAATTATTTTATATGAAATACTGTGTATTTAAATAAATATAGATAAAAAAAATCAAAGAATAATAAAACCTAAACGAGAAAAATTATAGACTTTTAATTTAAAATTTTAGAACAAAATATAGGTATGTCATATATAAAACAGTTTATCCTGAAGATTGATTGGTGATCAACGATCAGCTGAAACGGCGAGAGCTACGAAGGAGGAGCCAGATCACGTGAAACGAAAACGATCGAAGAATAATATATAACACACATTGTGATGACAATCGTACACTCCAACGTTATTCAATTCATAAATATGTTTATGATTGGAAGTAGTTTGATTTAATGGACAAGCCAGGCCCTGGGCAAAAAACAAATCCTCTCGGCGATAGTCTTTGAACCAAAGATTCGTCTCGAGGTATGATTCACAGTCACATGTTTATTGAAAAATCATATAGTCTCGCTGAAAATCGAGCAACCAGTGCGTCTAGGCAGATGTGGTGGTTCGTCTACTGATGATCCCACCCACCACTTCGGGGCGAAACGCATACTGGAGACGAGGGCAACACACATTGTGATAATAATATATATGTATTAATTATACCTATAAGTTTGGACATTAAATTTGTGGAGTTCACAATAGCCATACCTACATATCTTTATAATATAAAAATGGTTCGTGATTTGTGTTCGGCCGCTTATAACTTGAAACTCCCGACTCGATTGAGCTCAAATTTACAGATAATCTGGACACTGAAGTGAAGGTTATTCAAAATTGGACAAAGAGCCGTGGCAACGCTCTTTCGCATGAAACTTTCTCGTTTATTGCGAATCTCGCAGAATCTCAGAGTCATTTTAGCAAATTTTACCATTAAAATCATACCCACTCAAAATGTAGGCTGTTAAAAACGCAATACAGACTACTTACTGAAACAATCGTATTTACTACAACACTTCATTACTTTTAAAATTCAGCTCGAGCCGAAACTTGAAGGAGGCGAGAAGGCGATGATTTTCGAATTATTGCATAAAAATAAACCGTGTGTGAATACAGATCGGGAGATGGGTAGTCATTTTTGAGAAATATTCATAAAATGGCTATACATATGTTTAGAAGCTTATGTTGTCTTAAATATGTATTTTGATCAAAATCGTTAGAGCGGTTTTTTGTAAAATTATGCTAACAAATTTTACAAATTTGGATTCGAAAAGCACTGTTATTAAGTTGTTTAGCTGAAAACTGAGTACAACGTATTGTTCAGGACATAAACATTACCTAGCAGTTACATTTTCATCCAAATCAAAAATGGCGTTTTTGAGATATGAGTAGTTTTTAAAGCACCATTATTATCGTTTGGGGTGGAAATCGAAGGACGCATTCATGGTTCAAAAACATTGTTTTGCAACTGCTTAGCTCAAAATTGAGCAAAAGGTATTACTCTGGATTTAAGCATTTTCTGCCATGGCGTTTTTGAGATATGATCAGTTTTTTTAAAGTACTATTTTTAGCGATTTGTGTGGATATCAAAGGACACTGTCATTTTAGAGAAAAACTGAGTATGCAAGTCAGTAAAGAATATGCCACCAACGTGGCGATCAGATTAAGGGAATGGAAACACTGGAGAGGGCAACCAATTGTACACGCCAGCATCCTTCTACAGACGATCCCCCTGCCCAAAAATACCGACTATCTGCCTACGATAATCAATTTCGAAAGAGGCTTCACCCATGAAATACCGGACAGAAACCAGTGGGATTCACAAAATGTCCTACACAAATCACTGTCAATATTCACAGACGGTTCTAAGACACCAGAGGGAGTGGGCGCCGGAGTCTTTTCAGAGGAATTGAACCTGTGCCTCTCCTTCAGTCTTCCGATACACTGCAGTGTTTTTCAGGCCGAAATTACATCTATTCGTCAAGCTACAGCGTGGCTGTCGATTAATTCGGTATCGCAAAGGGATATCGTTATATACATTGATAGCCAGGCTGCAATCAAGTCCCTAATATCCAGCGAAATAAGATCCAAGGCGGTGGAAGATTGCCGCATATCTCTAAACGAGAAAGCTGGACAGTACAACCTCACCCTCTGCTGGGTTCCAGGTCACTGTGACATCCCAGGGAACTGTGCAGCAGACAAACTAGCAAGGCGAGGAGAGTATAAGCCTGCGCAACATGTATGCACCACTTTCCCACGCTAAACAAATAATTCATGCGGACGCAGTAATGAGTGGATGGAAACATTTGGGATACTGCGATACTGCCAAGCTCACCTGGCCAGCTCTGGACGCAAAGCGATCCAAGGAGCTTCTTCGACTTAATATAGATCTAGCATCTCGAAAGTTGTTAATGTGATCTCCGGGCACTGCGTATTAGGCAGACACGCCCAAAGGCTTGGTCTGCCATATAATGACTTCTGCAGAAGCTGTAGGGACGAGGAGGAGGACGAATCCGTCACTCACTTTCTTTGCAGCTGCCCTGTCCTGGCCAATCTAAGAAGGGCCTATTTAGGAAACTATTTTCTCAATGATCTCAGTGATCTAGGTAATATCAGCGCCGCTAACATTCTTGGCTTTATAACCGGCAGCAAATAGTTTACATGAGTAGCCAGTAAAGAAACAGCTCCCCAAATCCCAGTGGTATGCACAATGGGCCGAATAACGGCCTACGTGTTTCTCTCATCGAGAGCCACTTTAAACTAAACTAAACTTTTACCGTTTTAGAATTTTTTTTTCAAAAGTGCCGGACTTTTAAGCAAAAAACTGCCTACATTAACTGAACTATCAATTTTCGTTCAAATCGTTAGAGCCGTTTTCGAAAAAATCTAAATTGTTTAAAATTTTGTAATGGGAAGGGCGTGGCACCTCCCATACAATAAGCATCTTCTATGCGGTGAAACTCGATTACGTTATAACTCGATAACCGCTTGGCCGATTTTCATGATTCTTTTTTTGTTTTGCATAAAGAAAATTCCAGAAAATCGATTTTTTCTCATTTTTCGCATTTTACGAAAGAACATTAGGTATTATCTAAAACGGAAGCAATACAATTCCGGGCGGATACAGCTAGTTTTGAATAAAAGTTAATCAACTTGCCAGCGGAATAAACTGTTTTTCCATTTGCACACAAGGCGTTTTCTTACCATTGAAATTCATACGAATAGAAAAAAAGTCTAAAATTGTTTCTTAAGTCTAAAATAAGTCTAATATTCTATGAGCATTGATGGGAGCTCTGTGCTGTGCAAATGATAAGCTGAAAGCGCGATATCATCAGCTTACACGATAAAAAAAAAATAAAAACAACGTCAACAAAAGCAAATGCAGCTGATGAAATTGCATAGTATAGGTAATACTTGTTTCTGAACAGACAGATATTTATTTTTCGGTACTGTTCTAAGCATAAATAAAAACTGAAAAAAATTAAAAAAAATTTCGGCTGGAAGTATCGCACCCAGCGATAACTTGTGCTGGCAAATAATTTCTAACTTATTTTGGAAGGCCATCCAGGTAATTTATCCTCAAGTGGTCATAATGAATCTTATCGCATTATGTGCTGCCCAAATATAGGTAAATCCCACTAAAAATGATGCAGGAATATATTTTGGGCTCCTAGTTTATAACCAAGAATATATTACGAGTAAAATTATTCAATAGCCCCTCTAAGTATGAAGTAACGGATACAGATATCCCATTTGTATGTTGTGTCCTTAAAAGGGGATAGTTTCTGTTCGTTCCGTCGAATATGTCAATATATTGACGGATCCGTCAACGCAACGGATGCGACGGAATCTATGGGTTGGGCCTTTTAGTCACGTGCAGACGGCGGCATGCGTCTGCATTAGTGCTGAGAACCACTGCAAGTGGCGGCTATGGGCAGGAAATATCTATTGTTTCAAATGCTACTCTTAGAATTGCCAACAAGTGGCAGCGATATTTCGCATAAAAGCAATTCATTTGTAATCCTGTCGCCAACATATCAATTTTAAACAAACTATAATGCATCCGAATATGCACTGCCGAATCTTAAAGTTGCAATCGAACTTTCTAGGACTAAGTTTAAGTTTATGTTTTAAGATACAGAAACGGAAGCAGGAGTAGGGAAGGTGTTTTCTTCCTACACTATTCGGGTTGGTGATGAAATCTCCTTTTACAAAATCCCCTTTCCAAAATCCCCTGTGCTGAATTCCCTTATTACAAAAGACCCTAAGAGAAAATACCCTATTTTTAGATTTGGTATTATTAATTCTGTCGCCGCGAAACCTAAAAATGGGGATCCCTACGTTATCCCTTTTCCAAAATCCCTTATTGGACATAGTCCCCTATGCCAAAATCTCCCACAAGCAAACTAACCTTTGTATATACCCAATCTACTCAAAATCCTACATAGCGCTATGACACACATTTTTGTGTCATAAGGCGCCCTGGGGCGCTATGACATGTACCCTAGACTTTACCAGAGAGTGATGAATCCTCTATTTATATTCTCATGGAATGTCCGGCTCTCTTCCGTCTCAGAAAGAAAATCCTTGGCGAAGAAATCGCTACTACAGCAAAATTTGCTGACTTACCCCAGTGCCTTGAGGATAAGCCAGACAAAATGCTGGATCCCCAGTCTATTTGGGCATATGGAAACGACATCGATAGCCATCTACACTGATGGATCAAAAATGGAATGTGGAACTCTCGCCGGACTATTCTCAAAGGAACTCAACATACATAGCTCAATCAGGCTCCCTGACTACTGTAGTGTTTTCCAAGCCGAGGTACTGGCGGTCGCAAAAGTGGCAAGCATGGTGTCGATAATTAAAGCGCCAGTGTAAATAAAAACAGATCTTTACAGCTTGAAGAAATTTTATTGAATGATTAGAAATATAATTTAATTTCTAAAGTAAGTCTGAAACTCAAAATCAAACTCCTATAGTCTAATACAGAACAGTAAAATGTGCTACAGTATTTCATAAAACTTCATAATAATGGCAGTACCACGGAAGGATATTACCATATTTTTATTGACAGCCAGGCGGATAAAATCCAGACTAGTTCGACGCTGTCGCGAAGAGCTCAAAGCTCTTGGCTCGCAGCATAATACGAATCTCTGCTGGGTTCCTGGGCACAGGGACATAACCGGCAATGAGAGGGCTGACAAACTGGCAAGAAAAGGTTTTGCAACTGCAATGGACCTAGACCAGGCACTTCAGTCGATAAAACCACCAATCTGCAGTCTCAGAAAGCGAGTGGAATATACAAGATCCGAATAAAAGCCAATATCAGGTGGAAAACACTAACCACCTGTGACATATCACGGAAGGTGTGGCCAGAGTACAACAAAAGCAGGACCAAAAAATGTCTGCGATACGACAGAATATCGCTGCCTAAGATCGTTGACGCCTTCACTGGTCACAACCTTCTAAGAAGCCATACAATGAAACTAAATCTGAAGAATGGCGACATTTGTAGATGCTGCGGTAATGAAGAAGCTCTCGAGGACAGCCCTCACTTTCTCTGTCACTGCCCAAGTCTCTGTTACTACTAACCTACCCGAGAGAAGATTCTTATCTTCCTGACTGTCTCCAGAGTCAAAAGATAGCTCTAGGACCTCACCAGGGAAGGCACAATAGGCTCCTTTAGTGAGACCGCAGTGTCAGGGCCGGTGAAGGCTCTCCCGACCTATCACCTAATCTAATCTACCCGTAGTTTTATTTTCCTTTACTACAATATGACTTCTTATGAATTTGGAGGTACACACAAACCAAAGGCAATTATTGCAATTCTCATTGCTGCTTGATATGTCAATATGTATAGTTAGTTAGTTAGTTAACAGTGGCTCTCGGTGAGAGAAACACTTAGGCCGTTAATCGGCCCATTGTGCATATACCACTGGAATTTGGGTAGCTTTCCTTTGCTGGCTACTCATGTAAACCATTTGCTACCGGTTGTCAATATATATACAACAATTTTACTACTCACAAGCTTCCCTTATATGGCTGTATCGTCAAATCGTCCATATTAGGAACCACACATTCCTCTCGAAAATATAACGTTAAATAAATAATGAACATAAATGAATGAGATTCGTCCTAATTTACCCAAATTGCAGTGCAAATAAAGGAAATCTTAAAAACCATATCTAAACGAGTGCCCATCACCACGCCTCATTTAATGTCTCTCTCTACATGTCAACCAAACATTTTTTGAAAATGTTGCATCTTAATTGATTCCCCCAAAAAAGAAAACACCATTACTACCATTATAAAACCTAAAATCAATATTTAAACATTTTTACACGGGCTGTTAGGGTCGACAAATAATATATTAATATGCACGTCGGCCATACTGACATTATAGGAAATCACTCTCCAACTTTCCTGATCCAGGACATAGGTATACCGTATACTACTATGCGGGTAACTCGAAACCATAACATGTCAATTTTTCTTCCAAAAATGTTGCTGCTTGTGTTTGTTCTCTTTTCCCTATTCCGTCTCTGTTGTCTTATAGTCTTTCACAATGCTTTCTCATCTGAATTTGGAATTCTGAACTCATCGAGCAAAATTGGAAAGGAGAAGGAAGGCGAAGGACCCTGATTTTTCTTTTAGTTATTGTCTGATATTTGGTTCTTTCCAAAATATCGACATTTGTCGTTTGGTATATCTTCTCAAAGTTTGTCCTCACAGTCGTTTGAATCTACTCGTATTTACCAAACAATAAACAAATGATGTTCTGTAGGTACCTACCTACCACCGTAGCCGTTTTCATCCTGATGCTGATGACAAAGATGATGGCAAAGGTGTGTCATCAATATACATTTTATAGGGCAAAGGAAGATCGACAATATTGTGGGGCTGAGCATTTTTGTGTTAATATTCAATCAACGGAACACAAAAGAATGGTGATGATGTAGCAGCAACAGCAGCAGGAGGAGGATATGTCCTAGCAAAGACGGAGACCGAACTCTTGCAGCATAGCATGAAATTTCTCTAAATACACGGACGAAAGGTATCAGCATTATACATATAGCCTCTTGCTACCATATGAGTGCAGTCATTGGATGGGATTCCGAAAGGATTCAAAATGGCATTCTTTGAACGCATCAAACGAGTAGCGGGTTGAAGAGACAAGCTGGGAGTGTGCTGAGATAGAGGACATTGGAAATTGAATTAATATTGGACTTTTGTATCGGATACGAGGCTAGACATGAGTAGAACATGCATTCTATTTGAATTTCATGCTTGTGGCCAAGGGAATCACTACGGCGCTCGAGTGGTCAGACCTTTGATAAAAAAAACATAAAAAAAAAATGCTGAGTCCAGAGTAGTCAGTTCCGTTGATTTGCGCTTGAATTTAAAAATCTTTCATTGCCTATTGGATATCACTAGACTTATTGGAACTGAGATTGTTGATGCCCTCCAATCACTCTATATTTACTCCCGATGAACTGTGTAAAAAAACTACCAAAACCGTACTTTGGACCTTATCTTTTCCAATAATAGTACTGAAAGTTTTGTATCTACATGTCTTACACCTCTGGTACCGGAAGATGCTTATCATCCTTCTTTACAGTTATTTTGTATTCTTGATGTTAATAATGTCTGTAGTTATGAGTCTTTTATATTCGATTTTAAAAATGCTATAATTACATTCTATCTACATATTGCTATAGGCTCCGTGAAGTAGTCTTGACTACGTTTCGGAGTTTGGCAGATGGGCCGGTGCAAAACGGATGGGACACACAAGCCATGATGCAACTTCCTGAGATAAAGAATTCCGGAGGTAAACTAGTCTCCCATTCGGATCTCCGGGGGGGACTATCTCAGGGGGTTCAACATGCAAATATTCACCAACAGGACTTGCAAGACGACAGACAACAACGAACACAAAGACAAAATAGACAAAACAAGGTCAATAACAGAAGAAAGCGAGCAACAGATTTCTGCAACATTCGAGGTCTAGGATTCAACAATGTCAACGTCAGCTGCGTGCACCACCATCTACAATGTCAAATAAACTCAAACACTGACTACACATATCTTCGCTGTCCAGGATACGAACTACTTCCTCGTTTTCGATATAAGGGGGGACTATGTGTGTTTGCCCGGACAGATCTGGCGTGTGAAAGAAAAGAAGAGATGGAACCTGCGGATCTCGACTTAGTATGGCTAAAGGTCGTCCTACAAAGTTGTACTAAATTATTTTGCTGCCTGTACCGCTCGCCAAACGATAACGAACCATCTAAATTATTTCGTCATTTATCCGAAAAGGTAGACTGGATACAAATTCATCATCCAACGGCTGAAGTTATTATACATGGTGACTTCAATGCCCATAACATGAACTGGCTACGATATTCTAACAGAACGGACGATGCAGGGAAACAAGCTGAAGACATCGCCATTAGCTGCAATCTCACTCAGCTCGTTGATGAACCCACGCGTATTCCTGACAATCCATCGAATTTCGGGAACACTTTAGATCTGTTTCTCACAACCGAGCCAGATAATTATAAAATAAAAGTATCTGCTCCCTTAGGGAATTCGGATCATGCTCTAATATCTGCTATCCTCTCTTTACCGACACCAATAGGAGCGAACCAGGATCGCCATCGTCTGATTTGGAATTATATTAGGTATAACTGGGACGAGCTGCGTAATTTCTTCGGTTCGTTGCCATGGGCTGATATGTGCTTTAGAGATACCGAAACCGATGTCAATATGTGTGCAAAAGCCGTAACCGAAATGATTTTACTCGGTATGGAACTTTACATTCCACATTGCATCAAAAAACCAGCTTCAAATAAACCCTGGTTTAACAAAGAATGCATGCGAATTACCGCAGCGAAAAACAAGGCTTTCCGTGAATGGCGGTCAAACCCATCGGTGCAAAAAAGATCAGAATTCATATAATTCTTCGAAATAGATGCAACCTTATTATTGAATCGGCGAAGACAACTTACAACGAAAGAGTCACTAACAAAGTAATTGGATGTCCTAACGGCTCACGCGCATTCTGGTCCATGGCAAAGACAATTAGTTCTAACTTTAGTTGCTCTTCCTTTCCACTTCTAGTAAAAGAAGATGGCACGCTAGCAACATCTCCTAAAGAAAAGGCAGACCTTTTCGCTAGCATGTTTTCACTGAACTCCACCCTAGATTCTGCACAACTAGAGCCAGCAAATATCCCGAGGGTGCAAACATCGATGGCAGAAGTGAAATTTCGGCCTCGAATAATTCAACGCATCCTTAAGGAACTAGATTGCAATAAGGCAACGGGACCCGACGGAATTCCGGCTATAGTACTCAAGAGCTGTGCTCCAGAACTTGCATCTGTACTATGTAAGCTGTTTAGCATGTCGTAATCCCAGAAGACATTTCCTTCTTGCTGGAAGATCGCTCGCATTCAACCTATTCCAAAGAAAGGGAGGAAATGTCTGCCACAAAACAATCGTCCAATAGCGTTACTTTCAATGCTTTCAAAAGTAATGGAAAAGGCAATAAATGTCGAAATAATCAAATATCTAGAAGGCCACCGATTAATAAGTGACAGGCAATACGGATTTCGGAGCCGTCGGTCCACTGGAGACCTGTTAAGCTACATAACGCACTTATGGACGCAAGCAATTGAACAACACGGCGAATCCACAACACACGGATTACCACAACAACTCTGCGGATGGATGCAAAATTTTCTTCTGGGAAGATCGATCCAAGTTGTGGTAGATGGTGGATCATCTAATTCGTTTGCTATAAATGCAGGAGTGCCCCAAGGATCTATTCTTTCCCTAACTCTATTTCTTCTCCACATCAACGATTTGCTTGGATCGACAAATAATAATATCTACACTTTTGCTAATGACAGCACTCCTATATCCTCCATCTCGAACAGTGGGCCTGTGAATGCGGCTACACAGTCAGAGATGTGAACAAATTAGTTCTCTAAATGGTGATCTGGACAAAATCTTCAAGTGGGGAAAAGACAACTTTTGGTTGTATTTAATGCAAACAAGACACAGCTCACAACATTTTCTAGGAAAAATGCATCAAAAGTTCCCCAGATCCAAATGGATGACCATCCAATCCATCCCAAGGACTCAATGCACCTTTTAGGAGTCACAGTCAATTCAGGAATAATATGGCAGGATGACATATCCTATATCGCACGATCAGCGTCCGCTAAGTTGAGCTACCTATTTAGAGCAAAGAAGTACTTTAGCCAAAAGCAACTTCTCCTTCTCTACAAATCACAGGTTAGACCAGGCTTGGAATATGGTAGATGTTCCGAGGAACTCAAAGAAATTATCCCTCGAAATGCAACTTTTGGGCGCATCACAAGACAGGCAGCTAATGCTCATGACCATACAGTAGGTAGGTACACTTGACAGACGCGAGGACATCAATTTTCCAAAACTTCTTCTGTTACAGGACAAGCAAACTTTGGAACTCGCTTCCTGGGGATATATTTCCAGAAGATTACAATTTGCAGCACTTTAAGTGCAGAACAAACATACATCTGCGAGCATCTGAAGCATTATAGGTTTGCCTTTCCCGGGAGAAGTATTTAAAAAAACAAATTTGCAATCCTGTAGCCGCGGTGACCATCTAATATAATTCTCCTTTCCTATAAAATGGAGACTTATCTGGGTAAAAAAAAACTCTACTACTATAACAACTTTGCTCGTACCTATATGCTTAGGTATATGTTATATTCTTGAAAGATGTAAACTTCCAATGACATTTTACAAGTTGAAGCCGCTACCACCGTCATTTTCGCTTCGATTTTATTTCGATTTCCAACGCCGCTAAAAGATAAACATCCCCAAAATTACCGTCTTTTGTACCTAGAAACCTTTGACTGAGTCTTTTAGATTTTTGGACATTCGCACTAGTTTTCAGATTTTGCGGTTTTTTAAAACTCAAATTTGGACTCGTCGGACCATTTTTCCAAAAAGCTTGCGGCTTTGAAAACAACTTTCTTGCAAAGGCTCCACGTTTTTTCATAATAATTGGACAAATCAGGCTTTTTCTTTACAAACAAGATTTTAAAATTTGAGCCCACTTTTGTAGAGTCGACTTCGCACTCCTTGTTGTTATGCTTATAAAATCCGTTAATAAATTAAGTTTTAGTTTTAATAAAGTTAAGTTTATAAAATTCTATTCCAAGTTTCGATGTTGGGTCAACCTATTAATTTTGTTTCGATTGTAAAGAAAAGAAAAGAAACAGAAAACTGTACTCAGACAGAACACGTGGACCGCGGCCGACTTCATGAAAACAATATCAAAATGGATCTTGAAGTAGTCGCTCATAATAGCGGGCAATGGATGAAACTGGCGTAGAACTTAAACAATAGACACGAGCTAGTCTTTGATGCCACGAACTTTCGAGATCCGGACAGTAACACACATAACAATAAAATTCGTATATGGATTTCCTTTACTTTTGTCCTCGATTTTCTCAAATACTAAAATGAAAAAATAAGAAATTCAATTCCCGCCAAAAGACAACTAACGAATTCAGTTAGGCGATTATTTTACATATTTGTCAATATTCATAAATACATGTCCTCGGCAACATCTGCCCTACTAAACCATAAAATCAGTAAATCGTTCCCATACCTTAATCCTTTCGCTGAGACATTGTTTAGAGATCAATTTGCTGGTTAATTAAAATCCGTTCAAGTAATTAGATCTTTTTGGAAATCCTTGCTGACTACCTGTAATGGAAAGAGCAACAAACCCCTTCCACTCTAAGATTTGTGTTTATTTTGCCTTGCTCTACACACAAAAATACCTCAACTTACTGACCCAGCAATGGATTTATTTTTGAGAAGTGATCGCCTGAAAGGACTCTTGCTCTGGTTATGATCTCTTTTCAAAAGAAACGGGCGGTCCACTTTGTGTGCGGTGAGAAAGCAAATTGGCCTATGCCAAGATTTAAATGATCCCACAACAAAAAGGGTGTAAGTATATAAGGAATCCTTACACTGTCAGGAGGCACTCGCCAAAAAGACAATGTCGTAAAACAATTAGAGTCTTACAAGCAATCATAAATTTGTTAAACCGCACAGTATTACTTTTTACAAGAGCAATTTTGTTGTTATTGTTTTATTCAGCACTTAAGTGACCGCAAAATCACCTGCTGGCTGATGCCGGTTTGTGTTATTTAAGCCAACCGAATCGACAGTTTTTCAGTTCCGCATTCACTGAATGTAACTTAACTGTGGCAACTTGGCCCAATGAAGCGTGAGATTCGTTTTACCCACCCAATTTGTATTAACAGACCACCAGTTGCTATAAATATCTTAGTGTCTTGAGTTACCCACTGACATAGAGTGGGCATAGCTTTCAACATGAGGTACCTTAAAGTTTTGATTATCCTTCTATTCGTAGTGTCTTTTGTTAGTCCCAAAAAGGACGAGTCCAGCGAAGAAGAAGACGAAAAAAAATACGGCGAACATCATCACGAAGAAAAGGGCGACAAAGGGGAAAAAGGCCACAAGGAGAAGAATCACTGGGAAGAGGAGGATAAGAAACACCACGATGAGGACGAGCATGGTCATAAGTACGAAGAAAAAGGTGGCAAAAAGAAGAAAGACTGGGATGAAGAAGACGAACATGGAGAGCACCACGAACATGGCGAACAGAAAAAGGGCGAAAAGCATCACGTTAAAAAGGGACACAAAAAGGGCCACAAAACCTCAGAGTACCACAAGAAGGCCAACAAGGATGAGTACTATAAGGAAAAAAAATTCTATGACGATGAAGATAAAGGTGGCCATCACAAAAAATATGGCAAAGGGCACGAGCATCATGAAAAAGAAGAGGGCGGCCACAAGAAAGGCGAACATTATGACGCGGGTAAGAAGAAAGGCAGCAAAGGACACAAGGGACACTATAGCAAAGGACATCACGACGAAGATCACAAGGGATATAAGGAGGAACACGGCCATGATGAACACTTTGATCATCATGAGGACTATGGCAAGAAAGGTGAAAAGAAAGGTGGACATAAGAAGGGATACAAAAAAGGGCATCACTAGTTGTTCAGAGTTTTCTCATAAATAAAATAGTGCACTTCTAGAAATTTCTTTGTTCTGTGTTTACAATCCCTTGTAAGACTCTAATTGTTTTACAAGGTTGTCCCCTTGGCGAGTGCCTCCTGCCAGTAAAAGGATTCATTACATCCTTACACCCCTTTGTTGTCGGATCATTTAAATCGTAGCATAGGCCAATTTGCTTTCTCACCGCACACAAAACGAACCGCCCGTTGAAACAAAACGAGACTATAATTGCACTGATCACCTCAGGAGTCACATTCTTTTCGGACATAGGATTCTCCTAATCCAAATGCAGTTATTAAGTTGGGGATTAGCGATTGAAGAGCTAATAGCAGTGGTTGTTGGTTTTGGGTTTCAAATCTTGTTACAAATGCAGGTAGGCATGTTTAAAGCTAAAGGACCTCGAGAAGATATACATAATTACTTGAACGGATTTCAATTAACAACAAATTAATCTCTAAACATAGTTGTAGGTAGCAAATGATGCGCTATCTGTTGGTTTTGGCTGTTCTCTGAGATCAGAAAAGCTTGTGTTTTACGAACTGTAAACGCTTTTCATTAAGCTATTGCTGTCAGTTTATATTATAGGTATTCATTATCAAACCAAAATTTAAAATTTTCTTAATATAAAAAAAAATGTTCGCCAACGTAGGTAGCAAAACGTTATTGGTATATCTATTGGTTCAGGAACTTCTAAGACAGCGACAAGTACATAAAATAAAACTACTATATCGCATGGATCTGAGACCCTTTGGAATAACGCTGCTCTCGGTAATATTGCTGACAAATCATCAAGGTTATTAACAAGGAGCTCGGTAGTAAAGCATTCTTTTTTGAGAAGGGACATATAACAGTTAAAGGTTATAAAATAATCGAAAAGGCATTAAGGCAATCACTGAGTGCATTTGTAAATTCTCCAGTATCACCAATTACATTTTACATTTTTACAACCTATAGGAGCCGAAGCTCCACTCAGTTTGGTACTAATGGATTAATCAAAGTTCTAAAGTTGATATACTTCAACTTGTTCACTCACCACATCGGTCAAAATGCATTTCGGAGTACCTACAAATAAATTCTATACGTATTAGGTTTATGATTCACAGTCACATTAGTCTGGTCGACTACATTACACTTTAAATGTAAGACGAATATAATCCCAGGAGATTGTTTCTTACTTCGTTTTATATATCGAACACTATCATATCATCGTACTGCTGTTTATCCTCAAAAGACTGAAATGAAGCGACCTATCGCATTGATGTCGGTTAAAATTAATTAACAACCGGACGTCTCCTCCCCATATAGGTATATACTCGTATCTAACGTCATTCTTATCCAAGAAGCCATACACAAACTACAGGCTGGAATTATTAAACAACTTTTGGATTAGGTGCACCTAATCGGTAAACTCGATTCCATTTATCACACAAAAGTCCAGCAGTACAGCATTATACGAAGTGCAAACACCTAGGAGGTGTGCTATGAAATACAATATCATTTTAATTCACCTGGGCACCACTTCGCCTTTACCGTCTTCTAAGAGCCTTGTTCTGGACTATAACATACCAATCAGCCAGATATGCAAGGAGTAAATGGTATGAGAACAAAGGTATCCTCGTAATTAAGACAAACGTGCAGTCCATGATTAATTACCTAGAAGGAAGGAACCGTCCTATACAAAAGCTGAACGAGGAACATGAGAAGCACCTCAATGCGGACGTATGAATTCAAAAGGACCTTATTGAATATTTGAACAAAGAGTGGGTGGGAACTGTGGGTGAATAAGCAATTCTTTGTGAAAGAACACACAGCTCTGGAATTAATTCGTTTCCCTTAATTAAATTTAAAAAAAAAAAAAAAAGAATTCTTCTGACCATTATGCATTTTACCATCGGCTCAAATGGTCTGTGAGTCCTTCACTGAAATAAAATTTCAAATGAATACCAAATGAGTGGTAAAATTGGTGGAAAATATTGATATTATTAAACAGTTTTTGCCTGGCCGCTTTCCCTACGGTCAAACAGTCGGCAACTGTGAATGCGCCCATTAATGACCACGGAAAGTAATACCAAATGGGACGCGTTCATGGGTGCAAATGTGCAAATGTGCAAATATAAAATGTCATTCATGCCATTTCGTCATAAATTAAATACGAATTTAACTGAATTTAAAGAATAAACTCACACATTTTCTTAAAAAAAAATTAAAATTTTAAATATAAGCTTTCGCTTAAATATAAGTGAATGTAACTCGAAATATCGAGTGTTTGAAATCATTATATGGGGGGAGAGCGTGATTATGAAATACACGTTTAGGAATATTTCTTTCAAATTGCAGCTTTGTTTTCTTTTTTTTAATATGTACTTCTCCCGGTAAAGGCGAACTTATAACGCTTCATCAACGCCCGGAGATGCTTGCAGATGTATGTTAGTTCTGCGGTTAAGGTGCTAGTACATGGTATGTAACACGCCACATATATATGTAGCACTAACGTCACTTTGACGTCAGCGAATGGTCCCAATGGGTACGTCATGCCGTCTACAAGCTCTCTTTGTGCATACTCTATGTTGACGTCAGAGCCACATATACATATATGTAGGTGGCGTGCTACATACCGTGTACTGGCACCTTTAGACTGCTGCAAATTGTAGTCTTCTGGAAATATATCCCCAGGAAGCGAGTTCCAAAGTTTGCTTGTTCTGTAACAGAAGGAGTTTTGTAAAATTGATGTCCTCGCGGCTGTCAAGTGTACCTACCTACTGTATGGTCATGAGCATTAGCTGCCTGTCTTGTGATGCGCCCAAAAGTTGCATTTCGAGGGATAATTTCTTTGAGTTCCTCGGAACATCTACCATGGAAGTACTTATAGAACAAGCAAAAGTCAGCGACTTGTCTTCTGTGCACCAACGGTTTTAGATTCGATGTGAGTATATAGGGTCTCCAAATAAGTCGAACTGCTGTCAAGTAGGTTAAGTGAATGTTTTGGGGCCGAGCTCCATTTATATGGGAACAATATTCCAAGCCTGGTCTAACCTGTGCTTTGTAGAGAAGGAGAAGTTGCTTGGGGCTAAAGTACCTCTTTGCTCTAAATAGGTAGCGATCGTGCGATATAGGATATGTCATCCTGCCATATTATTCCTGAATTGACTGTGACTCCTAAAAGGTGCATTGAGTCCTTGGGATGGATTGGATGGTCATCGATTTGGATCTGAGGAACTGTTGATGTATTTTTCCTAGAAAATGTTGTGAGCTGTGTCTTGTTTGCATTAAATACAAACCAGTTGTCTTTTCCCCACTTCAAGATTTTGTCCAGATCATCATTTAGAGAACTAATTTGTTCACATCTTTTACTGTGTGATATAGCCGCATTCACAGGCCCACTGTTCGAGATGGAGCATATAGGAGTGCTGTCATCAGCAAAAGTGTAGATATATTATTATTTGTCGATCCAAGCAAATCGTTGATGTGGAGAAGAAATAGAGTAGGAGAAAGTAATTGGGGCAATCTTGCATTTATAGCAAACGAATTAGATGATACACCATCTACAACAACTTGGATCGATCTTCCCAGAAGAAAATTTTGCATCCATCCGCAGAGTTGTTGTGAGAATCCATAAGACGCTAACTTGCCTAATAGGGCTCTATGCCAGACTTTGTCAAATGCATTTGATATGTCCAAGGCTACGGCTCTGGATTCGCCGTGTTGTTCAATCGCGTGCGTCCATAAGTGCGTTACAAAACTTAACAGGTCTCCAGTGGTACGACGGCTCCGAAATCCGTATTGCCTATCGCTTATTAATCGGTGCCCTTCTAGATATTTGATTATTTCGACATTTATTGCCTTTTCCATTACTTTTGAGAGCATTGAAAGTACGTCATTGGACGATAGTTTTGTGGCAGACATTTCCTCTCTTTCTTTGGAATAGGTTGAATGCGAGCGATCTTCCAGTAAGAAGGTAATATCTTCTGGGAGTACGACATGCTAAACAGCTTACATAGTACAGGTGCAAGTTCTGGTGCACAGCTCTTGAGTACTCTAGCCGGGATTCCGTCGGGTCCAGTTGCCTTATTGCAATCTAGTTCTTTAAGGATGGTGAAGGTTTGCAAAAATTGTCTGCTTGGCTTGGCACATCACTTTCGTTTAGTTTTCGGTAGATATGCTGTTGATGACGGTTTCTAATACCTAACTAGGCATCAGTCCAACGTTCTTCTGTGCCAAAGGGATTGCAGATTCGATATTAGTGCAGAATCTCATTTTAGTCGTAAAGAAGATATCAAAGTGCTCCAGGGATAATTTTTTGTACTAATTTCGAGAAGCTAGTTAAATAATAAAATTTCGTATGAAATTCATTTAAAATTAAAATAATATAATATGTGTGTGTGTGTGTAATATGGTTTCGGGTATGAATAAAAGCAATCAGACAGATCCGAAAGTACATACATACTCTGATTTCTATTCAGAAGATACCTAAAATCCTAGGCCCTTTAGGATTTGGGAATGAAATATCTACATAGTTAAAGCTAGATAAAATTATTGAACACATCCCACAAACTACATTCTGTGATTTTTTTTTTTTTTGTTATAGCTATATAGCTAATTATATTTTTTCTGCAAACTAATCGGCCGACATCGCAGTTGAATCAAATTTGTGGTTATGAAAATTCTGTGTTTTTTGGTGGTAGGTAAATGAGGCGCAAGGCAAAAAAGGCAAACAAAATCTCGTACAATTTGTTGTTGCGAAATTGTTCAACATTTTGGGTGTTATTTATTGGAAGGTTCGGTTTTTTGACAAGCAATAATAATAAGTGGAAATGCATTAAGAGTGTTGCGGTTGAATTTGGAGTAGGTGCAAGTTTGGGCGTATGCAATGTTTCTTTATATAAGTATACCTAATGGTAATTTAATTTTTAAAGACGTTTATTCCATTACCAAAAAGATTTACTATAATCTACATAAGTAAAAACTGTTATTGGATTGGCTTATATATGTAGATGGCACATGTGAGTGCTTTGAAAATCACCTTCTTTAAAAGGTGCTGCACTCTGCAATGAAGCAAAGAAAAGTCCTCGAATCACATTCTGATAATGAAAACAATAAAAGGTATCTATTGGCCGGAAACGCTATTAGTCTACATTAGTTTCGAGACAAAATGCGGCTGAGGCGAATTTAAACGAGGTATAAACAGTTCCTCCTGATTTACCCAAGTAAGACTCCCCATTGTTTTGTTTTGAATTTCCGCCAGACGTTATTCACAAAACAAATCCCGCACACACGACCCTACCCCAGCGGAAACAATTCTAATCCCGGAGATAACACAAAACTTGCACAATCTACCAAGAGTGCGTATGGTGGTTGTGAGCTTTCCAATAACCAAAAACTTCTACTACATACATAAATCCATATGTAAACCTACAATGTTTTCATTTTGTGCCGTTAATTGTGTAAGGACGAATCCTTAGCTCCTATTGTCTTTATAATGCTATGATCGTGTTAAAACTTCACCGTTTATTTGCACATTTGTTCATGCGTGGATTAGGGGTTTTATCCCGTCCAAAACACAGGAAACCCCAGGTTCATTTGCTCTTTATCCTCAATTGAATGTTAAATACCGTGTATACCTACAAGTATATTATGGAAGGAAAATTCTGGTATATTATATCAGTATAGGAAAAGCCTCATCAAATTCAAAATAATGTTAAATCATTTGTGTTTGAGTGTGCGTGCAAATATATCTGCAAATATTATATAATTGGCAATGCGTGAAATTTATACAAACCAAAGATCCTTGAAATGTGGGAATCACGCATTCACAAAGCCGCCTATGTGCGATGTTAGTATGCAATGTTACCTCAACGTTTCCATTGTGTTTTCGTATTTTTTGAATACCTCAGCCCTAAATCTACCCCGTATAACAGAGAGGGGATGTATTTTTCGAACCATTTATAAAAGGCAATGCATTCTGTTGATATAGGAATGTGTCCAGCCCTCTTCTATTGTGTCTGGGACTTTAGGTAGTTTGATGGACTCAATACGTTAACATGGCGATTATGATAATCTTTATTTGGGACTAATAGACCAAATGAATTACGATACGTATTATATACGCAAACGTTATGTGCATCAGCAAAGGTTCCGCATTAGAGGACAGCATTTCTTTTGGAAGGAATAAGGAATCTGATTCTGAGCTAATACAGTAAAGAACATTCATCAATTATTATGTTTGTAAGTAAGTAGCTTTAGCTAGGTTTCGGTTTGTTGAATAATGAATCGCTTAGTAATATTGGTTTTGTAAAAAATATATACTATATAAAGGGTCCGTTTTTTTTTCAACTAGTGCTTATTTCGCGAATGGTAACACTTAGTTCATGTCTGATTTGACAGATAATTAGTTTTATCCTTCCGCTGAACGAATATGGTTGTGTATACGCTTGAACAACGCTGTGAAATATTGCGACATTACTATAGGTATGAAAATCATGGTAATGTTGCAGAATGTGTGCGAAAATTGCGTACGGATTTTGGAAGAAGAGAAGCACCGTCATGTTCGTTATCTTGTGAAAAAAGTGAAAGAAACTGGCATCCTCATCGATAAACCAAAGCGTGAAAAGCCAAAAACAGTGCGTACACCCGAGAAAATTGCTTTGGTGCGGACTTTGGTCCAGAGGCATAATTGGGCCATTTTTCTTCGAAAATGAGCAAGGAGTGGCCGTTACAGTCAATGGCGATCGTTATCGGGCCATGTTAAACGAATTTTTGTTCACAAAAATTAAAGAGGAGGATATTGGCAACATTTGGTTTCAACAGGACGGTGCTACGTGCCACACAGCCGAAGCTACACTCGATGTTTTGCGCCCTGTTTTTGAAGATCGCATTATCAGCCGCAGAGCTGATGTCGTTTGGCCACCGCGGAGCTGCGATTTGACACCGTTGGACTATTATTTGTGGGGTGCCGTAAAAGATAAGTATTACGCCGACATGCCAGAGACAATTGATGCTTTAAAGGACAATATTCGTGAAGCCATTGGTGAAATACAGCTGCACACAATCGATAATGTGCTTAAAAATTGGACCGATCGTGTAGGTTACTGCATGGCCAGCCGAGGCAGCCATTTGAATGAAATTATTTTCCATTATTAACCGGAGGGATTGTACTTTCAAAAAGTAAATTTGAGAAAATATTCAGTCGTTTTTTTTATAGCATTTTCAAAAAAAAAAAAAGTTATTTGGCGGACCCTTTGCATAGTAGGTAATTATAAAACGCCACAGGATCCCATCAAATCCCGCTTCAACAGGATTATGTACTCCTCTGTGGTCAATGATCCTCGCGAGTCCACATACATAAATAGTGTAGTTGAAATACTAGTATTCTAGCTTTTTGATTTGTATCAGGCCCTAATTTAAAATCACCATGCCGATTTGAGCTCATGTCCCCATGAAGCAAATTATGATCTTTCCGAGAAGTCGCATGATATGTTCCCGAAGTAGGTGGTCAAGACGACTTGATGTATAATGTGGCGAATTTAACGTTAAAATCGGGACGAAGGGCCGATGCTGTGCGGTGAAACGTTGACCCCTTTCATGATTCCCAAAGAAATGCTACTGCGGGTGCAATGTTTGAAAAGAGAAACATTCGGAATATTGAAGTTTTTGGATCCCTCCGACATAATCTCTCATTTTTTAGGTGTCGCGGCGACAAAATGAATCCATATCTAAAAATGCGGGATTTTGTCCCTGAGGATTTTCTCTTAGGGTCTTTTGGAGTAAGGGATTTTAGAAAAGGGGGTTTGGAATAGGATATTTCATCACCAAAGTTAGTTATTTAATAAGTGCGATTTTGAGTCCGCATTTTTGAAATACGTATCTATCTGCTTAAGACCGATTTGGTTTTCATTTCATTGCAAAAACGAACTGAAACCATTCAAATAAATTAAATGATGGCTACCAAACCGTTTCCTGTAAATTGAACCAAAGATTTAAACCACCTTGTTCTGGTACAATTTTCGGCCGCATTTCGAAGTCGCATTCGAATATACTAAACTGTATTACCTACCGATGACAGCAAGCAAATTGTCAAGTTGACATTTCTGTTTTGCGCGTTTGTTTACATTTATATTGTGAAGTCTTTAGTTAATTTCGGAAATATTTATAATATTTTGGCATTAAAGTGTGTGTTTAAGTGTAAATTTACAACTTTAAACATGTAAGTAATAAAATAAGATAATCGACTTTAAGAAGATATGGAAATTAACTGGATAACCCTACAAATTACAAAAAAAATTAAAGATTTATAATTATTGCAATCCAAACATTATCCGTTTAATAGAATGAAATATGTTTACTCCATGAAATAGTAAATAAAAATTACATTTATAAGGATATCAATCTAATGAAACTGAAGTTCTTTGTCATTAACAGCATCACAAGTTATGTCGTTTTCGGTTGGTCGTCCAGAACCGTCCTGAAACAATCCGTACGCTTCTGAAAGCGTTGCTTCTGGATTTGAATTCAGAATCGCGGAGAGTTCTTCCGGACGGTTCTGGGCGACCAACCGAAAACGACTTTAGTCTTAGGAAAAGATCGCAATCAGTTTTGTGTCGAAATCAAAACGTCTACAAACGTACACCCGGCGTATCGGTATAGGGTACTGAAGTGGGTATTTGTCTGCAGAAGAACAATTGACCCCATGAATTGAATATTAAGAGCTAGCCTATCAGTTAAATATTTATACTATTGTTTTCTTTTTTGTACATTATTGTCTTATATGCTTTTTATTCGTATTTACCGCCTGCATATTGGAACGTTGTTTTTTTTAGTAATGTGACCCCCATACTCTGGAAATCTATGAAAAACCTACGGATTGGTAAACCAACCCGTTTTATTTACAAATTTAAAATAGGTCATTAATGGACCTGTCTGAAAGTTCTTCTAAATCCTCGAACAAGAAAACTACCAAGGATTTTATTTCTTATGTGGCAGAGCGCTGGGCAGTGATAAAGGAAGTGTGGGGTGTCCTCATGCACCTCCTCAGCACCGTATCCTCTGCACAGGTCATCTGTACTGATTCTCATTTTCTTGGTATGGTATTTCAGCGTATAATCGAGGACAATGATTTCTTGTTCAATTGTACGATTTTTTTAGTTTTCTGTTTGTTTTAGAGTGGCTATATTTTCCTTTCGTTTGTCGCCATTAGTATTTTGTTACCAATCTTCTGTCTGAGATTATAGAGGGGAGTCATTACTGTGGTGTCAGCCTGGTTTAGTTCAAGGGAGGATCCTTTTTTGCCAGCTCATCTGCTTTTTCATTTCCAGACACACCTCTGTGCCCGGGTACCCAGCATAGTCTTACGTTGTGCTGCGCGCCAAAAACCCGTAGCTCTTCGTGACAGCGACTTACAAGTTTTGATTTTAACTCAACGGCAGGGATCGTTTTTTTTGCCACTTGACTGTCAATGAAAAAGTTAATATCCGCATGAGGTATTGCCATTATTTCAACCTGTTTCGCAGTTGTTGTCACTGCCAGTACATCAGGAAGCTTGAAGTCCGAGTCGTTCCAAGTAACGCCAATTTCCATCTTTGATCCATACGTGTATATAGGTGTGGTAGGTGCCTTGGTTACATTTAGAGCAATGTGTATGTACTGCAATAGCCTTGGGGTCGTTTTATTCACTATGGTTTAACTTGCCGAAAACTCGAAAGTTGGCCAACTTCGAATTTGATCTTAAATCGAGAGTTTAACAATAAGTTGAAAATTGCCTTAATTCCCTACATTAATTTGCAACTCCGAAGTTGAAAGTTGGCCTACCTGCAGCTTGTAAAGTATTTGTGACAGATGACATATTCACCCCTATTCCCGTTGGCGTTTGTCGTAAACGCCTATTATTTCATTTCGGTTTTAAGTCAGTGTTTGTAACTTTTTTAAGAAAAACTTTTTGAAATTACAGTGAACACATAGAAAATGAAGCAAAATCGTAAAAAAAGTTCGAAAAATATCTGAATATCGTTTTTACAACGACACGACACATGAGTCGTATACGACAAACGCCAATGGGAATAAGGGTGATTGTGGCCAGTTCAATTTGCATTTCGCGCGTAATTTCAATTGTGTGCATTTTAAAGTGATTTTCCATTTGAATTTCATCTTTTTTCGAACTTAATATAGATAATCATATCGACGAAAAATCTAAATTTATAGATGGAGAAGATGATAGTATTTGCTTCAAAATTAACTCCATTATTTACATATTTGTTCTGAGCACATAATTGCTTTCACGAGGCTTTTGTTGGAATGAGATTGAGCTGCGCTGGACAAAGAAAGTTCGGTCATTGAATTGCAACGGCAATTATATCCAACATTCCAACATCAGCAGCAAAAAACAGTATTTGTTCGATTAAGTTTGTTTCCACCTATTTAATAAACATCTAACATAACATTCACTCCTCTATTTCATTCAATGAACTGTTTTCAGCAGCATCTGGCCCTTGATGAATTCTTCGTATAGCTTTGACTTAATCGCAAATCGTCGGAAAGGTACATATTGAGCCGTGCAGTTACAAGAGTCTAGACCACATCCGTGGGAAAACAACGCCATCTTTGTATATTCGGACATAAGAACAAGCCTATCAGTGTTATTCTCACACTTGGCAATTAAATTTGTTATCGCCGAGCTATTTTCTTAGTTTCATCGCAGTTGGAGATTAATTGAAGGATACAGTTTCGTTCTAGGAACCTAATGCTAAGAACACACCTTATGTGCCATAAAAGTCAAGTACATAATTATATACATATACATACTATTCAAATGAATCGACTGAGTTATGAAAATTGATCTAAATGTACCGTCACTCACAAACATGAAAAATAAACATCCTTCGGTATGGTTTCGCCTAAGACGCCATGCACAACTAAGATCGAAAAATGTACAATTTAAAGGAAACGTTACTCTCGGTTTCCTCTAATTTGACGACATACACTTCCCTCATCTGAAAATTGAATTAATTTATCCTCCACACTTACGTATTTTGGCTGTCATATGAGTAGACAGGCCAACGAAATTCAAGGGGCCCGGCAAATCTGCAAAATGAAAGTTTCGCTTGAAAGACGGCCACCCAACATCCGTTGCAGTCAAATGGAGTGCGCAGAATTAATATTCTTTTTTTTTCGCTCGTCTATTTTCGCAAGTGTTTGATATTAAAAGTCATGACAATTACACCTGACATAAATTTCATTAATTTATTCTTAGAGCTGTGGCGATTGAGATTTAGGGTACCATGCATGGTGCACAGGTGCTGGCCCACGTCTCGTCGACGACATGAAACGCTAACTTTGCCAAATATATACAAGCAAAATAATTGAACATCATATTTTGCCATTCCGCTCACTTAGCATGAATTCACACTGTGCATTATTTAGTTGGATTTCTTGTTATACAAAAAATAATTTTCAAACGATGCTATATTCTATCTGCAGCCCATTTACAATTGTCAACATAGTAGACGTCAATTAAGCTATCTACCTTGATAGAGTGTGACGAACTCCTCAAGAGCATCAATTATTTTCTTATCGTAAAGTCATTCAAGTTCGTCTGTTTGTCAATCATCCAATTAATTAATGAATTCTATTCCTCTTGACACCTTAGTAGGGGCATCTCTCCCGAAAGGGGAATAAGGATAACTGCCTCAACTCAACTCGCACTGGTCGGGTAACTGGAGGTGAAATGGCGGTTATTGATTGTCCGGGGTCATAAAGTATTTTTTACCCTGTCTACGTGCCATGATGTTTTGTAAATCAAAGTCAAATTGATGGGGTGTATGATATAGTACAATGTCCCTTGTGAACTTGGTCTCTTCGCATCAGACAAATGTTACCAATTTCCGTTTTTATTTTTATACTTTATGTGTATAGGATGATTCTTTTTTTATATTGTGGGCGGGTTGCGACTTGCGACGCTCATCAAATGAAGAGATAAATAAATCATAAATGTTGGTGTGTGATATGTGATGTGCACTCATGCAAAAGGTTAATGAATCTCGAATAGTTCTTTTTTTTGTATCTGTTTATTTGTTTTAAATCTATATTGTGTTTGTAATCGGAATCGGAAAACACTCGAAAAGCTTATTTTGTTAGTCAAGAGGCGATAGTGTACTTAGATTTTTAAAGTTTAATTGCATTTGTTATATATCTAAATTACTTAACCCAGGGGTTCCCAATCTTTTTAATACTGCGACTCCCTAGATAGGTTGAAATATTTTTGCGACCCCCTTCTAAAAGCTGGCAACGACCGCGTCCCAATTGAAAAACCCTTATTTAATTTTGAGTGCCAGCCACGAAGCAAGCCTTGCTGGAAATGCCGGAAACACAAACGCGCTTAATCTTCGACTGCAGTGTATCTAACCATTGGATTTCGCTTCGACCTTGCCCTTGGTATTCGTAAAGAGGAACGTAATGCTTTTCCTTTGTTCGGAGTCTTACAACAGTGAAAAAATTAAATTTGCGACGCGATATCCATTAAGTGTGCTGTGACAGATATGTCAGTCTTGGCACGAAAAGTAGATCTGAAGTGAAAATATGTTGTCAAAACACAGCTTTCCTAGAATAAAAACTGTACAAGGCGAATAAATAAAAATAATACCCCAACTTAAGAAGTATAAATGACGAGATTTAGCAGTAAGAACTCTGGGCACTTTAATATGGAAGATCTCTCTCATTTGTCTCGAAAAAAAATCCTTGCTTTTGTAGAGCAACTTTTTGTTGCGTTATATGCCTAGTACCTAAGTGTTCATACCCGCAATTTAGGCTACGATATAATTGGTTACGCGGATGACTTGGTCATCATCATTACGGGCAACTAGGCAAACAAAGTCACACTACGCATGTAACGAGCCCTTAGACAGTCCTTAAATGGTGTAAGAATGAAAATCTGTCAATAAATCCCAGTAGGTTAGGTAAGGAGGGTTGTGGAAGAAGCGTCTTTGTCAGATCATCGGTGGATACGTTTCAACGTCAACTTCCATAGTAGGGCATGTAGTTTTCATAGGAATCCTAGAAAAGCAGATTGGGCTAAATATACGGTAATGGTAAATCAGCATCTTGACACCCAGCCCGGTCCTGGCAATACTGCCAAGGACCTGGATAGGGCGGTTGAGCTGATAAACCAAACACTGACAACGGCATTTGAGAAGGTATGCCCGGAAAATAAGACACCAAAAAGGGTACAGCCGAAATGGTGGAATAGGGAGATAGGGCGGAAACAGAAAGAAGTAAGGAAACTCTACAATAGGGCGAAGTTGGTCAGGGACGACACCACATGGAATGAGTATACCGAAAGTAAAAGGCAATTCAAATATTTAATCAGGAAATCCAAACGAGTTTCGTGGAAACTTTTCTGCGAATCAATCTCGGATACAGATAAGGCTTCGAGACTACGCAAAGTACTCTCAAAAGAGGCAAGTGTACCTTCCCCCTTTTAACCTAACCTAACCTAGGTAAGGTTAAGGGGTATGAGAGAGATGTCTCATACGGCACTAGGCACCATAAGGGCCCATTGCGATCCCTAGGGGGAACCAATTGACCTACAATGCAAAAATACCTAAACACTTGCCCTTGAGAAAGTCCGAATTTCCCTGCAAAAACCAAGTAGCCCCTTAAAGTTGGTATTGTCTATCTCCTCTAAATGTTGAAAGAAGTATACCTGCCCAGAAATTTCCTGGCATGTTTTCTAAGAAGACAGTGCCCTGATAATATGCCGATCAGTGTCCTGAACTGTTCCTTGCCTAGTTTGAGGATTTCCCTAGATTTTTTTCGTTCGTATTGCGGCCAAAGTGCCTTCGATACTGCGTGACCGGTGAGGCCCGCCCACCTCCGGTCGGTTTCCTCAGTTATTTTATTCTTAATATCGCTTTTTATGATGCAAGGAGGTGGTTTAATATCCACATCTCCTCCATCTAACATTTCCCCGCCTCTTCTCGCAAGCTCATCAGCTTGCTCATTTCCAACTATACCGCAGTGTCCTGGTACCCATCACAGTCTCACTCTGACTGCAAATGCCATAGATCTCATCCGCATTAGCTCTGCCGCTTTCAGAACAGCCAGAACTTTTGATTGGAAGACACTGCTTGTATCCGGTAGTCGTCTAGGTTTGGATCTACGGAGTAGATTCCTCGTACGGAGTGTATAAATCCCAGTAACGCTGCCATAGTTCCATTTTTACAAAAAAAAGAAATCTGAACTTAGGTACAATTTTAATTAATGATACAATCATAGAGTACTCAGATGAAGACAAATACCTAGGAGTAATCCTAGATGGAATACTACATAAACACATCAACATTAAAATAACAAAAGCAACAAAAGCTTTATGGGCTTGCCGACGAATATATGGCACAACTGGGGGGATCTCCCCAAAAATCACCCACTAAATCTTATTACATAGATATGCTTTCACTAGTATGGTGGACCAAAGCCAACCAAAAATCCGCCATCTCAAAGCTTAAAATGGTACAACGCCTAGCATGTCTGGGTCTATCTGTAGCCATGCTAAGCTGTCCTACATATCAACAAAATGGCAATTCGCAGTTAGGCAAAGGCCTAAAGGCTGAACTATAATAGTCGAAAGCAAACGGAAGCTAATGTCATAATATGTCAAGTTTTCTTCAGTGCTGTCAATTGCTTAAGTAGCCCATAATAGGCGTGTGTAGCGGCTGTCAAATAATTTTGTCGGTTATTTTTGTATTGCTTCCTTATTTTCAATTGTCTCTATATTTACCCACGCGTTTTCTTTTTTTCTTTTTTTTTTTGATTAAAATAAAATGCATCCCTCTTGTCATATAATAATTTATTTCCTGCACTAAATTTATAAGCTCGGACAGAAATTCATAATCCTCTACGGAAGCCATTTTTTGATTTGAATAAATTATTTTTCTTATTGCAAATACAAAACACTGCAGACTGCACAGCTAACTGTCAAGTTTTCGTACAAAAGTGCGAATGAGATCGCTCTTTCGCAAGTGAGCGCAAGTGACAGAAAACTTAACGAAACTGAGCCAAAAGCCATTATGGTCGAACAAATCCCTTGTATTCGCACTGTTGGGGACGTGGTCGTACGGAGCAATTCGACTATTATAGTTCAGCCTTAAGTCTCAAGAACCACCCAGAGCTAAGAACTTTACTCTCAGAAATTCCAGAACTTGAGCCGCATCCCAAAAACCTTATGCTTCGACAAACGGTTCTCCACGGAGATCCCAAGTAGAGAAGCATGGGCAAGCAATTGCCCACCCAAACTGCCAAAGCGGCCTAAAGTGGTATACGGGGGTGGGAGCTGGTATTTAAGGTCTCAATACTGCTACTGTTTTCTAGGCAGCAAAGAATGTGCAACCATTATCTACTAACTCGGGTATTAAAGGCACTAACATCCATATATTCACGGACAGCCAATCAGCTATAAAAGGCCTTAGCTTACTCTTATTGATTCCAAAGCAGTGCAATACTGATTCAATACCCTCCAAACATTTACCAGAAACTAGAAAAAAAAACAGTTTGTGGTGGGTTCTCGGCCGTGAGGGAATTGTAGGAAATGAAAAGTTCATGCTGTGCTGATGAACTAGCCAGAAAAGCCTCGGAGTGCCGACTATATCTTGAGGAAGACGAAACAGCTGAGCATATCATGTGTGAATGCCCGGCCGTCTGTGGTATCAGAAGGAAGTCATTTTTCAGGGAAACAATAAGTACCGATGTATTAAAGACCTCTGCTTAATGCATCATCAGCTACATTAAGAATGTATACACGCTACACTGAATTCTGACGCTTCAGGAACAAAAGGTATTCGATAAGGAAATCGGAAGCCTTACACATTTTAATAACGCAACAAACTTTGAAAAATATTTTTGGTGGGTTTGTTTTCTTGCAATTTTGAGAACAAAGACACTCTCTCTGATTCTCGAAATGTTCAGGCTTTCGACTTGTAGATCTATCAGGGCATATCAAAACTATAACTACGTTCAAAATAGACATGATTTCAAGTAGCTGTTAAATGGAATTTCTATAATAAGTCGGTATCTTTCAATACAAGCGATTAGAAATCCCTCCCATCAACACTTATCTCTAAGTAGGTTGATTGATTCCACTTTTGTTGGTTGTCTTTAAAATCACAAATGCACTCCACCTAAGTTCAAGCATCAAAGTTATAAAAATTCTAGAATTAATTACCCGCAGCAGATAACGAATTATCTTCCGCAGCGACTTTAATCTAATAAATGTGCGCGTTTTTTATTTTATCGCCAGTATAGATAAATTCGGTGGCCCGCTTTTATGTTTAAGGATTACAAAATTCCATTTATCTTTTAAAAGATAACGAGAAACAAATTTTTATTATGCCAACCAACACCTTTCCATCATTTGGCGGGCCCCACTGTAGGGAACAATTTCTGAATGAAAAAAAGCTTAGCCACCCCCTTTTTTGTGACACCCGCTTCAAGTGAAAAGCTCTGTACACAGAACCAATGATAGAAAACACACTTCAGTCCTTCTTCGTGCGGCTCACCAGCCGGTCTAGCATTGTGAACGCGGCTAATATACGAGTACTCCCCGGCAAAGCGCATCAGTCTCTCCTCGTGCCGGTGTTTCACGAAATAATAAATCATTGCTCTGCATCTGTGATTCGGTTATCATCGCCACCACTTTCATATCTCTTTATCTATCGGCTAACCATTGAATTTGTGGCCAAAATAGTTTGCACTGATTTTCTGTCTGCATGCGATAATCGGGCCAGCAGCTTCAGGGATTGATACTTTTTATTTTCTATATATTCTCGCTGCGGTCGTAAGGATACGTGAGTTTGCACGTGCTAAAGGTACTGATAATGTTCGGTGGGTGGGCAAATCTGTTTTTGTGAATTACGCTCACGTTTTACGGAATCGTTGATATGTTTGTTCTTTGAATATCGAAAATTGCTGCAATAGTTGCGTGTAGTGCAGGGACGATTGTGTGCGGAGGGATAATATCGGCCACTTTGGTGCAATAAAAGTGATTGTCGTCGGTCAAGTCGCTCTGTGCTCTGTACAGACCCTTCGTGTCGTGCTGTTCGTCTTCTGCAGTCCTCATATTTTACACTTGAGAATATTTTTTTCTTTCTTTTGGCATAAATTCTTTCGTTGTCGTTTTGGATCTATTTTTTGTTGCTTTTGTGTTGCCACTAGTGTCTGCTGGCTCTTGTTTTAGTGGCATATTCCTCCTCCTCTGGCTGTAGCTGCTGGTGCTGCGGCTGAACTGTGAATGCTTTAAAATAGCTGCAGTGCGGTTTGATTTCTGCTGCTCATTCGGTCGTTCTCGGAGTGTTTTATTTTGCTCATCTCTGTAGCTGTTGTAGTCAACGCTGTGTATGGATTTGGACTTTTATTGTGGAATGGGATGAGGGAATAGATAAATACAGTGATTCAATAATGTCAACAGCATATAAGAACTGAAGGTACGAAGTAATAAAATAAAACAGACAACTCAGCGAGGAGTATCACGACAATTGGATTGGAGTGGCAGTTCAGCGAACATTTCAATTTGGATACCAACGACACTTGGACGGACATTAAAGGATTTTCTATTCCAACTGAGGTAAATAATTTTGTATAAAAATAAAAATTGTCTTTAAAATAAATTGTGATAAAGCTCGGACATAGCTTTGTAGGGAAACATGACTGGTTAAGTTGGTAATGGTGGTGGTTAGGTTTGGGGGATGTAAAATTTACATTTTCCGAAATAGATAATAAAACGAGGATTTTTCGTATGCAAATTAGCCAATAACGTGAAACTTTTGATCATTATCCCGAATTAATAAATAAAATTCAATGACAGCGCACTCACTGCGGTTGTTTATACTTTTTTTTTTGGTTTGTAGGTTTTTATAACTCTTAATTGTATACAGTGCACTATATACAATAAATAGATGTTATATGTACATACGTTATGTCGAAGAATGGTTCAGATAGTACCTACAGCATTCTACTGTACATTAGAACGCTCTAGGTTTACTGTATTGGTTACCTCAATGAAATCAGAGCTGACAATGCGATTGTTCGAGATTTATAAACATTGAACAAATAAAATAATAAAAGTAATTTTAAGAATTCCGAAAAGAAGAGACGTCGTTGCAGAACATCTCTGAGACCAATAACGAAATCCCGACCCGAGATTGTGCCATTAGTAAAGAAGAATGAATACTAACGAAGATTTTATATCTACTAACGAAGATTTTACATAGGTATATATAATCGATAAAAAAAATTGATATTGTTATATCTATACAATAAATATTCCAAATTTGTAAGACTGAGAAATTGTAAATTGTAGGTGGCCTGACCCTGCGCAATAATATATAAAGAGGGACCTTTTCTAGAGAATTTCGGCGGCTATAACTTGATAAATTAAGCATAGGGTCCTATATGAACTAGTTGCGCTAACTAACTGTTCTTAAAATCGATGTAGTAAAATTAAATATGGATTTGGAACAGTTAAAAAGAATTGGCTTGGCACCAAAGAAATCGTCCAGCGAAATTAATTTTTTAGGTAATATTTGCTGTTAATATGGTTTTTTTTTTTTTAGCGCCCCGAGATTCTTGCAGATGTATGTTAGTTCTGCACTTAAATTGCTGCAAATTGTAGTCTTCTGAAAATATGTCCCCAGGAGGCGAGTTCCAAAGTTTGCTTATCCTCAGAAGGAATTTTGAAAAGTTGATGTCCTCGAGGTTGTAAAGTGTACTGTATGGTCATGTCATGAGCATTAGCAGTCTATCTTGTGGGGCGTCCAAGAGTTGCATTTCGAGTGATAATGTCTTTGAGTTCCTCGAAACATCTACCATGGAAGTACCTATAGAACATGCATCGGCCAGCGACTTGTCTTCTGTGTACCAACGGTTGTAGATTCGATGTGAGTGTATAGGGTCTCCAATAAGTCGAACTGCTCGTCTCTGTATGCTGTCAAATAGGTTAAGTGAATGTTAAGTGACACTGAAAGAAAAAAAAGGCCCAAAACCCATCTCGCGGTACCTACTAATAATCATTTTTAGAGCCGAATGCCATTGCTGCTAGTTGCTCTTTATCTATATAGGTGTTAATAACAATTTGTAGTTGTCTATTGATATCTTAATAATAATAAATCAACAAACATTTTTACGAAGTAAAGCTACGATTACACGGCCATTTTTTCGAGTCATTTTAATGGCGCTCTGACGTAAAAATCGCGTCACAAAGCAGTCATTTAAATGTCGTTCTGTGTGATCGCCATTTTTGGGATAACATTTTCGGCGTCATTTAAATGACTAGGAAAATGTCGGACCAAATGACATGTATTTAGTGCCATTTAAATGGCGGAAAAAAATGGCCGTGTGATCGCTCTTCCATGACGCCTATGACAAATGACTAAACTTTTTGGTAGTTGGTACCTAACAAAAAAGTAAACAAGGGCACGATTGGATCGTGCGTACTTGCACATATATGTATATAATATATTGGTAGTAAAATGTGATTTAGGTTAGGTTAGGTTAGGTAAGGTGGCTGTCCCAAAGGATATACACCATAATTTATTTGACCCATTGTGATACCACAAGAGGAGGGGGAGGGGATTGGCCATTCTTTGTGCCGGGTATTACCTTGAGAATTCTATTGCGACTTGCGAATTTGGGTGTCCTACGTCGTTGAGAGGTTTTTGGTGGTGACTGAGGCAGTCAAATCCATACTACTTATAAAATGCAACGTCCGTCTGTTCGTTTCTTCATAACTCGAGAACCATTCGTCCGATTTTCATGATTCTTTTTCTGCTTTATAGATGTGTGGCCAACTTAGTCCGTAGGGTGGGTGAGAATTGCGCAGGAGTAAAGGGGTCGCGGGGAATAAGAGGGGTCTCACGAACCGTTAGCCGTATGAACTTAAAAGTTTGTATGTTGATAGATAAGTCAAAATTATTACATGCCTCATTCATCGTTTTTCAAAATTCGTCCTATAAGGGTTGAAAAACTTTTCAAACAAACTTTTCTATTTCGACCTAACTACGCTTAACTTGCCATTATACTGATAAATGGATTTATGTCAATTCAGGATATGCTTTTAATTGTTAGGCATTATTTTACCGAGTATTTTGAGCTAACATTCGTTTTTCTGCTCCATCCAGTGGGTGAGATATAATAAATTGAAATTAGATCTTATTTGGCCAAGTGCGAAAAAATCGCTTTATCGATTGCAGTTGTGCTTAGGAAGGGTAGTTTTGATTTGCGTTCTAAAAATAGAATGATTACTCGCACGACGGGCATTCAGAATGCATAGTTGTAAATGCTCATAAAATGCGTAGTTGAATTTGATGTAGGGAATGGATATGCATAAAACAAAATACGTAGCTATAAGGAGTTTGTGATGCGTAAGTATGTAGCTATGCACAATTGTATGTACATATCTACATAATATGAGATCTGCAGCTATGGAAAGTATAACGATATGATCGCGTTATTAATCAAATCATACCTGTGACGAGTTTTCATTTATGTGAAATATTATGTCCATTGATTTAGGTCTTTGAAATTTTGCTTGAGAGTTAATTTCTAATCACAGTACCATACATACAATAAAATAATAGCACAATGCAAAAAATACACTTAACCTGTTTTCAATGTTTATCCCGTGAGGGTGTTAGTATAATGTAAGCCATATTTTATTAGTTTTTAAAACTATTGGTACGATGTATTTCATTTCTTATATTTTTTATAGATTTGATGCCCGGTTTGGTTTTAGTGTAGTGGTATAGGAGTGAAAATAAAGGGGGATGGAAAAGGGTATCTCTCGAACTCCCAGGCCGGTTTTAAAAGTTCTTTTACCGTTGCTATGGTGACACCGTTCGGATCAGTACAGGTTACGTAAGGAATAAGTTGGGACGGGGGAGGGATAGGTAAAGCGGTGGTAGGGACTAACTCTGGAACTATTTGGCCGATTCTAAACTATAAAACTTCTTACAACATTGTACTGGCGACATTTTTCGGATCCAATATAAGTTATTATTATTACTTAGGGAGAAGATGGTGGAAGGGGAAACGGAGGTATAGATGTTATCTTTGGAGCTACTAGGCTATTGCTGGAGTTTACCTCCGACAGCCATGTTTTTCACATGTTGCATGGTCGCGTGTGAGCTGCAGTGGTAATTTGTTTATACTTGCTCCTACTAAAAAAAAATAACGTGTATAGTTTACACAAAAACATTGCGTTTAAATATTTTGTAAACTAAATAAGAGGACAATATATAAACACACGTACAATGATAAGTCATATAAATTTAGTTTTATTTAAAAGAAATGAAACCGGCGGGCGGAGCCGCGGGCATTGCTAGTCTTATATAAGTTTACATCACCTAGTTGCGGCTTAGTCTTCGGGTCGAGGTCAACAAATAATCGAATTGATTGGCTGACATACGAAGGACATTGCTATATAGTTCAGGTTCTTCTTCGCGCAATTCGAGTGGTAATCCAGCACAAAATACACTCTTCTCGCGACGGCTCAACCACTTCTTTTGCCAAATATTCCGATCGTCGCGTTGGCTCAGAAACAAGTCGTCTTCTTCCAGCACACACGCCGCTAAATACGGCGTCTCTGCAATTTTCACCATCACCCCAAAAGTTATTTTTGACATTTTTTATTTATTATAATAATTTTTTTTCCTTTCACTTCTTTCACGTATTCGCCGAAAAAAAAAACACTAAATGACAATAGCTATATTTTTCTCATAGGAGATTGCCGTCTGATCGCAAAACAGATAAATGACAGGAAATCGAAATAATAAGAAAGGTGACATTTGCCATTTTGATGAGGCAAGTCATTGCCGTGTGATCGTCATTTTTCGCTCGTCATTTAAATGGCATCCCAACGGAAAATTCTAAATGACTCGCAGTGTCCGTCATTTGATTTTGAGACACAAATGACGATGATAGTCATTTCGTGTGATCGCCATTTTTCCAATGACGAATCGTAGCTTAAATGTCGCTCTAATGCGACAGGTCCGGGGTGGACCTGGGCCTCAACCAACACGCCTCTCCAGTTAGCACGATCTTTGGCTAACCGCCTCCAGTTGAGCACTCCAAGTTGGTTGAGGTCCCCTTCCACTTGTGCGTACCACCTAAGGCGAGGTCTTCCTTCGGGTTGGAATCGAAGACTCTTCGGGCCGGAGCGTTGGTGTCCATTCGCTCTACATGCCCTAGCCATCTTAGTCGAGTGATACGTACATTTCTGACCAGGTCGATGTCGCTGTACAGCTCGTAGAGTTCGCTGTTAAATCTTCTCCTCCAAAGCCCTTCAACGCTAATGGGACCGAAAACATTCGATGAATTTTGCGTTCGAAACGACCAAGAAGATCTCCATCCGCCTTTGTTAACGTCCATGCGTCTGCGACATAGAGTAGGACTGGGATGATGAGGGTCTTATATAGAATCTCCTTAGTGTTCCTTGACAAGGCCTTACTACTCAGTTGCCTTCTTAGCCAAAGAAACAGCGGTTGGCAAGTGTAACTCTTCGTTTGATTTCTGCTGTGGTGTCATTATCAGAGTTTATATAGCGGAGCTAATTTTAGAAACGAGTTGGTGTATGGTGTATGCTCTCAAGTCATCTCCCTCTGCCTTAAAAAGCTCGGCCGATAAACCGTCCGGTCCTGCAGCTTTGTTGGACCTTAGCTTGAATATTGCTAGCCTTACCTCATTTTGGTCAGGTCGACGTCTTGCTTAGAGACTATACCTCGACAGGTCCTTTAGCATTCAACGAGTTTATAGCCCATGCCAGTTTGGGCCACTTTGGCTTCAGCATATAATGAAGAAACTGCTGTCCTTCAAACAATTTCTCAAGACTGACTGATTTCTGGCCATATGCGTCAATCCTCTGGGACGCAGGGATAGTACCTATTTGCGAAGCTTTGCGGCCTCGTTTTCTCCAAAACATTTAGGAATACTATATGTAGATGGAAAATCAGAATTCGAGTCTATTTTGTTTGCGAATTTATGTAGTATAAGTTTAAGTTCCCACTCCTAACTTTATTCAGATTGATACCTGACACTTGTCTTGCTTCATTTGAAAAGATTTCTCGACCAGAAGGAGATTCCTGGGTATCTATTATTGTTTTCAAATCAAAATGCAATATTCCAAACAATTGAAATGTACTATACACACTTAACTCATGAGGAAATGGAAATGTATATGTAGTAGGTACATTGAACTTCTTCGATTAATAATTCATAAATGTACACAACACAGGCAATCCTATGTCAGTAGGTACATATATGTATGTGTTTGTAATTGTAACTGTGTCAAGCCGGGACTACAATAAATAAATTCCTGACAGCTCTGGATTCACCTGAAATTTAATATGTATTCCATTAAATCAACACACACACACTCGCTGTGATTTCAATTCAATTGTAAATCATTTCAAATAAGTAATCAGCAACAACACCCGCCATATTGTTACGTCGATTGAACATAACCTGGACCTTTAGTGCGGAATTCAATTAAAATTCATTTTACCCTTTGTTTGCAATTTTGAATGTTGTACGCGCACAAATGACGGGGTAGTTTGGTTGGGCTTTATTTATTAGTCCGGCGACAACTTGGGAAAGTTGTTATTGTTTGGTTGATTAAAATTATAGGCTACATATATATATGTGCCACTAAATTGCTTAAAACTTAATCTCTATGATTGATAGACCTGTCGGGGACTTATCCATGAATACACGTTCCTTTTATTTATCTCTGCGTTAAGTTAAGCAAACAATTCCAATTACAAAGTGTTCTTCGCTGAGACGAACTTTAGTTGAAGTAATTTCTCTTTAAAATAATTTGCTGATCCTTTATTGTTTCTTAATGATTTGGAAAGTTCAGTTGAAGACCGTTTCTCTTGAACACTTTGAAAGGGGTTACGTTTTCATTGTTTGGTAGAAGTAAATGTATTTGCGAGGAAAAGTGAACTGGTTGTGAGATGAGATTTGAAGTCGGACTTGTTTGATTTAAATATCTAAAAGCAAATTTCTAAGACTTTGCACAGTAATTACTCCTTTAGCAGTCTTCGGACCCGTGAAAAATCTTTGCCTAAGATACAGCGACAGCCGTCTTCCAAAGTCTGCTATCTGGGGCACTTTGCTTCATGTTATATAGACCTCTGGCAACCGCAACCGTGAACATTTTGAACTTAAAGCAGGAGTTTCCTATGGTTATTTCTCTCCGGATTCCAACTAAGATGTCAGTTGATGTTAACTGTTAGGGGAATTATCTCCCTAGATAACTTAAAGTGAATGCTATAAACGGGGACGTTTTGTTCATAGAATTTCCCTTCTCGTTTCTGAGAAATTGTTTTCTTTACGTTGACTGAAGGTTGAAGTTGAGCTTTGGAACGTTAAGGGACCTTCTGTACATCAGGTACTATACATACAAAAATAGCATGCTGTGCCTGATTCTTCGCTTGATCTCGTTCAATATTTTAGTTTACCTCAAAGCTGAAGCCATTAATTATCCCTAAAGCACAGATTCCTATCTGTGCTTTAGGGATATTCGTATCTTTTCTGTTATACATATTTATAACCCCTTAAGTTACTGCATTATGATTCCGACAAAGAATATTCTATTTTACTCTCCTCAAATATAACAAATTCCACCCTTGAGCAAATAATTTTGCATCCCATTCATGCATTTTGTTTTCCTTGAAAAGGAAAATATTGAATGTACAGGTATGATTGTTAGATTGAAAATGCATTTGCACAACTCGAGTTTGTGTTTCTCCTTTTGTGCTACTTGCATGCTCATAGTTCAGTTCAAGTTCTACGATAATTCCTCTGACGGATGATAAATTATTACCTAACTTCTCCAGAGGGTGTTCATGCTAGATGGAAATGAGTACTACTGATTATAGTCGTTACTTCTTACTAATCAAAAAATCATAATTTCCTATTCATAAGAAGCATCCACCCACGATTTAGCGCCTTCAACGTCATAACGTTTCGTATCCTTTCTAAAAATTTTAATTTCGAATTTTTTTCATATTACTTCGATCCAATTGAACCTCATTAATCAATCTGCACAAAGAGAACGAACGAGACAGCGAAACGAATAAAAGGGAGAGCGAAAAAAAAATATAATGTTTTCCTTTCAATTCCAAGAAAGGATAATAAGCAAGAGAAGTTTAATTGAGGCAAGGAATCGTTTTAACTCTCCGGGCATTACTGGGAAAAGAAGATATCGTAAATTTAAAGCTCCTGTCAGATATTTTATTTCTGATTTAACAATCATAAAGTAAATTTCAATTTATATAGGTACGACACTTATCATGCGGACGGAATGGTTTTCTATCAATTTAACTTGAAAGCTTTAGGCTGAAAACACACCGGATAAAGCAAAACGTGTTTTTTTGTTTCGTGAAACAAGAGAACATGGTTTCTTATGAGACAAAACACACCAAATCAAACGAAACAAAACACACGTTTTTGTTTTGAAGCGTTTCGGTTGTGGTTGTCGAAAATACATGCCATTGCATACGAGCAACACACACCGAATACAACAAAACTGTTTCGAATCAGCGTCGTTGTTGATAATTGCATACTTTCTTATGGCGCAACACACACCAAATGAAACGAAACATAAAAACCAAAGCAAATCAGAAAAACATGTTTCGTTGCCGATAGCTGACCTGTTGTTTTTGCGAAACAAAATTTAAAATCCGTTGTTTTTATTTTCTTCTTTCGTTGCACTTTTCACCTTTATTTGCTTCTATGTTTACTCCGTGCGCAAATTTTAACAAATATGGACGTAGATGGAGAAAAATTGATTTTTTTAATTGAGGCAAGAAGCCCTATCTATAGTTATAAGGATAAGGAACATGCCAATAAACTTACTATTGATAAGCTGTGGAAAGAAATAGCAACTGAAAAAGCACTAAAAGCATCGGAAATTCCGTTTTGTTTTATTTCAACGCACACCAAACGAAACAAGAAAACAAAACGTTTTGTTTTGTTACATTCTGTTTCGCTCGGTGTGTGTTCAAATAAAAAACGTTTTCTTGATTTAAGAATCAAAAACGTTTTGCTTTATCCGGTGTGTTTTCAGCCTTAATAGTCCACAAAAGGGACTCAGAACTGTTCAGTTCACCGTGGGTTAATCAGGCTATAGTTTGAAACTATTTGCAATCCAACTGCAACAAAGTTGCGGTAAGGTACTTACTACTTATTTTGTTTTATGGGTGGCAAGGACTGAAGAGGAATTTCCCCCAAAAAAACAAGAAACAAAAAACGTTTATAAGAATGGAGATGACAACTTAATCAAGCTTTGTGACAGATTGTTTGTCTTTTTGTGTGTGCCACTACTTGAAGGGTTTGTGTTGAGTTTGAGTGAGTAAATAATGTATACGTGAAGTGGAGACAAGGTTGTGATACACATTTTTATAAAAGGAAGAGCGTTCGTTTTTATTACCTATATATACATATATATATTATCTACGTTATCGTCTGAGGAAAGTGCGATTGCTGTTTGCATTCCTATCTTTCGTTATCTATATTATGCACATTACAGAATGATTTGTTTAAAAAATATACATATGTATATTTAAACAAATTTAAAAATTAAAAAAAAAAAATTAAATGCCGACATTGGCATTCAGAAGCAAATTAACTCTGAATTAAATTGTTCAATGAATCATATCAAGGCATACCTATACAATTGTTATGTTAATATTTCATTGCCAAGCATCGTTTATAATAACTGATTTGTACATTAGCACAACAAAAATCAGTGTTTTCCTAATTTAAATTACAAATATCCGGCAACAAAAAAACTCATAACAACTGCGCAATACAATTTGCTTAAATCATCATGGCGTTCTTATCTCATGCACACAACATTGCAGAGAAAAATGTCAGAATTTATCAAATATTTCTACCAAATGCATAATTTTATACGAAATGCTGGCATACTTTTAGGCTTATAGCCTTAATTCATTGATTAGGTGGTATACGAGCAAAAATTCTTTATGAATGAACATTTTTTAATCCTTAATTAAAATTACAGTTTCGAGTTTGAAGTGAATTAGCCGAGACACCGATAATTAACAGACTAAATGAATCTAATGAATAGGGCTGTTAATGTTTATACCCTCCACAGAGGTATATTCACTTTGTTATTATTATTACATTTGTAACGCCAAAAAGTAGTTACTGGAGACCCTATAAAGTATAATACAGTGTGTGCCGCCATCTAGTGGTTTCTTTTAAAATCATATAGTATTTTGACACTGACAGGTGTTTCCCGCTCAAAATCTTGACAGAAAGTCAGTATCATACCTCTGCGGAACGAAATGAGTCGCTTTATGCTTGAACAACGTTGGGAAATAAGTTAAAGTTATTTCCAAAGTGAGTGCTGTGTTGCACAAACAATGCGTTTTTTGACAAGAAGTTTTGGCCGAAATGAAGCTGTACGCAAGTTTGTGCAAACATTTCCTGAGACTGGTATGCTAGTGAACAACACTCATACTCATGGTCCACATCGCCGTACGGTGCCAATGCATCCACAGAGAGTGACAGTTTTGTGCGGATTGTGGAGTGGTGGCATCATTCGACCATTCTTCGAAAAAGAGGCAACAACGTTTCGGTGAACTGTGGGCGTTAAATAAATAAATAAATAAATAGGTGGCGCAACAGGCGGGTGACACCCAAGGCCTAGCTTCTCGCAACCATTCGTTTTGTGTGAGTTTCTATTTTTGGGACGAATGGAAGGGACCTACAATTTTATGCCGAGTCCGAACGGCTGAATTGAGAAGCTTTTCCATGACAGTCATACTCTCGAATGTTTGTCAGACGATCGCGAGAGGTGACGCAGTAGAAAAAACTTTAAGATGTAATTTGTGTTTTTCCGGGGATCGAACCTGGGATCTCTCGCACAGTAGTCCAGCACACTAACCACTGCGCTACTGCGCCCACGGTGGGCGTTACAGAGCTTAAATTGAAGACATGGATTTGGACGACCTCTGGTTCATGCAGGATGGTGCGCTATGCCACACATTCCATGCCACAATCGATCTTTCACGCACAAAATTCCCAAATCGCGTTATCAGTCATCTTGGCGATGTCAATTGGCCGCCTCGGAGCGCCGATTTGAAACCTTTGGACTTTTTTTTGTGGTTAACCGTTGTTTGGAAATATTATGCGTTCAGCATACATATAATTACGTAACATACCCTATAAATATCATAATTCACTAATTGCTCTCTTAAATTAATCAACTAACGTAATATTATTATTGTTCTCTTGCTGTTAATTACTGCAATTCTATGTTTTTGCATATTCTGCTTTGTGCATATTCGTCTAATGAAAAATGTAATTGTTTCTCGGTCACTTGGATTTGGACCAGCATCGAAGGTGGTAACAATAAATATTTGTAAAAATCTACTTAAGGGAATTCGCTTGTTTCTTTTCTTCCCATCGTTGGATTTTTTGATATTAATTTTTTCGCATCAAATCGTCGTAGATTACCGCTCAACCGTAAAGGATTGATGTTACGCAAAAAAATCCGAAAACGATTCAAGCAGTTAAGGCCAATATCATCCAAGCAATTCATGAGCTCCAGCCCGAAACCACATTTGTTTCACGGGTCATGATTTTAAGGTGTCAATTGATAATGATGTTTTAAAAAATACCCAAACATACCCTAATGACTCAAATGATGCGCGTTTTCGAACCATATCGTTCATGTATGGTTAACGTGCTACCAGACTATCTACCCCCGCCCCCACTCTTGTTTTTGAAAGGACCAGAATTTCGGACAAAAGCGAATAGGAGCACAAAGCAGTTACAGAAGGAGAGTAGATTTCCCTCTATACCGATGCTTCTAAGATGGAGGTCGGTACAGGCGTGGGTATCTTTAATAAAACATTTAACCTGCGAGAATCTTTCCGAATTAAGGATGACTGTATTGTGTTTCTAGCGGCAAAGGACCTAAAGAGACGACACATTACCGACAAACAAATCACTATATACTCTGACAGCCAAGTGGCCATAAAAGCCACGGAGTCAATCGTGGTGAAGTCGAGGGCGGTAAGTCATTGCGAGAAATACCTGGATGAAAGCAGTTACAGAAAAAACGGGCCAAAAATATTCCAGGCAACGAACAGGCGGATGAGATTGCAAAAAACGGGCCAAAAATACACGCATTAATGGCCCTAGGATCTGTTAGAACTCCGCTTAACACGCTTGCAAGGAAGATTGACATTGAATCCTTGAGTAGAACAAACCTACGCTGGAACAAACAACACTTGCAGGCATGCAAAAGAATTATGGTCAAAACTGAGCAAAAAGGGATTCAAATTGGACTGAGTCGCAGGAATATTCGCATACTCACGGTGGTCATTACTGGACACATTAATAGGCGTACATGCGGATGGATGGACATACTGCATAATGACTTGCAGAAGCTGCAGAGACGTTGAACAAATAGAATCTGTTCACCATCTGATTTGCGAGTACCCAACCCTTAAAAACAGTAGACAGAAGTTCCTTAAAAGCTTCTTCTTTGATGAACTAGAAGATCTGGAGAATGTGGACCTTAAGGAACTGCTGAGATTCGTACTTAAATCGGGGTGGTTCCAGTAGATAAACAAACTCCACACCTTCGGTTACTCTTAGGTCAAGCTGAAAATCTGGATACAAGAGCTTATGAATACCTGTGAATAATACTAAATGTGGCTCAGATAAAAGCGGTAATTTTTCCAGTTCCGTGACTGGACACAATGGACCCAAATGATGGTCTGGTGAAGCCGTGGCAACCGCCACAAGAGCACCTAATAACCTACCTACCTATCTACAGGGTTTTCCAATTAGAGGTGTAATTGTGAATGGCCCTCTATTTCTGTATCTGTCACTTTTGAAGCTTTTATTCTTTGACATTTGACAAGTAGAAACTACGCCATTACTAAAAATGGAACGACACGTTTCAACAACGCATTGAAATTATTAAAATTCACTACAAAAATTGTGAAAATCTTGCAGTCACAGTTCGCAAAACTAAAGCATTTTTTGGTCGTCGTGAAGCACATTGTCGGACCGCAATACAGAAATTGGTGGAAAAATTCGAGCTGTTGGTACAAGTTAGTGATGTGAAGAATAAAACCCGTGCACGCGTCGCTCAAGAACAACTGAGAATATTGCTGCTGTAGCCCAATGTATTGAAGAAAACCCAGGTTTGTCCATTCCTCGTCGTTCTTTGGAATTGGGCATTCCACAAACGTCATTACACAGTATTTTGCATGAAGACTTGGGCCTTAAGGCTTATAAAGTTCAGTTAACACAAGAACTCAAGCCGGCCGATCATCAACAACGTCGTGTCTTTGCTGATTGGGTCCTTGAAATGCATTAAAATGATCCGGAATTCCATCGAAAAATTAGGCTATCGAGGACATAGGGCAGCCACCTTGCGATTTGGTTATGGGAAGTTTCATGAAAAGGATATGGTTGTGTAAGCGTGCTCGTAGTGGCCATTTTGCTGATGTTGTTTTTCATTATTAACGGCATACCTTCCTCTTTATTATGAAATAAACATCCGATCATTTATCTCAAAAAATGACATTTTCCTTTGAATACCAAAATAACACCTCTTATTGGAAAACCCTTTACATGGTTAACCTAAATTTGCGTATTTGCACTTGATTGTTTTAATTGTTGCCTGGAACTGGAAAGTTCTTATCATCATTAAAAAGCTCTAATCTTTCCATCTATTGCCCAGAATACTGAGTGGCTTCTTGCAGATCGATTTTGATGATGTCTTCGCTTCACCGACGCACGTGGCCTTCTTAAGGGCCTCTGACAATCCACTTTATTAAGAATAATGACGTATGAGTCTTGTTGTGTCGCTTTTAGCTTTGGACATTTTATAAGAACTTAACTGGATTACATTTCTGAAATTATGCATTTCAAGTAATAGTTGCCAAAACATGCAAGCAAGGTCCAAGAACGAAAAGGTAAACAACTTTGAGGAATCCAGGTTGAAAGTCGTGCATTTAAAACTGCTTATTACACGTATAAACAGTATAATCAAGTTACTACTTTTAAATAGTATCAATGTAATGTTTCGTGGAAATATTCTTCTAAAATCGTTAAGTTTATCAATTTGAACAGACAGAATATCTCTTGTTAGCGTGGACATTTTCCACCCTCTCCGATAAATATGTTCCTTTTTTGTATTTTGGCGTTCTGCGGAATATTTACTTGTACCCATTTCTTCAGCTGAACTGGGTATAACTTTTTGGCCGTCCTGAAAGGTATCTTAAGTAGGAACTGTGTGCGATTTGCTTGTTTACAAAATAATATGCTTCTCTAAGTCATGAAGTGGATTTTTGAAACACGTGTCCCATGTTAAATCTGAACAAAATTTATCAGTATCATAGAAATTGGGAAGAAAATAATATGAATTTACTCACGTGTTGTCTATTTGTTCCAGTTCAGTGCTAATGGCACTTTCATTTCACGGAATTTCTACTTTGAAGAGGCATTTTGGGCAATGAACGTTTGTTTCTTCTAGTATATTTATTTTAAAGCGACACCTCAACACGTTTGCTGGCAACGTTTCGTTGTCTTGTGAAGTAGATGTCAGAGCTTTTCTCCAGAATTCAACTCAATGTATGCCTAATGAATATACACAACTAAAACGAATTTGCACAGCAATAAAGGTAAGGAGGTAAATAAAACTACATTCCTATATTAAAGGTCTTTGTCCTTGCTCTGTCTTTTGTGAAAAAAGTCAAGATGTTGTCTGTCAACGAAGAAAAACAAGCTCGTACTTTCTAAGTTTAGTGCATGGGTTTTTTATCGCACTTTATTCTCATCAAAAAAAAAAATATATATAGTTAGCCTTGGTGTGGTTTTGAAAAAGGGCTGTTCTATTCGGTTTTATAATTTTAGATAGATAATTCAATAGAATTAGAGAATGGTTTATGAGACTATGCTAGATGATGCAATTTCTCAATTTTATGAAAGAGCTTTGTACGCCCTCACAGTCTTTTGAATAATTCAAATTCAGTTATTGGCGTACAACAACGTCTGAGTATATGGTAATGTCGATTATGGTGAACAAGACTGTCAGATTATATCGCCGACCGAAAATTTTGAATCACAACAGAAATGATCTGAATAATTTGATGTAATAAATCAGAGTGAAAGGCAATTTTCGTTCGTGCTTTGTTCACATAAACCAAGGATATTTTGCGTGTCCTCCCTTATGCTGTAGCGGTACGCCGCTGTTTAGCGAGTAATTTGTGGAGAATCGATGTCTGTGACAAGTTTACCTAAATTTATGTTTCTGCCAGAAGAGGTCGGTAATTGTACAAAAATGATACATAGTATCTATACATAAACAAATCGATGTCGAAGCTGACGATGATGATTATGATGGTGATTTTCAGGAAAGAATTATCGTAGCACAGCTTGGACTCGAGAGCCGTCTGGGGAGAATGTACGCAGTTGTAATGGATAAAATGGCAGTAAAAACAGATCGCTTTGGGTATAAATCTATAAACCGAGTCCAGTTGGGTTAGCTTTTTATTGGTTTATCTTTTTTATTATTGTTGGTTGTTGCTATCTATGCGGACGTAGGTAGGTATCTACGTATTACTAAGAGGATCAAGAATTTTATAAAATGTAATTTGTGGGCGTTATGGCTTGTGAAATATCATATAAAATAATAGCTCATATTTATGGTGATAAGGAAGGACTCAACATGAGTAGTTTTTAAGTGCCTAGTAATATGGTGGTAATGCATGATGAATACACATTTAAATAATATAAATGGAGCTATAATGAAAAAGGGGCTACAGAATTCATACAAATCGCACTGAATTATTATTATAAATTATGCTTTTCGATTTGAAACGACACAAATTCATAATCTCTCCTCTACCTGTATGGGGATTGCCCTTGATGATTTAGAGTCGATGGCGGAGGATCGAGAGCTATGGAGGGTCCACTTGAGCAACCTACACCCGCGACCCACTTAATGAACAAGCGGACCATTGAAAATGAATGAATGAATGAATGAACGACACAAATCTTTAAATGTTAACGCTTTCATTTAACGTGATCTTGCCTCTAAATAATTATTATTTCACACTTTTCCCTTTAGGCATCATTAAAAATCCCCGCGGTTTTAGGATGCCCCTAAAGTTCGGTGACAAAAACAAAAATTAGCTCCAACAGAAATGGTTTCGAGAAACTTGAAAACGGTTACACTTCGGTTGGGAGAATTTTTTGATTCCTTATCATATAGCTTCTGAGCTGCAATGGTTACTGAAGCAGAGGTCTGTTCTGGCAAAATCGTGAAAAGAAATTGTATGGCCTATATATATCTATATATATCTAGGCCATACAATTTCTTTTACATGACTGTATGTTTTACAAACTTTGGCCCCTAAGACTGTCGAAGAATAGCCGTTGAAAGGTACTTTTTAATGGGAGGCGCCACGCCCCAATTTTGACCAATCTTCACAGAAATACTTTCCGGCCTAATTCTCCGATGAATTGGACTGTAAAAAAGATTTTCTCCAAATTTGAGCTCAACCGATTTGGTGCTTTTCGAGTTTTTTGGATTTTTCGGTTTTTCATTTGGGGTTTGCTCTGTAATGAAACACCCCTTCATTACATGTCCACCATATATATTGCACCCGCCACCGCCCAAATAAAGAAACTAGAATCCACTCCGCCACTGCAATTCCAACTTGGGAACACCATCAGCCCACCAAAACAACAATCATATTTACGATAATACTGGGCTGATATACAACAACAACGATCATACAGTTTTTCACTTCGTTATTAGAAGTCACACTGTGTTTCGGTTGGGAAATGCACTAGTAGCCAGGTACAAATGGTAGTCGGAGAGAATCTTGTCAGTTGAAAAGGTACCAATCTCGTGTACAGGCAAACCCTCCCACTGCATTAAATTGATTCTGATCAATTTATCAGTGAATTTTTAAAGGTGAACACTCCGCCAGAGGTAGTAACCTAATAGCCCCCGACCCCCCTTGTTCGACGCTCACGCTTTGCCGTAGAGCGCGCAATCTCAACCCGTAATCCGACGCTCACGCTTGCCGTAGAGCTCGTTCTGTCCAACCCGCCCGCCGTCGCTCACGCTTTGCTGTAGAGCGCGCAATATCAACCCGTACTCCGATGCTCACGCTTGCCGTAGAGCTCGCTCTGTCAAACCCATCCGCCGACGCTCACGCTTTGCCGTAGAGCGCGCAATCTCAACCCGTAATCCGATGCTCACGCTTGCCGTAGAGCTCGCTCTGTCAAACCCATCCGCCGACGCTCACGCTTTGCCGTAGAGCGCGCAATCTCAACACGTAATCCGACGCTCACGCTTGCCGTAGCCGTAGAGCTCGTTCTGTCCAACCCGCCCGCCGACGCTCACGCTTTGCCGTAGAGCGCGCAATCTCAACCCGTACTCTGAGTACTCCGACGCTCACGCTTGCCGTAGAGCTCGTTCTGTCAAACCCGCCCGCCGACGCTCACGCTTTGCCGTAGAGCGCGCAATCTCAACCCGTACTCCGACGCTCACGCTTGCCGTAGAGCTCGTTCTGCCCCCCTCTAGATTGTAAGTTTAAGTATCGCTTCATTGTTAAGGTAGTATTAAGTATAATAGGAAGAAAGCGTTGAATAAATTGTACCTCTTCTCCAAAGTTTGTGTTTCTTTGGAAAGACTCTGGATCCGACGAGTTATACCTCAGCCTTTGACAAAAAGCACATCACACTATCACAGCTCACATAGTACATAGGAAACATAACTGTAAAAAGAAGACCTCTCACAAAATTTAATTCGTCTTAGTCGATTCGTTTTTACGATACTGTGTTTTCAACAGCCCGACAGACAGACGGACATCGATTCAGAATTTGATTCTTATTAAGAATATTATATACGTTTTTTAATTTTTTTATTTTTTAAATACCTACTTCTCCCGGGAAAGGCGAACCTATAACGCTTCAACAGCGCCCGAGATGTTTGCAGATGTATAGTGCGGTTCACTTGTTTAGACGCACAAGAGTTACGTTTTATTTTGTTTTTTTTTTATCGTTTTACGTGGAACAAAGAAAAAAAAAAACTTATTTGGCAGGAAGGTACATTTATACACTAACATAATTTTAAAATTGATGATGGACCGATAACGGTAGTTTTACTAATTTTTTCCTATACCATGCAAGAACGTATGCATTTTTTTGGTTCACTTGAATATACGCACCGTATCTCTTGTGCGTCTAAACAAGTGAACCGCACTGTACATCTGCAAACATCTCGCGCGCTGTTGAAGCGTTATATGTTCGCTAATTTTGCAAATTGTAATCTTCTGGAAATATATCCCCAGGAAGCGAGTTCCAAAGTTTGCTTGTCCTGTAACAGAAGGAGTTTTGGTTGTAAAGTGTACTGTATGGTCATCAAGTTGCATTTCCAGGGATAATGTCTTTGAGTTCCTCGGAACATTTACCATGGAAGTATGTACCTATAGGACAACCATAGGTCAGCGACTTGTCTTCTGTGCACCAACAGTTGTAGATTCGATATGAGTGTAGGATCTCCAATAAGTCTCTGTATGCTGAAAGACCTCCCATATACACCCCAAGGACTTCAGACCAATTAGTCTGTCTTCCTTTCTTCTCAAAACTCTCGAGAGGATCATCGACCTCCACATCAAGGACACTGTTGACCGATCACTGTTTTCAAGATCTCAACATGCCTACCAAAAGGGCAAGTCAACCGAAACTGCTCTTCACTCGATTGTTGGCTCGATAGAGAGGTCCCTCTCACTCAAGGAATATACAATGGCTGTCTTTCTTGACATAGAGGGGGCCTTTAACAATATCAAAACACAATCGATCATCCAAGCCTTAAACAAGCTAAATATTGGCGAACAAATCTGCCGCGTAATCACCCACATTCTAACAAAAAGGATGGTGAGGGCCACCTTTGGCAGCAGCGCTGTCGAAAAACTTGTGCACAGAGGCACCCCACAAGGTGGAGTGCTTTCTCCATTGTTATGGAACATAGTTCTTAACGAACTTCTGATCTCGTTAGAGAGCTCAGGGTGCAAAGTGGTGGCCTACGCGGATGACGTCGCCTTACTCGCTTCTGGAAAGTACCCACAGACACTTTCCGACATCCTGCAACTCGGATTGCGTAAACTAGTCTCCTGGACCGACAGTTGCGGTCTTAGCGTCAACCCGACGAAAACGGAGTTAGTCTTATTCACAAGAAAGGTAAAGCTTCCCGCTGTCACTCCTCCAAATCTCAAAGGAACTCCACTCGAGTTCATTAGCAGCGCTAAATATCTGGGGCTGAGGCTGGACAGGAAGCTCTTATGGAGAGAAAACATTGCCGAACGCGCTAGGAAATCCCTAGTGGCTCTATACTCCTGCAAAAGGGCTGTAGGCTCTCGATGGGGCCTTCAACCCAATATAATGCACTGGCTTTATACTGCGGTCATAAGACCGATAATTCTATATGGCATCGTTGTGTGGTGGCCGGCCTTGAACAAAAGTTCCAATCTAAAGGTCTTAGAGAGGACTCAGCGCTTGGCGTGTATGTGCATCACGGGCGCACTGAGGACATCTCCAACCGCCGCTCTGCAAACCATGCTTAACCTACTTCCACTAGACATCGTCAGTAAAGAATATGCCACCAATGTGGCGATCAGATTAAGGGAGGGGAAACACTGGAGAGGGCAACCAACTGGACACGCCAGCATACTTCTACAGACGATTCCCCTGCCCACTACTACCGACTATCTGCCCACGAAAATCAATTTCGAAAGAGGTTTCACTCATGAAATACCGGACAGGAACCAATGGGATTCACAAAATGTCCTACATAAATCACTGTCAATATTCACAGACGGTTCTAAGACACTAGAGGGAGTGGGCGCCGGAGTCTTTTCAGAGGAATTGAACCTAGGCCTCTCCTTCAGTCTTCCGAAACACTGCAGTGTTTTTCAGGCCGAAATTACAGCTATTCGTCAAGCTACAGCGTGGCTGTCGATTAATTCGGTATCACAAAGGGATATCGTTATATACATTGATAGCCAGGCTGCAATCAAATCCCTAATATCCAGCGAAATAAGATCCAAGGCGGTGGAAGATTGCCGCGTATCTCTAAACGAGATAGCTGGACAGTACAACCTCACCCTCTGCTGGGTTCCTGGTCACTGTGACATCCCAGGGAACTGTGCAGCAGACGAACTAGCAAGGCGAGGCTCCTCTGGCGTGGAAAGTATAAGCCTGCACAACGTGTATGCACCACTTTCCCACGCTAAACAAATAATTCATGCGGACGCAGTAATGCGTGCAGGCCTCAGATGGAAACATTTGGGATACTGCGACACTGCCAAGCTCACGTGGCCAGCTTTGGACGCAAAGCGATCCAAGGAGCTTCTTCGACTTAAGAGATCCACCATCTCGAAAGTCGTTAACGTGATCTCCGGGCACTGCATAATAGGTAGACACGCGCAAAGGCTCGGTCTGCCTTATAATGACTTCTGCAGAAGCTGTAGAGACGAAGAGGAGGACGAGTCCGTCACTCACTTTCTTTGCAGTTGCCCTGCCCTGGCCAATCTAAGAAAGGCCCACTTAGGAAACTATTTTCTTAATGATCTCAGCGATCTAGGTAACACCAGCGCCGCTAACATTCTTAGCTTCATAACCGGCAGCAAATGGTTTACATGAGTAGCCAGTAAAGAAACAGCTCCCCAAATCCCAGTGGTATGCACAATGGGCCGAATAGCGGCCTAAGTGTTTCTCTCATCGAGAGCCACTTTAAACTAACTAACTAATGCTGTCAAGTATGTTAAGTGAATGTTTCGAGGCCGAGCTGTATATATGGGAACAATATTCCAGACCTGGTCTAACCTGCCCTTTATAGAGAAGAAAAAGTTGCTTGGGGCTAAAGTACCTCTTTGCTCTAAATAGGTAGCTCAACTTAGCGGATGCCGATCTTGCGATATAGGATATGTGGTCCTGCCATTTGATTCCAGAATTGACTGTGACTCATAGAAGGTGCATTGAGTCCTTGGGATGGATTGGATGGTCATCCATTTGGATCTGAGGAACTTTTAATGCATTTTTCCTACATCATGTTGTGAGCAGTGTCTTGTTTGCATTAAATACAACCAAGTTGTCTTTTTCCCACTTCAAGATTTTGTCCAGATAACCATTTAAAGAACTAATTTGTTCACATCTCTGACTGTGCGATGTAGCCTCATTCACAGGCCCACTGTTCGAGATAGAGGATATAAGAGTGCTGGCATCAGCAAAGCTGTAGATATTATTATTTGTCGATCCAAGCAAATCGTTGATGTGGAGAAGAAATAGAGTAGGAGAAAGTAATTGGGGCACTCCTGCATTTATAGCAAACGAATTATATGATACGCCATCTACAACAACTTGTATCGATCTTCCCAGAAGACAAGTTTGCATCCATCCGCAGAATTATTGTGGTAATCCATAAGACGCTAACTAGGATTCTATGCCAGACTCAGTGAAATGCCTTTGATATGTACAAGGCTACTTCTCTGGATTCTGGCGCACAGCTAGTACTATAGCCGGAATTCCGTCGGGTCCAGTTGCCCTATTGCAATCTAGTTCTTTAAGGATGCGTTGAATTATTCAAATCCGAAATTTTACTTCTGCCATCGATGTTTGCACCCTCAGGATATTTGGTGGCTCTAGTTGTGCAGAATCTAGGGTGGAATTCTCTGAAAACATGCTAGCGAAAAGATCTGCCTTTTTTGTTAGGTGTTGCTAGCGTGCCGTCTTGTTTTACTAAAGGTGGAAATGAAGATCAACTAAAGTTATTACGGATTGCCTTTGCCATGGACCAGAATGCGCGTAAGTCGTTTCGATGTAAGTTGTCTTCGCCGATTCAATAATTAGGTTGCATCTATTTCGAAGAATTTTACATTCAGATCTTTTTTGCTCCGAAAGGTTTGACCGCCATTCACGGAAAGCCTTGTTTTGCGCTGCGGTAACTCGCTTCCATTATTTAACTTACTCGCTTGCATGGGGTCTCCGGTGACTCCTTCTTGGCGTTACAAATGTAATGACAAAGCTAATATTCCTTCCTGTGGAGGTTATACAAATAACTAAATATGAACTACAATATCAAATCCCTTATTTACACAGATGTCATATAATTCAAGTTCTTGTATATAAAAATATGTAAAGCTTCAATGTTTTTCTTATTACAAATGGCGTAAACTATATGTACTTTCTGGAGACATTCCTGGATGCCATATCATTAGTTGAAGGTATGTCATTTCGACAAAAACTTTCCGAAAAACTAAACAAATCGGTTTCAAATTAAAACAGAAAATATACAACTATATAAATAATCGCATCCAAACGCTGCCTTACTGCTTCTAACTTTAATGAGTATCGATTGATACCTGATTAGCGATACTACATAATAGGCTATTTCATGTGAATTTTTTTTCTCGTCTGTCATTTCTGAAATTCTATTCAAAAGCACAACACCTCTAAATAAACAATATTCGCAAACAAACAATAACGACTGCATGATTGTACGTCAGTCGTTTCCTTGCAGCCGTCAACATTGCGCGAGCGTAAAATGAAATTGCCAGTCCAGTGATCCACACCGATCAATTATATATCACCCGCTCACATTGTTTTTTGATCGATCGGGCTGATTGTCGACTGACTCACGATCACGATCGATAAATTTTCAATTTCATCTTTGTTTACGTTTGCGATTTTGTATATTTACCTAAAAATTGTGTTCCCAATATGTGATCAGCACAGCCCCCGCTCTATATCTCGTCCCACTATTAGCACGTATATCGTGCGGCTGGTTAGGAGGGTGGCATGGAAACTCACCAAAAATGCGCCAGCTCAAATCCAATACAGTATAGTCTGCATAAAGTCACTGATGCACGAGTGCGAATAGTATATTTCAAAAAGGCACGGGGCACAAATTGAACCCGGAAAGTGTTTAATCAATGCAATATCTGGTCAAGTAAATTGAGATGATGGTCCCACCCTGGCACGTCGCCCGCTTTTTCGTGAAGCTTTCCAGAGTAATTTGTTTATACATACATATTTTGTAAACTTCCACAACCCCACATGGAACATCCATTCGTTGGAGGGATATAGCCATTTCGCTGTAGGGGTGTTTTAGACTGTACATTTAGTATATTTTCCGTTGTTTGCGTTTGAATAGGATGCTGTTTTCACTCTAACTCCCCGTCCAAGTTGTCGGATGGCAGTTTGCGCGATGACTGACGCAAGCGGACAAACTTAATGAAACCAAAACGATTTGCAACTGCAAGCAAGGGAATTTGGTCGGAATTTCAGCGTATATCATGGCATTATTAACTTTTTTTTACGATTTACAGAGCAGTGGTTGATATGGGTGTAGTAACTTCTCTCGCTCTAGGTTTTGTAATTTTATTAAATTCTCTGGTTGCCATTTTGGGGTTTAGTGGGTTTGCCTGTTGTGATTGCCATCTCAACACCAGAGGTGGTTGTTCGATAGAAACCGCACAACAAAAAGTAGCGAATTCTTTCCGAATTGGTTGAGAACATCTGACAAAAATAATTTCATGATTATATGGCGCCGCCGATTTCAACTTCAGTTTCATTTGACATTATAGTCAGCGATACACTAGGATGTTTACGTTAGGAATATTCTTACATTCCATAAATCGTGAGAGGAAATTTGTATTTTATATAGATGCCATTGCCATGCGGTGGCCGAATTGTGATATAGATGTGCAACCTTGAAAATACCAACTCAATTCGCTCATTAATAACATTGTTCTTGCAAAGGAATTACAAAAATGTTCATAAAATTTCAAGGGATGCAGTTTGGTATTTGCAATGCATTTTTTTCCCCTTTCAAACTTTAACTCTAACCATAAATCAATCATAACCTAACTTCGGATACCGAAGAGTTTTTGTTGACGCTGTTCATTCATTCTATATGTATGCATATAATCCTTTCAGTTCAAGTTTCAAATTAATACATTGTGGTTTAGGCCCCTGGTCTTATAAATCTACTAGCTGGACCCGTGCTCGCCTTGCCCGAACGCACAAAATTATATTTGGTTCATTTAAAATTACACTTTGAGTGTTTCATTGAAATCTGTCCAGTAGTTTTCGCGCTTTTAGGAGAAAAGGTATATATTTTCACTTCAAAAATACATTTTGGCTAAAAAATGTTCCTAAGGACGTGGTTATAAACGACATATCCTATAGCAGTCTCACAGTCTTAAGGAACATTTAAAAAAAGTTTCATTCAAATCTGTCCAGTAGTTTTCGAGTTTTTAGCTGACAACCAAAATTGCTACAGTTTTATTATATGTATAGATTTGTCTGCTTATGGTTATTATTGAACTTGGTCCAGTATTCACCAGATTTTTAAGTATATATGTGATTTAATGGTACCCCAGAGTAACGGTTTAGGGCTGGTGAGTCGCCGGAAGGAACTTTTTCTTGCCAGACTATCCGTGCGGTCGTTCATGCAACGCTGAATATATTATATTAACCCGAATCTTACAGGAGATTGAAACCGTCCGAAACCAGCTTTGACCCGATCTAATACGATCTTAAGGCCTTAAGAGCTGCTTGAATAACCGAATAATGATGCAGACAGCGTTGGTGCATCGTCGTAAGCACTCTCGAACACATATTCATACGCACCTCGCCCTGAAAGATGTTTCAGTTCTGTGAAACCATATTACATTTTTGATCGCCTACAAAGCGGCGCTGCAGAGAAGGACGAGAGCAGCTCGTGAGCTCTACGAGCAAAAAAGGAGGGAAGAACACCGGCTTATCCGGAGGGAAAAAAAAGAGCATGAGAAGCGCGCGATCTAGGAAATAGAGAACTGCTACTCCAGCAACAATGCTCGAAAGTTTTACCAAAAGGTAAAAAGAACGTGTCGCGGGAACAAGACCCGAATAGAAGCTTGTAGAGACGAACAAGGAAACCTTGTATTGTAGAGTCACAGTCGGTGCTGAGGACATGGGAAAACCATTTCTGCAGACTGTTGTTGATGGCAAAGACGACACAAATTCCGCTGTCAAGCAGAATGAACCATTCAACCTGGGCGATGAAAGCCAAGACGTCCACCTGACCAAAATGAGGTAAGGATATCAATATCCAAGCTGAAGTCCAACAAAGCTGCAGGACCGGACGGTTTATCGGCCGAGCTTTTTAAGGCAGCAGAGAGCATACATTAAGTCGCTTCTAAAATTTGGTCAGAGGAAAGTATGCCTGATGATTGGACAAGAAAAATCAAAATACATGTGGCAATAAAATATGGGTGTGTGTCCTCTCTATATCCTGTACAACGTATTTAGCGAGCATTTATCTGTGCTGTGGAGAGAAAAACGCTCGCTAAAATTAAGCGCAAGCAGGATACTAGGCTTAAAGCCGCATATGACAACATTTATAGAGACGAGCTATACAGAGCCATGTCTAGTTTTGGCATCCCTGCCAAACTTGTCAGATTGTGCAGACTGATGATGGAGAACGCTCGCTGCTCCGTAAAGGTCGGAAAAAATCTCACCGAGACCAGGGGCACAATTTTCCAAAAGTCTGTGCAACTACTTGCATACGCTGACGACATTCGACATCATTGGCAGAACACAGCGAGCTGTCACTGGTGCGTTTGCAAGTATCAGTACAGAGACGGCAAAAATGGGTTTAGTGGTGAATGAGGGCAAAACAAAATATATGCTGTCAACAAGAAGGGACACACAGCATCGACGAATCGGACAGCGCGTCACGATAGACAGCTTTAACTTTGAGGTGGTTAGGGACTTTATCCACCTCGGCTCCGCTATAAACTCTGATAATGACACCACAGCTGAAATCAAACGAAAAGTTACGCTTGCGTACGTATCGAGCGAAAAGGACACCAACGCTCCGACCCGAAAAGTCTTCGATTCCAACCCCGAGGGACAACGCAGAGAGGAAGACCTCGCCGTAGGTGGCGCGCACAAGTCGAAGGGGACATCAACCAACTTGGAGTGCGCAACTGAAGGTGGTTAGCCAATGATCGGGCTAAGTGGAGAGGCGCGTTGGTTGAGACCCAGGTCCACCCCGGACTGTAGCGCCATCTAAGTAAGTAACTAAGTAAGATCACTAAACACTATTTGATAAGAAAAAGGTAGATCACCTATTAGTTTACAGGAAGCCGTACCAATAGCTCTCTGTCGTTGCAATTAAAAATAAAATTAACCCAAATTAAACCAAATTTCCATATTCTCGCACATGTAACCTGAAACTCCACAAAATAACTATAATCATGCATGCTTAAAGATTGGACAAAATATAGCTTAAACGGCTGTGATTCCAGCTGTATCCTGCAAAGTGCACCTATATTCAAAAAATATTATAACGCGCGCCGCCGTTGGAAATGCTTCTCTTCATTTCAAATATTAAATACTAGACATAATGGCGTGCAGGTGTTTAACAAATAAAAAGGAAAAAAAACAAAAAGCAATAAAAAACAGTTCCGGTAATTAACAAATATCTCTTGGAAATCGCTCATCTCATGGAGGCGTTTTGTTTCCCAAACAAATCTATCGTCCCATACATACATACACATTTCCATGGTGAATTGAAGATTTTCGTAAAAGAACATCAAAGCAAAGAAAAAATGAGTTTTCGAAAATCAAATACCTCTCCAAATGCGTTAAAAGAATAAACATCGCAGCGAAGGCATGTCTTCGAACCATCACCATACACATTCAATCTATTTTTTTTTCTGTCTATACATTCGAATGACTGAACTTAATTGCATTCAAAATATTTGATCCATTTTGATTAAAATAGCAATCAAAACATTATACCAAACCAAACTGATTAAACGTATCTTCATCCATTTCGACATTATGGTCACGTATGGCGGTTGTTTTTGACCGCGCTAAAGTCAAGTGGTTGGATTCGTTCCGAGAAATGCGAATCTCACGCTAAGTAACCAAATGCAGGATGTGGTTCACAATGTGTCTGACTGTAGTTACACGTACTTTAACATGCAAATACGAAAAAAAAGGAATCGGGAAAAAACAACACGAATTGCACGCGATTATAAATGTTTACCCATAGTCGGAACGCGTACAATGCGTCGACTGTGCGCCCATATAGACAGATACAACAGCAGCAACCCCACCCACTTGTCGTAAATTAATTTCTTCGGAAACATTCAAACGGAAAATCTGGCGCGATAAAGAATCTTTCAGCGTGATGCCACAAGTGTGTGTTCTCGAGAAACTGAATTACAACAGGAGATGATATCGGTTCAATTGAGGCGGGTGCAAATTACGGGGCGAAGACCATTAATTTGTTGATTCGCACCCCACTCGAATTGGAGGTATGCATCTTAGACTTAGACTATATGAGTATGATATGTACAATTGGCCGACCGACGGCCGGCCGGCGGCGACGTGACGATGATGATGATGATGATCGCCACGGAGAATTGACGGTTGATTAGCAGGCGGTTTGGTGTATCTGTGATGTGATTGAGAAATGTTTTTTTTTTTTACATTTTGTTTTGTCGAAACGTGAGGTTGGAGCCTATAGTGTGTATGCATGTGAAAATGTGGAAGAAAGAAAATAAATATTAAAATATCTAAAAATATGTGTACAAGCGGATCTGCTCAAGGCAGCAATATGTCTGGCTGTCTCCTGATGGACATGAGATTTGTTTTAATTGTTCTTGCAAAAAAACGGAAGGAAATATTTTGGCGAGAAGCTATGGGATGTTATTAAAGTGGAGACATTACCCTATAACCCTATTGGAGGTAAATTGCTATTTGTAATCCAGATTTAGTGTCCTTTGGGTGTGGGTTTGGTAATGTGATTTTTGTGCAGTCTAAGGGTGGTATTCACCGACCACTCCTAAGTTGAGAGCTTCGTAAACCTATTCACCAACCGTTATTAGTGCAGATTTACGAGCGCTCGAAAGACTTACGTACTTGGGACTTAAGTGGGTCCCAACCGCTAATAAGTTAGGAGCTGTTCGTTGTTTGAATTCGAACAGATAGCGCGCTGTCATATTTAACGTAAACAAATCTGACAGCACTTTGAGATTTGGGCATTGGGCCTCCGCACACGAGACTAATTCTGCCGGCATAAAACCGATTTTGTAGGCGTGGGGACTGAAGTGAGGGGAAACAAACGGAATAAAATGTTCTGCCGAGTTTGAGCGGTTGAACAAGGCATAAAACTAATACATACACAACTTACAAAATATTTTAATTGTGAAAATAATACTACACAATGAAAAGGGGTTCATATATATACATAATTTTTCTGCCAGCAGAAATCATCCCGTGTGCGCTCGAAGTATGGTATAAAAACGGTTTTCTGCCGGCAGAATTAATCTCGTGTGCAGAGGCCCATTAATATTATTTTTTTATAAATTTCAGTTTTATCTTTAGTTTATTCATTTTTTATTGTCAATAATGATTTTACAAATTTGGAAGGCAATATTTTAAGCCATATTTGCTTGTTTCGCAAAATAATTAATTCGTAGTAGACGATTGTTATTGTTGGACAGTGTTCTTATATCATGGGAATTTTTTCTTTCTATTCTATTGGACAATTAGGCGTGAACTTGAATGTTATTTATTTAATGAATTATAACTCGATCTTAAGAGTGATGCTACTAAAGTATGTAGTTACTAAATTGATAAATATTTGATTAACACAAAACGTTATGTTGAATTAAATAACAATTGTCTTTTCTCAGAAACAAATAATAAATGATCAAACAAGGGACTCATTTTTGTAGATTCTGGAAATAAAGATAAGAATCGTAACTGCGTGAGGGAAAAATTATTCAATGGATATAGAAACACTGCACGTATCGATGACAGTTGTCGAGAAAAAGAGCGAGTTCGAAAATGAGAAGAATTTCGATATTTCGAAATTGCCAGCCAGATTCGTCGGGATCGGGACTCGGGAGCATTGCTGTGCCATGATCCATGAGAGTGTACAGGAAAACTCGATGGAATCAATTCGACGATAGGAAAACGGCCTTTCGCAGATTCCAACTTGGCGAATTTTGCATCGGGACTTGGGCTTACGCCAGTACAAGATCCAGCTAACTTAGGAGCTCAAAGTTAATGAACATAGACAAAGCCGGCTATGCTGAAACAAGGTTTTAGTCAGCTGATGCCGACGTTGAAAAGAATTTTAGCCGCTAGCTTGGCCTTGGCCTACATACCTTCCCTTTGGCGTATGGTTAAAGTCGTGTTCATACCAAAAATCGGTAAGACTGACTATACTCTAGCCAAAAGTTTCAGACCCATAAGTCTGTCTTCCTTCCTGCTGAAAAGCTTGGAGAGACTGGTTGAGCTGCACATGCGCAATGTTGCTCTTCGATTGCATCCTCTTTCTGAGACGCAACATGCTTATCAACGTGGAAAATCCTGTGAAACTGCGCTTCAGAACCTCGTTGGTAGGATCGAAAGTGCTCTTGATCGGAAGGAGTACGCGTTGGGTATTTTCGTCGTTATTGAGGGTGCTTTTGATAATGCGACCTTTGATAGCATGTGTAATGCAGCCAGACATCACGGTATATATGAAACGTTGGTGTTGTGGATTAAAGCAATGCTAATGCACAGAACGTTGATTGCCGAAGCGGATTGTGGCAATGCGTCATGACAGGGGTAAACAGGGGCTGCCCTCAAGGTGGTGTTTTGTCTCCCCCCCTTATGGTGCATGGTAGTAGACTCTCTGCTGACGACTCTCAATCTTCCTGGAACCTATACACAAGCCTACGCGGACGATGTCGCCGTTCTGTCTGTCGGGTCAGACCTTGGGTCTGTCTGCTCTCTGGCGCAGAGATCCTTGGGTTTGATCGATGATTGGTGCACAATGAATGGGCTTTCAGTGAACCCTCTTAAAACTACGGTTGTTCTCTTCACGAGAAGGAGGAATATCACTGGTCTGTCTCAACTTGTGCTAAAAGGTGTCACTATTCCGATTTCTGATGAAGTCAAATATCTGGGCATGTTGAATCAAAAACCGATAAAGCGCTGTCGACTTTCTGTCAGTGCAAAGGCGCTTTTGGGAAGACATGGGGCTTATCTCATAAAAGGGTCCTATGGATCTATACGGCAATGGTAAGACCACTTCTCTCATATGCATCGGTTGTGTGGTGGAACAGGCTTTCGCGGAAACGTGTTATGGCCTCTTTCGCCAAACTCCAAAGAACGGTTTGCCTTGGCTGCACAGGGGCCTTCCCCAGCACTCCGGGCTCTGCTCTAGATGCTTTGATGAACCTCCCCCCCCTTGATATTTTTATCATGGGGTGTACGCTGAAAACCATCTCCCGGTTAAAGAGAGGTGGCTTTTGGTACCACGCGCATTGGAGTTTTGATGCACTTGTGCGAGAATTATCCTTTGACCCCTGTCTTATGGATATGCCGTCTGACGCAATGACACCAGAAATCCTACTGCGACAAAACTACCATGTCAACTTTCCTCAGGCAACTGAATGGCTTTTGCCAGACTCAGAGCCAGGGAAGGAATGCCATCGTGTATTCACGGATGGCTCAAAAACCGGACAGGGGTCTGGTTCTGGAGTCTTCGTGGAAAGCGAGAACATTAGACTACACTACCCCTTGGGTAACCATGCGACTGTCTTCCAGGCGGAGATTTTCGCTATCCTTATGGCTATGCGCTATATTGTGACAAACAGGTGGAGGGCTAGAAGCATATGCGTTTGCAGTGATAGCCAAGCTGCTTTAAAAGCGCTGCTCAACCCTCTTACCTCGTCCAAGTTAGTGCTCCAACTCAAGCTTTCTCTGAACTTGGTCGGTAGGCTCATCGCTGATGAGCTGGCCAGGTTGGGTTCAGAAGAAGATTTCTTAGGACCTGAACCTGCGTTGGGTTTGCCTGCATCTGTGGTTAGGTCATCCATTGATACTTGGGTTTCTCGTAAACACGAGTGTCGTTGACGTGACTGTGCTGGGTGTAGACAGACCAAACGACTGCGCCCTGACATCTGCAGGGGGTCGGCGTCTTTCCTTCTGTCTCTCAGGAGAATCGACTGCAGTAGTTGTGTCTGAGTGCTCCTTTAGATAGTAACAACCTCCGACAAAGAAGAACAAGAAGAAGATGAAAAAGATTGGGAACCCCTGATATAGGATTCGTTAGCCCGAATAATCATCGGGGCTTATTGTTTCAAATGTTATCGAAAGTGTTTTGGATTGTGTCAAAATGACATTAATTTGACAACCATTCGGGAGGAGACACTGGGGCTGCTGAAATCCTACACTACACGTAAGGACTTTATGCACTACCACTGGTTCGCATCTGGAACGTGAATCATCCGATTAAAGTGCAAGCACATGCATTACGTCCTGCAAATCGCTGTTACGGCTGAAACTTGCTGTGGCTGCAAAGTTTTCCAACAATAAATAAAGCATCTGAAACAAAATATATTTCTTCTCATTTGTAAAATATTTGAATATACCTACGTGATCGTCATTTATCATTTTACAAACTAATTTACTGCCTGCAAATTTTTTTTGTGAAGACAGAAATAAAACAGCTAAACAGTCAAATGTCAACTAGCATAATGCTGCCAAGTCACAGTAAGACTGTATTTTATCTAAGCTTATTATAAGATTGCAAAAAAAAAACACGCCTAATGTAAAGAAAGCATTTTCCTTTTGTTTTGTTTGACAGCAATCCTGTTTAAGGCATGAGTCTAGTTGGATGAATTAACATATTGCATGACTACGTCGGTACCCCATAAATTGCTTCATTTTGGCATAACTTACTTTATATAGCTTTGATAATAATTGTACCCATACTATGGATCAAACTGTGCATCTTCGCCCTCCAAAAAACCATTGCCAACCAACGAAAGCTAATCAAAGGTTAGCTTCAATTCTAGGTACCCGCACCATGGTTAGGTATCGGCTTAATACATAATATTATGAAGTAAAATTTTTTCCTTCCTGCTGACCCAACCAACTATTTTAGTTTTTAGCCCTGATGAAAAATACTGCCCTCAATTTTTTCACTCAGAACTTTTGTTGGTTAACAGTTTTCCACGCCAGCCACCATAAAGAAAGCTCTTCATCATGGGTATTGAGCTGTCCCTTCGCCCAACCAAACTATATCGTGTACAAAATGCCTTAAAGCGGCGAAGACGAGCATCAGACTTTGCCACTTCAATACTTGTAAAAGGTTTTTTCCGTCCTCTTTGTTGCATACTTTCCATTGCAGCCACTTTCCCGAATCACTTTTCTTTTTGTATTCTCGGCGAGACTCCATTAAATTAACTAATTGGAATAGTTTCGGTATTTGCACCGGCTTAAGTGAAAATTTCACGGTTGCCTGTGTTCCTTTCAGTGTGCGCTCTTGCCGATTTTATTGATATGAGCTAAGTAGTAAACAGCCCGTTTGCAGTGATTTAGTTAGTTTGCTTGCGCTCTCAATTGTAATAGATGTAGATGTGTAGTGTACTCACATGTTCAAGATTACATGGCTCTTAGTTGGTGTAAAAGGCACGAGTTTCACTCCCATGCAAACCATTAGCTTGGCGAGCGATCATAAAGTGGTTGGTTGACAGGAGCATTCTCTGAAAATACTCTCTGTGTGGCGGTAATTTAGACAAGAGGTCGAATGGTTGATTGTACCGATTGATTGTGCACTTTTAGCGAAAATGCGATAGATACATTCTCGAGATCTCACTTTCGTTAACGTGCTAGGTGCTACCACCCCACAGTTACATGCTCTCGCAACGTGCTGAGTATGCAAATTGTTTGGTCCTTGTCGAAAGATCGATACAGAAATATGCGACCGTTGCGTTGGTGAGGTGGAATCTCGTGTACCAGCCGCATGTCACATCCTCTAGGGCACTTTAGTTATGTGTGCAATTGTTACTGGCATATTGGCATGTTCTTTTCCGTTCTCCCGTCACTCAAGCACCACGATATATGCAAAGGTACGTTGCTTCCAGTTAGATGATGACGTCGGTGCACGTGGTACTGTCAATGGTGGCTGTTTCCTGGCACTCATGCATGCGTTTTCTATCTGTGTGTTCGGTTGTTTGGTGGAAAATTTAAATTGACATTTCTTGGAAATATGAATGTCTGGCATAGAATCAGAACAGGTTTACCTATGGTATTTCAGAGTGAAATATATCGCCGGAGTATTGCAGTGTCACACTGACAAATGTGATACAGGTTTCTGTTGCTATATGGTCGTGCTGTAGAATGCAACACATTTAATCTCAAAGTACGTTTTGAAACGTCAATAAAAGAGAGGGTAAAACCATTTTTAAAAATGTCCACCCTACCCCACCCATTTTTTTTAGCTTCTCCATTTTTTTATACCAAAGATGACAAAAATAAAATGCGGGCAGGGCACAAGGCACAGGAACACAATAAATCAAGAACTGAAAGCCAATTTTATCAGTTTTTTAGTTATCTAATAATGCCCAACTTGGGGACAAACTAATTTGCTTTTGTGGTATGTAGTTAATCACACTGAATTATTTCGAGGATATCTTCGGATAACCTAATAGTTGACTAATGAGATTAGAACTTATCATCCAACTTACTAAAGGACTAACGAACAACTTGCTAAGGGTCCAGTTATAGCTATTTGGAAAGTGTATACCTACTTAAAAATATGAAATAATAACCGCGTTTTATTATCCCCAATGGATCATCGATTTACCCGCAATACAGCAAATCTACGACATCCTGTGTTCTATCGGGTTCAATTTTCATAATCCAGATAGCCAATTCCAAAACCCAAAAATTTAAGTAATTTTTATTTCTGAATGTTTCCACTTCTTCTCTGTGCTATCAAGTACGGAGTTGCCGCATCGTAAAATGGCAGAATAAAAATTTGCAACTACGAATTTAATGTGTTTAAACTAAAATTGTCCAAATCTTAATATGCCATCTATATATTAGTGTAGTTTTTAGCAATTCTGTAGCAAATTAAAAGAAAATAACCGTAGTTTGATGTTGTTCGAAATTTCTAAAGATTGAATAAAACAAGAAAAAACTCACGAATGGCAGCGCCATTAAAAAGTAAATACAGAGAAACAGCTGTGTGCAAAATGTCATCAAAAATTCAAATAAAACAGCAAGCAATGGATATAAATACAAATAAATAGCACATTTAAAATGTCTTTTTACTCTTTAAACATATTTTTAAGACTAACAATAGTCTGGACGAGGGATGAAACAATCGCTTTCCTCCATTCCTATTCAACGTACATCAATTACAGCTGGAGTTATGTTTACTATTTGCTTCGTAGGTATGACGAAAAATAATCAGGGGTGCCAAACTTGCAAAGTAATATTTTTTCATGATCTGGATCGTTTTATTATCAGAGGATGATCTATTATGGATCATTAGCGATACTAAAACGCGGCTAATATCAAAAATAAACATTTTACAAAAAGACGTCTACAGCTATGTATCAGAAAAAAATTTTCAATAAAATGCAGAAAAAAATCAGCCTAGAGCAAATGGACCGAAAGAACATTTTACGGATCCGAATCCAGCAGAAAAACTTTTTCTGGTGCATGTAACAGTAAAAAAGTGAAACAATTCAGTTAAACGATTAGAAAAGTTTTCCGGATACGAACAAATCTAACATCTTCTTAATACACAAGTTGGTACTTGTTCACGGCAGAACCACAGAAGATATCCACCATATGTTCCCGTGGTGCTCCCGATTATTTTTGTTTGGTTTAAACCCCCTTCCCTCCCTAGGTGGCGCTGGTTTTGATTTTCATTTAAATTTTTAATTATGGGCCGACTTGGTTCAAAATCAAACTAAAGGGTTTTCCAATGAGTGGTGTTATTGTGAATGGCCCGCTATTTCGGTAGCTGTCACTTTTGAAGCTTTTATTTTTTGACATTTGATAAGTAGAAACTACGCCATTACTAAAACTGGAACGAAACACGCTTCAACAACGCATTGAAATTATTAAAATTCACTACAACAATGGTGAAAATCTTGCAGTCACAGTTCGCAAAACTAAAGCATTTTTTGGTCATCGTGAAGCACATTGTCGGACCGCAATACAGAAATTGGTGGAAAAATTCGAGCTGTTGGTACAAGTTAGTGATGTGAAGAATAAAACCCGTGCACGTCGCTCAAGAACAACTGAGAATATTGCTGCTGTAGCCCAATGTATTGAAGAAAACCCAGGTTTGTCCATTCCTCGTCGTTCTTTGGAATTGGGCATTCCACAAACGTCATTACACAGTATTTTGCATGAAGACTTGGGCCTTAAGGCTTATAAAGTTCAGTTAACACAAGGACTCAAGCCGGCCGATCATCAACAACGTCGTGTCTTTGCTGATTGGGTCCTTGAAATGCATCAAAATGATCCGGAATTCCATCGAAAAATGAGGCTATCGAGGACATAGGGCAACTTTGCGATTTGGTTATGGAAAATTTCATGAAAAGGATATGGTTCTGTAAGCGTGCTCGTGGTGGCCATTTTGCTGATGTTGTTTTTCATTATTAACCGCATACCTTCCTCTTTATTATGAAATAAACATCCGATCATTTATCTCAAAAAATGTCATTTTTCTTTGAATACCAAAATAACACCTCTTATTGGAAAACCCTTTATATATGTACCTAATATTTATCTATACATATAATAAAACTGTAGCAATTTTCGTTGTCAGCTAAAAACTCAAAAACTACTGGACAGATTTCGATGAAACTTTTTTTTAAATGTTCTTTAAGACTGTGAGACTGCTATAGGCTATGTCGTTTATAGCCACGTCCTTAGGAACAGTTTTTAGACAAAATGTATTTTTTGAAGTGAAAATATATACATACCTACACAATATATACCTTGCTACAAATGGATGTTTATACTTTTGCGATCGTGCGACAGGATAAACAAAAACAAAACAAGACTAGCATACGTATATCTCGCATTCAAGGGTTGATTTGTTTTCGCAGTGAGTGCTATGGTCAGTTGTATGAAGGTATGTATATTATGATCGTATGTCCGATGCAGGATGGGGATGGGGTGCGTGCTACAATATGGCATGGGTTATATTAATAATCTTCATCTTCATAAGAGAAGAGACGTATAATACGAGACAGGTTTCATTTTAGAATTTCATTCTGATATGTGGTATAGTAACAGTGTAGCGTTGGGGTAGGTAGTTGCTTGGATTCCATAAGAAGAGGGAAACAAAGGAAAGGAAATGCAGTATTCCAAATAAGCAGCAAGATCTAGGAGAGGGAGAAATTTTCTTTTTCTCCTAAAAGCGCGAAAAATACTGGACAGATTTCAATGAAACACTCAAAGTGTAATTTTAAATGAACCAAATATAATTTTGTGCGAGCGGGCAAGGTGAGCACGGGTCCAGCTAGTAACAAAATGAAGTTCTTGGCGATTTTCATAATTTGGACCCAGTAGGTGGCGCTGTGGTGGAGATAGTAATTCTTTTAACGGTGCTACGGCGACATATCCCTCGAAATGCAACTTTTGGGCGCCCCACAAGACAGGCTGCTAATGCTCATGACCATTCAGTACACTTGACAACCGCGAGGACATCATCTACAAGACTACAATTTGCAGCAATTTAAGTGCAGAACTAACATACATCTGCAAGCATCTCGGGGCGATGATGAAGCGTTATAGGTTTGCCTTTCCCGGGAGAAGTATTTAAAAAAAAAAATAAAAATATTCTGTATGGGTATTGGTTACTTAGGATGATTAATAAATTCGTAAATTAAGTTTAATAATTATTTTTTTTTTGTTCCATAAATTCTTTTTATTTAATTTTATTTTATTTAATTTTAAAAAATTTCCCAAACTTAATTTAAAAAACGCAAACATATATCTTTTACGTGGTGCTACCATATCTACCTGGGGTCTATTCACAATCATACTTTTATGTACTTCTTTTTTCTTAAATATTCGCTTTTAAATGTGACGTGCCCACCTTTGAAAGTATTGGGTTTAATATTCTTTTCCTTTACGGATAATAACTACAAAAACCATCTATAAATAGCAACAGAAAAAGTCCTTACGTTAAACAATTCAATGCCGATTGAAGCAACAGTTATTGGAGAAGATGTGCTGATTGCGCGCATTTCAATGATTGCAAACGATTTGCCTCTGGCATCACAATAATCATACATAGAGTTCACGTAATCGCTTTTAAACAATTTTAGTCTTGATCCAGAAAGGGAACGCCAGCTATATTTTTAAAGCTGCATTATCTACTGTAATAAATAAAAATAACTTCTAAGTCTTCACACAATAATAATAAAAAATAATTAATTTCTTTAATATCTAGTTAACAAATACAAACCGTAAATTTTTATTAAATACGCTACTAATAGTTAAACTTTTAGAAAGCAATTTCCTTCACCTAAATGAAGTATTCAGTAATTTTATTTTGCTGTCGTTTTGGAAATGTTAATATTTAGGTGACCGACATTATAATATAATTCTATTTGGAATTTATTTCTAATAAATTTCCCCAACCAAAGGGTTTGGTTAAGGAAAATAATCTCTATTGTCTCAAAAATAATTCAACTATGTACATAATGCAGTAAATTATTGCGCTCCGTATCATTCTAAGCTATTATGTTGTTTAGTTATACCGTGGTATGTTTATAACGCTAATTATACTATAAGTATATAATTTTATTTATAACAACAATTTCCAAAGTTGACACAACCCAGGTGTGCGTAAATTTGTATGAACATTGGTTGGAAATCTTTTTAAAAATCATCGCTCCTCTAATTTCCTAATCCTCCATCATAATCACATGCTGGTTGGGTAACATTCCTTTTTTTATAACACATGCATAACGTAAATGAATTATTAAGATTTACAGTGTTTCATGTTTAAGGGAAATTACAATTCCTTTTTTTTTGCAAAGCAAAGAGCAAACAAAATTAAGGACGATAATTTCCTTCGCAATCCCTGCGTTTGTGGAAGGATTAGGTATTTCATGACACGCGTGAGGCAAATGATACACTCATCATCACACATACCCATCGCTTCGCTGAATGTATTTGTTAAATCCTTTATGGATCTAAATTACCAAGAGTTGAAGGAAGAACAACAACATAACTCCAAGAAAATATTACCATGTTTTCATTCATTGAGGCGAATGGCCTTCAGAGTGATGGGAGTAATTGAAAATCCTCAGGACGAGACGTCGAGTCTGCAACACAAATACAGATGAGCAAATAAGAACATAAGGCAGACAAAAGGGGTAACAAAAAATCACTGAGATGGTTAAATGATTTAATTTGCTATACCAATGGGTCATTGCGTGACATACCTAATTCTAACAAGGCTTTAAAATAATACAATTTTATGTACCACTCACTCAATAAAATTTGGGTTTAATATACATACCTATATATGGCTGACTAAGCTTTTATTGCGGTCTGCTAGAATAATAAATGTTCGTCAAGGCGTCAAAACATCTTAGTTGTAGGCAGTGTGATTTATTCATTATTATAAATTGTCATTTTAGCACTTTTGTGTGACAATTAAGTTGATTGGAAATTTTATACTATCGTTAAAGTGAATAAGCCATTGAAAATCAGACTTTAATTTTAGCGCGAGCAGGATACTAGGCTTTACTAGCGAAACCCCCGCACTCTTCGTAGTGCAAAATAGAAAAAATAGAAAAACTATTTCAAATTCATTTAAATCAGTGATAAACAGTTTCTATTGTAATGCCCTGTGGCCTGTGGTACACAACATTTTTGATTTTTTCAGGATTCGTAGAAAATTAATTCCTTTCTATCAGGACATTGCACATCAATGCTAAAAATTTTCCAAACTTTAGCTCCGATGAGTGTCATCCCTTTATCTATTTTTGACCAATCTTCACTGGAAAACAATCGATTCGGCGGTTTTCGAAATATTCGATTTTTAATGTTTTTCTTTTTTATGGGCGGTGCCATGCCCCTTTGTCCAATTTTGACGAATATTCACAGGGATACTCCCAGGCCAATCTTTAAAATTGTATGTAAATTTGAACTCAATCGATTCTGTGGTTTTTGAGATATAAGATTTTGATTTGGCGCAACAGGCGGTAGACACCCAAGGCCTAGCTTCTCGCAACCATTCGTTTTGTGTGAGTTTCTATTTTTGGGACGAATGGAAGGGACCTACAATTTTATGCCGAGTCCGAACGGCTGAATTGAGAAGCTTTTTCAGGACAGTCATACTCTCGGATGTTTGTCAGACGTTCGCGAGAGATGGCGCAGTAGAAAAAAACTTTAAGATGTAATTTGTGTTTTTCCGGCGATTGAACCTGGGATCCCTCGCACAGTAGTCCAACACACTAACCACTGCGCTACGTAAAAATTAATTACTACTTAATTAAAACTTGTGAACGTGACAATGATTTTTCAGCCAAAAAAGCCTCACAACTCGCCTTTCTTCCGAGCACGGTCGCGTCTGCAGTATATGTCGACGTACAATCAATTATCCAACATTTAGTTATACACATTCCGTCATCGATCATTTTTCCATAAAAATTCATCGCATTATTACCACCTTCCATTTAAAGAAACATAAATTCCTTTTTTTTTTACTCTTTCATTTGAACAAATAATCATTAATTTGTGTCAATAATTTATTCACCACTTCGCATGAACGTATGGAATGTTAAAAATACGATTAATTTTTCAATGAAATTATTTTAAAACGTATGTGCAGCCGACCCCTCTGTGCTCTTTTAAAAACAAAATACAGATTTAAGGCAAAAATTCCCACATGATAAAAACAATGAAAAACACATATAATAAAACAGCAAATCCATTTTCGCATTGACACAATTTAATTGGCTTCGGATGAACGCGCCCGCTTCTCAATATACGTCACAACTCTCAACCATTCCCTTCCCACCACCGTACATGACATGACATCTTTTCCATACAGTAGTGCAATTGCAATATATACCTACCTACCGTCAGTGAATCACCCACATCGGACGTCCAGGTCGAATAACCTCTGGACGTACAGAATACAGAAAAAATGCCATCGAACCATGTGTGCAAATTCTTGTTACACTTTTGCAGGAGTGGCTAAAGGATTGCTGTTTTTGTCCCTTTAATCCTTCTGATGAATTGTGAATTGAATGGATTTTCCTCTGTTTTTTGTTTGCGTCCAGGCAACCGGCAACTTTATAGTTGCCACGAATGTACTCGCTCTCATATTTATGCATTTTTAATTGAATATTAAATTCACTTTCACAACAGAAGAGTGCATTCGTTACGATCTGATTCTGAACCCTGTTCTAAATTATGTAAATGATTTCAAGTGAGCAAAAACCCCAACGAGATTCACATGACTTTACCATAAGGTAAAGTTTTCACCATCAGGTTATATTATACCGCTTATAATAAAATCGATTATTTACAAATCTTCGATTTTTTGGTAGTTTTCTGAATTTAAAAGTTTTCGTTGGTTGGTTGGCTTATGGCTATCAGCCATCAAGTGGAATTTTGATGGGATTCATCCCAATGGCATGAGTAGTGAAATATATACTAAGTGACATTTACAAAGAATAAATCATCTGCAGCTTCTATTGGCGTTTTCTTGCCACAATGTTTGTATGGATTTTCCGTTTAGGTATTTGTGAAGATCATTGTCGATTCTGTACTTGAGTTTGAATTCTATGAAACAGGATATCTGCAGACATATGCACGTGTCAAAAAGTCTAGATTATCTTCATACATAGACATATATTATATGATGTATGAACTCAGCCATCTAAAATTGTCAACGAGGTAAAGATCATTATATTCTGTTTAATGTGCAGCGGTTCTGGGTGACAGAAAGACGCAAGCTATATAGTTATGAGTCATCGACAATAGTATCATAAATAATAATACTCGTACCGTACGTAAGAATACTTGAGCAAGAAAGCGGCAAAAGTTTTGGTACGCGAGAAACAATTTTCACTCATTCATCATCAGACGAAATATTGTGTATCTATACCTATCCTGTTCTATGTTTTCATTGATAGTTTAAATGTGGTCCCCCCATTTTTTTGCTTAGTTTGCGTATGAAAATATTTTAAAGAATTTGAAGCAAATTGCTAATTTGTATGTGTAATCTATACATACATATAAAAAAACTGTAGCAATTTTCGTTGTCAGCTAAAAACTCGAAAACTACTAAACAGATTTCAATGAAACTTTTTTAAAATGTTGCCTAAGACTGTGAGACTGCTATAGGCTATGTCGTTTATAGCCACGTCCTTAGGAACAGTTTTTAGCCAAAATGTATTTTTTGAAGTGAAAATGAAATGAACGTGAAAGTGGTAACAGTGTAGGTTTGGGATAGGTAGTTGCTTGGATTCCATAGGAAGAGGGAAACAAAGGAAAGAAAATGCAGTATTACCAATAAGTAGCAAGATCTAGAGGGAGGAATTTTCTTTTTCTTCTAAAAGCGCGAAAACTACTGGACAGATTTCAATGAAACACTCAAAGTGTAAGAGCGGGCAAGGCGAGCACGGGTCCAGCTAGTCATTCTCTATATATCTTATATCTAATTTAATAGGAGAATTGCACAGAAACTGAAAAGGGTAAACTAATTTTTCTTAAGTCCATACAGATTTATAAACCCACACTACAAATTGCCATGAATATTTCCAATTGTAAATTTGTAACAGCTATGGAAATCTTTGAGAGATTTAAAATGCAATGCATCGGGCACAAGAGATATATAGGTACTAACTAGCTTTTGGCCACGGCTTCGCTCGCGCAGTCCTCGGGATTTGGTACACAGGGATTCCTTCACAGTCAGTTAGTTCCCTCTGAAACCTATCTATCTAAAGTACCTAAGGAGCAATTTGTATCTCTGAAAAATATGTTTACCGCCCTATTGGAGAAAACAGTTCAAAAATTATATGATCAATACTTGTTGGTGAAGCGCTGGCATCTCAACACAGATCACACTATGTATAGCAGATTGAGCCACTATCTACGCGACAAAACATATCTCCTTGTTGGCAAATACACCGATATGATGAACACCATCTTTAGATCTTTAGACTAAGGGGGAACTCTGCACATACTATGCAACATATGCAACCAAAAAGATCGTGAGGATGTGTACCACTTTCTAGCAGTATGACTTCATTCTTACAGAATTCCGCTTGAATATCTTTGGAGTACGTACGCTGGAGTTGGGTTAAGCGATAGGCATATTGAACGGCGACAGAGGTTGGGACGCATTACAAAGTTTCAAATTGATACGATGAAGGGTTCGTGAGTTAAAAAAAGGGCCCCCCTTAAAAGCGGTCATCGTCAATAACTCGGGACCCAAACAAAATGTCCGAAATATGACAAATTAATTATCTTTATTGCCTATAATAGAGTACACAAACCGAGTTTAAAGTCGATCGGATGAAAAATAAAAATGTTTCCATACAAACTTTGACCCCCTTTTACCCCTTTAGAGGTTGAATTTCCAAAATCGGAGAAAACAGTTCTTTATTTTTTAGAGAGTAAACAAACCGAGTTTGAAGTTAATCGGATGAAAAATAAAAGTGTTCTTATACAAATGTTGACCCCCTTTTACCCCTTTAGGGGTTGAAATTCGAAAAATCCTTCCTTAGTGCTTGTATAAATCATAAAGGGAACCACCTTGCAAAATTTCAGCTTTCTAGAGCAAAGGGTTTAGGCTGGGCGATGATGACCAGTGAGTGGTAAACTTCATTTCTATACAGACAGAGTTTTTCAATAAGAGCGCTACAAAAGTTTTTTTTATATAAAAAAGAACGGTTTTGGATATAAATGAAATTCTTTATTCCTGTGAAAGTACGTTCGATGCCATTATGCATGGAACTCGATTTCTTTTGCATGGCCACCATGGGCACGCTTGCAGAAGTCCAGACGCTGAACCCAATTTTCGACGGTTTTCAAGCATAAATCGGCCGATACTGCTGCAATTACACGTTCGATATTCGTACGAAGTTCATCATTTGGGCTTTCTTCAACTGAAGCCTCAGCGGCAGCAATATTCTCGACACTACGGGCACTTCTTTGTCTCACTGGCACGGGAACATTTTGTACTATGCCTGTGGATTCAAATTTTTCCACTAGACGCTCAATTGTTGATCTGCTAGGACGATTATGACGACCATAAATTGGACGTAGCTCTTTTAACGTTGAGGCTACTGACTCCGAATTTCGGTAGTAAATTTTAATGATTTCGACTCGTTGTTGGCTCGTAAAACTTTCCATTATGAAATGACAAACCTTACTGAAAAGAAATATCAAAAGAGCGGCAAGAAATTCGGCGTCGTTTGCTGTCACTGTCGCTATACTTTTGTAGCGTCCCTATTGAAAAACCCTGTATATACTCCCGTATTAATAAATACCGAATAGCGGCGAATTAGCTTTATCACATCTGATAACTCGTAATTCTTATTCATAAATATATCTTAGCTTTTACTGACATGTTTAACGAGCGGATAACTTAACTCACCAAATTCGGCGTATAGAGAGTGGTTAACTTACCCACACAGAGATAACCTTGTCCAACTGCTATCCACATAATTTCAAATACACGTATACCAACAAAAAGTTCCATTGGACGCGAGAAATTTAAAAGCAGAAAGAGAATTTCAGAGAGAATCTAAAAATCGCAAGCGGAAGCACATAACTTGCTCTCAGCATGATCGATAGAGTCAGCTAATGGAATATGACAGATTTCCAACCATGTTTAGTACAGTTTGGACGCAGTGCTGCCGTGCGTTTAATGATGTATGTATGTATGATTTAATGTATAGCTAATATGGATATAAGATGTATTTATAAATAATAAAAGTCCACTATCCGTCTGCCAGCTATCAGATGGATTAAAGAGCGAATAGGGCTTTTTTATTACAACCGCTGATAGAAGATAGATTGATTCATTGTGTCACTAACAATTTTTTTTCACAGCAAATGATACGTTTTGTTGTGTGAGTTTCATCACACTCCTTACCAATGCCTGATGCATGCGCTCCATGATTTTCATTTTAAATCTTACAAACATCACAAATTTCCAATCAGAAAAGTTCAGGGCAATCTGTAGCATGGACTTGTAAATCCTTATGGACTTCAAGAAAATTATTTTATACTTTTTAGTTTAGAAAATTTTTTTATTTACATTATTATGTACATATTAAAATGTTATGTTATAACCAAACACCTCAAATTAAAAAAGAAAACTGTTGCTAATGTTATGACATTTAGTCGATGCTCATTTAAAGTTATTTACAAAAATAAAATTATTTAAATCTGGACGAAGTTTTCAGCGGAGAGAAAAATTCACCACCAACGCAACGTAGGCAAAAAAAAAAAATCATATCCACATCTACAGCCATGGATAAGACTCAATTTAAGATGCATCATTAACCCATGAGCATTTCTTTTTCGCTACCTCTAGCGTACAATCAACGGAGCAGGACTAAAACTCTGATGAAAAGAGAAAAGTACTTCATTCTAAATGTAATCACATTAAAACTCCATGAGGATTCGGCGACTTTTTTGTGTTCGTTCTAAAATTCTCAATCATACTTTTAATTAAAAATTCACAAAAAAAAATATTTTAAGTACTACGAAGCAAAGTACCGAGAAGCGTACAGAAATTTGGTTTTCCAACGATGACATTCATGCTCTGCTTTAATTTATTTCTCATAATATAAATATGTATACGAATACATAAGTGTTCTGACAAGATACGCGCGAATTTGAATTCCAAATGATTTGTTAACTCTTCTCGATAAACAAAAAAAAATTATTTCTACTTAAGCAACCTGACAATCAAAAATGACTGCAACATATATTTTCCTACTTTAGCGAAAAGAAGGAGACTCTAATTGCTAGGATATCAGCTTCATGTGATTAATATTCATTTATTACAAAAGTTTTCAGCTATTGCCAAGATATTATACGAGGAACTTTCACTGCAGTGATGAGAGTAATAAAATATTCTACGCTGCAATCTCTATATTAGCTTCATTTCGGGTGGAATACACACACAAGCTCACATACACTTATGTGGAGTTTGTCGACACCTTTGGCCATGCCAGAAGTAAATCGAACCGCATGCACTTGTATATCCCCACGATAAGATGTTTTAGTAGAGGATCAAGTTCGATAGAGCATAGTAGGCGCGCATTCAACTGTTAAATCCCAGCGCATAGAGTTAAGGATTAAGTGAAATCGGTTATGGCAAATGGCATTCAGTTAAATTTACAGTGGCGAATGGAAATTTTGGAACGGCTGAAAAAAGGTACCTACAAATCTATGCCGAGTCTGAACGACTGAATTAAGGAACTTTTTCTAATGACAATTGTTATACTCCAAATGTTCGTCAGGAGAGACCTGGTGCAGTGGTAACAACCTTAAGATGTAAATTGTGGTTTTTCGGGGATCGAACCTGAGACCCTGCGCACAGTAGTCGAGCCACGGTTACGATACATCATCATCATCATCATTATCATTTTCAATGGTCCGCTTGTCCATTAAGTGGGTCGCGGGTATAGGTTGCTCAAGTGGACCCTCCGATAGCTCTCGATCCTCCGCCATCGACTCTAAATCATCAAGGGCAATCCCCATACGGGTATTGGAAAGATTATGGACTTGATCTAACGATCTCATCGTTGGTCTACCTAGAGGACGCCTACCCGATGGTACGGATTCCATAGCACGTCGTGGAATCCTGGTCGGGGACATGCGTTTAACATGACCAAACCACCGAAGCATGGATCGCTCCGTCCGGAGAAGTAGCTGCTCGACATTGAGTTACTCACGTATTCTGGTATTTCTGATGCGATCTCGATGGGTCACATCAGCAATACTACGGAGAAATCTCATTTCGGCAGCTTGTATCCGCGATCTTATTCTTTCGGTCATTACCCAAACCTCATGACCATAGGTGAGAGTTGGAACAAACACCGAATTAAAGACTGACAACTTAGCTTTGACACCAAGTCCAGTCCTCCTAATAACAGAATGATCAAGCTGTCTCAAAATTGACGCAGCCTGACCAATCCTACAGGAAAACTCGGCATTGCTCCTTCCATCACTCGTGAATAAGACCCCGAGATACTTAAACTTTTCCACCTGTTTCAATGGGACTCCACTAACATGCAGAGTGCATTGAACAGGCGTTCTGGAGACGACCATCACTTTAGATTTGTTCACGTTTACCTTCATCTTAGCTTCAACACAAACGGCTACAAACCGATCGAGTGCGCGCTGAAGTTCAGTCTGAGAGGATCCAAGGATGACCAAGTCATTAGCGAAGAGCAAATGACTTATCCTCAGATCTCCCAATTCGAAACGTTCCTCGCCAAGACTGTTCTGGAACATCCAGTCCATATAAGTAATGAAAAGGAGAGGCGACAAGACGCACCCCTAGCGAAGTCCAACGCCCACGGTGAAAGGTATTGATTTAACGCCGTTTACCCGAACACAGCTTTTACAGTTTGTGTAAAGAGATTGAATGGCTGTCAAGCGAGAACCGTCAACTCCATACTCCTGTAATACACTCCAGAGTTTTCCTCGTGGGACTCGGTCATATGCTTTCTCCAAATCTACGAAGCATGCGTAAACAGGTGTAGCATACTCCCAAGCCTTTTCAAGTACCATTCTGAGACTGACAACCGGTTGTGCTTCTGCCGGGACGAAAGCCGCTCTGCTCATCTCCTAATTATGCCTTGACCATCAATGGGCCCATCCGTGGGCGAGCAATAACATCACTGAATTATGCACATTTTACATGCAACTGTTCGGTAGTTCGGCCCCAGTTTTAACCTATATTCTTTCGGTCTCGATTTCTGGGACACTTTTAAACGTAGATCACTTCAAATTACCTAAGGAGGGGTAAATGAGTTTTTAATGTGGCTTTACATCGATCATTCGCATGCAATTTTATCCATTTTTGAGTTGGTGAACTCCCGAGCTTAGAAATGAGCTATGCTATCGCACTGCGTCTTACTTATAACTAATTCTAGTTTTCATTGCGAGCATTTTATAATAAATACACATTTTTAGTGACTTAAAATGTCATCGGCAGTAGACAGTAAAGGTAGGCCGATTCCGTCTAAACTGACAATTTTCACATTCGAAAATTGTGTTCAGACGAAGAAAATATTTCAAAGCACTCTAAAATAAAATCAAAGTTTTTGTTATTCTTAATTTAAAATGCCAAATTTGTCTTAACAAATATGACAGACAAATTTTGCTCACAGAACTGTCATAAAATTTGCCATTTTGACCCGATTATCAGATTATACCTACTGCATGTCTGAATTATGACAGAATTAATAAGAACTTGCATTTTATCTGAGAATTATACAATACGCCCTACTAAAAGTCATTTTTAACCTCCACATTAAATATTTTGTAGGTCGCAATAGATTAAATGGAAAATTTCACCATTGTGAGTTCATAAAATTTAACTTGGACACTAAAAATAATAATTCGTAACGCGCAATATTTGTAATGCTCACCTAAAATGTATTCCAAGTCAAAATAGAAAAATTTAGCCACTGTAGGTTTGTAACCACTGTATCTACTGGCTGCCTGTGGGAAGTCGTTTGACCTTTGGCGCAGTTTTTGGACTATTGTCAAATTTTGTGGCAATGCGTTTCTATGAAATGAGGGCATGAAAGTGCAAGTGCTATGCATCGTAACAGGATACAGCTATGAAAGTAGGTTTATTGATTTTAGAAGAGAGAATAGAAAATGATGCAATATTCTGTAATGCATCTATATGAGACTACTATCAGGATACACCAGTCGACCTGTAAAATTGTTGTGGACAAGCCAATTGAGATGACATTAATTTAGGATTAAGTGGAAACTTGGTCGTCGTGATTGCACACGAAATGTGACAAATGCGTATAAAGCAAGTGTAGATCGGAAAAGACCAGTAGGGACTTAGAATTTGTGCAATGATTGGATTTAAGGATTTTGTTGATGAATTGGTAGTACATATTGTAACAGTGATTATGTTGACTCTCAGGGATTTGTCTATAGGAATTAAATGTTAAATATACATATGTATATGCACTGTTAGAATACGAATAATATTTTTATATATACGAATTTAATTTTGTTACATAATAAATTTTAATGATGGGGTATCCTATATTCGTCTTCCAAATTATGACTTCCAGAAATTAAGTCTTAGTCGAAACTTTGAAGATAAAAATTAAGTTGAATAAAAACAAAGTCAATGGACTAAAAAATGTCCAAAAAATCTTCAATTCAAATGATTTTTTTTTATTCTCCGAAATTTACATGCCATTCTGAGTCGGACATATGGGTGACAGACGCATGCCAACATAAGTCAGCGTCAATAATATGCCGAGTACACGACATGCACCCCTTTATGACATATTCTGACGTCGAATTAACGTCAGACTGGCATACGTGTGTCATGTTTGGCATGTCGTGTACTCGTAGCTTACTTACTACCAGCGGAGCTCTTTAAATACGGTGGTGATGTTTTGGTAAGGAGCATGCACCGAATCATCAACCAAGTATGGGTGGAAGAAAACATGCCCGATGACTGGACTATCAGCTCCATATGCCCCATCTACAAAAAAGGCGATCCTATGTCTTGCAAGAACTATTGAGGCATATCCCTGCTAAATGTCGCATACAAGATCCTATCCAACGTACTGTGTGAACGTCTAAAACCGTTCCGCAACACACTAATCGGCACGTACCAGTGTGGCTTCCGGCCCGGCAGATCGACTATAGACCACTTGGAAAAGACCAACAAATTTCAAGTCGAAACTCACCACTTCATTATCGACTTCAAAGCCGCGTATGATAGCATACATCGTCAGGAGCTCTATATGGCGATGGCCGAATTCGGAATCCCCCCAAAACTGATTCAGCTGTGTCGCGTGCTGGAAGCAGCTCTTCCGAATTATTTAAAACATGCACCAGATTTCGGCAAGGAGACGCTCTATCATGCGGCTTCTTCAATCTCGTACTGAAGCAGATAGTGCGCAGAGCAGGTGTCAACACGGAAGGCACTATCTTCAACTGCGTCCAGCTGCTTGGCTATGCGGACGATATTGACATCATCGGTCGCTCCCAGCGTGCCGTGATAGAAGCGTTCGCGGCGATTGAAGAACAGGCGAAATCCGTTGACCTTGAAATAAACGAGGACAAGACTAAGTACATGCTATCAACAAACAAACAAGCATCTGTCCACCGCCTAGGACAAAACGTCACTATTGATAGCAATAATTTCGAGGTAGTTAAGGAGTTCACCTACCTCGGAGTAAACGTAAACTCCACGAATGACACCCTAGTGGAGATCCGGCGAAGAATTACCCTAGGAAACCGTTGCTACTTCGGTTTGGCAAAACAACTGGGTTCAAAACTCCTAACTCGAAGGACGAAATGTGTGCTCTACAAAACCCTTATCCTGCCAGTTCTGCTTTATGGCGCCGAGTGCTGGACGATAAACAAGAAGGGAGAGCTGATACTGGGCTTCTTCGAAAGAAAAATACTTCGGCAGATTTTTGGTCCTGTGTGCGAGGAGGGCGAATGGAGGAGAAGATACAACCGCGATCTCTATGAGCTGTACCAAGATGTGGATGTAGTCCAAAAAGCCAAAACACGTCGACTACATTGGCTCGGCCACATCGAGCGAATGGACAATAATGCTCCAGCCAAGAGGATCTTCGAATCCCATCGCGGATGCCAGAGACTCTTCACGGGTTGGGAGCCCGATAAGTAAGTAAGTACTCGTAGCTTAATAGGCATCAGTGGGCAGATGCTCACGATTCTAGCGACTGACTACTTACAGTCTGTTCGATTGAACTCAATCAACAGACACACAACAGACGATATTATCACGACAACAGGATTTAAAATGCGGTGATAGACAGCTGTGACAAAGCCGGTGCTCTCGTTAAGACATTTTAAATCGGCTACAAATCCCTATTACTGCAACTTGTTTTGATAACTGTCTCCAAATTATCAGCTAGTCGTTTTATATAAGAGTTTCAAAGACATGAGGACCCTAAAGAGCGCTTATCTCATTCTTGCTTGAAGTAAAATAAATCACCCCTGTTCCCGTTGGCGTTTGTCGTATACGACTCATGTTTCGTCTCGTTGTAAAATGATGTTCAGATTTTTTTTAAAACTTTTGTTAACAATTTTATTTTATTTTCTATGTGTTCATTAATTCAATTCATTTGTCTCAAAAATGTTAAAAACACCGACAAAAAAACGAAGTGAAATATGAGTCGTTTACGACAAACTCCAACGAGAATAGGGGCGAATAATTAAATGGCGCCACAACTAAGCCTAACTTCTTACAACCATTCGTTTATGAGTTTTTGGGACGAATAGAAGGGACCTACAATTTTTATGCTGAGTCCGAACCGAACGCCTGAATTGAGAAGCTTTTTCAGGACAGATACTCTCGGATGTTTGTCAGACGTTCGTAAGAGGAATTTTACCTGGGACCCTTTGCACAATAGTCCATCACACTTAACCACACACTGAACCACTGCGTCATGGTTGGGGTGCTCTAACATTAAATGCTTGTGGAATCGTGTGTTAGTATGTTAGTTTGGCTGGGTAGGTACTCCTTTTGTCTGGAAAGCCCCACTTCTTCAAATTTCTTATACGATTCAAACTTCGTCTTCTTTTAGCAACTACGTCGTACTATCGTATAGTGGTTTTCGGATTTGTTTTGATTAAAGCTTGCATAGGCCCACTCCTAGCTTTCAATATAAGCAGTAAAATGGTAGCACGCTTCACAAACAGGAACACATCGGAATTGTCTGCTTGCCACAAATTGGCAACAGCTGGATTTCCTCGAATTATTTATTCGGATTCTAATTATAAACCTATTTTTAGTGGAACAAGTTATTATATAAAACAAAATACTTACTTACTTCTTTACCGCCATTAACAACCAAATGAATAATGTTGCAGACTTATACAAAAAATTGTATCAGTACAATTTTCTATTGTGGCCTACAATGCATATATTGAATTAGAATTTTAAAAGTGATTATTAGTAAAGCTTTGGGTGACCAGCACGAATTCAGGGGTTGCATATATGTAGTATTGAATAGATCATTTGAAAATCTAGTCTCAGAACCCTGTGATTTGCCCATCATTATTTTCTTAACTCTACATTGTTATCGTCTGTCCTCACAACGTCGCGTCGTCTAATTTTCAACTACCATGCATATTATATAGCCCATTTCTACTGGCATAAAGAAAATCGGAAAATCGACTACCCCTTTACCTTGTATCCCTGCAACTGGTAACTAATAAAATGCACTCCCTCTACGTGTGCACTCTGCAAATAGATAAAAATAAACTTTTCCCACACATATTGTAGTCGAAACGTGAGCATTATTATTTGTTCTGTCCTTGTTTTGGTCTGTGCTTTGCCTTCAAGTTTTTTTCTTCCTCATAAAAAATGTATAACTACGTGATAGAAGATACGGCACACATATGTGAGGTTTCCTTTCATCCATAGTTTGCTGGCACTTAAAAAACGATAAAAGAAAAACTTTATTTTACCCTAATCCTTGATCACAAAACATATGCTCTTGTCCGCCCCCATTGACCAAGCCAATGCGGCTAAGTCTGGGTAAGATTGTAAACCTTTTTTTCCTTCATGAATTATTCCATGAACAAAAATCGAGTAATTAAAAGTAAAAGGAACGAAGTAATACTCACATTAAAATAAATGACCCCCTATTAGAAGGGTATATCTAATGAGCAAATAAGACCAGCCTTTTACTTTGATTTAAGCACATTATTCAGCTGCGCTGCCATTTTGGTAATTAAACCGAGCATCTTCTGTGAATAAATAACTTCTAGCCCAAAACGAAACGACTGCGATACAACATGTCATTAAAGCTTTTTTCAAAAACAAAAAAACAAAGAAACAAAAAAGAAAAAAATACAATCCCTTAGCGAAAAGAACGAATCAATATCTCCTCCCATTTGGGTTTGGTTAATTGTCCTTCATTAGAACAGACTAATCTACTAATATCCTTTTAAATTGTGTCCCTGAAGCGTCATCGGAGGCTATGAAGGATGTCCGTTTGTAAATGCCAACATTGTATCCTATGAGCTTTCTATGAGCGGGCTCTTTTATGGCGGATGTTTATCTAAAATTGTTATCGCACTTGTGCCAAGAAGTCTTACTATGACCGGATGACAGCATACACAAGCGAATTAGCTTTGTTGTCAATTAAACAAGCAACAGAATTGTTATTGTTGATTTGATGTAACACTGAATTGGCAAATGCAAAACGCAATTAAAAAAAAAAGCAACAAAAAAAATTTCTTCTTTTTCCCAATCATTTCGGTAGATTAGGGGACGAAGTGAAACCTATCAAAAGCCGACAATAAATGTTCAATTAAATTATTTTCACTCAATTTGTCACGAAACGGTTTTTCATGGCCAACATTTTACGCGAAGCCTTTTATCAAAAAGGATAAACATTTCTTGTCTTCTAAATGGGACGTTGATTATTATCTTTCACGAACAATTTGCTCACACTCAAGTAGATGTAGTTAGGAAGTATATTTTGAATATAAAAATATTGAATCTCTATACAAATAAAATTACTATGTTCTACTCATGAACAGATTTCGAAGCAGCTTTTACCTGCATGTACAGTTTTCGAAGAAACTAGAGGCTACATTGCATTATGCATTACTCTCCAGATGCTTTAAAAAAATTATTTATTTATTTATTTATTTTTATTAACCCAGTGTATATCAACTCTTACTTTCTTTCCTTATTACTCCCTACAGTCCGGGTTAGCCCGGCCCTCAACCAACTAGGTAATTAAGCAACCATAGCCAAAGAAACACCCATTGGAAAGAGTTTTTAACTAAATATGTATCTCGTATACGTAGTAAGTGAAAAATATTGTTTTCGTACAAAAATTTCGAACTCGAGATTTTGATCAATTACGATGATAGGGGAACTCTGAAAAGTGGGTCTCATAATTCTGTCCGTCCGTATGTCTCTCTGTCCCTGAAATCTAAACGCTTGGACGGATTTGTTTCAAACTTCGTATTTAGAGTTTGTGGGCTTCCCGCTGGGAGGCGTTTTGTTTTATTCCAGCTCTAATATTAACGGTACTTGCCATATACAAATTTTACGAAATATTACACAATTTAGTTTTTTTCGAAAACGTTTCGAACGATTTGAACCAAAATATGATAGTTGAGTTAATGTAGGTATGCTTAACATGACTGCATACCGAGTTTTTCGCTAAAAAGTCCAGCAAAGGCACTTTTGATTTTAACAAAAGATACTATCGTCATTCTTAACTTGATAGCAAAATCAGTTTTTCTCTAAAAAGACTGCGTTCTTTGATATCTACCCAAATCCCTAATAATAGTACTTTAAGAAACTGCTCATATCTCAGAGTAATACCTTTTGCTCAGTTTTGAGCTAAACAGTTGCAAAACAGTGTTTTTAACTTTTTTGAACCATGAATGCGTCCTTCGGTTTCCACCCAAACGATAATCGTCGTACTTCAAAAACTGCTCATATCTCGAAAACGCCATTTTCGATTTGGATGAAAATGTAACTGCTAGGTAATGTTTATGTCCTGAACAATACATTAAACGCTAAACGCTTTAAACGCTATTCTTCGACAGTGATAGGAAAAAATATTTAGACAATATCTAGACAAATATCTGGGCACGAGCAAAGGTGGGCGGGTACAGCTATAGTATTCTTATAAAAACACTAGCGTAGCCCGTGCACACTTCGTAGTGCAAAATAGTTAAATAGACACAACATTTTTTGTTTTTTTCAGAAATCGTATTGCTTAGACAATATTATTGACTTTCATTATTTATATCAATGTTAAAATTTTTAAAAATGTTGGCTTCCAATTCCAAGACGAAGTCGAAGAAGCTGTACTCGCCCGGCTTTGCCCGTGCACAGGAATTGTATTGCTTAGGTCTTAGGCAATAATGTTCTTTCGTAAAGTGCGAGAAATGAGAATAAATCGACTTGGTGGAATTTTCTTTCTGCCTAAACCTGAAATACAGCAATACGAACAAATCAAAAAAAGAATAATGAAAATCGGGCCAGCGGTTATCGAGATATAACGTCATCGAGTTTCACCCCATAGAAGATGTTTTTGTATCAGGTATACAATTTTGAATGTTTTTTTTTTTTTACGTGAAGTGCCGCTCCCCTTTGACCAAATTTGACCAAACTTTATAGAAACCGTATGTGGACTAATACTAAAGATGTGTGAAAGTTTGGTTAAAAACAGCAAATGCGTTAAGGCGTGAATCGACGACAAACATATAGGAGCACTCCAGGGCCAATTTCGATTTGGTGGTTTTCGAGATATACGATTGTGAGTGTTATTTTGTATGGGCGGTGCCACGCCCTTTTGCCCAATTTTGACTGAACTTTACAGAACTACTCTAGGGCCCATAACTAAGATTATCTGTAAGATTGAGCTCAATCGATTTGGTGGTTTTCGAGATATATGATTTTGTATGGACGGTGCCACGCCCCTTTGTCCAATTTTGACTGAACTTTACAGAACCACTCCAGAGACAATAACTAAGATCTCCTGTAAGCTTGAGCTCAATAAATTTGGTGGTTTTCTAGATATACGATTTTGAATGTTTTTTTGTATGGGCGCCGGGCGGTGCCACGCCCCCTTGTCCAATTTTAACCAAACTTTATAGAAACCGTATATGGACTAATACTAAGGATGTGTGAAAGTTTGGTTAAAAACGGCAAATGCATTAAGGCGTCAACCAACGACAAACATTTTAGAGCTCAAATTTTATATATATATAGATAGATTCTTTTCAATTTTTAGCAACAAAAATGGAATTATAAAATGAAATAAATTCATAAGTCAGTTCCTATTTCGAATCAATAAATAATTCTATAATTTCTGATAGTGGGATAAAATCGGGATCCTTGTTAATGCGTTGAAGTTCATAAATAACGAAATCGTTTTCTGATAAAATCGAATTAGGATCATCAATATTTTCCGCAAATTCATTTTCAGTAGGAACTATTTCATCAATCAATCTAAAATTAAATGAGTCAAATCAAAGTGAAATAATAATAATATGTGGAAACTAATATGTATTTTCGATTATGGTACTTACGAAAGTATTCCTTGTGGAAATTATTTGAACTGGTGATTACATTTTTTAAGATCACAGAACAGGACAGGAACAACCTTGCTCAAAGAGATTTACCAATTAATTACCATGCGATTGAATTCTTTTTGTTGATCCTCTGATATTTATTATTTCCACATTTCTATTAAAATCTGTATTCACGTACAACAAATCAAGACGCAATTATTTTTTGCGTTTTTGTGTTAATTAATAATTAAAAGCCGACCAGATTTCTTGTCGGAGTCATTTACCCTACTTAAAGTATACCAAATCTATTTTTCCTTTTACCAAATTGAAGCTTACCACTCATATATGTGTTAAAAAGAATAATTATTTAAAAAAAAAAGTATTTGCAAAATATATAACTTAATATTTTTTAATTGCTTCGCTCAGCCGAAGTAAGAAAAGAGACATACAAAACAGGTAACAGGGTAAGGTTGGGTTGGGGTATTTTTTTTTGGATTTCATAGGAAGAGGAAAATAAAGGAAATGAGACGCACTTCAGTGTTCAGTAGAGTGCTTATGTAGGTATGTAATTCAGGTGAGGGACATTTGAATTTGTTGCATGTTGCGTTTATTTGTGTTTAAATTTATGGTGGACGAATTTTGACCACTGGGCGAGCCTAGTCTCAGTAAATGTAAATGATAGGCTAGATCTGATTGCAGAAATGAAAAGAGCACCTTCGAAAACCTAGTACTGCATACTAACTTTAAAAAAGTGCATTTTGACGTTATACCTATAGATGTAAGTCAGTATACACACGCTCTATGTTATCCCATACCATTGTTTTCAACTGAAAAGTGAAACCCCAACTGTGTATTGTCGAACTTTCAATACAGTTTTCAAAACACACTCAGCCAACAATGCACTCTCGAATATGAATACATATTTTGAGGAAGCTATTCACATTGGCCTCAAATGTCGGAAAATGGAACACATTGTATATTTTCCTTTCCTCTGCAGGAAGGATATGAAAATACGTGTTTTTGTATACTGAATGACAAATTCAAAGAAAATGCCTTTGCTTTTGTTGGACAAAAGTTCGCATATGTACTACGAAATAATGGAAAGTTTCTGACGTACCATGCGCTTCTTTCACTTGAGTTGAGATATAGAGGCAACAATATTTGGCAACTAGTTTTGCTAGTTGCATCAATTTGTGGGGAGAAACTTTCCACCTGTGTGTGATTTGATTACCTCCTTTCTAGTTCTAAGTGCACTTTGCTGTGAATGATATTAGAATTTAAATACATTACCTGTATTGTGATCAGATTGGGGCCCATATCAGTAATTGAAAATAAAATTGCAAAGCAAAACATGCCCACATGCATTAAAACCATACAACTCTTCCGTTTGACTACAATATCCTTTGAGTGCTGTAAGCTCACACAATCAGAAAATAGCTTGGTATCCATTTTGTTTAATATTAGAATAGTTTCATTTGCATTTGATTACTATGCAAATCTCATTTGCATTGCAACTAAGACCTGTCGCCTTTGGATCCTTCCGAATTAAATTCAATCCAACGGGGTACAAAATTAGGAGTGGTGTCTATCAGCAATGGTTACATTTTGTTTATATAACAATGAAACTCGACGTAAAGAGAAATTCTCAATATCCTTACTGATGGTTAGGAAATAGTGTTTGATTTTGATATGTTCTGTCATTGAATTGCAACATAGATGATACATAAACATTCAAATGACCGTTATGTCAGCATCAGCTTTTCGGAACTAGAATGGGGAGCAACACCTTTTGTTGTCCATCCAAATCCAAATGTACGAGTAGGTACCCCCAAAAGTTCGACTAAAACTGTCATTTCAATGAGTTTCGACAACAATTAGCTTGAAATGTAAATGGAAATATATGTGGAACTAGGATGCATTTAATTATTACTTTTATTATATTTTCTACTAGCTTTAGCCCGCGACTTTGCTCTCGTAGCCCTCATAACACAGAGACTCCTTTACAGTCAATTAGTTTCGTCTTCTATATTTATGCAACCGGAAAGATCGTGAGGCGACAGAGGTTGGGACGCATTACAAAGTTTCAAATTAATACGACGAACAGTTCGTGAGTTAAGAAAAAAGGCCATTAAAAGAGGTCATCGCCAATAACTCGAGCCCCAAACAAAATTTCCAATATAGGAAAAATGTATTATCTTTATTTCTTATAATGGAGTACACAAACCGAGTTTGAAGTAGATCGGATGAAAAATAAAAATGCTCCCATACAAGCGTTAACCCCCCTTTTACCCCTTTAAGGGTTAAATTTCCAAAATCGGAGAAATTCGTTTTCTTTATTTCTCATAGAGAGTACACAAAAGTTTTAAGTCAATCGGATTAAAAATAAAAATGTTCCCATACAAACTTTGACCCCCCTTTTACTCTCCCTACTTCCAGCCATGCTGTTCTTCTTTTAATGCAAGAAGGCCTCGTTCACACAATATAGCCGATAGGATCTTGTATACGGGATCTTATATAAAACTGATTTTTGGACATTTTTCCGTGATGCGGATTGTCATAAGGCTTTCACTAATTTGCCGATAGCTCAAGGCTTATTGCCTAAATCTGCCGCTTATGACAAATCCACATCCGAACAAGCGCGGTTTCTTCTTCTACCAAAAACCATAATACAAGGTGGCGCAAAAGTAAAGTAATCCTCCTATCAGAAAATGCTATAAATTTTGCGATTGGCCCCTAATGTCAGTTCTGTTTTGACATTTGTGTAGTAAACACATGCGAAATACACGTTAATAAACAATGTTACGCTACACTGCTCCAGAACGCGGAATATTGGTGACTATTTATTTGAGCAATAATCGGTCGGTGACTTTGGCACAACGTGAATTTCGTCGCAGATTTCCTAGCCGTCCAACGCCTACTGGTGAAACACTGCGACGTTTAGCCGCTCGCCTCGAAGAGATTGGCACAACACGAGATGCTGCCAGGCGTGGCAGACCCCGGAGTAGCCGTTCTGCAGAGAATATTGCTGCTGTAGCCGAAGATGTCATGGACATGAAGACGTCGCGGGCCAAACGGTTACTGTGAATGGTGAGCGCTACAGAGCAATGATCAACGAGTTCTTTTTGCCGCAACTTGATGAATTGGGATTGGAAAACATGTGGTTCCAACAGGACGGTGCAACGGCACACACTGCACGTGCCACAACCGATATGCTGAAGGATGCATTTCCCGGGCGCCTAATCTCCCGTTTTGGCGATTTGCACTGGCCAGCAAGATCGCCTGATTTGACCGCTCCTGACTTCTTTTTGTGGGGCTTTTTGAAGTCGCGAGTTTATGTCAACAAGCCTCAGACTCTTGCAGCTCTTAAAGAGAATATCCGTCAAGAATGTGAGGACCTATCGCCGGAAGTTTTGGCCAAAGTGATGGAAAATGCCATAAAAAAGGCTCAAATGACAATCAACTGTGGCGGCGGCCATTTACATGACATCATATTCTCGACTTGATGTAAAAAAAATTAAAAGACCAAATAAAAATAATCCACAAGAAGAATCAAAGTTTTTCATTTTCTTTTTTTTAAATTACAGCCAAAAAACATCGGAAGGTTATTTTTGCGCCACCTTGTAGATGTCACCGTTTTTCATCCATTTTTTTGTTCGGCCCATCCATAGTAGATAATTCTATCTTGTATCAGTCTAGGGCCTCTGCTAATGTTTCCTCTGTGTATGGACTGTGCGTGGATTCAAAGATCATTTGCCCTTATTTCGTTTTGCAGGATCGTCAAGAGTAAATCCGTTCTTTTCCAAAGCTTGTACATATTTGCTTCACAGCTATTTAATTTTGGTAAGACAGTTACCCCAACACACTATCCCCAACTTGGAGGACCAGTTCCGTATTAGAACGAAGAGTATCAGTAACCCACATCGGGATATGTGAGCTGCCATTATCCCAATACTACACCCAAAAAAATTTGTCTTAGAAATGTTGAAAACCGCTGTTAAATCGACTGCATTCATTGTCACAATCGACCCGACATCCAATGATTTCAATTTAACAGAGACATAGTTGTACTTTCCAAAACCAAAATATGAAAATGAGAGCATTTGTTGTAGATTTTACAACTAGGAAAACTGTAAATAAAACAGCATTCGTTGTTGAATGTACAGCAAACTTTGTAAAATACACAATACTTATGTCTATAATCTACGGATTTTGGTTGTATTATTCACAACACCTTGCGGTCAAAATGCAATTTCTGTCGTAAAATCTACAACTCGATTTCTAGAAACGAATACCCTTTGCTTTCATTTTTACAGCTCTTTGGTCTCATATACACAATTTTTTTTTGTAAAATCTGTGCACTAAAATAAAAAACATACGACACCAAATAATTTAAAATTTATTTTATTGAAGTAATAATATTAATGAATCCATAATTGGCATAATTACATTATGTTTGGTTATACAAAAAAAAAAACAAAACAAAAAATTTAAATACACTGAAAACGTTTGACCCACCAATTAATTTATTTAAGTGAATAGGTGGACTTGTTAACTCAACCACATAGCAACTATAATGAAAATTAAAATACAAAATTTTATTTTCACGGCATACAAAAAATACTTCTTAAGTCTCATCAATAATAATATTTAATATTTTGAAAAGTTTTAATAACATTGATTATAGTTTTGAATTTTCCTTGTATGTAAGTAATTTACTTGAAACGATTTTTTGTATGTTCAAGTTCATATCATTTAACATTGCAAAATAAGGTAGACTTTCATAATTTTCAGTTAGAGCATTTTTAACTATTAAACCATTTTCTGTCTGCAAACCTGAATCATTTAACAATAAGTTTAAAAATGACAAGCAAGCCTTTGTTGAAAGAGACTGGCATATATTTCTACTATTTTTATTAACATGTGTATATTGTTTACTATTCTGATGATAGTAGATATTCATACCTAAATGTCCAAGTGTATTTTACTGGTCCTGATTTTCTAATAGCTGATGGATAATGAAGTAGAACTCCAGCTGCAACCCAAGTTCACTGTCCGGAAATATTTTGGAGATGTGCTCCGATCTGAGCAGAAGTAAACTGCGTTTAGTGAGCCCACGACCTTGTTACAAAAGAATAATGTGGTCAAGTTAAACGAGAAACGGCACTCAGACGATGAACGAACACACGAAATACGAACAAATTTATAGCTTGCTTACCTGCTAAAAACGGCACTTTTTGACAATGTGAAATTGCCCACCACTTCAAAAACTTCCACGTCTAATAGTAATGTTTTTTCGGTAGCCGCGTTAACTATGACGGGGTTATTCTGAACTGTTTACTTATTTAAATTGCAGGCTTCCACTCCACATCCTCAGCATTTTCAGACAAAAAATCAAATCAGAATTCATTTGAAAAAAACCTCACAACTTTGCACTTTAATAATTCGTCTTGTTGGTTCCAGACTTGATGACTAAATGAACAAAGGAATGTACATTAACAATGGAAATATTCTGGCTAGGCGAGTGGGTTACGGTAAACGCAGCTGCCATATTCACAAGTCACAACTCAATGTAGTATCAACTGCTAATGGTTGCAGATTTGAATGTATATTTTGTGCATTTCACAAGTTGCACGTACTTTCTACAGCATTTTGTATGTACATTTTGCATTGTGGTTGTAGATTTGACCAATTCATACCTGTACATTAAACAACAAAAATTGACAACGCGCTGTCAATTTTACAACAAGAAATTGCGATCAATTTAACAATTTTATTGCTGAAATGAAAGCAAACGCTGTTAAAGTTACAATTAATTGTGAATATGAACGCATTTGCTGTTAAATACACAAACGTACAACTTATTGTAAATTTGACTGCCACATGTTGTACCTAAAATGTACAGTGGAAATTTTTTTGGGTGATACTATTTTTCCAATACCCTCGCGTAGTATTGGAGATTCCTTTAAACCTGGAATCCGAATATGTCTAGACCCCAAAAATATTGCTTAAAAGAAGTATAGGTTTATTTATTTTGTCCTCATGTCTCTGGCAACCATTTTTCAATCAACTTGGACTAAAATAATTATGTATCAGTTAATTAGTCCCAACAATAGAAAAACTGAACATACAGCAGTCAAAATGATCTCACTATCAGTATGCATAAGTAGAATGCCAAGCATTTCCATCAACCCGTTGTTATATTTATATATACCTTCAAAACATATAAACCGTAGCTATGACAATTACGCAGTTAGGCACCCTACAACACCTCCATTCATTCAAAGTAAATACCGATACTTGACGCCGATTTTAACACATTTCGCCGACAATGGGAAATCCCAAGTCCCAAATTTTCGCTTTGTCGATCAATAGCGATTACAGTGTCAACATGTTTACAAAGAAAAACTACGCTCCCGTAGATACGCTCCCGCTCCCCTTTCATAATGCGATTATAAAAATCGAGAATCAACAATTCAAAATTTGTGTCACTGCCTTCAGTTATCTAAACTAAATTGTCCAAACCAAAGGTCATATTGTAATCCAAGCACGCACGCCATTACTACGTGACCAAGACACTTCATTTAGGTTCCACATAGCATCCGAGTGGAAGCAAAAGTTGCCATTGCATTCCTTCCCTGCGGAAGGACTTATTAAATTATCTGTCAAGTTATATGTCACGCCGCACACTAAGACTTTTGTTAAGCCAGGCTATATGCAACACGATTATGAGAATTGATACTCAGCTACTTGCACAATTGGGTTATGACTTTCCTCTGTCGTCCGGCAGTGTAACGGAATTATTATCGCGTCAACACAGAGAAACGTTTTGTTAGCACACACAAATCGCGTAACAGAAGCAGCGGTGTATACTTGGTGGAGGTTTTATGCAGATAGTCGCATGGAGGGGAAATTGAATTATATTCCATGACAACACCTGAAATTGAATTTGACTTAGGTGATGTTGATAGAACGAATCTAATTCAAAGAGCTCGTTTTCGTGGTGGTATCCCATTACCCCCGAATCGCGTGTGACAGTGCATGGCGCCTTAGAAGACGAACCAGAAAAACGTTACAGCTTACGCCCTCTCAATTGAAACGTGCTGCATTCACTTTATTTTTGGGTAAACTAAATCTTGAAATGCACGCACACAAAGTATACTGGCAAGGATTTCCTTTATTCTCTAATTTTGAGCTCTAACCATACAGTCTATCGGATAATCAACTCTGTAGGCGTCGATGACACAAACAGCAAATTGACTTACAACAGAAATCGGGATATGAATCCACTTGGCAGCAGCAATATTAAGGACATTCACCAAATCAGGGGTGATTTTGAAAGTAAGTTTTGCTATTGATTCGAATCTCTTTGGTTAAGGATGGCCCCGGTTATTGCATAGCTCCGAGCAAGTAATTGCTGACATTAAAATGATTACCTATCTCAATGGAAATTCGTATAGTTCGTTGACTTCAAAGATTTTTCTGGCCTCTCTTTCTATTTTTTTATTTTTATAACTAAATGCCCCATTTGGATTTGCTGTGACAAAAGTTGCTTGTAAATGGTGCTTGAAATGGCTGAAGTAGATGTTGTTGGAAACTTTGAATTGCTTACAAGAATTCAAACAAAATTACATAGAACATTGGTGGTAACTGTGAATAGATTTTCTGGAAGAAATTGATGCGATTGCTTTTTTGTTTTGTTCTTCTATTCCAAGTAAAATAAGATGGGTCAACTGATATCGGCTTACAAAATACGTTGCCGACTTTGAAAATAAGTCGCCGAATTTATGGTCGTTTGGTTTTTGTTAACAACTTTTATGAATGGCAAGTGGGAGCATGATAACTGACATACCAACCCACTGTACACTCTAAAAAAAAAAATTGTAATTTTACTATCATTAAGCGAGGAATCTACTTGCCTACCATAATTGCAGTATTTTTACGCACGTATCAATTTTAAATATTTAATGCCTAAATCTTACATCTTTGTTGTGTAAATTTAAACACAGATTTTAAATATAAATGCGTATTTCTACACTTAAGATGCTCAAATTAAATGTACATCTACATAATTAATATTTAAAATCCAACAGAATTTTAGAAAGAAATGCTTATAAATCAACATAAAATGTGTAAATTTAAACCTTTTATGTTTAAATTTGTAGCAAAATTCGACATACAATGTGTAAAATCCAACAAAATTGTGTATAAAGAAGCATTAGACTTTTTTTATGTAATTTTGCTTAAATTCAATATTTAATGTGTACAATTAAACAAAATTATACATCGTCAGAAAGTATATTCAAAACAATTTAAAAACAAGTAAAAGTGTTATCATCGGCCTTGATATCGTCCACTGCAGTGAACCTGTCTAAACGAAATAAAACAATCCAAAAATGCTTAAGATATTTATTAAAAATTATTCGATATAACAAAAAAAAAAAAACCGTAAAGAAAGTAAAAAAATGCTTCTTTCACTAAAAGATGCGATGGAACTTGGGAGTGAAAAAGGTTCAACCGCTTCATTCAAAGGACTGATCACGTATGAATGAGCTTGCAAATGCACCGTCACTCACAATCGAATTGCAAAATTACACATAAAATGTGTAACTTTCATCAGATTGGTGTAAATGTGTGTTGGTCTTTAAACACAGTGTGTGTAAATTTTATAAGGTGTTTATATTTAAACAAAATATATTTCTTTTTTTACATCCTACAGCATTTAAGCCGATCCATACACATACTAAATGGTCACTACTTTAAAACTTGCCTTCTCTCTTCTTCCGGAAGCTGCTGTTGGCAGCAACACTTTAACTCCTCCTGGAGCATAGCTGCATAGGGTGACAACCAGGCCCTTCCATTTCTCTCTGTCTGCAGCTCGATACCTTAGCTGTGTCCGCACGATCGCAAAGTTTGGGACTGGGCTTCCGTCAAAACAGTTGACCTCCATGCTTCGCCATTTTGTCATCCGGTTTCCACAGTGTATGGACGTATGGCCAATCCAGCACCATTTCCTCTGTTTGATGTCAACATCCACTTTTGTTTGTCCAGTCGTACGCCACAGTTCACTGTTGGAAATTGTTTGTGGCCAACGGATGTTTAGGATGTAACGCAGATACCACGTTTCACATGCGTGAATTCGATTTTACATTGGTTTCAAAGAGTTTTAACTTTGTGCGAAGCGTTATTTTTTTAGAGTTCCAGACTGGAGAAAGGATTCTGAATGCTCCACGAGCTTTATTTATTATGGCCCCTATTATGAGTGTCGATAGTTAATCGTTGATCGACAACTGTAGATCGATCGAGAATTGTAATTGTCGATTGCGATCGATATTTGTCGATTTGACAGTCGCTTGTAGTCGATTACAAATGTCTGATCGATGACAATCACAATAAGGGCCTGTATTTCTTATATCTAGGTCCGTTTCACCATCGAGGGACACATATAACTACCCAGATAGTTGAACTGCGTCGTCCGTCTCAAGATAACCTGCTGTTAATGGTCTCGGCTAAAACTTGCCTTGCATTCTGTATTTTTCAAGTGCAATTTCGATCAGTTGGGCGATTGGTTTCCACGTCAATAAAAATTATAGTATGTATGCCCGGATTCGATCTGTTGTTGAGAGAAAAAGGAGAAAGCTATTAGTGACACCCTGTTTTATTTATTTTATTTACCGAATATTTATATGAACAAGATAATGAAGTAATACTACAATTGAATGACATACCTCGCTGGGTAGTCCTGCACATTTAACCATCTAGCTGCTGTGCCCACAAATACATGAAACTACTATTACCCAATTCATCTCCTCAATTCTCCTCATACTAATGCCTCCCCATCGAAATAAACGATTTATGTCACCAAAAAAAAAAAGCCCACGAACAAATTTCCCGTCTTCGAGTATGTTGAAATTCCATCGCAATTTTATGTCTGTTTAATTTATTCGTAAAAATAAAATCGAAACGCCTAATAACTACATACACTCAAAATATACACAAAACTACAAACTTGTACACATTACATTTATATAAATCTTTTTGGAAAACGCAACTAAACTAAAATTCCATAAATTCAACCAAATACAATGTTCCAGTCAGGAATTCCCTAGATATTGCGAGGTGGCCTATTGTATATGACTCCATCCCATTTCCCCTTAACCGACATCCGACCAAAAATTTAATTTTGCACATTTCTCATGAGTAGAGCCCAGAGTCACATGGGTGGGTGTACAAAGCATAACAACCTGCGGCGGATTATCACACATCCGCACTGACAAGTGTTAGTCATATAATATTGTATTATGTCACGATTTATATACAAAGGACGAGACAATAGTTCCGCCAACTAAGCAGTATCCCCTTAATGCTCTTCCATTACACGGCATAACTCTTGATAAAACTTTAAAATGTGTTTTGCATTTTAGCCAATTTGGCTAACGCTATACTCAAACTTCACATATCGTATGTATAGATATTCAAAGTTTTGAGTTAGAGACAAAAAGATATATAGTTCAATTAACGCGATGCTTTGCGAATGGGATGAGTTTAATTTAAATTTTACAGCTACAATTCGGACTAAACATATATTCAAATAAAAAATATATTTCTGTAACGTCCTATTTCTTGACAGAAATCAAGTCATTTCTATACGAAGTACTGAATCGAATTTTATAACCGAGTATTATTAGTTAGTACTCGGCATTGTCTGGACTATAAAATCGGCAGTCTAATAAATAAATAAATAGGTGGCGCAAGAGGCGGGTGACACCCAAGGCCTAGCTTATCGCAACCATTCGTTTTGTGTGAGTTTCTATTTTTGGGACGAATGGAAGGGACCTACAATTTTATGCCGAGTCCGAACGGCTGAATTGAGAAGCTTTTTCATGACAGTCATACTCTCGGATGTTTGTCAGACGATCGCGAGAGGTGGCGCAGTAGAAAAAACTTTAAGATGTAATTTGTGTTTTTCCGGGGATCGAACCTGGGATCCCTCGCACAGTAGTCCAGCACACTAACCACTGCGCTACTGCGCCCACAAAATCGGCAGTCTAGCGTCGATAATATCGATATTAGGACAGTTTTATTCACACTTATATTTTTTCATTCAAAAATATACACTGAACTTCTCAAAATGTTCTTACTTACTTACTTTAGCCACCCGACCCGTGAAGAGTCTCTGCCTGAGACACTGCAGCCCAGGATGATCCCAGGCACGCTGCTTCCAGTGCGCTCTGGCATCCGCGATGGCTTGGTCTTTGAAACGGAGGTTTGGTCTTCATTGTCTTTTCGAACCTGAGGCTGGGATTCGAATATCCTCTTAGCTGGAGCATTATTGACCATTCGCTACATGTGGCCGAGACAATGTAGGGGTAGGTAGGTAGCAGTGGCGGTTCACCTTGAACCCAATTAGCACTAAGATGTGCCGTTTTGTTACCACGACTCGTGTGACCTATTTTGTCATGATTGTTTAGGATTTAGTCCGGTCGGTGCCTATATTGAGAAAACGAATAAGATCCTGTATCCCTTTGCCCGAGATGTCGCTAAGGTCGTCAAAGAATCGTTGGTTCAGTGCGCGCAGTCTGACTCTCGCAGGAGCTGGACATTTGCAGAGGAAGTGAGAGATAGTTTCTCTTACATTTGTATTACCGAAACTGCTGCAATGCGGGTTGTATGGGATAGCTAGCTTGGCCGCGTGGTCTCCAATTGGCCAATGCCCCTCGATTATTGCCGTGAGTCTGGCGATATCTGGGAGGGTTCTGTTTAGTAGGTTATTTGTTCTGTTTTGGTTGTAGGTAGGCAGTGCCTTCCTTGAAAATGCGAATGTGTTTGTCCCTTTACCGCTCCTAGCGGAATGTGGACCCTCGTTGAGAGCGAAGCGTGTAGTGCTGAGCCCTTTCTGGCCAGCTCATCCGCGCGCTCATTGCCTGTTATGTCACTATGCCCTGGGACCCAGAGAAGTGGGACCCTCAAGCTCAATCGGACAGGCAAGCTCGTTCCGGCACGATGGCTTTTATGGCGGCTTGGCTATCTATAAGGATAGCAATGTTTTGTTTAAGCGTTGTGTCACGCCCGAGTTGCGTGCAAGCTTCTCGGTTGGCCAGTAATTACGCCTGGAAAACGCTGGCAAAATCCGGTAAGCGTACTGATATTTGGGGTGATTCCGAGTAGACACCGGCCCCTACACCACAGCTCATCTTAGATCCGTCGTTGTATATGACCGTGTCGAAGCACTTCACTACTTCGTCCCTCTTCCACTGATAAGAGATGGGAAACCAACGTGGAAGCCTTTTGTGAAGTTTAATTTGGGTGTTATGTAGTCGGTTGGAGACGTGACCTGACCATGCCGTTTGGTAGCGAATCCAGGATGTTGCTATAGCCATACGGCCTTGCAGTCCAGCATCCCGACTCCTTGAGTCTTATAGCATTGCATAATGCGGTATATTTTGTGTGTAGGTCAAGAGATAGAAGATGCAGGAGCATACAGTAAGGGCATCTGCTGGGGCCGACCTCATTGCACCCGTGGTGCTCATACTGGCCGTTCTTTGCAGTCTTTTCAATTTCGTAAGGTTGTAGACTTTGCTCAACGCAGGCCACCGTATTAGTGATCCATACGTGAGAATTGGACGCACTACGGCTGTGTACATCCACAAGATCATTTTTGGTTGAAGTCCCCACTTCTTTCCAAAGGTTTTGCTACAGGCATAGAAAGCGACCGACGACGCCTTCCTTACTCTGTGTTCAATGTTATGTTTCCAGTTAAGTTTTGGATCGAGCATGATACTAATGTAGTCGACTTGTTTTGGCTTTTTGGACTACATCCACATCTTGGTACAGCTTAAAGAGTTCGCGGTAGTATCTTCTCCTCCATGCGCCCTCCTCGCACACAGGACCAAAAATCCGTCGAAGTATTTTTCTTTCGAAGGAGCCCCAGCCCAGTATCAACTTTCCCTTCTTGCTTATCGCCAATTACTCGGCGCCATAAAGCAGAACTGGCAGGATAAGGGTTTTGTAGAGCACGCATTTCGTCCTTCGAGTTAGTAGTTTTGAACCCAGTTGCTTTGCCAAACCGAAGTAGCAACGGTTTCCTAGAGTAACTCTTCGCCGGATCTCCACTAGGGTGTCATTCGTGGAGTTCATGTTTACTCCAAGGTAGGTGAACTCCTTACCTCGAGATTGTGATTGTGACGTTTTGTCCTAGGCGGTCGACAGATGCTTGTTTATTTGTTGATACCATGTAATTAGTCTTGTCCTCGAACGCTTCTCTTAAAATTTTCTTAAATTTTCAAAACATTTCAGGAAGTACAAAATAAATCAAAGTTGACAAAACGAAAACTGGTAAAATGCAAACCTCGCCCCTTTTATTGAACAGCATGCTACTGGCGCGGCGTGCGTTGGCGCAATGGCAATGTTCACCTGTTGAAGGAAATGTTTGGTATTAAAATATAAGTTTGTATGTAGTACGAATCGATTCATATAAATGAAATAAGTAAACGTCTCCAAGATGAATAACATAATTGCATTTACGATCCATTAACCATTCTCCGCTCTTCATTAGGATGAAAATGACCACTGTGCTCACTTCTGTGCGATCTTCCTTTCTTTCCTGTTGCTTGTATCTAAACCAAATCTTAGACAAATGCAAAAATTGCAGAAAATTAGGTGTAACAAAGAAGTCTAAATCCAGGGGCGAGCCATAACCCGTTGGAGTTCGAATTTTCCCAAATCTAGAAGCGATGATCACTTTTTCTATATAAAAGGAAATTTGTTTCAAAATGTCAGCTTCCTAACCCTTAATACCGTTTGGGATAGACTTTGATCACCAATCTCCAACCAGTCAGGTCAATCTAAGATGTTGTTGGTCTTTTATATAGCAACTAGCGGATCCGGCGAACATCTTCTCTCCCCAATTTAACGCCTTCAAATAAACTCCAGAGTGATAATATCTAAAACACAGATAGTTTAAATTCCAATGTGATTTATTTGAATGAAATCGAAATCAGTAGAGAGCGATTTGATAAACAATGTTTTTCGATTTGTTTTCCGGCGCAAAAACGAACAACGAAGACGGTTTGTCAACACGCGAACGGGCAACGTACAGCTGACCGTGCAAAAACCAGGGAAATTCAAGATTAATCCCACAGACTTCGAACGATTGGCCTTGGGATTTATTGATTGTCATCGCAAAAGCCAATCGAACGGGGAGCTGAATCCGCTTGAAATGGAATGGAAGATCAGTTGGAATAATAGGAATTCGTGGGATAAGGACTTCCTCTTCTTTGAATTTGCCCTTGATGATCGTCGCTTGAATCACATTGCTCATCAGTTTCTTGACGGACAACCGCGTACCGTTGAACAATTTCGGATGATTCAGATTCCGCAACATGATTATGATCGATCCCACCTTCAGCTGTAAATTATGTGGTGGAGTTCCTGCCACATTAAGCGAGTTTAAAAATTCCGTCGCGTCGAATAGTTGGTCGCTTCATACTCGTCGGTCACGCTCTCAACGGATTTGTAGTTTTTACGAATGCAGTTCTCCAGCGATTTGACTTTGAATGATGAAATTCAAGCTATTGACGTCCTTATTTTTCGCTGCTAGTAGGTAGTGCCCGTTCACTACAATGCAATGCCGGAGAACACTTTGGCGATGAGTTCCTCCTTCGACGATGTGAACTCCAGTCGAAACATAAACGGGAATTTGGCCATTGCCAAGCGCCAGCAGTTTGGCGTTTTTCTGGAATTTGCTAAGTTTTCCTACTTTTCCACTAAGAAATTTTTATTTTTCCATTCAAAAAAACATTCCGGAACAATAGCACACAAAATTCCATAGAAAAAAATTTCACGACTTTTCTGCAGAGTTTTCCCAAAATTTTCTTTCGTTTATAAACCTTCTCCCGGCAATTACGAACAACTGAAAAAAAATGTTAGCCAAATCGGTCCAGCCGTTCTCAATTGATGAATTACTATACATTTTTGCCACCATTTTTATACATATAATATAGATATAGATTAACAATCTATATATATATAAAAATGAAGATTCCGACTGACAGATGATCAACGGCCAGCCTAAACCATTTGCTCTATAAAGCTGAAATATTGCACAGAGGTTTGCTTTATGATGTATACAACCACTAAGGAAGGATTTTTTGAAATTCGACTCCTAAAGGGGCCCCCGTTTTACCCCTTTCAAAGTTTGTATGGGAAGATTTTTATTTTTCATCCGATTGACTTCAAACTCGGTTCGTTTACTCTCCATGAAAAATAAAGAAAACTAATTTCTCCGATTTTGCAAAATTCTACCCTTAAAGGGGTAAAAGGGGGGTCAAAGTTTGTATGGGGAAATTTTATTTTTCATCCGAGAAAGAAAACTACTTTTTCTGATTTTGGAAATTCACCCCCTAAAGGGGTAAAAGAGGGGGTCAAAGTTTGTATGGGAAGATTTTTATTTTTCATCCGATTGACTTCAAACTCGGTTTGTATGGTAAATAAAAAAAATGTTTTCTTCGATTTTGAAAATTCTGCCCTTAAAGGGGTAAGAGGGGGTCAAAGTTTATTTTTCATCCCATCGACTTCATACTTAGTTTGTGTACACTATTGATAATACCTATATAATCTTTGAACTTATTTCTCCAATAGGGCCTTAAACACATTTTTCAGAGATACTAACTTCTCCTTAGGTACTTTCTTAGGTATGTTTTCTGCGCGATATATAAATATAAAAGAGGAATATCTGTGTACCAAATCCTGAGGACTGCGCGAGCAAAGCCGCGGGCAAAAGCTAGTTATGTATAATGTATAAACGATCAGCTGTCAGCTGATATATTCTGTAGAAACGCATTAAACATTTTTTTTATTTGAGGTGTTGTTTTGAGAAAACAATAACATTATTAACTAAGACTTCGAAAAAGATTATATATATTTCAAACTGCACCACTGTTTTATCACCAGTTGAATTCTGCTTATATTTTTTTTTCCAGTCAGAAAGTGAACTATAATTCTATTTTCCAAAAAAAATCAAAATAATACCACTTTTAAATTATTGTGCGCTGTGAGTGCGAAAATATGTTCCACATACGCCTCCGAAATCAGGCGACGCTTTTTTCGTATGATATTTATTTAAGCTAGCATTTCATAAAACGGATTTGTTGGACGCTCCCTTTTGCGTACATATAGAATTTCATCCTAAATTACTTTAATATCTTGTGATTATTTGCTAAAAGATTGCGAACCGGATATTTATAATGTATCTATATACGTGCATAGAGTTTACACTTTTGTTATCTCTAAAGTGGTGGCAAATGGTTTCAAGTGGAATGGAATGCTTCTCTAACTAGAAAGAAACCACAGGACTTTGTTAATTGTTCAATTAACCGCAATCAATCGATTGGAAGAAAAGGTTGTGGGAGTCTCATCAGGCATAGGATTCTATTTCTTCATCTATCTGGAAAACAAACATAAAAACAAAAAAACATAAAGACCCACCACACAAACTTCAAAGAACGGACATAGCGATTGATTAACTGAAAATCAATATGTCTCTTACTCCAGTTGCTTGGTTTTGGGTTCGAGTGGTTTGTTCGCCCTTAAAATAGGATTGCGTCTATTGATCCTTTCCAACATAACCAACAACGACGAAAGTGATGATGATGATGATGACGACAGCGACAGCGACAGAAGCGAATCGGCGACAACACAAATACTCGTGTTATATATTCGTGCGAAAATTGTATTTTGTGTTTTATTTTTTTGTTTTGTGTTGCTTTATTGTAATCAAAAACGAAATCGGTTTGAAGGGGAATGAAGTGAAAAACTGTAAGGGGGTTGTTTTCGGTTCGCGCCGGTAGCAGTGATTAGGGATTTAATTTACTAACTCGCGGGATTCCTATACCGATTATCTGTAAGTATGAAATATATGCCATCGCTTTGGGAAACTGTTTGCAAACAACGGAGGGCTTTGCGGTCACTTTTAAATAGAGCTCTTAAGAATGGTTTATTATAAAGTTTAATTGGGTTCGGCCGTTAAATAAGAAATTCATTTAAATGATAGTAAGTACTTAGGATTTGGATCAGCTTTGTATGTATATTAAGCGTGGACTTAATTTTTATGGGTAAATCAATTTTAAGTTTAAGTTGTAAAAATTAGGAAACATTTTTTTTTTTTTTTTCAATTTTAATTGTCGAACCTATGGATTTCATCTTAGGAACCAGGCGTAATACAAAATGTTTGGGGAGGAGCTTTTGCTCTCGGATAGTGCAAGATATCGTGGCATTGTCCTGCATACAAAATTTAATTGGAAACCTAATGTTCAGGATAGAGTACGTAAAAGTGGTCATGGCATGTAGAAAGCCACATACATATGTAACTCTGACGTCAACACAGAGTGCCACATATCGTACACACACGTACGTCATAGTTGAGTGCCACAAAGAGAGCTAGTACACGGCATGTAGACATTGGGACCATATGCTGATGTAAAAATGAGGTCAGTGCTACATACGTATGTGGCTTTCTACAAGCCGTGCGCGCACTACCACCTTAAGGCTCTTTATGCTATGGTTTTATACATCATAGTAGACGGACCCATACCCTTACTTATGGGGCTTTTTTTTGGTGGATGGCCGTAAGCAAGCATCTCGGGCCGCTGATGAAGCGTTATAGGTTTGCCTTTCCCGGGAGAAGTATTTAAAAAAAAAAAATAAAATAAAAATAAGATATAGACACTACACGGGATATGTTCACCAGGCTACAAAGGACAGTCTGCACTGGTGCTTTACGCTACACTCCCAGCTGTACTTTCTTCATTGTCTCTAAAGTTTTTGAAAAAGACATTAAGAACAGAATGCTCAGTTACCAGGCAAAAATAAACTTCCTCAGTCCTGCTCAGTTTGGATTTAGGGAAGGGTTTTTCACAGATGATGCCCTTTTGGAGTTTTGCTCCTTTATTTATAAGGCTCTGGATGATAAAAAATGTGCGCCGGGCTTTTTGTAGACAAACCAAAAAGTCAACCAAAGAGTTCTACTAAACAAATTATACCTGGCAGGATTTCGTGGTTTTATACACAGCTGGTTTGAGTCCTTCTTAAAGGATAGAACTCAAAAAGTCGTAATAGGTAACTTTACTAGCAGACCGAAAACTATAAACTTAGGTGTGCCTCATGGATCAGTACTCGGTCCCATAGTGTTCCTTATTTACATTAACTCCTTAGTTAACCAACCGTTTTAGGAAAAGTTACAGCTTTCGCAGATGATCTTGGCATTGCATACCGCTCGTATAGTCAGTCCCCTAAACTTAAGCGCGGATATAAATCATGATGTTCACCTTCTGGGATAGTGGTTTTCAGAACACAAACTAGTTGTCAGCAATAAAACTAAATTAATGAACTTTAGTCTAAATATGCAAGAGTCCCTTAGGTTCGCAATTTTATTTCATGCAAACAATTGCGCGAAGTCTAATGTCTCAAATTGTATCTGTGAGGTAGCCCCAAGGACAATGTTGTTTGAACAAGCATCTTGTGATCAACGCTGTTTTAAAATTAAAACAGTAAATCAGTTTAGATACTTAGTCATTACTTTTGAACAAAATATGAGTTGGTCCAAACATATTTCGATTCTGAAACAAAATTTACGATCAGTACTTTTATAGTCTTAAACAATTTTGTGACAACAAAACTTTAAAAACATTCTATTATGGAATATTTCAATCGAAATTACCGTATGGAATAACTTTTTAAAGTTTCAAAAATATTTTTGTTTTATGAGAGGTGGCTATTTACAAAGCCCTATTTCCAACACTCGTAATTTGCGAAGCAATTCAATTAAATGTTGTCGTCATTCCTCCATTCCGTACAACTCTACTCAAAAACTTTTACTCCGTCGTGTCGTGCAAACTATTTAATAAACTTCCTATAAATATCAGAAGAATAAGATCCTTGTCTCAATTCTTAAAATTCGTAAAAGTGTGGCTTCTTGATTTTGATCACGAGGAAATTAAGGTCTTGCTGTACTATGTTGTCTAAATATGTAGGTACATCAGATATTAGGCGTATTTTTTTGAGAATCTATAGCTAGCTCACTTTTACTTTTGCAAACAAAACTTTTATACTCACTTTTGGTTTTGTTATACCCACTTTTGGTTTTACATGCAAAATTGTTATACTCACTTTTGGTTTTGTTATACTCACTTCCCAAAAAAATACGCCCATTGTTCTATTACTGATCTTTTAAAAATTTGCTATCTATCTATTTGCGTTTTTCTTTATCGTTTATTGTTAATTAATTGTAAAATTCAGTTTAATTTAATTTTATTTTATTTTTCTATAACTAAACAAACAGTTCACCCCACACCTGATAGTTATCTTTTTATGAAGTGACATTATCAATATTTGCTATTATCTGGGTGATCACAGAATCCGTTGCATTCGGAATTTTGCTACGAACCCCGAAAGAACTATCACAGAATCCGTCGTAGTGGACATTTTTGCTACGAATTTAATCCGTCGTCCGTCATTACAACGGATTCTGTGATAGTTCTTTCGGGTTCGTAGCAAAATTTCGAATACGACGGATTCTGTGATCATCCAGTATATAAATACAAATTTTATTTCCATATTGTTATTGTAGATTAACTAAAAATACAAAATTTGTGAAATCAAGAATAATGAATAAATAAATAATAATAATAAAAAATGTTCACTGAACATTTTAATGAAACTACAAGCAGGTAATAGTGCGCTATGGCTAACGAACGCAAGGTTCTGCAAAACCGGACAGGTAGGATACGATTGGTTTCAAATTTAAGGAGGATACAGGGTCTGGTTGAGGGCATTAGACCACCAAGTGAATTATATTCGAGAAAACTCAAAATAGGGCAGATATAAGATCGTCACATATGGAAGGCCACAGGGTTTCAAAAGCTTTGTACTAAAAGCTAAGCTAAGTTAGATGGGAACAAATCTCTAGAATTATTAAAACTCAGAAGATCAAAGCTACGAATGGCTATAAGTATATTCTCTGGGAACTGAATAGGAGATTAGGTTTAACAGATACGAACACGTGGGTATTGCGATGATCTACAAGTAACAGTGGATATTACTCATCTTCTCTTTGAATATCAAGCTATATAAAACCTTCGAAGGTACTTCTTCTACAATTTGAAGGAAGTTGGCCTCTCAAACAAAATTGAAACCATTTTGAGGTTTTGTAGAGAAATTAAATTCTTGAGCGAATAGGCTTAGATTTTGACCGTGAAGATTCCCTAAGGATGGCGATGGTCTCAATCACGCTTATTTTAAAATTCGAATGAATAGTCAATTCGAACGAATGTCTTTATTCGTTCGAATGAATTTTGCGTATTTTGACATTCTAACGAATAATATTCATTGTCGAAAGATGTCATAAAATAAACTCAAATGAATTCTCAGCTGCTTCACATTTCTGTTTTATATAGAGTGACCATTCTTTGGTTTTTTGTTGAGACTCTGTTTTTTATTGTTTTGGTAAAATGTATTCAAAATTTAAACAAATTATTGAAAAATAAGTGCTTAAAATATTAAAATTGCTGAGGTACAGTGATATCTTGTAAAAGTCGTGTATGCAGAAATACTACAATGCATTATAGTAATATTTTACCGAGTTAAAATTAAAATTGTATTATTAGCACTTAAACAATATTTTTTTTATTTTGTTATTAAATTCCATACTCATATTATTAGTAATATATTTATATAAAAATTGTTATAATAAATTCAATAAAAAGTTTCCCCCTTTCATGTAATTAATACAAATCTGGTCACACTAACTTGCAATACAGCAGTTGGTAGTTGCTGTCAAAAGCAGACCATTTGTGTTGTTGATTTTAAAGTTAAAGCCTATCAAATAAAATAAGAAAAAACACTCTCGACAAAACAGCTGAATAATTATAACAATAAAAAACGTGTTTATTTAATTAATTATTTATTTTATTGTTTGAAGTGCCAGTTGATAATTCTCAGATTTCGTGATTTCCCTCCACTCCATTAGCCTGACCAACACTTACTTTTGCTCTCGATTTTTCCAATTGGAATGAGTCCTACATAAACAGAGGCTATTTTCCTTTATTCTATACAGAGCAAATAAATAGTTACTACCCACAATTAACCTAATCGCCAGGAATATGGAGCAAAACAAAAGCAGTCGCTGTTTAAGCGACAGGAAATTGCACACGAATAAAAAATGACATTTGTTTCGAACGATTAGAATCTCAAAATACGATCAACATTCGAATGACAAATGAACTGTCGATTGATAGGATGAACTTTCTATTCATTCGAATGTCAAAATACAGATTCTTCTAATTCGATAAACATTCGAACGAATTCGAATCTCAAAATAAGTGTGAATATTGTGCCTAGTCCACTATGATAAACTCACACCCTATACAACCTATAACCTAATTCAAAATGTTGTAAAGAATCGTGGTGACAGTACGTTTGCATTACATTTTCTACCTCCAAATCGACCTCGAGTACAAAAACGGTCGTGCGAAAAAGAATATATTTTCACAAATATAAATCAAAACCGCGACATTATCGTAGCTGATTATTGAAACCTTTCGTATAAAAAAAATAAAAAACATTTACTACCACATAATAACTAGGGAGGTCCATCTTTCATGTTGGGTAGGTGCCATTTATTGCATTTTAAAATCTCGTTTTCAAAATCTGGATTAAATAAAATATCGCAAATATTTATTAATTTATGTACTTGTCAAATAATGCAGGGAATTTATGCAAATTTATGCAAACTTGTGATTTGTATAACCAATCATTAAATATGTTAATGGGTCTATGGTGCCCCTACAACCCCTCTGCTTGGGGTCACTGTTGAACTTGGAGTAGGTGCGAGATTGGGTGTATGAAAAGCTTCTGTATATCCAAGTTTTGCATTTCGCATAAAATGTAAGGCCATTCAGTTCATATCCGAAGGACGATGGATGCGTCTATCGAAATATACACCTTTTCCCAATCTGTTAATTTGTAACAAAAATCTCTAATACGTTTTTTTTTTTTTTAAAATCTGCCTACCGATGAAAACTAGCTTTATTCCAACCTAAATAAACATTTAATCTAAAAACGTATCATTCTTTTCTAACCCTTTAAACCAATGGTTATATCATCGAAATGGTCCGTCTAATCCATAGCCATTTCCAGTACAATCCCCTTAAGCTGCAATAAAAGTGTCGCTTATCGGAAGAGAACACAAAAAAAGGGTACAGCCAAAGTAAATATGGCAAAAAAGGTCAGTTTTCCCAATTTTATCGAAGGTTGTCATTTAGAATCTTCAAACTTCTCCATTATAATATTTTTTTTTTTTAAATTTATGAATAAAGTTTAATGTTTAATGATTTGCCATTCGAAAAACGAACAAGAAGGAGTAAATTAAGCATGATTTACATACTAAAGAGAATAAAAATCCCGTCTCCTGTAGGTGGGACAAACGAAAAACGCGATTTTCATTTTAATTATTCAATTAGGTAATTTGCTTAATGTTCGCCCACACCGAAAGAGGGCATTGTAATTCCTAATTTAGTACTTAATTTAAAATCGAATAAATTACTCCCAGTTGTAATTAATTTTGCTAAACACACCCGTGTCAAGGTGAACTCGCACACATCTTACAAGAACACAATGTTCGGCTAAATGTACTCGTTTATTTAGCGCGCTTCACGCCACCACCAAATGAGATGTTTGTCGGAAAACATTGTGACTAGCCCTATGGAAGAGCTAATCTAAACAAATAGCCGCCGCCGTTCCCTAAATATATGCCATCGTGTGTCGCCCTAAAGATGTAATATTTCATCTATCTCTCCGTAGGGTCTAATTATAGTACTCAGCGAAAACACGAAAATAATTTCATAACCCACCACTAGGGAGAAGGGGATACGAGTGTAATGTAAACAATTTTTGTGATTTTATTTCACTTTTGCATTTTGTTCTATTTTATTAGTTTGCCTACCTGTCTTCAATAAATTGTATAGAAATCTGGCGGATTGCAGGGAGCCGGACGATGGACATCTTGCTTGTGCTTAGCAAATCAAAATTTATTTTCATATACTCAAGGTTAAATCAATAATTAATACTTTGCTTAACTTACATAAGTCGGTCGGTCGGTCGGTCTGACAGAGACACAGATATATAGATACTTGCTCACGTAACGTGGGGACCGAATGCATAATGTCACCCTTCCCTTAGATAATGTAAGATACATCCGCAAATCGAATTCTATTTTAATGAGATGAAATTAATAAGACGTGAAAAGTATGTCGGGTGAGAAGTGCTAGATGCTGGGTCAACAATGAACCAATTATAGATAGAATTTTTCTGCACAGCATGTCCCTGTAGTGTCGCCAGCCGCGCGCCGCGCTCAATTGATGCAGACGATAGAGCACGGAATAGGGGTGGCGATGGCGACTCATTCGATGCTACTTAATGCCAATGGTGTTGTAGGCTATCATGTGTGCATGCATGATCAAGTCAAGTGAGTTCTTTGTGGCGCTTGCCAAAGAGCCGTTGTTACACAGTGTGTACAAAAAGGTTTCAGACGTTATTTCATTGGTTTTGCCTTTAAAATTTAAAGTTTTTCTTACAATCATTGAAGATGATGCAAGATTTGAATTACACAGCATTTTCAATCAAGAGCGCTATTCAACCAGCGTTACCAGATTTAGCAGTTTCCTCCGATTTTAGCAGGAGCAGATTTTTTAGCATTTTTGTAAATATCAGCAGTTTGTATAAATATTCATAAAACATTTAAAAAAGCACTTTTAGTCAACATTTAGCACCATTTCATACATTGGCTACCTCTGTAAAAAATTGATAAAACTCAAAATTTCAAGACATGAATCAAGCTTTTTAAAATGCAGCAATGTTGGTGGGCGCAGTAGCGCAGTGGTTAGTGTGTTGGACTGCTGTGCGAGGGATCCTAGGTTCGATCCCCGGAAAAACACAAATTACATCTTAAGGTTTTTTCTACAGCGTCACCTCTCGCGAACGTCTGACAAACATCCGAGAGTATGACTGTCCTGAAAAAGCTTCTCAATTCAGCCGTTCGGACTCGGCATAAAATTGTAGGTCCCTTCCATTCGTCCCAAAAATAGAAACTCACACAAAACGAATGGTTGCGAGAAGCTAGGCCTAGGGTGTCTACACGCCTGTTGCGCCACCTATTTATTTAATTAATGTGTTGTGGAATAACAGAAATCAGCTCAAATTACATTCGAGGTATCCGTTTTCGAAAAAAATTAAATGTTGCATTAATTTTGCGTTTCTGTGAGTGGAAGCTGTTACAACTTTATTCCAACAAATAAAATGTTGCCTTTAATAAATTCGATTGTTCTTTATAAAGATTCAGAATAATTGAATTTTTATTAATTTTGTAGGTAATACATTTAAATGCAGAAAACATAATCTTTTACATGATGACTATAAATATCGTTATGGTTATAACAATAACGTTAATAACGAATGTAGTCTAACTTCCATAAGTCCAACTGTCAAAATGACAGAAAATAAACTCTAGTTATAGAAACTTGGAGTAATGAAGGCTAAAAGTTGAAAACGAAAACGAGAAACATCGAGTTCGAGTAATAAAAAAATTCGACTGAAAGAGGTTAGAGGAAGTTAGTTAGGAAGTTTGACGTACACAAATATGAATTTTTTGTAAATGTAAAATAATTCACTAGAATTTACATTAAATAGTAAAAAATTCAATTATTATTCGTGGAAAAATCTATCGCAGTTTTTTCAGCATTTTTTACGATTTTGTTTAGCAGTTTTTGCAGTTGTCTTTAGCATTTTTGGAAAAAATAATCTGGTAACGCTGTATTCAACTTTAGTACTTTTTCAGACCACAGGTGACTCATGTGACGATTTTCGCTCAAATTTTGCTTTATGTCGGTTTCGTGATCATATTCAATTTCGCATTTATTCAAATTAAATTCAACGAAATTTCATAAATATAAAAAAAATAGGAATTGGGCACACTAATAAATTACAGATTCGCACGCACGCAATTAGAGCGAAATGCCTCCCTGTCATAAATTCAATACTAAATGGACATAGTACATGTAATAATGTATGGACTTTCAATTTGTTTGTGCTCTTAAAACGTCAACTTACTAGTAAGTCGAGAAATTCTTAACTAGATTGGTCGGTGTTGCCTTGCGGACATAGACGTCAGCTGAGAAAACTGCTCACGTGATGAGTTTTGCCCAATGAAAACTCAGCAACATGCATTTTGAGAGCTGTCAGACTTACCAAACTATAGATTTGTGAATACGGCCAACATTTTTTTTACACCCACTGTACAAAACGTATGTATTTCCCTCATTTGATTATAATTCTTCCTTTTGGCGTATGCAAGCAAACAAGAATAACAACACGGCCAAGATGACGATGCTGATGTTTTTAATGTCATTAATCCAATTAAAGTGCACCTATACTAATGTGTCGGTATCTGTGTTGGCATAATTTCTACTTGTGCAGTGATTGCATAATGTTGCATAGCACTCGTACGGTTCATGTGAACCAGAGTGTGATTCTACTGAAGGTAAATGCCAATTTCTGAATAAGAACACGTTCATGGTGTTAATTTTTTTCCCCTGAGGAAGCTGCGAGAAAGTGAAAGGAGGTAATTTGAAGTTATTGAACCGCAATAGAAAATGCAAATTGGAATGTACGAGCTGAACATTTAGTGATGTGTTTAAAAAAAGCCTCTTTTGAAATTGCGCTTAGGAGATTTTTTGAATTCACTATAAGCCGAGTGATAGTCTCAATGTCACATAGACATAACATAATATTGACGTTATTGTTTTGGTGCAGGAGAACATTTTGCACGTGTGCTTTCTCTTTAACTATATGTCTTGTAAACAATTTTGAGTTGCAAAATTCATCAGTGTTTCTTTAATAAAAAGTGTTTTTTCTGGATATTACTGCCACGAAAGCAACCATACCAATTATAATGTCAACATGAATTAAAAGTAAGCATACAAAAGTTTTAGTTGCTCTCAACATCACTTCTATACTTGGAATAAATACTCAGTGTGAATCTGTCAAGTAGAGGTTAGATAGTATAAATGTGGGCTGGAGATTGTAATTTATTTTGCTCTACTGGATACAAATTTGATTTATTAAAATATATTTCGATTAATTCCGAGTCACTTTCATCGCTAAGATGAACAAGGGAATATCCTTCAAGGATACACAAATTTTCTTGTTTAATAAACAACAAAAGAATGAGAGATTTTAATTTGTAATGTTTATTAGTTTGTGCTTAAAAATTTAGAAAATAATTTTTTTTACAGAAATTCTGTGAAAACTTTGCTGAGAATGGGTTTTAAAATATTGTTTTTGAATCCACGGCTTAAAAAATGCGTCCGCTGTCTATGGCTTATTTGGTATTATTATTACCACAAACCACATAGAACTAGACCGTCGACTCCTCCCACATAACGGACTTTGCCTACAAGCTGCCTACGGGCCCAGGATTTTGTCATGTATTGGTGCTGTACAAAATCAAAAGAGCGCATTTAAAATTCTAAGGCCCATGGTATAACATGGAAAATCATTGCCGCCATTGATTTTGACATTTCACACGTATTCACAGACAGAGGAATTAATTCCGTGGAGATTCGGGTAGGTGCACGGAAGTCGGCGATCTAGTTCTAGGTGGTTTGTGATTATTACTCTGACTGACTGAAAAGACAAATTTCAAATAGAAGGCCACTTTTGATAGGTCCGCGAATCCTGGGTCTTGTTCTGTAATTTTGCGAGTCCATCTATTGGTTGATGTGACCCTAATGCGACATCTGTTGTTCGTTTGCGGCGTTAATGCAGCTGCTACGGGTCTACCCCGATATGTAGAAAAATATAATACAGAATTTAAAAAAAAAAAAAAAAATAAAAAATAGAATGAAAAATCTCGAAAAAATAAATTCCGAATAGCAAAAATCTAGAATTAATATTAATACAAGATTTTCTCAGATGTCAAACTATTTGAATTGCATGTGTATGGAACAACAATTTGATTCACTGTTCCTGCAAGCAAAAAAGTCAGCTAAAAAATATTAGGGGCCTATAACACAAAGCGGCATATCACCAAGTCTTACAAGAGCCTGTGTTGAATTTGTCCGCACCTGATCCTCATAAGATTGAACTTGTAACTTTGTGTTACAGAAATGTGTAAAATATTGTAGAAATTCACTTGTTCTACAAGTACTCGTATAGCGTTGTGTTATAGATCCCAGGTCTTCTAAAACACCGCGTGGCTTAGCTCCGATACTATACCTTTACATATTACGTTTGGACAAATACCCTTAAAGAAACTTATATGTAAACTTATTTTCTGTTGAATAGTTATAGTTATGGTTTCGAACTATTTGTTAAAAATTTATTATTTTGAATAAAGAAGTTACAAAATATTCATTTTAGACTTGTTTTCATTACTTTCGGAGTAAATTTAATGAATTGTAAAAATCTCGAAAGCAGTTTTATTTTCTAGATTTTTTTTCGACAGTCTTTCGAGATTTTTGTACTTTCTAGATTTTGACCCATTCGAGATTTTTGTATCAAATACATTTTCGAGATTTTGACCATTCTAGATTTTAGTCGTTCTAGTTAACGTCATGATCCCAGCTGCTACACAAAATAGTAAATTGTTTTCCGTCTTTAAGTTACTTGAATGGAATGGAAAAACGACTGCGACAAATTGACTCCATTTTGCACTCACAGTTGCATTGAAAATGTAGCGACTTAAATATGTTCGCTGTCCAGAATTGGAGATCTGAGATGATATCTAAGCGGAGCATTTCACGAGTACCTTCTAGGTCCTAGCTATGTAGTTCCTCGAGGTAAACGCTGAAGTGTACGAAAAGAGTTTGGAATTGACGACGTTATCGATACCTTTCACTGTGAGCGTTAGTCTAAACTATGTTTTGCCTCCTCTCATTTTCATTGGACTGGATGTCCAGACTTGGCAAAGAACGTTTTGAATTGAGAGTCCGAGGGATAAGCCGTTTGCTCTTCGCTGATGAATTGATCATACTTGGGCGCTCTCAGACTGAACTTCAACGTGAACTTCAGGGATTTGCAGCCTTTAAGGTTAAATCTGAAATGAAGGTAAAAGTGGAGTGGAGTCAGGTTGCGTCAATTTTGAGACAGCTGCATCAATGTGTTACCAGGCAGATAATAGATATGGTACTAAATATAAGTTGTCGGTCTTTAATTCGGTGCTTGTTCCAACGCTTACCTATATGGTTATGATATTTGGGTAAGAACAAATTATATAAGATAACGGATACAAGCTGCCGAAATGAGATCCGCGGCAGGGAGGGTGTACTGCATTCCACACACGCAACCCTTTTAATGGATAAGCGGACATTTATGAATAAAAGTATTATTATAAAGCTCCTGGATGGGATCCAAAATTGTGCGTTAAAACTTATCGGATGCAGGACCATCGTGAATTCGATTGATTCGCTTGAACATCGCAGAAATGCAACGTGTCTGTCACTGCTCTATCAAACTGTGCTAAAAAAAAAAGTTACATTTCGCCCCTTCTACAACTCAACCGCACTATCGGCCCTGCTAGGAATGCCCAATAGCCTATAAGCCGTCCAACAGAATTGTGCAATTCTTTGCCCAACTCTGTCTTTTCTCTTAAGTACAGTTTACACATATTTAAAACAAATTTGCTTCGAAATCTCCCATCATCTTTATCTCAATTTCGTTAACGCCCGAGTTGTGTACATCAGACATTAATGTAACCATATCACCCGCTTTTGGCGGGTTTTACCCTTTTTTTACCTAAAACCCCGCCACCACAACAATTTTCCCGCTTTTTGATAAAAAGTCGGAATTTAATGCTCTTAAGAATTTTATTTAGTCCTTTTCTTTCACTACGTTTGAGGTTTTTTTAAATTAAAAAACGTAAAAGAACACTCAGCTGCCGTAAACAACTTCAGTTGGCATAAGTGCGCGAAAATTGCAAATGTCATGTGTCAAAGAAACATCCAATGTTATTCATTGACATTCGCTGTAAATACGATGTTAAAATCTAGCAAGATAACGAGAGACACACCAACTCCGAGATGCCGAAAAATCCAAAAATTAAAAAAATATGTAACGCTTACGCCAGAATTGGAAGCCGTTGTTCCGTACACATTAAAAAAAACTGATGACGTTTATTTTTAAAAAATAAACTGTTTTCTACTATTTTGCACGAAATGTTTGAGGTCAGAATCTACTTTTGGGAAACCCACCAAAACACACCCGCTTTTAGCTTCAAAAAACCCGCCACTTTTTGCCAAAAAAAAATGGTTACGTTTCATACTACATTTTATGAGAAGTCATAACCACTTTAACATCTTTAGCACGTTTTAATTACACAAAAAAAATAAATAAGACATTATGCCACATTGGCTTATAAGAAACGGTAATCCCTCTACGTTTCCATAATTGAATTAGATGACCTGGCCAGTCCCTTAGTTCAGCCCCATGAAATGCCCCAATCTACTTTCGTAATTGATTTCTTTGCCGTAATTGACAACTTAAAACCACTTGTGAAACTAACTTTCTCAACAACATCCAACATTAACTATAGTACGAATACCTCAATTACCTCAACATAACCGCTACCACCACCCACCCTGACACAAGAGATTTTCCGCACTCACCCCCATGGCAACTTGACAATGACAACAAAACGGCAGAGGTAAATAAACTGTAATTCAAAATGATACCTGCCTCGTTGCTATATCTTATAAATTAGATGGGACAGCAATAATGCCCCGGGAATTTAAAAAGAGAAAACAGGATCTGAAAGCCTTAACTTCCCCCCCAATCCCCAATTCGCTTTCAACAAAAATGAACTCGTTGTCCCTACATTAAATTAAATAAAAGCATTCAAGTATACATCCGTGGAATGTAGGTCGCCTGCAGGCGCGCACACAACTGATACGGATTTTTTTTTTCATAAAAGCTCCGTTTTGATGTTCTAAATCATTCCTGCTTTCTGGTTTCAAATTTGTCTCTTCCGGAGAAATCCGTCGAAAAAAATTCTAAAATTCATTTTATCGGCACCATCATGACCATACTTTCCCGTTGTATCTACCTAAACTCCAACAGCTAGCAGCCAGAGGGCTAAAACCACCAGAAAAAGTGTTAACATACTTTTACTATTGTAAAGTAGAAAGTTATGTCCGAGCATTTCACCATATATACACGCTTAAGACTTATTTTTGCAGTATCGTAATGTTTTATCCTTTTTAGCGCAAATGAGCTGGTTTTGTGTGGGGGAACCGGATGCGCCCCTCTTCCGGGAAGGGCATCCTCTTCATATTTATGTAATTATTTTTATTTACTTTTACACAGTGGTGCGGGTTAACCGAATATAAATTGCATAAACAATTTGGACGAGTGGTGGCGTGCACACAACTCGAGTAAGAGTGCTTAAAGTGCAATAAACGATGGCAAACTTTTGACGGTAACAAAACTTTGCAACAATATTTTTATGACCTACAAAGACCGAGAACATAAAGCCACACTGAGGAAGCAGTAAAGTGCGACTGAAAAACGTATACGTTGGCACCAGGCATAATAGCCGAGTTTGGTACAACAATCGGGTGAATCCGACATTAAAGCGAAAAAAAAAATGCATTGTCTTTTGGGTGTATTCGCCATGCAGTTTGAATGCAAGCAAGACGCATATAGTACTTTCGTTTTGTTTGATTTTCTCAAGGATATTTCACATTTGTTATCCCGCACAAGGAGCACTATCGCGAGCGCTAAGTAGACGAAGATACCAGCAGCCGAGATACAACGTATGTTTTATGCGCTGTGTATGCATCTATGCGGATTAACTGTCGCACGAAATACCTTACACGATGTGAAACTACATGGAGAACAAATTCAATGTCGCTAAGGATTTTCATGTTATCCTTCCATTCGCTGGCAAATGGGTTTATTTGTGTGCCTGTTGTATATGTAGCATGTACCCTCTTCCGGAAAGGGTATCCTTTGTGCTAGTAATAATCGTGAAGGATAAATGTTTCAGAATTTGTAAGGTGTTCCGTTGAATAATTCGCATTTTTTTCTTGTCCTCTCAACGAACGTATTCCATCATTGTCGTGATGAGCTGTGGGCGGGCTTGCGCGGAAGTAGACGACAAGATATTATGTGGGAGATTTTTCGTACGTACAAGATTATGCTATTAATTGTTTTGCCATTTCTATAGGAATTTGAAGAAGAAGCGAATTAGATTATGAGGGGAGAATACTTTCTTGACACCCTATTTGGCCTTGAAGTGAATTATTCGTTTGCCTTTAGGAGGTACATAAACAAAAACCAAGTTTTGAGTTGATTATAGAAAAGTAATTTATGCTCTAATTGAGTTCCTATTATTAGATGCAACATTTGTTTTTTGTTTTTAAAGTTCCCTGCCCGCAATTGGCTGACACTGCGACCTAACAAGATGTATTGTATCGAAAGGGATAAGGTTACTCTAAGAGACGTGTGACCTCCCTAGTGGAGTTCCTGAGGTCTGCTGGTAAGAGTATCTTCTTGTTAAAGACACGTTTTCTTAAGCAATGAAGTGCCGGGCAATCACAGAGAATGTGCTCGGAGGATTCTTTATCCTCAAGACAGAACCTACATTCTGTCTCCGGGCACATATTCATTTTCTTAAGATGATATCTCAAGCCACAATGGCCTGTGAGAAAGCCCACCAGCCTTCTGATACTATCCTTATTTAGGTTGAGTATTTCCTTGTAGGATTAAGGTTTTATTAAGCGGATTGTCTTAAACCCGGGACATATTCCCAATGGTACAGACGAAGTTGATGTTCCCAATTGTTAATTATAACAAGAAGCAGTAGTCCAATTGACTCTGCAATAAGGTTCTGGTCTACAGAACGCGGATTCAGATCCGGTCTTAGCACGTTGGTCCGCCGATTCGTTGCCCGCAATACCTTGACCTTGACCTTGTTTGACCTTGTTGTGTTTGGCTAGGACTTGCAAGGCATCGTAGCAGCACTTTATTGTTTTTGAGTCCATCGTGTTGGACGATAGAGCTTGTAAGGCCGCTTGACTGTCTGCGAAGATTTCTATTTTGGCGCCTTTAATTCCCTTATTGGATCTTAAGACGGCGCAGATCTCAATGCCATGGACTTTAGCCTGAAAAACAGTGGGACACATATTGGGTCCAAAGACACCAGCACCAACTCCAGATTCCATTTTCACCAGACCATACTTTTAGAGTCCAGTGTCGGAACGCCATTGGCCCATTTCGTGCGGTCCAGTATTTCTACCTCAAATAATTTCCCAAAACTGTATTCCCTAACCATAATGTCGGGGATGGAGCAAAACATCCTCCATGTTTGCGATTGAGTTAATATTTCCAGGTGTCCCATATGGTCACCTGGTTCAAACTTGTATTCTAGATGTAGCTTAATAGCATATCTAGCTGCCAGTTTCCTAATGTAAGGGTGAAAGCCCTATAATAGCTTCTAATGCTGTAGTAGGGCAGGTGCGCATTGTAGTTTCTGTAGCCTATTTACCGTTGTCCGTTCAGGAACTTTCGCCCACCAAACAATTGCCGCGTATGTGATAATGGGCCTTACCATCAGCCAGTGTATCATTCTGGGATTAATCCCCAAGTTCTGCCATATACAGTCGCCTACTGGCCCACATAACTCAAGTTAGTGGCACGCTCTGTGGCGGCCTTAATTTGTGAGTTCCAATTGAGCTTCTTATCAAGGACAATTCCAATATAATTGAATTCATTGAAGTAACTCAAGGTAGTGCCGTTTGCGGTTATGGTGTCAAGATTAACCAATCTCTTCCTTGTAAAAGGCACTAGATTGTTTTTACTAGGATTTATTGAAAGTCCTTCCAAATTGCACCATTATGAGACATGTAGAAATGCGTTCTGCATCCTACAAGTAATGGTAGCGCTAAGCTTGCCACTGATGATGATAGCTAGGTCGTCAGCATAGCCGATGCCACTATAGCCCAGGCTATGTAGACTGACTAGTAGACTGTCGATGACTAGTGACCACGAGAGAGGAGAGAGTACTCCCCTTTGAGGGAAGCCTTTTGCTGCTGTCAGAGACACCGACACACGGAGACGGAAGTTATTATCCGACTTTCCAACATGGCTCTGATCCACTGGTTGGTCGAGTCTTCGATACCTTTGCGTCTGATTGCCTTAGCGATCGAGTCATAACCGGTATTATCGAAGGCGCCCTCGACGTCCAAGAAGTCACAAAGGGCAATTTCCTTAGCTCGGAATGTTTATTCTACCTCTCTGACAAGGTAATGAAGAGCACCCTCAGTGGATTTTAGCCTTTCTGTACGCAAATTGTCTTGAGTGAAGAGAGTTAGATATATCTAACTGTCATTAGTTGTGTTTTTATGAAACCTCGCCAGCCAGTAGTTGCCAGTAGTTGGCAGTTGAGGCACATTTCACATGCTAATTAAAACAACAACCTGCTGGTAACTGCTGGCAACAACTCTTGATTTTCTCCCCAGCCGGAGAGCTGCTGGCTGGCAGCTGGCTAAATTCAATTCACAATGAACAAACATGTGGCGCTAAAAGCAACAAGTGGCATAGAATTTCCGTATACAATTTGCTTAAATCATAATGGCGTTCTTATCTCATGCACACAACATTCCATAGGAAAATGTCAGAATTTATCAAATATTTCTACCAAATGCATAATTTTATACGAAATGCTAGTAAGCTTTTAGGCGTATTGTCTAAATTCATTCGGCTGGCTTCATCTTGCTGGCAATTGTGCTGGCAACTGTCCAAATGAACAGCTGGCTGGCGAGGTTTCAAAAAAAAACATGCAACATAGTATGAAGTACATGTGCAGGTATTGCTAAGACTTACAGGCCACAGAGGATATTACCCATCTCCTCTGTGAATGTCAAGCTTTTACTCGGTACAGGAGGAAATACCTTGGTAGGTACTTCTTCGACAATTTGGAAGAGGTTGGCCTCGCGAACAAAATTGGGGCAATTTTCAGGTTCTGTAGGGAAATTAATAGTTTGGGCGAAGTGGTTTAGGTTATTTGACCGTTATGGTTCCCCAGGGATGGCGATGGGTCCAATATGGTGCCTAGTCCTATGTGATGAACTCACACCCTATTCAACCTAGCCTAACATAGTATGAAGTATCTATTCATTTTCATATAATTACTAAACTATATATAATGGACCTTTGTAATGTGCCCAAAGTGACTACTTACTACCGTACCTAATGAGTCATGCGCATGCCCCTAACTTCTGTAGCCTTAGTCGATTTATATTGTTGGAGATGTACAAATTTAAATTCGTCCTCAAACTTCGTAAAGTCTTTACCATGTCTTATCGGTTGATCAACTCGATTGCGCAATCTGTAAGTGTACATCGATGAACTACAAGTCTGTACCTACGAATTTATTTATATTTATATTGCTGATTTATTTCCAACATAAACGAACAGATTTCACCATCATTTTTCATTGATTTGAGAGGCCATTCAATAAAAATAAACAGTGTCTCATATTAGAGATATGTATCCAAAATATACACGTTTACAAAGGGAATTCGAAATACATCTACCCTATAGCAGTGATAAAACTTGTTTCCCTTTTAGATTATTTATTAATAGTGGCCAAACGGATAATAAAACCGAATCAAAACTATTAATAGTTTACAAACATTTAAAAAGAAATCACTGCGACTAAATGTATAATTTGTTTCCCCCCCATTTTGTGACTTCACATTCACAAATCCAGACTGCCACTACAAAACCAAAACCAGCTCACGCGTATAAAAAAATAAAAAGGGAAAAACTTCGAAAAATATCTTTCTCTCCTCTAATTTTGAATTTTCTTCTCCCAGGTTTACCAACAACATTTCATCGCGATACCATGAGCTAGAACGTCTACTGTTCCCCATAGCAACTCTAATCAAAACATTCGTCATATCGAAACGCTGTGAAACAAAATTAAATATAAAATTTTCTAAATCAAAATTATGGCCACCAAAACTATAGTACAAAACAGTAGGACGCCATCTGCCGAGTCAATTCAACAGCTATCATCGATATCATTAATGCTGGAGTACGACATTGACAACACTTTGAATACAATCAAGGAAAACGGTCACTTGATGAAGGAAATAAACAGCATACGCAGTAGTTGTCTGTCGAAGCTCGAGATCAATAATAATGACAAGTTGAGCCAAAGTCCGCCGTCTCCAGCGCTGCACACAAATGCGCGTAAACGTTGGAAGATTCTTGCAAAGGTTCTTCGCAAAGACTCCGAGGAGACCATTTCGTCTGAGGATGAAGAACGTACAGCCTCAGTGCGACGCTTTAAAAGCTTCGACCTGCTCAAGCAGGATAGCTTCGATGACCATATAGCTTTAAATTGTCTTGGCAAACCGGATAATTGGTACAAATATAAAGTTCTTATCGGACTCGTAGAATATTCCGTGAATATCCACCATATCGATCGACATTTGACAGCCAACGACCTAATGGGCTTCAACAATACTGGAAATATCTGCGTTTGGCCTTCGGAAGAGGCTCTCACTGTCTATGTGCTGTCTGATCTGGACCATTATCGGGGAAAGTGGATCCTCGAGTTGGGCGGTGGAATGACCTGCCTTACCGGCCTTATGCTCTCCAAATACTCCAAACCCTTTGCTGTACACCTGACCGATGGCAATAACGTGTCCGTGGACAACGTAAGGAAGACAGTTTGCCTTAATGAATTCGCCAGCTACACCAAGTGCTCGGTCTTAAAATGGGAAGATGCAAGCGTTCGTGCAGCGAATGAATTTGAAAAATTTGACTGTATCCTCTCGGCGGATTGTTTATTCTTCGATGAGGCTCGTTCAGCCCTCGTAGACACCATTTGGTTCTATTTATCGCCCGACGGCGAGGCTTTGGTTATGGCGCCTCAACGTGGAAAAACTCTAACCCTGTTCGTCGAGGAGTGCATTCGACGAGGTTTCAACTGCGACGTAGTACATCGGTACAATGAAATCATCTGGCAAAGGCACTTGGAACTGCAAGGCACCGAACTCTATGATGAAAATATTCATTATCCCGTCCTTATAAAGCTAACAAAACCCGCCATACATGACTAGTATTTCAATTATATAGTACTTTAGAACCGTAAACATTCGTTATTCCATTAAAATATTACTCTAATTATAAAGAAACCAAATATATAGAAAGAAAGAAGAATAAACTACTAAACCAAAGCAGTTTGAATGTGTGTATAATATGTCGAATTGTAAAATTGTGCGTGCTAATAGAAACAAAAGACCAAAGAGTTAGAAATTATACTATTTATTAGAATCGAGCGTTGATCGCTCTGTATGTATACAAAATAAATAAATTTAAAAACATTTCCCTCGTTTTAGCGTCACGAACGTGTAGGTATTACTATTATGTTATTAATTATAAATCAAGTATTATTTATCGTTATTACTCGATTGATAATTAAGTTTTGTTGATTTAAAAAGGACAAGTGCTATAGAAAAATAGTTTATATTATTCGACTAGAAACACGAGTATATGTACGTTTAATGTAGTAGTCTTAATTTAAACAATAAATTAATAAATTCAAAGTACGTACGTATATTTATGGTAATTAATTAGTGTTGGTGTTTTATTTTCAATCAAGTCGAAGATGGAATGCACTGCAAACTGGAATACAAAATGCATGTGAAAGAGGTGTTGTTGAAATAGAGCATCTGGGGCAAAAACTACATTATTATAATAGACAGCCAGCCCTCTACCCACTTGCCCGATCTTCCTCGCAACATTTGAAAATAAAAGTCCTCTCGGATTTTTTTTATCTGTTAATATGTGTGAAAATGGAAAAACATGGAATTCTATGGCAACGCAGGAGGGGAAGTAACGAATGAACTGTCAAATGCCGTTAGGGGGTTGGTGATGAAATCTCATTTTCCAAAATCCCCTGTGCTAAAATCCGTTACTCCAAAAGACACCGATTTTTAGATTAGGTGTTATTAATTCTGTCGCCACGACACCTGAAAATGGTGTTAAAAAATTAGATACGTATGCAACCCCCTCTGCTGGGGTCACTGTAGGATTTGGAGTAGGTGCAAGCTTGGGTATATGCAAGGTTTAGTTTGCATTCCCCTATCATTACAACCGTGTGAGGCAATGCATTCCACATGCGTGTTGTTCGGCTCACAAAAGAATCTCTATATTTTACAGTACGTCCGAAGGTAGGCTTAAGGGTGAACTGATGCGCATTCGATATGTGACGGGTGTTGCGAGAGAGTTGTTGAAGGGGCGGAATGCAGTTAGCTATTTCATCGGAGTATTGTTGGTTAAAAAAAATAAGGCATTTTGGAAAAGGGAATAACGTAGGGATCCCGTTGTTAGGTGCAAGTTGTTTTTTTTTTTTTTGCTCAGACTGGCGGTCGTCTCATATGGGGCTTAAACAAAAGGGCATGGAAACCATTTATAAACAACCAACAAAGTGAAAATATATTTTAATACAATTCGTTAGGAAGCAGTCTTTTCTTTATCTTTTTAAATATATAATTTAGTTTGAAATCTGCTGAAAGCTGGTCTTTTTAAAACTCGTGTTTCTTGTCTTCTGCCTGGAACCTGAACCTGGAGAACCACTTTTTCATAAAAGCAGGTCTGTCTACTTCAACCATCCAAAGATTCGGAGTCGGAGTGTTTTCAAGGAAAAAAACTTCAAAACTTCTGTTTTCGATTAAGTTTTCGAGTGTTTTCGCGAAAACCCAAGACAAAAAATTTAACAATTTCCAAACAATTTATCTGAATTATTTTTTGTTTGTAGTAGGTTAGGTATGTAATGTGACCATTTCACCCGTTTTGGCGGGTTTTACCCTCTTTTTTACCTAAAAACCCTCCACCCGCCACCACAACCATTTTCCCGCTTTTGATAAAAAATCGGAATTTAATTCTCTTAAGAATTTTCTTTAGTCCTTTTTTTCACTACGTTTGACAATTTTTTTAATTAATTAAAAATTAAACGTATAAGATAAGAACACTGATGGCAGAACTAAGCTGCCGGAGACAACTACAGTTGGCATAAGTGCGCGAAAATTGCAAATGTCATGTGTCAAAGAAACCAATGTTATTCATTTACATTCGCTGTAAATAAAATTAATAAATAGGTGGCGCAACAGCTGGGTAGACACCCTAGGCCTAGCTTCTCGCAACCATTCGTTTGTGATGAGTTTATATTTTTGCGACGAATGTAAGGGACCTACCATTTTATGCCGAGTCTGAACGGCTAAATTGAGAAGCTTTTACAGGACAGTCATACTCTCGGATGCTTGTGAGACGTTCGCGAGTGGTAGCGCAGTAGAAAAAACCTTAAGATGTAATTTGTGGTTTTCCGGGGATCGAACCTGGGATCCTGGGATCCCTCGCACAGTAGTCCAGCACACTAACCACTGCGCTACTGCACCCACATTTCGCTGTAAATACGATGGTAAAATTTAGCAAGATAACGAGAGACACACCAACCCTGAGATGCCGAAAAATCCAAAAAATTAAAAAAATATGTAAGCTTACGCCAGAGATGGAAGCTGTTTTTCCGTATATTAAAAAAACTGATGACGTTTATTTTTAAAGAATTATATTACACTTTACGTGACAATACGTGAAATAAACTGTTTTCTACTATTTTGCACGAAATTTTTGAGGTCAGAATCTACTTTTGGGAAACCCGCCAAAAAATTATATGTACATGTACATATTTGTATGGGAGGTATGGGTAGTTTTTATTCCACCAAGCTCATTTTTTGTCAAAAAATTTTAAACATTATTAAAACAATATGTGCACAATTTAAAATTGCTATCTTTACTGTACCTATTTAAATTTAATTTTTAACATTAAATAGCTATATATTTTGGATGGGAGGTAGTTTTCATCCGATCTTGCTCATCTTCGAACTTAACCTCAGTTTAGTGGATACAAGCTTACGTACTAAATTTCATGTCGATCGCTCTTAAATTACGGCCGTAATCGTGCGGACAGATGGACAGACAGACAGACGGACATCGCTAGATCGACTAAGAAAGTGACGCTGATCAATAATATATATAGTTTGTCATACCTACAACGCCTCCTTATGTGCGTTATAAATGAAATGTCAAAGTGAATATACCCTCACCACAGTGTGGTACAGTGTGGTATAAAAATTGTGACTTGATCGACACAGCAGAGAGCAGGCGGCATAGGATAGGATGATGTAAATACACATACGAAAATTTCTCAGCTGATTACAACATCAAAACATAACCCAATTGGTGTGTGAACTCTTCGACAAGCTATTGAAACCTTTTTGTAAAAAACTCAATTTTTAGTGCCGACATAACAGCGTAAAAGCTTCATTCGTATTTAAATTATGGCACAAAAATACATCCACATCTAATAGAACAGGATCCTGAATACTGGGACCGTACTCTGAATTTTGTTACGAAAGTCAATCCTATTCGAAATTGCTTTTCGTTCCTTTTTTGAATTGGTACCTTGTAACACTTTCGAATTTTTTTTTTTTTTTGTCGATATGTCAAATCAACAACTCCAGGAACCATTCCCTCTATTGCATATGTTGTAGAATCAGATTTTCCGTATTTTAATGTTTTTGACATTTGGTGATTTCATTCCGCTTTCGAAATAAGGAGTACAAAATATTCGCTTTCGGAAAATTTCACTTTCGGAACGAAATACAGAGTAGGGCCCTTGAACCGGTTCTCTTTACAAGAAAATACAAAATTCCCATCATTGTTCCTCATAAGCCACCCTGCTGGTGCTCTCTAAACACAGCCAATATTAATGCCTCATTCTAGACGGCAAATTGAGCTGGAAACCCAGCAATATTCTGCAGAGGGTTCAGAAAGGCACCTCGGCTTTATACTGTTGCAAAAAAGCTATTGGTAGCAAATAGTCCCCATTTGCCTCGAATTACATATTGGTTTTATGAATCCGTTCGTATGGCGTTGTCGTCTGGTGGACTGCGCTTGAAAAGGTTAATCACTGCAAGCACCTTAATCGTGTTCCAAGAACGACATGCGTCTGCATCAGTGAAGAACTTAAGACCTTTTCAACAGTGGCAATGAACATAATTGTTCCACCTGCTACCGCTAGACCTTTATTGTAAAGCATATCCATGTATTGTATGAAAGCAATCCGTCTAGTGACCGGTCGACAAACTGGTCACTTGTCTATTAGATAAAATAGACAAGTGACCAAAATAGTTTCAATTCAATAAAGAATTTTGTAACCTGCATACCCTACAGAACTGACTGCCAGAGTGATGCATTGTCTCACAGGGGATCCGTCTGCTTTTATACAGATGGGTCCAGGTGTTTTTTTTTTTTTTTCCAAAGATTTAAACTGTACTATCTCATTTTATCTTCTCAATCACTGTAGCATGTTCCAGGCGGCCCTGTCGTGGCTACGGTATAATGCGATCTTAAGCGCTCCAACAATATTTTATCACTAAAAAGCTTCATGGACGAGGAGGAGGATAGGTTAGGTTAGGTTAGGTTGAGTAGGGTGTGAGTTCATGACATTGGACTAGGCACCATATTGGGCCCATCGCCATCCCTGGGGAACATTAACGGTAAAAAAAGACCTAAACCACTTCGTGATCAAACTATTTTCAAATCATAAACATATTTATGAAATGAATACATTTTTGGAGTGTCGATTGTCATCACAAATTGTTAAATTTGATTTGGCCTCGACTCCAGTAATGCGTTTCGCCCCGATGTGGTGGGTGGGTTCATCAGTAGACGACCACCACATCTGATCTAGACGCACTGTTTGCTCGATTTTCACCTAGACTATGATTTTTCAATCAACAAGTGACTGTGAATCATACCTTCAGACGAATCTTTGTTTCAAAGACTATCGCCAAGAGGATTTGTCTTGTGCCCACTTCGCCCAAACAATTATTGCACTCAGCTATTTAAAAGAAAGACGAGCAGGGAGGTTTCAGGGGGACAGCATGCCCCCCCATACATATTCAACTGTTTTTTGTGGATTTTTTTCCACTTCGATTTAAACTTTATTGCACTTTTGAAAATGAAATAAAGTCAACAAAATCGTTTTGGACTTTATTGCAATTTCAAAAGTGCAAAAGTCCAAAAAAAAAAGTCCAAAATTACGTTTTGGAGCTTTTTGCATAAGACTTTATTTGATGGCACCTTCATTCTCAGCTCCCGCTGGCTCAACTGATATAGTCAGATCATTAGATCCTGTGGTATCACAATTGACCTCCTCTGGCCAAAGTGAGGCTGCACTTGTTGCGACAAAATGCGCGACAGCCAATCTACTTTTTTATAATAAAAATTACATTTATTAATACATCGTCAAGTCGTTCTCACTTTCTTAAGCTTTATTTGATGGGTCCATATTTAAGATTCATAAGCGAATTTGCTATTCTGGTAATTTCAAACCCTAATTGAATCGAACTCAAATTCGGGTAGTTAGTTTGCCGACAAATTGTATCTTGTGTGACAGTTTTGTTGCATTCCTTGATTAATAGTTTACTACAACCGCGTAATCTGACTTCATACCTCATTGATTCCATAGCTCAGCATTCAAATAAAAATATGTTCAATGAAAATGAAAGCAAACAAAAAATCTGAGAGGCTTCCTTAACGCGCTCATTAATTATCAATTAGCGAAGTAATCATTTGGATCTGAGCGTTCGCTTTATGATATGAGTGATGACGATGAGTCATGGCGCGTCGGTCGTTCGACGGACGATCTCAAGCAATACAAACCCCCGCCGCCGGCCGGTCATACACATTTCACTTTATCTACGTCACGTTATCCCTCGCAACTGTGGGGGAAGGGTGGCAAATCCCCATGGTTTATATGGTCGTAAACGAATTAATTATATTAGTCCGGGACCGATGCTCTCGCGCTGTGAATGAATATAAGGACATGTGTTGGCCAGCTTTTGTTAGACAGACGCCGTCGCTTCTATAATGACAGGCCAGCAATGATGTTTAATTTTTGAGACGTTTACAATAAAAATGCGAAAATATTTTCAAGTAGGTGGATAGAATATGGTAAAACATTTTCCAAACAAACAGACAGTCATTAATGAAATGTTGTTCATATTATTCTTTCAAGAGGTAGGCACGATATGGAGTAGGGTTTGGGTGGGAGTTGGTGCAAATGTGTCATAGGAACGCAATCAACAACGTTTTTTTGGTGTGAATACAAAAATTCAATAAGCATTCATTTTGTTTTATTTGAATCGCTTTCTTATTACGCGTGTGTGTCTATTTTTTTTTTATCAATCTGCGGAAATTTATAAGAAATTTGCTCCATAGTACGAGTGTGAAAGTCATTTGAATACACTTTGTTCGGTGTTGTTAAGATACTTTATTTTGATTCCCCCTTATCAACCGTATGGTGCGAAGTATCAGTCCTGGTGTGTCACGTCTCTGAATACTTCATAAACATTTCCAAGTTCGCACTTCTAAGATTATGTGTGTTTTTTTTTTTTTTGTGGCGCACAAGATAAGATAAATGAAAGAAGCTCTTCAACGGAAGCATCTTTAGGGTTTTCGATTTTGTGTCTTAGAAAGCACGAATTTATATAAGATAGTTGAGTGATGGTATCATTGATTCGTATCTTGGGTAGATAGTATGTATTTAAATACGGTGTGCTGTGAATACATATAAAATGGGCTGGAAGCAACTGAACTATACGTAATTTCTATTTTGCTTGTAACTTGTTGAGAAGAGAAGAAATAAAGGTACGTACTAAACGTTTCTTGTGTCAACTGCCAATTGCTCCTTTTGAAGACATTTACGAGTTGTCGTTCTTGAGCTGTGATACCAAACAATATTGTAATTATATTATTATACAGCTTCTCAAAATAAAATCGATCATAAAGATTAAAGGCTGAAACTTAGCCCAAAAAATGTAGACTAGATCACATTTAAGTGTGTCCAAAAAGATGGACGTCACCTAAAATGCACAATAATTTGTAATTTGTATTACATTTGTACTTTAACAGCTAGGTTCCAGAAATCGAGTGAAATCGAAATTGCAAATCGAGTGAATTCGTTTTCAGAGTTCTGCATTTCGAGCGATTCGGAAACTCCGAAATTTTTTCGTAATCACAATTTCACTTTGTCTCAATACCGACAATTTTGAAATCTAAATCGAATACAGTGAAATGTAGAACACAAAAATTAATTTCCGATTTCATTTCGAGTGAAAGTGAAATGAGGAACCCAGCAGTAAATACCGTTTTTGATCCGAAGTTGCGATATAATTATTGTGGTGTTTCATTTAAAAAAAATAAATAAATAGGTGGCGCAACAGGCGGTAGATACCCTAGGCCTAGCTTATCGCAACCATTCATTTGTGTGAGTTTCTATTTTTGAGACGAATGGGAGGGACCTACAATTTTATGCCGAGTCCCAACGGCTGAATTAAGATAAGAAGCTTTTTCAGGACAGTTATACTCTCGGAATCTATTCTAAAAAAACTCCGATCTCATCTGAAAACACTGACTACGCCACCCCATCTCTAAAATTTGACAATAACTTTCTCGTCACTATACCCTCCTAAGCAATCTGGGATAAGGATACTTTCCCAGAAGATGTATCAGTTCACTTCTACACTGACCAAAGACAGAGTTGGCGGGGGTGTTTTCTCCGAAAGTCCTTATCTGAAGCTCTCCTTCCCTCTACCAGATTACTGTAGCGTGTTCCAGGCAGAAATAATGGCGTTTAAAGAGGTCTTATCTTGGCTCAAGAAAAACGTCATATCCGCCAAAGATATCTGCATATTTTCGGACAGCCCAGCAGGTATCAAATCCTTGGATTCGATCTCTATAACTTCTCTATTGGCCCTCGACTGCCGATCGTCTCTTACGGAGATTGCCGAACAGTTCAACATGCACCTAATATGGGTGCCGGGGCATAGAGACATTCCAGGGAATTGTAAGGCCGATGAACTTGCTAGAATAGGAACAACTCAACCCATTCTGCCGGATAAAACCACCCTTGGGATACCAATCGCTACTTGCAAACAAAAATTGAAGCTAAATGCTATCGAGAGTACAAATCTTAGGTGGACAAGTGGCACCACTTGTCTAGTGACAAAGCAAATTTGGCCTAAGCTGGATTTGAAACGCTTTAAGAAATTGATCTCCCTCAACAGATTGCATATCGGCACTACAATAGGTGTCATTAATGGACATTGCCTGATAGGTAAACATGCCACAAGGCTAGGCCTTTTCGCAAGCGACTTTTGCAGAAGCTGAATGGATGAGGAAGAGAAGGAAACTATCCCTCACCTTCTTCTCTGCCCATATGGCATGAAAAGTTGGAACAACAATTTAAACAAGTAAAAGTGTTACACAAACTGTAAAAGCTGTGTTCGGGTAAACGGCGTTAAATCAATACCTTTTACCGTGGGCGTTGGACTTTGCCAGGGGTGCGTCTTGTCTCCTATCCTTTTCATTACTTATATGGACTGGATGTTTCACCTTAGTTTTAACGAAGAACGTTTCTGAGGATAAGTCATTTGCTCTTCGCTGGTGACTTGGTCATTCTTGGGTCCTCTCAGACTGAACGCCCATTCGATCCTTTGTAGCCGTTTGTGTTGAAGCTGAGATGAAGGTTAACGTGAACAAATCTGAAGTGAGGGTGGTCTCCAGAACGCCTGTTCAATGCACTCTGCATGTTAGTGGAGTCCCATTGGAACAGGTGGAAAAGTTTAAGTATCTCGGGGTCTTATTCACGAGTGATGGAAGGAGCAATGCCGAGTTTTCCTGTAGGATTGGTCAGGCTGGGTCAATTTTGAGACAGCTTGGTCATTATGTTATTAGGAGGACTGGACTTGCTGTCAAAGCTAAGTTGTAAGTCTTTAATTCGGTGTTTGTTTCAACCCTTACCTATGGTCATGAGGTGTGGGTAATGACCGAAAGAATAAGATCGCGGATACAAACTGCCGAAATGAAATTCCTCCGTTGTATTGCTGGTGTGACCCGTAGAGATCGCATTAGAAATACCAGAATACGTGAGGAACTCATTGTCGAGCAGCTACTTCTCCGGACGGAGCGGTCCATGCTTTGGTAGTTTGGTCATTCTTACCACCGGGCAGGCGAGGCGTCCTCTTAGTGACCCAGGATGAGATGGTCAGATCAAGTCCATAATCTTTTCTATACCCGTATGGGGATTGCCGTTGATGATTTAGAGTCGATGGCGGAGAATCGAGAGCTATGGAGGGTCCACTTGAGCAACCTCATGGCCAAATCTATTGAGAATATGAACCTGTTTTAGAATATGTAAATATACCGGCGATGCCTTCTTTGTGTTACGAACGTAATTAATGACAAAGTGAATATACTTTCCTGTATGAAGGGTATAAAAAAAAATTTATAATATCAATATCTACAGAAATGTAAAGAGATTTTACTCCAGCGTCAATTTATTTTAATTCCAAATTCTAGTCATGTTACTGGTTAATAAAATAACACTCACACAAAACGGAAATATTCTTCATCTATAAAAAGAGGAGCCCAACATGGACTCCTGACATTCACCCACATACCCTACCCAGTCGCATGCAAAACAATTTTACTTAAATGTCAAAGTGTCACAGCGTCAATTTTGACAATGACCTATAACGCTGTTCATAAATTAAATTAAGTGTCCACCCTTATCCCGAACACATGGGAAGGTCATGGTAGGTCACTCATATGGTAAGATGTCCCACATGCGTGCGTGTTGCCTGTAACATCTGTAAGAATTTCAAGGCTTTTATCTATTTTTGGGCTCGGTTCAGGATCCTGTATTCTTATAAGAATAATAGAAGAGTTGTATTTTTGTTTACCATAATTATTATACGATAATGGTGTGGTATCAGTAAAAGTATCACAGTAAAACAATAGGTACTCTGAAAAGTCTCGTATACAATATACATACACACTCGCATTAAGTGACCATGTAGCATATAAATCAAATATACGGATGTTTCTATGATATGGGAGTTGACGGATTGGTAATGTCATGCACCTAATAGGTTAGAGAATTGTTTATTACATTTATTGACGCACAAAAAAGTGGAAATAAATGGTAAGGAATTGTTAATAAGCTATCACTCCACTCAGCACAGGTTGTTGTATGTACGTTTTTTATGAACTTACGCAAATAGAATTCGTTGCGTGTGAAGAAAGTATTTAGTTGACTTTTTCTTTGCACAACAACTGGTCTAAGTAGATAATATCACGTTAAATCTGGCCAATATCATTTAGGTTAAAATATTTTCGTCTGAAAACAAGTAGTAATCGTCTGACAACATTTATTTTAAAGAATTAAAGATCGCAACGCCGATTCTCAAAATTTATCTATGTTTTTTTTTTATGGACTTATTCTTTCCATCTACTCCATGGTTGGTAGAAGGAGCACCTTTTTCAGACAATTACAATTTGTTCTCAGACGTTCTAAAAATAGTTTCAGACGTTTCCAATATCTGATTTTCTGATGATTTCTATTAAATTTCAGACGTTTTTTTTATTTTTGCCAACGTTTTCAATTTTTTTTTCTGACAAATACTATTTATTTGTAGACGAAAAAATGTTAGCCATATCATTTAAAGCGTAAAGAACTTTAAGTTAACGCACGGTGTTAACTGAATATTTTCATCGCCTTTTAATCGCCTTTTTTTTTTCTTTATTGCTTTCATTTATCAACACTTCACTGCAAATCGTAAAAAAATTCCGCAACCAATTCCTGTCAGAGCTATCGGAAGAAAATTCGTATGAAGCTGTCAAAAATATCAGTAAAAACGCACTTGATCGCACTGAAACGCAAAACGCCAGTGTGCGTTGCATATTTGTCGGAAAAAAGTTCCGAAAAGGTCTTCCGAAGTATACCTCCGATTCGTATGAAATCGGAGAATTTTCCGTTCCGGCGGAAACCTCGCTAGGGCCGAATAAAAAATATATGTTTATAATTAATTGAAACACGACAACATATTATTTGAACTGTTTTATTTATTATTTAGTAATGAAACTTCTTAATTTTAACTTGTGTCATAAATTCGGTTTGGAATTGTGTTGGAAAGGCCCTTAAATAAATTTAGGGAAACCACAGGTTTTCCATTATACCCCACGTTCTTCTTAACAACACGCGCAGTGTGTATAGCCAGGTAATAGGAGCATTGTCATCTATACCAATTCTATGGGTCCGAAAATATTGAGGAACCTGAGAAATGTCCCTTATAATATTGCTTTGTAAAAGGTTGCGATCATTTTCGATGTTTGGAACTCAAAGTCAATAATATGAGATATGCTGTTCCTCATTTTTTTTTTCAACTACATATTCAAATCTAGCACTCACACCACATTTTTCTTTTATCTTTGCAGCAGAGTCGGCCGAATTAGAGGCCGCCCTTATTATTACTTTCCTATCTGAAGTTTTTCTAGACAATTTTTTTCTTTTTTTACTCTAAACTTCAATGTAGGCTTTTCCGTTTTACTGAGGGGTTTTACTTTAACCATATTTGCCTGAAAATTAACCTCCGAAAGTCTTAAAAACCTGTGATTTTAATCGGAATAGACTGATAAACTGAGCTTAACTAAAAGCCTTCTCGCACAAAGTACTTTCTTCAATATAAAGGGTCCGCCATCTAACGTTTTTTTTTTTTCAATTAGTGCTTATTTCGCGAATGGTAACACTTAGCTCATGTCTGATTTGACAGATAATTATTTTTATCCTTCCGCTGAACGAATATGGTTGTGTATACGCTTGAACAACGCTGTGAAATATTGCGACATTACTAGGTATGAAAATCATGGTATAATGTTGCAGAATGTGTGCGAAAAAAATCATCTTTTCAGATGAAGCTCATTTTGATCTTGGCGGGTATGTAAGCAAGCAAAATTGTCGCATTTGGGGCACAGATAACCCGCACGCATACATTGAAAAGCCGATATACCCAAAACGAGTCACTGCCCAGCAAACATTTTTCTTCAGGAATGAATCATAAATGATTCAGTTAAATGAAGAAAACATTCAGATATGAATTCATTTATGATTCAATTTGAATCCTTTTTCCTGAGAAATGGGCCTTTATTTATGAATCTTTTAAATGATTCATAAATGATTGGAGAAACATTCACTAAAATGAATGCTTATATTCAGTTTTTTTTGGCTTAAGCCGCTCGTTGGCTTGCTCAAAAAAATACTCCGGAAGGTTGTAGTTGGCGTGAAACGCATCTATTAAAAAAAAATAATAAATTTAGTTAATATGAGCTTATAATTTTTGTTTTTTAACTTACTTCGTCACAGATGTTTTTATTGCTGGTGTTTCTATCTTTTTTATACTTTTCAATCCTTTTATTTTCGCGAGTGGGGCCACAGTTCGTTGCAAGCAATTAATCGAACTGACGCATCTAATTTTTATATTTTCTTTGTTTCATTTCCAGGTCCCGTTATCACTATCCATTTGCGCAAAAACAAGTTTCTCTTGCACAAAAATAACCCTCGATCTTTTTCTTTACGATCTTGTGCACTGCCACTTTTATTCATTTAAGTGAAGAAAATTTGAATGTCGTTTTAAATTTGAATTCTGAAAATGTAGTGCGAGATATTTTTTTTGGAGATAGCTTGCTCATAATCATTTTTGTTCACTTATGTGAATGAAAATCGAATGTCAATATTCGTTTTAACCTGAAACCAGATTTGGTTCACATAAATGAATGTTAAATGAAGGCATGTTCTTCATTTTTACTGAATGTAAAGTGATTCTTCACTTTTACTGAAGAAAAATGTTTGCTGGGTGTTTGGTGCGGATTTTGGTCCAGAGGCATAATTGGGCCATTTTTCTTCGAAAATGAGCAAGGAGTGGCCGTTACAGTCAATGGCGATCGTTATCGGGCCATGTTGAACGAATTTTTGTTCACAAAAATTGAAGAGGAGGATATTGGCAACATTTGGTTTCAACAGGACGGCGCAACGTGCCACACAGCCGAAGCTACACTCGATGTTTTGCGCCCGGTTTTTTAAGATCGCATTTTCACTAGCCGCAGAGCTGATGTCGTTTGGCCACCGCGGAGCTGCGATTTGACACCGTTGGACTATTATTTGTGGGGTGCCGTAAAAGATAAGTGTTACGCCGACATGCCAGAGACAATTGACGCTTTAAAGGACAATATTCGTGAAGCCATTGGTGAAATGCATCTGCACACAATCGATAACGTGCTTAAAAATTGGACCGATCGTGTAGGCTACTGCATGGCCAGCCGAGGTAGCCATTTGAATGAAATTATTTTCCATTATTAACCGGAAGGATTGTACTTTCAAATAAAAAAAGAAAATTGAGAAAATATTCAGTAGTTTTTTTTATAGCATTTTCAAAAAAAAAAAAAAGAGTTATTTGGCAGACCCTTAGTAGAAAAAAAAAAGTTGAGAGGTTTCGGCCCTTATTGCTCTCGAGAAGAACGTACCTATTCAGTTGAAAAGCAGTGTATATGATTTTTTCTAAATAGATTCCACCTTGTAGCAAAGCTTGTAGTTCAGACAAAGGATAACAGGAATAGGCGTTTTAAGTCTCAAATTGGTTAGCTACTATGTGCGGGGTTCAAACTATATACATTGTACAAGTACACGTCCGGATAATAAAAAGTTGTTTTCACTGCTCCGTCTGAAAAACGCCCCCTATTATGCCATTCCTGGCCAAGCTCCTAACAATGTTCAGATACTGCAATGATCATTTCCGCCTTCCATTTGGACCATAAATTACAAGCTCACTCGTATATGGTTGCGGGAGACTGGAAATCTATTTGGGAATATTTCGATAATTTTGAGGGTGGGAACAGAGTCAAACACAAGGCACCTTCTTTAAGATATCGAAAGGGAAACCAATTTCACATTTAAAAATTCCTAAATGGGGATTTTCGGATTTCTAGTTTCGTAAGGGTAACAGCATTTGTCTCCCTTTTGTTTGGTCTAGATCTAGATTGATCACATGACCAATTTTTAAAAGGGCTAGCTATGACTGCACTATAAATGGACTCCACAGCGAATCTACACAGAAAACTGCGTATGCGTACAAACTAATGGTGGCACTAGTAATAACAACGTGTCTCAAACTCCCAAGTAATCTCATTTCGGCAGCGTGTATTCGCGATCTTATTCTTTCGGTCATTACCTAAACCTCATGACCATAGGTAAGAGTTGGAACAAATACCGAATTAAAGACTTACAACTTAACTTTGACACCAAATTCAGTCCTCCTAATAACCAAGAAGCTGTCTCAAAATTGACCCAGCCTGACCAATCCTACAGGAAAACTCGGCATTGCTCCTTCCATCACACGTGAATAAGACTTGAACTTCTCCACCTGTTTCAATGGGACTCCACTAACATGCAGAGTGCATTGAACAGGCGTTCTGCAGACGACCATCACTTCAGATTTGTTCACGTTTACCATCACCTCAGTTTCAACACAAACGGCTACAAACCGATCGAGTGCGCGTTGAAGTTCATTCTGAGAGGACCCAAGAATGACCAAGTAATCAGGGAAGAGCAGATGACTTATCCTCATATCTCCCAATTCGAAACGTTCTTCGCCAAGATTGCGCTGTAACATCCAAATCATATAAGTAAGGAAAAGGAGAGGAGACAAGACGCACCCCTGGCGAAGTCCAACGCCCACGATGAAAGGTATTGATTTAACGTCGTTTACCCGAACACAGTTTGTGTAAAGAGATTGAATGGCTCTTAAGAGAGAACCGTCAATTCAATACTCCTGTAATACACTCCAGAGCTTACCTCGAAGGATTCGGTGAAAAGGGGCACACGAGTATAAACCTATTCCAGACAAACCTAGTGGAGAACTACACCAACTAAGTATCTGAACGTTACCAATGAAAGCGGTGAGGCGTACAAATGTTGTTCATGATTAGGTCAGAAAATTTAACTGACATTACCTATAATGATTAGGTACAAATAATCCTTAGGCTGCAGTTATAGCTATCAGTAAAATGCATCCGTAAAAAAATTGTTTCACTTTATTGGAGCACTTAAACTTAATCGTTGAACTCAATCTTGGTCTTAAATAGTTGCTTTTGAATTATAAAACTAATACGTCAAAAAAAAATTAAGCAATTGATCTTTAAATTTTCTAAAAAAAAAGAATTTTTTTATTTTTCCGTACGAAAAACTTTTTCTGTTCAACTTCTCAACCAGTTTCACGAAGGATTCCACGGAATTCCTATGATATGCTATGGTTAAATGTTTCAGTTTTGTTCTGTTTCGTGTTTTTACGGATGCATTTTACTGATAGCTATAACTGAGGCCTTAATCACTCTCTGCGAAAAATCTGCTGAGTTGTATTACCTAACACGATATTGTCAACTCAGAATATTTATTGACTGCTTCTGATTCTTCAACCCAATGACACTTTAATTGCCAATAATAATGAATGAATTTCACCCATTACATTTTGTTCAAAAAAACTAAGTATTTCCCTAATTGAAAAAGAACTCTATGCTCGTCGTAACAATAATTTGTAGGTGGAGCAAGATCGTCGACAGATTGTCGACGTAAGAGTACCTACCAGAAAATGCGTAATGCGGTTTGGCGTTTCTGAAATCAGAACATTCGCCTGGTGGTATCTTTAATGTATATACCTAGATAGATTATAGCTCACAAAACGAGTTCCTTGATTTTACTAGCGACTATAAAAGTCGCCTATCGTAGATGTTCTTTATTTCTACAGAAACCCCAACGCTTATGTTTCACGTCACCGCACATCAACTAAAATGCAATGCGTGTGGTCTACGTTATAATGAATTCGAATCACCATATCCTTTCCTTACCTCCTTTATGTTGCTTTGGTTTTGCTACCCACTTTTAAACTAATTTGAAAACATTATGGGCTTTCTTCCTGTTCTCTCCTTGCATACCTACATACACATTGCATGCGAATACAAATTCTGTGAATAGCACAATTTCCAAGTGGACATAGGTCAGTTAACACTTCCATAAACAGCCTAGGTCACGCGATGGAAACCAACGAAATGGTTTCTAATAATTATTCGAGCACATTTATCGCGGTTGAAACGCATTAGGACGCAGTGATTTGCTCTCGGAATTGCAGACATTATAGGGCATGTCGTGCTTCATTCGAAAAAGTCGCCAAGCATATTTAAATGTCAAGAAGTTTAATTTAACGGTAATGCGAGGGGTTTTCCAGCACATACATATTTCCAAGTTCACTTATATAGATATATGTACCTACTACATAAATTTCAAATTAATTGATGCTAATCTTTATTTATTTAGGACCGACTACTGGAAGTCTAACGAAAAGAAGTACTGCGATTTTTGCAAATGCTGGATAAGTGACAATAAAGCGGTAAGGTCAAACTTATGAGTATCACAAGTTTATGAGATTACGTCTTTGTTTTTAGAGTGTAGCATTCCATGAGAGTGGTAAAAGACACAAAGCTAATGTGGCCAAACGCATTACCGACATCAGTCGGAGCAGCGAGAAGTCGGAGAAGGAACGTCAGAAGATGGATATGGAAATTCGAAAGATGGAGGAGGCCGCCTTGAGATCCTATGCAATGGATATTCATTCAAAAGCCGACATGACTGCGCGATCTGTGTCCTCTGTAATGAGTGCCGCCTCAAGTAGTAATCAAAGTGGAGGAAGAGGAGGAAGAAAATTGGGTCAAGTGGATCCCATGCGTCTGCCAGGCAGTTCTGATGAGGAAGAAGATTCTCTTCGACCTACCGTGAGTAAGGTCAGCGATGCAGAGGCCGTACCGAATGCTTCGCTTTGGGTGGAGGGAAAGTCTCCCGAAGGCCATACTTACTATTGGAACGTTAAAAGCAACGAATCAGTTTGGACGGAACCAAAAGAAGGTTACCTATCCCTTGACGAATACAATAAGATAAATCAGATCGCTGAGGCACAGCAAGAGTTTCAGCTGCAACAACAAGCGAAAGACTTTCAGAAAAACGCTCCCGAAGAAGTGGCCAAATATAACCGTGAGCGGTTAAAAATGTATCGTCGGACGGATCCAAAGGAGGAGACTGCTAAAGAGGAAAAGCGCCAAACATTCAAAACCGAAGAGGAAGCTCAAACACCTGAGATCGGTATCTGGCAAACGGTCGAGAAGAAGTAAGTTGTTGTTTATCCGTTTGATATTTTGACATTAATGATTTTTTTTTTTTTATAAATTTAAAGGGAAGAAGAGAAACCTATCAACTGGGAACTACCTGATCAGAGCAACTATTACGTTGCACCTGTTGTAAGTGAGATTCCTTATGAACCGCCAGTGAAACGCTTCAAGGAGAAGACATTAGAAAGTCTCGACCCAAGCTTAGCCATAGGAGTATCAACCACATTCAAGAAACGAAAGTTCGCTGCTAAAGGGAACGCTCGTCAACGATTGCCCGATGACTAGAATTAGGAGATACTTTTTTCTTATTCAATTTAAATAGACGATTCGACTAGTGGATTGAGTGTTTGTATTTTTTAATTTATGAAGCGGGTGATTTTGGAACAGGTAATGCATGAATAGCGGAGACTAGTGGAGCAGTACGTAGGTACTCGATGAAAATAGAGTCGGTTAATTAAGTTCCGGCCGACATATAAGAGGACATATTGAAGTAGGGTTTCTGTGCGATATTTTCGCCTTAAATGCTTAACAACTTAAAACATAATAATATCTACGAAGAATCAAAATCCATAGATGACAAGGAAAAGAAGAAGATGACGAAGATGATAGTAATTGCTCCAAAATTAAGTCCATGTCATTTTTGTTCGAAATAATTGCTTTTCACGAGGCTTTTCGTTATTTTGTTTTGAAAACAAATGGTGAATGCCGTAAAACAGCTGTGCAAGGTATATTGGTATTAGTGAGAGTATGTGTGGGCGCAGCAGCGCAGTGGTTAGTGTGCTGGACTACTGTGCGAGGTTCGATCCCCGGAAAAACACAAATTACATCTTAAAGTTTTTTCTACTTCGCCACCTCTCGCGAACGTCTGACAAACATCCGAGAGTATGCCTGTCATGAAAAAGCTTCTCAATTGAGCCGTTCGGACTCGGCATAAAATTGTAGGTCCCTTCCATTCGTCCCAAAAATAGAAACTCGCACAAAACGAATGGTTGCGAGAAGCTAGGCCTTGGGTGTCACCCGCCTGTTGCGCCACCTATTTATTTATTTTTTTATGTGTAAATCTCAAAAAATATCGAGATCTGCAAAAAGTGATCCGGATCAAAAAAAATATATAACTTTTTTGCCAATGGAACATGAAAAGCGATATAGATCACAAAAAAAAATTACATTTTGTCCCAATGGAAAACCACGTAAACGATTTTTTTGTATGGCTTCGCTATGGCTTCCATTTAGATGAAAAGATCAGCGAACAGTTCAGTTATCAGTTGAATTACCCCATTCCTGTATTTAGTTGAGCTTTTATTTTATTCCTAAGCAAAAGAAAAGGAAGTACCTACCTACAGGTACATATATCGAAACTCTCGAATATTTTAACTTTGTGTTCTAAACCCCTGCCTTTACTGATGGCGAGTTCGTTAGGGATTCTCAGATTCATGTTTCAGATTTCTGGTGTCCAATCGAAAAAAAATAAGTATACTGAGCTGTTCTTTGTTGGTGTAGCCAAAATTTTTTTACCTTTCTTTGTTGTGGGGAATTTTTTCGTAGAGGGGTTGCAACTTACATGTACATACATACTTTTTCAAATAATTATGAAAGAAATATCATAATAAATATCGCCAATATTATGTTAACAACGTCTTTGACAAAATAATTGCAAACGCTGTGCTTTTTCTCTCTTACAAAAAAATAAATGCTGCAACTGGAGAAATTGCTGATTATGAAGAAGACGAACCGACGACGAGGGCGATGAACATGTAGCGGCACATTTTGAATATGAAAATAACATACATAATCTATTATTTGTTACATATTTATCCAAATTTTGGTTTTAAATATTTATTTTAATATGATTTTTCACTAGTTCTAACTTTTTCGGCCAAAAAATTTCGTTAAACCTAAACAAACAAACGCCAAACGTCAAATCATATGTAAGTGTTTTGGAAAATCTTAGCAACTCTGAGAAGAAATATAGATTAGTGCTCTCGAATCTAAAAAAAAATATTAATGCCTTTTTTTGCGTTCAATAGAACGCGAAAAGTGATCTGGAGCAATAAAAACTTATTTTTTTGCTAATCGAAAGCGGCATGACATAACTCAGTGCGCATTGGCCTGTCTCTCCTTCGAACAGACCTTTTTTAGACAAACCCAAATAAATGGGGGTGATTATTTTGACTTGACTACTTGACACTGACTGACAGCTATATTTTTCTATTTCTATTGGTAAGTGGTTTTTACGGGTTTTCCAATTTTTTACTTCGAAGTATTAAATATATTTAAGTCTTTATAAAACTAATTTTTTGTTTTAATAGTAGAATAAACAATGGATGAAATAGACAAAATCATAGTGCACTCCTTGCGGCAAATCGGCTGTGAAATCGATGATGAAATCGTTAGCTTGTCCAGTTTTTCACCGGAGCTAATAGTGCAAACTGTCTCCAAGTGTTTCCAACTCATAAACCCATCCTTAGTTTTGCCCACTACTTTACCCGCAGCAATGGCACAACGCTTTTCAGTTGCGGCGACATTAGCAGAGGCCTGCTCCTTGATTGGATTTCGTGGCGACATTGGCTACCAAACGTTTCTGTACTCGAACATTGTTGAGGTTCGAAGGCTCTTCATGTTTCTAATTGAAATGCTTCCCAAAGAAAATGAAAATTTGCTATTCGAGCAGTCAATTGAAGTTCTAACGAATAAGTTGACGGCCTTGGAGGAAAAGATAAAAAAGAATATCTACTTTACAATGAACACAGCCTGGGTGACACAATATTGCAAGAAGTTTGGTATGAGAGAGTGGAATAAGGTCATTATCGACTCATATTCGCAAACTACTCCCTTTAAATCAAAAGTGAGTCTCAACGTCCCGCGTTTAGCGCAAAAGGCTGATTCTATTTCAAATGCAACGCCAGAGCAATGCAAATATTGGCTCAAGCGGTCACCTGGTATTTTTCAGGAAACCAAAATCAACACACTCGCGAATTCACTGATTCATATGAATGACAGGGAATGTCGGATGATTGAGAATCAAAAACTGAAAACAGACATGCTGATTGAATTGATTAATAACCAAACTGAGCAGCAATCTCAGTTGTTGCCTGTGAATGTAGCTCCGAAAGCTAAAAAAATCACTGCAACTCTAAAAAAGATCGCATCCGCTGAGGGGGATAAAATGAAGACGCAGGCTACTCCCTACATAGTTAACCTTTTTAGTTCCATACAGGAGCTAAACACGGAAATAGAACAGTTGAGGCAATCTATTGATGACCTCGTCACAGAGCATAAACAGATCCAACTGGGTATTAACAACATGAAGGAACTGCGTAAGGTATCCCAGGCAAAGCAAGCGCATCTCAAAGAAGACAAAAAGATCCACGAACGTACCTGTGTGCTTTTGGAGAATCCAGACGTGAATATAGCGAAAATGGAGGCGTTAATTGCATCAACCCAAAGTCGAAAGGCAAAACTTGCGGAAAAGTGGGTCCATCACCGAGAACCTCTTGAGCAGGCTTGGGAAAAAACCAAGCTAAAGAACAACAACTCGGCTCAAGCTAGCGATGGACTGAAGAAGCTTGAAAGCATCCAAGAGAAAGTATCCAAAATGGAGAATGAACTGAAAGTAAAGTCAATTCTACATTCCCAACTGGTGACCGTTTTGCAAAAGGAGAATAGATCAACCAGCCGAAAGGCCTACACCACTCGAATATTGGAAATCATTGGAAACATTCGCAAACAGAAGGACGACATTGAAAAGGTTCTACGCGACACCCGGCAGCTGCAGAAACAAATCAATACAATTACCGGCCAATTGGATCGACAGTTCACTGTTGCCGATGATCTCTTATTCACCACCGCCAAGGATAGCGAGTGCGCCAAGAAGGCCTATAAACTGCTGGTTACCTTGCATTCCCATTGCACCAATTTGATAATTCTTGTTCGCGAAACTGGATCCGTAATGCGTGAAGTACGTGACTTAGAGGATCAAATCGAGCTGGAAAAGTCAAGGAATATACTTTCGAATCTCGAAAATATTCTGGGTGATCTCAAGCTCATGGAAGCGGAGAGTAAAAGTCTTCAAGAGAAAATAATCAAAATCGAGAACCAAATCGAAAAAGCGATTGAATCAGTCCAAGTTAGCAAGTAAATCTTTTTATTTTCACAAGAGTGTTGTAGTGCTCTGAAGAGTTTTGTTCGTTTGGGTGTCTTTATTATTTAAGTTACTTGTAATAAAGCTGTGCCAATGTAGACGTATAATATACGAGTATATTCAAACGTTTGAAACGTTCTGTTTTACATTAGTTATAGACTCTTAAGTAGATGTAAGTGCGCGCCAATGCTCGATTTTTAATATAAAATAATCAAATTACTACTGGATAACATTGCTTACAGTCCTTAAAATAGCGATTGATTAGAAGATATTCTTATAATCACTAGAGCAGCCGGCGATGCTCGAATGTATGAATGTTTGAATCTTGATGCAATAAAATCATTTTAAAATAAATGTAAACGGTTTTGTTAAAAGTTACTTCTTCTTTAAACATGGTGGTAGGTACCCGGTACCGACTGTCTTCACGCTGACCTTTCACAACAAGCTCGCTTGTTTATGGAATGTAGCATTAGCTTATAAGATCAACCGACGAGATTGCTGCCGAGTGTAACTGCAAGAAAGTGTCGTACGTTTGCTGAAAATGTATCTGTACGATGTAATTACGAATTTAAGAATTATCCAAGTCAGTTATTTTTATCGGCAATAAGGTCTTTCCGCGCCCAACGTATGTGCTATTGTAACCACGTCATCCTGTCACTTATCATTTGTCTGTATCCTTGGTTCACACACTTTGTTCAACACTGCGCCAAGTAGGAATAATGTCCGACTAACTACTAACGGCTTAGAAGCCAATTGCAACTGCACTGAAAATGGAATTCAAATTTTAAAACGATCAAAAAAATCGCACTTCTTATTGTTTTACGCTGTATGGAAAAGGAGAAGTTTCTTCGAGCTGAAGAACCTCTTTGCTCTAAATAGGCAACTTGACTTCGACGTATTGGCTATGACCAAGGTCCACGGATTCAGCGTTTAACTGGGACTCAAACATCAAGTCCTTTCAGTCAGTACGATCGATCTGCCTCCAATTTCCCACGAAAAATGGGTTGATACACATTATCTACGAAAAAATTCTTATTTTTAATCCGATCGATTTCAAACTCGATTTATATATATTTTTTTAAATACTTCTCCCGGGAAAGGCGAGCTTATAACGCTTCATTAGCGCCCCGAGATGCTTGCTGATGTATGTTAGTTCTGCACTTAAATTGCTGCAAATTGTAGTCTTCTGGAAATATATCCCAAAGTTTGCTTTGTCCTGTAACAGAAGGAGTTGTGAAAAATTGATGTCCTTGCGGATAATGTCCTTGAGTTCCTCGGAACATCTACCATGGAAGTACCTATAGAACAAGCAAAGGTCAGCGACTTGTCTTCTGTGCACCGACGGTTGTAGATTCGATGTGAGTATAGGGTCTCCAATAAGTCGAACTGCTCGTCTCTGTATGCTGCCAAGTAGGTTAAGTCAATGTTCTGGGGCCGAGCTCCGTATATGGGAACAATATTCTAGGCCTGGTCTAACCCGTTCTTTGTAAAGAAGGAGAAGTTGCTTTGGGCTAAAGTAACTCTTTGCTCTAAATAGCCGATCTTGCGATATAGGGTATGTGGTCCTGCCATGTGATTCCTGAATTTGCTGTGACTCCAAGAAGGTGCATTGAGTCCTTGGGATGGATTGAAAGGTCTTCCATTTGGATCTGAGGAACTGTTGATGCCATTGACATACTATACATGGACTGCTAGCAGCCAATTTTTCGTTGAAGCAAAAATAAGCACTAGCTCTTTTGGTTCACGGCGGAGAGAAACGAAAACACTGTCATCGAGCAATTCGTGCGATTTGGTTTGTGTCGAGGTGTGTGTGCTGAGTGTGCCATACTGCCATCGGTTACAGAACGTTTGAAATAATTTGAATAAGTCGTTATTTTTGCGCAGTTGCAATGTTTCTACAATGGATGGCACTGCGTTCTATGTAAAAAAAAATAGCAAAGGCGCGCAGAGGTTGAAATCTCTTTCCTACTTTCGCCGCACTGAACCAATAGGGCTAGTGCTTATGTTTGCTTCATTTTTATTCGCAGGTTTGTATGAAACTGACATTTCACTAGCAGTCATGTATAGTATGTCAATGGCCGCGTTCCGCTAGCCTTCTAGCACATAATATCCCTGATGGAGGAACGCTGGCGCTAGAGATCTAGCGGTAGCGGCAAAGTGACATTAAAACCAATTTGAATTCGTATTATTTCATCTTCATGAGAGTCAAAAATGTATTTTGTGCCATCATGCCGCATATTTATTAATACATTATAATTTCAATAAACAAATACAATGGATTTTAATTACATAGAAGCTTGAATTCCCATTTTACACCAAATTGGAAATATTTGACTTCTACACTTTCACTTTTGTTTTGACAGTTCGTTATTTTTTTCCAACCTAGCAGTTCATTTGGCGCTAGATTGAAAAATTTCCCAGAAAAGGATATTTCACAAAATGTGCTAGAGCTCTAGTGCAAATGATGAAATGTCAGTTTTTTTTATATGGAGTTTGGCATGCCGCTAGTCATCTAGCGGTCAATGGAACGCGGCCAATGGTTGATGCACATTTCCTAGAAAAAGTTGTGAGCTGTGTCTTGTTTGCATTAAATACATCCAAGCTGTCTTTTCCCAACTTCAGGATTTTGGCTACATGGACTGTGTGATGTAGGCGCATTCACAGGGCCACTGTTCGAGATGGAGATGGAGACGCTAACTTGCCTAATAGGTCTCTATGCCAGACTCGGTCAAATGACTTTGTTATTTGATTATTTCAACATTTATTGCCTTTTCCATTACTTTTGAGAGCATTGAAAGTAACGCTATTGGACGATAGTTTTGTGGCAGACATTTCCTCCCTTTCTTTGGAATTGGTTGATTGCGAGCGGTCTTCCAGCAAGAAGGAAACGTCTTCTGGGAGTACGACATGCTAAACAGATTACATAGTACAGGTGCAAGTTCTGGTCCACCGCTCTTGAGTACTATAGCCGGGATTCCGTCGGGTTCAGTTGCCTTATTGCAATCTAGTTCTTTAAGGATGCGCTGAAATATTCGAGGGCAAAATTTCACATCTGCCATTGATGTTTGCACCCTATGGATATTTGGTGGCTCTAGTTGTGCAGCATCTAAGGTGGAATTCTCTGAAAACAGGCTAGCGAAAAGATCTGCATTATCTTTAGGTGTTGTTGCTAGCGTGCCGTCTTCTGTTACTAGAGGTGGAGAGGAAGAACAACTAAAGTTATTACTGATTGCCTTTGCCATGGACCAGAATGCGCGTGAGCCGTTAGGACATCCTTGTTACTTTGTTAGTTACTCTTTCGTTGTAAGTAGTTGTCTTCGTCGATTTAATAATTAGGTTGCATCTATTTCGAAGAATTATAAATTCAGATCTTTTGGGTTTGACTGTCATTTGGGTTTGACTGTTTTTCGCTGCAGTAACTCGCTTGCATTCTTTATTAAACCAGGGTTCATTTAAAGCTAGTTTTTTGATGCAATGTGGAATATAAAGTTCCATACCAACCAATTTCATTTCGGTTACTTATAGGGCCCATACACGACACAGACACGTCGTTGCAGACCAAGAAAAATTCAATAAATTTTGAATTCACGCAGACGGTCGCTGCAAACAGTCGACATGGATACACACGACACAGACAATCTGCGCAGACATGAGTACAACAGCAAAATATATTGGTCTGCAGCGACGTGTCTGTGTCGTGTATGGGCCATTTTTCAGCTTCTGCGCACGTATTGACATCGGTATCGAGAGTGTTTCCGTAATTTGATGTATTGTTTGGAATTCGAGTGGACTCATCAACGAGCTGAGTGAGATTGCAGCAAATGGCGGAGTATTCAGCTTATTTCCCTGCCTCGTTCGTTCGCTTAGAATAACGTAGCCAATCCATGTTATGGGCATTGAAGTCACAAAAGTATAATAACTCTACATATCTTTTTTGTTTATACTAGTTTCCTGTAGGGAGGGCGAAGAATGCATAAATGGTTTTCTTTGGTTTTCTTAAACAGCCCCCTGGAACCACTATGTGTTTGCATTACTTCAAGGATACAATTTTTCCTTCTACCTCATGAGGTTTCCTGTTCTTCTATGATGGTGTGCTCTCTCTAGTTTTGAGCAGTGTTTCGATCTAAACTCAGCTCAGCAGTTAATTGTCTAATAACAAAAACCTCAATAAGCCAATAGAAATCCAACTGTTCTGTGTTATAATTTTCCAAATATGTTTGGTCAATAGTCTACTCTAATTGCAAGAGTTTCTGAGTAGATTTAATTGAAACAATTCAACACCAGTCTATATTATTTTGTATTTATTTGAATATTTTGTTCAAAATACATACCTACATAATATTCACTGATAATGCAGAACAGACACCATTAGCTGCTCAAAAGTTCCTAACCCACTCACGTGAGCAATGGATAAAACATTCGACTTTAATTGTTTCCAATTGCCGAGGTCAATAATTATTCTCACACACATATACATGTTGGACGAACCGTGCGATCTTATTACTCATTAAAATAACCTGAGGCTGAGTTAAGCAATAATTAATCAATCGCCATTGGTGTTGTTCAACATATTGCAAAGTAAATAAAATCCATTCGAATATAAACTTGGGACTGTCGTTTCCTTTTTGAGCTTATGTTTTCTCTCAGATTTATCAGTTATTGCACCGTGTAGTTTGTCGATATATACGAGTATCTACATAGAAAAATAAACTAGAATACCTATGTCCACAATATTCGTGCAAAATGCCACGGCTTTATGAATCCGTGTTTTTAAAGGTTGAACGTTGCGTTGTTGCTTTCATAAATTCATGAGGACTCCACCGACACCATTTAGTGTAATTCCGTAGAACGATCTCTGCTTCAAATCATATACAAAGTTATAACACCGTTATAATAGCTAAATAGCCAAATTTATCAATAAACGTACATACGTTAAATCAAATTGTATCATATCAGTATGTTTTGAGTTCATAGAAAGTTGGCTGAATCTGATAGAATAATCAGATTGGTCTAACGAAAGTAATATTTCTCTCTATCATCTAACAGCTTTACATACATAATCTCGGCTCTAATGAAAATATGCTGAAATAATTCAAATCAATTTGAATATTGGTTTGTTTTTGTTTACCACTTTGGTGAATGGCTTTTCTTTCACATTTTGCTGAAATAAAAGAAGGCAACGTTTTTGTTCTTTAGTTTTTACTATTATTATCTTATGATTATAATTATTAATCATCATTAGTGCAACAAAGAAATAAACTTAAAAAAAAAAAACATTTAACAAAACAAAATAGTCAACGGAGGGTTAAATCTGTAGAAATGAAATTAGTTTTAGCTTAGCCTCATGCTTTGATGTTGAACTCTTGTTCGATTTTGTCAGCAACCATCTTTGCAATTGCCAAGGAGCTTGTGGCTCCAGGTGATGGTGCATTTCTGCAATGCAACACTTGTTTAGCCACAGCTCCAGTACCCACTCCTCGATCGAAAACGAAATCATCCACCAAATTGCCATCCATATCGAGTGCCTGAGCGCGAACTCCGGCTGGTCCTCTCGAGATGTCGTATTCAGTAACATCTGGGATGTACCTCTGCAAATCCTTGACCTGGAGTGGGATGATAGCGGACTTTGATATCTCACAGAGTCCAAATTTAAGATTCTTAATGGCCATCTTAAGGAAACCTGGATAGCGAAGAGCATCCGCGAGCTCCAATGGATTTATGTCGCCCCACCTGAAAGAGAAAACAATAAATAGCACACCATGCCCAACTCAGTATAAGGCCATTGAACTCACTTGTATCCCTCGCGCTTGAAAGCGAGCACAGCATTTGGTCCCAGCCAGACACTGCCGTCCATGCGGGGTGTGAAATGTACTCCGAGGAAGGGAAGTTTTGGATTGGGTACCGGGTAAATGTTACCCTTGACCATGTGACACTTCTCCGGAGCCAACAGGAGGTATTCACCACGGAAGGGTACGATTCTAGGCGATCTTGGACAACCTGTCAATTCGGCTAAGATGTCCGACTGCAAACCACCGCATGTTAGGACATAGCGCGTTTTGATCTTCTGATGTGAATTCGCTCCTTGTATCGTTACGGGGTATTCGGCGTTCGTAGGAGTCTCACTGAACTTGCTCACTTTGAAATTGAGGAACACTTTACCGCCCGCTTGTTTGAAATCTTGCGCATAGTACTGCGTTACGTTGGCCCAATCCACAATACCGGTTTGCGGTGACCACAACGCCTTGACACCTTTGCAATATGGCTCAATATCCGCAATCTGTGGTCCATCGATTAACGTTAAGTCGGGCACTTCATTCGCAATTCCTCGTTCATGCAAATCGCTTAAACGTCCCAGTTCTGATGGATCAGTGGCCACAATCAACTTGCCAACTTTCTTGTACGGTATTTTCTTCTCATCGAAATATTTGTACGACAGCCGGAGGCCTTCTACGCATAGTTTCGCTTTTAGTGTCCCTGGTTTGTAGTAAATGCCAGCATGAATAACTCCACTGTTATGACCACTCTGATGGAATGCTAGTTTTGCTTCCTTCTCCAACAATGCGATTTTCAAATGCGGATGACGTAAAAGAATTTCACGCGCCGACGCAACGCCAACTATTCCCCCTCCCACAACCACCAAGTCGTACTGGCTGCACGCATTTATACCATTATCAAAAAATAGACAGACAAGTTGAGGCGATAAAAATTAAATAACAACACGAACTTGATAACAAGGGCAATTTAAGTTTATTTTAACGCCACTATATATGTACTTACTTATCGGTTGCCGTCGCCCCGCTGCTCATAGGTTGGAGTCTACTAGCTAATGCAAGATTTGCATTAAGCCTTGCCAATAGGGCCGGCAGCTTTGAATTCCTAATTAGCGACATTATGATCAGTCAACAAGTTTTATATGAAACCAAAGACTTTCGGACTTTTCTTTTTCAAAAGACCTTGATTGACCTCTTCGTCAATTCACGCACAATCTACTAGCAACACACAGAGTGGAAATATCTTTGGAGAACTTTTCGTTCGTCTTGATTGGGACTAAAACGAGCGCAGAATTTTAATTCCATAGATGTCAAATAATTCGGCACGACAATAAAAATCAGCTGATACTTTTACTACCGACTTCTAATTGCACCTGATGCCATCTGTTGACGAGGCGAAGAGACATGAAATGAAACTTGGTAACGGTTTACGGAATTTAAAGAAAAAGTAGGGTGTTCTGGTTTTAAAATACTTTGCAATAATTAACTAAATGAAACTTTTTAGACAACAATTTTCTAGTGGGTAGAATTACAGCACGATAATAATAATTCCCAATGCATTGAAAATGTCACAGAAAACAGGAACAAAACTATTTTTTTTTTCAGTAAAGGCACCAAGTGACAAAGAACAGAAACAGGAACAGAAACTGAAACAGAACAAAGAGCTTTTTCGTTCTGTTGTAAATTATGGTTCTGTTTACGTTGCTCGCTCAGCTACACATATCACTGGCAGCAACAGAAACAATCAAGACTTGTTTACGTTCTGTCGTCAAACAGCCATTTTTCTGTCGCTAAATTCTGTTGCTGAAAAAAAATGTTCTGTTCCTAAGGCCCTAGTTATAGCTATCATTGAAATGCATCATTGGAACAAATCATTGGAATGGTGGTTTCATTTTTTTGACAAGTCGGATATAGCAATCATTGAAAAATTCCTGTCAGTGAAAGAACCTGTCAGTGACTTTTCAACAAACGAGTATAGCTTTTGAGGTTAGAGTCGATCATTGAAAGCAAAACTGACAGCTAAGAATAGGAAGAGAATCGAACACATCAGTGAAACGATTGGGTTCCAAATTGGAGAAACGAGAATCAGCTGTTCATTGAAATCGATTTCGATCAGTGAAATATTAAAATTGAATTTAAAGAAAAGTTTTAGTCAGAATTAAGTAATTTCTTTCGTTAAAAAAAAGTCCACAATTGATTACCTTTATTTTGATACAAACTAAAGCCAATATTAGGCCTGTTTTATTGGCAATCCATTTCAGTGAAGTAAAGTAAAGTAGAATTTTTAACACGCAATTACAACAACTACTTAGAGTCTCGAAAGTGTCAAACAGTTTGTAGTTGTTGTAATTGCGTGTTAAAAATTCTACTTTACTTTACTTCACTGAAATGGATTGCCAATAAAACAGGCCTATTGTTTGATTAATCGTCTTAATTCTGTTTCTGTCGCAAATGTATGGGAGTCTGTTTTTCTTCCTGTTTTTGTTCTTTGTCACTTGGTGCCTTAACAGAATCTAGTGACAGAAACTTGCCATCTGGCGACAGAACATAAACAAGTCTACATTATATTGACTGTTTCCGTTTGCTGTCTGCGACAGAAATGCCAATCTTGATCCACGTCTATGATCCATGTTGTTTCCTGTTTGTTTGTTTCGCACCTTGCTGCCTTATTGCGACGACCAGACGTACGGGTACGAGTATTTTATCCAGCGAAAGCAAACACAAAAACTGTGCGTTTCGACCCGCAAATAATGAAATAAAATAGGTATTTATTATTTTTGATTAGCACGTGAATAGAGTTTCCCAAGTAGAAATTGTTGGTTACAGTTCATGCGCTGTTACTACAATACGGAAACTTTACCTTGACGGTCAAATTGTGTTTAACTTATCAAAGTGCAATCTGTTTCTCTTATGGGATGGAACGGTGATCAAGTGGGGAATTAGTTTGGGATATTTATACGCCTATTTTGTGAAGCACACATTATGGTATATTTGGCAATGATTTGCAACCGAAATTTAACCGAATTTTTACAGTGGTTAGTCCGTCACAGTGTTCACAATGTTAACAGTACCTGGACCACACAATTCGGTCACAAGGTGTGTTGTAACAAACAAATGAAGCTGTCAAATTTGTTTTAATGTGTTTGTAAAATGAGTGGCAAAAATAAAATACAATACACACTTATATAAAGTCTTTATACAAACACAACCAGATACAAATAAAACATAATACACATCGCCTTCTTCCTTTTAATGGCAAAATACTTAAACAAATATGGTGCGTGGAAAATAGAAGCGAAATACTAATTGAATTTAAATTGCATATTTTCGTATCCACAGGCAAAATATTTAAACGGAAATAAGTTTTACCACGAATATGAATAAGTTATAGTGGCAAAAACTCACGCGCTCAAGAAATATTGAACATTTACATATTCAATTTTATTTTCAGATTATTTTAATTTGTTCTCGGGGCATCGAACATGATTTTAAAAGAATTAAGATGTTATTAAAGGCATTATCGGCTATATTTCTAGATTGAAACTATGTATATTTACGTAATAAAGAAGTTTCAAATTATAATTGTGAAATTATCTCATTAAAAATGAATGGCAATGCAAATGATTGAAGATGGCGATTTGTTTGTGCATTATAACACATATGCGTTTCCTTTGGTAGGGGCAAGGGGTACCTACATGTACTCCGTAATACTTAAAAGAAATGGTCTTAAGCATTTATTATTAGAAATAAAACCATGGATGCCAATATTTTACCACAGTTATTAAATACTTATTTTTATACCCTCCAGGAAGGTATACGTATATTTCACTTTGTCATTCCATTTATCTCCCCACGAGACCTTATAATAATCTGAGCCATGTCTGTCTGTCGTTCTGCGTCTGTCTGTTTTTTTTTTGTCTGTCTGTCTGTCCGTAATACTTAATACTTAAATACTTACTTTGTTTTGTCTGTCTGTCCGTAATACTTAATACTTACATACTTACTTTGTTTTGTCTGTCTGTCCGTAATACTTAATACTTAAATACTTACTTTGTTTTGTCTGTCTGTCCGTAATACCTAATACTTAAATAATGACTTTGTTTTGTCTGTCTGTCCGTAATACTTAATACTTAAATACTTACTTTGTTTTGTCTGTCTGTCTGTCCGTAATACTTAAATACTTACTTTGTTTTGTCTGTCTGTCCGTAATACTTAATACCTAAATACTTACTTTGTTTTGTCTGTCTGTCTGTCTGTCCGTAATACTTAAATACTTACTTTGTTTTGTCTGTCTGTCCGTAATACTTAATACTTAAATACTTACTTTGTTTTGTCTGTCTGTCCGTAATACTTAATACTTAAATACTTACTTTGTTTTGTCTGTCTGTCCGTAATACTTAATACTTAAATACTTACTTTGTTTTGTCTGTCTGTCCGTAATACTTAATACTTAAATACTTACTTTGTTTTGTCTGTCTGTCTGTCCGTAATACTTAAATACTTACTTTGTTTTGTCTGTCTGTCCGTAATACTTAATACCTAAATACTTACTTTGTTTTGTCTGTCTGTCTGTCTGTCCGTAATACTTAAATACTTACTTTGTTTTGTCTGTCTGTCCGTAATACTTAATACTTAAATACTTACTTTGTTTTGTCTGTCTGTCCGTAATACTTAATACTTAAATACTTACTTTGTTTTGTCTGCCTGTCCGTAATACTCAATACTTAAATACTTACTTTGTTTTGTCTGTCTGTCCGTAATACTTAATACCTAAATACTTACTTTGTTTTGTCTGTCCGTCTGTTTGTTTTGTCCGTCTGTCCGTAATACTTAATACTTAAATACTTACTTTCTTTTATCAGTTTTTTTTTCTGCCCCCTATAAACTCTACGCCTATGTCCTGAACAATGACATATGTTAAAAAGTAAATGTTGCATATGAGTGCGTGCAAAAATAAAATCCTCCACAGTTCGCGCGTTTTGTTTACTGTCTGTCTGTCTGTCTGGCTTTTGTGCGTTTTTGAAACATTTTTAAAATAATAATAATATTAAAACAGTAAACCAGTAATAAATAGTGAAACACATAAAACGAAAACATGGTTTTTAAAATTGGTACAACTGTGGAGTCCGATGGGAGTATTGCAGTAATTGCGGTTCCAGCTGGTTGGGAGCGCGGTGGCATATTATACTGGCCACAACATTTAAAAGAACAAAAGCTGAACAAACTAAGAAGGGATCCTGCGTCTATTCCGGAAGAAAGTAGTTGGTTGCAACAAAGTTTTAACGTGAAAGCTACAGCGAAGGATTTTTCAGCTGCGTGTAAAATGGAAAAGGTATTGTCCGCATTGGATGATACTGAGGCTGAAGAAGATTATTTGGCACAAAATAAATTAAAAAGATCACGGCCAGGATACTTCCAACAACAACAGGAAATTGAAAACTATGATGAGCTATTTGATGGCCAGTGTTCATCTATCATCAAGCGCAGTGCAGCACACAATTCGAATTCCAAAGCCGAAATTGAACAGTGCACAACATTATATATCGAGGAGCAGCCAATATCTGAAGAAGCTATGGATGTCAATGTCAGCCATCAATCCATCATACAATTTGAAGATAGCCAAAATATTGTTGCTGACAATTTGCAAAATACAATCCCTATAGCCGAATGCAACCACAGGGAGGAATTTGAGCTGCTGGACAACAAGATCTCTCACTGCGTGGAGTCCAACATTAAAATGCACTTAAAAATGGATAACTTGCAAAAAACTTTGGACAGACTTTTAATTAGCATGGGCAACTTGGCATCAATTTCCAATCCTGAAGTTGATAACGAAAATGTACTGGAATCTTTTGAACTTCCGATACTAACAGATACTAAATTATGTGAATTGAATACAGAAATACTAAAGAAGTCCGCAATTGGAATCAACTCTGGTAAGTATCATTATCAAACTGTAATATATTTTTTCAATATTCTATTGTGAAATGTATTAAATGAACTTTTTATTCAACAGATTGCAAAGCTAACATCAATTGCGGGAACTTCTGGCATAAAAACTGCAAGTAAAGTGGGGCTGAAAATTGTCCATAGCGTCATTTCACAAGAGCTCCTTACAAACTATTCGTGGACTGGTCGTTCAGGTGCAGGGAGAGATGACAAAATGCCCTTTATGAAATATGGTGCAATTGTTTCATTATTTCAAAAAGTAATATCAAAGGCCGACAATAGATTTAGCACTGTAGAATGTGAGAACTTTTTTAAGCAAAACATTCTTAAACACAGTACCATGAGACTTGCGCGCAAACGGTAAGTTAAATTTATGACGCAATCGATTAATGTATCCTTATCTGAAATGTTATATTTTCTTGTAGAAAAGCTATCGGTCCAGAGTCAAACAACACCATGCAGCCAAGTTCCGATGATTTCCATCTTTTCAGAAGCGAAGATACAAGTAGCGACAATACCTAAAGCCAAAAACGGAATACTTACCTACGTGCTACGTAATCTGCCTGTATTAACAATAACATAAGTTTAGAAATAAAAGATATGAAGTGATTAGTTTTACGATTTTTGAAAATATTTATTTATGTTTAAAAAATACTTCTAATATTAACTACAAACATTTTTAGTCCAAAGTTCATTGATTTGAATCGAGAGTGTGAACTAATGGTAAATAATTAAAAGCTGGGGAACGACGTAATAGTTTTAGTAGACTGGACAAAGCAGTATGACTAATTCTATTAAGTAAAGACCAATCCTTCAGTTCATCCATGAAAGATATTTTACTTCCAAAATGTTCTTGCTCGTCAGCCTCTGAATCACTGGGCATTTCATTTTCCACAGCTTCACAAGGGTCAATGTTAGGATCAGAAGCTGGAGCACGTATTGTTTCAGCATATTCACTTTCACTATTCATTAATGATACACATTCTGGGGGACGCAGTACATTTTCAATTTCTGGTTGTGCTTTTCCAGTCTGATGATTGAATTGTAAATATGAGGACACTTTATTGAGTAATTTCTCCGAATTTTCTCTACGTTGCAGTAACTGCAATTTAGTTAATTCAATTTGTTTTTTCAATGTTCTGTAGTATGATGTAGTGTATTTAAACGATTTCGAATTTTTAGTTAAACTTTTCTGTGACATTTTGATTTTTTTTCTGACAACTGCAAACACGCCAACTAAGAAACTGTGTGTAAGGTAGTTGTAGTGGTGGAAGTAACATTCAACTATTTTAGTTAGGTATTAGTGTCACCTTGTTCAATAGTTATTTCGGCAGTATGTGTGGAGTGGATATTGTGTGCAAATAAAAACCAGAAGATACTTAGGCATATTGTGGTGACATTCCGAGGTCATAATTCAAACTGTATGTAGTTTATTCGTGTAATTGTTTAGTGGCAACATTGAATAGCAACTTACCAGTTTTTGTGACTTTAGTTTTGTCACTTTGGAGTAATCTTAAAGTCACAAGATTTACTGAAATGTTACCATAAAGGACATATGTATCTTTAATACACGTAATAGTAACAAATTTGTCAAATTGTTCCCATCTTCACAGTAATGTCTTTATCTACTCAAAGCAGAGTCGAAAATACCATATGGTGACCATAATTTAAATTAAATTTGCATCAAAGTCACAAATTTCTACTTGGGTTGTGCGATTGCTATTGATTTATATCGAATGCGTTCGATTTAAAACAAACTAACCACTGAGCCATTGCGCCCTTGCAAAAAATGGACAACTTACAAATTTGAATAAAATTTGTGTTCATTAAGGCCGTGTGTTAATTGGGCTAAATAATATTATCCTATGATAATTTTGGCGTATTTTTTTGAGAATTTATATCTAGCTTATTTTTACTTTTAAGCCCAGTATCCTGTTCGCGCTAAATTTTATCTTCCATACAAAAATGTCTACAGAGATAAAATTTATCGAGGCAGTTTAGCAAAGCAGTATCATGTTCCGCACGCTAAATTCTTACTTTCATATAGATGGGACACGCTCAATGTCAGTCCGGTATAACAATACTGAGTGTTATACGTACTACGTACAATTTTGTTATACTCGGCCAAGAAAATGTCTCCACTGATTTAGCTCGCGAAAGAATTGCCTGGTACATTAAATAGGCGATAAATTTTGACATTTTCGAAACAAAACAATTTTTTAATTGAATATTTCGTGGAATACTTGATAAACGATGTAAGTGAGTAGGAAAAAAGTGAAAAAATAACAAAAATCAAAATACATGTGGCAATAAAATATGGGTGTGTGTCCTCTCTATATCCTGTACAACGAATTTAGCGAGCATTTATCTGTGCTGTGGAGAGAAAAACGCTCGCTAAAATTAAGCGCAAGCAGGATACTAGGCTTTAGTGTCAGAAAATTATCCGAGATGTATCTATTCAGCCCAATTGGCACACGGCCTAATGTTATTATCCACCAAGTTTGAAAATCGCATATTTGCTTCCTGAACAGACTCTTTGAATTTTTCACAGGGATCTGGCAGTGCTAAAGTCGTATTAAACAGCTGACTCGGCTGTCAAAAAGTGGTAAGCAAAAATATGCAATTTTTTGTTTCCATTTAATAGTGCATAATGTAATGCAAAATGCCGTCTTTTTGTGCTGTTAAAAATTGTGAGGATAAATACACCCAATCGGAAAATGTATCTTTTCACAAGTCAGTGCTAAAACGATTTTAAGCTTAAGAAATAACATCACATTAATTTTTTTCCTCGGAAAGGTTCCCCCACGCCCGAAAGGATCTCCTGGATAAATGGATTACATTCGTCAATCGTGAGTCCACCTGGAAACCATCCAAATGGAGTGCTTTGTGCAGCAGACATTTTTTACCTGATGACTTCCGAAATGTCAACTGTAGGAAGACTCTCAAGAAGTCCGCTATTCCTTCAGTGAGAGTTTTAGAAAATGGGCATGGTTTGCCTCAGCCGTTCAGTCAGAATCACCAAGAGGAATTAAAAGTAAGAATTGAACAAAAAAAAAAACTGCGAATTGGTGTAATAATATTACATTTAGATACCGGACAGTAGCTGCCGTCTTTGTGGAATTTGCTGCCGCCCGGTTGCCACCTTTGCCACTAATTTCGAAATTTTCGGTATGATTCAAAAGTGTTTTCCCACTTTAAACATTCAATTGGATGACAGCCTACCCAAGGACATGTGTTCTGGCTGCCTAACGAGACTGAACAATTTTTCAGAATTCGTGGACGCAGTCCTTGATACACAGAAACTCCTCCAGGGGAAGTTTCGCACTGAAAAATTCATTAAGCCTCCAGAGAGGCAACTCAAAATCAAACAAGAACCAGTGGTAAATGTGAAGCAAGAAGTAGCCGAGAATTTCGATAGTTTTCTAAGTGATGACCTAGAAGAGGACCAGGATTGTGAACAGAAGTTTCCTTTCTGTGACTTTCCCATGCTCAACACGCAGGACATCATCAATAACTGTGACATTATGGAGATTATCAATCTCGACGATCCGTTCATTAATATCCCCGATGATGAGAATGTTAACGAGGTCGATCAGATGGATAACTCTGACTTTTTAAGGCCTAAATCTAAATTCATAATGAATTTGGATGTCAGCAACATGGTGCATGAGCACAACTACGCAATGCCAATTGAATGCAAGGAGTCTATTCACTTTCCGAATGTTTACAAGACCGAAAAGGCGGAAGACAAGGACGAGATTGTGACTAGCAATGTACCGCCAGACACTTTGATCACTGCGAAACCTAAATATTCAAGCAATCCCCCATTATATGGTGAGTCCACAGTCATCAACAGTAATTTACGATTTTCTGAAAGCTCCCAGTCCACGGGAAAACTCATGGTGACTTCAGTAAGTGACCTGCTGCCTATACCAAATGTAGAGACCAACACTAAAAAGCCGAATATCGTCGTACTCAATGAGAGTATCGTGAAAACAGCGTCTGCATTTCAACTTTACCCATGTTCGATGTGTCAATCTCAATTCTTCTCTCCCGAAGGTCTAAGCCACCACATTACTAATACCCACGTGCAATCCACTCCAATGGTAAAATTGCCCATGAACACCAATTTTGAGCAGGCGCCAGTTGAGCCGGATTCTAAATCTATAGTTTGTCCAACTTGCTCGATTAGCTTTTCCTCCATTCACTGTCTACTCAAGCACAAACACAAACTTCATTCCAAGGCCGTACCAAAGCGAGAAAAACGAGGTCGGGAGTGTCCCATATGTGAAAAGTTCTTCGTCAGTAAGGTAGCCTTGCATAATCACCGCAAGTATGTCTGCCAAGCAAAGGGAGTCACTAACGCGAAGATATTGAAATGTCGTTTCTGCTTGAAGAACAACTTTAATCAGTGGAGAGTCTATCGGAATCATGAGACTCTTTGCAAGCGGAGGCAATTAAAAAAGACGAAACGATTGAAAAATATCATAAAGGCGTCTGTAAACACTGAACCAATCTCTAAAAAAAAGATTAACGCACCTGCTTCTGACGATAGGAATTTGCTGTGCCTCGGCTGCGACAAACGGTTCAATTCTATCGATCATTTTCGCCTCCATTACGTCGACGCACAGTGCAAGTTTAAACCATCTGCTGATGAGGTACTTGCATTCTGCCGCTGTTGCAACAGGCCTATCACTACATTTGCCAAACTCCGCACCCATCGACACTTTCAAATCTCGAAGAAGTACGTTTGTAATGAATGCCCGAAAGTGTTCGCGACTTCAAATCTGTTATCTCAGCATCGTATCACGCACTCGAACGTTCGCAAACACAAATGTGAACTATGTGAGAAGATATTTAAGAGAAGAGGTGGCTTGCAGCAGCACATGAAGGGTTATCATTTGAAGATGAAGCCGCACGAGTGCACATTGTGTAAACGACGATTTGCGTTGAAGGCGGATATGTCGCGTTGTAAGCATTCAACATTAAAATATTGACTATCGTTTAATTTACCGAAATAAATTTATGAGCTGTTGTATATGTTTGTAATGGGTTTGGTTGTGAAACAATTGTAAAAGTCTAACTTAAGCCACATGGGATCTGAATGCATCAGGCGAGTTTTTGTAGCTGATTTCATTGCATTCTTCATTTGCCTTTAAGAAAGGCTATTTTAGCAGGTATACCATAAAACTGTTATTGACAGCTTTATTGTTGTTATCCAAATCACTAGATTTTTAAAGCCTTGCCAATAATAACTTTAAACCTTCAACTTAAATATTTCAACGGCCACAATAAATAAATTTATCTGGACATTTGAATGTTGCACTATGAATAAACTTTCTTTCAATCCTTTAAAAACTGAACTTTGAGACGGGGCGTCATCCAGATCCAGATCTCCGACGAAGAGAAATATTCACCCCTATTCCTTTTGGCGTTTGTCGTAAACGACTAATAATTCATTTCGTTTTTAAGCCTTTAGAAAAAAATCGGAATACCATTTATACAACGACACAACATATGAGTCGTATACGACAAACGCCAACGGGAATAAGGGTGATCATGGTGATTCTGGCGTATGATAAGGCCTTTTCTAGCCTATGCGTGGGTTGTTGGAGATTGTTTTCGCGAAAATATGCGACTGCCTCTTGCACAAAATGATACCTTTATCATCTTGATACCTACTATCAAAGCAATCTACCGTTTCAGGGTGGTTTTTGGTATCATCCACACTAAAGTTTACACTGATGCAATGACACTGGAACTTCAGCTGTTGTAAAAATTTAGAGTAAACTTTTCATGCGTTCAGGACTGGTTTCAGCCAGAGCCTGAACCTGGTTTAGGATTTAGCTCCAAAACTAGTCAAAGGTCCGGGGCTGGTATCTTCGTGGAAATCGATAACATTACACTTTACTCCGCGTAAGGTAAGCCAGCCTCTGTTTTTCAAGCAGAGATCTGAACTATCCTAAGGGCTGCCGAATATAGTGTTGGGAATAGGTGGCGGGGTTGGAGTATCTGCGTCTATAGCGACAGTCAAGCTTCGCTTAAGGCCTTGCTCAACCGTGTTACCCGTTCCAAAATAGCTGCGCTGGGTTTTGCTGTGTCTGTCAGGGCCTCCATTGACTATTGGGTTTCTAAAACAATTCTTTATGGCACGGCTTTGCAGGATGTGGGCAGATTAGACGTATGCTCCCGAAAGTCATTAAGAAGTATGCGGCATTCCTGTTGTCTATCAGCAGGGAGACTGTGGAGTGTAGACAACTTACTGGCGTTCTTACGGGACACTTTGCATTTGTTAAGCATCTTAGTGCTAAGCTTAAGTAATACCAGTGATACCACTATCTGCGACGCTTGTGGAGAGAGCGACTATACATCGGATACTTTCCTTTGTTATTGTTTTATAATGCACATTTTCGCTATTGCGGCCTCGTAAAAGTTAGCCTGGACACTAAAAATAATTTTGTTCAGCGGTTTATTGCCTCACGATGTTGATGGCCAATTATAGCATTAGTTGTCACTATTCACTGTGCATAAGGTATTACTACTGTTGTCACTGCCAATTGTCAGACAGTCTGATTGAACTGGATAGTGCACGACTTTCGGAGTAAAATCCAATGCCAGCCCCCAGCCCCCACGTCCATCTTGGATCCATCTGTGCACATTATATTGATATAATTGATCTCTACTGGAAAAACAAGTAACAAATGGTCTTAGGATTTTAGGAAGTCTATGGTTGGTTGCTTCTTTTTTGCAATTGAAAGATGTATTTTTCAAACTATCAAAAATGGTTAATTTTTGAAAATACAATTTCACAAGTTAGGTATATGTTAAGAATTGAGATACCAACAGGCTAGATTTTACTTTCCTGCCCATTCGAAAAAAAACTTACCCCCAAAGTTAAAAAAAATTACAGATAAAATAGTACCAGAGGCCGTTTACGTGAATAGAAAAAATTGGTTTACTTTTGGTCAATGTTAGGCAGTTTGACGGTAGTACCAACATTTCAGGAATGGAGTGTCAGATTTTACCTCATATCTTCGGTCTTTATGATGAGATTTTGATGAAACTTTTTTTATCAGTTAACTAAAGTTAATATCTCTGAATTATTGTTTGAGAGAATGGCCGCGTTCCTTTGACCGTTGGTCATCTAGCACATAATATCCCTGATGGAGGAACGCTGGCGCTAGAGATCTAGCGGTAGCGGCAAGGTGACAGTAGAACCAATTTGAATTCGCATTATTTTATCTTCATGAGAGTCAAAAATGTATTTTGTGCCATCATGCCGCATATTTATGAATACACTATAAATAAACAAATACCATGTAGCTATATTAATTACATAGAAGCTTCATTTTACATTTTACACCAAATTGGAAATATTTGACTTCTGCACTTTCACTTTTGTTTTGACAGTTCGTTATTTTTTTTCAATCTAGCAGTTCATTTTGTGCTAGATTAAACAATTTCCCAGAAAAGGATATTTCACAAAATGTGCTAGAGCTCTAGCGCAAATGCTGAAATGACAGTTTTTTGTTTTATATGGAGTTTGGCATGCCGCTAGTCATATAGCGGTCAATGGAACGCGGCCAATTACAATTACATTAACAACAACTCGTAGACACAGTCACTTTGGTAGGAATGATAGCTATTTCGAACTACACCACTAATTCATCATCAGACTCCTTTAAGTGATTGTTTGAATAGTTTTTGAATTCTGACAGTCAATTCTCCGTATATATCCACTTGGGAAGACACTTCTGTTTTCCCCTGTCAGGAGTGAACTTGCACCTCGATTTTTTCTCAATTGACCAAGTGACTACCACTTGCGCTAATTAAGCGACGATTACAAGCCCGCCAACTGGTGATTACAACGGAGGAGAAGACCAACCTCTGTGCGTTGTTGTTGCTACGAGGTGTTTTTGTTTATTGTCGTTCTCTCGGTTTTCTTCGCCTCTTCCTCTCTTTTAATATAAAAAATATAATTAATTTTAAAAAATTGGACACTCCGTTCTTAAAATGTTGGTAGGTACTATTTCATATGAGGCGTGCCACGCACAAACGGTTAGAGAGCGGCAATTTTTTTTTTTTAAGTTTGTGTTTAGGCCAGGCCCAGGGCACCCAAATCAATCGGACTATGCAAAACAACCGTTATTTTCGAATTGGCAGTAAATTAAAATCTTGCCCACCGACGCACGTGCACAAGGCGTGTTGGGATTTGTCTTCAAAAACAACTGCCTTTGGAATATTTTTGGACTACTGAATTTCTATTCATATTATTTTTTTTGTTGAATTGTTAGGCTTGGCATGTATGATGTATATTTAATTAAGAAAGCTGATATTTAAATGTTTGCCTTAAGCCAAAAGCGTCTCCGTTGTCCTCCTCTACTGTTTTGTTCATATGGGTGTTTTGAAAAAAAAACTGCCTCTGCCGACACGATCTACATGCTCGTATCTTTTCTTACCAGTCGGGCGTCGCTGAATTTTAAGCCCATACAGCGGTATTAATAAAAAAGCCCTATTCGCTCTTTTATTAATACCGCTGTATGTACTAAACATGGTTGTAAATCTGTCATATTCCATCATGCTGAGAGCATGTTATGTGCTTCCGCTTGCTATTCTTAGATTCTCTCTGAAATTCTCTTTCAGCTTTTAAATATCTCGCGTCCAATCGAAATTTTTGTTGGTATATCAGATGTGATAAAGCTAATTCGCCGCTATTCGGTATTTATTAATATGGGGGATAATATCTTATCTTCAATATCATCCACTGCTTTGCATTAAATACGGTTTTAATCCATCTCAAAATCGTGATTGTTTTTGGAAATTGAAACATCAATTCATTCTATATACAATGCGTTACTTTATTTCCTTGAAAGATAGATTACCATAATTAGTATATACATGCGAACATAAAAAAAAAATAATTTATACGACTAACTCAAATCAATCAAACAGTGGTGATTTCAAATCTAGATATAACGTGCTTTTGCTTAAATACGAGTGTGACCTAAGTGTTTTGTATAAATTTTACTTATTGCGAGTGATCAATGTATACATTATAATAACTCATGGTTCCCTACTGATGGCACTAAAAAAGCACTTAAAAAATGAAAAATAATATCCAAAAATCCGATATGTATATATACGGACCGAAATGAACCAAATTAACCATTTCTTAAGACAAATAACATAAAAAAAATACAATAAACAAGAAACAAATGATTTCAACTACACTTCCTTGAGGCGCTTACAAATCTACAATACAAGTAACAGTCAGCATTAATATTATTACGTAATAGTTATAATCTTAAAAATGAATTACGATCCCACTTTGTGATGAGTGGAACCTTTGTGATGCGTATTATAGCTTTAGTTCTGCTGAAATATAGCGGCTCTTTGTTGGAATTGTGCTCGCCGCACAACCTTCTGCTCGTCGGCCATTCGTCGTTCTTCCTGTTCCTGTCGAATTTCATCATGAAACTTATTCGTTCGCAGCTGTTGTTCGATCTTGGCTTCGAAGAAGTTTTTCGCACCGCAAACACCAACTTCGTCGACATTGATTTCCGTCAAGCGAGCCAACTGGCTAAGACCGGAATCAGAATCTAATTCTCCGGCCTGTGCTTTGCGATAGATTAGAAGAAATTCGCGGAACGATATTTTTCCGTCGTGATCCTCATCGACTTCGGCGATCATTCCTTTCAGGCCCAAATGGGTTTGGGGTGCGCCAAGTTTCTCCATCATAACTTTGAGTTCGGTCAAGTCAAGGTAACCGTCGTGACCACTGTCATATCTGGAAGAAAAGAGAAGAATACTAAATTAGAAAATACATAGTTATGTATTATGTGTGTGAATGTAATTGGCAATTGCCATCATTTAAATTCATTGAGGGAAGGTCCTACTTTCACAAAAAAAACTCGTAAAGAGGTCACTGCAACGCACATCTCTATATTCACACTACAAAAACACAAAAGCACTGCAGTATCATATTTGGAGTTGCGGCATGTATTTGCGCACCTCATTCGAGTTGGATTCATTTGGTATTCTGAATGCACTGCAATCAAATGTGATTACATGATAGTTATGGGCTAGGAATTCATGAGTGACGATGTAGTAATGCGCTTTAATAATTGGACTGGAAGCGTCTCATTATATAGTGATTTAATTGTGTATAGGAAAACAAAGATTTGCTGTGGGTTTCTAGGATGGATATTGAATGTAGGGTCGGAAAAAATAAAGCACACAAAAAAAATAGAAAATAGATAACAAAAAAGAAAATTCATTGAAAATAAACGCGACAAGACACAGGCACATAATGAACCCTCTGTAACATCGGAATCAATTGAACAAAAAAGTCAAACTTGAAGAATTTACCAAGATCATTAATAAGGCCCACCACACGATCTCTGGAGAATTTTTTTTATAAGCTGACTCGCAAGAGCGATATGATGCACGTTGATCTAAAAGATCTATTGTGCTTAAAACTGTCAGGTTTATGTTTAGGTTAGTAGCGCCTCTACTTTCCTAATGTAGCTGATGATACATTCAGCAGAGGATTTCCTTAATTCTTCGGCACGTATTACTTCCCTGAAGAAGGATTTCCTTCTAATAGGTACCATAGAGGGCCGGGCATTCGCATATGATATGCTCAGCTGTTACGTCTTCCTCAAGACATAGGCGGCACTGCGGCGAGTCGACTAAGTGCAATTTATTTAGGTGATATCGCATACCGCGGTGACCTGTTAGGTAGCCTACTAAATCTTGAGCCAGCTTATATTTAGTAACCTTCTGGCATCGTTTTTTAAAGGATGTATAGCTTTTTTGGTCTGTCTTATACCTGGGATGTTTTCCAATAAGAAATGCTCTTGTTTCGTTCCCAGCTTTTTATAGCCGAATTTGTAGCTCATTTGGAGCTTGCACAGAAGGGCTCAGGTCCTATGAAAGGCTATTTCATTAGCTTTTTCATTTCCTTCAATTCCCTTGTGGCCGGGGCTCACTATAAACTGGTTTTGTTCCTGGTTCTAAGTGTTTGGAGGGAATTGAAGCAGTGTAGGTAGTACTGATTTGGAGTCAATAGTGGGTGAGCTAAGGGCTTTTATAGCTGATTGACTGTCCGTGAATATATGAATTTTTGCGCCTTTTATACCTGAGTTGTCTTTAGGTTTGCGCATTCTTTGATGGCATGGAGCTTTGCCTGAAATACACTGGGACTTTTTCCCAGGTATTGAGACATTTCGATTCGGTCCATAAATACTAACTCCCACCCTCGAGTCCATTTTGAAACCATCCGTATACCACTTTAGGCCGTTTTGGCAATTTGGTGGGTTATTGCTAACCCATACTTCCCTATTTGTGAATTCTGTGGAGAAATGTTTGTTGAAGCATAGTGTCTTTGGTAGGCGGTCTGTAACCGCACAGATCATGTCAAGTTCTGGAAGTTCAGAAAGTAGTTCCATTAGTTCTTGATGTTCGTTAATATTTAACTCTTTCGCTTGTAATGAGATCTTTGTAGCATTTAATGGTTCTCAACATGCTCAACATACAGGACTTCAAAAATCACAAAAACTGTAAGTGACTGACTCACTCACTCACTCACTTAGGCGATGATCGTCAAAATTATGAATCACTTCCTGCCATCCTAGAATCGTAAAATTTGGCAGAAAGCCAGATACCGTGATGTATACACTAGGAAAAATCGAAAACTTCAGATTTTCCATTCAGTATTGCTATAGAATGTTGAAATTTGGTAAAGCGGTAGAATCTGGACTCTGGAGGCGCTTCAAAGTTGTTTGTGAAATCTAATAAAAAAAAATAAGTGTGTAACTAACTAGTTCCGAGTTTCCCAAAGTGTGTTCCGCGGAGCACTTGGTACTCCGCCATGAAAATGCAAGTGCTCCGCGGAAAGCTGGGCAAGAAATATGAAAATTCTATCAGACTAGCTAATTTTGTGCTTCTGAAACTTTGTCATTTTGTTCACAGAAATGGATTTTGTTTATTTACTACACAGTACAAAAATGCGTAAAAATAAATCATGTACCTACTCAAGAACTTCAGAGCTATCAAAATGGAAACGAATCAATGGCGTTAATAGCGAAAAGATTTGGTTGTTCTACGAAGTTTGTTTTCGGCGAAATGGAAGTTTCTAAAATGAACGGAAGTTCTGAGAACCGCAAAATAAATGAGATTGGACGCAAAACTACTTCAAAGAAAGATTATACCGGACAAGTTTAATTTTTTATTTTTTTTGATTTCCATAAAAATTAGGGAGATTGTTGCACCTAAACTCTGTCAAGAGCTCACGGCCAGGGCTGTTTGTTTAGGCTCTGCGTCTGAGAACAAAATACTCGTGGATGCATATTCCACAAAAAACACATTATGTCAACAAAAACCCAAGGAAGAGACGGAATTTCGAAAGACTCTACTTACAAAAACCATTGCAATTTTGGAAAAAGTTCTTTGGAGTGATAAAACCCAAGTTTAATTTATATCCGATAGAAAAGTAATACTACTATACATGGACCAATTTTTCATTGAAGCAAACATAATCACTAGCTCTTTTGATTCACGGCGAAGAGAAACGTCAACACTCATGTCATCGACCAATTCGTGCGATTTTGTTTGAGTGCTGAGTGTGCCATCTGTTATACTTACTTACTTATCGGGCTCCCGACCCGGGGAGAGTCTCTGCCTGAGACACTGCAGCCTTCCATCCTCTACGATCCCGGGCACGCTGCTTCCAGTTGTCGAGACCAAGCGCTCTGGCATCCGCGATGGCTTGGTATTTGAAACGGAGGTTCGGTCTTCCTTGGCTTCTCGAACCTGGGGGCTGGGATTCGAAAATCCTCTTAGCTGGAGTATTATTGTCCATTCGCTCGATGTGGCCGAGCCAATGTAGTCGACGTGTTTTGGCTTTTTGGACTACATCCACATCCCTGGTACAGCTCTTAGAGTTCGCGGTTGTTTCTTCTCCTCCATTCGCCCTCCTCGCTCACAGGACCAAAAATCCGCCGAAGTATTTTTCTTTCGAACGAGCCCAGTATCAGCTCTCCCTTCTTGCTTATCGTCCAGCACACGGCGCCATAGAGCCAGAACTGGCAGGATAAGGGTTTTGTAGAGCACACATTTCGTTTTTCGAGTTAAGAGTTTTGAACCCAGTTGTTTTGCCTAACCAAAGTAGCAACGGTTTCCTATGGTAATTCTTCGCCGGATCTCCACTAGGCTGTCATTCGTGGAGTTCATGTTCACTCCGAGGTAGGTGAACTTCTTAACTACCTTATTGAAGTTATTGCTATCAATAGTGACGTTTTGTCCTAGGCGGTGGACAGATGCTTGTTTGTTTGTTGATAGCATGTACTTAGTCTTGTCCTCGTTTATTTCAAGGCCAACGGATTTCGCCTGTTCTTCAATCGCCGCGAACGCTTCTATCACGGCACGCTGGGAAAAAGAAATACCATGCAATAAATAGCCTCTATCAAGAACTAAAGACACTATCCACGGTTTCCTATTCGACTTCCAACACCTAAATGACCTTCGTCAACCTCAACACGGTTGAACACCAGCCCAACTTCCACGATATATATCTGGAGAGTTATAAACAAAAAACTTATCACTTTCTTGTTTCTTCAATTAAAAAGAAATTGAAAGCGCAACGATAATAAGTATGAAGGCCATTTCAGGAAATCAATGCATTAGCCATATGTCACATCACTGCACCAGGCACCAGTATTCCCATTATAGGCGTATGGTGGTGGTGGTGGATAACTTAGCTTAGCTATCGCTACGCTGCGCTGCCCGCTATAAACGTTATCCGGTTCTACAATGTACGATGTACCGCATAACCTAATGCAATAAGCTATTTCAGGTTTCTTTGTCTACACTGTTTGCCCGTCTCTCTGAGGCGTTTTGTTTTTCTGCAAACCTACCTGGAAAATCAGGAATAACTAGATTTCCAGACGCGGCTTGACCATGACAGTCAAACTACGATACGACCGCGAACATTAATATAGTCATCAAGAGAGACTTGATTGCGTCGTCTTCGATTTTAATATTAATATTCCCGGAACACATTCGCTTTCATTGCGAAATGCTTCAAAGGAGGAATACATGTTGAGAGAATGTATGAAAGAGTGTCTCACTTCTCACATAATAACTGGCAAGCTCCGTTCCGTAGCCAGTGAAAGTGATCTCAACTTTGCTAGGCGATGCATTCGCTTCGGATTTATACAGGTACATTTTTGTTGGATGCATCCTCTCAATTTGGTATAAGGTGTTCCCTATGTGTATTATGTGATGCCCAAAAACAATTATCATAACAGGTTGATCACACTGGAGTCGAATTTGCAATGTTAATGCCATATACAAACTAACCTGTGATAAAGTCTATTTTTATTTATTTACTTTTTGCCGGAAAATCGAAAGTTCAGCCATCGGCGCGCCGTGGTTATAAAACTTCGGTGAGCATGCATTCCTAATTAGATTCGTAACAGTGAATGTCAAATAAGACCATTTCGGCGGGTCCTCCTACAATGTGATAATAAACTTCGTTGGCCCTCTTGGTCTTGGCGTGACTGTGTTGTGTTCTTTATTGATTTTTCTTTTAGTAAGAGAAGAAATATTTGCAAAATAAAAAATCAACAAAATGGCCAATAAGTCAATTTGGCTTCAGTTCAGTGAACAATGGGGGCGCACCTGCTGCACATTTAGCCAGTAGGTATGCCGGCTTAGCGTTCGGATAACAAATCTAGAATTTCAGTGAAGGTGATGGGTCAATAGCTCCTGTGGATGGGTGCGGTGTTGCAATTGCAACCACTTTGTAAGGTTGATTTATTTGCTTTTCATTAGAGCACTCTCTTAAATTGTATTTATTCACTTTGATTTGTATTTAGCTAACACTTTAATTGGCTAATGTAATGTACCTGCTCGTAGTGGAATGGATTTGATTGAGCATGCGATGGTGAAGGTCGAGTCGTTGAATTTAAACATCCGCGCTTTAGAAGATTTGTGGGAAGGTAGGTGTTAGGTATATAACCTCAAATTACATATAGTAAATCCGATTTAAGGTTTTCAATAATCAAAATAATGATGTAAGTATATAGCGTACGTTTCCTCAACTGAAATTCTTGCAAATTGAATTTGCTGTATGGGACTTTTTACTTTAACATGTTTGAGAGGCTGTAAAGTGGAAGATGTATAAATGAGATAACAAAAACTACACTCATGCGTTAGGCGAACTATATGGATTTCCGCCATCAAAGCTTAGGTTCGGCATAGCTCCGAACATGTAAAAACACAGCGAGAATCTCACTGCCATTTTAAAGCAACAAATGCCCCATATCTAGAGATGCCTTCTTATATATTTTGTCTTACGTTTTCGGCAAAAGGAAGCTCAACTGGAAGATATAGGTATTCCCGAAACAGAATATACGATGCTGCCATGTGGGAAATGTTCGAATAATTTAAGAGCGGGACTACCAGTTTTACTAAATACTTTGTAGCCGTTTGTGTTGAAGCTGAGATGAAGGTAAATGTGAACAAATCTAAAGTGATGGTCGTCTCTAGAACGCCTGTTCAATGCACTCTGCATGTTAGTGGAGTCCCATTGAAACAGGTGGAGAAGTTTAAGTATCTCGAGTGATGGAAGTTTTCCTGTAGGATTGGTCAGGCTGGGTCAATTTTGAGACAGCTTGGTCATTCTGTTATCAGAAGGACTGACTTGGTGTCAAAGCTAAGTTGTCAGTCTTTAATTCGGTGTTTGTTCTAACTCTTGCCTATGGTCATGAGGTTTGGGTAATGACTGAAAGAATAAGATCGCGGATACAAGCTGCCGAAATGAGATTTCTCCTAAGTATTGATGATGTGACCCATCGAGATCGCATCAGAAATACCAGAATACGTGAGGAACTCAATGTCAAGCAGCTACTTCTCCGGACGGAGCGATCAATGCTTCGGTGGTTTGGTCATGTTAAACGCATGTCCCCGACCAGGATTCCACGACGTGCTATATGGAATCCGTACCATCGGGTAGGCGTCCTCTAGGTAGACCAACGATGAGATCGTTAGATCAAGTCCATAATCTTTCCAATACCCGTATGGGGATTGCCCTTGATGATTTAGAGCCGATAACGGAGGATCGAGAGCTATCGGAGGGTCCACTTAGGTAACCTACACCCGCGACCCACCATTGAAAATGTATGTATGTATGTATGTACTTTGAGTTCATATGATATCTATTGCATAATAGATATGGATGCATGGTGATTCATATTGGGAGCCTCCACGGTCAGCAATCGTTTCGTCCAAACATCCATAATCTATATGCCCAACGTTCTCGAAATTGCCGATGTTTCTCGAAGTTTCTTCCGAGGTACACTATTCTTCTCCGAGCAATGGCTTGACATTTATAGAGTAGATGAATATGTAGTACATTACATACCATCTGCATGTTCCTTGAGCCTCATAAACCGTGCTTCCTTAGAAGGAAATGACCAGCGAGAGTATCTCTATCGTTACTAACTTTGATCTGCCGAGTTCTATCAGTAGGCATATTTTTCGGAGAATCTATAACTAGCTCACTTTTACAAGCAAAACTTTTATACTCACTTCCCAAAATAAGTGTAGAATTCGTCCATTCTTTCACAGGGCCCCTGAAGCCCTGTGCCCCCCTAAGTTTGACCATCTAAGCGATGATTTTATCAAGAATAATTCTCTAAGCCACGCCTATTGGTAGTTTTGTGCCTTCAATTAAATCATTCAGTGGATTGCTGCTTTTTATGGACACTTCCATTGCCCTGTATTAATAATCCGAAACGAGTTCTGTGAGCATAATGCCCTAAGCATTGTGCGGCAGATGAAGACTAGTTTATATATTAATAGTGATGTAGAACTCAAGCGCTTTAACTGCAGCTTGACTATATCAATGTAGGAGTAGGATATTGATCCCATTGAATAATCCCCAGATTTCAGTACGGTTAGGATAGAACACACATACACTGCATGTATCCGGAAGTGCCAGAGTTGTCTAGCCCTATTAATATCTCTAATGCCGTCATGCGTGTCATGTTCACGTATATATCTAATACTCCACAGTTTTAGAACCATCCATATATGTGTTAATATTTTAGTGGTTAGTTTTTGGCTAGTACACCTTTTTTCCTATGCCCGCCCTACCTACCCTCCCTCTCTTTCAACTTAGGGTACATTACTTCGTACTTGATATATAACGAAGTCGAGTGCTTTCCAAGATCTTCATCTGCTTGTCAGGGATGTTAAAAAATTATATCTCCAATTTTGTTCGCTGTCCTCTTGCAAATGAAGAGAACATTGTGAGCCTTATGATGTACCAAGTTCCCACCGGCTTTCTGGGCGTTAAGTTTCTAGTTCATCATTCTATATAATACCGTATCAAGATTTTATAATTGACTTAACAATTTTGAGCCGCCATTTATTTGCAATATCATAATAAAATAATGGATTTCGAAAACGTATTCTTTCAGCTCTTGGATGGAAGTTAAGTAAAAGAGCTTAGCTATGTTACACCCAAAAAGTATTTGAAAACTATTAAGCAATATGGTATCCTACTTCCCAAGTCTCTGTAATTAGACATTATCTTCGCGCCCATTCGTTTGTGTGAGTTTTTTTTTTTAATTTTGGAGCGAATGGAATTCTTTTATGGTTGACTGCATGTTTCGCCACTAGGCCAAACTAATACAAAGCTCAAACTACAGCTCAATATACCTACATGTTATGGGTATATCTACCTTTGCATCCAAACAAAGGCGCCTTTCCTAACCGCAATTCGCCTGTTAAACCAAAAGCCACTACTGCATTTGTGGAATTCTGCAATTCGCATAGGTAGGTGTACGTAAAGATGTCGTAATTCTCCCGCCATAATGAACGTGCATTGTCATATAAGTATGTACATAATATAGCCGCCCTGTAGCCACCTAAGATGAATTTCAATCAATCATTTCGGAGTCATTCACCTGCAATTTACAAAAAGAGCAAAACTTTGTAGTCGTACCATATCTTAGATCTTACTCCTGCAAAGCTCTTAACTTCTCAACACACATACCAGTAGCACTAACATAGTAGTTTCTGGTCTTTGTTTTGGTGGGTACTCTACCACCGGTGTGTGGCTGTGCAAGTATATTGCATTTAAAGTAATCAACCACCACGCCACGAGATGCAATTTATATGCAGCTTGTAAGAGCGCAACAAGGTATAGTCTTTGCCATGTCATACGCATACCGCACATTGTGTCTTTGTGGTCAATGCACCAGCACTAGAGCTTAATAGTATGCTGTAACTTTGCTTCGTATGTTGTTTGTATACAAATAGATGTTCGTCCTTCAGCAATTTCGCGAAGTTCATTTTAATTTCAACTCAGGTGATTGATGTTGCACATGTTTTATGCAAGTTGAGACGGCAGCAGTTATCCATCAATCAGAGGTCATTTAACATTCAAATTTTTAGCCATAAGGATTTTATGTGAGTGAGATGATGGATTGTTGTATACATATCTAGACAAAACGTATTTTCTCTATTATACATATTTTATGTATACAACATGAAAGGCAAACTAATTTTGTTTTCATTGAAAATTCTTTAAATACGTGATAACAGGCTCGTTTTTTTTTGCAATCCTATATGGGCTTAGCAAATTTTCCATACAAATACGCAATCCTAGTAAGGATTCGTTAGCCCGAAAAATCATCGGGGCTTATGCCTTAAGCCCATATAAAAACTACCTACTGCTACCAATCTACGATTGCTTTAAATGTTATCGAAAGTGCTATCGATTGTGTCATAAATGACATTAATTTGACAACCAGAACTAAAAGGGGAGACTGGGGCACCTTTGCACGTAAGGACATTTGAACATTGCTAATAAGACAACATTTAAAAAAATATTTAAAAGTACATAATAATATTAACCGAAATTTAAACTTGGAAGCAGCCGATGAGGCGGTTTTACTGCTCCAATTGCATATTTTAATATTTCTATTTGTAAAGGATCATTCACATGGAAGCGAACGAACGAATTGATGAAATGCGAATAAACCACTTTATATGAACATTTGTAAACAGAAAATTGCACATTTTATTATTCCAAGAGGAGGATAATTAATTACCCCATCAAATTGTATTCAGAAAACAAGTTTAGGTATAAACAGTTTAAACGAAATTTCGAATTCCAAACTTTTTGCCGCTAACAAACTAGCGAATAAAACATTTGTTCGAGCTTAACCTAAAACTAGACATTGCGGGTAGAAACTGATGGCTGAAATTCGTGAACTGTTGCGACCTATGAAAGTGTTCATCTGAATTAACTGTCAAAACTTTCTCGTAGGTAGTTTGTCGCTCTCATGTAAATGGTCCTTAAGAGTGTAAACATTTTATGGCGAGTTTTTCTTTTTTTTATATATATATCTTTAAGGCACAACTTCATTTGAAACCGTATAAAGGTAAAGGTAAAGGTTTTTTTTAAAAAAATAAAAATATGAAAAATATAATTATTTAAGCACTGCTTCTGTCGCTTGACCTATTGGGGCAGGTTTGAACAAAACAGTCGGGACACGTTTGAACAAGTTGTCTATAATAAATGGCATTGAAATAAAAGCTAAGCTATCACCACCAATCAACTCTCCGGGAACATCGAGAACACCGAAATTCCTGAACATCTAATTCATTTTTGTTTTTATAACGTTTATGCAGTCACTAGCAAAATATTTTGTAATTTGTGAATTTCAGTTTGCTTCCGTTAGGTCGGTTTGTTTTTTTTATTGAAAAAGTAAAGTTATGTAATGTTTTATCTATATAGTGTATAAGATGTACACTCCCGCTCATCTGAATAGGTTCAACATTATTTAAAAAGTAAAATGACGATATCTCTCTAACCAACTTGCCGATTTTAATGAAATCAATTTTTTTGTACAGAATAATCAATTGTTAATGAAACACGAAAGTTTGCGGTCTCTAACATACGTATATATATTTTTATTTTTATTTTTGGAAAAACATGTCAAAAAAATCCCATTTATTTTGGCTCATCAGAATAGGTTCAAGGGCAATAACTCTAGTTTGCGATCTACAACGATTATGTAACGACGTCAATTATTTTGCTTTTTTAAATTGAAAGTAATTACAGCCGTTTTTTTCTAAAATTGGTCGCGGAAATCAATTAAACGACTTTGAAAAAGGATAAATAAAGGGATACTTCAAATTTGGTTTAAAGCCGGGCCAAATCGCTTAGAAGATTTGCCGAAGTCAAAATGTAGTTGGTAATTTTAGTCGGAATGAATTAAGCTATAATATCAATATGAAAGGAGGGGCTCAACATGCGACAACACCAGCAGCGAGAAGACTTATCATCTGAACTGCTTCAAATTCCCAACGTTGTAGTGCTAGAATCAGGGAAGAATTCGGTGCTAATAAAAGTCTGGCATCTGGAAAACGCATTATTCGGAGTGCAAAGCATTTGAAGAGACTGAACGTAAAAAAAGAACACATCTCAATGATGTGTGCAAAGCTACACGACTTCAGTTTGCTCAAGATCATATGAAGTGGCAGACTGTCGTGTTTTCCTATGAAAAGAAGTTCAACCTTGATGGACCGGATGGCTACAACTATTACATTCACGACCTGCGAAAGGATAAATGTGTTTTAGGTAGTCACCACACCTGTGCATCAGGGGCATTACGATGTTCCGCATAAATCATATTATGGGACTTGTGACTTTGTGAGCTGCAATTTGTTACATCGAAAATTAACGCGAATGTATGCAAAACTATAGTAGAAAATGCTTTTCCAAATTTTTCGAATATTTTTGAACGGATTCCATGGACAACGGCCCCATTCATACCTACTGGAGTGTTGTTAAACAGTGGATAAAGGATCAAAATGTGAAATTGCTCGAGTGGTTGCCATACTCCCCGGCCATAAATATTATTGAAAACGTTTGGGGTCTATTGTCCAAAAAAGTATATAAGGACAGGGGACAATTTGGGAATCCTGCAAGCCTAATTGGCGCCATTAAAAAAACCGGATCAACAATTTCACTTGGATTTATTGAAAAATATTATAAATATTTTCCAAATCGTATCTATGAAGTTATATTGAACAAAGGAGATAGTACTACATACTAAATTATACTTAAATATGTAGTTCAATGTTAAAAATAACCAAAGCTGTGAGTTAGTACTTAATATATATATTTTTTCTTAATTTTAAATTTTTGAACCTATTCAGATGAGCCAAAATATATGGTCACTTTTCGATACGTTTTTGGAAAAATAATCATAAAAATATAAATACGTGTGTTAGAGACCGCAAACTTTCCTGTTTCATTAACAATTGATTATTCTATATAAGAAAATTGATTTCATTAAAATCGGCAAGTTGGTTACAGAGATATCGTTATTTTACTTTTTAAATAATGTTGAACCTATTCAGATGAGCGGGAGTGTAAGATCGCCTTAAGAGTTGTGTGTCAGATGTCGGTGTGTCAGATGTCAGATGTCAGATGTCAGAGTAAGAACCTCAACAAACTTCACTTCGAAGTTTTGAATTAAACCGACGACGCCGAAAAACCCAAAAGCATATATATATAGTTGTTGGCTGAAGAAGCAATACCTACCCAGCTTGTAAAACCCAAACTCTTGTAAAACTTTAATATAATTGATAATAAATAATATAATTGATAACAAAAGATTTATTAAGAATTATTATAGTTAATTTATTTTATTAAAAAATTACAAAGCTTGTAATAGCTTATTAGCTGCCAAAATCAATTAAAGATACTGTCCTTCAAAAGTGTCCCAGCCATTGACTTATTATATATGGACTGCTAGTGAAATGTCAGTTCATACAAAACTGAACTGACAGAAAATGACGGCAATATAAACTAGTGCTTTTGGTTCGGAGCGAAAAATAAGTGAAACAAAATGACGTACCATCCCGGATTTCTCCATAAAATGCTACAGACACCTATTGGGCGTGAGAGAATTTATGAGGTAAAACATTTAAAATTCAAATTGTTGCGTCACTGTTTAAAAGTAGATGACATTGGAAAACGGAGCCAATCCGACAACCATCTGATGATTTCTCCATAGAATGCTTGGGACACCTACTGGGCATTAGTAAATTTGGCAAGTAAAACTGTTAAAACTGAAATTGTTGCATCATTGTTAACAATAGATGCCACTTCAAAAACGTGTGAATTTCCAAATTATATTCCGCTCCGAACCAAGAGGGCTTGTGGTTATGTTGGAACCAAGGCGAAGACGTCTACTAGCAGTCCATTATATAATATGTCAATGGTCACAGCGCAGTTCAAAAATGCTCAGCATGCAACATCAACAATCAAAATATGGACAAGAAAGATTGCAACTCCAAATTTGGACTTAAGAAGAGACACTGTGACTAGATTGGGACTGTTAAAATGCTACGGTGCACGTTAGGAGTTGTGCACTACCACTGATTCACCGCTGGAACTTGAATTATCCTGAATCTTCCGATAAAAGATAAAAGCACATCCATTACGTCTTGCAAATCGCTCTCACGGCTGAAACTTGCTGTTGCTGCAGAGCTTGCCAACAATAAATAAACGATCTGAAACTAAATGTATTTCTTCTCATTTGTGAACTATTTTAATATGCCTATAGCTAACTTGTTTTCGTCATTTATCATTTTACAAACTAATAGACTGCCTGCAAATATTTTTGGTTAAGACAAAAAAGAAAACAGCTGAAAAGTCAAATGTCAACTAGCATAGTGATGCCAAGTCACAAGGTTTGTTCCTCTACTTTTGTAGTAAAAATGGAAAAGACTGTCAAAATGGCAGTTTTGGGGTGAAGTCTCTCTCAAAGAGAGAAACATACGAAAAAGTTAGAGAACGCTTTTGTAGTAACTATGAAAAATGACAGATGCATTTTGTTTTTCAATAAATTGCATGTGAGTACGAATCTAAGTATGTGGAAGAGTTTTTACTAACTGAACTGATTCGCCGCTGGAACTTGAATTATCCTGAATCTTCTGATAAAAGATAAAAGCACATCCATTACGTCTTGCAAATCGCTCTCACGGCTGAAACTTGCTGTTGCTGCAGAGCTTGCCAACAATAAATAAACCATCTGAAACTGATATTTTCCCGCCTTCTGATACCATTTTCATACCAATTTGTTTCTCATATCGCAGGAAATCAGAGACAATAGCAAATAGTCGTTACACGCATTTTAAATCAAATTTCAAACCATTTGTCAATTTTCAGGCGACTGACAGTTGTTTCAATTCTTACGCAAAGAAGTTTGTTGAGTAAAAACTAGTAAGATTTTCAGTGGAGGGGTAATATCTTGCTCTCTCGAAGCCGCTCTCTTTTACGAATTTTTCGAGTTGAGAACAGGGTTGTCAGGTTTTAAAAACCGGAATCGCCAAAAGTAAAATATAAAACGCCAAAAAATCGCCAAATTTCAAAAGTTTCAACTCTCCAAATTCAAAAACCATACAAATCAAATGAATTAGTGCAACTCGTAATTTTTACGTAAAAAAAAGTTATTGCAAATTCCCCAAGCTCCTGAAACTCTGGCTGTCCTATTGGCATTTTGTACACCATGCTCCAAAACTTCAAAACGTCTTCTTCGGGAACTTTCTAAATAGATGAAATTCATTTTGATTTGATTTATTTGACTAATTGACAGAAATTCATTTTTCCCACTGAGCCTCAGTATCTTATAAGCTCTTGGGTGGAATCAAGCTTACAAACAGACTTTTAAAACAGGATCGCAGTTGGCTTAAGCAAACGCCTGGCTAAAAATATCCCAAAGAAACAAACGGTGTGTTCCAGTCAGACAAACTTTTTCGCATTTCTCTTAGTAAAACAAGAATTAAATCGTTTACTTGCTCCTTAACTTCATTCAAATGCTCTGTGCTACCACTGTTTTCTATCACGATTCATTCAAAATCCGACCCTAAATCATATCTTTCCAAGCTTTAAAGTTGTCTTCATTCGTTATTAATTTTTAATATTTCGTCACAGCTGTAAGGTTTGAATAAAAACTATATAAAAGGAAAAATATGAGGATTTTGGTTAAAAAAATTTAAATCGCAAAAGTCTAAAAATATCGCCTTTTTTTTGGGTGCGTCGCCAAACTGATTTTTGTGTCGCCAAATTAAATTTCAAATCGCCACAATAAATCGCCACATCTGACAACCCTGGTTGAGGAACGACATTGAGTAAAAATGCGTAAAAATTCGTAAGAATTCGTAAGATTTAAAAGTAGGTAAAGGAACAGACCTACAGTAAGGCATTTTTTATCTAAGTCTATATAGGATTGCAAGAAAAAAACACCTCTAGTATGTTAGATAATGTAGAATGTAGGTGCTTCAAGATCTTCATATCTCACACTTATTATCTTATCTAACGAACTCGGTCCACTTATGATAACATCTACTACCAACTACCATACATTTTCCATCACCCAACTCTGGTGAGACAAGATTAAAATTGTTAAATAATATGCATCAACTCTACATTATATCATTTTTCTCCTTATAAATAAAGCAACATTTTTCGTTAAATATATTTCCAGTAAGACCCACGCAATGCAGTCTATTTTCGAACTCGTGTGAAACATGGATTCATCCACATGCGTTTCCAACAATACGCTATAGGCACCTCCACCTGTGTGTAGCCCTTGCTTTTACACTCTCGCTCGCCATAGCACCTATTAGTGAGCTGTGCGTTCCATGGGCAAACAAAATAAGCTGATAAAACTAAATTCATCTTGTTGGGCGTCTTGACGAGCCATCATTAAATATTTATTTATGGATAAAGAAGCACTGACTACCAACCAACAGTATCCACCCATCCATCCATCCGTTGGGTGAAGTAGTGCTGAAGATCTGATAAGATCTTGTTTGCTGAAGAAGTGGATAAGCAATGCATTTACTGGTGGAAGCAGCAATTTCATTTCCACTTATACGATGTCTGGAAATTGTATGACAATTTACGGCAATTGCAGCAGCAGCTACAAGAGAAATGGAGGCACTATCTCCTTGACAAGTTAAGGAAATGCACACATTGTATGAGTTTTATTGTCGTTGGTATTGGGGTGTGGAAATTTAAAACGTGATAACAATAGATTAAGATGTTAAATAAGTTTTTGTTGGGGACACAATAGAAGCGATTGACTGCATAATTAGTGGTACATAAATGATAACAGGGTGACATTTGTCATTAATTTAACATACTGTCTCTTATTGCCTAGCTCTGATAAATTATCCCAAAGTAAAATTGAAAAAAAGTCACCTGTTGTATAATATAAAGTCGCAATTCAAAAGGACTACTGGGTTTTTTTTAGTACAATCAGTTTTGTTGGGAATTGTTACAAGAGCCTCTATAAATAATAAGCAATGAAGCTAGCGATTAGATTTAAGTAACTCGAATTCGGATCGAAGTGTGAAGTCTATTTATGATCACTTTCACGACACGAATCAGCATTTTAAATCTGTCTCGATGAGAGCGGGTCAACGGGCTAGGCGAATTTCAATTTGAAATATTTGAAGTCAATTTTGGTGCTCTATAAAGTAGGTGTGTAGTGCCGCTGAGGATTAATAGGACTCCAGTATAAGATTGAAAACCCGAGTCAGAATTTTAAAACTCAACTACCTACCTACGGAAACTCATCATTAGTATAGAATGGCTCAAATCGAGTTAACCCAACATATTGGTGGAATTATTTTAAATCATCTCAAATTTAACACCAGGCACTTTTAATACAATGTTCGCTGATAAGTTTACCTAATCGCATCGCTTATGTCGTGTCGCATACCTACTTCTCTGAGCTAACTGAAAAATTTGTTAAAGCGTATAGGTAGGTAACAACACATCTGGTGATATTTCAGATATTTTTTTAATAGGACACAGCACGTCATACGTTAAATAAAGCTGTCGCTTAATCTACATACCTAGAAGGTAGAAGAACTTTAAATTAATATATATTCACAAAAAATTTATTAAAACTGGATTTTCCAATGTCGACGATTTCGTTTTTATCTATTAGATACGTAGGGGTTTTCTTTTAATCTATCTAACATTGAATATGTATTAACTCATAATTATAGGCGCAAAAGGAAAAACCGTTTCATAGTCTATTTATCTGCATCAAACATAAAATGTATGTACACTCAGAGAAAAATTAAAAAATGAAAAATGATCAATCTTGATTTTAGATTTTTTCATTCTTACATGCTAAATCTTAATATGACACCAATTGTTCTTGAAATAAGCCGAAACAATCTTAAAAGATGACATTGAAACACATAAAAGTGACAAAACAATCTTATTTTCAAGCGCAACAACACATAAAGTGCATGCGCATGCGCGAAACAGAATTGAAGTACAATTTTTAAGCTTAAAAAAATCTTAAAAGACGATTTTTTGGTCTTGTTTTAAGAATTTTCGAGCTTAATTTAAGTTGACAATGGTCAAAAACGTAGCCTTTGTATTCTTAAAATAAGAACAAACCTTCTTAAATCAATCGCGAAACAGGATTGAAGTAAGATTTTTTGGCTTACTAAAAATCTAAAAACAAGATTTTTTGGTCTTGCAAAAACGAGCTCAAAATAAGATTTTCGTACTTGAAATGAGATTTTCCGAGATTACCATACTTTCGTCAACGAACGAGCTTGATCTGACACTGATATTCTTGATTTTAGCTCGTTTTTCCTCTGAGTGTATGTACGTACAGTACATATATCTATCCGAGAACCTGTACTTAGAATGCATTAGCTATCCGGTTTGTCAAAAGTCAAAGTAGCATGTTATGCAACTGTGAGTCACTGGTGCGAGTAATGAACAAAAAGAAGCGTGTTGAACGTGAAGGAATTTTGTTACGACTGATCATAGAATATAATTATTATTGTTTTGACTTTTTTAATCTGACAGGGTCAACGAGATAGCGTACAATTGGAGATTACTCTCTTAATTTTAGCACGTAGACGTGTTGGTAGAAGAATAAGTTATTTTCAATTGTTGAATTTTTGCTTTGCCTTGAGCAAAACATGTGATATGAATTTATGTAGTACATAATATAATGTTTTATTAATTTCGCAATTAGTGGATATTGTCAGTGTTATATACTGCATCAAGTAAGATGTGTGTTTTAAATTATTGTTCTTAAATGAAGAGAATATGTGTCCACTAAAATTGGCGTTGGTTTTATTCCATTAACTTCTGGATGAAGTTTCTTTTCTTTTTTCTCTGCGCCCCAGGTAGATAGTCAGGTTGTCATCGAACCGCAGCCAGCGCTTACTTACTAAGATGGCGCTACAGTCCGGGGTATACCTACCAACACGCCTCTCCAGTTCACTTTCCACTTGTGCGCACCACCTAAGGCGAGGTCTTTCTCTACTGCGTTGTCCCTCCGGGTTGGAATCGAAGACTCTTCAGGCCGGATCGTTGGTGTCCACTCGCTCTACATGTCCTAGCCATCTTGATCTTAGTCGACTGATACGTACTTTTCTGACAAGGTCGATGTCGCTGTACAGCTCGTAGAGTTCGCTGTTAAATCTCCTCCTCCAAAGCCCGTCAACGCAAACGGGACAGAAAATCACTCGAAGAATTTTGCGTTCGAAGCGACCAAGGAGATCTTCATCCGCTTTTGACAACGTCCATGATTCTGCGCCATAAAACAGGACTGGGATGATGAGGGTCTTATATAGAGTCTCCTTGGTGTTTCTCGACAAGGCCTTACTAATCATTGCCTTCTTAGGCCAAAGTAACAGCTGTTGGCAAGTGTAATTCTTCGCTTGATTTCTGATGTTATGTCATTTTCAGAGTTAATAGCGGTGCCGAGGTAGACAAAGTCCCGAACTACCTCAAAGTTATAGCTGTCTATCGTAACGTTCTGTCCGACTCGTCGATGTTGTGTGTCCTTCTTGTTGACAGCATATATTTCGTTTTGCCATTATTCACCACTAAACCCATTTTTGCCGTCTCTGTACTGATACTTGCAAACGCACCAGTGACAGCTCGCTGTGTTCTGCCAATGATGTCGATGTTGTCAGCGTATGCAAATAGTTGCACAGACTTTTGGAAAATTGTGCGCCTGGTGTTGGCAATTTTCTCAAGAATGATGTTGAAAAAGTCACATGACAGCGCATCACCTTGTCTAAATCCTTTTTTGACATCAAAGGTCTCGGTGAGATTGTTTACGATCTTTATGGAGCAGCGAGCGTTCTACATCGTCATTCTGCACAATCTGACAAGTTTGGCAGGGATGCCAAAACTAGACATGGCTCTGTTATAGCTCGTCCCTATAAATGCTGTATGCGGCTTTGAAATTGATAAATAGATGGTGAGTATCGATTTGGACTTCTTGGGTTTTCTCCAGGATCTGCCGTAGTCGGTTGTGGACTTACCGGGCCTAAAACCACACTGATAGGGTCCAATCAGTTCTTTGACAAATGGTTTCAGGCGTTTACACAATACGGCTGACAAGATCTTGTAAGTGATGTTAAGGAAACTGATGCCTCTATAGTTGGAGCAGTTTCGATGGTCTCCTTTCTTATGGATCGGGCACACAATGCTGAGGCTCGATTCATCCAGGCATACATTCCTCTGACCAAATTTTAGAAACGAGTTGGTGTACGCTCTCTACCAAGCTATCTCCCGCTGCCTTAAAAAGCTCGGCAAATAAACCATCCAGTCCTGCAGCTTTTTTGGACTTCAGCTTGGATATTGCTATCCTAACCTCATTTTGGTCAGTTGGACGGAAGTCTTGGCTTTCATCGCCCAGGTTGAATGGTTCATTCTGCCTGACAGCGGGATTTGTGTTGTCTTCGCCGTTTAACAGTCTGCAGAAATGGTTTTTCCATGTCCTCAGCACCGACTGTGACTCTACTACAAGGTTTCCTTGTTCGCCGCTACAGGTCTCTGTTCGCGTCTTGTTCCCGTGACACGTTCTTTTTACCTTTTGGCAAAACATTGTTCCTGGAGTAGCACCTCTCTATATCATCAATCGCGCGCTTCTCATGCTCTTTCTTTTTCCTCCGGAGAAGCCGGTGTTCATCCCTCCTTTTTTGTTCATAGAGCTCACGAGCTGCTCTCGTCCTTCTCTGCAGCGCCGCTTTGTAGGCCAGTTACTTTGCTGCATGTGCTTGCCGGCACTCATCATCAAACCAAGGGTTTCGTGGTGGTGGTCGGGTGAAACCTAGCACTTGATGCTGGCTGCACAGGACTTATCAAGAGGTGGAGGGAGACGCGATCGGCAAAAGTTTTTTCGGTTTGTTGCGTTTGTAGCCGTTCAACGTTGAATCTCCTCACAGTATTACCTCGCTGTTGTGGTGTTTGGGATATCCGCATACGTACCTTGGCTACAACAAGGTAGTGATCCGAGTCTATATTGGCCGCTCGGACAGTTCGGACATCTAGAATACTGGAAAAGTGCCTTGCGTCGATCGATTGACCGTTTGATTGTCTGTTGACCGCCATGTTCATTTGGGAATGTTTAGGTGTGGAAACTATGTGCTAGCTATAGTAACATTACGTACCGAAGCAAAGTCAATTATTTTTAATCCAAAAATGACATAATCACGTATTACAAATGATTATTTAATACCTTCCTTTGATGTGAGGCATCACAAGTCATATAAGCTCTTGTTTCGTTTCACAACAAATTCACCTCAGCATGCATGATATTGTAATCTGTATTCGTATCAAATATAGGAGCTGGCGAGTACTCTTTAAGAACACATAACATAATGCATTGTTAAAAAAATCGATGCAGCGTATAATACTTTCCAATTAAGTACTCCGACTAAAGCAAGTATTATCAAGAGTATACCTCTTTTCTTAAGCATAATTACACAAATGCCCGTCTCTACATGACATCTAAATGGATGTAGGAAAAATTATGCCTCGCAAAATTGTGTCAACAACTTCCCGAGTGTTTGAAGTTGAGGAAAAGGACACGAAATAAGAAATAAAAATAGAAAATGCACAGAAAAACTTACATGTCATAAACTTATAGCATGTGCATCAGGGAAGGGACAACCTGATATAGGAACTTAATAATGCGGTTTCCTTAGCCGCATTCCCAATTTCTTGAGAGTTTAGTGGCAGGGTACATTATCTAGGACGAACACAGAAGTACTGAAATAGTTTTTGACGATTGTATACTAAAGAACTGAAATTACTTTTCACGCTTAACTCAAAGCTTTCGGGCTTTTTGACCTACATAAGAACCTTGTCTGACAGCTTGACAGGAGTGAAGAATTTTATGTATTCATTGCATGTTGGAAATTTCCGGAAGAACCCTTCTGGGCAAAATAGAAACAATGGCGCATTGTGTTTTGCCCTCATTGTGATGCATGTACACGAGTAAAACAGGGAGCTCCTTCGTATTCCATTTAATTTCAGTTCATGCCAAGGGGTCGAAAATCGAATCCTTTTGTGCTTGAATATTCCCTTTGTCGAAGATCTCCCCACTTGTCAATGAAAATCTAATTCATTCCCCTTGGAGTGCACTTAAATTGTGTGTGATGTGCAATGTGCATGTACATATAGTATTGGCAGTTGCGTTTGACGCATGTTTTGTCTGAACGTCTGCCTTCAATTGCAATCACATTATAGCCACTGCCGCAATCTGTCGTACATATAAAGCTGCCGCATAAAACAAAGCTAATTTGGAAACAATTGGCGCATATAAATCACTTCACTTCCCGTGTCTATTCGCCTATCGCACGCAGGCATAACAACCAAAACCAACGAGTGGGGTGGGGGCATAATTTGATATTTCCTCAATTGAGGAGCCGATCACACTATTGCGTTTTCATATGGTATATACAATATACATACATACATTACATATGAACTCGTATTTAGTGTTAGGTTTGCGCATTGTTTATTATCACTCGGTCCAAAACAGCCATAACGAATATGAATAGTTTACTATTTGTTGATTAGTATCAATCAATTATGATTGCTTGGGTGGACGGGGGCCATTGCACGGACATACAGTCATTACGTGGTGTACTTGCGTGTCATTTGCCGCGATTGACGGTTGGTCATATTATGGCTTTCGAAAAAGTGATTGTCCGTGCGGAAACAGCGCTAGTTTAATATGCGTAGCACCTGCTTGAATGTAACGTTGGTATATGTCGCAAGTTACTCGTAATTTGATCGTTATATAGCGTTTCATTACTTAATTAATATTTTTTTAAATTACCTATGTCTGCCAGGGCGGGGCGTTTTTGCTTCCGTTTGGTTTGGAAAATTTTATTTGTATTTTTAAACGTTGAACTGAAGTTTATTCAACTGACTGATGGTAAACCATAATGGGACAATAGGTTAAGTTGGTATCAAAATTGGACAAAAGTTCAGTCATTTGTTTGAAATGGGTAACTAACAATCCTAGGCAAACCTTACAACGGTTCTCTCGTTAAATCGTTGAAATCGATCTAGATTTTGTGGTTTTTCATGTACGATGAGTAATCGATAAGTAACACGGCATTTTGGCAATCTATGGGAAAATTAAAGTTGAATTTCAATAACGGAACTACAGTGATTATTTCAATATTTGGTTTAAATTCTATCGATCAATAAATTATTCTTTCCTAGTCCTAAATAGAAATATAATTTGCCCTGATTTCCCATCTTCCAAGAGCTATGTACCCTGTACAATGTACAGTGAGCGTCAAAAGTGAGTCAACACCGATGATCATTTGAGTTTTTTTTTTGGGTCTGAAAACAGGTCTAAAAAACCAATAATCTGTAAAAAGTTTGATAACGAACAAAACGTATTTAATTTGTACAGCTTTACAATTTTTTAGTTATTTAAACAAAATTGTTTTCAAACTCCAAAAACAAATGAAAATTAGTGCGGTTGTTTAAAATACGTTTTTCTTTTTTAGTTCATATCATAGCAAAACCTGAACTGTCAAAAAAAAGTTCGTGTTTCTTTTTTAGCTTGAGCTTGGAATTTGTGTTTCTATTTCCGTTCAGAGAATGATCAGAGCCCGCTCTATGAGCTCAGAATAAATTTACTGAACAGGCTGAGTAAAAAGCATACGCACTTACAGTCACATTTGACAGGAAAAAAAACAGGATAACAAAATATGTAGTTGAAATGGCGGACGAGCCTTGTTGTTTTGGCACAGAAGGTAAACCAAATTAAAAAAAAAAAAACATATGACCAGCTATGTGCATAAGTGTGTTTCGTAAACAAATCTTCAGAACGATCTGATCACGCTCGGACTTGGTTCAGAGCTCAGCTCTGAGCTAAAAAAGAAAAATGCCTAATGCCCAAACACATGTGCAGAAATTCTGAATACTTCACTGCAAGCAGTGCTGCAGATGATAAAGATGTGCAGAATTCAATGTGCGTGGAAGCGAAGCTACTTGTCGATGTTGTTGCATATTCAATGTTAGAGTGTATTTCCACCAATAACGAACAAATAATTTGACATTTCTCTTGAACAGCATTGCCAAACATAATTATATTGTTGCTCATTTCGATTTCTTCAGAGTATTTTGGGATAAATATACCTATTTCAGTGAATTTTATTGTTCAACCTACACTGTGGAAAACAAATTTGTGTTAATCCTGAGTTTATCCTTGGATCGACACTTAAGGTGGGTTTCCGCACATGTCGGTTGATTGGCAAAGTTTGACAGCTCCCGCGTTTATGTCATCACACGACACCACCGTCAGTTCATTTCCACTTATGTCAATAATTGGCAAAAAATCGTTTGTCAGTTGATTGACCAACTTATGAACTCGATGCCAATTAAATTTCACTGTCAATTATAGACAAAGTGACATTTTGTTTGACAATTCAGCTATTTTCACTTGTCCAGTGGTTTCTTTGTCAGTTATTGACAAACGCTGTTAGTCAATTCATTGACAAGCAATTTTTCGCTATTTCCACTTGCCAATATTTTAATTGTCATAAAAATACGTCAATTGTCAATTTCAAATCGACAAGTGGAAACCCAGCATTAAGCTCGCAATAAGATCTAATAAAGTCATTTTAGGAACTAGTTGCTCTAGTATAGGTATCTACCTTATTAGTTCGGTTTGCACAACTAAAAGTCGTTTAGGCTATAGAAATAAGTGATAAATATAAATGCTATAGCGAAAATAAGAATAGTAACATCTTATCTTGAGATGTTTACCTCCTCGAAAGGTGGAGGAGGTGAGGCGAGACATGATTTGCCGACCAGATATGTACAGGTTTTCATGCAAGTGTTTACTTATTGTTATTCGAATATTTTTATTTGCCTGCCCTTCTACTTGTCCTTCTAATTGTTTGGTTTTTTTGTTTTACAAAATTAGTAGATACGTAATTGATTTATTGCCAACTACCTAATAACCTCTAAACTCTCTTCCAAGTCATTTTAAATGCAAATTTTATTGATTTCCCGTGATGAAAAGTTATATAATATGCAGTGTAACACAGGCGTAGGATTGAATGTGACACACGTAAATACACCTATAGTAGACTCTCGTTAGCGTGAACACCGGTTAACGTGACGTGAACACTCGTTAACGTGAACAGATTTTTTGTAACATTGACATCTCTAAAACGTGAACAAATCATGAACACTCTAAAATGTTAACAACAATTTCTGATTCAAATAATTGTAAGATTCGAGCAAGATGGAATTTAAAATGTATTTTAATTGGTAAATCATCTCGTATTGTAAAGTTTTTAGGTATAGCTACAAGACAGTTTGTATTGTATTTGGTTTGCTCGTAGTTGTCCCTTGCACTAATTATTGATTGTATTGTCGGTTCAGTTTTCGCTTTAGCTATTTATCGAAAAAGCTAAAAACTCACGTTCATTTAAAAAATGTAACTGACCTAAAACATCCTGGATGACGGCCATATTCAATGATTGATTTCATGAATCATTTGCGACACAAGTATGTGTGACTAAAAAAGCCACTTATATATTGCTATTGTCTGTTTTTTTAGGTTACGTCATTTATAAAAAATCAGAATCTACCAGTACAGAAAGGCTCTTCTTCTATTGGATAAACCTCCTCCGGAGTTAACGACAGATGATCATTTTATTACTGTTATGTTATGCTCCCAAACGTTATTCCGTTAATCCAACCCATCATGGATCAAAACGTCATCAAAGCTTTACGATAGAATTAATCTACTAGTCTAAAATAAACAAAAATACATACATTTTTAAATGACGTTCTACTGTTGGATAAGCTTATTCTGTTGTTAAAATTCAACCTTCGCAAACGTGAACTCTCTCGCAAACGTGAACTGGCTCGGTTTTTAATTGTTCACGTTATCGAGAGTCTACTGTATTTACATCATCTCATGAATCATTTGATTTTTCCATGGAAACCAGGAAAGAACACTCGTTAATTGAATATATAAATATTATATACCTAGCAAACCGATTTCAAAGTATATTTAAAGCTGTTAAATGCACATGCAATTACTCATACGCATACCTACTCATTACCACGACCCACAGTGAGTCACATTCAGTAATACCTTATATTGCCCGGAGGCAAATAGCTAATAAAGTTTCCCGCCGCGACGCAGACCACATGCAAAGCAACGTCTTGTCTGGCTTTCGACTGTTCTCTTGATCCTTTCTAGAACCAATAAACCGAAGCAAACACTTTAAAGCTATTAATAGCGTTTTGTTTTTTGTTACTAAAACGCTCCCGGAAATGTTGTGAAATGGGTTGTGCTGGCATCGTGAGGTATCTTTGTCTATTTTTATGTTCACTAATTGGTGCAAAAACCATCTAGGAGAATGGCAAAGGTATATAAAGACATAAACCTTTGTAATGGTCTGGAATTAGCATATGAAAACATTAAAACTACATCCAACGAAACTACGACTTGAAATTTAATATTGGGGTAGGTTAGGTTACGGCCCTTTTATTTGTTGCCTAAATGACTGCTGGTTTTGTATATTGGCAGCTGAAGGCAATTCCTTTTTAATTCCATAGATGCCATTATTACCTGCAATAACATTACACTGATTGTTATCCAAGAGAAAACACTTTTTTTTGTTTGTACAGTTTTTTTTTTGCCAAGAAACTATCTCTGGCTTAATCAATAATCAAAACTGTGAAGCACGACATGAGAAAGCCAACAGCAGAGTTAACAACTGCATTTGGCACATTAGCTAAATTGAAATTTCATGTTGTAAACGTAAACAGACGTCGGCATAACCATTATGTCATTCGGAATCTTTTGAGGCTTTCGAAAAATTTAATTTAATGTTCAGCTATACGTAGATATCCATATAAATGCAGAGTTAGTGCAATGCGAGTGCGTTTTACGCTGTCAAAATAAAGTGATAAGATGTAATGCGCATATCTAAAAAAAATCGATTGATCTAGCGAATATTTGACAGGCAATTTTAACCAAATTATATGTAGTGTATTTCGACATAATGACGATGATGCAATTTACTAAAAAATTTTTATAGATCGCATTTCTGTGTTTTTTGGTTTTTTATTTGGGAGGGCTTCTTAGAACAAGATACAGAATCTCCTCTTATGAGAATGTGTATATAAGAAATGCCTTAAATAGTCATTTTGATCAAGAATAATAGATATGACACTTGACACGTATTTTTTTATAGGGGGTGCCAGGTCCCTTTGCTCAATTTTGACCAAACTTCACACGAACACCTTTTTGTCAATACCTATGGTTCGGTGGTTTTCGAGATATACGATGTTCAATGGGCGGTGCCACACCCCTTTGTCCAATTTTGACCAATCTTCATAGGATAACTCCAGGGCCAATAAGTAAGATTATCTGTAAGTTTGAGCTCAATCGATTTGGTGGTTTTCGAGATATACGATTTTAAATGTACAATTTTAAATGTTTGTTTTTTATGGGCGGTGCTACGCCCCTTTGTTTAACAACTTTCATATTTATTCACCTTTAAAGCCTTCTCTGGACTTCCACAAATAATTCAGGACCAAAATTAGCCAAATCGGTTCAGCCGTTCTCGATTTTTAGCGAGACTAACGAACATCAATTCATTTTTATATATATAGATAGAATAGATAAACTTATTTAGGAAATAAAATAATTAATTTTTTTGTGAGTCATCCTAATTTCAACAAATTTTACTTTTGAAATTTAACCCTTGTTATAAGTAAGTTTACAATCACCAACAATATTGTATGTAAACTCATCAGAGAAGAACACGGCCTTTTATTTTGCCAAAGTCGTCTTTAAATGTTCGTTATGATACAAAACCGTCGCTTTGACCAATTACTTTTTTACTGCTCGATGCGATGCCAAGGTACCATCAAGAGAGCTTCACTGGATCATCCTGCATGACATCTTATTTTTAATATATTTGGACAGAGATCGGATTTTTAACCATATGGTTACTATTGACATTATTATATTATAACATTCCTATTGTAATTTCACCATAAATCTAATAAAACTCCTAAAAAAATAAAATAAAAAATAAAAATTGCTAAAAATTACTATTTTTCCTCCTTTTCATACAAAATTTTTCTGAAATCATCCCATTCAAAAAATCATAAAAAATATTAGCGAAAAGATTTTTGAAAAAAACATTTTTGCAGTCACTATTAGAATTGTTTGGAGAAACTTTTTGCATCAAAACATTTTTTTTTTTTGAGACCGAGGAAAAAAGTCAAGAAAGTAGACTTGCAGAAAAATTCTAAATTTTCAATGATTACTTAATGTGTTAAGGAAAGTTTCATTCAAACGGAATTTAAATGGCCTTTCCATTGATGCTAAAATTTACACAAAGTAAATTAAAGTTATGAGTAGAATTAACTTTAGTTTTGTCGAAATACTTATGCCGATCAATGTAGGTGTATAATGTCACTATTCAATGCGTTAGCATTTCGTGCTTTACTTTCGGCCTACGCTGTATATCTGGTCTAAACTAGAGGGTGCTGAAGTACATTATATTTCAGCTGAGACGTCTATTTTAGCGCATCTACATTTCCAACATAATTACACTCCGCGCCACTTGAATAGCACACACCCTAAGGTCGGTTTTCTGTCGCCCATTGATCCCAAACCAAGCATGCTAGACGCTTAATTTTTATCGATTTTTTTAAATAAAGTCCATTTAATTTTTGTGAAAGATTGAAAACCGAACCTTTATATCCTTAATTTTGCGCCACTTGCATAGAACACTTTAACGACAAAAAAATTAAGAATTATGATTGTTTTTAACACAAGCTTTACCTAAATTTAAGGTAATTGGAGTATTTTAGTTTTAAAAAAAATTTTTGAATTGTGTTTTGAGCCACCCTTCTGCTCCAAAATTCAAACCTCCCTGGTTTGGAAGGGATCTATACAAATTGGCCAAATTGATATAGCGAAATCCGAGGTAATTCGATGGTTTGGGTTAGTTTAGATATAGTCGAATAAATTGTTGTCCCGATTCATAAACCTGACGTGTCAACCATCCCCAAACATTTTCTATGATATTCAAATCCAGTGAGTAGGCCGGTCAGCTTAAAATCTCCACATTTTGGCTCTATAATATACGTTTAAACAATCCGGGCTGTATGTATTGGCGCATTATCATCATCATATTGATAAATCCACGGCAGATGTCTAAAAAGGTTATAAAAGTATGAAAATGCCTCTTTCAATATACCATTGTAAGGCAACGCATTCATTGTGGTTGACAAAAATTGTAACTTTCAAGTGCCATAATATCAAACGGCTAATACATCATCACGCCTTCAACTCTGCTATGCAGCCGGTCCAACTGATTAAGTGATTAGTCTCTTTGTGGAGGTTATGGAAATAGTAGCTATAGCCGCCGGGGCCTTTCAAATTCTTTTTTTTTCATCTGAGAAGACTACAGCCATAGTTGCAAAAAGGCTTACTATTGTACTGAATTCAGTACAATTTGACTTTCCCGAGTACTCAAGTACCACTTCTCAATTTTCAGTACCATTTGCACTATTTTTAATTTTTGAAAGTTTATTTTTATATCTTTCAAATCAGACATACCTACTAAGGATTAAACAAAAATAAGCTGAACGCACTCCTCTGTTTTAAAATTCTGAATGCATCCATGACTCATCGTACTTCGTTAAAAATTAACTTTTGAAATTTTCTGCATTCCTCGAAGGAGTTGCAAAACGATTTGATTTCGGAGACATTTTTTTGAACTCATTACAACATTTTTCACAAACTACCATTTGGATGATCAAGTAAATTCAATCGTCCAATTTGTCTTAAGGTTTTTTTCCTGGTGAACAAAAAGTATTGAAATTATCGATCATAAGCTGTATCTGACTACGATAGAAATAGGTATACATACTTCAATTTCGGAGTTTTGGGCTGAAATAGGTCTTGTGCAAAATGAATGCAACGAGTTCATATTTTCAAATCCTACACCGCATTGCTTCTTATTCTTCCGCAAACGTTTAAAGAATGTTTTCTTATCAAAATAGCTAAACATCTTATTATGTTTAAGGCTGCCACATAAATAAAACAGATCTTTACAAAATAAACTTAAAAATGAAGAACTTGTATAGTAGATTGTTATCTGAATGTTGTACAGTCGTGTTCAAATCACTTGGCCAATGGTAGATTTTCTGTACAAAGTCTACAGTTTGCTCAATAGACCGTTGGACAAGTGATTTTGAACACGACTATCTATACAAAGATTAGTCTTAATCTGTACATGGACTAAAGTTCCTATCCGACGTCTATAAGACTTATATTACCTTGAGCTTAGTAGGTACGCTGCTGGTGCTAAATTTTAGCTCACATACAAAATTTATCAGAGCTAAATTTAAGCGAATCCATTTAGCCGAGCGGTATTCTGCCTCAGCTAAAAAAATAAATTTGCATTTCAGACTGTACTGCATGTATACCTATGTCACAATTTATCGCGCCCATTAATGGTTCGCACATTTTTTCTAACTACATTTTTACAGATAATATTTTTTTTTTCCTTCTGTGTTGCGGAAAAGTAAATAAGGATAAGGTTTTTTTTTCAATGAATTCCTCGATGAGGAATCCTTCCAAAGTGATAAATTTGATATCAAGGAATAGCAAAAAAGAAAGTGCAACGAAGATATAACACATTTTCGCGTCGATGAATCTTTGAAGAAAGTTATTTTCAACGAACAGCTGTTTTCTGTGACACTTATATTTACAGCGCACTCTATGTCAAAATTTAGCTAGGATTTTAGGTAGGTAATGTTTGTAGAGAAAAATTAGAGAGCAGCTAAAATTTAGATTTCCTCGAACTTAGATTCAACTCAATGCGCCTTTATAACACCCTCCACTGGAAGGTATAAGTATTCACTTACATTTCTAACGCCAAGCAGAAGTCACCCTATACCCCATAAGCCATAAATATTCTGAATCAGGATGCAATTCTGAAACGATTTAGCCATGTACGTCTATCCGTCCGTCGGTCTATCTGTCTTTTAAAAACACAACAGAGTCCAACAAACGAATCGACCTAGGCGAATGAAATTTTGTGAAAGGACTTCTTTGTTCAGGAACCTCCCTGCACGCACAAAGCCTTTATAAGAGCCACGTACTTGTGTATATACTTACGAACTCACGTAAATGCTTAACATTTTGCAAGACTTAAATGCTGGAGAGGTTATAAAAACTGGCCGATGATAACACTTATAGGTACTCTTTTTTTTTTAATAAATTATTTATATTTTTTATGTTTTCGTTTGGTTTTATACATTTAAGAAATTTGAGTACTATTCAGTACAATTTTGTTTCAGTTTTCAGTACAATTGAGAAAAGTCGATTTTCATCACTTACACAATGCCACTACGAAGTCCAGATCACATGTGCGCGACAAAAATGGGGGCGTTGCACTTTTCGAACCGGGTTAAAGAGTGACTTCTTCTTGATTTTTAGTCTTTGCTTAGCATTCGAAATAGTACGACGAATAGTTGTGAGACTTGCTTTAATATCAATGTGATTGATTTGAATTTGATTTTTTCCTGATTTTTGGAAAAGAATCGTGTGAATTTTAGGTTTTTTTTTTTAAATAAGTCACCTTTCCGAATTTGTAAGCGACCTTTCATGTTTCATTCATTACTTAAAATATGGATATTAAGTATCGGCTCCTCTCGAGTTTCTTAGCTAATTTGGCAATAAATGGCGGTCCTTCAAACTTTTTATGTGTCCTTTTTCCGCCTCGGTTAAGGCTTTTTCTCCACCCATTTTATTTTTTTTAATTAAAATAGTCGAAATTAACCAAAAAAAATTATCGAAGAAAAATATGAGTCCACGTGCGAAAGATAACAGTCCAAACGAAATACATGTTCTATTCAAGTGGGTTAGGGTGTGCTATTCAAGCGGCGCGGAGTGTATATAACCAAACACGGCTTAGCTAGCTAAAACTTGACGAAAGCTGATATTTTCACACTATGAGGTACAGTTTGTCAGTTGTATGTATACATATATTCGAAACAGAAAAATGTTGTTTTTATACACTATGGTGTATTATAAGGAACTTGTTTGTTCAATTGATTTAGGTAAGGCATTGCTAATCGAAATCAAGTGTTCAAAATCATAAACCTGTTAATTGACAGAATCAGCTTTTAACTGAAAGGAAACGATCAAAAACAGTAAAATAAATTTATTTAATTATAACATTATCGAAATGAGATGTTTGCGCAGAATTATTCTCTGTTCCATTTTTAGATTACAATCCCACGTACCCACATGCATACAATATTTGGAAACTAACCCCCAAAATAAAAAAGTGAACAAATGTGCTTGTGTATTTATCACCTAAATAAATTAAGTAACGATGTCAATGTACCTACGTCCCAAAACAAAAATGGCTGATTGACAAAGCTGACAAACGATCCAAAGACAGTTTTTTGTTTACATGAGTAGCAAATCAAAACGAAAACAAGTCAAATGAATCACTGTCCGCTTCATTTATGGGAGACATTCACCTCCTCCAATTCGCTCCAATGCGCTAACAATAACATAACCGGGACACCACACTTGCGAGTGAGCTAAATATATATGTATGCAATTGCAATGCAATGCAACGTTGGCATCACAGAGTAATGGATGAATCATCCAGCTTGCGTCCAATTCCAATGAGACAAACAGGCGCTCTGTCTATTTGTGCAGTAATGAATTATATCGCCATAAAGAGTGCTGGGTAAATGGCAAAATCAATTGCATTGGATTGGAGCTGGAGCTGGAGGTATACCGGTTCTCGAAACCCTTAAAACTATAATAATGCTGCCTCAATACATGTAAGTCTATGCTATATACCAATGCTTTATATCCATCTATACATTAGTAGTATATAACATTTGCATACGCACTTGCGCTCAGTTTTTAATAGTCTTATCTGAGTATCCCAAGCATTGATTTAACTTGTGGTTTTAGAGGGCATGAACCCTCAGATTTTATGAATCCTACATAACTTAGTCACTCTTTTATGCAAATGTGTACATTGTGCAATGGAGATAAGGGTAGTTGGTGACTGGAAATGCTTACTGCAGGAATATGATTTCAGCTTTATAGCATAGTAAGGGGTTGATTCATTTTATTAAAATAATCACTCTCGTTCTCGTACTTCAGAATGCATTCAGTTCAGCAGAGTGATCCCTTTTCGTCTTATCAAATTATGAACGCTTCCTGCAGCGCAAAAATGTCGTATGGTATGAGCATGTATATGTATATGTAATGTGCATTATAGTATCTGAATCAGCCTGGGGTCGTAATTGGAAAAGTTTTGATTTCAACAGCCCAAGGGAGGGGAGGGGCGCTAGAGCGCAAGTTTTCTTTCTTAATTAAATTAATATGCTAGAGTGACAGGAAATCATTTGATAAAATTTTAATCATCCACCATCAGAGTTTATGGAATTGCGTTGTGTTTGTTGTGCGTTTATCAGAGAGGCCCAGTTTCAACATGTTCTGAGAACGCGTGCAACTATTTTCTAGCACAAGTCTTGGGATCGGAATCACGTTCACAATTTAATTCCTCACGATCTCGCTTTCGTTTTAATATAGATACCTACTGCGAGTTAAACCATTAAGCAATAAGCATGCCAAAGTGTAGATACGTACATATCAATTATTGATTTTATAAAATTAAAGGGTGTCCCATAATACAGATTTTTAATTAGAAAGCTTACATTTGATATTTATTCGTAAAGTATACAGATAGGGGTTATGTATGGAATAGAACATCGGATAAATGGCCGCCACGGCTCTGCTGGCAAGTACGTACTCTTTTATTGAAATTTTCTATGACCGTTTCGCATAAATGTGGCTGAATTTCATTAGTACACCTCCTAATTTTATCTTTCAAGGCGTTGATGGTCGTGGGATTGTTTGCATAGACCTTTGGCTTCGAAAAACCCCAAAGAAAAAAGTCCAATGGCGTTATATCGCATAAGATCTGGATGGCAAATTCTGATCGCAAAAACAGCCGATTACACGATTAGGAAATGACTCATCCTCGAATCCTTGCTCTGGCACATATTGGTCACATCCATATCTTGTAATTTAAGCACTGAAAACTGGGTTATCATGTCACGATAACGAACACAATTAATTATTTCTACCTGACCAGCGGGATTTTAGAGGAGGAATGGTATGATGCCTTTAGCCCAAAAACCGTGGGTTTTCTGAACCCCAAATGCGACAATTTTAACGATTAACGAAACCATCAAGATGAAAATGAGCTTCATCACTGAAGATGATTTTGTTCAAAAATTGCGGACTGTAGCTGTCCGCTGTCACATTGTTATCTTTTTTCCGTTGGCATCACTGTAGGTTAGGTAAAGGGTCCGCCATTTAACTTTTTTTTTTTTCAACTAGTGCTTATTTCGCGAATGGTAACACTTAGCTCATGTCTGATTTGACAGATAATTAGTTTTATCCTTCCGCTGAACGAATATGGTTGTGTATACGCTTGAACAAAGCTGGGAACCATTGCGACATTACTTTGAAAATCATGGTAATGTTGCAGAATGTGTGCGAAAATTGCGTACGGATTTTGGAAGAAGAGAAGCACCGTCAGCTCCGTATGTTCGTTATCTTGTGAAAAAAGTGAAAGAAACTGGCATCCTCATCGATAAACCAAAACGTGAAAAGCCAAAAGCATACATTAAAAAGCCGATATACCCAAAACGAGTCACTGTTTGGTGCGGATTTTGGTCCAGACGCATAATTGGGCCATTTTTCTTCGAAAATGAGCAAGGAGTAGCCGTCAATGTCAATGGCGATCGTTATCGGGCCATGTTGAACGAATTTTTGTTCACAAAAATTGAAGAGGAGGATATTGGCAACATTTGGTTTCAACAGGACGGCGCAACGTGCCACACAGCCGAAGCTACACTCGATGTTTTGCGCCCTGTTTTTGAAGATCGCATTATCAGCCGCAGAGTTGATGTCGTTTGGCCACCGCGGAGCTGTGATTTGACACCGTTGGACTATTATTTGTGGGGTGCCGTTAAAGATAAGTGTTACGCCGACATGCCAGAGACAATTGACGCTTTAAAGGACAATATTCGTGAAGCAATTGGTGAAATACAGCTGCACACAATCGATAATGTGCTTAAAAATTGGACCGATCGTGTAGGCTACTGCATGGCCAGCCGAGGCAGCCATTTGAATGAAATTATTTTCCATTATTAACCGGAAGGATTGTACTTTCAAATAAAAAAAGGAATTTGAGAAAATATTCAGTAGTTTTTTTTTATAGCATTTTCAGGGACCTACAATTTTATGCTGAGTCCGAACGGCTGAATTGAGAAGCTTTTTCAGGACAGTCGTACTCTCGGATATTTGTCAGACGTTCGAGAGAGGTCGGCGCAGTGGAAAAAACCTTAAGATGTTATTAGTGTTTTTCCTGGAATCGAACCTGGGTTAGTGTGCTGGACAACTGCGTGAGGGAGTAGTCCAGCACACTAACCATTGCACTGATTCTTTTTTATGTGAAGATTCTTATACGATTCTGTTTACGGTAAAAAGCCAGAGTAGTGCGAAGTTTACTCCTCTTTTACATTTTCCTTATAGAACTACCCCCATTCGCTGATTTGATGATATTGTATGTAATTAAGCATGACGGACCTTATATACCTACCTATTACCTATTCGATTAATATAATTTTTTTGTTTATCATTCTCTCCTAGGACCTGCAAAGGTCATGTAACGCATAATCATTAATCCTATCACTTATCCCAATAGCCCTACTCTCATTTTCTCTAATTCGAATTCAAAGAATACGTCAATGTTAAGTGTGACAAATTGCTTAGAAAAATCAGATCAATCAATTCAACAATTTCTCTTTGGGTTCCTCCTTCTGCTACCGTGGCCACAATAATTTTCAAGTGTAGCCAATATGAGTATAAGTACGATACATGGATTCGCTCGACTGAACCGTGTCGGTCGTAGTCTCAACTCAAGTAGGTGTTTTCCCAAGATATTGTCCGCTTTATTGTCACGTTTCATACAATGAGAATCACCCATATACAAAATAACCTCGAATTTAATCGGACAATGGGATATCGCGTTGTCCGAGACATGATTACGAATTGGAACTAATGTTCCTATTATTAAAGTGTCGTTGGTTTCTAGACTAAATACATACAAGTATCATCGGACTGTACACACAATGTATGTCTATATTAAAAGTGAAAACTATTATTTTTAATCCCCGCTCTTGAAAGCATATATAGATACAGATACACTACAGAATAGAGAATATAGAATGCAAAAGGGTCAGTTACACCGCAGAAAATTTATCGGAATGTAATCGGATTCCGTGTGCACCAGTTTCCCTATATGTATTTAAGTTGCTGACATTTAATTTCATGACACTGTATTTTAAATATTCGTTGCGTTCTTAAAATCAAACCCATCATTGAACGATTACATATAGGTTGACTTTATAGTCAGCACTCAGCAGTAGAGGCGATAGAGTCAGAAAATGTTCATGTTTATCATCGGCTTCAGAAATTACAGCGTCAGAAGCTGAATTTATGCGCGAAGACAGAACAACACAGTCACACTCAAGCCCGAAAGGTTACTTTTTAATGCCAATAGCAGGCGATAGAGACAAACAGCAGACACGTTCTTAAGATTATGTGTATCCTTGAACCGTGGCGAAAGGTGGTATTATGCAACGACAAGTGGAAGTGAGTGAAGTGGTGAAGAATATCTCTATATGAAGATCCACTTGTGTTATTGGATTGGAATAGAACACGATTCAAAACAATAACTGCCGTTTAAACGGGTTTTTTCGCATTCGTAAAAAAAATAAAAAACGGTAGAATGTGAAGAAGATAATAAAAGGGAAAACATTCGCCCTCTATTAGGCCATTGGTTGTATGAGTTCAGATTGTGGTGGATAGCGCTTGTCATCAGAAACTTTAGCTGTTCTTAATAAATTGTTCTTAATTGAGTAAATTTTGTTTTCAATCCATAATTTTAGCTTAATTTTTGTGCAGATGGTGACATATTCTACAATTGAGAAACGGTTTGCTTTATTTTTAGTACCTACTGCTGTGCGGCATCGAGGGTAAAGTAAAACTTCAAAGAACTTAAAAAGCAAACACATTTCCGATAGGAAACATGGCACATTCGTTAAATATTTTCTTTTGGTTACATAAATACATATACTGTGTGAATGTGAGGCAATATGTCGCAGTAGAAGGAAATTTTTGGGCAGGTACTTCTTCCAACATTTAGGGGAGATAGACAATACCAACTTCAAGGGGCTACTTGGCTTTTGCAGGGAAATTGGGGTTTTCTCGAGGGCAAGTGTTTAGGTGTTTTTCCATTGTAGGTCACTGCAATTGGTTCCCCCTAGGGATCGCGATGGGCCCTTATGGTGCCTAGTGCCGTATGAGTCACCTCATACCCCTTTTTAACCTAACCTAACCTAACCTACATAAATATATATCTATGTTTTTTTTATTTTATTTTATTTTTTTATTTTATTACGGGCGACAATGTTTTCATTTTTTTGTATTGGGGGTGCCACGCCCCTTTGTCCAATTTTGACCAATCTTCACAGGAAAACTCCACGACCAATACCTTTGATTATCTGTAAGGTTGATCTCAGTCGCTTCTGTGGTTTTCGAAATATACGAATTTGAATGTTTTTTCTGTATGGGAGGTGCCACGCCCCTTTGTCCGATTTTGACCTATCTTCACAGGAAAACTCCACGACCATTACCTTTGATTATCTGTAAGTTTGATCTCAATCGCTTCTGTGGTTTTCGAAATATACGATTTTTAATGTTTTTTCTGTATGGGAGGTGTCACGCCCCTTTGCCCGATTTTAAATTTGTGTAGCCTATCAGCCAATCACCGTAATTACCGACATTTAAAAAAAAATCAACAAAATCGGTTGAAAATTACGGGCGACAGAGGGAAACAGTTTCTTCCACTTTGTTAGATTAGTTTAAATATGTCGGATCTCCTCACCAGGAATATTATTATTGTCATCCATTTTAGTGCACACGGCAGCGATCCCAGAGACCTTTTCCTTTCTTTTTCCTTTCTTAATCTGATCTCAGATCTACCTACGCCTACTCGATTCGAGATCGACAAAAACCTTCGAGTCTCTAATCTGCGTTCAGGCGATCTTGTTGTTCTCTGTTTTCGCTTAGACATAACTACCTTTGGGTATGTCTACATACATACCTACGACACATTCTTTGAAAATTACAGTAGTTGACAGGTATAAGAAAATTTCATATAAAAAACATGAATAAAAGAAATAAATTAAATAAATTCTTATTTATGGACTTTTTATATCCGTCCTCTAATAATCACAGTAGTCAAATACAAAGTCCTTTCATGATTCTCGTAGGTATTTAAAATTGGAAACTTAGTCCGTTAACGAACGAACAGTAGTATCGAGTCTTATGATTTAAGATTTACAAATGGTCCACACCCACCAAAGTTAAGTGTCGTACCTAATAAATATTTCGCAATATGTACATCCATCGGTCATAAGGAATATAATTTTAACTTGCCTTCTAAGTTCATTTTATTTTCAATAAAATTCTTAATATAGTTTCTGCCGTTAATGTAAAGGTCTTAATGGATTAATTAACATTTTTTGAATGGAGGGGTAAAAGGGTATTTAATTCATAATAATATGTTAAGTGCCTACATATTTTTAATACACTCGTAAATGTGTGTTATATAGATTATCTCTCGCTGGACGCAATCAAAACTCACATACCTAACGTGATATCTACAATAACGACTCGGCGTAGGTTATCCACAAGTAATGATGCATTTTGAATAGGTCACCCCTCCGATTTAAATCAAATCACTCATGGTAAGTGTGCCTGTCCTATCAACCGCATTTAATTCGATTAATTCCTCCATTAATACCCTTAGACCCTCAGAGGTATTGCTGATGCTGTCATATTAATATTAACATGATATGTATTTGTATAGGAACAGTGAGCTTAAAAAGTAAATGAACATTAATCCTCTTTTAAGTTCTTGAAACAAGTTTAAAAAACCAAAATGTAATCTGTTATGACTTTGATAACGAAATAAAAAAAAAACTATATTGCACTTCGACAGCATAAAATACTTTTCGGGTGGAGATTTTTCCACTCGAGAACTCGGGAAAATTCGATTTAATTCTCGGAAAAATTCCCAATTCAACAAAGAAAATTTTATCGAAAAAAAGCAACGTCTGCTGTAAAAAACTACAAAGCGAGTGACTTGACTTTATTTAATTTTTTTTATATATATATACTTCTCCCGGGAAAGGCGAATTTATAACGCTTCAGCGGCGCCCCGAGATGCTTGCAGATGTATGTTAGTTCTGCACTTAAATTGCTGCAAATTGTAGTCTTCAGGAAGCGAGTTCTAACAACGAATGGAATTCAGATTTGACAATAGGAATGCAATAAAATTAAAACATTAGTGACAATTTAAATTTTATAAATTTTATAGTTGTTTTTTTATAAACAAAAGATTGATGTGACCAAACAAATACTTTACAGATTATGTATGTATTTTTTTAAAGAAAATTATATCCTAACTCCACAGCCAAATAAAGACAGCATTGGTGTTCACTCACTTTTGACGCTCACTGTAAAGTCTGGGAGATAAATATGGAAATTTTGTCAGATAAATATGACACACTAGTGTAATAGACATATTTATATGGCATAGTGTATAACCAGAACATAGCAGTAAACATATATGTATGTACAGTATTTATGCATGGCATTTGTATATCACACAACGATCAGTGTTCGATAAAAAAAAAAAAGCATTAACGTACGGTATACCTGTTCTGGGTCTGTTAATTTTGTGTTTTCTCCATATGAAAAATCGATTTATTTCAGAAATGAATTACTAAAAATGGTTAAATCATTAAAAAATGATAAGACCTTTCATTGATCACAAAATTGCCTTGCATTTCTCAGGAACAATTTTGGTGATAGATAGTTGAGAAATATTAGGAGAGAGATTTAAGGCTGTCACCAGATCCCAAATTCTCAAAGTTACCATTAATCAACTGCGTGCTGGTAGAGCAAGAATCAAATCAAAATTGTCTCTCGACAATCCTAAAAGCATTGTGAACAACGCTGGCAACTGGATATCTAGCTCTGTCTTCAAATTCTCAGTATTACGAACCCAAACTTAGTTCTCTTTTTTTTTAACACAAACGTTTTCTTCGGTTCAAAAACACATAAAAGAACTAGGATGGTGTGGGTGTCCTTCATTTTAATTTATTTATCTTTAAATTTATTTTAACTTTCACGGGGGAAACTCCTCCACGCAAAGAATGGGTGGGAAAAACTCTCGGAAAAACTGAATCACAAAAAAAATTGAGAGAATATTATGTATGTTTGCTACATATTTGTTCGTATTTTTACTTGGTCATATTTTGTATGTCATAGTTTTTCATGTATGAACAAAAATTATCTGACAAATCCTTTTGCCACATAAATTGTCAAAAGATTATTCAACATCGAGAAAGTGTCTACCACTATGTTTATCACAAACAACCTATAATATAATGTCTACTGTCTACACCCCGTATGCAGTAGGTATATACGTATGACTAGAGCTATGTTAACACAAAAGATAGCACGCACTACTCCTCAGTGCACAATAAAGAATCCGTCCTATAATTTATTTATTTTTATATCTTTTATCAGGCAGCGTCGTTTTTAAAGCTAGTATATTTTACAATAAGCCAAACTCACATCCATTATTCAACATTCGAGTGTACCCGCTGCACGCATGATATGCACAATTCATATCAGATTTCCTTCCTTTGTGTTGTATATCAGAGCTGTGCTGTCTAGTTCCACAATTGCAGCTTATAAATTAATGGTTTCAAGTTCGCATTGAACCTATTCCATTCACATTGACCTTCCAATGTCTACACCTGTCAACGTCTAAGCATATAGGGCATCTATTTAAACTAGTGAGTGTTTTTACGATTTTGCCAGCATTATTTTAGGCCAGGTAATCCAAATGTCGGCTTTAACTTGATATTTTTATTACTAATACCTACTCTGGCAAGTGCTGCTATTTCATAGAATTTTCTTATTATTTTGTAGAATCCGGTGAAGTTGTCATTTAAATAAACAGCATACGTTTAGTAAGCGGAAACGTAGGTATAATAAAAACGATAAAAAAACTGTTACGCAACACAGGTGGCGAATTCTTAGGACGGGTTAAATATTCAGTCAAGGTGACAGAATAAGATTACCAATAGGTACTCACAGTTCGTTTGAAAAACATTTTATTGAAAAGATGCGAATTAAAAAAAATGTGCAAAACTTTCTCGTTTATTGCGAATCTCGCAGAATCTCAGATTTATTTCAGCGAATTTTTCGTTTAAAATTATACCTACTCAAGATGTACTCAGGTTTAGTAACTGAACTCTTGTTAATTAGAAACATACGTATTAACTACAACACTATTACTTTCAAATTTTACCCCAAACTGACGACTGAAGTAGGCAAGTAGACTTTTGAATTATATTGCCACTGAAGTTTTGGCCTTTACAAAAAGTGTGTGAATACAGATCGGGAGATGGGTAGTCATTTTTGAGAAATATTCATAAAACGGATATATTCGAGTTTTCTGAGAAAAACTAAGTACGTGATCATGTTTAAAATGCTTATGTAGTCTTAATTTATGTATTATGCTGACAAATGTTACATCTTTAGATTCCAAAAGCACTGTTATTCAACTGTATAGCTGAAAACTGAGTACGATGTATTCTTCAATATATAAACATTACCTATAAGTTACATTTTCATCCAAATGGAAAATGGCGTTTTCGAGATATGAGCAGTTTTTAAAGTGTCATTTTTAGCGATTGGGGTGGAAATCGAGGTGAACGCATTCACGGTTCAAAAAACACTGTTTTGCAACAATTTAGCTCAAAACTAAGCAAATGGTATTACTATGGATTTAAGCATTACCTACCAGTTAAATTTTTGTCATAATCGAAAATAACGGTTTTGAGATATGAACAGTTTTTAAGGTACTACATATTATTAGGGATTTGAGTGGATAGCAAAGGACGCAAATTGAATCAAATCCGTCCAAACGTTTAGATTTCCCAGGAGTGGGACAGACAGATATACGGACGGACAGAATTGCGAGACCCACTTTTTTGAGTTCCTGTATCAGAATTGGTCAAAATCTCGAGTTTGAAATTTTGTACGAAAACAATATCTTTCTCTTACTACGTATACGAATACGAGAAAGTTAAAAAACTATAAGAACAAAAATTGTTTACACTTGGTGCTTCCTATGACGTCAATCAGAGCAATCTGGTTCTCCAGATACATTATGTGTACATACGTATAAATTAGATATTGTAAACAACATAAAGAACGCTGAGAAAATGACGATCAAAGTGATATCACATGATTCAGTTTTCAATTTTCAGATTCGAGTTGGGTAATGATAATGACAATATAAAGAAGTGCATTTTATTGTAATGGTAATGGGATTGAAGAAGCTGTCAAGTTTGTTCAATTGGGGTTAAATGCATCTTTAGGAGGATAAGGTAAAAGTGGAAATTTGGAAAGTACATAGGTACTTAGTGGAGAGATTGCGGAAAATCAGTTGTTTACAATTTGGGATTACAAACCAATGTAATGAAATGAAAGTGATACCGTCAATAATGTTGCGCCTATAATTTTGTATGCCTAGACGTTTTCCGAAAACAACAACGGAACAAATCGGATCGTCGAAGATAGAAAGGTGTTAGGAATAAAATCCTAAATAAGCCGAATTTAGCTAAATTAAAAATATGTATGTAAAACGAATCGAGTATGATGTTTTGAGGAAATATGTGATTGATTACAGTGGAGAAAAAAATATCTTTAAAATGATCACAGTTAAAAATTTAGTTGGTATACCAACCTATATTTGAATTTATGTGTATTTTAGAAAAATTAAGGCTTAATGCGTACAACATTGAGTACCTAGGTACCTACTTGAAAACTGAAATCCTTATTATGTATAAGTATGTATAAGTTTAGACCAAACATCATTGTAAGAATTTCACAAATTGTTTTTGTTGTTGACTTTAATCTATTTCCGAGTACTATTGCTTAACATCCAAATTTGTGAATTTAGGTCTTAAATAAACAAAATATTTGCAAGTTATGTGCGCCCCAGTCGTGCACACTTTTTTCGTTTGGCTAAAGAACAAATAAATATTTTGTTGATTTTTTTTATGAAAATCGTAGTTAATAGGTCTTTCAACTACCAAACATTTAGTTTACTGCTTTCCATTTGCAATTTTCGCTTTTTTTCATTCGCTATTATATATTTATTTATTTAGTTTAGCTAGATACAAATCTGTGAGGGTGTTGTAGAAGTTCAAAGTAGGTCTGAACAACAATATTTTTTCAAATTTATTGTGATAGATACCTACTAAGCTTTCAAAATGTCTAGTCTTTGTAATCTAGTTTGGTATAAGTGTTTAAAAAGAATACAAATTAATTAACACATAGGTATATTCACTCTATTCTTGTATAGAACTTGATCATTGTACCTATATAAGTTAAGAATAGGTATCAGTGCAAATTTTATTACAGTAGTGACACACCCTTCAGTTGGATATCAAAAACTTGGCACACCTTTCCATTACCAGCCAACTGCAGTCTCTGCAGCAATTTATCTTAATATTCTTGACCACCAATTCATCGGCGTTCGGCGACCTTGTCATTACACCCTTAATTTGACTCTGCTCAAGGACATTTGCCCGGTTTCATGGTAATATGTTTATTTTTCATATAAATGTAGGTATACTCACTTATTAAACGTTGCCTGGTAATCCTTTATCTGCTTTCGGCTAAACTCATGGAATTCCGTATAAACATTCACAACCTTAAAGGTATGTTTAACCTCTTGACCATTTTCAAGTGCGTCGTTGATTTTTTGACGACGGTTCAGGATGTTACTTAACTCTGAATCAGCGGACGAGGACATTTTTTCCTTTTTTGTCTACTGTTCTAACACTGCACTAGAATAATTACAAAATCGAAAAAAAACTGTGTCAATTGATAGCGTCGAGGATATTGGTATCGATCGACCGGTGCTCGGTGCACTCTCAAAAATTGCTTCCAGAGCAGTATCTATAAATAATTCTGTATCGCTGTGTTTGTGTCAGTCAGTTCACTGCCACTTGATGGGAAATTTTCAGTTCCCACGTAAACAAAAACAGTAGGAAGGATGTTCTCCCTATTTCCTTTCCCGAGATACGCACAGTATAAACGGTACACACACCCCGAAAATGCACAGCAAATATAATACACTAAACTAAATTCAAGGAGAAGGACACCTGCTTCTAATGAGATAGTTTGGGTAAATGAATAGAAAACCGTTCTTTTTATTTTCAGTGATAATACAGCTATATCGTACAGCGAAAAAATACAGATTTAAATAAGGTAGCGCACAAAACAGAACACGAATACGTTGTCAACGCTTGGAAAGTCGAACTGCGACTGAGTGTAATATTTCATTGCTCTTGCTAGAAATGGAACTGGTGCTGGAGCCGGAGGTGGAGGAGGAGGACTGGTCTTGTGGATGTGGTACTTTGATGTTTCTCTGATCTGGTGAGGTCTGGGGCTGGTCTGGCTCTTGCTGGGCTCTCTGCAGGATGTTTGCCAGTGTTTGCTATCTATGTTGCTATCTATGTTGATTGGTTCGCTTCGCAGTGTACCAGTAAATGTACATACATGTACAAGTACAGTAACAGTTTATGCTGCGCGTTGCGCTGCTCCGCTCCGTATTATGTGTTTGTTGTTTGTGTAGCTAGCATAAATTCTCTTTAGATTTGTCTCACAGCCACCCTCTCAACCACCACGTTAAAATTATTTTAAGAGAATTTGTTAACCGAGTGTGCGTCTGCAAAATTCGACGAATAGATAACATTATGCTTTTTTTGTTTTCTTATCATAAGCCACCGACAGTAAGACAGATCTCCGTGATAATATTGTGGAGTCTGTGTGCTTAGATAAACTGGAAATAAATGTAGGTAGGTACCTTCATGCAATTCCAAGTAAATGACGCACCTAAATAATCGAATAGGATGTTGTCATTTTAAATTTGGCCTAAGCAGCCTAAGGTACATAAAAATGCATTTGATACGTTTATTACATGTACAGTACATAGGCTGTTGAGAGGTTATATTAGAAGTAACTGCGGCCCTTCCTGGGACAAATAAAAAAACAAAAGTGAATACAGTCAAAATCGTTTAAAACCATAAAGTGTTATAATGACGTATCGTTATAATGACCAAATTCATAAGTCCCGGCTTATCGTTCAATATTATGCAGTAATTGCAACGAAGAATTATCGAGAAATATCGTTTTTATGAACGTCGTTTATAACGACCGTTGTATTCCCTTTTTTGAAATGAAATGTTGGTTGCAACGCAGCTTTCAGTTCGCCTGTTTTTTAATCTATAGACGCGTTCCGTTTACATACCTACATAGATTAACTAGTAATGTTACATTAATGTTTTTTAGCAACAGTCTGATGCAAAATTTAACACTAATGGACAAAATTGTTTTTATAAAAAGCAAAACTAAGCAACTAACTATTCTTATGTCCAGTTGCACAGTGCAAAGTTCAGTGTAACTTATACCCTATTCATACCGCCGAAAACCGGGTTTTCGTCAAAAGAGTTTAGAAAACTCGTGGATGCATTCACACCGAACACCAACTCGTTTTCGTTTGACGTTTCAATCAGTTGTGAAACTAGCTATGAAATGTTAGTGGCAAATACCTATAGACTTTTATTTTAGTTACTAAACTTCGCTCGAATTGACATATAATACTTGATAATCGTTAACTTATGGTTAAATGCATAAAATAATTAACATAAGCAACAATCAAAAACAAAACATCTGAAAATACCATTTCGTTGTGGCAGGTAGTGCTGCAGTTCTAAAATTATAGAAAAACTGAAAAATTCGCTCTTTATGGTGCAAAGATAACAAGAGATTCCACAAAACAAAAAAAAAACTAGAAGAAACGACAGCACTGATTGAGAGCTATCCTGTCAGCAGCTTTGCTGAACTCGCTGAATGTTGCAAAAGGTGTGTCTGCTTCAACAACCCAACGATTGTACTCGTTTTCGTGGCGTTTTCATGGAAAACGACCTCAAACAACTCGTTTTGAAAACTGCAATATGTATGGGAAAACTTCTGTTTTCGATTAAGTTTTCGACTGTTTTCGCGAAAACCCAGTTTTCGGCTTGGTGTGAATAGGGTATTAAGTTTGAGTAGAGACGAACAGATAAGTGTCACTCACTCTTTTTTAATAAACAAATGTTCATAACACGTATATCCACATATATTCTCCCAGAGCAAAAGAAATTGTAAACAAATGTGTTTTTATATGATAGCAGATTAAAAAAAAACTTTGATGTCGGTTACAGGAACATAATCGCTTATAACCACAAAATTTGTCGGTCCATTGAAGGTCGTTACAACGTACTATCTAGGTTATATTATAGGTTACTGAACGGACTTGTTTGTACCAATAGGATTGATCAACGTCTTGAAATACATGCCAACTTGAATATTTGTGTACCCATGTATGGTTTGTACGTACTATGAACTACCTACCTAGGCAAATAGGTTTTTGAATTTTGAATGTTTTTTTTTTTTTTTACAGAAACCTTTTATATAGGTATAAAAATATCAAAGAAATGTGTATTGTTTCAAAAGTTCAGTTTTATATCTGACTAGCTTTTGTCCGCGTCTTCGCTCGCGCTGTCCTTAGGATTTGGTACACAGAGATTCCTCATCCTCACAGTCAGTTAGTTTCCTCTTTTATATTTTTTCGCACAGAAAACCTACCCAATAAAGTACCTAAGGAGCAGTTAGTATTTTTGAAATATAAGTTTAACACCGTATGGAGAAAACAGGACAAAAATTATACGATAAATTTCTACGTGCAGAGCTGGCATCTGATGGAAGTATAAACAAAATTAATAAATAGTTGGCGCAACAGGTCATAGGAATAGGAACCCTATGCCTAGCTTCTCACAACCATTCGTTTGTGTGAGTTTTTATTTTTTGGGACCTACAATTTTATGCCGAGCTCGAATGGCTAAATTGTGAGAACTTTTTTTAGGACAGTTATACTCTCGGATGTTTGTCAGACGTTCGCGATAGGTGGCGCAGTGGAAAAAACCTTGAGATGTAATTTGTGTTTTTCCGGAGATCGAACCTGGGACCGATCGAACAGTAGTCCAGCACATGCGCCGTTCCATTAGGTCTTCGATAAATATTCATCGTTCGACGATGGAGACATAAACATTTTATCAATTTCACAAAGGAAATCAATTTTTTAGCTTCTTGCTTTTATATTTTTATTAACTTTCACTTATTTCCTGCCTACCTCCTGCGAGCGAGGAAATGACAAAAATGTGACATATGGCGTATTTTTTTGGGAAGTGAGTATAACAAAACCAAAAGTAAGTATAAAAGTTTTGCATGTAAAAGTAAAAGTGAGCTAGCTATAGATTCTCAAAAAAAAATACGCCTATAAACGAATATTCGCCATATCTGGCAATGCGTTTCATCTTTATACCACCTCCCCCCTTTAATCTTCATCATTAATAAGAACTCTAATATGTATATTTATTTGTAGAAAAGAGGCTTTGTCAAAATGAACCGTAACCGTTCTTTCATGAGAACACTAGTAATGTTGTGATTGTGAGTACCTACATAATTAGGGGTATCGTAAATAAATTCCGATGGAAATGTTTCCCTTGTCAGCAATGTAAATCAAATTGCTGAATGGGAAACATTCCGGGGGAAAAATTATTCGCGATAGGCGTGATTGTGATTGTGGTAGACCATTGAATTACGAGTACTTAACTAAATCGGAGTGATGGCCTTGTTTCAACATTTTAAAGCTAAAATAACAAATTCTTTGCTTAATGAAGATGGTTATGTACGAACGGAAAGTGATAAAACTTATAGCATTTTTGAAAGAACTCAAGCCCAGTGTGTCAAGAATATTACAAACGAGGTAAGAAATTTGCAGGTAAGTTAAAGCTTAATAGATCAAGGTCGACATTTCAACAAATTCAAAATGGCTTTCGTTAGATAATTGTTAGGGATTCTCTTTATACCAATGATGGTTATAAATTTGGTATTACAAGAAATTGTTCGTTGCAGTATGAATTTATGGTTCGTATTATGTTCAATTGTAACAGTGTATTTTTATTTTTATATGTTTTACGGTTGTCTGATACTCGAAAAGTCTTTTTTCGTTAACCTAAAAGTGTAGTGAGATTTTAAAAATTGTTTATGTAACATCGAGGAAACGTTTTCAGTTATCGTGCTCTGCCCCAGATAACTCTCTGTTATATACCGTGTATTGTAACCACCTATTCGTTTGTACTGATGTGTGCTGACTTTTCTTTATGTTAATGGTCTTGTGATCTGATGCACTTTAGGATTAACAATATTAATGGTGACAAAATACATGATAACAGAGCCAGAATTGTGAAATATACTGTTGGCAAGATCGCATTTAAAGAATTCTGTTAGTCAGACCACTTTGAGAGGGTGAACGCACTAGATGTTGGTTGGGTCAATATTCTCTTCACCCCATTGTCTTCCACACCAAATCAATTTTGGTTTTCATCAATGTATCAATGTTATTTGACAAGAACATTGCAGAGCATACAAACGATCAATGTTACTTATGATGAGTCCTTCAAGCTTCAAGTAAAATATTGACAAGTAACATTGAACGTGTGTAGGGCCCTAGAATTTAGATGAATCTTTACATTTGTATATTTATTTTGTTTACTGGCTGATTTTTTTCATTGACTAACTTTTCAATATTTCCTTACATAAATTTAAAAATGTTATTACAAAATTGTTTTTATTTTATAAAGCACAAGATAATGTTCACATGATATGGAAGTTAGTTCAGAACTAAGCTCTCAATAGAGCTCTAGCATTTGGAGCGTGATCTGAACCGAGCCTGTTAGATCGTTCTGATGATTTGTTTATGAAACACACTTGAGCATATAACTGTCATTATGGTTATTTATTAATTTGGTTTACCTTCTGTGACAGAACAACAAGGCTTGTCCGCCATTTCAAATATTTTGTTTATCCTGTTTTTTTTTTTTTTTCTGTCAAATCTGACTGTAACGGCCATTATTATTCACTCCGGGTGTAAATCAGGTTTAAGTTAATTTTACACCCGATCATTAATTCGCATATTTTAAACCCGACAATTTAAATCTTTATCCATAATATTCACTCAAAAGCATGCATTAAACCAGCTGAATTAAAAACACATTTTTAATACGATTTTAACCCGTTTTAAACCTGCGTAATGACAAAGTTCACATAAAATGAACAAAAGAGAAATATTAGATACATACTACTAAATGTGATTTTCCATTGGGCACATCAGATTTTTATTTCAGATCTCAGATTTTTCGTGGCAAATGGAACATGAAAGCAGATTGATCTGCTTTTGTAAATGTATTAGTGCGTTATTTGACAGTACATCGGCTGTGCAAATTGTTTTTGTTTGTCGGTGGAAACATACGAACTTCGTAGGTATGAATAATGATATCGACGAAAAATCGAAATCCACAGATGACGAATTTCCAAAATTAAGTCTATGTCCATATTTACGGTTTTGTGCTGAATAATTGCTTTTCAAGAGTGTTTTAGTAATTTCGTTTTGTATTCAAATTGAAATATATTGTGAGGGTATGCGTAAATCTCGAAAAATATCGAAATCTGCAAAAAGTGATCCGGATCAAAAAAAGGATTGATCTTTTTGCCCAATGGAGCATGAAAAGCGATCCGGATAAAAAAATATTGATTTTTTTCTTCCAATGGAAAACTAAATAAATCACGAAAAACATGGAGATCTGCAAAAATGTATCTAGATCAAAAAAAGATTAATTTGCTGTCGCAATGCAAAACCACATAAGGTCCTGACCACATGCCATAACCGCTGCCAAAACTATAATAAAATTCATTTTTCTTATCTTCTTACTTTTTATTATATTTTCACTTTCAAATGTCAAAAATGGTAAGTACTTAAAAAAAATAGTCAATAATATGAAATTGGTCCACGGAGTGCAGTTTAAATTCAATCGGATTAAACGCTGACACGATTAAAAAAAAACACGGGTTTATTATCGGATTTAACTACTGAATGTTATGGACTTGGGTTTAATGTTTGGGTTTATTAAATTCACTTAAACCCGTGAATAAATGTTAATCCAGATTAAAGTGAGTGAATAATATGGCCGTAAGTGCGTAATCAGCTTTTTACTCAGCCTTTTTATTCTGAGGAGCTCATAGAGTGCGCTCTCTTCACTCTCTGAACAAAAAAATAGGCTGTTGCTATTCGCACGTTGTTCGGGACACGACTACGTAACGAAATGTCAAAGTTTATATTGCGTCAAGTTGGGGTATGTGGCTCGCTACGCTCGCGGCAAGGACTCTAAACTCCAGTATAATCATTTTCGGACATTATGCCGTACGTTTTGGATCCAACTTTTCTATTTATAAAGAGATTTTAATGAAAATAGGATTACGTTACGTTGATTACGTAGTCGTGTCCCGAAAATCGGTAAACGTCAGTTCAGTACAAAATCTGTCAAAATGAACGTGCGAATAGCCACTTCGAAAAAAATATACACAAATTCTGAGCTCTAATATGTCTGAGCTAAAAAAGTTGCACGAACTTTTTTTGACAGTTCAGGGTCTGCTCTGAACTAAAAAAGAAAAACGCCTATTGCCGCGACTTATCGAGGATGTAGGCTTCCGCCGATTTCCGCTAGACGCGATATGACGCAGTGGATTCATCGTCGTTTTAAATCTGGCAGTACTTTCACTTGATTATTGTTTTCCTTTCAAACGCCATTCTAAAGTCAGCTGTTGCCTACTATCTTCGATTTTTCGAAATTCCCAAGGACAAATTGATTTCGAAATAAACAAATAAGCCAGAAACAGGGATAAATGTCATAAGAATACAAAAATACCGATAAGTTTTTTCAACGTCACACCATTGCAGGAAGAACAAATCAAATATACAAAACTCGCCCCTTCTCAGCGGCTTAGCGTAGAAATCAGAAAAAATATACTTTTTATTTTTATTTTATTATTTTATGTTCATTACGTGTTATCGCTGCTCGTTAGTTAGGTGCACATAAAAACAAAATACATACTGAAAAAATAACGATTTAGCAGAACTATCCTTATCGCATTTCTATGCTGCTGACTAATAATCAGAATTAGTTGCAGCCCTTAACGAATAAGAAAATTCAATTCATTCCCGAAAACTAATCCACAGCAGAAAGTAACAATGATGGTAAGTCTTGTGATTTTAACGTATTATCAGCTCTGAAATTCTTGAGCTCGCACACGCAGACGGAATGTTGCTAATTACATTGTTGTTCGACGGAGGGCGTTACTCTTCGGTGCAACAGATCTCCATCATAAATAACAACAACTCATAATAATAATTTCTTATCAGGGCGTATACAATTAACGTTTATCTATTGTTTTATTTTCTAAGGACGGTACAGATGAAGTCACTGGGATAGAGAACCTAAAAATAACAGATTCCCCCAGTAATCAAACATTGGATATTGCCTCATCATCTGCACCTATGACGGCATCTGGAGGATTGACTGGAAATCCTGGCGATTCGTCTTCATCCACAGGTCCCCAAGGAGTGCCTCCCCATCTCCCAGAAAATACTTTACACGTCGACATTTCGGATGCACTCAGCGAGAAAGATAAAGTAAAGTTCACCGTGCACACGAGAACAACGTTACCCAGCTACAGTAAGCAGGATATGCTAGTCGTACGTCAGCATGAAGAGTTCGTTTGGTTACATGATCGTTTCGAGGAAAACGAGGACTACGCTGGTTATATTGTAAGTATAATGTGGGTTAACAAAGTAGAAAATCTACAAGTTTATTGATTTTTTTCAATGTGCCGATGAATTTGTACAGGCAAAATATTTGTGTATACAAATGAGAGAATAGCAAGGAATATAATAATTTAAAGTCGCAATTAAATGTAATTTTAGAACAAATTGATTTCCTGAATGTATACAGCTATTGTTAGTTTCACGTAGGAAAATGCATACTTATACTCCTTCCACTCACACTACAGAACTCGATCGTTTTCTCATTTTCTTTCTTACTCGATTTTCATAGGTTATTGACGGTTAGTGCACAACCAAAGTAGACCTCATTGTCAAATAAAACATATACATATTATGAGACTTTTACCCTTCTTTTCTAGATCCCGCCCTGCCCACCTAGACCAGATTTCGATGCATCTCGAGAGAAACTGCAACGTCTTGGAGAGGGTGAAGGCAATATGACAAGAGAAGAATTCAAAAAAATGAAATCTGAGCTCGAAGCGTAGGTTTTCTTATAATTAAATCAATGAATGTTGATTGATGTTGCATTTCCATTCGTAGTGAATACCTTGCCACATTTAAGAAGACCGTTGCAATGCATGAGGTATTTTTGACGCGACTCGCACAACATCCTGTTTTTCGTATGGACCAACACTTGAAAGTTTTTCTCGAATACGACCAAGACTTGTGTGCAAAGCCTCGCAAAAAGATGGCACTTTTTGGTGGTTTTGTTAAATCTCTTGGCAAGACAACCGACGAGATTCTTTTGGGGGCAACAGTACGCGATGTCAATGATTTCTTTGAAAATGAATTGCAATTTCTTTCCGAATATCATGGCCACCTAAAAGAAGCTGCAGTGAGAACCGAAAAAATGACACACAAGCACCGGGAAGTCGCCGAGTGTCATCAGAAGGTGTCGAATGCCTTAATGCAGTTGTCGACAGCGGAAAAAGGTACCATGGAAACGTTTTACGCCAAAAGTGCTGAAATATTCGAGAAGCTTAAGGTATTACTCCATTATTTGTCTTACACAAAACATAATATTATAAATAGTGATTTTGATTTTAGCATTTCGAATCCCGAGTGGCCAGCGATCAGGACCTTAAACTCGGAGACACTCTCAGGTATTACCAAAGGGACAGCGATGCAGCGAAGGCACTGCTTATACGTCGTTTAAGATGTCTCGCTGCATACGAAGCTGCTAATCGAAATCTGGAAAAAGTTCGAGCGAAAAACAAAGACGTTCATGCGGTAAGTTTAGCCCCCTGCCAGTTTTTGTGTATGTTCGTTTTATTTAAATCTATCGCCGCACATTCCTTTGTCTCAAAAATCATCACCAATATTTTAATGTTTATTTGTTTTTAATTCAAAATTCGCCAAACAAACGAATTTACTTTATATGCAGCCTTTGGAAGTACAAGAGGTATTTGTCGTAATTGCTTACGTATAGTAGATGATTCTTGTAAATGTATTTGTTTTCAGTTTATTTATATTTTAAGGACAATGTCCACGCTCACTTACATACCACACCGTTTTTTTTTTGTTTTTTAGATACCTTGTGTAGCAGAGACGAGAAATATTAAGCCCCTTTTTTGTTTGTTCTGATGAATTTTAGATTTATTTTAAAACTTCTACCAGTCGTGCATTTGTTCTGCGTTTCGAAGTTTATATGTTTTTTTTTTTTTTTTTGTTGTGGGCTCTACAGTTAATTGACCTTGGTTTCCACCAAAAGTTTTTAAATACACCCACCACATCGGGGTGAAACGCATTTGGAGTTGAGGCCTCTTAAATGTTTAATAATACTTAATGCTTACTCCACAAACTTTATTCCTTTCTTGAATTTATTCTTGACTTGAAACATTTTTGGTATTGTTTTTAAATACGTATTAAAAGGACAGAACTACCAAAAATCGCCAGACGCTTTTTCAACCCATGATGATGACGAGTGAAGTTATAGCCAATTGGAATTACGACTATTATACAAGAAATACGTATATCATAGCCGTACATCTATTATAGTTAAGGTGCTAGTACACGGCATGTAGCAAGCCACGTATGTAGCTTTGTAGCTTTAGAAGGCGTTTTTCGTGTTATATGTGTTGCGGGCTTTTTTTTTTACTTCAGAGCTCAGCTCAGAACATACTTAAATAATTTTTTTACACACATTTTTCAAAGCAGAAAACTATTTGATTTATTTTTTTTTACATGAGATCAATCACCTTATTTGGATCCACAATAATATCTGAATGAACAGATATCATAGCAAGTGAGCTTAATCTTGCATTCCCCATAACGCTGTTTTAATCCTTTTCATAGTTGAAAACGTTCTTTCAAGACTAGCTGTGGTCCCTGGAAGCGTTGCTAAAACCGTAAGCAAGAAATTTATACCTCTAAAGTAAGTCTTGTCACATACATATATCAAGCAATTTCAAAACTTCGGTAGAATGATCACCGAATTCGCGCCAAAGAATGTACTCAGCTTTCACAGCTGACAACGAAATTACATTATCAAAGTAACGTGGTAGCTTTTCCATTTCGTTCACTCGCTCAACTGCAGCTAAACCTGGGAGAAGAGCTTGAAACGATGGTATAACTTCTTCGTTGACCATGAATCTGTCCGTAAGATTTTGTATTAACGAATGTATGCAAGAAATCAGAAATCACACTCGAAAATAGGCTTTAGAAGGAGAGGTTTCTGGATTGGAACGCGTTTGGTTCAATGAAGTACTTCAAATAAGTCCTCGGCAAGTTGGGATGCGGATTGAAAAGCCTCTCTGAAAAATTCTTCGGCATTTTCTCAGATGTTCTTAAGAGATTCAGAACTTCTTTTGTGCGGTCGGTTGCAAATCTAAGGATTTTTTTCTGTAGGAAAACTGATAAGGGCAGCGTTAAACTGAATAGTTTTTCGCATACAATAAGGCTTAGGCGTCTTTTAAGCCCCATTTAGACGATCATTTCAGTTTCAGTTGAGCTATCAGTTAAGCTTTCAGTTAAACTGATATTCTACAGTGCATTTAGACATCAGTCTAGTATTCAGTTGAGCTTTCAATTTACTCGTGATTAGCCGAAGGTTAGAAGATATATCTACTAAAACTGACAACTGAATTGAAAACTTATAGGAATTCCATCAGTTTCAGTCTCAGTTTCAGTTAAACGCTTCAATTTTTGCATTTAGACATCAGTTTAACTGAAAGCTTAAACTGAAATGATCGTCTAAATGGGGCTTTAGTTTTTTGTCTAGATGCCATGTACTAGTACATTTAGACTTTCACAAAAATGCTTCGAAAACCACACAAAAACTATACTTTACCTGATTATTTTTGGATTTGTATTTCACTTATTGATGTGTCAAGTAACTTAACTGATACACACAAGTTTTACAAACTTATAAGTTATTTGTATCTAAAAACGGCTTAACCGATTTCCGTCCAACCTACACAACACATTGCATGCACACAAACAAAAATCACATCATTTTATTTCCTTATGTCGTGACATATAACACATTCATTGGTTCAACTGTACAATTTACTTACACTATTTTTATTGTAGGCTGAAGCTGCTCAGGCAGAGGCGTGTGAAAAGTTCGAATCGATGTCTGCCTGTGGCAAAGAAGAGCTTGTCAGCTTTCGTAATCGACGTGTTACAGCGTTTAAAAAGGGGTAACATATTACAAAACTGCATCATACTCCTCAGACATTCTAATAACATTCATTTCAGCTTAGTGGAGCTCTCGGAACTGGAAATCAAACATGCAAAGGCACAGTATGAATTCCTTCGTCAATCTCTGAACGCTCTTAAGGAGCTATAATAATCTTCTTAACTCGTGCTCTCTTCAGCAGTTGTCTGCGAAAAAATACAATTCTTTTATTCAAAGATTATCACTGTTACTGTCTTAAAATATAATTGCAAAATTGAGTATCGGACATCACCATAATTCTACCCTATCAGCTAAAACGATAATCAAGCGTACGTTGCTTATGCATGTGTGCATACAATCGATAAATGGCGCTAATTGCACGTACATAAAAAAGAAATCTGCTGAACGAACAACCAAAACAAAACAAAAAAAAATAATTCTATTGAATATCGTTAATCCATCTCCTAGGCCTCTAATGTTCTTTGTAAAATAAATAATTAATATTTATATATATATATATATATACATGCATATACTTGATAGAATGATATACACAGAAATGTGACTTTTTTTACAAGTACATACTTTGAAAAAAACAAATTGCTAAAACACGAAAAAACAACAGAAAAGAATTCAATAAAATTCTTTCATCATTTGTTGCATTCCTTTCTTTCTATTTTTTTTTAGTGTATCGTATGATTTCGATGTAAAATATAATAGTAGCAAAGAATAAGCTCATGGAATATATCTAAGCATGCAATGTTATTTACATTTATTTTGGTATTATTATTGTTATTATTTTCTAATATTATCCTCTCCTTTTTCGAACATTGTATATTCTATTGTATACATTACATTAACTTTGTTCTTTATTTTTCTGTGTTACAAGAATACGCATTTCAAATGTATAAAAATGAAAATTTCAATAAAACATATTTCATTTCTAAAAAAATTTGTCTTCAATCACTTAGATAGATTGGGCCTCTATTGTGAGTGTCGCTAGTTAATCGTTGATCGACAACTGTCGATTGATCGAGAACTGTCGATTGCGATCGAAATTTGTCGATTTAACAGTCGCCAGTAGTCTATTACAAATGTCTGATCGATGCTTTCTCTTGGAAGTAAAAAAATATTGTGCATTAAAATAGCTAAAATCAATCGACGCAATCGATCGCTGATCGACAATCACAATAAGGGCCTAATAACATAAATATTCATCAATATTCCAGTGGGCGTTTATCGTATACGACTCTTTTATGACGCTTTTATTTCATTTCGAATCGTTTGTCTCGAAAGAGACGCAAGCACCGACAAAAACGATAACTGATTCGTGTGCCTCGTTTTACGTCAGATTTCCTGGTTGAGTATAATTTGCAGCCTATACATATAGCATAGCATAGCTTTTTCACGATGTTTACCGGGACTTTTCAGATTTCACAGTCGAATTTCACGTTGGAGTTAAAAAGTTTCAATATGGTGCCTCATGGATTATGAGATTTGACTGGAATTCCAAACAGTAGACAGGGTACCAAAAACTGCGTGAGCTTTATTTATTCTGCTTTTAACGTCTATATCCATTCTGCAATCAACTGAATATAATTGTCAGATAATTCAAACTCGACTTCTTATTACTTGCGTCTGGTGCAGAATAATACGCTGATATGTGGAGCAGCGATAATTTTTCTCTTCTTGCTGTTGATCACTAGGCCGACCGACTCTGCATTTACCTAGAGTGATTAACATATTTCGTTTAGCCCACTGATGGTACTTGCCATCAAACAGATGTCATTGACATCTTTCAAAAGACTTATGACAAAGGACTCATCCTTTCAAAAGGTATCCATTGGATGTGGATTCTGCACGTCTCTAAGATGCACCTACGCACGTCGACACATAGATTATCGTAGAACGAGTATAGAAAACCGACGCACACAGGCGGATTTTCCCAAAAGCATGGCCAAAACTATAAAAAAAATTTCCAATTTGTTGCTTTTTTGCATGCCAAGTTGAGCATAACATGAGCAATGAGCATATTCGGCCCTAGCGAGGTATCCGTCGGAACGGAAAATTCTCCGATTTCATACGAATCGGATGATTTTTGCTTCGAGGTATACTTCGAAAACAGCTTTTAGGAACTTCTTTCCTATAAATATGCAACGTACACTGGCGTTTTACGTTTCAGTGCGATCAAGTGCGTTTTTACTCATGATACAACAAGATGGTTTTTACTGATATTTTTGACAGTTTAATACCAATTTTCTTCCGATGTGCTCCGACAGGAATTTGTTGCGGAATTTGTTTACGATTTGCAGTGAAGTGTTGATAAATGAAAGCAATATAGAAAAAAACATTTTAGCGAAGTATTTGGTTGTATTTGTTGTTTCAATTTGTGTTTCAAGAGCAAAAACAAGCGAAAAACAAACACCAAATAGGAAAACCCCGATGTACCGCGAAACGACATCATGTCAAATCAATCCGCCGTCGCGTTTTAATTAATTATCCCGCTATTTATTTTGCAACGGTTTCGTTAGTTGGTGCCTCTGAAGTGTAAGCTTTCGTGAATCACGAGCAGTACTAAATTTATGTTAAATAGCCTAAAATTTAGATTAAAGCTTGCTTATTAAGGAATCACCATAAAAAGTTGCGATATTTTGCGATGTTGCAAAATATCGTCAAGTAAATTTTTTGAAATCACTAAAATTAAAAAGTCGGCTAGGTATAATGTTTTTGTTTGTTTTTTGTCTGCATATTTAAAGCAATAAAACGTAATCGAATATACTGCACGCAGAGGTGCTTAAAGAATATTTCAGTAAAGGTTTCATCAAAATCCGTTCAGTAGTTTCTGAGAAAACTGCGACCATAATTTTAGCAGTTACGTCTTATCGCGATCGTCGGATCGCTTTTCATGGCGGATTGGTGTTTTTGTATTTCCAAAAGCTGTCAGAAGCGATAGCTATTCAGGTGACGGATTGCTAGCGGATTTATTCTGGGTGATCACTGAATCCGTCGTATTCGGAATTTTGCTACGAATGCCGAAAGAACTATCACAGAATACGTCGTAGTGGACATTTTTGCTACGAATTTAATCCGTCGTAGTGAAAATGTTTGCTGGGAATTTTATTCGTAGCAAAAATGTTCACTTGAACGGATTCTGTGATATTTCTTTCGGGGTTCGTTGCAAATTTCCGAATACGACGGATTCTGTGATCACCCAGATTGCCGGCAATCCTCACAATAGCTATCGCTTTTGAATGGATCGATTCGCTTTTGGAAATATAAAAATACCAATCCGCCATGAAAATCTATTAATACGGAGTAATTCACTTAGACCAGACAAGGTTCATTGTGATACCACAAACAGAGTCGGTTATTTCCGCTAATCTTGGAACCATTTCGAATTTTGGAGAAATTTCCGAAAATCCGTTTCGCCAATTTCAGCAAGCCTCCTAGAGTTTGCTTTCTAATCGAGGATAGCGCCGGGCAGTTACATAGTAGATGGAACAGAGTTTCCTCCTCCTCCTCATCCATGCAACTGCGACAGAAGTCATTAGCGGTAAATCTAAGCCTTGCGGCATGTCTTCCTAGTACACAGTGGCCTGTTAGTACCCCGACAAGAGTTCCGATGTGTGTTCTACTGACGTTTAACAGGACCTTTGTCCTGCGCCGATTTATTCGCGGCCAGGTCTGTTTTCCATGGTTGCATAGGAGGAAGGACTCGACATTTAAAAAAAAAATACTTTCAAACGTCAGATTGATTGCTAAATATTTTTATTTATTCACATTTCTTACGATTATCTTCCACACATAACATTTACTGTAGCCACTACAGAATTTAGGAAATGAAAACCCCTACTCAGTTGCAACAATTTTATTAAATGTTAAATACAAGCAATTGACTCTTCGAAAAGCTCAGGCAATTGATTCAGTTCTGTATTCGATGAAGTCTCTCCGAATTCACTTTCATCTATTTTATAGTTACTTCTATTGCCGCCACCGATATCAGTCGTATCTGAACGCTCGTTAAGAAAAGCAAAGTACTTTCTATCTTCAATGCTGGATAACTCAAGGGCCGCAGAAGAGAGCTTTAAAAGCTTATTTTCTGGTGAGACAGGGGGTCTAAAAATATCAATCACTTGGTCGACACATTCTTCATGTATCAGCATGTCTGTGGGTGGTGATGTGGCGAGTAAAATTTCTGGTATCCTTTCGTTCGGGTGGACTTTTCGATAGTGCGCAACTAGACAATTCCGAATAGCATATTGCTTGAAGCACAATTGACACTTGTGCACATCTGTCTTGAAGTAGCCAACAGTTTGAACATTGGCATCACCTAAAGCTCGATTACCGCGGACAGATGGAGGCACCTCCATGCCAGGGTGATTTTTCAAAATGTGTAGCTTTCGCTTTGCGTTGTTTTTGTATGCCTTGGAGCAGTGCGGACAATTGAATATAGTTTGGATCTTGACAATCGGTTGATTTAGCACCTCAACGGAATCGATACTTCGATCGGGGTGAATTTTACAGATGTGATTGACTAGCATACCGCGTCGCTTGAAGCCCAATTTACAATCTTCACATTTGAAGGGATGTTTTAGATAGCCTTCGGAGTAAGCGAAATTTATTTTAGTCACAGAAGGGAGATTGTTTTTCTTCGGAGTAATTTGTAGGTACTGAGAGCCATCATCCTCCGCATTAGCATGAATGATTCGTTTTGCTGTTGTTTTTCTCTTGACTTTTCGTTTGACTTTGTGCACACTTTTCATATGCTGTTTAAGGTCCAGCTTTCTTTCAAATTTTTGTTCACATTCAGAGCATTGAAGATTTTTCTTTTTCGCATGCGATGCCTTGTGACGACGTAAGTAGCTCATATGTAGAAACAAACGATCACATTCATTACAGGGATATTTCACTGCTGGATGAAAGATTCGTATATGTTTTCGTGCCAAGTGATACTTTTTGTATTTCTGCAATAGGAGGACAGTTCTTTATAAGGTAAGCAAGCAAACTTCTTCAAACAAATACCTTGTTGCAGTGAATACAGGAATAATGTCCATCTATGCAATGCTGTTCGAAATGTTTCTTAAAGTCCACCACGTACTTGTAAGTTTGCTGGCAGTAAACGCAAGAATAAAGTCGATTTGTGTGACTACGAATGTGGGCCGCCAGTGCTGCTGGGGTAGCGCAATGCTGATCACAGTGAGGACATTTGTGAGGTTTCTCTTTATCGTCCAAGTGATTTCGCTGGTGCGACTAAACAAAAATAAAATAAAGCAATGATAGTTTGAAAATAACATAACCTTACCGTGAGTTTATCTTCTGTTGGAAACTTCCTATAACAAAGTGAACATTTATAAGGAAAACGCTCCGACAACTTCGCGCCAGTCTTCGGCTTTGACTTTAAAGCAGCCAAATGAGTGGTGAAATGTTTTTTAAGACTCGAGTAGGTCATAAAAACTTTGAAGCAAATCGAGCATCTGCTGGAATTCTTTGGCAATTCTGAGATTTTTTGAATATTCTTTCGCTTTCGTTTGATTTTTCTCTTAGAAATGATACAAGACGCATCTTCTACATCGTGCACCTCCAAATGCTTTTGCATTTCTCCCGATGTTGCAAATCGTTGATCACACTCGAAGCACATCCACGGATTATCCGATTCGTATTTCTTTTGAGCATCTCTCATAGACGGTTCCAAAATCGATAAACCGTATTTATCAGCATACGTTTTGTGATAACCCACTCGCAGCTCCTCCTTGGCTGGAATATCACGATTGCATTTAAAGTAAATACGATCGTTTTCTTCGATTATTTGTAAATTTTGTTCCGCATATGATTGAGCGAGGCGGACGAATCGCATCCAATTGGACGTGTCTAATAATTGAAAATGGTTATTCAAAGTTTCTTCAGATGCGTGCAAAAACAACTTACTTTCATTTGTCACAGTAAGAACTCGCGATTTTCCGACTAGCAAAAGCGGATAGTGACGAGGATGTTGAGAACGTAAGATATTTAAGAAGATGTCACTAGAGAAACGGACCTCTCCCTCGAATGGACCAAACTTCGTTTTATGCGGAATCCCTTTTTTGGCGAAAACGGATGGCTCTGAAAAAGATGTGTGTAAGAAAATATAGTGATTCAACAAAATTATGTCGCATTATTGCACCAGAAGCAAATTAAGCATAGAATTGTGTGTGTCAACACCCAACCAGTGACGTAGCTAGATGTGTTAGGGCCCTTGACCTAAGTAATACTACAGATTCCAAAGCACGTCTGGGAATTCGAGTTGGGGACATCGCAACAATATATATCTCACGTATTCTAGTATTCCTTATGCGATCTCTAAGAGTTGCGCCAGCAATACAACGAAGGAATGACATTTTTTTGGCAATTTATATCCGCGATCTAATTCTTTCGAGCAGTACACAAATCTCATCGTCTTCATAGGTAAGAGTTCGAACAAACACCGAATTAAAGTTCGACAACTTAACAACAAAGTTCAGTACTCGTGATAACAGAACGATCTTATATACCCATCTGAAATGTCTCCACCTGCTTCAATGAGAATCAACTAACATGCGGCGCACATTGAATAGGCGTACTATAGACGACCATCACTTTAGATTTGTTGGTCACAGCTCAAACACAGACAGCATAACCTATCGAGTGCGCTCTGAAGTTTAGTCTAGTCTATGACGGCCCAAGATTAAACTCTAAACTCCGGCTGGTGCCACTTAGTTAAAAGCTACTAAGAAATTCTGTTCAACTGCCCAGCCAAACCAACCAATTTAATGCTGCGAACCCAACCACCCAACCCAACCGATGTGGATGTGGTACCTTGAACTGAGAACTTCTGATGAATTCCCAACGACGAACGACAAGGGAAGCTGCTCTTTGTTCGTCTTTTGTTCAAAATGCAATTTATAGTTAATGAAAGTAATAAATTAAATGTAATCAAACGACATGCTGTTCAAAATCCAAGCCTATGTAGAGCGTTATTCGTAAAAACACGAAACAGAACAAAACTGAAACATTTTACGCAGGCATTTCGGGGGAATGATTTGGTGGAATTGACTGAGAATTTGACCCGAAAAAGTTGTACGAAATAAATATCATTTAAGACCAGATTTGTGTTATTGAAAGTTATTTACCATTGGTGTCAGCACTCACGGGTCCAAGATAGACATATTTGGTTGGAAGGGTAGCTCTCGCACGGCTCTCTATCGGTGAGTCTGAAACGAGAACTAGAAAGTAATTTTGAATAAGAAGTTTGCAGGAAGTCGAAATCGTAAATGAATTACTGTAGTCGTCGTCTTCCGAACACTGGTCTTCATTCCGCTCATTGAATTCAGTACGATATTTATCTTGTGCGCGGACTGTCTCTTTCACGACTTGTTCCTTTTTGACATGTTGATTGAGATATGAAAGTAGCTCTGCGTCTCTTTGAGTTATATCATTTACCGCAGCGACTAAAGCGGATATATGAATTTATTCCCCGAACAAAAGATTTAAAAAAAAACAACTTACGCAACGGTGACATCGTGCTCTCTAATAAAACGCGTTGCTGCTCCCTCTCCAGCATTTGTGCGGCTAATAATTGTCCATGATTCTCTTCACTTTTGTCCGAAACCATCTGACCGCCTTCGTTGTGCAAATGAGTTTCAAATGTTTCCATATTGCATTCGGATGGAAATTCATACGGTTGCATTACATAGCTATCGCCTTCGATTTCTTCCAATCGATTTGCATTGCAAGAGTCTATTGGAACTAGCTCGACAATTTCGCTCGGTGTATCGGCATCATTTGGTACGTAGAAGTTTTGATATAGATGGCCGTTTGGCGAACGATGCAATACGATGCCTGCAGTTATTGGTTCATCTGTCACCTCACTAATGCCTTGATCGATTGGGTGGACATAACCAATTCCACCAGCACTACAAAGAACAGAGACATCCTGCTCTTTGTCATTAAATGTTACTGTACTTTCTATTTGATTTTGAACGTACACTTGAGCCACGGGATTCTGTTGTTCAATTAACAACTCATTGTTATATGTAAGGTAGGATGGGTCTACAGTTTTAGATGCATCGCTAGTAGGATCCAAGCTACTAGAGGAATCATCAGTGTGAACTTCTTCATCGGTAGTTTGTATATATTTAAGGTTTTTGTATGTAATATCGCTGTTCTCATTAGGGTGTGCGGTGTTGTTTTTTGGATAAAAGGGGCTAAACCGTGCTGCAGTTGTACACATATTTGGATCGTAGGAACTGATTCTTTTGAATCCTCCATAGAGGTATTTCTTTGCTTCCAAGTTATTTTCTACAATAATTAAACATAATGTTTATTATTACAAATACATACTGTAATTTTGAAATTTTTTACCTGAATTATCTAAATTTTTAGCCATTGTGAAAAAAGTAAAATTGCATTTCTATAAAAAGTTTCAAATTCCAAAAAAACATTTGTTGTTAATATAGCAGCTGATTGTGAAATTGACATTTTGCTCGAAAGTCGAAGTCTCCTCTACTCTACAAAACCTGGGACGCGCCACCTTGCGCCTTCGAAAGAAAGTGAATTGTGAGAATCTGTCATTTTGCGCTACGTTTCCTCCAACGGCCTAACCCCCAGTTTCACAGTTTAATTTTATGTTGAATTCGATTGGCAATCTGAGATTTTTAAAGATTTCTGTAGATTTCGTCTGGCCAATCGAACAAAAAGAAGTATACTGCGCTGTTCTTTGTTGGTGTTGGTGGTGTGGCTGCCAAAAGTTGTTTACCTTTTTTGTTGTGAAGATTTTTTTTTCATCATAATGTAAGTGTATTGGTAAATCTCGAGCGTCTCTGAGAAAAAATCTAGATTCGCAAAAGTGCTCTCGACTCTGAAAAAGATTGCTTTTTTTTGTACCAAACGAACGAAAAAAGTGATCTCGGGAAAGAATAAGTGCTTTTTTCTGGCGAATCGAAATTAACATTAAAGTTCAACTCACGCCATTGCTTTTTTTTTATAAAAGTTTATTCGGCATTATTTTGAAATTTAAAAAATTAATACCAATTTCATAATATGAAAATCTATTTTTAACATATTCAATCAAAAGTTTTTTGAATCTTGGTAAATTTTGTTCCATTTTTAAAACATTTGGAACGCTATTATAAATATTTAATCCTCTATGGAGAACCATATTCAGTCCTTACATTTTTAAACCTTGGCAACATAGAACAGTGTCTTTCATTGTAGAAACTTTGGAACTGCGCAAAATAACTACTTATTGGGTGGTATGAATAAAACCTAGCAATTGCTTTTACTCAAAATAAATGTCAAAATCGAAGCAATTGCTAAGCTTCGTATGAATAAAAACTGATTTGAGTTGACTCCAACTTTTGACATCTTCGAAAAGCGGCGCCACCGACCTTTTACTCAGATTGGTATGAATAAAACGTGGAAGTGGAAGACAAAGCAATTGCTACGAAAATTCCAAGTCTGCTATTTTGTTGACTCAGAGCATTTGCTAAATATTTTGCGCCCATATTTCTTTACAAAAACAGTATTTTCTTTTGAGTTTTCGGTGTTTTTTGTTTGTATAAATAGTTAAATTAATTTTTCTTTGTTTGATTGGCACATTAAACTTGTTTTAACTACTGTTGTTAACGTTCGTAAAAAAAAACAGTAGGTACTATAAGCAAAGACGAATTGGTTAAAATCACAACTTTAACCAACCGTATCGTTTTTTTTATTAAATTAATTTAGCTTTTTTCCAAAAATCGTTTTCCTGATTCTAAATTCAAATTCAAAAAATTAACGACAAATTGTGACAGAAACTGCAAGGGAAGGACACATGCAGTGAAGTAAATGCTTTGTTCGAAACTTCGAACTTACTTTAGCAATGTAGTTTTTATTCATACCGATTTAAAGCAATTGCTCAGTGCTTTTACTTTGTTACAACCTTTTACTCAAAGCAAATGCTAGTTTTTATTCATACGACCCATTAAAACTCTTTCGAACGAAATCAAACAAAATCTCACGAATTGCTCGAGATTTGAGTGTTTTCGCTTCTCTCCGCTGTGAACCAAAAGAGCAATTCATGTTGACAATGGCCGCGTTCCTTTGACCGCTAGTCATCTAGCACATAATATCCCTGATGGAGGAACGCTGGCGCTAGAGATCTAGCTGCATTTGCCGCGGCTCATGCCAAACTCCATATAAAAAAACTGACATTTCATCATTTGCGCTAGAGCTCTAGCACATATTGTGAAATGTCAGTTTTTTTTATATGGAGTTTGGCATGCAGCTAGTCATCTAGCGGTCAGTGGAACGCGGCCATGACATATACAACGCCATGCTTTTTCATCTAGCGGGTTCTAGTAAAATATTCAATCAAACCAAAACCCGATATAGGTATGCAACAAAAATATTATTATTATTATTATAATTTATTAACAAGTACCTAATGAAGTAAATGTCGATTTCCATTGGCTTTTACCGTTTTGCTCTCAGATCTCAGATTTTTCGTGCCCCAATTGAACAAGAAATTACTTTTTGTTTGGATTTCTAATGGTGTGGTATTTGACAGTCAGCTATGTATTTTTTTTATTGTAATTTGTTTTTACAAAAATGTCTCTTGTTTTGGGCACAAACCAGTAAGAATAGACCGTCGACTCCTCCCACATAACGGACTTTGCCTACAAGCTGCCGGCGAGACCAGGATTTTTCATGTATTGGTGCTGTACAAAATCAAAGGGGTGCCATTAACGCACGCATTCTTGAAAAATCCTGGTCGCATAGTGTTGCCTAAGTTTTCAGAGCCGCTGTTAAGAAAACACTTATTTCCACTTGTGCGGCTTAAAAATTCTACAAAATTTATTTATTTAATCATTTACGTTACATAGTGTACTTTTGTTTAAGGTTGAAACCTAATGACGGTTGGGTAGTTCGCAGGTAGATGGCGCTAACACATAGTATTGCATAGAAAAACATTGCCGCCATTAATTTTGACATTTACACGTATTCACAGACAGGGAAATTCTTTCCGGGGGGAATCGGGTAGGTGTACGGGAAGTCGGCGGTCTATTCTTACTGGTTTGTGGTTTTGGGGTTGGTGAAAGTATGTGTGAATCTCGACGTTAAATCAATACCTTTCACCGTGGGCGTTGGACTTTGCCAGGGGTGCGTCTTGTCTCCTCTCCTTTTCATTACTTATATGGATTGGATGTTACAGCGGAGTCTTGGCAAGGAACGTTTCGAATTGGGAGATCTGAGGATAAGTCATTTCTGATGATTTGGTCATCCTTGAATCCTCCCAGACTGAACTTCAGCGCGCACTCGATCGGTTTGTAGCCGTTTGTGTTGAAGCTGAGATGAAAGTAAACGTGAACAAATCTGAAGTGATGGTCGTCTCCAGAACGCCTGTTCAATGCACTCTGCATGTTAGTGGAGTCCCATTGAAAAAGGTGGAGAAGTTTAAGTATCTCGGGGTCTTATTCACGAGTGATGGAAGGAGCAATGCCGAGTTTTCCTGTAGGATTGGTCAGGCTGGGTCACTTTTTATAGACAGCTTGGTCATTCTGTTATTAGGAGGACTGAACTTTGTGTCAACGCTAAGTTGTCGGTCTTTAATTCGGTATTTGTTCCAACTCTTACCTATGGTCATAAGGTTTGGGTAATGACCGAAAGAAAGAATACAAGCTGCCGAAGTATTGCTGGTGTGACCCTTAGAGATCGCATCAGAAATACCAGAATACGTGAGGAACTCAATGTCGAGCCGCTACTTCTCCGGACGGAGCCATCCATGCTTCATTGGTTTGGTTTAGTCATGTTAAACGCATGTCCCCGACCAGGATTCCACGACATGCTATGGAATCCGTACCATCAGGCAGGCTTCATCTAGGTAAAACAAGGATGAGATGGTAAGATCAAGTCCATAATCTCTCCTATTCCCGTATGGGGATTGCCCTTGATGATTTAGAGTCGATGGCGCAGAATCGAAAGCTATTGAGGGTCCACTTGAGCAACCTACACCCGCGACCCACTTACTCGACAAGCGGACCAGAAAATGATGATGATGATGATTATTGTCCCATAAGCTGGACAAATTTGTTATTTCTTTTTAATTCTTTACGTTCCTTGACATTATATTGTTTGACTGCATAATAATACTTTTGAATAATTCTCATATTGAATTTTTATTTATTTTATAAACTTTTGAATTCGATCTCCCGACCCGTATATCCAGTTTTCAGTTTCTTTTTGCGATGGCGGTGCAGGACAGCTTCCCAATCGGTTCCTGATATGAGTAACGTCAAAATGCAAGCAATCAAAATGCTTTCCATAGTTAGTCATAGTCTCTGTAGTTAGACCAAAATTAGGCACGTGCTTCACTGCATTCTGATATTCTTTTCGTCGTTTGGGACATTCCTTTGACCTGAACATATCACACATAATTTCTTTTGTTTTGAAAACATTGTTGTTCTGTTTCTTCCAATTCCAAAAAGTTATATTATCTTTAGCAGATATTCTCAGTTCTTGAGGACTATATTCTATGTATGACAGATTACTCGTCGTTGCTGATGGATCTAATAATTTGCCATATCCTGGTTTTGCACGATTAATTAATAAATTCGATGTAGGCTCAATAGCAGTTGCCATGTGAATCATCTGTGGGTGCTCTTCGTAAGGTTTAGGATTGCATATAAAATCTCTTCTAAATATGCTGGAGGATTGCTGAATTGGTTTCGGTGGATTGCGAAAGTAAATTTCTTCATAGCGTTTTAAAAATTTAACATTGCTGAGGGTAGGATTATGGACAAGGTTCGGGTCGGGAGCCTAAAATAAAATGTTTAATAACTTTAATAAGCATCAAAACATTTTGCCTACCTTGCGTGAAAATTGCGCTTGATGTTCACTTTTGTATATGTGATCTCCGCCAATATCTTCTACTTTGGGAAAATTTCTCCAGATATCCGTGGGGACAGATAACGTCTGTTTCGGTATTTGTTCGCCAAGATTAATAAGGCCTCGGTATGAAGATGTACGGTAGTCATTTTGGGTGCCAATTGGTTGTTTATAATCAACAGTATCATGTACATTCATAATAGCTGAATGAAAAAATTAACTACAATTTTTTTTAAACAATCCAAATCCAAAAAAAAATATGACTATCAATAATTGATAAAGAACACGACAAATAAAAACTAAAAATTGTTTTTCTGAAAATCATAGAATTAACTGTGTGTTGCTACGTTTCCGAAAATCCAAATCGATTGGCAACGATGCAAATATGTATGTACATATATGGATTGGATATGGAACCTATGAATTATGGTTTTGAGAGCATAACTCTGTATATGGAACCATTCCTAATAATGATTGATTAAATTGACAAAGGAAAAACAAATTAAATACTTAATAATTCGCATTTTTAATCCAAGTAAAATGTAACAATGCTAATTATTTACTATTTAAATATTTAATTAATAGCAGCTGGCCCAGTTTGTTAATCTAAAATTGGTACGAAGCAGTACCCTTTATGTACATTGATATGCATAATTCTTATTAAATTTTATAGATTGATTTTTGTATTTCATTAATATACCTACCTAATGTGGTTTTCCATTGCGCACGTCCCAGTTTCGATTCCCCGGTAAAACACAAATCATATATTAAGGTTTTTCCACTGTGCCACCTCTTGCGAACGTCTGACAAACATCCGAGAGTATAACTTGGTATAACTGTTACAAAAAAGGTTCTCACAATTCAGCCGTTTGTGCTCGGCATAAAATTGTAGGTCCCTTCCATATTCCATTCGCCCAAAATATAAAGAAAACACACACAAACAAATAGTTGAGAGTAGCTAGGTCTATGGTGTCTACGCGCCTGTTGAACAAAAAATTAAAACAATGAAAAATTATATACGATCGTGGGTATGCCTCGGAATAATGCATATAAAAGCAGTTAGGAGGTCATATTATGATGATACCAAATAGTCAACAGTTGGTTGAAAATGTTTGAATTTAGAGTCTCCTGGTGGATGGCGGTTTGTTTTCGGGTAGGAGCCCTTTTGAAAACCCAAATATGGAACGGATTTCCGGGTAGGGCCATTTCCCTGGCCAGCGCTGAATTCCATTCAAAGCGCCCCTTAATGTGGTGAAGATGCGTCCGTTAAGGTAAATGTAAGAAGTAAGTACCTTGTCTTGACATGAAACATATTTGTTTCTGAGGTAGATTCAGTTGTAACGCCGCAAGAACCACCTATTCTGGCGAGCAGAGCAGTGCTCAAAAAGCATGCATTTTTTTAACATCCAGACACATGCACAGTTAACGCTTATTAGTGCAAATTAATCCTTTATGATAAACAGATATAAGAAAATGTTCAATGACATGAAATATTTGCTAGGTGTTTATTCAAAAATATATGTACATGTAGTATGTACGCATTATTACTATCCTACTTCTCTAGAATAAAACTGTTTGGTAACAATTGTAAAATGCTCGTGCATAGCACACGTAATGGCGGAATAATTGGTTTGGTTACATATACAGGAAAATCGGTCTTTGTGAACTCCATAAGGAATTGTCGGCACATACCACACGGAGTGGTAAAAGCATTTTCTTGAAGTCCAACAACAGCGAGTGCTGTAAATATGCGCTTTCCATCGCTAATCGCCTTTGCTGCTGCAACTCTTTCGGCGCATAGGGATGCGCTATAAGCACCATTTTCTATATTGCTGCCAGTATAAATTTGACCATCTTCTGTTTGTATAGCAGCACCCACTGCAAAGTTACTATACGGACAATATGCTTTTTTCCTGGCTTCAATTGCGGCGTTGATAAGCGACGAAACAGAAGTTCCTAAAACAAGAAATCATTTAAAATTTAAAAATATAAAAAAAAAAACAAAACTACCCAATTCATCGAAGCCTTTAATAGATTCGTCGTCCTTTGCTCCATTCAAAAAAATGCCAGCCATGTTTGCGTTGGTCTTTGGATAGTAATTTCTATTTTTCTAATTAATGCTTTAAAACTACAATTATTTGTAGATGGATTTGTTTTTGTAGTGATAACAATGACATTTCAATCAGCTGATTATGGCAGTGTTCAATAAACACCCAGCTGGAACTTAAATGAAAGCATTCAGGTAAGTAGAATTATTAAATAATTTGCATGAGGTTACTTACCTACGTACCTACCTACTACCTAGGGTAGGTTGTAAGGAACATTTTGCTAAAGCCGGGCCAGCTCATGTAAAATTAAAACCATCGAACGAAATCGTTTCGACAATAGCAGTCTCTACTTATTGCCTCAGATATGATAGAGACAGCATTCGATATCGTTCAATCGTTTTTATTTTACATGATCTGAACCCAGGAAATACATATTACATACGTACCTCCATGCACAGTACATAATTGTACATAGATTTCCCATGCAATGTATGCTTTATTTCAAAAAAAATTTTAAATTTATTTTTTTTTAACATTTCTCCCGAGAAAGGGGAACCTATAATAACGCTTCATCAGCGCCCCGATATGCTCGCGGATGGTGTTTGTTTTGCACTTAAATTGCTGCAAATTGTAGTCTTCTGGAAATATATCCACACGAAGCGAGTTCCAAAGTTTGCTTGTCCTGTAACAGAAGTTTTGAAAAATTGATGTCCTCGCGGATAATGTCTTTGAGTTCCTCAGAACATCTACCATGGAAGTACCTATAGAACAAGCATAGGTCAGCGACTTGTCTTCTGTGCACCAACGGTTGTAAATTAGATGCGAGTGTAGGGTCTCCAATAAGTCGAACTGCTCGTCTCTATGCTGTCAAGTAGGTTAAGTGAATGTTTTGGGGCCGAGCTCCATATATGGGAACAATATTCCAGACCTGGTCTAACCTGTGCTTTGTAGAGAAGGAGAAGTTTGCTTGGGGCTAAATTACCTCTTTGTTCTAAACAGGTAGCTCAACTTAGCGGACGCCGATCTTGCGATATAGGATATCTGGTCCTACCATGTGATTCCTGAATTGACTGTGACTCCTAGAAGGTGCGTTGAGTCCTTGGGATGGATTGGATTGTTTACCTACAGCAAAAAAGCAAAAATATATGGTGTTTGTAAAAAAACCCAAAATTGCTCTGTTGCTGAAAAAAAATTAATGGAAAAGCATTTCGAAAGATGACAAATACAAAGTTTTGGTCAGAATTTCTCTAACGGTACCTAAACCTTCCAGCTTTATGTATTTGATATATACATCAATGCACCAAATTCGTTTTTCCCTTTTCGTTCTTTGAAGTGCATACATACTTCTTATGTATCGTTGGACACTTATTCCAAATTATATTAGATTAGTAGGTGTATGCCAGGCATAAAATGCTGGGCCACACATATTCCTTCCCTTGTCTTTTATTTCCATGAACGACTTGGGTACACACAAACACCAGGCCGTCGCAGTGCTAGGAAATAAAATTTGGCAGGTAAAGAAATAGTGAAATCGAAAACACAAACAAATTCTATGAGAAAGCCGAAGCGGACGAACGTTTTTGACGTCCTTGATCTATCATCGCAAATATCAACATCAAATGAAGTTTTCTCCACAGAAATCACAAATAGGGAAGCATGGGTTAGCAATAACCCACCAAATTGCCAAAACGGCCTAAAGTGGTATACGGATGGTTCCAAAATGGACTCGGGGGTAGGAGCTGGTATTAACGGACCAAATCGAAATGTCTCAATACCAATGGGAAAAAGTCCAAGTGTATTTCAGGCAGAGCTCCATGCCATCAAAGAATGCGCAAACCTCATACAAAACTCAGGTATAAAAGGCGCAAACATCCATATATTCACGGACAGTCAATCAGCTTTAAAAGCCCTTAGCTCACCAACTATTGACTCCAAATCAGTACTACACTGCTTCAATTCCCTCCAAACACTTAGCACCAGGAACAAAACCAGTTTATGGTGGGTCCCCGGCCATAAGGGGATTGAAGGAAATGAAAAAGCTGATGAACTAGCCAGAAAAGGCTCGGAAACCCCTTTTGTAGGACCTGAACCCTTCTGTACAATCCCCAAATCAGCTACAAATTCTGCTATAAGCAGCTGGGAACGTAACAAAAACATTTCCTATTGGGAGAACATCCCAGGTCTTAGACAGGCCAAAAAAGCTATACAGCCTTTCAAAAACGATGCCAAAAAGTTGCTAAATCTAAGCAGGCACGATATCAAAAATCTAGTAGGTTACCTAACAGGTCATCACGGTCTGCGATATCACCTAAACAAATTGCACTTGGTCGACTCACCGGAGTGCCGACTATGTCTCGAGGAAGACGAAACAGCTGAGCATATCATATGTGAATGCCCGGCTCTCTATGGTATTAGAAGGAAATCATTTTTCAGGGAAGTAATAAGTACCGAAGAATTAAGAAAATCTTCTGCTGAATGCATCATCAGCTACATTAGGAAGGTAGAGGCGCTACTAACCTAAACATAAACCTGACAATTTTTAAGCACAATATATCTTTTAGGTCAACGTGCATCACATCGCTCTGGCGAGTCAGTTTAAAAAAAATGAAGTTTTATATCGAAAGCTTAATGGTGCGGAAAAGAACCTTCGTGTCCATGTGAGAATTATTTCTGAACGAGGGTTTTCGGTGCATTTTCTACCTGTTTCTCTGGATACGATGTTCATTGTAAGACGCGTATGGCCATGGGTCACACTACACATGGCATGTGTGGCTCAGCACTAAAATATATATTAATATAGTATTATTAATAAATCCTGGATGAATTCAGTCAAGATTTGCGATCTCATTTTTACACCTTTTTGCATTGACTGCAACGGATCCCTCTCTGAACTCGTGCAAAGTTCTGCATGCGTGATGGTGAAATCCTACCATAGATTTTTATTGAAATTGTTGTTTAGTTTATTATAAGAACTATACCTTACAATTACTTTGTGGCAAATACCATAAATTATTATAGTGCTTTCTCTGTCTTAAAGATCTTTTTAAATAAACGTTCGTCCATTTTCTTTTCCCCGAGTTGGATGTGTTTAACCCTCTACTGCATGCATTATGATCCATTGAAAAAAAAAATTTTTTTTTACCAATTTTGTTTTCTATTTTGAAAACTTAGAAGATGTAGAAAAATTTTTTTTTAAAAAAAGTGTCAATTTAAAAAAAAAACACTTTTGCCATAAATGGCGTCATATGCAGGAAGTCATTTTTCAACCTAAAAAAATTATGCCATATATGGCGTTTCATGCAACTAAAACAAAGTGTTTTCTTAAAAAAAAAAACTTTATTTGAACATTAAAATACAGAAATAAATAAAAAAATTCATAAAGTTATTAATTACAAAATAAAGTTACATGTGGAGTTAATTATTTACATATGGAAGGAAGCAAAGCAATTTCGGTCTTTGTTCAAGCATAGGTGCACTTTGCATTTAGTGCAGAATATAAAAGACCTGTACTGACAATCATTTTTGCATTGTTGTCTTGATTGTTGCCATTCCGGAAAATGACCGACTGAATCCAAACGAACAGCATTAAGTGGGAAATCATGACGACGAGCTATGGATTGTTTTACTTTTTTCGCCAGTGAAGATGACGACGTCGGGGTTGAAGAACACGAATTTGAGCTTCTCTTCTGGCATGTTGGTGTACCCGAGCATGAAACAGGTCGTCCCCTCTTCTTACTTACACTTTTACCAACCTTATTCAAGTGTTCTGCTACTGCCAACTTAAAATCGAAAAGAGGCATGTATATGTCGTTCTTTCGGCGCCACAATATCCAAGCATTGACCACACACATGTCCAAGAAGTGAAAAAAGATCTTCATATACCACTTTTTTGATCTTATATCAATTCGACACAAACCGAGCATGGAATCCAAAAGATCGACGCCTCCCATGTATTTATTGTACACGTCTATTACTTTGGGGCAGTCTAGCTCTATGTATTTTTTTTCTTTTCTGGAATACCTTCTTTTTTTCGTGGTGGGATTGCTTCCCACGAACGTTGATAACATATTGACCAATTTGTTGTCGAACCAGGATACAAACGACACGTCGACACCATCGATCTTAGCCATTTTCTCGATTATGTTTCCGCGTCCTTTCTTTTTCCTTTCCTTTTCGGATGGGACATCTATATTCGGAACTCTGTTTAGCCTTACAGTTCCCAGTGGTAGAAGACCCGTTTTAGTAAGATATACTTGGAGCTTTGGGCTATTGAACCAGTTATCAAAAAAGATTTTATGGTTTTTTTCCCTTGGGACTGTAGACACCTAGCCGTGACACGACATTCCCGCTTACACCCAGATCTTCAGCACCATTTGGAATAACATTACTTTGCTCTCCCGCAAATAGATCAAAGTCGTAACTAAATCCTGATACTCCGCTAAGAACTAGATTTTTGTAACCCCATTTATGCGGTTTTTTGGGATTATATTGCTTTAGGTGGTGACGGCACTTAGTTGGAATAGTTTGCTCGTCCACAGCTAGGTATTGCTCTTTCGGTATTAATAATAGCCGCTCTCTTATTTTATTAAGAAGTGGCCTGACCTTGAATAGCTTATCGTGTCCAGCTAGACCAGGCTGAACAAATGTATCATTGTCGGCGAAGTGAAGAAAACGTTTTATTTCTTCCCATCGGCCACACGTCATTGTGTCGTATACAAAAGCCTGCCCAAGTTGAGAATTGCAGTAACGTCTTGTGGAAGGCAATTTGACAAGCGACATGAATAGACATATACTAACAAATTGTTCCATCTCAGTCCGTGTAATATTGACTGGCTTATTAATTTTGTCTCCGTATAAACTTTAACTTTTCAGGATTTTTTCATCAATTTCATTCTGAATAAGAAAATAATACAAAGAAATTTAAAACAGAAATACCTAATAGAAAGAGAATTTAACCAAACTCCAATCTTAAAACAGGCATGAATATAATTTATTCGATTTGTTCGAAATGTTGAATTTAATCGCTGCATTTGTAAGTTTATCAAATCAAACAAACCTCATTGTGATGACTTTGGAGCTCACTATTCTTTAGGTACAAACCACTTCTGATTTCGAAACACAAAAAACATCTGTAGGTAATCAGTTCTGATACTATCTGTCATTTGAAATGTTGAAGTTTCAGTGGGAACGCAAAATTGGATTTCGAAATTTTTTCTGCTGAATTGTTGAATTTAGGTGCGGCGTAAAAATACTATAACACACTTTACATTTCAAATTGAAAATACCTATATGCCTAAGAAATAAGAAATTCAAATCAACATAAATCAAAGTCATGGTGATCAAGCAACAAATCAGCAGGAATTTGTCTTTTAAATACACTTGAAAACTGTTTAGATGGCTGTTTTGTTATGACGCTGGAGATTATTATATAAAAACCATTTATAGGTAAAAAGAAAAAGTAAAAGTAATAGTTTGAATAAAAAAAAGTCTTTGCAATTTGCTGATATAAATTGCATTTGTTTTTATCTTGTTCTTGTATATTTAAATATTTTATTATTAAATGTTAGGAAATAAACAAACTATTGGCATTTGGGTGTTCTTCTCCCTTACTATCACTTGACCATAAAGCATTGATCATCGTTTTTATTCTGCGTAATAGTGTTGTGTGACATTGCAAGTGTACCATAAAGAAAATAACACCGCGTCTCCACGAGCAATATTTCATAGCTTGCCATCTGTCATTTCTGATAGAAAGAAATAACGATAGTATGCAATAAAATGTAGGGTGGGCATTTCATATCATACTATTTCCATAGCCATCACACGAAAACACATGCGTCACAACAAAAAAGTACACCCCATAGCATACTATCGATAGCAAGCTATGAGCAGAGCAATAGATGGCATACCATTTTTCATAGAATACTATTTGTGGTCTCCATGAGCAATTTTCATAGCATACTATATGGCAAGCTATGAAATATTGCTCGTGGAGACGGGGTGTAATAACGTCCACTTTCGAAAGATGTACCTGTAGTTAGTAAATACTTTATAAACTAGTTGCTTTTGTTTTTACGAAACACACTCATTATTTGCTAAGTGTAGTCACAACCTTAAGAGAAAAAGGCGAATTCACTGATATTTCAATTCGCTTGCATTTAGTTTGTCGTTTTCTGCAGTCATTCGAAGAAGTCTGTTCGAGAACTACGAGAGATAAAGTAGAGAAGAAAGTGTAAATTGCCAGTGAAAACGGTGGATCAGGGAACCCAAAAGTTTATTTATCTATACCCTTAAAATAAATTCATTCAAAGAAAATTATGTTAGTCGGAGGTATCAAATAAATAGGTTAATATATATATTAAAATGAAATTTTCCAATGAATTCCCCCACGATTTAACAGTTCTTCTTTGACAAATAATATCTAAATTGTTGAAAACTAAAACGAAAACGAAGTGAGGCGAATTGAAAATCAATCGAAAATTTATTTTTAACAATTTTAAAAGGCCTTTTTTATTGTGTGTTATAATTTTTTTTTTGTTTATCTTTAATAATAACGTGTGATTTCCTTTCGATTTCTATTGTTAAGCTAGTTTTTAATTGCAATATTGTCACTGCTTGCAAAAGAGAAATCGTCTTCAACATACCAGATATTCGGATATAAAACAAAAAGCATATTTTCAAGAACAAAGAAAAAAGTCGACAACGCAGGAAAATCTATGTAAATATTTTTCTCTTTTGGTCTACTTTCAGGAAAAACAAACGTCGAACGACAATAACAAGAGCATAACAAATTTCCAAAAAAAAAAATCACATTTATTGAGTTTTATTGTTCTAAAGAAAAGCAACATAGCTATTCTCTGTGTTGAGCTGTGTTGTTCATCCTTTGGCAGAAAGAAATAAAAGATTTATATTTTTTTCGGAAGAAAAATTACAATTTTCACCTTGTTACGCATTGAGTATTGTTTGTTCGTTGAAAGAAGTCACGGAAGAAGGGGTACAGACTGATCGAAGCGACCAGCTGAAATAGGGCAATTTGCCAAATAAACAAAAAAGTGAACTGAAAAAAAGAAGAGGAACATTATTGCATTACTGAAGAGAATTGCCTTTATCATCTGACTGGCCGTGAATCGCTGGAAACAAGAGGGCATCAGCACCAGTGACAATGAGTGAACTTTCGCCAGAAGAGGTGAGTTTTAATTGTTTAATCCATATAAACTGGGAACCGCGACTGACAGGGATTGTATGTATATCCTTGGTTACTAAAACAATATAAACTGATGCTAGATAGTTCCTAAATAACAACTTCTATTGCATATGGCTGGTTGCGATTGTATGTATGCATTTTAGACTACTAAAACAATTATATCTACAAAGCGGTTCAATGAACTTGAAAAAAAAAAACACAAAACTCAACAGCTGTACTGTCTAGTGTCTATCCTGTATACCTACACACTTTTGTTTCTCCTTTGGTTTGACCTACCAAAAGTGGATAAAAATGGGCGCTTATTCTTTGTGGCTTTATGTGTGGATACTTTAGTAGGTGTGTCGAGGTCGCGTATACAAATTCCTATTTGTAATAGCAGTTGGGCCTCTTACAGTTTTTTTTATCGTCCTCACCTCTGCAGATCTCCTATCCATTTCAAAAAAAGCTTCTTCTAGATTAAAGCTAAAAAATGTTCCAATGGCACATTAAATAGAAAACATTTGGAAGAGACAGCTTTGAGCCATAGAACTTCCAATAAACTGTTTCGTACCTTTTACATCATTGTCCACGGTAAATAAATAACCTTTATACCTACCTTTCTAGAACAATTTGTCCGTTCCAGTACTATTTTTGGGATAAATAAAAGTTGTCATTTCTATGACTGAATTGAGATAAAACATGAGAAATTTCTATTGTAAATTTAACCTGCTTAAATTCCTTACATAGTAATCTAGATCACAGAAACAGATCCACATCATCTTTTTACTGCTTGTCTGGGTCAAACTGCTGGCATATTGCCCCCCAATATAATATATCTACTTGCCCAATCCCCGAAGATACGATTAGTTAGTTACCTGAATAAGGTAAGCTACAAAAAGCGCGCTTGATATTCATTCATTTAAACTGTGTATGTATTTACATTGATCAGTGGACGCTTCTTTGTCTTAGCTAGAAAATTACTCCTGGCTTGTCCTAGGAGTATGTGACCCACCTCCGACTTTATTATGGCAGGCTGGTACGAGGTAATATTCGCGCCCCACGGTTATTTCTGTTATACATTTCAAAGCCTGTCTGATTCAACGTATTGAGCGATAAACTCTTGAAGATCGAGAAATGTAATAATGGGGAAACATGCAATTAAGACACTCTTTAAAAAAAACTACATACAACCTAATCACCACAAGGTCCTTTCCTATTTTGTAAACAGTTACACAATTATTCTCCGTAGATATTCGCAATTCTCTTCCAATCAGTTCAATTATTTTCGTATACCAAGTCACATATCTACTGAAATTAATCAATTTTAATTTTCCCTATGCCTTCAGATCAGAGCCAGAAGACTTCGCACTTTAGCCGCTGGCCTTAACACTACCTTACGTCCAGTTGAGACTGAGTCTCCTTCTCAGCAGGAAAGTAAGTTAAATTTTCCAAGTATAAAGCGAATTGCTTGTTTAATTACCTAATTCCCAATCTTTTTTGCAGCACCCCGTAGTACAACGAATGTGGCCAAAGAGTCCCGGTTAGTTAAGAATGCACTGCAGATGACATTGGATGTGGATAAACCAAATCCAATAGCACTAAGCCCATCACCCACTACAACCTCAATTGCGAAACCGATTTTACAAGATGCTGTACAAAAAATGGAAACTGACGAATGTCCTTCGATTGCCAACATATCCGTCAAGTCGGCTGATATCTCTGAGAAATTCAAGGATTCAGATTCAGGTATCGAAAATATGGAAACCAGCGAAAATACATCTCCCGTGACCGAAGGACCATGTCTTATCATACCAGCGATTGAAGCCATCGAAGAGAAAATCGAACAAATTATTTCGAAAATTCTCAATGCCACCTGGAATGATAACAGCAGCGGATCAATGATCTGTCCCCAAGTTGGTAATTTTATCGAAAACTTCCCCGAGAAGCGATATGACTTCAAAACACTTGTGACTGATGTTCTCATGGAGTGTATACTCAAAATCTACAACAACGATCAGTCAGACTCTATCGATTCGGATAACAGTGATCAGTACTCCACTCCGAAGAAGATCAAAAGTGATGACAACGAAGTGCAAGAGATACTCGCTAACGTTGTAGCCAGTGGTAGTACTACAGAAATTGATACAAGATCTGATCAACCAAGCACCTCACGAGCAACTGCTGTGGAAACCGGCTGCCCTACGCCAGCATTAAAGGCTCTGCGTCAAGGGAAAACAACTGTCCTGCTGTATCTCATTAAATGCTACAATAATTATCAGAACATAAACAACAAACCTGATGTATCGGTTGATCCCTTGTTTAGGACAACTTTGTCGTTTGTTCATTTGTCCATCATGCGGAGCACAGTTCTAGTGTTAACTGACAAAATTTATCAAAATCTTACTTACAACATGGACCAGTCGTGTTTGTTGGAATTGATATACCAAGAGAGAGTACCGGATGATTTCCTGCACGATTTAGTAGCCGAGGCATATTCGAACTCGGAGGATTTTGAGACAATATTCGGACAAATGTTGCGTGGACTTTTTATGGGCATGCAAAGAAACATTTGCACCACTTACATTCACACGGATCAGATACAGACGCTTGCTACATTGATTGTCATCAAGGTGGGAAATGCTCGCCCAATTTGTGATTTGATGGCAAAGCAAGCGAATTTCTTGCCAAACATTTGTACGAAAATTCCCGGACGAGAAATTGTCAAGTGTAGTTACTTGGGACCATTTTTATCAGTGTCGATGTTTGCCGAAGAGAATATCAAATTTGCCGATGCCCATGGAAGAAGCTCGATTTTGGCTGTTACTTCGGGAAAGCTAAGATTGGTAAGTGCGAAAAAAACTTGTTTGATAAATGTATTTGTAATGTATTCATACATTTTGATGTGTCATCTACTGGTGAAGCTTGGAGGAATGGTTGAATACATAGATCTGAAAATTTAGCCATTGCAAAACTGTTCTCAAAATATCTGTAGATTTTGATTTTATGGACATTCGACCGTAAGGGACACCTTGAAGCCGCCAAAAAAAGTAACATGAATTCCAAAATTTCAATCAAACAGCTGCATGTTTGCAAACAGCAAAGTATGGTTTGGTATCAGCAGTTTGGTACTTGTCTTGGCGGTGTTCGAGACATCCGAAGGCGTATCTTGGCTACAACAAGGTAGTGGTCGGAGTCAATGTTGGTCCCTCGGAACGTTCGGGCATCCATAATATTGGAGGAGTGCCTTGCGTCGATCGCAATGTGGTCAATCTGGTTGACGGTTGATTGATCGGGAGATCTCCATGTGCCTTTATGAATATCGAGATGTGGGAACCGCGTACTTGCTATGACACAATTTAGCTCCGCCGCTAAGTCGATCAGCCGAAATCCGTTATCGGAGGTGGTATCGTGTAGGCTGTTCCTTCCGACAGTTCTACCAAAGATGCCCTCTCTTTCTGTATTTGCATTAAAATCACCTAGTATAGTTTTAATGTCATAGTTAGGGCTCGTATGTCTTGTCTAAGAGCTCGTAGAACCTCTCTTTGGTGTCGTCGTCTTTCTCCTCCGTGGGGGAATGAGCGCATATTAGGCTAATGTTGGCGAATTTAGCCTTGATGCGGATTGTCGTGAGGCGCTCGTTCACACAGCTGAAACTTAAGACCTCTGTCTGCCTCCAACGACAAATCCACATCCAAATAAGCGCTGTTTTTGTTGCCGATAGCAGTCGCCATAATAAATATCGCAGTTTTTCAACCTCTTCTTGCCCTGTCTATCCCTTCGCACCTCTTGGATGGCGGTTATGTCTGCTTTATAGCGGTTCAGGGCCTCCGCTAACTGTTCGGCTGCACGTGGTCTGTTAAGGGACCTAACAATCTACGTGCAGATCCGAAATTCATTGTCCTTTATTCGTTTGCCAGGTTCGTCAATAGTAAAATCTACCGTATCCGAGGCTTGTTGTTGCTTCTAAACTACAGTGGTTCTACGCAGTCGGGCAGTTACCCCGGCATACAACCCCCAAACCTGGAGGGCCAGGCCTTGTTGGACCCCTTGGACAAAAGGGGCCGAATTGTTTCGGTGTCAGTAACCACCTTCGGGGATGTGAGAGCTGCCGTTGGCCCATAAAGGGTTCATACGCCACCATCTCTGTTTCAGCATCCTGACTAGTCCTGAAAAATCCTCACTGACCTCAGCTCCAAATATGTCGAAGTAGCTCAAGTAAGGTAACTATCATCTTGACTGTTGACGACACCGTTGATTCAGTATAATGAATTCATCCGCCGTACGTCCTCTTTCTGAGGGGCTCATGTAAGACTTCTGAGACTCGTTCAGTCAGTCATTTCTTCGTGTTCAACACTCGCGCTTATAAGTTTAGCAAGCCAAGCCCGGTTGGGCGAGACAGGTGGTTACCACGCGGAGGTAAAATAAGCACAATTGATGTGTATGAAAAAGTTGCAACAGCTGGGCACAGCCAAGCTGATGCCAATCAGCGCCTACCCGATTCGTACACACCCAACCACCATTAACTCTGACCATATAGTCAATTCTTAGAAGGCAGACTGTTAAGCTACCTTGTTTTTAGAAACAGAACATAAAGGGTCCGCCAAGTAACTTTTTTTTTTGAAAATGCTATAAAAAAAGACTACTAAATATTTTCTCAAATTTCTTTTTTTATTTGAAAGTACAATCCTTCCGGTTAATAATGGAAAATAATTTCATTCAAATGGCTGCCTCGGCTGGCCATGCAGTAGCCTACACGATCGGTCCAATTTTTAAGCACATTATCGATTGTGTGCAGCTGTATTTCACCAATGGCTTCACGAATATTGTCCTTTAAAGCGTCAATTGTCTCTGGCATGTCGGCGTAACACTTATCTTTTACGGCACCCCACAAATAATAGCCCAACGGTGTCAAATCGCAGCTCCGCGGTGGCCAAACGACATCAGCTCTGCGCCTGATAATGTGATCTTCAAAAACAGGGCGCAAAACATCGAGTGTAGCTTCGGCTGTGTGGCACGTAGCGCCGTCCTTTTGAAACCAAATGTTGCCAATATCCTCCTCTTCAATTTTTGTGAACAAAAACTCGTTCAATATGGCCCGATAACGATCGCCATTGACTGTAACGGCCACTCCTTGCTCATTTTCGAAGAAAAATGGCCCAATTATGCCTCTGGACCAAAATCCGCACCAAACAGTGACTCGTTTTGGGTATATCGGCTTTTCAATGTATGCGTGCGGGTTTTCTGTGCCCCAAACGCGACAATTTTGCTTGTTTACATACCCGGCAAGATCAAAATGAGCTTCATCTGAAAAGATGATTTTTTTTGGCAAAATCGGCATCTTCTCTAAGTCGATCGCAGGCCCACTTAGCGAAGCGAAAACGCATTGGATGGTCAGTTGTTCAAGCGTATACACAACCATATTCGTTCAGCGGAAGGATAAAACTTATTATCTGTCAAATCAGACATGAGCTAAGTGTTACCATTCGCGAAATAAGCACTAGTTGAAAAAAAAAAAAACGTTAGATGGCGGACCCTTTACTTATTTAAGAGGATTGATGAGATGGATGGAGGCGAGTCTTTTCAGGGTTTTTCTAATTTCAACATGCCCTACTGCAAGTGTCCTTTAGTAAGCCTCAACTTTGATCTCTTGAAATTAATTTTATTTTTTAATACATAACAGAGTATTGGATAACAAATACGCTTTTTAATTCATCCACAGCAATTACACTCGATGCGAACGCTTATGCATACCGTGTTCCACTCTCTCCTTGTCAACGTTAACAGTCGTCCCATCACACTTTCGTACATCTCAAAAATTCTGTTGCACAACGATCGCCGTGTCCAAATCGCGTCCGATGAGAAACTGTTAGCCCGCGATGGATTTGTCATCAACCTAATGGTTGTTCTGCAACAACTATCGGTTAAGATCAAATTGGATCGTATAGATCCAATATTTCCGTTCTATTCGAATTCCCTCATAAACATCGACAATGATACTAAGCTACGATTCACTGAGGATGAGTTCAAGAAATTCATTGAACGCGACTTTAAACACACGGAGCATAATGCCAACTTCCAAACGCAATGCTGGTTCCTAACACTACAAGCCCATCACTTGGGATTCATGCCAGCCATTCAGAGATATCGACAAAAAACACGCGCCATCAAAGAGTTACAGAAGCTAATAGATGAGTTAGACAAAACCAAGTCCCATTGGGAGAACACTTCATATGCCAAACGTAACAAACAATTTAGAGATCGTTGGGTGAAACAACTGAAGAAGCTAAACAGGTAATATACCCACATGAGTGTGTCCCCTACAACCCTACATATTTATTTATTCCAGATCTAAGCTCTGCAGTGAAGTGTGCTTACTCGATCCGAAATTAATCACATCGTGCATGTACTTCTACTCGACTGTATGTGAATTCCTTTTGTACCAAATGGAGGGGCGCAAAATTGAGGGTCCTTTCATTTCCAAAGTGAATGCACCACTCATGAAACCCACAGATGCATTTGCAGCACTGCCCGAGTGGTATGTCGACGACATTGCCGAATTTATATTGTTTGCCCTGCAACATGCTTTAGCCGACCAGAATGCAGTCCGTCAATCGATTGACCATCCGATCATCACATGGTTGTTGACGTGTGTCTGTGCTCCACATTGTATTAAGAATCCATATGTCACTGCCAAATTAGTTGAGGTACTATTTGTGTTCTCATTGGCTCCAGCAAGTTCGTCCCTAAATGTATTGGTAAGACTGGCTTTAAACCATCCGTCAAGACTGAAAATATAATTCTTCCTTTGTTTAGATGTGGAACCATGAACTGTCGCAGACAGTTTTGGTCAGTTCGTTAATGAAATTCTACACGGACATAGAAACGACTGGACAAAGTACTGAATTCTATGATAAGTTTACGATAAGGTGGGGTTTTTAAAACACTTATTTTGTATTTGGCACTAATGATTGGTTGCATTTGCAGGTATCACATAAGTCACTTATTTAAGTCCATGTGGGACAGTCCAATACATCGACAGGTCATGATAACCGAGTCAAAATCGGGCAAACAATTCGTTAAGTTTGTCAATATGCTGATGAATGACACAACTTTCTTGCTGGACGAATGTTTAGAGAATCTAAAACGAATTCATCAAACGCAGGTATGTTGTACAGTTTATAGTTGGCATAGCGGTATATCTATATCTTAATCTTATGTATATAATCAATTGTTGTGCGTTAGTATAGCAAAAACTTAAAAACGGCTATATTTTTTGTCGACATTTGTTTACATAAATATAACCGTGGGGCGGATACAACCAGTTTTAAATATTTTTCATATGTTGCCAGGCACTAACGCTACAATATTCCTGCATTTCCAGGTACTGATGATGAACGAGAGCGCTTGGGCCGAACTGGGATCGGAGCAACAGCAGAGTCGTTTATCACAGTTGTCCACAGATGAACGACAGTGCCGATCATATCTTACCCTTGCCAGAGAAACCGTAGAAATGTTCCATTACCTAACTGTAAGCATAATACAAATACATGTGCTGATGGCATCCCAACACTCGATTCTATTTGCCCTTCTTTTAGGATGATATTAAGGAGCCGTTTATGCGTGCTGAATTGGTTGACCGGCTTAGCTCGATGCTGAACTTCAACCTTCAACAATTATGTGGGCCAAAGTGCAATGACTTAAAAGTCCGAAACCCAACAAAATACGGTTGGGAACCTAGACGCCTCTTGGGACAGATCTTCGATATTTATTTACATCTTGACTGTGATAGATTCGCTCAAGCGCTTGCCGCCGATGAGCGATCGTTTCAAAAGCATCTGTTCGATGACGCCGCCAACCGAATCGAACGACTGGGCATTCGATCGTCCATCGAGGTCGAAAAATTCAGAGCGTTGCTGACAAAAGCTCACGATACTTATGGTTTGTTATACCGCGAGTTGTTTTCTATTACAGTGAAATCTAATTGCACGTTTCTAACTAGTGGCGAATCAACAAGCTGAAGACGAATGCGCCGATGCGCCAGACGAATTCAAAGACCCCCTTATGGACACACTAATGCTAGATCCAGTTGTTCTGCCGTCTGGCACGGTAATGGATAGAGCTATAATTACCCGCCATCTCCTCAACAGCAGTACAGATCCCTTCAACAGACAACCGCTAACCGAAGACATGCTCATACCCAATGTAGAGCTAAAGGACAGAATCGATGCATGGCGAAGAGACAAGCGAGACAAAAGACAAAACCAGCAACAATTAAACTTGTACGATAAAAGTAGCTAAGCACGTTACTGTTTGTTTTTTCTCAAATATATTATTACGATTATAATTTTTTTTATACGCAAACTTTGCGATTCGTGTTCGATTCGGTTCGGTCGGATTGATTTTGTTAGGTTTAAATTATTATTCTTGTTTTTTTTTTTTTACTGCGTACGTCGTCGGTTTAGATAGGAATCCATGTTATACGTGGTCCAAGAAACCCACAGACATCTGCTTAATTTTGCTGCTGTATGTACTGGGGATTAATAGCGCTGTAGTTAAAAGATTTGGTTACTTTATAATTTTTTTGTTTATTAAATTTCTGTATAAGATACATAGTATTTAATTGCATACAAGAGAATAAGAGAAATATCTATAAAAAAAAGATAAAGAAGTAATGATAGTTTGGACATGAAGAGAGTGCAAATGAATCTCTTGGAAATGTTACAGGAACTATTATATTATACATGCATACATAGAAAAAGAGTTTAGAACGAGGAAACGAAAAATATACAAACATTTTTGTCATAAAATTTGTGTCGTTTTTTTAACGGTTACTTTACTGTAGATCCAGATGCAAAGGTGGCGGAAATAAGTTGGTAAGATTTTACTTAACTGCCTATTCTAAAATATGTGAAGGTTTTTTTACATTCCGATTGATTTTAGTGTCCTAAAAGAAATTGGCGCTCTCTTACCGTTTGGGCGTGACACGCCCAAAAAATTCCAAATGAAATACCAAAATTTCAGAAACGGATTGCCAAATTTTGTGCGGCCAGTGTTTGTTTGTGTTTAGTTTGAGCTCAGTGCATTGAAGTCGATTGGATTAAAAAAAAAGTAATTTTTTTTACGAAGTGGCTATTCGCACGTTCATTTTGAAAGATTTTGTACTGAACTGACGTTTACCGATTTTCGGGACACGACTACGTAATGAACGTAACGTAATCCTATTTTCATTAAAAACTATTTATAAACAGAAAAGTTGGATCCAAAACGTACGGCATAATGTCCGAAAATGATTATACTGGAGTTTAGTCTCCCTTACCTCTGCTGTTGCTATTCGCCCGTTGTTCGGGACACGACTACGTAACGAAATGTCAAAGTTTATATTGCGTCAAGTTGGGGTATGTGGCTCGCTACGCTCGCGGCAAGGACTCTAAACTCCAGTATAATCATTTTCGGACATTATGCCGTACGTTTAGGATCAACTTTTATCTTTATAATAGAGTTTTTAATGAAAATACGATGACGTTACGTTGATTACGTAGTCGTGTCCCGAAAATCGGTAAACGTCAGTTCAGTACAAAATCTGTCAAAATGAACGGGCGAATAGACACTCCGTTCTTTAAAAATACTAAATACATTTTGCGGCTTCCTGTAAAAATGTAAGTTGTACAAACTCTGAGGTATTTTCGATTTCATCTTATTGACGATTTTTCAACGGCAGTGTAATGTCGATTTCCATTGGGCAAGGGAAATCACTTTTTTTAAAGATTCAGATCACTTTTTCGAATCTCGATTCGAGGACAAGATTCACACATAGGTTAGGTAAGGTTAGATTGAATAGGGTGTGAGTTCATCACATTGGACTAGGCACTCACATGGGAGCGAACGAACGAATTGATGAAATGCGAATAAACCACTTTTTATGCATTTATAAACAGAAAATTCCACATTTTATTATTCCAAGACATCCTCCTCTTGGAATAAGGTTAAGTTCGAACGAATTTTTTATTCCCTACTTTGTGGAACGCGATTTAAATGATGTGGATTGTGATTAGACTGACAATTCGCGCCAGGGTGATTTCGTTGGCTGCAAACAATTTGGATTTCGAAATTTCGTTATTTAAACTGTTAATAAACTTGTTTTCTTAATAAATTTTGATGGAATAATTAATTATCCTCATCTTGGAGTAGTAAAATGTGCAATTTTCTGTTTATAAATGCATAAAAAGTGGTGTGTTCGCATTTCATCAATTCGTAAATGGTCCTTAAGGGTGACTATATTGGGCCCATAGCCATCCCTGGGGAACCTTAACGGTCAAATAACCTAAACCACATCGCCCAAGCAATTAATTTCCCTACAGAACCTGAAAAATGTTTCAGTTTTACTTGCGAAGCCAACCTCCTCCAAATTGTCGAAGAAGTACCTACCGAGGTATTTCCTCCTGTACCGAGCAATAGCTTGACATTCACAGAGGAGAAGAGTTATATCCTATGCGGCATGTAAGTCTTCGCAGTACCTGCATGTGTTCGTATCTGTTAAACCTAATCTCATAGCGTGCTTTCTTAGAAGACAGTGCCCAGAGAGCATCCCTATTGCTATTCGTAGCTTTGATCTGCTGAGCGTTAGTAATTCTAAAGATTTTCTACTATCTAGCTTAGGCCAGAGATCCTGTGTCCTACTATCGGCCCTATCATGGTATCCGTTCCGAAATAAAAATTCGTACAAAATCGGAGAATTTTGCTTCATGGTAATCGTTCCGATAAGCTGTTCGGAACATTTCTCCGACAAAACGTAACACACACCGGCAGTATACGTTTTATTGCGATGGTTTGGGTTTTTTGCACCTGGTTTTGACAGCCACACGTCAATTTCTCTCCGATGGTCTCCGACATCTGTTCATCACGGAAAGTGAACAAAATGCGTTGGTTGATGCACATTCGGACAACGGAGACTATGGACGAAAACTCAGTACCTATCCGACTGGATTGGCGTTGCGGAGAAAATTACTCTGCGAACGGATACCATGACAGGGCCGTATATCCAACCATCTCTGATCTGCCTTATTTTAATTTTCTCGAGAATAATTCTCTTGGCCACGGCTATTCATGTTGGTGGTCTAATGCCCTCAATAGTTTCATTAGGTGGAAGCTCTGCTCCGGTTTTGGCCAGAACATCAGCCCTTTCGTTACCCTCAATATCACAGTGTCCGGGTACCCAACATAATCTGACTTGGTTCTGCGCGCATAATGCTCTGAACATTGTGCGGCGCAGCTCCTGACTAGGTCAGATTTAATGATGAAGGACTCTAGCGCCTTTAGCGCAGCCTGACTATCAATGTAGATAGCAATACTCTTGTTAGATATTGATCCCATATCAAGTAGATCCGCGGATTTGAGCACGGCCAGAACCTCTGCCTGGAACACGTGTATCCGGAAGTCTTAGTGACACGTGTAGCTCTATATCCCTGGAGTATATACCTGACCCTGTACCCTCCTTAGTTTTGGAACCATCCGTATAAATCGAAATTTCATTATCATTCGAAACCGCGATTCACACATACTTTCACCAATATCAAAACAAGAGGCATTTTTGTAAATACAAATTGCAATAAAAAAAAATAGCTCATCATAATTTGTGTTGGCCTCGACTCCAGTAATGCGTTTCGCCCCGATATGGTGGGTGGGCTCATCAGTAGACGACCACCACATCTGATCTAGACGCACTGTTTGCTCGATTTTCACTGAGACTATGATTTTTGATCAATTTGGCTGACGGTGATCTGGTGATATCCGGGTCGTTTAAGAATACTGAGGTGAGGAAACCATGTGCTAGCTTTAGTAACATAAGGGCCTATGTTCAAAATTTGTTCACTTCCAAGAGAAAGCATCGATCAGACTACAAGCGACTGTCAAATCGACAATAATATCGATCGCAATCGACAATCACAGTTTTCGATCGATCGACGGTTGTCGATCAACGATTAACTATCGATACTCACAATAGGGACCTAAATTACAGCCCGCTGCAAAATCAATTACCCTTAGCCGTTTTCTGACATGTTTTCATGTACATATACTATTCTTTTCAATCGAGCTACAAATATGCTGCCTTGTCCATTCTTGCGTTAAAATCACCGAAGTAGATCATACTTGCGACATTTCTCATATATTTGGTAGATGAGACTCTTGAATGTGATAGTAAAGGGGATGAAAAGTGCTGTGGTTGGGGATAGTGGAACATGGGCCGCGAACTTCCATTCAAAGGACAATTAAGAAGTGTCGGTACGACAAACCAAGCAGCGTATAAATTGGCTCTTAAGGTGCTAGCATTTTGTCCTCTATAGGTGAGTGTGGCTCATCCCATCGTATTTTTTGGATAGCAGTTACTGCTTTGTCTAGGGTTCTAGGGCCTCCGCTAATAATTCGGCTGCATGCGACCTGTTCTGGGTAAGAATATTCCTCGTGCAGATCCAAAAGTCGTTGTACTTTTTTCGTTTTGCAAGGTCGTTATCTAACAGTAAATCAATTATGTATTATTATCACAGGCTTTTACTTTCTTCGTAACCTTTATTTTTCTTCTGTTGCTCTATATTCCTTTGTCAGAAACCCGTTTCAGCATTATGACAAGTATTAAAAAAACCTCACTGACACCTAAGCTCCAAATATGTCAGAGCTGCTCACGTGAGATATCTGCAACAATCTGCCATTTGTCGTACGTCGTCCTTCTGAGGGGCTAATGGACAAAGGACTTCTGACACTCAATAACCCATTCATGAGCATGATAGTGTTGCTAAGAGAGGTAAATTGAGCACAATTTATGAGTATGAAATTTTTACATACCTACATAGTTACAACTTGCAGACCCCAAGTTGATGATAATCAGAGTCATACCGGATTCGAAAAGATAAAAAACTATTCTGTTCACTTATTTTAAAAAAATCACTTTTATTACATTCATACAGATTACTAGCTGTACCCGCGCGGCTTTGTTCGTGCCCAGATATTGTATTGCCTATAATATTTTCTATTTTGTATGGAAGGCGACATGCCCCCCATGTATACATTTGGAGCACACTTTACAGGAACACTACCCGACCAATACCTCCGACTTTCTGAAAATTTAAGTATTCAACTGTTTATACGTACTTCACTTAGCAGAAGCCACTTGAGACGCATGTTCTGTGGGTTTCTTCCATACACGTACTTGTGAAAATGGTTTCATAGTTTTAATTATTCAAGCGGATTCGTATAAAACTTCTTTTGTGCTTTTGAAAAATCTGTCCGAGTGTACAAAACCTTAACAAACATTTCCTTTATGTAGCATATGTATGTGCTGCAGTTAATTTTACAAACCCTTTGCTATTGTTCAAAACTATTGCACAAAACCTTCCAAATATGTACTTATATAAATACAAAATGCTTCTTTATTTATATGAAGATATGATACGAAAGGAATAAATGAACAATATTAAAGTCTCTTACTTAAGAAATAAGCGCGTTAGGTGATGACCAGACCAAGCAAATCGGTCCAAGGTAGCTTAAAACTAGGAAAAAAATAAAAATAAAAATGAAAACCCAGTAAGAGTCACAAAAAACAGCATGGGTTGTGGCAGATTACCAAAATGGACACCAGCCAATATAACACTGGCAAAGGTTCTCATTATTGGTTGCCTGTTGGATCAATAAGTCCACCTGTTGCTGGACAGTAACGGCGTTTTTCGTTTGGAAATCTGTACCCGTGAGCTTACGCTTTACACGGCCAACAATCAGACGAGCTTTGGTGTTAGTAACTTCGGCCACTATTTGCACATTGTTATTGTTGGGCACATTTCCCAGCCCCGATTCAAATGGCTTAGCCTTGGCATTCGATTGACTCCGCAGCATACCCACTGATTCATCGTCATCGCCAGTGGTTAGGCTACCAATAGTGGTAGTTCCATCGTTGTTTGCCTTGGAACGTCGGTTTTTATCGGTGTCAAGTAGACGCCAGTTAAGTAGGGGATCATAGACAAATGCCTCCAGCACAGCCATTAAACTGTCCTTGTTGCGGCGGAGCACAATCATAACGCTTTCACAGGTACGCCTATAAGTACCCTCGATGCCAGTCACCTCCATGGCTTTGATCAGCATTCGCGTCAATCGGAAGGGGATTTTTTCGGGGAATTTTTCGCGGGTCATGGCAACTTCGAAGCAATCGCCAAAGTCAATGTGTAGAATTTTACCACTCATACGATCCAACATCAGGTTCGAGGGATGTCTATCGCCTAGACCGAGAATATATCCAACCATAGACATTACAGCCAGCGAGCGGGTGTAGTTAGTTCGTCGTTCGAACCACACTTCCGACGATGGACTCTTCAGCCATAGCAACTTAGCCAAATCGTCACCCTGAGTCTGTCGCAGCGCGTACTCGAACACCTCAACCTTCTGCATCAGAGTCAAATGGTCGTAGTCCGGCGCCATGCCCAGCATAGTGCGATGCTCCTGATTGAGGGCAACTTTCTTTTTATCTCTATAGTCCCTAATGAGCGTGTGTAATGTGTCACAATGTGGAACCCAGCCGATTAGACCCGAATTAGTACTCAGAGGGATGACAGCGTAGCGCTGAATGGTGAGATTGCGGCGGAAAGTGTCTGGATCGTCGAGCAACAAAGTGTTAACCAGGCTAAACAGCTGCATTACACGTTCGTCTTGGCGCAAATCCTCATGGCCCTTCAACAAATACATGTAATCCTTTCCGTTTGAACCACGTATGCATAGCTTTCGCGGTCGTTGCTTGGACGTGATGACTTGCAGATTCGTCTTGATGTGGCTTATGCGAATAAGTTCTTGACCTGGAAATGCAGTTTATTAGGACACTCTATCTGAAATAAAGAACCCGTTTGCTTACCTGGATTATAGCTTCCTGGAACGGCCAGTTCCAAGTCCTTGCAGGCCAGTAACTTTGGACTCACATACGGTAACTCCAGGGACGTCAACTGAGGCAGCTGCCTGGATATCTTCCTGAACACATGATAGTAGATATCCCACGCATGATCCAAGTCCATCCAATTCGATGAATTCTTGTATCTTTGACTCCACTCGTATGCTTCGGTTAGCTCGCGACCATATGCTTGACTGAAGGAAGTCTCCTTTAATGTTTGTGGCCCTCGCTCTAGCATATTGTGAAGAGGTTCCAATATTTCAAACATTCCTTTTACATTTCGTTCACCGAAATACAGACGTGATGCCTCCTCCAACCCCTCAGCCCATTGTTCGTGCCATAGGATGGCCACACGAATAAGTTCCTCGCTGCACATCATTGCCTGCTCGACCAGAACTAACGAGTGTTTACGCATCGAATCCAGTATCTTAAAAGCAGCATTTTTACGAGCTACAGATGCCGATTTTGAGGCCACCGTAAGAGGATATACCAACGCTTGTGGGTGGAATTTGCCAATGTCTATGAGCAGCTGGTGAATCAGCTGTCCAACCAAATTGCGATGGGTGTCGATACGAGCTATGAGTTGCGGTATAACTTGCAGCCATGTGTTGATCTCTATAATCTTCATTCCGTTAAGCAAGGCGTCATACACTTCTGAATACTGCCCATAGTCGAACCAGAGAGTCAACAGTCGAAGCGTGTCTTGAAGAGAGTTCCCCTTCACGAGACTGATTGAACGAAAGAATCCATGCACTGCAGGGACCGCATACTGTTCGATGATTAGTTTTTCCTTTTGCAACTGCGCGACTTCACTCATACCCGTAAGGTTACTCTCCAGCTGTTGTTTCTGTGTCTGTACGACCTTAAAGTTCATATATGCCCACAAGTGCCAAGCTTTGTACCAATTTGTGTCATATTCTGCGGCCTTCTCGAAGCACTCTAAGGCGCCCTGTACCGCAGCGGGGTCCTGTATACCCTGGAGTTTATTCTGCCAGATAGCAAGTCTCAAATAGCAACGGGCGAGCAGCCTTCTATCCTCTTTCTTGATATCTTCCGGATTACAGCTGCACTGGGCACTGAATGTGTTGACGAAGCGACTCAACTGCTCGTAGGCTCCTTGCATGTTGTCTGACATGGCCATATGCTTCGTGTAGGCGTAGGTAACCTGAGGCTGACTGCATGGCAGTGGATCAGTTGCATTTTTCGATGGATCTACACCCAGAAGCATCACAAGAGTCTTGTGGGACAGCTGCTGCGAACCACTCTTGCGACACAAAGAAGCATACTTTAACCAGGTGTGGACGTCCTCCTGCGGGCTTACTACCAACGAATGCACTTGAATGATTCGTCGCCAATCCTCGACAAGTCGCTGACCACCTTGTAGACGCTTCCACCACATCGTCTTTAGCGGATCACGTCTTTCTGGAATCAACTTATACTGAATAACCTCCTCGAGCTCGGCCAACATCTGTACACACACCATGGCGCCATAGGCACGTTCGTACGACTCCCCTGCCATCGAAGTTAATTCAGTGTCCAGTAAATCACGTGTTTCATCAATCAACCGTTGTGCCGTCTCAAAATCGCCATAATGCACTGCCAATACCGCTCGATAGAAGCTCCCATCTTGGGTTTCCTCCGGAATACACTTCACATACTCCTGCATGCCTTCCCAATCCTGCAAACCCCATGCAGCTACCGCAGCTAAATGACCCGCCCGCGACTTTCCATCGCTATCCAGCGTGTCCCAGTCCTGCTTAGCCACTGAGCCCAGCTCAGACCATTCACCCAACGCCTCCAAGCAACGCATGTGGCCCAATCGTGCTTCCAAGTCGGTTGAGTCCACTTGTAGTTTCTCTGAATAATGCTTAAGAGCTTGATCCCAATTGTGAAGCTTCTCATACCAGCGACCTTGCACCTTCAGCTCGTTGGCCTCGTTGCGGTACGTTGTCAGCAAACCCTCAGCCGCCTCCTTCTGTTGCAGTTTATTGTTTATAAGGATCAGTGACTCAAAGACATGGCGGTCATTTTGTCGCAAGAATTCATCCTCTTTGTAATGCAACGCCTTTGCGTACGCCCGGCTGGCCATGGCACGTGTGCCGAGAAGCTTTGTCTCGATGGGAATCGGTGGCATATCACAATGTTCCATGAACTCGGCCAAATTCAGAATTGTCTGCGTAATCTCCGGCATGTCGGTAACTTCCAGCGCCTGACACAAGCTTTGGGTGAGTTCGTTCTGGTGTTCCTTTTCCAGTTCTGTCCAACAGGATATGAAAGCGGCATTAAACAGATCTCTTAAGAGTTTTTCATAGTTTTGAGCCAAAGCACGGCAAGACCGCAATGCCGGAGATGGTGACTCTTTCAATAAACCAATTGACAGTCTCTTCAGCCATTCGACCCAGTCATCTTTGGATACCCGCCTGGTTACCTGCCAGGCGGTGCGTAAATCAATTGCCGAAACATGTAGTTTCTTGATCGTCGTGTTTACGTCACTAAGTGATCCGTCGGTGCTCTTGTACTTTGCCTGCCTCGTGTGGAACTCATCATCTAAACACATAGTGGTGTTGCTCTGAATCTTAGTCAAAAGCTTTTCGTACTTCGAATCGACAATGCGATGTTTAACGATTGAACGGTTGACCAGTGGAGCAAAGACGAGGTACTTCTTACCCAACTGAATAACCATGGATCGCAACGTGGACATTGCCTGGTCTCTTAGTTCAGAATTTGTGTCCAGCACCCTTACCAGCGGATGAATAATCCTCGAAGAAAAGTCATTAAAGTCCAAAATCCACGCCAAGTTGTCAATCGTTTCCATAGCTGCCGACGACACTTGCGAGGAAACATAGGGTGCGTCAAACAATTTCACAATTGGAGGCACAATCAAGTGAAGATAATCGTCCAATGTGTTCCCAAACTTCTGCAATGCCTGCAACAGTTTTATAGTCACAATACGATCCTTGGACGTGTCATGTTGCAGTACTCTTAAAATCTGAGGCACCAGTTGCGACAAATAGTTTTTAAATTCACATCCCAGAGCCACAGCGATTTTCTCAATCAAATTTATCAGTGTTGGCTGTAGTGGGGTGTTGATGGTCCAAAACTCTTTGATCAGTTTGAATATATCTCCCATGTAGCTAATAATGTGTTGTTTGACGATCTCTATCAACGTGGACAACTGTTGGAAGAGGAACTCGCGCAGATTCATGTCTGCTATGCGGACGTTTTCTAAGAGATTGGGCAGCACTTGCGCCAAATAGGGTACACATTTGATGCCCAGGCTCTGGAAAATGAAAGTGACAGCTTGGACGACACTAGTGTGATGTTGACTCAGAGTAGGATCTCGGAGGATTCGCATGAGAGTGGCTATAGCCACGGCGGGGTAGTACTCGTCAAGTAAATTCCCCATGTTCACCAGAAGCTCAGCGGTGGAAATGTCTTGATTTTCGTCGACTTTAAAGTCAGACAAGGATATGAGAATGTTATCCTTTTGGCTATCAATCAAGCCCTTGTTCATTTTGTGTTTGTACGGGTCCATAGCACCAAGAAGCCCTAGAACGCGTATTGTTTCGCGACGAATTGACCGACGTTGCTCAGTTTTTAAGAAATTGATCAATATATCGATTAGAACTGGGTATTTATGGTAAGGCGACACCACACGGCCTGTGGCGCTTACTAATTGACCAAGAGTCCAAAGAGCGACTCCCCGCTTGTCGGGGCTTCCCGAGTCGCCAAGCATTTCCAGCAAAATCGATAGCAAATCATCGGCCCAACGCTCCATTTCATTCGAACCGCCATTCACTTCGGCCAGATCGCCTATTGCTCGGAGGACATTTAAAATTACTCCAGGATTGGAGTCTGGCTCACGCAGTTTCGGCACAAGAATTGTTAATATCGGACGCATGTACGAAGAGATTAATCTGAAACACAGACATGGTCTATAAGATTGCAATATGAATTGTTTTTTAACACTTACCTCGGTGTACTTATAACCAGGTGATCCAGCATTCTCGCACTCTGTTCCTTGTTGCGACTCATCCCTGAATGTTCTAGCTCAGTCAATAACTGAATAAGTGTCTTTCTTAGTTTGGGCATGACATAGGCTGGATTCATTGCCGACAAGCGCCCAATTGTCACAATGGCGAGTTCACGAATTTCGAACACTTCATCATTCAAAGTTACAAACAAAGCGCTTAGCGATTCCGGTTGCGCAAGCTCTGCATCGAAAGTTTCATCCAGTGATCGCAAAACCCTCAATCGAACATTACAATCAACGTCAGTGATTGCCACAATCAGTAAACGTTCCAATACATACGACACCGTTTCACTCAGAGTCTTGGAACTTTCAAACTGAGACTCAGAGGATTGAATTGCAAGTTTTAGCAGCCTGGTGCAGGTCTGCACAGCTTCCAAGCGAATACCCTGCTGTTCATGGTTTATGAAATGGTCGGCACACCTTAAAGAAAATTATGTACATACACACAAATAAATATTTCGCAAAATATCTTACCTTTGAACAAAGTCCAACATGTTTTGCTCTTCGAAGTTGAAACTGCCCAATGTCTTCAGTGCCAATATTATGGTCGGAATATCCTGCTGACTTGAATCAGCTAACGTAAGTGAGGCAAAGGGTGCACTGAGATTGTGCTTTGGTGTCCCCATGCCGGTGGTTGTCTTGTTCATTAGAACCTGAGAAAGAACGGTTGTGAGTCCGTCTGCGATCTGCGTCTTCAAATCTGACACATTGTCAGCCAATTCGCGTAGACAAACTGTAAGAGCTGGTGAAAGACCAGTTGAGAACATTTGGTCCAGAATTGCAGTCACATCCCTTGTGATACCAGACTTAACGGCATGTGCCAAGAGCGTAATGCATGTGAAAACTGCTGGGTCAATAGTGGGTTTTCTTTTCACTGGTGTGTCCTTAGAAGGCAGTGCGGACTTAATCGCATCCATAACACTCTTCAAGTGCAGATCGATGTCCCGCTCCACAGCTACGGCTATATAACCAATTGTAATGTACGCACTGTTCCTATCCTTCTCTTTGCCTCGCAATATACTCAACAGGTGATTTATTGCAATCTTTAGGTACTTTAAAACGAACGCCTCTCGATTGAATGCAGCCAATCGGGGCAATATCTCGAGCAAACCTTGCTGCACATGCACAGACTTCGAAAGACGCTGCTCAAGCACACTGTCACAAATTTTGCTGTAATTTTCCACCAAAATTTGCCGACTATGTGCTGACTCTTGCACATTCATGGCGGAGAATTTTATTGCCGAGTGCTCGGGTTCCAAATGTGTTTGGGTAGTTCCCAACTTTTCAATGAACGGTGCTTTGAGGCGGGGAACTATTGCCGTTACCCCACTTTCGGCGTAATACTTCCGGGTATACGTTTCTGGTTGGAGATTTTTCAGCGAACTATAGCGACGTTCCCACACTGAGTTGGAGCAGCGAAACAATTCGTTGTATACAATCAGTCCTCCATGAATACGATCTTCTCTTGTGATTCCTTTCTCCTTGGAAACAGGCGTATCAATGACAAAGCATTTCTCAGCTTCCTCAAAGCAGATCTTATACCACTGTGGCTTGCTGGATTGTTTGGTGTTTTCACGTTGCGAGGTGACGATGAGGGCAGCACGAAGAGCTTCTCCTGCTGATTCGCGAATAGCTGGTTTTGGGTCGTAGATGGCATTGAAGATGTTCTCAAAGAACGTAGAAATGGACTGATAAAAATATGTGGGCATGGCTAACGCCAGTTCCCGCAGAATAAAAACGGCAGCATGGCGACGATACTGAAAGATGAAACCAATCGAATTTTGAAAAGTAGGAAAACAAATTTACAGATCACGAGTGTCATTCGCAAGTCGATTGCCTTTAAGCAAATAGTCCGCGAGCATATCGCTTGAATGTTCCCTCAGGCGACGTGGAATCTGCCATACTGAGCGATGCCAAACCTAGCCCAATTGTAAAATTCTAGCACTGTTTCATTCGGTCTAGCACTGTAAGCACATTTTTGAGTTGGCATCGCTCTGGGCAGTATTAAGCTTAAGACCAAAACTTGCAAAAGGTCCGTGCCGTTTTATAGATGCAGATGCATAGGTAGAACAGTTAATAAAGCTCTATGGCAAAAGAGAGCAAAAACAAAAAGTCTGTAATAACGCCTAAATGCAATACATAATGCAAAATATGATTAAAGTGTCAAACGGTAATTATTATCCATTACAATTAACGTCGGATTAATAAACTTGGTGCTGATAGTCAACCTAGCTATGGGTGCAACTTTTTGGGGATTATCTGCACTAGTAATATACACTCAAAATGGAAACTAGCTACGCATTTAACTATTTTGAACAATAATTCATGTTTTTAACTAACCTCTTGTCTATCACCAGACAGCCATTCGAACGCCCTTTTTATGTCGAAATCAAATGATTCAGCTCCTTTAGAACCTGGCAATGAAGCCAATTTTACCAGGGTACGAGCGGCGATCTCCATAACCGCTACATCGTTTGAAGGTAACAAATTCCTCAAGTTCGTCGAATAACGAGAAATACGCGTAGTTGTGTTAACAACATCCCCGCTTATCAGGCATTCTGGAAAAATAAATAAAACAATTTAAACAGCAACTTAGTAGGTATAATACTGTAACATACTGATAGCTAAAACTCCCCCCTTCTTCTCATGAATGTCCGAACTCAAGACCATGTCAAAGATATGGTGGTTAAAATCATCGAAAAACTGCACCAACTCCTCTTGGGACATTTCGCGAAGTTCCGTTTTTACATACAAAAAAAGGTCTTGGGCAGCTTTATGCTGTATTTCACGATGTCGGGACTTAAGTCCCGAAACAAATTGTTGCACTATTGAAGTGGACATTTTTATGCGCTACGCAACTAAGAAAGTCGATATTTTATTCTCGGATAAAATCTAGATTTTATGGAAGTTTTGTTTTAATGCAGTTTGTTTGTGTTCACATATTTTTAGGTTAGTTTGCAGATTACTTGAAGCTTTAAAATAGATAAGTTTCACACAATATATGCAATATCTTGTAGATTTGTTAGGCTTTTATAATTCTGGATTTTATAGTTTTCAAATATTTTTTCCACTACAAAGTTTGATTTTTAAATTATGAAAATAAACGATTCAGACGTAATTTTCAACAACATGACACCTACAGCGCACAAATATAATATATAAATACATATAGGGATATAGATAATAAAATGTTTGGCAGTGGGTTGGAAAGAACTGTCAAAAAAAAAAATTGTGTTATATACAACATCAAAACAAAGCCTGTATATAAATCAGCTGACGAGGTGGTGATGCCAAGTTTGGAAAACATTTTTATATTAATGGTAGCATTACATCGAAGATGATATAAATTAAGCCAGGGACTGCATCTAACTAATTAATTTGTGTGTAATTTGTGCAGTTGCTTGCTATTTTCTATTAGGTACCCGTACCCTTCTATTTCTTTTTTAAAAGAATGCAAATTATGCATAAGGTAAGTAACTGCTGCTCTCCAATTTTTTCTCCAAACATTTAGGCCTATTCGGCAAAATCTTTTATTCTGTTATGAATCATAAAAGAATTCGACCATAAAAGATCTTTTATAAATCGTATTCGGGGTTTCGAACTTTTATGAAATTCTGTTATGGAGCTTCGAAAATTAAAAATCTGTTACAAAGCTGTCAAAATAAACCACAGAGTTTTTTTTATTCATAGTCGGTAGGCGCACGAGGTCAAATTTGTGCAAAAAACATATTAAAATGCAGGCTAAAATGAATAAGTTATGAATTACTACAAACTAAATAATTGTGTAATAAACACTGGAATATCTTTTTAGGAAAAAGACAACAAAAAACAACGACCGAGCTAAAGCAAATATATTGCTCTTACATTGAACTAAATCCAATTAGAAAACACTGTTTAGATCAGTAACCAACTGAATGAATCTGGATGTCCTGGGCGATAAATGCGATAAACCAAAAAGAAAGCGCATAAATAAGATGCAGTATCCCTTTGCCCCAAACGTCACTAAAGTCGTCAAAGAATAGTTGGTTCAGTGCGCGCAGTCTAGCTTGGTGATGATGCTGGACATTTGCAGAGGAAATGAGAGAGAGTCTTTCTCATTTGTATTTCCGCAACTGCGGCATTGAGGGTTGTATTTGTATGGTACACTTAGTTTGGCCGCATGGTCTCCAATTGGCCAATGCCCCGTGATTTTAGCGATATCTGGGAGGGTTCTGTTTAGTAGGTTCTTTGTTTGCTTCCTATTGATGCCTGATATGAACCGTATCCGTAAAAATGTCATTAGAAACATATGGTAACAAATAAAATATAATATTGGCTTTATTATATGAGTGTTATATAATTCAAGAATAAAGTTTAAGTTAATTATATAATGTTAATTAATGATCGCAGATAGAACCTTCCATGTCGACGGCTGAGAAAGAAGAGAACGAAGAATTGTCTTCTACAAATGCATGTTGTTCAGATGATTGCAGGTTGTACGTTTATTGTAATAGATGTCGTGATGAACGTTTAATAGCTGGATGCGTGGTGCCAAATCATTATGTCAACACTCCTCCTCAACACGACATTCCCAAGCTATTCCTCAGCTTCTTGAACTGCTTCTTGGCTAACCCTTTTGTAAAAATGTCTGCCTGCTGGAGACCTGATGGAATATAAGAAACGATTATTTTGTTTTCATGAATTACTTGTCGAATAAAATGTAATTTAATATCGATGTGCTTCATTCGCTTATGCTCCCTTGGCTCTTCAGCTATATTGATGCATGCTTGATTATCCTCGTAGATAGTAGACGGTGTAACATTTTGAATTCCAAGTTCAGTGAGCAATTGTTGAATCCACAGTGCCTCACATGCTGCATTACTAAGCGCCACAACTTCAGCCTCAGTTGACGAAAGTGCCACCGATCTCTGCTTCCTTGTTGCCCAAGAGACAGTGCATCCGAAAACTTTAAATACATATCCGGATACTGACCTTCGATCAATTATGTTGTTACCCCAATCAGCATCAGCGTACCCGATAAGTGGTGGTGCATTAACATCTCGTTTGTAGACTAACTCTAGCTCTAATGTTCCTTTGATGTACCTCAGTAATCTTTTCAAATGATTCCAGTGCTCATCATTTGCGTTACTTTGGAATTGGCTGAAATAGTTTAACGATGCACTTAAATCTGGTCTACAAGACAGCATTGCGTACATGAGACAACCAATTATTTTCTATATGGATTCTTCGCTTCTGTGCCGGTATTTGTCTTTAGACTTAATTTTGTTTCCATAGGCGTTTCTATTGTCTTGCTATTTTCCATTCCAAATTTTCTAACTAAATTGGTTAAATATTTTGGTTGGCTTAATTTCAACGTACCTGTTTGCTTGTCTCGGGCAATCTTCAAACCCAAAAACAATTTTGGTTCACCCATATCCTTCATTTCAAATTCTTCAGATAATTGCTTCTTGATTTGTTGGATACTCTTGAGTTCCTTGGCGGCAATAATCAGGTCATCCACGTATAAAAGTAATAGCAACATCTGCTTTTTGTCTTCATGGATGTATAGACAGTGATCTGCTTCCATCCTCATAAAACCCAATGTGATAATGAAATTATGGAAACGTTCATTCCACATTCTGGATGCCTGTTTCAAACCATAGAGAGATTTATTTAATTTGCAAACTAAATTACCATTAGCGAATCCATCTGGTTGCTTCATATACACTTCTTCATGTAAATCTCCATTGAGAAATGCTGACTTCACGTCCATCTGATGTAGCAACAACTTGTATTGGTTCACGACTGCCAACAAAATTCTTAAAGTTGCAATTTTTGCTACTGGTGCATATGTATTAGTAAAATCGAAATTTTCCTTCTGAGCAAAACCTTTTGCGACTAGTCTCGCTTTATATTTAACCGGATTTCCATTTTCATCACTCTTAATTTGGAATACCCACCTGGATCCGATCACATTTCGACCATGCGGCAGTTGGACAAGTGTCCATGTGTTATTCCTCTTCAACGAATTTATCTCCTCCTGAATTGCAGCCTTCCATTCGGACCAATTTTCACTGCTTTTCGCTTCTTGTATCGTACTGGGCAAGCTACTTACATAATTTTCAGCGCTAAGTGCTGAAAGATCGTAATCCTTGTATAAAGCTGGACATTTAACTACCCGACCTGATCGAGTTGATATAGTTTGTGTAGTACGTTGTTCCTCAGGTTCGCTTCCATGTTCTTCCTCGAGATCATGTCCGTGTTCCTCCTCGCCATTGTGTTCTTCTTCGTCGTGTTCTTCTTCGCCGTGCTCAGACCATCCTTCAAAGTTTTCTTCTTCGTCGCTACTGCGTTCCATATTTGAATCTTTTTCAAATTTCACACTTTCAGAATCATCGTTGTTGATTTCTGCCTCCCGAGATGACTCACATTTGTCCTCTGTTTTACTTGATGTTTCGTGGAAAACAACATCTCTGGCCGTGATGATTTTGTTATCGTTGAGGCTCCACAGACGATAGCCATTCGGTGCATAACCAAGCATGATACACTTTTGAGATTTTCCATCCAATTTGGTGCGGAGTTGCGATGGAACATGAGCGTACGCTGTACATCCGAAAACTTTTAAATTAGAGAGGTTAGGTTTCTTACCGTACCACATTTCAGCGGGTGTGCAATATTGGTGTTCAGTGTTCTTGAAAGCTGCTGTGGGACTCCTGTTTGCCAAGTATATGGATGATAAAACTGCTTCACTCCAAAACGACTTGTTTAGTTCAGATTCCAGCAACATTGTTCGAGATTTGTCCATGATGACTCGGTTGAACCTCTCAGCAACACCATTTTGTTGTGGACTATATGGTATAGTGTATTCTAAACGAATCCCAGATGAAATACAAAATTGTTGAAATGCTTTCGAACAATACTCACCACCATTGTCAACACGAAGACGTAAAATTGGCTGTTGCCACTGTGCAGTACTGAGTGCACAATATTCTTTGAATTTCTGGAACACCTCACTTTTGCATTCAAGAAGATACGCTACTGCAAAATGTGTATAATCATCCATAAAAGTTACTACGTACCTTTTATTGTCGTATGATAATGGCGTAATCGGTCCAATGACATCGCTATGTATTAATTCCAGCGGCCTTTGTGATCTGCATCCAACAACACTTTTGAATGGTTTTCGATACTGTTTCCCCATAATGCAGGATTCACAAAATTCTAAATTAGCATTTGTATTCATCTGTTCCATTCCTCTTACCATATTATTTTTCGTTAATTTTAGGATATCCTTGTTATTTAGGTGACCAAGTCGCCTGTGCCACAATTCGAAATGTTCATTTATTTTGCACACACCAGCATATTCCGGTTTGCTTACAAAGAAATTAACTTCATAAAGCTTTCCGTTACTTTTTCCTTGTAGCACCAATTGTTTTCCATTAAATATTTTTACCATTTTATTGTTAAACACAATTTTAAGTCCTTTTTGTTCTAATTTTCGTATTGAAAATAAATTGTTGGACAATTCTTTTACGAACAACACATTTTCCATTACAAATGGTACCTTTTTGCCATTCACGATAATTTGTCCGCGTATTTTGCCAATTTTTGTTGCTTTTATATTAACACCACTTCTCGCGACAGCTATTTGTATTGGATTGGGCAAACATTTCAACTCAGTCAAACACTCTTCATCGTTCACCATATGATCCGTTGCACCGGAGTCGAGGTAAAACTGTACTATACGGTTTGCAGGGCATAAAGAACCGTTTTTTGAATCGGCAACGAACGCATATTTTTGATCATTTGATTTGCTTTCTGTAACATTCGCACTGTGCTGTGGATATTCACGTTTTCTTATATAGCTTTTTCCATTTACTTGCGACTTTGACCTACACTCGCTTTTCTTGTGTCCAATTCTACCACACTTGTAGCACTTATATTTGAACGTAGATTTTACATGCATAGCTACATTCGTATGTTGAGTGTTCTCGCTTATGTTTCTTTTGTTTGTTTCTTCGAGTAATCTGCTTTTGATGAACTCAATTGTTAGTTTTTCTTGTTTGACTGTTTCCAATGCGGTGACAAGCGGTTCAAACGATTTGGGTAGAGATAATAAAAGATGGCAAACAATATCTGTATCCTCTAATTTTGCTCCAACCGACTTCAACTCTCTTACTACTTTATCGAAGGCGAGTAAATGCTGCTTAATATACTCTCTCCTTCACCACATTTTAAAGTTAAAAGTTTCTTTCGTAGACACATTTGAGATGCAGTACTTTTTCTCTCAAAAATCGCCGTTAAACAATCAAAAATTTCCTTCGCTGTGCTTTTATCCTTAATGTATTCTAGCTGATCATCTGCTATTCGATGAATAATCATAGCTTTGCACTTCTTTTCCTGTTTTTTGATTAAATTTATTTCATTTTGAGCTGTTTTTCCTGAATAAATTTAAGCAAATCTTTCTCCTCAAGATCGGCTTCAAGTCTGAAACGCCAATTATTGAAATTCGTCCCGTCGAATACATGCAATTTATATTTGTCTTCCTCCATATTAAGTAGGTACTTGGGATGCCGAGGTGCCTCGGATGCCTTGTGTGCCTGGGTTGCCTTGTGTGCCTGGGTTGCCTTGTGTGCCTGGGCCCATAACCTGTTAAGATTCCCCGATGACCAAAGTATCCTTTTCTATTAAATAAAATACTCCAAGCGAATATGGTAACAAATAAAATATAATATTGGCTTTATTATATGAGTGTTATATAATTCAAGAATAAAGTTTAAGTTAATGAGAAAGAAGAGAACGAAGAATTGTCTTCTACAAATGCATGTTGTTCAGATGATTGCAGGTTGTACGTTTATTGTGATAGATGTCGTGATGAACGTTTAATAGCTGGATGCGTGGTGCCAAATCATTATGTCAACAGTTATTACTTTATTAGAAATGCACTTGACCTGAATTTGAAATGAAATGTCTGTATTCATGTCTTGCCTAAATTGTTCCAATTTGTTCATTAGAACTCTAGCATTCACCGTATCCAATCTAAAGAGCTGAATAAAACGCACATCAGGAAGATGAAATGAATCACTATTTAATTTTAGTTCCAGCAAAAGTGGTTGGTGTCTTCGTCTAAACCAAAAATATAAATTGATAAATTATTTTCAATTACATACCCCCTTATTGTTTATACACATTTATTACATTTGTCTTCTTTTGTAAACATTTCGTTGACGAAAAATTGTATAGATATCCATTTCAATCCAAAACTTTCTAATTAATAAAAATCTTTTATGATAAAAGTCACAAAATTCTGTCTTTTATTCTGTTATGATTTATAACAGATTTCATAAAAAATGTTTGCACGAAGAATACCAATTTTGGAGATCGTAAAAGATTTTTTGACAGTTCGAACTTTTGTATGGAAATTCATAACAGAATAACAGGAAAAATGGATAAAAGATTTTGCTGAATAGGCCTGATTAGCTAAATTTTGGCATAGAGTGCGTTGTTGATATAATGTGATTTTTCATTGGGTAGGTACATCCGATTTTTATTTCAGATCTCAGATTTTTCATGGCGAATGGAAAATGAAATCAGATTGTTTTGCTTTTATTAATGTATCACTGCGTTATTTGACAGTACATCAATCGTGCAAAATGTTTTCGTTTGTCGATGGAAACATACGAACTTAATATGGATAATCATATCGACGAGGCCTCGAAATCCACAGATGACGAGAAAGAAGAATAATATGAAAAATATGATAGCAATTGCTCCAAAATTAAGTCTATATCCATTATTTACGTTTTTGTTCAGAATAATTGCTTTTCACAAGGCTTTTCATAATTTTGTTTTGAAATCAAATTCTGAGTGACGTAAAACATCTGCACAAAGTATATTGAAATATATATGTGTAAATCTCGAAAAAATCAAGATCTGCATAAAGTGATCCGGAACAAAAAAATATTAAGGGTATTCACTTAATCTGATAAATTTATGCAGCTCGTAAATGTATAAATTTCTGCGGTGCTTTAAATGAAAACCCCTATTTAATCAAACTATTTTCAATCATAAACATATTTATAAACATATAATTTGACATTTAACGTTTGCTTGTTTACGTTTTATGGAAAGTCTTTGGCCGAAAAAGTTAGAGCTAGTGGAAAACTATATTAAAATAAATAATTTAAACCAACATTTGGATAAATATGGAACAGGTGTACATTTCATTTTCATCATGTGGCACATCTTCATCGTCATCGTCGTCCTCTTCGGATAATACTGGCTCGTCTTCGTCATACGAGCAATTTATGCAGTTGCAGTATTTGTTCTTTGCAAGGGAGAAAAAGCATCGAGTTTGCAATTTTGTGCAGGACGTGGACCGTGGTGAACATACTACACTCGGAATATTTATTATGATATGTCTTTTATAGTTATTTGAAAATATATGGAAATCTTGGAAGTAGCAACCACTCTACGAAAAAAAATCTTCACAAAAAAAAAGTTAAACAACTTTTGGCAGGCTCACCACCAACACCAACAAAGAACAGATCAGTATACTTTTTTTTGTTCAATTGGCCAGTCGAAATCTAAAAAAATCTGAGATTGCCAATCGAAATTAGCATAAGAATCCCAAAAGAACACGCCATTATGAAATGCCCACCCTATATTTTGTGGCACACTACCCTATCATATTTCTTTTTATGAGAAATGACAGATGGTAAGCTATAAAATATTGCTCGTCTCGTGGTTCGTGGAGACTGGAGATGGAGACGCGGTATGCCAATGCCGGTGTCTAGGAGAACTTCGCTTCATGCCATTGTTAAGAGAAACCGAGACACAGCTGATTTCAATTTACTTGAAAAAGTTCTTTCAATCTCCAGGCAAGAACCCAATCTTGAAAAAGATATTTCTACGTTCGGCTTGTTTGTGTATTTCTTCTTATTTATTGGTTATTTAATAAAAATCTCAAGCATAAAATGTTATAAATTGTATCTGAGCAATTGGAGTGTTGTACCAATACTACGTCTGTGCTTCGTGTTCGTGCATTCTGGAATATATACCTACATACCAAGAAACACAAGTTTGTTATTTTTTGTTAATTTACATATCAAATCAAATGCATTAATTATTTTCACTTTCTTCTACAAAAAACATACGAATACAATTCAAATAGATTTTCAAAAAGTACACAATTTCAGTTATATTTTATTTTTAGCATTACCCACACACAATATAACATTATCAAGTTATATTTTATTTAAAAAAAAAAACAGAAATGGACCGGAAAGGATTTTTGATAATATATTTAGTTGTTATAGGTAAAGTACCTACCTAACTACGTTTAGGTAAATGTTTTGCTTAGGATCTGGAATGGAATCAAAAAGAACATTATTCATTTAACTGTCTTATTTCATTAAAACATTGCCAATATATCATTGTTAATATGTATATGCACGAGTGTATAATGTAAACGTTTCTTCATTTACACACGTTTTAACTTCTTATTCAAACATACATTTTGTTTATAAATGTTCCTTTTAAGTTGTGCCAAACTAAATTAGTCGGCATTGGGTTTGCTTTTCATCTCCTGTGGACCTGTGGATTCCAATAAATAAGTGTTGGGTTTTGTCTTTTGTTATGCAATGTCAAAGGAAAGAAGCGTTCCTTCACTCTTTGGGACATTTCCTCCGGGTTGGACTCAAACTACCCGCCGGAGTAGTCCATCGCAACGGAGGGGTACGAAGTTGTCCTGACTAAATCGACGTTATTATACAATTTATTAGCTTCTTATGTTCTTGTAAACAGAATGTGAATAAAATGTGGAGCGAGTATCACATTTTAAGTCTCCAGTTAGGCATATCCGAGGAATTTTTCATCTTTTCATCTGCCAATGTGCATGCTATAAGTACATTTGACTTCGAAGAAATGGTTTTCAGCTATTTATTTTTATGCTTTTTGTTTGTTTTGTTTTATGCTATTCAGTGACGCAATAGATATGTGCTATGATTACTTTACTTTTGAACTTTCTGGCTTTTGCTGGCCCCTCAGATGTGTTGCATTTGCATGTCTACCATGCATTTGAAGCTAATTGGTATCCGGTATTGAATTAGCTTTCGGTAAGATTAAATTTGTTACTGAAAAATGTTACCTCTGCCAAATTTAAAATGATGTTTCAACTTATCAATTATCAGCAATCCTCATATTTACCCTCATCACTGACTCCGTAACGCTTCTTACTTTTCTTATATTTGAGCTTTCTCCTTATTCAAATGGCCATATATTAAAATTTTTTCATGGTTCAAAGTTCAAACTCAATGAAACTGATGCTCGACAAGTGTTTTAAAATAAATTGGCAAATAAGCCCAAACCCTTTGCCCTAGAAAGCACAGAGGTTCCCTTTTTCCCTTTATAATGTATAAATAAGGAATAAGAAAGGGTATTTCGAAATTCTACTATTAAAGGCGTAAAATGGGTTGGCCAAAGTTTGTGTATGGGCAAATCTAGGTATATCAATGAAAAATGAAACCATTTTTAGGCAATATACAATATACTTTTTAGCTATCAGTGATCAACTAACAGCTCCTTAGGTACTTTCATAGGAAGGTTTCCTTATGAAGCTATTATAATCTCTTTTTTTTAATGATCAGAAATAACTTCGTTAAAAAATGTAACATTATCAATAAACTGCGGTAACTTAAAAATTTGCACGTGTACTTTGCTAATCTTTAATGGATTTCATTGCACAATAACTTGTTTTTTAATATTTTCTTCTCTTCTGGACTTTAGGTACAAGTAGCTAACTGTTTTAAGTACAATTGTATAATAATTCTCTAATTATTATCGCCTAAATCCATTTATAACTTTTCGCTAATATTTTATTGGTATTGAAAAAGTCTTACCCGATAATACGTATTAACCAATAAAATTTGATCGTATCATTTAATTTTAAACAAAGGAATACCTATAGCTAAAGTGAATAATAACAAAAACAACTAGGAACGCCAATAAATTCAGCTTAATGTATTATGTTATTCAATTTTTTTTTAATCTTGATAAATGTCGTATGCTTTCTATTGGAATTTTTATTAATTTACATTGTACTTATGCATAGGTTTCATTGGCGGAACTTTAGCGACAACTTTTAATATCTCCACCCACGCCTATAAAGTTATAAATTTAGCAGAAATGATGAAGACATCGAAGGAGAATAACTTAACTGCAATTACCTGGGCGCATGCAGTTAATAGCCAAAAGGAATTGGATGAAGCGTTGAAGAGTATGTAGTATTGAATTTTGAAAAGGTACCTAGCTTAAGGCCCTTTAGTGATACTAATAAGTAATAACGATTTAAATTAAAATGGTTAATGGCATTAGCTATCACATATTAACGTGGAATTTAAATCGCTATGAGTCGGATCAGCCTACTGCCTTATCAACTAACTCATTTCTTTACAACAGTCTTCAGCGAAGTCGATCAGCGGCGTCTGTTATCAGAAGTGATGCCCTATCGAGTTCAATTATCGACTCTGAAACTCGTGGTATAATCCATTTAAAATCACCATAGTCTTGTATGCAGAGAAAGCATCGAAAAATTTGCTTTTCGTATTTCACACACTATCTTTCACAATCCAATTTATATTTAACACCCTATGTCTCTCAGTCCCATTTTTTTTTATTTAAATTCCAAATTCGCATTTGTGATAATGCCAATATATTTAAAATCTGACTTGAAGACCACGGCATGGCCACTGCCAGTTACCGGTTGTCGCCATAACTCCTTTGCTTCCACTTATAGGAAGTATCATTGAAATCATTCCATTCTTGTATGGACTTGATCACTCCGTTACAATTGTGCTCTAGTTTCACCAGAAATTTAGCAATCACCACTACCACCGCTTTGACAATGGGTTACCTTCAAATGTTTTTTCAGATCACACTATTAAGGCAGTTTTTGCATCTAATGTAATGCGCAGTATTTGTAGCTTCCGCCTTTGCATCGTCTTTCGTTAATGCGGTCAAAGAAAGACTTCCGCCACGCATCTTTTCTGAAAAACTCGGAGATCTGAACCGAAAACACTGACTACGCCACCCCATCTCAAAATTTTGACAAGAACTTTCTCGTCACTATCCCCTCCAGAGCAATCTGGGATGAGAATACTTTCACAGAAGATAAATCAGTTCACTTCTACACTGACGGCTCAAAAACCAAAGACGGAGTTGGTGGGGGTGTTATCTTCGAAAGTCTTAATCTTAATCTCTCCTTCCGTCTACTAGATTATTGTAGCGTGTTCGAGGCGGAAATAATGACGATTAAAGAGGTCTTATCTTGGCTCAAGAAAAACGTCCTATCCGCCAAAGATATGCATATATTCGGACAGCCAAGCAGCCATTAAATCCTTGGATTCGATCTCTATAACTTCTCTAGTAGACCTCGAATGCCGATCCTCACCTTCTTTGTTCCTGCCCAGTTCTCTCCCGTAGAAGGAAGCTTCACCTAGGAGCCTTCCATTGTAACGACATGGGCGATCTGACAAACACAGACATCAACAGCCTCTTACGCTTTATGAAGTGCTCAAAATGGTTTAACTAGTAGGGAGATCTTATATGATCCTTTTTCACAGTGGACCTATGCTGGTCTAAGTGCGTTTCCCAGCTGGCAGCCACTTTCAACCAACCAACCAACAATGCTTTTCAGACTATTATTGTCGTTGAAACGACATGATAGAACGCATTTTATATTTCAATCAGTTCAATCTTCACAATATCATCAAAATCTGCGGACCGGACAGACGAAAAAATGTTTGAAGAGAGCATTAATTTTATTTAGTTCATATATAGACGAGACATTAACTACATATGCAAGAATAATAGGCTACGCTGCCCAAAAAGAAGCCTGTAGAACAAAGACATGCGTGGTCATACTTATATGTACTGTGAACTGCTTTACGCTTGCTATAAGTCAATCTAATAGTCCAAACATTTGCAATTGTTAGCTACAAATAATTACAATGCAGTGATTGCGCTTGACAGTGTAATAGTTAAATATGTAGGTAAAAACTAAGATGCCGATCAACAGCGTCGATAAAAAAATCAAAAATAATACAACAAGAGTGTTTTATATTATTTTTCCGACAATTTAGAGAGGGGCAAATGTTAAATGTACGTGACTCTAAATAGATTACGCGGTCGTATTAGAAAAAAATGGACACAGTAATGAATAATTTTTAGTAATAAAATCGTCATCCTTTGTATGGGAATCACAGCCACATGAATAAGTTCCAGCGCAGAGACAAAATACACTGGCGATCACTAGGATGAGGGCATACATTTTGCAATCGATTTTCACTCTATATACCCGTTGAAAATGTTTTACCCGTAAACTTTTACTACCTGTAAACAGGTAGTTTTCCCAACAGTAAGTCATAAAATTAGGGGGTTAATAAAAAACTACGGCTGGAATTTTCCATGATGAAACAATGAACTACCTGAAAAGCGTATACAAAATTTTTCAAATTTTACTCTATTAGCGGCTAAAATAATGGCCAACAGTGGAGTATCAGCCAGCATAGCAACAGTCCGGAAGATAATACGAAAACTTGGTACTTAAAAAGAAACCTGTTTTGAGGCAAGTACGCAAGGAGAACATGTCGCTTGGAGCAATGAATGGAAACGCGTTGTCTTTTCGGATAAAAAAATATTTAACCTTGACGGCCCCGTGAAAAACATTTTCAGACCCCTGCCTTGGATATTCCAACAAGACAATGCCCCTATCCAGGGTTGTTAGAAGTTGGATTTAATCAGAAGACGTGGAACTTTTGCCATGGCCGCCCTATTCACCGGACTTAAACACAATCGAAAATATTTGGTCATGATTATCTTGTAAAGTGTATGAAAGCGGCAGACAATTGGAAGACAAGGACACTTTAATCGAAGCTATTCGTTATGCCTGGGCCCAAATTTCTCTTAATTATTAAAAAAAAAAACTATGATTCTATTCCAAACCGTCTTATAGAGGTCATATCGAAAAATGGCGGGCATACTCATTATTAATGTAGAAAAACATAATAAACAAATGTTTTAAAACCATAAAATGTAAACATTTTATTAATTTTTTGCTTTCTTTCGAACATTTTGCATATAGCCTCTACCCAGTGGCGCATCTTCTTATACACTTTCCAGGTAGTTCATTGTTTGATCTTGGGAAATTCCAGCCGTAGTTTTTTATTTACCCTTTAATTTTATGACACTGTTGGGAAAATATGTACCTGGTCACAGGTAGTAAAAGTTTCCGGGTAAAACATTTTCAACAGTTATACAGAGTGAAAATCGATTGCAAAATGTGTGGCCTCATCCTAGAGATCGCCAGTGTATATTATAAATATATCTCGCCTCTCTTCAAGGGGAATCTGTAGACATGTTCAATTGCTGTTGATTCAATTAGTCGGCCTTTCAATGAGAAAGATCGTGTTTATTGAAAAATATTTACTGTTGCACTATTGACACTGCAAATAAAATAAAACTTTTCATGCACAGGCCGCTAAGGCAGCGATTTTATATTTTATTTATTTGACTGCAGATTAATCTCCTTGTTTTATAAAAGAACCACTTGAAATAATTGCTACTGCAACTTGAACACCTACGTCTATGTTCAAATCCTTTCACACTTTGTGACTTTTTAAAATGTCTCTACATAAACATTGGAATTTATGCTGGAATGACTTATAACGATTTAATACGAGTTTATATGGAACTAAAATCTCTATAAGTGGTATAAACAAACAGCCCTAAATGGCCGTAAAGGTGTACAACGTTCTCAGCCTACCTATATTTTAATTATTGCGTACCATCTGACTGTCCTCTCCTCACTCTCATTCATTCATTCATTTTCAATGGTCCACTTGTCCATTAAGTGAGTCGCGAGTGTAGGTTGCTCAAGTGAACCCTCCATAGCTCTCGATTCTCCGCCATCGACTCTAAATATCTCCTCACTCTCTCAAATAAAATATACCAAATGAAAATTTGTATCGAATCCAAAGCCCATGCGGGAATTACAAAGGATAGTGCACTTGCACTAGCACTTTCTGTGCTATCAACCTTTCTTATTGGAAGGCATGTATGGTCTGGCTGGCCATGTACATTTGTAATCCCTGACTGGTTTAATGACTTTCTTCAATGCTAATTTTTTTTTTGCGTACACATTACTTTTGTGCTTCACAGGCGACATTAATATGATTGAAGCCGACATCGTGCTTGGCAAAATAAACAACACCGGCCCAGATCTTCCAGTAATGGGTCACCCACCAACTGCTACTTCTGACATATCACTTGAAACATTCCTCAATACCATTCTGGATTTTAACAACAACAACAGCAATGCAAAAAAAGGTGTCAAACTCGACTTTAAATCGATCGAAGTTTTCGAGGGATCACTAGACATCTTACAAGGCCTATGGTCACAGGTACGAAATTCAAATGTTCGCTGAACTTAAAGAATATATATCTCGGTCTCCCGTTCAGATGACGTATCCCATTTGGTTGAACGCAGACATTATAAAAGGTCCAGTCGATCAAAACAAGACCGTACCGGTCGATCCAGATCGCTTTTTCGCCGGCTGTGAGAATTTCACCCGAGCTGTCCTATCAATAGGATGGACTACTCGATGGGGAAATGAATTCAAAGAAGGATCCTACACTGACAGTCAAATTAACGACATGGTAGATGCTATTAAGGTGAGAATCGGAACAAACAAAATTTGACTGGTGAAACAAAAGAAATGCTTTTTGCAGAAAAACAACATCACCGAATCGAGGCAGGCCATTACATTTCCTGTTCGAGCTGGAATTGCTGCCAATAGTCAAACGGAACTCCATAGACTTGTGAATTCTGTCAACGATACCAACGAAAGCTCCCTTACAATTTGGTCTTCTGCCAATGATTATGTTGACATAAAAAAACTTCGCAGTTTGATTTTCTCATTTGGCCTTGACCGGGTTTACCTCGATGTTCCTGAGGAGCTATCTAGCAAATTGGAATTGAACAAAGGACCTGGCAACTCAGCAGCACTTCCGTCATTGATAAACTTCACTCTGATCAGCCTGTGTCTGTTAGTAGCAAGTTTTACTTTGCAAAAATAGGTAATCAAATTTTTATTGGTAATGAAACCTTTTATTCCTTAGGCAGGCTAACTAATGAATAACTATGACTAAATTGTTAAACAGATAAATATACATTCCACTAAATAAATACTTAGTTAGTCTAATGTAATCAGTTTTTCTCTGAGTCAACTCAACTACTTGTCTATAAAGTGTTATCTTTGGCTCACATCTGGCGAATTGCCCAATATGGACAATTTTTGTGGCTTCATAATGATTGTTCCGATATCGTCCTTTTCCACGAATGGTAAAGCCTCGTGCTTAAGGTGTTTCATTTCAAACATTTTCTGAGTCGGCTTTCGTTGATCCTTTGGCGTGAATGCTGTTTTTATTGTTTGTGCAGGATACCAGAAGAAGAGCACGAGTCCAATTAGGGTTAGAACACCCGCAAATACTTGTCCCCAATACACGATTTGTGGTACAAGGTTGATTTCAGCAGCTATTTCTGGTGTGACGCGGACACGTTGTTCACACCACATTATTGGGAGCAAGATGCGAGGTACTTTATCGTAAATTCTGCAAGAAAAAAAAGGTGTTTTATTAGTATTGGCTGCGTTTCAAATAATGTAGGGTAGACCGGTAAAACTTGTTACTGGAATCAACAAAAGGCGTGTTTTATTGAACATCTATCTCAGAAAAGTAGCATCTTCAGCACGCAAATACACTCTGTTTGGCACGTTCGAGTGTGTAGTTGTTGTAATTGCGTGCTGAAGGTTCTGCTTTACTGTTTCAATTAGTTGTGAAACTAGCTATTAAATTTTTGTTTCTACTAGACTATTATTCTAGCAACTTAATTTTGCTCGTATTTACATACCTACTATAAACAAATAACAAACGAAATTAGTAGGGGTACTTGATAATCGTTAATTTACGGTTGAAAGCACAAACCAGTAAGAATAGACCGCCGACTTCCCGTACACCTACCCGATTCGCCCCGGAAAAAATTACCCTGTCTGTGAATACGTGTAAAGCCTGAGCTACATCCAAACAAAAGTGGAAAAAAGTACAAAAAAGTAAATAAAATCATTCGTCCTACTTCATCATATAGTAATCTCTGTATATTTTCTCTCAATTTAAAATTTCGTGTGTGCCGAAAGCTTGAACATGTTCCAGCTTTCAATTTTCTCGAAGTTCTTATAACCAATACATTCAAAAAAATCGTTACGGACTTCCCGCCAGATCACGTTCAAATCACATAATTCCTATGAGTCTCAAAAGTAAAAGCTCTTAGATTTATTAGTTCAGATTTTACTCATAGATGTTTTGCAAACAGTCGTGTGTTTTCGATGGAAAAAACAATTAAAAGCTCTGAGCTTTATTTGTTTAGTTCAAAATTAATGGCGGCAATGATTTTCCATGCTATACCATGGGCCTAGGATTTTTCAAGTATGCGTGCGGTAATGACGCTCCTTTGATTTTGTACAGCACCAATCCATGAAAAATCCTGGGCCCGCCGGCAGCTTGTAGGCAAAGTCCGTTATGTGGGAGGAGTCGACGGTCTATTCTTACTGGTTTGTGGTTGAAAGTATAAAATAGTTAACATAAACAACGGTCAAAACTCCATCAACGTTATTTATCTAAATCATGTCATTAATTAAGTGATTTACCATATATTTTCATGGTAGTTAATTATGTAATTTATGGGTGTTTTGTTTTTAGTTACGCCTCTCTATAATCGCAAAATGAATTGGAACAAATCCTTTCAACTGCAACTCTATATATAGCAACGAAAAAGTAAAACACAAACTGTTAAAAAATTATGTTTCATGGAAATAAATTCAATTTTTTAATTGTTAACTTAACACTTTTTTCATTTAATCATTTAAATTTACCCCGCCTAAACGAAGCGAGATAAACCCCACCTCACATAGTAACAAGTAAAAGTGTTATCATCGGCCTGGCCGATGCTTTGATACCCTCCACTGCATAAAAGTCATGCAAAATGTTTGCCATGCGAGTTAGTATGTGTCTAATATTAGTTTTGTATGGTAGGTAGCAGAACTACATTACCGACATAGACAATTTTCAATACCAACCTGACGACGGTTAAAAAAAGTCCTCTCACAAAATTTCATTCACCTAAGTCGATTCGTTTGGACGCTATCGTGCTTTCAACAGACAGAGAGAGACGTGGGCCTAATACTAGTTTTGTATGGGAGGTACCAAAACTACTTGACCGACATAGACCATTTTTAATACAAAGCTGATGGCTATAAATATAAGACCTCTCATGAAATTTCAGTTGCCTAAGTCGATTCGTTCGGACGCTATCGTGATTTCAACAGACAGAGAGAGACGTGGGTTTAATAGTGGTTTTGTATGGGAGGTACCAGAACTACTTGACCGACATAGCCCATTTTCAATACCAACCTGGCGACGGTAAAAAGAAGTCGTCTCACAAAATTTCATTCGCCTAGCTCAATTCCTTTGGACGCTATCGTGCTTTCAACAGACAGACAGACAGACGGACAGACAGACAGACAGACAGACAGACAGACAGACAGACAGACAGACAGACAGACAGACGGACATGGCTAAATCGATTCAGAATGTGATCCTGATTCAGAATATATATACTTTATAGGGTCTCCGGTGAATCCTTCTTGGCGTTACAAACGTAATGGCAAAGTGAATATACCTTCCTGTGGAGGGTATAAAAAGTGTTTGTATCTAACTCCTCTACAAAAAATCGTTAACAATTTTTGGCGCCAAAGTTATTGTATTCGTGCCAAATGGTATATCTGACAGCCACACACGCTTTCCAACGAAAGTTGCAAATACGCAGCTAAACTTAATAGTAAAATTCACACAAAATGTCTTGAAGCTTTGCCAAGCCACTTATCATTATCGAGAAACTGGATTTACCGATAACACAAGTGGAAGTTAATAGGGCTTTGAATAATATTAAGGAGAGCAAAGCCACGGGATAGAATGGAATTCCTGCTGAATTCTATAAATACAGCACAGATCGCTTCAGGCGAAAACTGACTGATGCTTTGAATATAATAGCCGTGTTTTATTATGCCCATGATCTGAACCGTATTAGATCAGCATAGGTAATAAAACAAACCAGGATCAATTGTAATTTTTCTCTTGACGTGTGGCATTACTGAAAGAACTTGACGTTAATTCCTTCAAAATTTGACGTTTCTAATGTAAACAAAACCGAAATGTGTTAAAAAAAAACCTCAAGCTGGGCTGCATTCCAGATTCGACTATTTTAACTAAATTAACAACGATTGTTTATTTAGTTACTTTTTGGAATCTGGGACAGCTATTGTTACTAATGACATGTAGTATGAACGAAATGAACCACACTTTTGCCTCTGGTTAATTTAAACTTCCCCTCCTTCGAACTGTCACAGCTTGTCAACGCTGTAGTTAAAATCACAAACCAGTAAGAATAGACCGCCGACTTCCCGTACACCTACCCGATTCCCCCCGGAAAGAATTTCCCTGTCTGTGAATACGTGTAAATATCAAAATTAATGGCGGCAATGTTTTTCTTAGCAATACCATGCGACCAGGATTTTTCAAGTATGCGTGCGTTAATGGCGCCCCTTTGATTTTGTACAGCACCAATACATGAAAAATCCTGGTCTCGCCGGCAGCTTGTAGGCAAAGTCCCTTATGTGGGAGGAGTCGATGGTCTATTCTTACTTGTTTGTGGTCAAACCTGGAATGCAGCCCTGATGTACTAGCCCTACAACTCATGATTAATAGACCAGCTGAATACTGTAAAATATGGAACCTAGTGGTCAACACCGAAAAATCTAAAGTTATGGTTTTTAAAAACGGCTTCGAAAGAAAGGCAAGAGAAGAAAATTGGAAATACGACGGACGAGTACTAGAAGTAGTCAAAACATATTCGTATCTGGGAGTCGAATTCACATTCAATATGAAGATGGAGAAACATTTAAAAATTAAGTAAGGCCAAATCTGCAATTTGTATACAAACTGAAAAAAAAAATCTTTAACAACAATGTTATATCTCTCCAAACAAAGCAAAGAGTATTTAATGCCACTGCTAAAGACATTTTGTTTTATTCTGCTCAGGTCAGAAATACGAGTTGGTGGAATATCTGCTCCGTTTCATTTTGAGAAAAATATTCTTTTTGCCTATCAATACATCTAAATATATGTATTATTTGGAAACACGGCTTCCAACAATGTTTATCTCAACTTTAAAACTCAACGCGGATTACATTAGGCGTATTTTTTTGGGAAGTGAGTATAACAAAACCAAAAGTGAGTATAACAAAACCAAAAGTGAGTATAAAAGTTTTGCATGTAAAAGTAAAAGTGAGTATAAAAGTTTTGCATGTAAAAGTAAAAGTGAGCTAGCTTTAGATTCTCAAAAAAATACGCCTATTCTAAAGAATTTGCATACGGATGGAAACAGAATTCCGTTCAAGATATTGCAATGCAATTCGCACCAGCAAACTGTGGTATTGTTCTGAATTTCTCAGCAGATAATACAGCCGAGTGGAAAAAAACACTGTATGAAGTAATAACATTAACTGACGAAAATGGAAGATATGCGCTCATAGAAAGAGCAAGGGCATCTTCTGAAAGGCTCTTTTATTCAAAGTGTTACCTGAACCTCAACGAAAGAAATTAATGTCGTTTTCGGTTGGTCGTCCAGAACCATCCGAAGGAATTCTCCGCGATTCTGAATTCAAATCCAGAAGCAAATTTCTCTTCTTTTCAGTAGAAGAACTGTCAGTTGAGTGCCAATCGAACGCTTTCAGAAGCGTTCGGATTGTTTCCGGATGGTTCTGGGCGACCAACCGAAAACGACATTATGTCGATTTTCATTGGGCTTTTACCGTTTTGCCCTCAGATCTCAGATTTTTCCTGCCCAATGGTACATGAAATGAGATTACTTTTTGTTTGCATTTGTGTTGGTGTGTTATTTGACAATCAGCTATTTTTTTTATTGCAATTTGTGTTTACAAAATCAAATGTCTCTTGCTTTGGTATTGGTGAAAGTATGTGCGAATCTCGCCCTCGAATCGAGATTCGCAAAAGTGATTTGAATCTTTAAAAAAGTGCTTTTTTTTTACCAATGGAAAATTAATTTGACAGACAGCTGATTCCTAGAGCAGAAAAACTGGTCTGAATCTGAAAAAAAGTGCTTTTTCTTGCCGAATGGAAATCGACATTAAACGCGTTAAAGCCTCATAAACTGCGGAACCTGCAGAAATTTATCTCCTTGTAAATTAACTGTCAGATTTTGTGTGGAGAATAGTTTACGCAGACCTCGTAAACCGCTGAAAGTTGCAATAACACAAAAAATTTTAAACTTTGACACACAGTCGTATGAATTGTTTGTTTGATTCCAGTTTTACAGTAGATTTACGCAATTACGTTTTCGAGGGGTATTCACTTAAAGCACCGCAGAAATTTATACATTTACGAGCTGCATAAATTTATCAGATTAAGTGAATACCCTTAATATTTCCATAGTACCTATCTGCAATAGGAACATAATTGGATCAATCTTTAAAATTAGAGGGGAAATGGTACTACAGTCCTCATCAAAGCGAAGGAACAGATATATGCACACTTTGCAATTTGTAAGGAGGCGCTGTCATATAGTATCATCAAAGAAAGTTTCTAACCAGTTGCAGTGCAGTAATCTGTTTTACCATTACCGATAGAAATCCAAGACATCAAGAACAGCGGATTTAACTTATCTAAGAGCTGTTTAATATAAGTTCTAAAAAAATTCTTAAAGATATTAGAATCATAATTTTGTTTTAACTAAACTAAAAGTCAAAAGAATCCAAATTTTGTTTTAACCGAACTAAAAGTTCACTGAATTTAATTTTCGCTTCATCAATTTCACACTGATAACTTGAAACCTAAAAAAATTTTAATTTTGTTTGTTTAGTCAAATCAATTAAATTGCCTGCCTCTGGCAGACGACATAAATTTGTCATGCCTATGTAATTATTTATTATTAGTAAAATAGTGAATTGTACTTTTATGAACCAAAGAATAAAGAACCTATCTATCTATCTAGTAAAATTCAGCTTTTTCAATTAATTATGTTTATAATTATGCTATTATATCCTCCATAAAAATCTCTCTTTTTTGGGCACTTAATTTTTAAAGATTGCGGTTGGTTGTGAGATCCGTAAAAGGGATCTATACCTACCTAATATACTATCGAAATAATAGATGAAATAACTACAATAACTCAATTTACCCCATATTTGGAATCCGTTCTATGAGCACATTGATCTGAAATCCACCTCCTACATCCATTGGAATACCCGAATTTGGCTCAAGTGCCATAAAGAATTCGTGTTTCTCTTTTTCGGGTCTTAGGCCTTCAATCTGCTCCAAGTAATACGGATCAGCTTCATAAAAATGAGGATATGACATGAATGTTGTTGAACCAAATTGACATGGTTCCATGTTCATAACACCTGCTCGCTCACATTTGCCATGAACGCAAAAACATTTAGTTTCCGGATACATAGTACCTAAAAATATAAACCAATATAATACGTTTCTCAACGTCAATTCAACAGCTAACCATTGTCTACCGATCGCCGGCCACCAGAAAATTTTAAAGCCTTCACTCCATGAATTTCCACTGTTTCTGTGTAATCTAACGGTATTGTTCGACATATATTCGGTGGATAAAATTCAATAGAATCTCCCTCTTTCAAATTCGGTGGAAAAAATTCTCCAAGTGATCCATTGACCATTCCACAGTAGGAGTCATAATACCCAGTATGGTTTTTTGAATTCCACGTATTGATCTTACCCATTTTCGTAACGTCAACACCACCGGTATGCATGTTGAGAAGTCCATTGAAATTGGAGCTTCCATTGCGCTATGAATATATTAAAAAAACAAATGTTTATATAAACAATATCGGCTAAAAGCTTAGACTTACCATATAAAAATATCCAACACGATCATATAGAATTTCGTCCATGCCTTTTGAGATCATGGTAAGTGCACTACCAATATCCAGCATTGGGTCTTGATAACCAAAGAATAGCAATTCGTTTGCGGTTTTAGTCACCGATAGCTCTTCTTTGTATAAAGAAAGTGCAGCTTGCAAACTTTGCCTCTGAAAAAATCCTGCATCGCGGTTCTTATAAGCAGCTGCCTTTGGAAAACAGGAAAGAGTAGACGGATCAATTTTAATTTAAATTTAAAATCGTTGATTTTATTTACCCATGCAACCATATTTATTGTCGTGACTATATCACTTAGACTGCCATTACTGCCATCAGCATCGAAATGAAAGTAACTCTTTTTGCGGAATGTTACTGAACCATTTTGTGGATGAAAATCAATGTCAACTTTGTCCGAGTTCTCTTTATAGCGGTATGGCCCAAGTTCTTTGAATCTGGGTTTGATTGAGTGATTTGTAAATTCGTGCGGATTCGTCCAATTAAATAGATAAATGTCTAGATTCAAGGGTAGCGGTGGGGATTTCCAATCAGCATAGGCGGGAGATGTAGGACTGAGAGCCATCTCCTGGATATAAGAAAATAAATATGATTTTTATTTGATGATTACAACTATAATATAATGCAAGACATATTTTTGGCACGATAATTTTTTGATAGCTGAAAAAGTTATTTTTCACCACGATAGTGTCAGAAAAATACCCGAGGATAATTATGCCCCTAGTGTAGCACACAACTGAACTTAGTTGAGTTGTCTTCAATTCAACTCATTTTTCACACAACCAAACTAACTAACAACTCATAGACAACCACCGCCATTTTTCTTGTGTTTTGACAGACAACTTTTCTATCAAGGTTGTGTATGACGGTATGACAATACCGGATTTTGAATTACAACCAAGACAACTGTAGTTGTAGTTGTCTTACACAATAGGGACATATATTTAGCCCAATTGACAAACGCCCTTAAAATAAATGTTACTCCTCGCTTCCCCACTCAGTAATAAATCACTATAGCCCCATAAGTAACCTGAAAGAACTTTTAAAATAGCCATACTCCCTCCTTTCTTCTCAGCCCGTCTTTAAGTAACATTTACTAATACGGTGGCCGGAGGGTGTCACCAATTCGACACTGAAAATTTTTTTAAAATGTTTCGAGTAGTTCGAGAGATTGCCCTTACCGTAGTTTACCCCTCCCACCCTCCTCTTCTTAAGTCTATATACTGATACGACGGATGTCGCCATTTAAACGTTGAACGAATTTTTAAAATCAACCGAGGGGTTCTATAGATTCCATATTATTTTCTGTGAGGTCTCGCTTATCTACGCTATCTGCGCTGATAAACCACAATCGGTGGACCACTTGGAAGTCAACATTGGCCGACTCAAATTGCAGATATATGACCACAGCTGATGTGAACACAGCGGTTAGTGTGCTGGACTAATTAATGTTCGATCACCGGAAAAACCCAAATTACAATTTAAGAATTTTTTTTAGAGTAACTGTCCAACATTTCTTAATTCAGCCGTTCGAACTCGGCATACAATTTGATGTCCCTTCCATCCGCCCCAAAAAATTAAAATTCACTTGTTGCGAAAAGCTAGGGTGCCTATAAAGAACTGATACGCTAACAATTTATTTATTTGTTTTTAGCTTTAAAAAACTCACATTATAAAGGCTGTTCCCTAATTCACGCAACATTTAAATTTTGCGCCATTTAATAGATGCCGACGGAAAAAAAGATAGCAATGTGACAGCTGACAGATCAGGGCTAGTAAGGCGTCGGTCATAGCCATCAGAAAAGTCAATCCGAAACAGAACAATACTGACACATTTAACCATAGCATATCATAAGAACTCAGGGGAATACTTGGTGAAACTGGTTGAAAAGTTAAGCAGAAAAAGTTTTTCGTACGGAAAAATTAATAAATTCGTTTTCTAGAAAAGTTATAGATCAATTGCTTATTTTTTTTAGATGAACTGACTTATAATTCCAAAGCAACATTTTAAGACCAAGATTGAGTTCAACGATTAAGTTTAAGTCACAAAACAGTAAGAATAGACCGTCGACTCCTCCCACATAACGGACTTTGCCTACAAGCTGCCGGCGGGCCCAGGATTTTTAATGGATTGGTGCTGTACAAAATCAAATGAGCGCCATTAACGCACGTATACTTGAAAAATCCTAGGCACATGGTATAGCATGGAAAATCATTGCCGCCAATAATTTTGACATTTACACGTATTTACAGACAGGGTAATTTTTTCCGGGGAGAATCGGGGCTGCATTCCAGGTTTGACTATTTTAACTACAGCGTTGACAAGCTGTGACAGTTCGAAGGAGGGGAAGTTAACTAAATTAACCAGAGGCAAAAGTGTGGTTCATTTCGTTCATACTACATGTCATTAGTAACAATAGCTGTCCCAGATTCCAAAAAGTAAAAAAAAGTAAAATAGTCGAATCTGGAATGCAGCCCGGGTAGCTGCACGGAAAGTCGGCGGTCTAGCTCTTACTGGTTTGTGGTTTAAGTGCTTCAAAAAAGCAAATAAACATTTTTTCGGTTGCATTAACTGCTAGCTATAAACGGGGCCTAAAAATAGGTCCTATTCGTGTAATCGGCCGTTTTTGCGATCAGAATTGGCCATCCAGATCTTGCGATTTAACGCTATTGGACTTTTTTCTTTGACTTTGAAGTCAAAGGTATATGCAAACAAGCTCACGACCACCAACGTCTTGAAAGAGAAAATAGGGAAGTGTATAAATGAAATTCAGCCACATTTAAGAAAGTTTCAATAAAAGAGTACGTACCTACTTGCCATCAGCAAAGCCGTGGCGGCCATTTATCCGATGGCTTTCCTGGAGAGCACTGCATCATTAAGCTTTTAGTAAAACCTCTTTCTACTGCAGATACCTGCGTTAAATAGATTTTAATTGCACTATGCGAACTCGCCAAGCACCCTTGGAGGTCAGATGTGAACTGCGAACTTAGCTCAATACGGCAACGGCATACGCCTGACTCACTGGACGAGCTGCAATGTGCAGATTTATTACAATACAATCACGGAGGGACTTTCCTGTTCAATGAAGCTATACCTGATTTACAGGGTAACATTTGTTAGTGGCTGAAATCATTTTAACTGGAATATATTCTATTCTCCACTTGAAGGTTCATATGACCTTATTGCCAAGCTCGTTGCCAAACCCGATCCAGCCTAGGATCTAGTATTTATTCGATTTAAAAGAGATTCAACGTAGACACGCATGATACGCCCATTTAATTGTGTTGCATCAATATTTTCCCTTTTGTAAATGTAAATGTGGTAAACTAGCATTTATCCGCGACTTCGCTAACGTTACAAAAGTACCTAGTGTGCTTTGCTACGTGCTCGATAGGATGATAAAAAATCCTCCCCATGCAAAATGAATTTCCCGTCCAATCTAACTACTATAGAGTGTAGAGTACACAAACCGAGTTTGAAGTCGATCGGTTGGAAAGTAAAAATTTTCTAATTTTCCCCAAAATTCTTCTAAGTGCTCACTTTGTCCATAAAAGGAAATTTGTTTCAGTTTCCTAGCTCTTACGATTGGGCTGGGCGTTGATCACCATTTAGTCAGTACAAATTGTTTTATATATGCGATTTAAAAACTCAACCCTACTTAACCACTAATATTAAAAGTTACCTATGGTAGCCCTAGCCACAATTAACTTTCAAAATGGAATAGCGAAATTGCAAGATAACAAAGCAATTGGTTGATTACAAAAATTAATGTACGTGCTTCTGTAGAAGAATCATTGACCGGCATACAACATGTAGAATTACTCTGATGTTTCTTAATTTTTGCTTCACCCTTGAACTTACAGAAAATCTGTCACAGCTATACATGTACATAGGCGCATCGTCGCATTATTTTTCGCTTCTGACAACAATTCGCTTGTGAGTTAAGAGAATATATGCCGAATCAAACCGTCTGATTTGAGAAAATTTCTAACGCCATGTACGGTACTGTACAGTGTACATTGATATCAGTTAAGGATTTAGACAAGATGATAGGTTGTCATGTCTTCAACATCATATTCCTTATATTTTACAAAAACGCCACAACAACGAAAAAATAGTGTATGGAGATTTGAAGTTGAAAGACTGCAACCGCAGCAAACAGCCCGAACCTTCGCCGATCGCGTAACCCTCAACCTAACGAGAAGCCCTATTCCACCTTAATCAACTGCCGAAAACAAATGGTATCGACGCCAGTAGGCCAGGTTTCACCTGAACCGGACCATCCCCACGAAACCTCAGGTTTGATGAAGAATGCCGGGAAGCCCATGCATATCAAAGCAATTCGCCTATAAAGCGGCGCAAAAGGCTAGAGCGGCTCGTAAGCTCTACGAACAGAATAACATCCGCTTCTGAGGAGGAAGAAGAAGGAGCACGAATATCGCGCGGTGGACGAAATGGAGAGGCCGGAAAATGACGCCAACATAAACCAGCGCTCTTGGTTCGGAGCGAGAAATAAGTGAAATAAAATAACGAACCATCTTGGATTTCTCCATAGAATGCTAGAGACACCTATTGGGCGTCAGAGAATTTACGAAATAAAACGGTTGAAATTGAAATTGTTGCGTTACTGTTTAAGGTAGATGGCATTGGAAAACGGGAGCCAATGCGACAACCATCTTTGAATTCTCCATAGAATGCTAGAGACACCTATTGAGCGTTAGTGAATTTGGCAAGTAAAACGGTTGAAATTCAAATTGTTGCATCATTGTTAACAATAGATGCAACTTCAAAAAAGTGTAAATTTCCAAATTATTCCGCTCCCAACCAAGAGGGCTAGTGGTTATGTTGGAACCAACGCGAAGACGTCTACTAGCAGTCCATATTATAGTATGTCAATGGACTCAACATGGACGAATCGGACAAAACGTCGCAATCGACAGCTCTATAACTTTGAGATTGTAAGGTAGTATAGTTCGGCTCTGCTATAGGTTAGGTTAGGTTGTGGGTTGTATCCTCAAGAGCTTCCTCATCACCGCAGTCTCTGCAAAGTTCTTCTTCTGTTAAGCTCATTTTCTTTATATGGTACCGCAGAGTGTTGCGCCCTGTTATGATACCTACGAGGGTGGACAGGGATTTCCTATCCTTCCGCATTATCTTCTCGGTTTTGGATTCATTGAAGGACGGCCATAGCATTCTTGTGGTATTACAAGTGTTTAAGGTGTCCCATAATGCGTTCGCCTCTCTTGTGGCTTTTCTCCCTGCTTCAAGCTTGAATGTGCAAGGCCGGATGTCCGCAGAGGGCTCAGCTTGTTCTGAAACAGCTGTCGAACCTTGTCTTCCTAATTCGACTGCTTTCTCATTGCCTGGAATGCCTTCATGTCACGGAACCCCAGCAGAGTGATATCTTGTGATATCAAGAGCCCTAATTTCTTCGCGACAGCACTTCACAAGCTTCGATTTTATTTCTGGTGCAGTTAGGGCTCTGCTATAAACGCTGATAACAACATCTCAGAAGAAATTAAATGAAGAATAACTCTTGACAACCGTTGGCTGTTTCTTTATGTTGAGAAGTACCTAGTAGAGCCCTATCTCTAAGAACTAAGGAGATTATATATAAGACCTTGATTATCCCAGTCCTGCCTTTAAAGCGGATAATGATATCCGTAGTCGCTTTGGAGGAGGAGATTCATCTATGAACTATACGAGGTGTACACCGATATTGTCCTAGTCAAAAAATTGCGCGTCAGTTGTCTAAGATGGCTGGGACACGTAGAGCGAATGGACAAGAGCGCTCCGTCCCGAGGAGTTTTCAACTCCAATCCAGAGGGACAGCATAATAGATTAGTGCTCAACTGATGGATTCAGTTAGCCAAAGACCGAGCTATAGCTAGAGAGGCGTTCTGTTTGAGGCCCAAGTCCACCCTGGACTGTATAGCGCCACCTAAGGCTGCAGTTATAGCTATCAGTAAAATGCATCCGTAAAAAAATGGTTTCACTTTTTTGGAGCACTTTAACTTAATTGTTGAACTCAATCTTGGTCTTAAAATGTTGCTTTTGAATTATAAAACTAATTCGTAAAAAAAAATTAAGCAATTGATCTTTAAATTTTCTAAAAACAGAATTTCTTTATTTTTCCGTACGAAAAACTTTTTCTGTTCAACTTCTCAACCAGTTTCACAAAGTATTCCACTGAATTCCTATGATATGCTATGGTTAAATGTTTCAGTTTTGTTCTGTTTCGTGTTTTTACGAATGGACTTTTCTGATAGCTATAACTGCAGCCTAAGTAAGTAATCTCTGTTTCCTTGGGCCAAGGAGGAATCTCTATATTTATGAAACAACGTGGAAAAAACGAAAACCACAAAATCGATTGAGCTCAAACTTACAGATGATCTTAGGTATGACCAATCCTGTGCTCCTGTGAAGATTGGTCAAAATCTGACAAAAGGCACAGCTGAAAAAAAATTGTCGCCTGTAATATTCAACCAATGTAGCTGATTTCTTTTTAATGTCAGTAATTACGGTGATCAATTGATAGGCCAAAAAAATTGAAAAAATAATTAAAAAAGCAAAAAAAAAGGCTGGCGAAGCCTGCGGGGGTTCAACTAGTTTAAGTATAAAGAATAAACTACAAATAAAAATCCTATAGGCTAGGCCTATGCCATGCCAGTGCTACTAACCTACATGCAAATGTTAACAACATTTATTTTCTTATGAGTTATGATTATGAGTTATGGACTAACGTAGAATAATAAAAATGGAAACGAGGTAAGAATCATTAAAAAGTTACATAGGTATGTACTTCGATTACACACTATCGGAGTCAATTATTGTAAATCACTCAATTTTGCTACCACCGTTAATCGAAATAGTGCAGTTGCTAACAAACAGTTTTACATCCAAATCTATAACAGTTTTAACCTTATCTTTTGCATGTACATATACAATATACATACACATATCATAATCACTTATATGCAACTGTTAGTGTATTTATATTAAAAAGACAATAATGCAATATATTTCAAAGAAGTAGTCTTTAGATTAGTTTTTTAATAAAAACTAGAAAATAAAATACAAAAGAAGAACTTTGTCTGCCTGCTCTTAATCATTTACACATTATCAGGAGATAAGGAAACATACTTAGAATCAATTTCAAATGGAAATAAGTAATTACCTACAAATTGAATTGAATTTTAATCATCTAAAATGTAATTTTTTCTATTAAATTCTTTACCCAAATCGATTTCAATTAAACCCATAGGCTTGCAATTTCGCATATATGTACCTATATTTTTCTGAATGTCATTAGATTTTGTTTTTTTTTTTTTTAAATTTGTTCACATCATGTATGAGTATACGTTGTATGCAGATAACATGCATTTCGGAGTGGCCATACGCATTTTTATAGTTAGCTACTTAAAAAATGTTTTCACAAATTTTAAAGTTGTTCTTCTTAAAATTTCGATATCAAATTGAAACGAATAATCACCTGGGCTATACCTTCTTAAGTATCTACATAAAAAAACATTAACACATGGGGAAAACAAATCAGCTCCGGTCGATAACGTACACTATCTTGTGACAAGAAAGAGTTCAGTTTCAGTCTAATCGCAATTTCGTATGAAACACAAATCTTTTAAATTTTTTCGTCGACCATATTCGAAATAGGAAAAAGGGTGAACTGATTACAGTTGGCTTATCAGAGATTTTTTTTTTATGAATAAATGACATAAAGAAAAACAAAAAGCAGTCGATTCTGTTATGATAATCTATCTCATCCAGCTTAAATGGAAAATGGTATAGTACGCTTGATATTTGCACTGATGTTGGCCACCTTGTTGCAACAGAGTGCATTTTTCGAATTTATTATTCAAACCTGCAGTTGGTAGGATTGAAACTAACTGCTATTTTCATTTAATGCGGATTAGGATTAATTTTACGATTAGTATAGGAATGAAACTTGATTCACTTTCTACGTAGCTACATATTAATCGATTGGAAGATTAGGGGGTTAACGTTTAGACAGTATTTAAGATAACCGAGAGATAATCGTGTATTTACTTTGTTATTGACTTGCGTTTTTATGATAATAGGTTATGATAAAGAAAGTACCTATACTTTAAGTGCATATGTACCTACCTACGTTTTCGATTTTAATTAGAAATGATTAACTATAACACTTTTGAAGATCACTACAAATGAAAAATAAGCATAGTTATCATAAGTATCCATTACGAAGCATATTGTTCTCAAAACTACAGGCATTTTGCATATAGAATAGGAGCCCACTAAATAAATGAACGCAGTCATTGTGTTTTTTTTAATCTTTAACGAGACATTTTTGTTTTTTCTTGTCTCAACGATGTAGGTAAAAATAAGTCAAAATAGAGATAAGGGGCTCCTCCAAGGCTCCAAGCTCATCGGCATCTCTGGATAAGCATAATTAAATTTAAACATGCGCATTGGAAGTAATCTTAGGGATCTTACCGCTAGACTTATTTATTAAGAAAACAGCGGCCCTAACATCAGCACTTCGTCTGCATTGAGATGCGAAATGTCACAATAGGGGTACCATCTATGGACACAGAAGGATCCTGGAGCTTGTCAAAAACGAGATTAGGGAGCTGAACATGCCTATGGATGGTGTAACAAAGGTGCGTGTTATGGAAAGGAATCACAATAAATATCCTAATAGCACTAATAGACAACCAGGCGGTGATTATATGCATGGAGCGGACAACCATCACAACATCACTGGCACTGGAATGTGTATTCAAGCTCAATAAGTGGTCATCTAAAAATCAGGTAACACTGACTTGGGTACGAGGACACATAGGGATCGACGGCAACGAAAAGGCGGACTCCCTTGCAAACAGGGGACAATTGAAAAGTTGCTGGGACCAGAACCATTCTCTCCAATTGGTAGAGGAATGGTAGAACAGCTGATTCACAAATGGATCATTGCAAAACACCTGAGAAGGTGGTCAACCGTGGAACAATGTAGACAAGCTAAAATGGCAATACAATGGCCGACCTGCTCCACTCAGAGAAAGGTTCTAAGCATGAGTCGAAGAACATTGCAATGGGTGGTGGCGTTAACTACAGGTCATGGTAATTTCGGGTATCATTTAACGAAGATGGGCCTTAGGGAGGATGATACTTGTAAGCTATGCCTGGAGGAATCTGAGACAGCGGCACATCTATTGTGTCAATGTCCAGCTTTGGCTGGCAGAAGAATGAGGATCTTGGGAAAACATTGGGTCGAGACCCATTCGATGAAACAGATCTCACATAAACAGTTGCTAGCGTTAACACTAGGAATCGAACTCAGGGAAGAACTCTGGAGAAGTCCAGAGAGTATCTCTGGGTAAGGTTTATAGTGCGGCAGGGAGACGAAAAGAGACCCAACAATGGTGGTCTGATTCGAATATCTCTCGGAAGTTATATATATAGGTTATGACAGCAGCTCACCTAAACGGGGATCGACTCTTTTGAGCGGAAACTATGAAACAGCAACATTCCAAGAAGGACGACAAACAGGGATATTATCTTTTAAACACATTGAAGCAGTAAAACAACAGATGTGTCAATAAAAGGTTCAACATTCCAAGAAGGACGACAGACAGGAGTATTGTCTTTTGGACATATGGAGGGATGTGAGCACCAAGCAAGAAGCCGCGGCTTAGGTAGAGAATAAGGATATAAATAGTAGTGTTTCGTATTTTGTAAAGTTAGATTTTAAGAAGATAACAATAAAGGAAGAGCTCTTGCTCTCAAAGAAATTTTAAAAACTATTTTTTATTTTTAAAGTTAAAATTTATATATAAAAAAAGAATGTCAAAAGTAATATTTTGCATGGAAAAAATAATACATAGAAACAAACGACACACAGTCGGCACCAGAGATTTTGAAGTAAAGTCCGGTCTTGTTTTAATTGAAGTAACTTAGTTTAGCCTGTAATTTAGTGTTTTTTAGACGAAAATCTTAAAGCAGTGAATTTAACATTTTGTTAAAGTGGGTCTTGAAGTCCATTGCACCTGTTCTGAGCGTGGGGTGAAAATAAGCTAAGAAAAGACGGCAAAACAATGAATGAAATAGCTAAGGTCGTAAAGTATTCTTAAAAAAAGTCCTAAAAAGTATTCACACCTTGCCATTCAAGTCCCAAAGTAGAAACCAGAGGCAGAAAACAAAAAACGACTCCACAATTAGACAAACTGTTAATACGACTATGCAAGAGGAAACCATTTTTTTCTTCCACAGACCTAAAAAATGAGTTAAACGCACCAGTTACAAGTCGTAGATACAATAAGAGGTAGATTAAAGGAAGCAGGTCTTTCTGGAAGAAGTACCAGAAAAGTTCCATACTTCAGAAAAAAAAATTAAACAGAGACTAAGTTTCGCCAACACACATCTCCACCGTGCTAACTGGAATAACTTCTTATTGTCGGATAAAACCAATGTCAATTTATTTGGTTTCGATAGGAAAATGTACGTCAGACGACCAAAGAATTCCGAATTCGATCCCAATAATTCAAAGAAGACAGTTAAACATAGCGGAGGAAATTTAATGTTGTGGGGGGTGCTTTTCAGGATCTGGGGTTGGTCCACTTTTCATGATAAAGGATAAAATGTGCCATAGACTACGTGGAAATCTTAAACATTGTTATGCTACCATTTGCTGAAGAGGACATGCCTATTTATTGAGAGTTTATGCAAGATAATGACCCCAACCACTCCTCAAAGCTGTCCAAAGAATGGTTTCATAAGAACAAAACCAATGTTGTGAAGTGGCCATCACAATCTCCTGATCTTAACCCGATAGAACATTTATGGGGCGTTCTTAAGCGCTGGATCGGCGGCTGCAGAGCCAAAAACATGGAAAAACTGTGGTCTATTATTCAAAATGGCACTATATAACTCCCGAAACTTCTGACAAGTTGGTTCATTCCATAGGATGAAGATGTGAAGCAGTTATTAAAAATAAGGGCGCAACGACCAAGCATTAAGATGATATTAAACACTTTTAGTGTAAATTAATTGTAGTGTATTTATGTAACTTGGCACCACATACAATATATTTAGTATTTGGCAGCATTGCATGAGTTTCGGTGCATGATCAAGATGGCCACTCTCTTCTGGATTTGGCAAGAAGCAGTAACCCCTTTTTCCATGTAGTTTCAGTGTTCAATAAAATACATATTCAAGTTTACTAAGAACTGCGTTTCATTTAATTAATGGTAGAACAAATACTACATTGGCGACGAGGTGTGTTTGAACATCAGATAGTGAACGACGAAATATTAAATTGTGCGAAAAAGGACGAAAAGTGCAGTCACATGATTACGACGCATATAATATAACTACGACGCAGTTTCAATTATGACGCACAATACGACAAATATTCCACAAGGAGTTTTTAGCATCCCTAATTTCAACCACGATGCTCAAAATTGGACGATTTATAAAGGACGACTAGAACAATTTCTGGTACAAGCTGATATAACAACGTCCGAAAAAAAGAGAGCAGCTTTGGTGAATTTGTTAAGTGATGGGACATACGAAATAGTTCATGGTCTGTGCAGTCCTGTTAAACCGGGCGACAAAACATACGAACAATTGATTAAATTAATGGACGATGCTTTTACGATCCCGACGATTTTATTTTGCGAGCGCAAACAGTTCTACGCAGCAAAAAAAGAGGACGATGAAACTGCGCAGGAATATGTATTACGTCTACGTACTCTAGCCAAGTCTTGTAATTTTGGTGAGCGTTTGGAGAGTATGTTGATTGACAAATTCGTAATAGCCATGTCTGGAGTAACCTTCGACAAGTTATGCGACAACAAAGAACTTACGCTAGCTAGTGCATTGGAAACGGCAAAAAAACATGAAAAGCGATACGAGGATTCATCAGCAGATATCCAAAACGAACGTGTACATGCAATTAAAACGAAGTATCAACAGAGACAACGCGAACAACGATGTGGACCATCACACGGCAAACAACAGCAACAGCATCATTACGACAGCAAGAATAAAAAGTTCGCTGCAAAGGAACAGGGTAAGAATTTTGGTGTTTGTTCTCATTGTGGTTTTACAAACCACAAACCGCAGAACTGCAAATATAAAGACGTTAAATGCTATAATTGTAATAGAGTAGGGCACATGGCATCAATGTGTAAATGTCCTAGTACCAGTAAAGTTGCTAAAAAAATATAATTGCTAAAGTTGACGAAGATAGCTCGGACGAAAATATTTATAGTATAACATCAACTAAAACATGTAATCCATTAATGTTGAAACTAAAATTGTTTGAAAGATCTCTGAAATTTCAAGTAGATACGGGAGCAGCTATATCTGCAATTCCCTACGATATTTATTTACAATATTTTCGTCAAAATAAACTTAATTACGACAACAGCATTGTTTCAGGCTACGGAAAAAATAGACTTACGGTTAAAGGTTCTTTAATTTGTAACGTAAATTACAATAACATCGAAGACGAATTTAAATTTCTAGTTATTGATGGAGGAGAAAGTCCAATAGTCGGTAGAAATTTTCTTAAACATTTTAAAGTAAGAGAATTACAGCTAAATTCCATTATATCCGAAGAAGAACAACTTAAGTCTATTATTTCCAAACATGCATGTCTATTTACGAATGAGTTCGGCAAATTAAAGCACTGTAAGATTCATTTAGACATGAACGAAAACACGAAGCCAATTTTTGTTAAAGCTAGACCGATTCCATTTGCTTTTCGAAAAGAAGTAGAAAACCAATTAATTGACTTAGAAAATCGCGGAATCATAACTAGGACTGAAAATACTGAATGGGGAACTCCGTTAGTACCAATCTTAAAAGCGGATGGTAAAATTCGTATTTGTGCCGACTATAAGATTACGGTTAATAAATTTCTTAAAGATTCCAATTATCCTTTGCCACGAATATCCGACATCTTAGTTGGTTTAGGGGGTGCAAAGTACTTTTCCAAAATCGATTTAGCAAAGGCATACAATCAAATCGAGTTGGACGATGAATCCAGAAAGGTAGTCACATGGAGCACTCATGTCGGAAATTTTTGTATGAACAGATTGCCTTTTGGTATTAAATCAGCAACTGGAATCTTTTAACGAGAAATAGAAAAGGTTTTAGGCGGTATTAAAGGAGTTGTTAGTTTTCTGGACGATATAATAATTACTGCTCCAGATTTTAAAACGCATAACCAGCGACTAAACGAAACTTTTAAACGATTGCAAACTTCAGGTTTAAAGATTAATTCAAAGAAATGTATTTACGCGAAATATCAAATGGAATATCTAGGATATATCGTTTCCGATAAAGGTATTTTCAAAATTAGCCGGAATGAGACAATTAAAAACTTTCCACAACCAACTTGCATATCAGACGTACGTTCATTTAGCGGGTTAGTAAATTACTACGGCCGTTTTATTCCAAATTTAGCCACAAAAATGTCACCCATTTACGATTTGCTGAAACGAGAAAACGGAAAATTTAAGTGGTCACTGCCGGCTCAAAAAGCATTTGAGGGTATAAAAGACGAAATAATTTCTGATACAGTGCTTGTGCACTTTGATCCAAAGTTACCATTGGTGTTAACTTGTGATGCTTCCAATGTAGGGATTGGGGCTGTGTTGGCACATAAGTATCACGACGGTTCTGAAAGGCCAATTGAGTTTGTGTCGCGGTTGCTTTCAAAAGCGGAGCAAAACTACGGAGTAATAGAAAAAGAGGCTCTTGCCATTATTTATGCCACGAAAAAGTTCTACCAATATCTCATTGACAATTATTTTGAATTGGTAACCGATCACAAACCTCTTTTGGCCATTTTCGGTGAGCATAGAGGAATACCTCAAATGCAGACAAGTCGACTTCAAAGGTGGGCACATCAACTTTCGGCTTTTCGGTACGAAATACGATACGTAAAATCCGAAAATAATGTCGCAGACGCAATTTCTCGTTTTCCACTTAAAGTAAATGAAACCGACATAGACGACCAAAAATGTAAAATTGACTATTTGAACCGCGTTGAAACTAACAAAGACATTTTTGTCGACGCTGACTTGATTCGCAGGGAAAGTGTCAATGACAAAGTTATTTTTGAAGTTTTAAAAGGGGTGCGTTCAGGTAAATTTAGTCGGAAAAATATTAATGATGAGTTTACACCTTACGAGAAGCGATTAAACGAGCTTCACGTTAAAAATGGAATTTTGATGTGGGGTCACAGAGTGGTGATTCCGCATTCTGTACGAAACTTAATTCTTGGTCAAATACATCGTACTCATTTGGGTATTGTTAAAACCAAATCTTTACTACGATCGTATTTGTGGTGGCCAAATATAGACAGAGAAGTAGAAGAAATGATTAAAGCTTGCGATATTTGTTTGTCATTGTTACCAAATCCCCCTAGGGCAAACGTTATAGATTGGGTTAAACCAGACGGACCATGGAAGAGACTGCATATAGATTTTGCAGGTCCTTTACGAGGTCTAAACTTTTTGGTGGTGATTGATGCATTTTCCAAGTGGATTGAGGTCTTTTACACCAAGAAACCAAATTCCAATTTTGTTGTCAGGTGTTTAAGAAGTTTGTTTTCACGGTTTGGATTTCCAGATGTTGTGGTCTCTGACAATGGCACCCAATTTGTTTCCGAAGAAACCAAGGAGTTTTTAAAAGCAAATGGGGTTAAGCAAAGTTTTACGGCACCTGGTTTCCCGGCAACGAATGGGGCAGCTGAAAACGCTGTTCGTACAATTAAAAATGCTATTAAAGCGCGCGAAAACGAGGCTGACATTGATAAAGTCTTGACTGAGTTTTTGTTTGACTACAGAAATGTTAATCACTGTGCGACTGGAAAGTCTCCGGCTTCGTTGATTTTTAATTTTAAGCCTAAAGTTAAATTAGAGTTGCTAAGTCCCGACAATTTAGATAAGAAAGTTTCCGATGAGAGGTTTAATGAACAAATTGGTAATCGTGTTTTTGGTACTGGGGAAACAGTTATGATACGTGACTATAATATAAAGAAAAATTGCGCGCAGTGGAGCAAAGCGTCCATAGAAAAAATTATCGGTCCAAGAATGTATTTGTGTAAAATGGAATCGGGACGTAGCATTAAACGGCACACAAACCAAATTAGAAAATGTAATTTAAAACCATACAACAACTTTTTAAACCATGATAAAAATGTTAATTTTAAGAACAAAAGAAACGAAAATAATAATTTAAGAAGTTATGTTGTTATAACTCAAAGTAATGATAAGAATGCAGGTAATGGTCAAAATGTAAACATTCAAAATAATGCAGATGATGTCGACACTGTGGAGAATTTGCTTGAATCCGGTATGGATATCAGAAGTTTTGAAAATAATTCTAGAGCGCTAAGAAATAGGTCGGCAATCCAAAAGCCAAAAAGATTTGCAGATTTTGAATGTGACCAAGTCGATTTTATGTATTAAAATATAATATGTTATATACTATATATAATGAAGTTCGTATTTTTTGTAAGAGGGGACGTATGTAGTGTATTTATGTAACTTGGCACCACATACAATATATTTAGTATTTGGCAGCATTGCATGAGTTTCGGTGCATGATCAAGATGGCCACTCTCTTCTGGATTTGGCAAGAAGCAGTAACCCCTTTTTCCATGTAGTTTCAGTGTTCAATAAAATATATATTCAAGTTTACTAAGAACTGCGTTTCATTTAATTAATGGTAGAACAAATACTACATTAATTCCTCACAGAAAAAAAAAATATTAATTATTGGTTTCTATTATTTTTTTCAGGCCAAAATTAAGGAAAACCAGAATCGACATTTATTCGGTAGGTAGGTAGGTAGGTAGGTAGGTAGCAGTGGCTGTTCACCTTCCTCCCAATTAGCACTCGTGTGCGGTTTTTGTTACCACGACTCGTGTGACCTATTTTATGGTGATTGTTAAGGTTGTAGTGCCTATAACCAACCTGTAGAATTGAGAAAACGGATAAGATTATGTATATCCCTTTGCCCGAGATGTCGCTAAGGTCGTCAAAGAATGGTTGGTTCAGTGTGCGCGCGTTCTGGCTCTTGCTAGAGCTGGACATTTGCAAAGGATGTGAGAGAGAGTTTATTATTCATTTGTACTACCTCAACTGCGGCAATGGGGGTTCATTTCATTTCATTTCATTTATTTTGAGAGCGAGGCGTGTAGTGCTGAGCCCTTCCTGGCCAGCTCATCCGCGCGCTCATTGCCTGTTATGTCACTATGTTTTTTTACTTGCAATTACGCTGGCTCTATATTTGTTTACCACTTTGATGAATGGTTTTTCTTTCACATTTTTGTGCCCTGGAACCCAGAGAAGTGTGACCCTGAAACGCTCGCTCAGACAGGCAAGCTCGTTCCGACACTCCTGCACTAGTTTGAAGGATATGCTAGCCGAGTCGATGGCTTTGATGGCGGCTTGGCTATCTATAAGGATAGCAATGCTTTGTTTATGCGTTGTGTCACGCCCGAGTTGCGTGCAAGCTTCTCGGATGGCCAGTAATTCCGCCTGGAAAACGCTGGCAAAATCCGGTAAGCGGACTGAAATTGATATTTGCGGTGATTCCAAGTAGACACCGGCCCCCACACCACAGCTCATTTTATGTACATCCGTCGGTGTATATGACCGTGTCGAAGCCCTTCACTACTTCGTTCCTCTTCCACTGAGCCTTTTTGGTAAACCGACGTGGAAGCCTTTCCTGAAGTTTAATTTGGGTGTAATGTAGTTGGTTGGAGACGTGACCATGCCGTTTGGTAGCGAATCCAAGATGTTGCTATGGCCATAAGGCCTTGCAGTCCAGCATCTCGACTCCTTGAGTTTTATTGCACTGCATAATGCGGTGTATTTTGTGTGTATAGACCAAGAGGTAGAAGATGCAAGAGCACACCCAGAGAAAATCAGAATCGTATATATTTAAATAGAATCCTACTTATATCCACGTGCTTTAATTTTTGATAAAACGTATTAGAATTTAAGTCACTTTGATTTAAGTAGAACAATAAGTAAATCATTCATATTAATGCGAAAGTTATTTGAATCAATGCTTTGAAAAATGAAAAAAATCAATTGAGCTGAAAATAACCTTATTTTAAGTACGAAACCATTTTGATTTAAAGCAGATATTTTTGATTGGTGCTTCAAAAGTGAAACATTTAAAATCAAAATATCAATCCTATTGATTCAAATCATGACAAACACTAAATACTGTTTTAGATCAAAATGACGAGCTTGTTTAATTCAATAGCCCTTTTACTTATGATATCACTTTAAATTAAGGTAGACACATCATTCAATTCAATGTTGATGCAGCTGCAAACGTGTTTGAATTAAACTTTGGACGCGCTCCTTCACAATACTTACCCGTTATATTATTGCACATACATAAAAACTTGCTGTCTGCCACGTCGTTATTTTTATATCAAAGTGAAAACGCATTTAGTTCAAATGTCCAACGATCTCATTCATAATACCATCAGTTATTTTGCATGTCTACACACAAACCCATGCTGGACAGCCTTGTCGTTGAGTTCATAAAGAAACAACAGCAGAGTTGCCACTTTATATGCATTTTTTTTCTAGTTTTTCAAGTACATTATGAAATAACTAATGACAATACAATTTTTTTTTTTTTTTTGTGAAGGTAATTTTAATAGAATAGTAAAGCAGCGACGTTGTGACTTTATTTATCTGAATACATAATTTTATTTGAATAAAGAATCGTACCAAAATGTCGCATTTTGGGTTAAATTCAGGTACATATTTGAAAACCCAATTTTAAATAAATTTGCTTAGTAGGACTGCAAAATTTGTTAAAAATTGGTCTTGTTTAAGCAACGATTAATTATTCGTTTGCTGTGTAAAATTGTCGGTAAGTATCTATATTTAGGCTAAAGGACGTTTACACCACTCCTAGATTTATCATTTTGGCTAAATTCAGCATTTTGGGTCAAATATTCAGCATTTTCTCCACATATTTATTCAAAATTTCGAAATTTCAGTAAAACAGTAAGTTTGACAAATCGAACAAACGTCTTTATAAATTCCGCGTCTTTGATGACTGCCAAAAAAAAAACAATTTTCAAAAAAATGTATGTTATTAAAATTATAAATATGGGTCATTAAAGCTACAAAAGAAGAATGAAGTGGACTGATACAAATGAAGAATTTTTTGTTGAGTTTTGGGATTGGGAGGCGAAAATAACTGAGCTCAGTGGCAACCGGAAAAATAGCCACGTGTATAAAGAAATGTCCTTCAATTTGTGGGAAGGGCATCGATTTCTCCTCAGAATTCATGTATGTATATACATATTATTATATCTTAAGGCTTAAGCTACGAGTACACGACATGCCAAACATGGCATACGCATGCCACTCTGACTCTGACGTCACGATAATTACTCGACTTATTGTAGAATATATGTCACGTTTTATATTTTGTGACATGTTCAATTGAAGATTTCTTAGACGTTTTTTAATCCATTGACATCGTAGCCATCCTTTGATGGAATTTGTTTCTGTATGGCTTTAATAATAATATAATATATAATAATATACCTATTACAACGAAATTGAATTTGAATTTGTAGATGAAAGGTGATAATGATGACGCCAATAAACTTAACAAACTGCTGAAAGAGTTTGACTCGGAAAGTTTATTCACAGTTTTTAGAGGTAAGTAAATTCGTATGCGATTATACTATTTTAGAGTTATTTAGTGTAGATACCTGCCAAAAAAAACATTCAGCAGAAATGTGATATTTTCGAAAAATAAAAAAATAAAAAAATAAAAACCAAGTGCATTGCTGGGCTTCAGTTATTTGAGGATGAAAAAATATATAAGTTAAACATTATGTAGGTAATTGTTATTTTAACGTAATTATAGGGTTTTTAAACACGCCTTTGCAGTATAATAGTTCACTATAATATTAATTAAAACCAAAGCATTTTCGTTCAAGAACAATCAATTTACATCTTTTAGAAATCATCTTTTAAATAAACTCGTTGAATTTTTCGTTCTTGTATTTTCGTGATTTCTTTAACCCACATTTATTTAAGCTTATATTGTTCTACTTCATGGCTATTATCCTCTAACAAATATAAATCTCCGTCAATACAACTATTTAAAATCGCGGTTTTGCTTCCATTTGGTAAATAATTAGGTACATTTTATTTGACGTGCTTTTGAAATAACAAAGAAAACTTATTTTTCCCATAAGCGTTCCTAAAAATTCTTAAAATTTCGATTATGTTTTTATAATAAGGATAATAAGAAATACGATTTTGAAATATGTGTTTGTTGGTTTTTCACAAAACAACGTTTTATTTACTTATTTTAGGATTACTGGAATTTAGTTTGCGTCAAGTGGAAAAGAACCTTTTCACTTCGTCAACGAGAACTCGTAACAACGAACACTCAATCAGATTTTTTAAAATCTTGGTCAAAATTTGCAGACGCCCTCGTCGCCAGATCTGGTAATATTTAAGATAAATAACATTTTTTTCGTTTTATTTACTTTCCTTCTTTTCTATTAAAATTTATTTTTAGATTTTGTATAAGGTAGCACCTTTCATTTAGTAAGTGTGAGCAATTTATAATCTTTATTAAAAGATGAAGTTCGTTTCACTCGTTCAATTGCGATCAGCTGAACCAGGAAAAGGTTTGAAAATTCTAAGTAAATGCAAAGGAACCAACTAATAATATTTTCTTATAGACGCCGAGGATTTTATTCTGGCTATCCTGCTTAAATTAGTTCTACCTCCAGTGTCAAGGTTTAAGGGTAAAGGTGGAAGCAAAAAACGCAAAGTCACGATTACTGATGCTCAGAAGAGTCTTGTTTTGAGACTTCCTTCAATTGAAAACTACGCAGAAAATATTGGAGAATTGGTAAATATGAGGTTTATAATATCGGTTTAACATTCCAACCCTTTATGTATTAAAAAAAGCCTACAAAATATTACTTAGCTGTTGCTGATTCTTCATTTAAACTGTTCAAATAAATTGTTTTTTTTTTTTGTTGCTATGAAATAAAAATGAAATTGTTCAACAAGCATTTTGAAGCATACGAAGTTGGGGAACAATTTAGTTATTTACTACTTGTCAAATATATTACGTTCTTCACATGCCCTCCGCTACACTTATATCAAATAAACACTGGAAATAAGTATTTGTAACTTTTTTAAGACTTGAACAATAAAAAAAAGATATTGTGCTACCAAAAAGTTGGTTTGTTTCTCTTTTATTTTTTAGAATTTTCATTACAGGTATATCGATTGAAATAATAATGTACACATTACCTGTGATAATATATGTACATTGAAACATTATAATCGCATTTGGAACACATTTTATTTAATATAAAATTTTATTTAGGAACTAATTTCAATATCTATGGATCGTGATTCGTGTTTTCACATTTTATTCAATGGCGAAAATTCACTTCAATTAAATGCGAATCACAATATAAGTAAGTATAAAAGAATGATGATGAATAATGATGAAACCGATTTGTTTTAAACATCAAGCACGCTTTAAGTAATGTTGGGAAATAATAAAAAGATTATGTGAAACCTATTTAAATATATTATGTTACTACTTTGATTCAAAGTCGACTTGAATTAAATTTTAAGTTTGTGGATTAGTTGCGTTATTCAAAGTGACACGACTTTGATTTGACGATTTTCAACATTGGAGCCAAATCATATTGATTTTACTTTGATTTAAAGTCGTTTTTAATGATTATACGTGGTTTTTTCCCTGAGTGCACAGTGAGGGGTGAGGGCATCTCTTGGGGCCGACCTGATTGCCCCCGTGGTACCTATACTTGCTGTTCTTTGCAGTCTTTTCATTTTCTTGAGGTTGTAGACTTTGCTCAACGCAGGCCACCAAATTAGTGATCCATACGTGAGAATTGGACGCACTACAGCTGTGTACATCCACAAGGTCATCTTTGGTTGAAGTCCCCACTTCTTTCCAAAGGTTTTGCTACAGGCATAGAAAGCGACCGACCGACGCGACCGCGACGCCTTCCTTACTCTGTGTTTAATTTTATGTTTCCATCAGTTAAGTTTTGGATCGAGCATTATACCTAGATACTTAGCGTTGGACGACAGGTTAAGTGGTTGATTTTGGATAACTGCAAACCAGAGTATATCCATTAATGAGTAGGGACACTCTCTCTACATATGCATTTCATACTACCACAAAGCAAAACGCAGAAAAAATCGTGCAATAAGTGGAAGCAGGTCAAAAGAATACTTTTTACCTGAATACGACGAATGCCTGAGAAGAAAAGGGTAAACAACACATTTTACCTGTACCACTACAAACGGCGTGCTGCGTACGACGAACGATTGTGGGTTTTTTCATAATGCATTTTTAAAGGCGGTAAACTCGGATTTCGATGTGTGTACCTATTCACTTTATGCAGTGTGACCTGCTTTGCTTTTTGGAAAATGGTTTCATGCTTCGTTTTTATGATTATTTTTTCCAGGAATTACAACTAATTCTGAACTCTTACCATTAATATTTCAATCTAAAATATGAAAATAAATGTTTCTTCTCTGTTCTGACTTCGCTAAAAATAATGCAATTCAATATTGGGCGCAGTAGCAATACAAATGATTTCATTCCATAATTGCTAGTTTTTATAATAACTGGTCACACTGGTTCTGCAGTGACGATGGGGTAGGTTTTTTCATAAAGCATTTTTAAAGGCGGTAAACTCGAATGCTTATCAGTTGTGCGAAAGAAGTGAAATAAACACAATACAGGGTGACCCGTGATAGTTTTCGGTGCGAACAAACTACAGCGCAATTGTTTTTGGATTAAATAGAAATTTAAATAGGAAATGGGAAAACATATTTTGAAGTGTTTAGCCTGCGCGGTCGGGAACAAAAAGTAAATGCAGGTGTAAAACATTTTTATGTGCCGATAATGGAGGGCAAAGTTTAACTTTATTGGTTTTTTAGTGATAACTCCTGAAACTATCCCTTTTCTGACTCCTTTTTTGGGGGTGTAATTTTTCATTACAATTTTTTTACGAGCTGTTTATTTTGCTTTTGTTTTGCTTGAACACATTTAAAATACATATCTACGCCTTTTGGTTTTAAAATAAATAGTATTGCTTGTGGTCGAAATGTGCCCTAAGTTATATTAATCTTTAATTCATATAAATTTAAAGACCCCAACAAATTCAGAAGACCATTTTTTGAAAATGAAGAGCAAATCAATTTCTTATGAAATGCATTTTTTAAGTATTGCTTTTTTGGATAAGTCTGCCAATATAACTAAAAGGATGGCAGCAGAATATAAATAGTCTCATTGGTATTTCAATTCACCTAATTGCCATTTTAACGCAACCGAGGAAGAAATAATAAGTTTAGCTGACTCCATTTCAATTCATTTGTGAATTTAACAGATCTTTTTCAGCAAAGTAGCTACATGGAGAATATAGTTGCGAGCCAACTGCAAATTTAGAGCTTTCCGGAGTTGAAATAAACGCTTTCAAAACTATAAAACTGCTGATTTCTGTAGTGAAAATGCGTTTTATTATTTTGCATGCTATATTAAAAAAAAGTCAAAAACGCAAGTGTGAGTTGGAACTAAGTCAGCAACATAGTGTTTCCTCCATATTTACAGATTTTTAAGGAAGATGAAAGTGCGCATTTCACACGTTCGCCTAAAGAATTTTTAGATGCATTTGAAAGTTTATAGCAAAATAAAAAAAATATAATTTTGAAATGAAAATGTATTACCCATATATTAAAAAATAAATGTGATTGATTAGTGTAAAATTATATGTAGGCACGTGTTTGAGAGCATGACTTTATCAAAAAATTTATTAGAATAATCAAAAAAACCAACAACAAGCATAAATATCTTAGCGTAACACATATGTAATTATAATTTTGTATTTAATACAAATGTATGACAAGTTAAAAATGTTCCTTTTTTAACGGAGCACCCTGTGCCATTTTCCGAAAAAATACTCCTCCTCTTTTTTCTCTCTCTCACTACCCACTTCATATATCCGTCTATTTCTCATGTCTGTGTGACACAGTAATACTTGCTAATAAGGAAATTGTCGAGAGTGTCCCTACTCATTATAATGGACACAAACCAGTAAGAATAGACCGCCGACTTCCCGTACACCTACCCGATTCCCCCCGGAAAGAATTTCCCTGTCTGTGAATACGTGTAAATGTCAAAATTAATGGCGGCAATGTTTTTCTATGCAATACCATGCGACCAGGATTTTTCAAGTATGCGTGCGTTAATGGCGCCCCTTTGATTTTGTACAGCACCAATACATGAAAAATCCTGGTCTCGCCGGCAGCTTGTAGGCAAAGTCCGTTATGTGGGAGGAGTCGACGGTCTATTCTTACTGGTTTGTGATAATGGATATACTCTGCTTCAAACTTACAGCGTTTAGATGAATACGTAAAACGTTATCAAATCAAACAAAACTGCGCAAGAAATTAATGTCTCTTCAGGAAGCCCATCTGTTTCACAGTTGAGGTATGTATCATTTTTTGTGATTTGTGAGAAAAACTTGTAGCAAAAAAAGCCGATTTTATATGACTGGAGCCGGAGCTGTGTTTTTTTTTTCTCAAAATTGGTAAGCATTGCACAATTCCTATTTATTTAAATTTATAGTAAAAAAAAACTTTTGGTAAACAATAAAATAAATATCAATTGTGTAATATTTTTCGTCCTGTAGTTTGCATTTTGTTATAAACTTGTTTAAAAAATGTTTAAACAAAACTTTGCTCCAGCTGTAAAAAACCGGCTTTTGCTTTCCTATACAAGTTCTTTATAGGGCCCATACACGACGCAGACACGTCGCTGCAGACCTTAAGTCTGTGCAAACATGCCTTGGCCACACACGGTGCAGATAATCTGCACAGACATTAGTTTGTATGATTTCGTCGTGGTCGTCGGGTCAGAAAAATGACGGATACTGCTAGCCGATCCGACTTCATTAATGCCGAATGGATGAAGGAAATTTAATGAAACTGCTAGGAAAAATGAATCCAATAATAACTAAACAAAAATCTTGAATGAGGGAACCGATTTCTCCAAGCGAGACGCTTCCAATTATGTTTACGTCGTTAATTTTCTCGCTCGTCTGTGCAAAATTCACCATACACGACACAGACATGTCGTTGCAGACCAAGAAAAATTCAAAAAATTTTGAATTCACACAGACGGTCGCTGCAAACTGTCGACATGGCTACACACGACACAGACGGCCTGCGCGGACATGTCCACAACAACAAAATATATTGGTCTGCAGCGACGTGTCTGTGTCGTGTATGGGCCCTATTAGGTGGAAAAGTTCTTCAAATTTGGCACAGTTATTTTCCCGCGTTTCATTGACGGGTAGGTTTTATATAAGTTCATATTTCACCATTTGTGTTAGAGCTCTGGCACAATTTGTGGAATTTCCCTTGTAAAATTTTATTATTTTGTTTTTTTTTTTTTCAATCTGGCGCAAAATTACCACGAAATCAAAAAAAAATGAAATTGTCAATTTGATTAAAAAGTAAACAAATTTGAGAAAAAAACCAACAAAAGTGTAAATGAAGTTCTTAGATAAATTTCCGTTTACTTATCTTATTCTCATTCTCATGGGAAATAAGATTGTTTTTGGAGTAAAAGAAAACTGAACAAATTAATTGTTTCACTGACAATAGAGTTCTAGCGGGTGTTCCTCAATCTGGGTTATTGTCTGGTCAGCAATAGAACAAGGCCAATGTATTTTGCATACAAAACAAACGATGACACTAATACGTACATATAACTTCTATACAGTGATACAAATGCAATTGCTATAGGTAGGTACATTAGCTAAGACATACGCTCCACGATTTTGCACCTAGGCAAGTACATCACACCTGCCGCAATAGCACAATGCGAACGCAGGTTGGTACATTGATTAGGGGACGATTCGAAAAACTAAACGTATATCTAGTGATAAGATTACAACAAAGCTATTATTAAGGCATAAACACATAAAATACACAAATATGGTATGGTAAATAACCAACAAAACTAGCTTGAAATATAAAAAAATTTAAATTGTTAAGAAATTATCTATCATCGTCTCCGCAATTATTATTTTTTAATTAATCGGTATTTTGTTAGCCCAAAAATGGATTCAATTCAATTATTCAGCCTGCAAAATCAAAGGCAACAATTTAAAGGCGACAGATCTTAAACTTACCTGCAAGTATATCGTGGGCCTGTTTTAGCGTTTTATGTCGAGGTGAATCTAACAAATCTGTTCAGCTAGTCCCTTCCAACTGCCTAAGGTTAGGCACGTTTGGAGTACCTATCTATACCTATGTATACTACTTGTGCCATCTTAGGTGAGATCTTCTTCTGCGATTAACCCTCTGCGTTAGAATTGTACGAGCCGGGGCCGGAGAGTTGATGTTCATTTAATCTTCGTATCAAACACCCAGTTTTTTTTTTTAACCAGGTCGATTTAGCTGTACAGCTCGTCGTTAAATCATCTTTTCCAAAACCCGTCAACACAAATGAGAACAATATCTTTAGAAGATTTGTTCTCTCGAACAAGTACTTAGGTTAAAACTAACTATCTCGGCTAAGGATTTATCTTTATCCGCTTTTGAACTGCAGCGTTCGGAGATGTAGCTGCTCAACATTGAGTACCTCACCCTCACGTATTAGCTGTCTCAAAATTGACCCAGCCTGACAAAGTGCCTCAATCACAATACTCCGGTTAGTCGGCTTCCCGTGTGTTTCTCGTGTATTTCATGTAGGGTCTTTCAATAAGGGTGATCTTTTTTCAATAGAGACTTATTGGTTCCTGATAAAAATATCTTTTACTTTCAAGTGAAAAAATATTCAGTACAGATATAAAGGGTGGTTAAATTTTAAGATCCGCTGTTGAATATGTAAACCACACCTAAACGTCAAGTTTTTTTCTGCATTTCATTTGACATTTCTCAATTTCAGACTAACTCAATTTGAACCATGGAAAGATACACAATCGATACACAATCGAGCAACGCGTTAAAGTTATTCAGGCTTATTATGAAAATGGGCGTTCAAATCAAAATGCATATCGTGCACTTCGTGATTTTTTCGGTCAATTTAATCGTTCAAATGTGCGTACAATCGGAAAAATCGTGCAAAAATTTGAGCAAACCGGGTCTGTAGGAGATGAGAAAACACCAGTGCATGCACGTACAGCTCGTTCTGCAGAAAATATTGCTGCTGTTCGCGATAGTGTGGCTGAAGAGCCGTCCACCTCAAAATGAGGCCGATCAGGTAGTTACTGTGAATGGTGTTCACTATCGTGAGATGATAAAGAACGTTTTATGGCCCAAATTGGAAGATATGGATGTGGACGATATGTGGTTTCAACAGGACGGTGCCACTTGCCACACAGCTAACGAAACAATGGTTCTTTTGCGGGAGAAATTCAATGGCCGTGTCGGTCGTGGCGATGTTAATTGGCCACCACGATCATGCGATTTGACACCGTTGGGATTCTTTCTTCGGTGTTATTTCCAAGTAAAGCTGTACGTCGATAGGCCAGCATAATTGAACCATACCAATATTATCATAATAAAAAGAAATGACAATAATTTCCTAAATACTTTGTGTTTTATTCAAAATCAACCTCGGCCTTTAAAACTTAACCACCCTTTAGTTCAATATCAGTTCAAAGTCAGTTCGGCACAGAATTAGGCAATGAAATATTGGAGCGATCGGGTGTGTCAATGTAAATAAAGTCGTGGTGAGAATTTAAACGACTTCGTGTTTCGATCATAACTGCCATTACCGCCGGGCTTAAAAATAAAACAATAACTAAATTGATATAATGAAACCGTTAGGGTTTTATTTTAAAATAAAATAACCCTAAATAGAAATCTCATTAAATTTTATTTTTATGTATACAAATGTCGATTTTAGTAAACTGGGCCCAGATCACGTAAAATGAAAACGATCGAACGACGTCGTTTCGATACTAGCAGTCTCTGTCTATTGTCACAGATATGATAGAGACAGCCTTAGTGAAAACGATGTCGTTCGATCGTTTTTATTTTACGCGATCTGGCCCCTGAATTTTTATGCATGACATTTTAGTCCGATCAGCTGAATTGAGAATCTTTTTCAGGACAGTCATATACTCATATATCGTTTTCGGTTGGTCGTCCAGAATCGTCGGAAAGAACTCTCTGCGATTCTAAATTCAAATCCAGAAGCAAATTTATCTTCTTTTCAGAAGAAGAACTGTCAGTTCAATCGACGGTTCCGGACGACCAATCGAAAACGACAATACTGTCGGATGTTTGTCAGACGTTCGCGAGAGGTGGCGCAGTAAAAACGACCTTGAGATGTAATTTGTGTTTTTCCGGGGATCGAACCTGGACTCCCTCGCACAGTAGTCCAGCACACTAACCACTGCGCCCACACGACTCTGTATAGTTGTTGTAATTGCGTGCTGAATATTCTACTTTACTTTACCTCATTGAGATAGATGTGCAATAAAACAAGCCTAGTGCAGGATTTAATTTTAAACTCCATAGAAGCGACTGGAACACCAGGGGCCAGTACCACGAAACAACAAGTATGTATTGTTAAACATTAGCAAATTATCGGAGCAATATGTTAAAAAGCTCCCATTGCACAAACTAGTTGTACCTATTGTATTGTATTGTATTGCATGAGACTGTTTTTCACTTCCTTGCAATATGCGCAATTATTCAGGAAATTCGTAGGCTGTACTTTGACAGAAGCTTCTTTACTTTTCAAGAATCTGCTCAAATTGTCAATGGATGTAGTGCGTGGAGATCGCTTACCCGATTTGTCGTGCATGCAATGAATGATTATCGAAATTCTTTTGCCACCATTGTGCATAATCTAATTTTTCGTTTTTGTTTTATTTTAGGTGAACTAAAAGTCCAAATTTATTCATATCAGTTCCCTTAACTTTGGGTTTAGAATTTTTAAATTTCTGAATTTTACCAAGTAGGTATCTCAGGAAAGTAAAGTAAAGCAGCGTTTTCAGCACGCTCTCTCTTTTACAAATTTTTCGATTTAAGGAACGGCATTAACTTGATAGAAATTAGTAAGACTTAAAATTTCGTAAAATATAAAAGTAATGGAACGCGGGCAATGTATCTAATTTTTGTTCAAATCAGTGAATTAGCTGTCAGTCAATTACATTATTTTGGGGAGTGTGTTTAAAAGCAGTTTGAAATCCATTTTGTCAAAAACTATTGACAGAAATACCTAACTTGATTTAAAATAGTATGAACAAACTGATTTCTGACTTTCAAAACTGGTATAGTAATTACTTTAGTTGCCGTTTGTTTTTTATTTTATTTTTAGTTTAAATACATAAATTTGTTTTTAATTACTCTTCACGTTTAAGATTTTCCGATTGTTGTTTATTTGATTTTTGTTTTTCACTCACCCTTCCCCGAAGTAGTGTAAACCAATTGATCCAATTTATGTACATTACAATCCCAAAGACAGTCAGGATAAATCCCAATCCTCCAACGATGGTTACTTTGCTACAAATTCGAAAACTCATTTTTTCTGCGATAGAAAAGCTTACAGCCGTTAAAACACTTTACTTTGTCTATTTCAAACTTTGATCATAATTATGGTTCACTTAGTTTCAGCGGTTAGCCTTATTTGCCCACAACGTTATTCGACACAAAATTTCACCGCGCGCCCCGTATGAATAACAGTAGCCTCGGCTGTAGTCAAGAAACTGTATGTAGAGTTTTCTTTCTGATAGTCGAACGCTTACACTGATCGCGCTTAACCTGTGTTATCACAAAACAAGTATACTCCCTCTCTCTCCCTCTCTTTTTGCTCAACAATAGTCGGTTCTTCTAAAAATAGCTCATTTCGAACTCGAAATACTATTGGAAATGCAAATGAAAATTTCCGAAGGTTTATAAAACACGTCCAGATTGCTTCGCATCCCGTTTTGTTTTGATTCTCTTGGCGCATAACATTCACTTACCGCGGCCTCAGCCCGTCACTGATAATAATAAGAATAGCCTGTCTGCTCCGAACTGATAAAATTTTTATTTTTTTCTATTCAAATATGTACGTACATACATACAATATCAATAACACCAAATAAAAATGCGTACGAAACAAAGAGACTCGTTTTGTTGTAGATACTCTTTTTTTTTTACTAAATGTACGCGAGCAAAGAGTGTGTTTTACGGAATTGATGTTTATTGTAATCCTATATTAGTAGGGTACGTTTCTGTTTATTTACTAAACTGCATGGAACTGGAACGACATAATTTCGGCTTAACAATTAGGCTGACTTCCTCTGCAGTTGTATTAGAACAAGATACGTTGATTGGAAAATCATTATAGTCTCGGTGAAAATCGAGCAAACAAATCTAGATCAGATGTGGTGGTGAGCCCACCCACCACATCGGGGCGAAACGCATTTTTGGAGTAGAGGCCAACTCAAATTTAAAAAATGTGCACGACTGGGTCGCACGTAACTTTCTCGTTTATTGCGAATCTCGCAAAATCTTATACCCACTCAAGGTGTGTGTAATTAATACCGTAAATACATACTACATAAACATAAACCTACGTATTAACTAGATTGCGGTTCTTAAACTTATTAAGCTGAGGAACCCTAAAGAAGGCCCAAATATATTTCGGAACCCCAACTCTTATGGCGTTCGTTTGGTACAAAAAAAGCGATCTTTTCAGATTCGAGAGCACTTTTGCGAATCTAGAGTTCTAGAGATTTACCAACTTACATATGATTTGTCATTTTGAGTTTGTTTGTTTACGGTTTACGGAAAGTCTTTGGCCGAAAAAGTTAGAGCTAGTGGAAAACCATATTATGTAAAATAAATAAACCAAAATATGGATAGATATGGAACAAATAATAGATATGTTATTTGCATATTCATGACGGAATGCTTACGGCGTTATTATTCATTCGCGTTAGTACGAATTAAAGTTTACACCCGGGTTTAAGTGAGTTTAACCCAAAAATTAAGCCCAAGTCCATAATATTTAGTCTTAAACCCGATAATAAACCTGTTTTTAAACCTTGGCAGCGTTTAATCCGATTGAATATAAACTGCACTTCGTAGACCAGTTTAAGTACTTTAACCCGTGTTAAAAATGGTTCTTGTTGTGATCTTGTAGTAAGACTAGATGAGTGCGAACATTTTCCTTTTATTAACGATATAAAAACAATTACAATTAATAACAAATAAAACAATATAAAATTACAATGGTATTACCGCGTATATTACGCCTTTGGACTCGGACACAAAATGGACAATTTTAATGACAAGTTATCTTTGACAAGTATAAACGTAAGTATGTATGTGACATTAGTGAAATGCATTTAGTGTTGCCAACATCTCCCCTTCTTTTTGAGCATTTGATAATCTGGTGTCCAGGCTGGAGGTCGTTTAAGTCTCTGTGATCGGCGTAGGTATTGTGGCGGTTCTACAGGAACGATGGCTTTCGAAGACGAAGGAACAGCTTCAAGAGTCTGAGAAGATTCCGGTGAAGTACCCTCGTTCTGCTGATTTTCTATTAAATCATCCGGCACGGCTTCAGGTTCTGGCTGATGTGAAGTATGAGCTTCTCTGTCAGCAACGGTAGAAACTTCCGTATCGGTTGATGAAGATGTAAACTGCTTTGGTTGTAAGTCGAAGGAATCAAATAATACTTCCAAAGATGAACGATGTGATGATGATTTTACAAATCGCGGACGCAGTTGATTTGCATGAGATCGTACTGCTTTGAAGATAGGGTAGTTTTCGATTTCCACTTCGTAGATTACACTTCCCATAACTTTCTTTACATTTCCAGGAAACCACTGTGACTGGTTCAGTTTGTATAACTTTGCAAACACTGGATCCCCAACTTTGTATTTGCGTTCTTTGGCTCCATGCTGTTTGTTGAATTGCCTTTCCATCGCCTCGTTTCGGGTCTGTTTAGGAATATCTGATTTTTTTAAAAGATCTAGTTCCGTTCTCAGCTTTCTCCCTACGAACAATTCCGCTGGTGTTTTCCCTTGTGGAGAGTTGCGATTTGGTGTAGATCTATAGAATTTCAAAAAAGTTTGTAAATTTTCTTTAGATGTCCCGGAACCACTGAGTTTCTTCAAAGACCGTTTCAAGGTGTCAACGAATCTTTCCGCTTGACCATTGGATTGCGGATGGTACGGGGCTGTAAATTTGTGACTTATCCCATGGATTCTACAAAAATCAGAAAAAATTTTGCTAGAAAATTGTGTACCGTTGTCACTCACAATTAATTCTGGATTCCCAAATTGCGATGCAAAGTCCTGGATACATTCTAAAATTTTCGATGATGAAATTGACTTGATTTCATATATTTGCGGCCACTTTGAATACGCGTCAACTATTACAAAGTAGTACAAATTCTGCATTGGGCCGGCAATATCAATGTGAATTCTTTGCATTGGATGTTCAGATTGCGGCCAAGACGATAATGTGGTTTTCGGCAATGTTTTAGCCACTGAAGCGCATTTTTCACACGATTGAACAAATTGCTTGATGTCTTCATCGATCTTGGGCCAATAAACATAGCTTCGCGCTAGTGCCTTTGTACGCTCTATACCCTGATGTCCTCTATGTAACTCCTTTAATATCCGTTTCCGAAAACATTTAGGAATAACAAGGCGATCGTTGTACATTAAACATTCGTCGATTACACTGAGCTCATCTCTTCTAGCATGAAAATTTTGTAAAGCTTCTGAATTTAGCTTTGGCCACTTTCCATCTCTGATGTGCTTGATAACATCTCGCAGTACCGGATCATTTTCTGTCGCTGTACGAACCATGTTGAATGTGACGGGCAGTGATTGAATGATGTCGTCGGCGATGTGCTTGATATCTGCTTCCAGTTGGATACAAGCGATGACTGTGTCTTCATTAGGTTTTGTAGTGTTGTTAATGAGACGTGATAGAATATCCGCTGCACCGAATTGGTTGGTTGATACGTACTCCAGTTCAAAATTGTATGACATAAGTGTAAGAGCCCATCGTTGAAGGCGATTTGCTGAATGCGCAGGAATTCCCTTCTTGTTACCAAATATGGCAAGCAACGGCTTATGGTCAGTTTGCAATTTGAACTTTCTTCCATATATGAACTTATGAAATTTCGTTACGGCAAAGACTAGAGCTAAGCCTTCTTTCTCAATCTGAGAGTAGTTTTTCTCAGCGGGTGTGAGAGCTCTTGAGCAATGATAAATTGCCTTTTCATTCCCATTTGGAAACACATGACATATATATGCTCCCAATCCTACATTAGATGCGTCTGCTGCTACTTTGATTGGCAAAGTTGGATCGTAGTGCGTCAATAGTAAGCTGGATGACAACAGCTCCTTAAATCGTCGAAAGTGCTTTTGACACTGAGCTGTCCAATTCCACTTTGAATCATTCTTGAGTAATGCATCAAGAGGATCTCGAAGATGGCGCATTTCGTCAATGAACTTCCCGTAGTAATTGACTCCACCTAGGAATGCTCTTAATTCGCTTTTATCTTTCGGGGATGGAAGGTCCAGAATGTTAGCAATTTTGTTTTTGTCTGGGCGTATTCCATGCTTATCAACGTGATACCCCAGGTATATACAGGATGTTTTAAAAAATTTACATTTGTCAAAATTGACTGTTATGTTATGTAAATTGAAACGATTAAATACCTGTAAGACAGCACGAATGTTTTCTTCCTTGGTGCGGGTAGCAATAACAACGTCATCTAAATATGGAAAGACACCTTCGATTCCAGATAGGATTGATTCCATGATTTGTTGAAAAGCCCCGGGTGCGGATTTTACTCCAGGTGCAAGTCTATTAAACGTGAATAAACCTCGATGTGTGTTTATGACTAAAAGCTTCTTCGTATCATCGTCAACTTCGATTTGCATGTAAGCGTTATTTAAGTCGACAATTGAAAAAAAAACAACATCCGTTAAAGTTGACAAATATTTCATCAGGCAGCGGTAGTGGGAAAGTGTGTGGCTCCAGCTGATCGTTGAGTCCTGTTGAATAATCACCACATATGCGAAGATTGCCAGATGATTTTCGAACAACTACTATGGGCGCTGACCATGGAGAGAAACTGATAGGTGTTATGATGCCTTCACGCTTTAACCTTTTTAATTCGTCATCAACTGGATCTCTTGCTGCATATGCTACCGGCCTTTTCGGACGAAATACGGGGACAGCTTGTGATTTAAGTTGTAGGTGAACTTTAAATGCGGTGCAGTGTCCTATTTCGCTTCGAAATACTTTCGGAAACATGCTTCTAAGATCGGCATCTGTCGTTGTATTGCTAACCTGAAGGTTGTGACATGTGGTGTATGAAGTAACCGGTGCATCGAACAGTTGAAATTGCTGCATTAAATCTGAACCTAACAAATTTAGACGTGGAACAGCTGATACTGTGATGACTGCTTGTTTTTGCATTTTGTTGATTTCCACCATTGCATCGAATTCGCCAATGACGTGAATTTGATTCGCTGAAGCATCCCGTTGTGTGTGTAGAGATGTTCGCAAAGGTGGGCTTCCTATTTTTATCCAATTTTGCTCTGTTATTATCGTCATATCTGAGCCCGTATCGTGTTGCAACTTTAATAAAATATTATTTATGTGCAGTGACACGAAACGTCTGTTTTTGGATATGGAACTCATCGTATATACGCTTTTTATGTTCGTTCGCGTTTTCCTTTTCTTTTTCTTCTTTTGATCGTGGAGTCCTGATGATTTATTTGCATTACGCGTCGAAAAGCATGTACAAAACCCTTCTTTGTGACCTATTTGACCACATTGATTACACTTGTGAGTTGTGAAACTACAATCGCGCACAAAATGCATACTGCCACATTGCCAGCATGGTCTTCTCGGTAAATCGTTTACTTTTGGTTTGCTTTTCGAGTACTGCTTTTGCTGAGTATCGATTGCGTGAACTTTTGGTTGGCTTTGTTCTATTGTAATTGCATCACGTTTCAAGTTTGCGAGACGATTTATTTCTGCAACTAAATGATCAATTGTTAAAGGTGATTTCTCAGTCTCTGCGTCTAGCATATTCAACAATCAAGCCCGAATGTCTTGGTCTTTCGGAGATTGTAAGCCATTAATGAACATTAAGCATTTGAAGTTGTCCACAGTGCATTCCTTAAGCATGAAATTTTCACAGTGGCGATTAACATTTGCTGCGTAGCTTATAATGTCCACATTTTCTTCACGAACGTTTTGCATGCATTTTACTCTAACACTAAACTGAGATTCCTTCCTACCAAAAAGTTTTGTTAACATGGTAACCGTATTGTCAAAGGATACATCACGTGGTTGTTTCGGAAGTATATAGTCCTTGTACTTATCAAAGACGCAAGTGCTTACCTTCCTTAACAAAAGACGTACTTTTGCTGCCTCGTTGAGCTGCTTTGCTTCCACCTGGAATACATCCTCATACCTGGTATACCATTGTGCAAAAGTTTGGTTATCATCTGGATCGTAGACAAATTCCCGTATGTTCTTCGAAAGCACATCCATTAAATTTTCCGAGCCATTTGTCGAACCTGTTGCGCTTGGTGCCGGTGACTGTGATGACTTCCCAGAATTTGCTGAATGTAGAGTTGCTTCGATTAACTTGCTGAGTAGTTCCTGCTGTTTCTCTGCAGATTCCTGTTGCCTTACGAGAAGTTGTGCGACCACCTGCTCCAACGCTGCCATAACCTCAAAAGAAAAATTTTGTTTTCCTCGTCGCCAAAATGTTGTGATCTTGTAGTAAGACTAGATGAGTGCGAACATTTTCCTTTTATTAACGATATAAAAACAATTACAATTAATAACAAATAAAACAATATAAAATTACAATGGTATTACCGCGTATATTACGCCTTTGGACTCGGACACAAAATGGACAATTTTAATGACAAGTTATCTTTGACAAGTATAAACGTAAGTATTTATGTGACATTAGTGAAATGCATTTAGTGTTGCCAACAGTTCTATTAACAAACAAATATACTAATATTTTTGTACACGAGTCCACTCATTTCACATTGGACACAAAAACAAGTGAAATTCACCAAATGCTGATGTCTCAACAAATCAAATCAATCTCCAATATTAGTCAAAAACATCAAAAAACAAAAATGTCGTTTTATGTGAAATTTGTTGGTTTAAAACGGGTTAAAATCGGTTGTAACTGTTTTAAATCTGTTTTTAATCCAGCGGGTTTAATGCGTGTTTTTGAGTGAATTTATGGATATAGGTTTAAATTGCCGGGTTTAAAAAATGTAGATTAATGACCGGGTGTCAAATCAACTTAAACCTGATTTACATCCGGAGTGAATAATTTGGCCGTTAGTGTCGTAGCTCGTAGTCTGGGTTTCATTCGGACTATATTTTCATTCTTTGTCAGATATTATGCAGAAACTTTACAAAAACTGTCCATGAACTGTACCCACTCGCATGAATTTTTGTGTCAAGTTCATTCTTTGTAAGATAAGACATAAGACCTACCTACCTCATAAAAGCTATGCGCAAACTATGTATACTCAAACGCGGGCATACATCATGGATTGTTGCTCGTAAATTTCTTAGGAAAGTGAATGTTGCTGTACCATTTTTGTTTGCTTTTTTAAGGTTCCGTTCCCACAGGGACAAAACGGAATTTCAATAAAATGAAAATATAATCGTTAACAATTTTTTGCGCAAAGATGTTTCTAATTGCATACTTACAAAAATTATTTTTGTGTTTTACTACCTATTTTTAATTCAAGAAAGTCACGGAACCCTGAAAAGAGTTCCACGGAACCCCAGGGTTCCGCGGAACACAGTTTAAGAACCGTGGAACTAGAACACTTTGTTAGGTACTTTCAAATTTCACCCCTAACTGACACTTGAAGGAGGCAAGTAGGCGATGAATTTCAAATTATATTGCTATGTACTGAAGTTTTGGACTTTACAAAAATATACCGTGTGTGAATACAGATCGGGATTTGGGTAGTCATTTTTGAGAAATATTCATAAAACGGCAATATTCGAGTTTTCTGAGAAAAACTAAGTACGTGGTCATGTTTAGAATGATTATGTTGTCTTAAATATGTATTTTGATCAAAATCGATAGGGGGGGTTTTTTGTAAAATTATGCTGACAAATGTTACAATTTGGATTCGAAAAGCACTGTTATTAAACTGTTTAGCTGAAAACTGAGTACGACGTATTCTTCAGGATATAAACATTACCTAGCAGATGTATTTTCATCCAAATCGAAAATGGCGTTTTCGAGATATGAGCAGTTTTTAAAGTTACGTTTTTAGCGATTGGGGTGGAAATCGAAGGATGCATTCATGGTTCAAGAAACACTGTTTTTCAACTGTTTAGCTCAAAACTGAGCAAATGGTATTACTATGGATTTAAGCATTACCTGAAAGTAACATTTTTATCACAATCGAAAATGGCGTTTTTGAGATATGAGCAGCTTTTTAAAGAACAAGAACTATTATTAGGGAGTTGGGTGGATATCAAAGGACGCAGTCTTTTTAGGGAAAAACTGAGTTTGCTATCAAGTTAAAAATGACAATAGTACCTTAAAAATATTTTTTTTTAAATCGTTTTTACCGTTTTCAAGAAAAAGCCAATTTTCAAAACTGCCGTTGCTGGGCTTTTTATCGAAAAACTGGGTATGCAGTCCTATTAAGCATGCTTACATTAACTCAACTATCAGTTTTGGTTCAAATCGTTAGAGCCGTTTTCGAAAAAATCTAAATTTAGGAATATTTCGTCATATTTCGTAAAATTTTTATATGGGAGGTACCGTTAATATTAGGGCTAGCATAAAAAAAAAAACGTCCCGAGCGGGAAGCCTACAAACTCTAAATACGAAGTTTGAAGCAAATCCGTCCAAGCGTTTAGATTCCCCAGGGGTGGGACATACAGACATACGGACGGACAGAATTGCGAGACCCACTTTTTTGAGTTCCCCTATCATCGTAATATCAGAACTGATCAAAATCTCGAGTTCGAAATTTTTTACGAAAACAATATCTTTCTCTTACTACGTATATACGAAAAAGTTAAAAATTTGTGATGACATCGTACACTCCACCATTATTCACTTTATAAATATGTTTATGATGTGAAAATAGTTTGATACAAGATATGTGATTAATTTCTTTTTACATCTGGCGTTTTTATCTTTTAGTTCAGAGCTGAGCTCTGAATAGAGCTCGAGCATTTTGAGCGTGCTCTAAACCGAGCGTCCTTAGATCGTTCTGAACCGGTAGGTACTGATGGAAATAAGCTCTGAAAGAGACAATCAAACCAATGAGGAAGTTGATCGAAGTTCCGGGTTCCTGGCAGACCATGTTCATGTTCGCGCACTTTTGAAAGCAAAAAGAATTGTTGATCTGGTCTCACCGATAGTCTAGAACGTTTAGCTTTTCCCCATTTTGAACTAAATACGGTCCGATGATGCCACTAGCCCTTAAACTGAAGCAAACCAGTGTTGCCATTAGAAAAATTGATTTTCAGTTGAAATCTGACATTCAATCCATTTTTGGCGTATTTTTTTGGGAAGTGAGTATAACAAAACCAAAAGTGAGTATACAAGTTTTGCATGTAAAAGTAAAAGTAAAAGTGAGCTAGCTGTAGATTCCCAAAAAAATACCTCCCATGTTGAAAATTAGCCACCAAACGTTGAAGAGTCGACTTTGAAGGGTCCGGTCCCGGCACGTTTTGGTAATACAATTTTATCATTTGGACATGCTGCTCAATCGTGCCATGGTGATTTGGCATCAGTGACTGAATTGGCTGGAGCATTATAGTCCATTCGCTCGATGTGGCCGAGCCAATGTATAGTCGACGTGTTTTGGCCTTTTGGACTAGATCCACATCTTGATACCGCGCATAGAGTTCGCGGTTGTATCTTCTGCTCCATTCGCCCTCCTCGCACACAGGACCAAAAATGCGCCGAAGTATTTTTATTTCGAAGCAGCCCAGTATCAGCTCTACCTTCTTGCTTATCGTTCAGCACTCGGCGCCGTAAAGCAGAACAGGCAGGATAAGGGTTTTGTAGAGCACACATTTCGTCCTTCGAGTTAGGAGTTTTGAACCCAGTTGTTTTGCCAAACTGGAAGTAGCAACGGTTTCCTAGGGTAATTCTTCGCCGGATCTCCACAAGAGTGTCATTCGTGAAGTTCATGTTTACTCCGAGGTAGGTGAACTCCTTAACTACCTCGAAGTTGTTGCTATCAATAGTGACGTTTTGTCCTAGGCGGTGGACAGATGCTTGTTTGTTTGTTGATAGCATGTACTTAGTCTTATCCTCATTTACTTCAAGCCCAACGGATTTCGCCTGTTCTTCAATCGCCGTGAACGCTTCTATCACGACACGCTGGGAGCGACCGATGATGTCAATATCGTCCGCATAGCCCAGCAGCTGGACGGATCTGTTGAAGATAGTGCCTTTCGTGTTGACACCTGCCCTTTGCACTATCTGCTCCAGTACGAGATTGAAGAAGTCGCATGAAATAGATCGGAGGAGCTGCTTCCAAACTGCACGTTGCAGCGCGTGTTTTCCAGCGTCACGCGACACGGCTGAATCATACGCGGCATTTGAAGTCGATGAATAGGTGGTGAGTTTCGACTTGAAATTCGTTGGTCTTTTCAAAGATTTGCCTCAGTGTGAAAATTTGGTCTATAGTCGATCTGCCGGGCCGGAAGCCACACTGGTACGTGCCGATTAGTGTGTTGCAGAACAGTTTAAGACGTTCACTGCAAGTCCTATTGCTCTACCAAATTTCAACATTCCACGGCAATGGGAAGTGTCCCAAATAAATAATAACCAATTTCAAAAGTAGGCGTATACCACGCCCTCTGAATGAAAAATCTCAAGTTTTGGATTTTTCGCAGTGCACCACAGGATCTAGCATTTTGCCCCAAATTTTACTATATTTAGCTATAGAGATGAAATTCGGTGAGGTGGACCTTTTTAGTGAGTTTGAGAAATGTTTGGAGTTTTTGGCTCAATCATTTCCGAATATAGGTGGGGTTGAAAACAGCCTGAGTAAGTTTTTGTAAAAAGCGGAAGTGCATTTACTAGAGAACTTGGCTGGGGCACTACCGTGCCCTTTGATAAAAAAGTCTCCGAGAAGCTCAATCACTAAACAAAATTTGACTCCAATTTACCTTCTTAATCATGTCATTGAAGGCATAATTAATGCACTAAAGGAAATAACCTGTTTATAATTAATAATGGGCATCATGTGACATCGTTGGTATTCTTCAATCAACATGTGACACATTCGAGTGACACCAATTGATTATAGCATTGTATAGCTATGTTTAGTCTTTATTTGGTTTTATCAATAAATTATTAAATCCCCAGAAATTACAAACAGTCGGGTGAGGTTTCTAATTATTCATTAAATTCAAACAAAAACCTTGTAGTAATTAATCATACGTAGGTAAATGGTCTCATACCTCTATTGACAGTCTAAATATGTTCAACAAAATCATCTTTTACACAAATTCTATTAGATTAGTTCCAAATCTTAAAAAAAAAAAAAACAACAAAAAACTGTACAGTGCATTCCACAAATTTTATATGACTCTTGATCTAATGTCAACTGCATCAGCATTTTAAAGCGGAGCTCTGCCATAGAAAGACCTGGTAACATCGTGCTCGTCGTTGGTGATGCATTCTGACCATACTTTCTTCCATAGCATCGTTGCTGATTTTAAATCATTCTAAGACTCACTTATTTTGTTGACGGCATCTTTGATGTCGCTCTCGCTGTTCTTCCAATTTGTTTTAATAGAGGGCCGAGATCACTTCCACTAACCTACTTTGAAAAGTTCTGTGCAAATAATTCGCCTTAAAAGTGGCTAATGCCCCCCAATAAATAGGCTGAGAGCTTTTATCATCCAAGCCGGTTATTGATTTTCAAGTGATTTACAATTCTTTCTTTTTCAATCCATTGAAAGCTCTTGGATTTTGAAACAGGTACATCAATAACGGAATAAAAGCTTAAGGTCTTTCTTTCAATGATTTCTTAAAAAATGGTTGGATACCCGTGACCTGTAAACATTTTAACATTTTTCAAACCAACCTAGGAAATTTTTATTTTTTTTATTTTTTTATTTTGACAGCATATTCAGAATTTGAAAGCGTTGATCATGTGTAAAATGTTCCGCAATAATTTGACAAAACTGACTGAATGTTTTTGTTCCCAAATAAAAACACACATAAACCAATAGTTGCGATTAAATTCTGAATACCAGTGTTGAATTTGATCTTAATCTGTCAACTGGCAGCTATGCCTGGAGGAAGTCCTGTAACTACAAAAAAACAACAATTAGGCATGTAAAGGGTGTTTTTTTGAAATGGAATAAAAAAAAGATGATTTTTTTAAATTGACATGAAATTAACTTTATTCGGAAGACAATCTTCTGGCATTATAAATTAATGATTTCTGGCATATGACCGCCACGGCTGGCTCGGACGTAGTCTAATCTGGAGGTCCAATTTTCGACGACTTTTTCCAACACTTGTGGCCGTATATCGGCAATAACGCGACGAATGTTGTCCTCCAAGTGGTCAATTGTCTCGGGCTTATCGGCGTGGACTAGCGACTTCACATATCCCTACAGAAAATAGTCAAGCGGCGTTAAATCGCACGATCTTGAAGGCCAATTCACGGGTCCGCAACATGAAACTATGTGGTTACCAACCGTTTTCTTCAATAAATCAATTGCGGCACGAGCTGTGTGACACAAACCACATAGAACTATCATGTACAAAATCAAAGGAGCACCATTAACGCACGCATACTTGAAATATCCTCGGCCCATGGTATAGCATGAAAAATCATTGCCGCCATTGATTTTGACATTTCACACGTATTCACAGACATGGGAACTAAGAATAAGAAGTACAGGAAGGGGCATATCGAGGAAACAGTGAGGCTTTTTTCAAAATAGTGTGAGTTACACTAACACAAATGCATTGACACAGGGCCGGCCTAAGGGGCCAGCGTAGAGTTAGGACGCCAAAGTGCTGGGGCGGACGATGTAACCCTTACCCGTTTCTTTAAAAGTGATAAAGTAGGAAAATATGTAGCTGAGCTTTATGGAAGCACTAGGTTATGGTTTTTATATTCTCAGAAGTACTTAGGCACCTTTAAAGAATCACAGCTATTAATAATAGCCTTAATAAATAAACGTACCTTTTACAGGAACCTACAAATTTTAAACGTAGGTATAAATAAAATTCAGTTTTTAGTTTTAGGTTTAATTTTATTGCAAAAACACTATCACATATACCTATTATCCTTAGTTAAATAAATTTTAGTTTGATACATTTTATCTACGTCCATCTCATAATAATTCGGTCATACATCTGGGGTCTTCGCGTAACATTTCAGACGATCACCGTCTCGACGATTGAACAAAACGTAACGATGTAACATCACAATAGCGTCGTTCAATCGAATCGTTCATCGTTTTCGTTTTGAACAGTTTGAGCAGGGCTGTGACAACTGAAAACTAATAAAAAAGGTATATATGCAATTTGTGTGTGTTGTTGTCTTTTATGTGGAAATAGATAAAAAGGTAAACATTTTTTGGTACAGGAAAATTTGTATTGATTAGGGGTCGTAATATAAGACAAAATTAGTGAATGCATTCTTTAAAGCCAATTTAATAAATGCAATTCTATCATTGCCTACTCCAAAGAGAACATAACAAGAGTGTGATGTGAACTTTCTAATGTAGGTAGTAGGTACCTATTTCGTTTAACTAGAATGAAGGAAATGGATATTTTTTCTATATTTTCACATTTCACCGTACCTACAAATGCATAATGGAGAGTGCTATTTGTCGAAATTATAAAAGATTTAATAGAAACAATATTCTTTTAACCTTTGTTTTGCTTTAAAAGACCCTATATGTAAAGAAAATATACCAAAAACGATGACACGATTGCCAAAGAGCCATCGTTCAATCGAATCATTTCGACGACAGTATTTGACAGTTAAATTGTTTACGTGAAGCAACAAGAAACGATGATCGTTCACTCGTTTCGACGATCGTCGTTTTTGGTTGTTACACGAAGTAGCAGCATCTACGACGTCGTTCGATCGTTGCCTTACGCAATTAGACCTCTGTTTCTTAAAATTGTGTTTTTTTTTTTGTCATTAGCTTTGATTGGATTCTAAGCTGTTTCTCTGTTATAAGACATATGTCTTCAACATCTTGACGACGATACCAAACGTCACGATAACAGGACAACAGAAGAAATACCTTTAAACATATTTTCTATTTATAACAAGAAAACTGCACTAGGGCGCTCAACCGATTTAAGCGCCTTGCCCTCACCAACAAAAAAATAGTTCGTCCCTGAACGAGAGTTTCCGATTTGACAGATGAGTTTCAGTTAAATCAAATGCTATCAGATAAATAAAGTATATTTTTGTTTTCAACCAAATTCCCTTTTTTGCAACAAAATGTCATGAAATACTAATTTAAAAGTGTTCCACAATAATATATCTACCTAAAAAACACTTAACAACATTATTTTATGTGGAATATTAGATAAAATTTACATGTGAAATGAAAAATTGTTTCTCTCCTTATTATGCTCGTTTTTGCAGAATTTAACACACACAGAAATGTTGTTTTAAATTTCTTTCGGTAAAGAATTGTATTTATTCACTGTATTCACTGTTTTTTCACTGTTTTATTAAGTTAAATACGTAATTTCACTATTTTAACAATTTGAAATTTCAAACACGGCAAATTTCCCCAGCAAAATGACAGATGAGTTTCAAATTCTCTGGTTTTTTTCATATCTTGCGGCCTCACTCACGTACACTGTATATGTGATATACACTCTTTCCTGTACTTCTTATTCTTAGCATGGGAATACATTCCCAGAGGAATCGGGTAGGTGCACGGATGTCGGCGGTCTAGTTCTATGTGGTTTGGGCTGTGTGACATATTGGGCCGTCTTGTTGAAACCACAGCTCCAGCACATCATGATGAACGAAAAAGTCAGTAATCATGGCTTTATAGCGGTCACCATTGACTGTGGCCAGCATCGTTTTTAAAGAAGTACGGACAATTATTCCACTAACCTATAAAGCATACCTACCAAACAGTCAGTTTTTGTGGATGTAACGGTGTCTCAACATACACTTGAGCATTATCATCACTTCAAATACGGCCGTTTTGTTTATTGACGTATCCATTCAACCAAAAGTGAACTTCATCGCTAAACAAAATTCGCTTATGAAATGGACGTAGTGCGCGATACGTATTTCGAACAGAACCATGATTTTCCAAATAAATTTGCACAATTTGGAAGCGTTGAAATGCCAAACCAAACTAAAAATAAATCACCTGACAGCTTACAAAATGGCCGCCAGTTAAAATAGTGTTGCCAACTTAAAGTTATATACCTCTAAAAAAAACACCCTTTACTTCCATTGCATATTAGGTATGTATAGATATAATAATGTATAATTTCTTAAAAATATTTCCACTTCGATTTAGGTATAATAATAACAATTTGTATATATATATAATACAAAAATCGGTATAAATTATGTTTGTTTATATTCTTTGTACAAACATTCTTATTAATTTATTTAAGGCTTATTCTACTATAAATCATTATGCATAAGGAAGTCATGTAGATATCAACGCCCTGTTTTAAAGATGTTATCACATTTTTGTATATTATTTGTAATCGTTTGCAAAAATACAGCAGAAGTCAAATTGTATCTCGATGTGGCCATTTTACATATTTTATGTATAGGTACGAACAATCGTGGTCATGGAATGTTTTTTTTTAAAACATTTCTGAGTATTTTTAGTCTTTATATGGCCCTGGCCCATTTCCATTTTGTTTAGAAAAATAATATTTGTTTGCTTTTGACAATGCTTATTAGTCACTACATAATATAAACTAAAGTATTCGATGTGGAAGGCAGTTTTATAGTCGTTTATCTATGAGTTTTTATCGGACGGCTTTGTCGGAATAGTTTGCTTATTAGGAACAATTTTTATGTTTGAAAGATATGCTTCTGACTTATTCAATAGTGGAGATCCTTCAGGTTGAGCCTCAACTGATTTCTTATAAGAAGCCACGAATACTGGTTCTACAGACAATGTTTGCTTTGACGGTACTTTTTCTGTGACTGCGACGTCTTTCAGTTCTCCTCGACATCGGGATATAAAATATTCTAATGGATACCAACAGAGAAGGATCAATCCAATAGCAAAAGTTATACCAGCTACAATATGTCCAATGGTTAAGATTTTGGGAACTATTTTTAGTTCGGCCGCTAATTCTGGTGAAATTCTAACTTTCTGTTCGAACCAAATTAGCGGAAAGTATGTTCGTGGTATGCCTTCGTAGAAACTGTAAATATGAGCAAATGTATTAAAATGTTACATGAAATAGATGCATAAACTTACGTCATGTATTTTATGGGTTCTACGAGCATATTTACTTGAAATCTAGCTGCAACTTCTAGTGCAACTCCAGTGTTTGGCTCTAGCACCATATAAAATTCATGATCTTCTTTGGTTGGATTTAGACCTTCGGCTTGATTCACATATACCGGATCCGCGTTGTAGAAATGTGGATATGACATAAAAACTGGTGATCCAAAACGACAGGCAGAAATGTTCATGATTCCAGAAGCGACACATTCGCCCCCACAGAAGCATTTATTTTCTGGGTAAAGTGTTCCTGTAATTGTTTCAATATATTATTATGTAATTGGAATTTTTTTTTTTTAATTTCATATGTAGAAAGAAGACGTGTTTTTATATTTTAAGAAAAGAATAGAAATGATTTTGCTGAAGAGGAAAAAAGTAGATTACAGTCCACTCGTTTCTTCTCTAGGGTTCTCGAATAATACTATGATATGATTACATTTAAATGTATTTGTACTTAACAAATAACGCTTAAATCATATGAATATTTGTAGAAAGCTATAGAGAAAAGTTAGTCTTAAGTTGAGCATCATCAAATAGACCTGACGTGTAGACACTTTTAGTAAATCTAAGGTGAAATTCGAACACAAATTTGAACATTTAAGAAATAATTTAGTAATTTATGTTCGTGGGCGGGAGCAATACAAATTTCCAATGCACATGCAAGTTTGAAATGCCAGCATTGATAATTCGTGTGATATGACCACACTGATTCTTAGAATGTGCTTGTCAGAAACCGATGAATGTGAAAAATGTGACTTGAACTAGATATGACTAATAAAAACACGTTTTAGTAAATAAACATCAATAACTGTTTACAAACCATTATCAACAGATCTTGGTCCACCACTGAACTTGAATCCTTTTATTCCTTCCACTTCAACTGTTTCTGTATAATCTAAAGGTACGCTACGGCACATGTCTGGAGTAAATAGAGACACTGATCCACCTATTTTCAAATTGGGTGGATAAAATTCACCCGCTGATCCATTCACCATTCCGCAGTATGATTCGGAAAATCCTGTATGGGTATTAAAGTTCCATGAGTGCATTTGTCCAATCTTATAAATATCATCCACTCCAGTGAACATATTAAATGTTCCCATAAGATCTGCACTTCCATTCCTCTGCAAAGAAAATAAGCAATTAATCTTACATTTTGTACGTGCCATGCATTCACTTACCGTATAAAACCATCCAAATCTATCGAAAGGCACCTGCACGTCATCACCAAATATTGGAATTGACCTGGCAATATCAATCATATCATCTTGATAACCAGTGAAAAGTAATTCATCTGCAGTCTTTGTCACAGCCATTTCCTGATTATAAATCTTCAAACTCACGTCCACCATGTTTCGTTTTAAGGCATCCCACTCCTTAGCCTTGGATGCTGCAGACTGCAATTATGTTACTTACGTTAAAGGAAGCAACTTATTGACATTGTAAATTCTTACTAAAGCAACAGCATTCAGCATAGTTATCTCATCATCGAGACTTCCATTACTTCCTTCGGCATCAAAGTAAAAATCACTTTTTTTCCTGAAACTCACAGTATAGTTATGAGGATGCCACTTAATGTCAACTTTATCGGGTTTCTCTGTGAATCGATATGGGCCTAATTGCTGTAGTATTGGCTTTGTTGATTGATTAGTGAAGTCATCAGGATTCGTCCAATTGAAAAAGTAGATATCCAAGCTAAGCGCTAAAGGTGGGTTTTTCCATGAGTCATATACCCTTGCGTTGGGACGGAGTGCAATTTCCTGAAAAATGTAAGAAAACCGCATGAAGTTAACTTATTCATAATAAAATATGCGACGCTCGGTAAAAAGAAGTCCTTTCACAAAATTGTATTCGCCCAGGTCGATTCGATTGGACTCCATCGTGTTTTCAATAGACAGACAGACGGACATGCCTAAATAGGCTCAGAATTTGAGCCAGCTTCAGAATATGTGTACTTTATTCCTTATGGGATCTCCGGTGACTCCTTCTTGGCGTTATAAATGTAATGAAAAAGTGCTTTGGAGGGTATAAAATCAAGAAAATAAAGTTAGCTGTCAGTTACAGTCAGGTTGATTAAAATTTATGGATTAGGCTCACAAAAAGCTGGGTGAGAAGAAGGCGCTTTATAATAGCGAATGGAAAAAAGTACAAACTTTACAAAAGTTAGAATTTGCTGCCACAATTCTCTAAACTAATGCAACACTAAAACTACCCCAATCATGTGTTTGTCTTTGGTTGCTGGCAATTGGCTTGTATAAAACACATTGCAATTGCTTAAGTGATTCTGATTTAAAAACAAGATTATCTTTTTAGAATCATCCGAAAGATACATAAACATACTTCTTGTGGCTCTGCGAAACAAGGCCCAAAAAAATGAAATAAGGCACAACGAAATTATAAAGGCAACATGTGTAAAATAACGACTTTATACTTTAGTTAATATTTAGTTTTTATGTTTGTTTTATTTGTTTGAAAAATATGCCTTGTTCAATTTTGAAATTCATTCGATTTGAAAAATTATAAAAAGAAAGCCGATCAAAAGGAGAATATTTTTATATTGCTGGAAGAGAAAAAGAAATGGTTTCAGCAGAAGGGAAAAGGGTTATCGAATAGGTTATCGAATATGGTCCTACCGAACCGGATGGAACTAGCTGATCTATGGATGATGCGGACTTCGCTTTCGATAAGAAAACTTTTATAAGCTGTTGCTTTTTTTTACGTCCATGCAATTTTTAGCACGAAGATTTGGGGCCGAAATATGCGTTTGCATGTCGGAAATGAACGGAAGCAATTGGATGATGACGCAGTTTTTGATCGATCAAATAATCACACAGACGGGAATGGGTCCGAATGCAGTAAACGTTAAAAAAGCAGGTATGTACTTGAGTATAAATGCCGAATGGCGTATGGGTTGGGTCACAATAAGCGTGGCCATAACCAGTTAGCAGAAAGGCTTATGGGTCACATAATGCGTAGCCATAACCAAACTAGTTATGTAGAAAGGCTATGAGTCACATAATGTGTGGCTATAACCATTTTTCCAGAAGGGCTTATGGGCCACAAATGCGTGGTCATAACGAGAGCAGAGTCGCATGCATTTAAAGCTGTAAATGCAGGTACGCAAGTACAAAGCAGAAAGCGTCATGGGCCACAAATGCGTGGTCATAACGAGTGCAGTCTTTTTTAACAGAAGGATAAAAGAAGAGTGCAGATACAGAAGCAAAACAAAACGAAGCAGTAGCAGAAGTCAATCTACTTCGGACTTAGAGATCGAATTCATGGCGCAGTCGTACACTGGACGATTGGCTCCATCGTATGAATCTGCATAGATTAGTTATGATCCTAAAACCACTGCAGTACCATTAAAGAAAAAAACACCGCAGCAGACAGGGGTGTGTAATGAGGATGAATTAGGTTTAATTCTTTGACGCTGATCAGCATATGCTATTAAAACTAAGCTGAATTTATGTTGGATACCATTTGGGTTGAATAAAGCAATGCGTGCCCTCAATGTTTGACTATGGCCGGGGTTATGAGCATGGAGCAAGGCGAAGAAATATATTGAGCTACCAAGGCAGCTTTGAGGTCACGTCTGGCAGTATTGACATCGCTACCAGCAGAGCATACCAACCAGTCGGATAAGGTATTTAAAATTCAGTGGAGTGACATGCCGAGTCAATATAAATTATTGCGAATATTTACTGGAGATTTTGCGAGATGGGCATCATTTCGTGAGATGTTTCCGTTTTTTAAGCAGTGTGCAAACTGTTTGGCTAGTTTGTCGATCGTTATCAGCACTACACCTCAGGCGGCAGAAATCAATTCACGACATGGTTCACTTCACACCTTTGAATAAATTTGATGAATCTGCACTTGCCAGTCTCATCAAGGGGGGAATGTGTAAAATAACGACTTTATACTTTAGTTAATATTTAGTTTTTATGTTTGTTTTATTTGTTTGAAAAATATGCCTTGTTCAATTTTGAAATTCATTCGATTTGAAAAATTATAAAAAGAAAGCCGATCAAAAGGAGAATATTTTTATATTGCTGGAAGAGAAAAAGAAATGGTTTCAGCAGAAGGGAAAAGGGTTATCGAATAGGTTATCGAATACAACAACAACAACGATTTTTAATTAAATTTGGGGCGTTATTCACGAGTGGTGGAAGGAGCAATGCCGAGTTTTCCTGTAGGATTGGTCAGGCTGGATCGATTTTGAGACAGCTTGGTCATTCTGTTATCAGGAGGACTGAACTTGGTGTCAAAACTAAGTTGTCAGTCTTTAATTCGGTATTTGTTCCAACTCTTACCTATGGTCATGAGGTTTGGGTAATGACTGAAAGAATAAGATCGCGGATACAAGCTGCCGAAATGAGATTTCTCCGTGGTATTGCTGGTGTGACTCGTAGAGATCGCATTAGAAATACCAGAATACGTGAGGAACTCAATGTCGAGCAGCTACTTCTCCGGACGGAGCGATCCATGCTTCGGTGGTTTGGGCATGTTAAACGCATGTCCCCGACCAGGATTCCACGACGTGCTATGGAATCCGTACCATCGGGCAGGCGTCCCCTAGGTAGACCCAGGATGAGATGGTTAGATCAAATTCATAATCTCTCCTCTGATTTGGAGGCGATGGCGGAGGATCGAGCTATGGAGGGTTCACTTAAGTAACCTACACCCGCGACCCACTTAATGGATAAGCGGGCCATTGAAAATGTATGTATGTATGTATGTGTTATTTCGGAGGTTGCTACTATCCGATGGAGCACTCAGACACAACTACTGGTCCATTGTACTGCCAAACAGACACCTTACTTTAATGTACTTAGTTTTCACTTCTTTCGAAGAAAGATGAGAAGGAGCTTCAGTGATGAAGAGCTTAGATGTTCGGCACTCACCCCGTCAGCCCCAAAGATGCGCCACCTGATCGAGCAAAGGCATGCTCCGCTGTATTGTCGTCCTCTCCATAAACAAGACAGATGGTTGTGTCGCTCAAGCCCAATACATTTAAGTGTTTGGCAAAAGCTTGGTGGCACAAGCAGTCTGCTGTCGATTCTCCTAAGAGACAGAAGGAAAGACGCCGACCTTTTGCAGATGTCCGGACGCAGTCGTTTGGTCTGCCTACACCCAGCGCAGTCACGCCACCGACTCTCATGTTCACGAGAAACCCAAGTATCAATGGATGACCTAACCACGAATGCAGGCAGACCCAACGCAGGTTCAGGTCCTAAGAGAGCTTCTTCTGAACTCAGCCTGGCCAGATCGTCAGCGATCTCGTTTCCCTGGATACCCAGTGTGACCTGGGACCCAAGTTCAGAGAAAGCTTGAGTTCGAGCACTAACTTGGACGAGGTATAGAAGGGTTAAGCAGCGCTTTTAGTGCAGCTTGACTATCACTGCAAACGCATATGCTTCTAGCCCTCCACCTGTAGTGCATAGCCATAAGGATAGCGAAAATCTCCGCCTGGAAGACAGTCGCATGGTTACCCAAGGGGTAGTGTAGTCTTATGTTCTCGCTTTCCACGAAGACTCCAGAACCAGACCTCTGTCCGGTTTTAGAGCCATTCGTGAATACACGATGGCATTCTTTCCCTGGCTCAGAGTCTGGCCAAAGCCATTCCATTGCCTGTGGAAAGTTGACGTGATAGTTTTGTCGCAGTAGGATTTCTGGTGTCATTGCGTCAGACGGCATATCCATAAGACAGGGGTCAAAGGATAATTCTCGCGCAAGTTCTTCAAAATTCCAATGCGCGTGGTACCAAAAGCCATTTCATAATGAAGTATGACCCCATAAAAAGAAATGAAATAAGACCCCAAACGAAAAACGAAAACGTATGGGGGGGCATGCTACTCCCTGCAACCCCCCTGCTTGGGTTTACTGTCAGATTTGGGCCTTATTTTATTTTTTTTTTCGCCTTATTTCATCGCAGTGGTTTTATTTCATATTTGAAATTGGGGTATTATTTTATTATGAAATAACACCCTCAATTTGGGGCTTTATTTCATTTTCTCTTTTGGGGCCCTATTTCATTGGGGCCTTATTTCCTGCAGCCATTTCTTGTGACAATTGAACAAGGAAAATGAAAATGCAAGAAGAATATCATAGTTATTTTTCTAACAAAATTAAATTAAATGTTTTTTTAGAGATACAGAACTTTGAAATGGAATAAGACAAAGATGATTTTTTTTTAAATTGACATGAAATTTACTTTATATAATCTTCTTCTGGCATTATAATTTAAATATGATTTCTGGCGTATGACCGTCCAATTTTCGATGACTTTTTCCAACATTTGTGGCCGTATATCGGCAATAACGCGGCGAATGTTGTCCTCCAAGTGGTCAATCGTTTCGGGCTTATCGGCGTAGACTAGCGACTTCACATATCCCCACAGAAAATAGTCAAGCCGCGTTAAATCGCATGATTTTAGAGGCCAATTCACGGGTCGGCAACGTGAAACTATGAGGTCACCAAACGTTTTCTTCAATAAATCAATTGCGGCACGAGCTGTGTGACATGTGCCGCCGTCTTGTTGAAACCACAGCTCCTGCACATCATGGTTTTTCAATTGATGAACGAAAAAGTAAGTAATCATGGCTTTATAGCGGTCACCATTAACTGTAACGTTCTGGCCAGCATCGTTTTTAAAGAACTACGGACCAGTTATTCCACCAACCCATTAAGCACACCAAACAGTCAGTTTTATGCGGATGTAACGGTGTCTCAATATATCTACACTTGAGGATCATCATTACTTCAAATACGGCCGTTATGTTTATTGACGTATCCATTCAACAAAAAGTGAACTTCATCGCTAAACAAAATTCGCTTATGAAATGGACGTAGTTCGCGATAAGTATTTCGAACAGAACCATGATTTTCAAAATAAATTTTGCATAATTTGAAAGCGTTGTTCAGGCGTCAGTCTATTCATGTTCAAATGCCAAACCAAACTAAAAATAAACCACTTGACAGCTGACAAAAAAGCTGCCAGTTAAAATAGGTTTGCCAAAAAAATAGGTTTAAAAAAAAACACCCTTTAGATACATTACATAATGTACCACACAATCAAAATAAAAATAAAAGTATAAATCAATGCTTTTCATTGAACTTAATTTCAATTAAGCAAAAAACCTTCATTTAAGTATTTCTGTGCTCTAAAACGGGCATAAGCATCAAGCGTGCCTATATATCGTCTTTAATTGCAATTGTAATCAATCAAAGAAATTAACACAAACGCAAACATTACTGATGCCGACTTACAGCTGGTACATGAAATCTAACAGCGGCAACCGCCCACTCGCTCCATGTTAATTGAGGGGATTAGGAGTAGATGAGCCCAATAGAACTTAAAATACGTAGATACAGCAAAAATGTATAGATCAACGAAAGCTGTCATGCTTAATTACTCACTAGAACATGTCAATTGGAAGTCAATTAAAACCTAGCATTGATTTATCTTATGTGACATCCAATAAATCGTTATCGTTATGCATGTAATTAAAATATTTTATCAGTTCTATAATGTATACCTACCTTTCCCATTCCATATATTAATAAATCCGCCCAAAATATTCCGCATAATAGTCCAAACAGCGACAAAAGAAATCCTGCTCCAACTATGTAGAGTCTTTTGTTGCACAGTCTTCGAAAGCTGAGTTTACTGCTTTTCTTTGGCATTTTGTTGAGGGAAATTCTAGAAAGAGAACAAAGTCATTGCATTTTAATTAAGAATTCTATACAGTAGCATCCATTACCATAAATAGCACTTCTTAATCGGAAGATAATGGTCAATTACCCAGGATGAACAAATCAACTTCTTTCAGCGTGTTGAAATTCAACGCACTGAGTCTACACTGTAATTGGTGCTTAAATGCGGCACAAATGGTGAGGCTCATGTGGAGATCGATATGTTATACACTTGTCTTCGAGGTCTAACGCAGGCCATAGGGTCAATTGAGTATACCCATCAATAAAAACGGTAATTGAATAAAAAAAAAACAGGCAAATTCAATTCGTGTTAATTTGTCAGAGTAATGAGGAATTATTCGAGTCGTTTTCTTATAGTTTTCAATACTAGGTAGAGATATTTTGCATTTGAAAATGAATATACATAAATATGTAGGTACATATTCGTGAGAGTTTTGTTTTGTGGAGCTTGCATGTTTAATTTAATTTAAGAAATTATAAAGATGAACTTTGCTATCTTATTTAGGTGGAACGATTTAAAACGTAGGTCATAGTGGCTCAGTGTGTACGTTTTTACTATGCTGGGCGATCAACTTATCAAGGGGTTCCAGATAAACAGCGGAAAAACACAGCTAATTTACAGTTTAAAGGCTTTTCCAATGCCCTAACTCTCATGAACGTCTGTCTGACAATCATTCGAATTCGAGAGTATGAAGAAGGTGTAACTGAGAATGCTTTTCAATTCAGCCGAAGCTCGGCCTAGGCGCCAATATTTACCTGTGACGGCCGCTAATCCTTTTTTTAATTCAAGTGAAATAATTTAAGGACAATATTGGACTCGAAAAAACCGGGATTGGTGCTAAGCTAAACTTTGACGAAAAGTACAATAGCAGTTACACTTCAGGAGGAAAAGACAATTTGAACTTGAGGCCGATCGGCAACAACTGTTAAATAAACAAAGAAGTTAAATATTTGGGGCTAACAAAAATGATAGCCAGGAAAGAAGGCAGACTGCAATGATTTGCCTTTGTTACCAAGCACAGCAACAAAACGATTTGAAATAATGAATCCACAATCCAGCTGTGAGCAATCTGACAACGAAGTGGTATACAGATGGTTTAGGACACAAACCAGAGAGAATAGACCACCAGCTTCGGCCAAAAATGAGAGTTTCATAGAGCCAGTTTTGAAATAAGTAGCTCCGCCTCTTTTTCTATCTGTGAATACGTGTGAATAAGTAAAAAAAGATGAAATAAGACAATTGAGTCTGAGATGGCTTTGAAATAATTCAAATAATTGAAATAATTGACCACTATTGGGACGTGTTAAGCAAATGGTGTGTATGGTGTGGTGAATTTATTGCCAACTTATGTTTTATTAAAAAGCATAATAATTATATTTGCGCAATAACTGTTTTTAATGATATAACTTCCTATGTATGACATTATTACAAAAAAAATATTATTTTAAGCTGTAAAACTAAATTGCAATGAAATAAATTGCAATAATGAAATCAGCTAAACGGGATTCTTGCAATTTTGTTGATATACATTTTGAGCTCTTTCTTCTTATATTTTCAAGAACAGCTATTTTGGAATAAATAAAGTTAACGAAAACTATTTTGGTCGTAAATAGGCATGTTTATTGTTTATTTTGTCTATGAGGAGAATACGATGAGTGGTTTTTGAATTAGGTTTTATAAAGAATTGGTTGTTCAAAAATTAAAAATCAACATTTTGTCACTTAAAACATGGACATTTTAATACAAAACCTGCTAGAAAACGTGTTTTAAAACATCATACATAGGCGCTACGGAATGCATAGCATAGCCTATACAGAGGCCAGGACGCCGTCAAATTTAAATAAAAAAGTGGCATTTTTGATTTAAAAAAAAAAAAAAGTTCGTTTCCATAGTAACGCGTAAACTAAAGCGAAAAGTGAACTGTACTGAAAGGTTTAGGTACGTAATATTTTAATTTAAAACACGTAATTATCTTATTTGTTTTGTTATGTTATCATAGTTTTGTTTTTTGTGTAGGTATTCTTTTGTTTTTCACAATGAAATTATAGGTAACATAATTTAATAATCCATAAATTTTGACTAACATTCGCGTTTTTTACTATTTTGATTCTATGTAGTTTTGACATTCAAATATAGCGGAAAAATTTAATTGTATTAAAAATATTCCCTGAAATTCGCATATTTGCCCTAGCGAAAGTGTAATAGATGTACGTGTACATATATGTTAATAAATTCTTATTTACACCTCATGCAGATTCCTTGTGTTATAAGCCGATATGACAATGCGCACTTACGATTTGGTGTGCAAAAAACGTATTTCATTTTTAGAATGCAAATTTTCTTAAATTCCATGACCAATTTATTTGTTGGTTAAAATCAATTCATCACATTTTTCTTGTAGTCTGACAAAACAAAATGTCCTCCTCCTTTTTTGTAAATTATTTATTCCAAAACTCAGTAGGTACTAGGCCTGCCAGACGTCCCGATTTTGGCGGGACAATCCCGATATTTGAACCCTGTCCCGATTTCTGTCCCGATTTACAAAATGTCCCGATTTTATTACTTTTATTCTACATCGTTTGAAAACGATCGAAAATAACAAATAAATCAATATTAACATGTGTTACAAACCTTAACGACTATAGGAAATTGCAATTGTTGCTGGGAATGCATTCATCCATATAGAAAGAAAACAATAAGCTGTCAAGTGCAAGTCGACAGAACCCATATATAAATATGTATGTACTTTTAAATTCAAACAAACTGTGGCGGCAGTATTATTGTATGTGGCGGCTGGTATTTTCGATTATAATAAGGAGTATTGCTTTAAAGTATGTTGACCAAATGAACATTACCTGTAGCATTTTTATCCGAAGCTTCGCTTTCGTCGCAGAAGTACCTAATGCGCTCTGCTAAGTGCTCGATAGGATAAAAAAAAATGTTCTCCATACAAACTAAACCCCCATTGGGCCCAAACAAAATTTCCAAAATTGGTGAAATTGGTTTTCGATATTTCTTCTTATACCTACTAACCGAGTTTGATCGAATGAAATATACGCGCATCAAAGCGGAGGAGCGGCGACCGACGCGACGTGGCATTTTTCAGGTGGTGTTATGCCAGTTTGATGCCTTTGCCTTCGAACGAGTTTAATTTTCGGGTGGCAAGCGGGTGGTGACGACGTGGTTTTTGGCATTACAACTGAGTAGAATTTTAGAAGAAACTAAAAAAAAATGCGAAATGACCAAGCATAGCATTCAATATAAGATGGCATTTTAAGAACTGGTGAATCGGTGGCGCCATACGTTGTTTGTTTTATATATGAGAAGATGTCCTTAATAATTGTTATTGTTATATTGTATTTATCAGATATGACTTCTTCTGATTAACCAGTCACCCTCAAAAGATTGGTTTGCTACAAAAACATATAGAAAATGTACCCGTGGCTAAGAAGGTTACTTTTATTAAAATGAATTGCAAATATAGTTGTCAAGATGTTTGCATAGGTTTTTTAAGGAAGATCTCATTGGTCAAATAATTATTTATAAAATATGTTATGTTATGGTTATGTACCCGTACCTATCGGTTAGACTGAATATTGAAAGTCCCTGAATTATTATTATTAATTTGTTATTTTTAACGTATGTTTATGTATAGTTAGCGTTAAAAAACCTTTAGCTTTCCATAAGACGTGTATAAAAATCTATGCTTTTTTTAATGTCCCGATTTGTCCCGATTTTTGAACCTTGGTGTCCCGATTTTAATACAATTTCATCTGGCAGCCCTAGTAGGTACACTTTAATAAAACAAACAATCAAGGAAAATAAATAAATGTTCGTTAAAACATATAGAAAAAGGTCTACATTTATATCAGCAAAACTAAAAAATCATGTTTGATGTTTTTTTTTATCATCCATTTTAGTTTTGCAGTTTAAAACCATTTATATTTGTACGCTTTTTAAAAAAATATAAGTTGGTAATAATTTCCCCACACCGAACAAACAATTTGCTTAACACGTCCCGATAACGGCCAATTTATTTCAATTATTTGAATTTTTTCAAAGTTACCACCGAATAACTGTAAATGTTACTATGTGCCAGTGTATGTGTGACCAAATTCACCCTCCGTTTACTTTAACATTGCACGCATACTTAACCACGCAGTAACTTTTTGAAACTGGCTCTATGAAACTCTCATTTTTGGCCGAAGCTGGTGGTCTATTCTCTCTGGTTTGTGGTTTAGGAAATAGGAACTGATGAGCAATTCCAATTACCAAATATTCTGAATCAATATAGAAAAAGGTATGCCTCCAAATAAAAAAAGCCACTATGATATAGATATAATGTCAGATAGCCCTCTGTGGGGTAATAAATTGCCGACCATTCTCACAGTTGCCAGATTGGGCGCTTTGTCGTATTTTGGGCTATCTTTTTGCTTAGAAAACGATAGAAATTTCTTCCATGAGCGCCCAACACAATTTTGGGCTATATATCGTTTTACAAATTTTGTTTTAATTTTGTTTGTTTTACTCTTTCATAAAACTAAAAAAATAAATATTTTGGAAAAACAAAATGGACCAAATGAAACAATTTTGAAGGAGTTAAGTTTATTTTCATGCAACCCAATTGCTAAAGGTAAGATTAGACTGTATGCCAAGTGGTCATAAAATGCCAATTTCTGACAGTTTTCCTGTCAAAATATGGTCATACAATGTAATGGGCATATATCATATGCTCTAATGACATATGAAAATGCCACATATTACCAGGCTGATTTTGACAGATAAAAATGCCCAAATGGCATATAGTGTAATCGGACAATAAGCACGTATGCCAGCATAAAGCCCTATATGCCCATATGCACTTTATTGAAATTTCGTTATGGCATTGCTGGCATTTTTGATGGAACAAGAATTATTTTGTTGTCATCGGTGTTTGAGTTCGTGGGATTGTGATTAATTTTCATTTTCTTTCTCTTTTTTGTGGATTATTCAATCTATTATTTGTGTAAACTATTTATTTGATCTATTCTTTGTAATTTGTTTATGTTTAATTAGTGGTCTTGTCCTTTTCCGCAGTAATTGTGGTTATATATACTTTTGTCCTGTTGTGAAAATTTGTTTGTGTAGAAATTGTTTGCTATCTATTTGTTTTGTGCTAGTTATTTGTATTTTTGTTAATATTCGTTATGTGTTTTCATTGGTTCGATTGCTTATTTCACTTGATGTATATTTTGTTTGTTATTTTACCCTCTTTAGTTCTTTTGTGTGTTTGCTTTTTTTCTGTTTGTACTTTTCTGAACCATCTACATGTCTTTGGGGAGCTCAATCGAAGCGGGCAGCGATGGCAGGATGATGGAGGAAGCAAAATCTGACAGGGCGAGGAAGAGACCGACAAAACAAATTAAAGGCGAATAGTCAGACGATCTCATCCGCAAATTAATTTCGGCTGTCGAGCTCCGACCCGGACTTTACGATGTCGGAAGTCGTACATATCGGGTCCCAAATGATCAGACATTGAAGGAGGTGGCCGCTGAGCTGGGCAAAGCTGACGATTGGTCACACCAAAAACAAATAAGATAAAATAATACCTATTATTTTACTATACCAGAAAATTTCCAACTTCAAATTTTTGCTTTTGTTTTTCTTTACATCATTACCCTACTACAACATTTAGCAATAAATAACAAATGCCTTAAATGACCATCAAGGCAAATATGACCATATTAGTAATTTTGGTCATATAGTCTAATATACAGTTTTGATAGTCCGGACATGTTGGTCACTTGACAGCTAATCTGGTCATTTGCCTGTTGGCATTCATATGCACAATTGGCATACAGTCTAATCTTAGCTTAACACTTCCAGTGAGCAATGCTGTAGAACAGCGGTTCCCAATCTTTTCTTGTCGCGGAGCAATTTTATAATTTTATTAAATTAAAGAAATAAGTAACGTGTTGTGAATTTTAGCATTTTATTAAATATTTAAACTAGCAAAAAGAATTCAGAAACATTTTTAACTCATTTTCGAGTTGGCTACGAAAAAACAAAGACTTGAAAATTCTAGTTTCAAAAAAAATATAAAAATTACCAATATTTACTGGAATAGCCCTTATTTTTTTAAAAGGGCAGTAAATTTTTTCTGAAGATCTTCCACTAAAATCCAACATATTTGGCGCAACAGGCCAAGCTTCTCACAACCATTTGTTTGTTTAAGTTTTTTTAGGGACGAATACAAGGGACTTTCAATTTTTAGGCCGAGTCCGAATGGCTGATTTAAAAAGCTTTTCAGGACAGTTTCAGTACCTACATAGAGTTTCGAGTGTTTGTCGGACGTTCGCGAGAGGTGCCGCAGTGGAAAAAACCTTAAGACGTAATTTGTGTTCTTCTGGGGATTGAACCTGTGACCTCTCGCACAGTAGTCGGATCCAAATAAATTAAACTTGGGTTTGACACTCCAAAGAACTTTTTTCCAAAATTGCAAATTTTTGTTTTAAGTGAGGTCTTTCGAAATTCCGTGTCTTGCTTATGTTTTTGTTGACATCATGTGTGTTTTTTGTGGAATATGCATCCACGAAGATTTTTTTCTACGACACAATTTCTTTTGCGGTTCTCAAAACTTCCGGTCTTCTTAGAAACTTGTATTTCCCCAAAAACAAGCTTCGTAGAAAAACAAATCTTTTCGCTATCAAGGCCATTGATTCGTTTCCATTTTGATAGTTAGGAAGTTCTGGAGTACACGATTTATTTTTACCCATTTTTGTACCTACTGTGTAATCAATACACAAATTACATTGTTGCGAACAAAACTCCAAGTTTCCAGAAGCACAAAATTAGCTAGCTGCTGGAATTTTCATATTTTGCGCTTATCTTTCCGCGGAGAACTTGAATTTTTATGACGGAGCACCAAGTGTTCCGCGGAGCACACTTTGCGAAACTCGGCTGTAGAAGAAAGAGCGTTTCTGAATTTATGAACTTAATTAAGACCAAACCGCGAAAACCATTGTCAACGGAATCTCACGATATGCTATGATGCGCATACCCATCATGTGTACCTATTTTATAACAAAATACAAGAACCGAATTATTTTCAACGATTTTTGGGCTTCTTTTTGGGAAACATATTGGGCTACATTTCTTTAAGTTTTGGGCGCTTAAAGCAAACAAAGTTCTGGCAACCCCATTCTGCGAAATATTGGATCACAAAGACCATTCAGGGCATGATGCAAGCCAAGAAATTTGTAGAGAAAGAAATATCCTCCGCGTATCCTAATGAGCTTCCTAACGGGATTTTGTAGACTCAAGGAGCATCTCAGGAAATGAGTACATTTATAAAGAAGGTCTCTGCAAATTCGGCGATGAGTCTAGTGAAATCCCAGAACACGTGCTGGAATATCATTTCAAGCTAATTTATCGAGAAAAAACGATCCCTTCTTACAATTTGACATGTTGAGAATATTTGTCCGCTTCTTATTTACTGTAATCGAATCACTATAGCCAAATCGTCACGTGTTAGAATTAATCAGACTGAAAATGAAATAATTCTGAAATATATACGTAGATAACTCAAACTACGAAACTGAGACTGAAAAGTTATAAACTAACCGTACTTACGCTTTTCGTAAACAAAAAAATCGCAAGTCAATAATTTGTAATAATCACTTTATAGCATTATATTTTATTTTATATTTTTTATGCTTGAGCTTGAGTAGTATTATTTCAAATCACACATCTTTCATAGTTCCATAAACATTAAATAATAAATATTTAGTTTTTCAATAATTACTTCACAACACGTAACAAACTATCATCCGTTCTAAAACAATCCACTTAAATTTGATTGCATCTTAGCACCATTTCTGTCTGCAGCTTGATATTATTTCACCTCAGTTATTTCTACATAAATATAAACTTTAAATTTATATACGAATTAAAAGGTCCGGTCGACAAAGATGACGACTTGCTAGGCGACTTGGGTTGAGTTGATAACTCGAGTTATAATAACAGAATAATATAATGCATTTTTTTTTTAAAACTCAAACCACGACAAATTAATACACAAAAGCACAAATAGCGGTCTGTCACTCAATTAAGCGCAAATTAAACGTAAAAGACTGATAATTCTGCTATGGTCACTTCTACTCTAACTAAGTTCGGATTTGACACTGTGGTAAAAAGTTTTCCTGGGGAGAAGATTACCTATATTCAATTACGAGTAAGCGACTGCAAATTTACACAATAAATTTTGTTTAATTTTATGCAGAAGCACTTTGGCGGGGGCAAGATCCCGCTTTATAGAACATTTAAATTTAAATAGATTTAATTGAGCTATAATTCCGTAGCAAAGAGTGACTTTCACTCCAATAACGTGAAACATTTCGGATAATGTCATGACAACCACACTCCGCGAACAACTTTAATTGGCTTAGCACATTGTTAGGGGGTATTTAAAGGGGGAGCGAACGCTATTCTTATGTTTTTTTTCTCCTTATTTCCAGAAATATTTTTAAGCAAAAAAAAAAAAAAATATAAAGGGGCAAAGTGGCCTCACTAAAAATTATTTTTAACCTCCACCTTATTTTGTAGGTCATAGGAAGTTTGCCAATGTGAGTTATTAAAACACACATAATACTGCAGTGCAAAGTGAAGTCAATTTTAAGATGATCCCTTGCATCATTGCGAGTTGTAAATATCACGGACAGCAACAGCAACACATTATAAACGTTTTTTTCCATTGTGAGCAGAAGCTTTTCTTTTTGGTAGTGCTTGTGCGGCTTGACCCATATTAAGGAATTATATGGCTATGTCTTAAATAGGACAAACTTATACGTAGGCAACATTTTTTATATGTAAGTAAGACCTCAACCCGCAAGACCTTCCTGCTACCTCGGTTATAATAGCTAACTGTAACTGCCTCCAGTGCAGAGTTACCAGGTTTTAAGAAAATAAATCCCCTTTTTTTAAGACTAAAATGATACTTTTTCTCCTTAAAAAAATCCCTTGTTTTCCCGAAGAAAACATTTTAGCATAACCAGCTTGAACTAGGGTAGGTAATGCTTCCAATTGCTTAAGCCTTAAGATATTTGTATTTTTTTTTTGTTGGTTCTTTCTTCATTTCAAAATTCAAAACAAAATGAGAATTATTATACATTAAGTCGTGCCCCGTTGTCTAGAAATTCCGGTAATCTTTTGAATTTAGACATAGTGCAAGGACACACTAGGTCTGTTCCTTTACTTTTGTAGTAAAAATGGAAAAGACTGTCAAAATGGCAGTGGTGGGGATGAAAACTCTCGCAAAGAGAAAAACATACGAAAAAGTTAGGGAACGCTTTTGTAGTAACCAGTAGTAACTATGAAAAATGACGGATGCATTTTGTTTTCCAATAAATTGCATGTGAGTATAAATATAAGTATGGGGAAGAGTTTTTACTAACTGAACTACATTAATTCGAGAAAAAAAAAGAGCTTCATTATTTTTGCGCCTTCTGATACCATTTTCATACCAATTTGTTTCTCATATCGCAGGAAATCAAAAGACAAATGCAAATAGTCGTTACACGCGGTTTAAATCAAATTTCAAATCTTTGTCAATTTTCCGTCGACTGACAGTTGTTTCAATTCTTACGCAAAGAAATTTGTTGAGTAAAAACTAGTAAGATTCGCAATGGAGGGGTAATATCTTGCTCTTTCGATGCCGCTATCTTTTACGAATTTTTCAAGTTAGGGAACGACATTGAGTAAAAAAAAATTCGTAAGAATTAGTAAAAACTCGTAAGATTTAAAAGTAAAGGAACAGACCTACTATGTGCTGGGCCACACATACGTTTCCATGAAAGCCGTGTCGGGTGAGACGGGTAGATTTTTAGGTTAGTTAAGAAAAGAAGCGTAGATATATTAAAATCGACCTGTCTCGCCCGAAACGACTTTCATGGGAAGGGATGTGTGGCATGACTTTCATTCATACACACAAAAACAAACCCTCATTGTAATGAAATAAAATTTGGCAGATACAGGAATAATGAAATCGAAAATATAAAAATTTGTTGGTAAAGTCGAAGCGGACGCCCGCTTTTTACGTCCTCACTCCACCAACGCAAATACCAAATGAAGATTTGTATCGAAAGCGATATGGTTTTGGAAAATAACCTTTGTGATCATGCGTCATGCATGCCCATGCGAAAATTATTACTGAAAGTGGATTTTCTTTCTAATCACTCAAAATCTACCTGTCTCTCGACGTTCATAGTAAGGAGTGTACGACCATGGCCATACACCAGATTTATTAAATGTCAAAAGAATGAATGCATTCAGAAACCAAACAAAAAATCCAGTGGGTGTTGCATGGGCACATTTCTTGAGCATTGTTGTTTTAGTTGTAGGTTGTTAACATTTAATCATTCTAGAAGATTTTCTTACAAACTGTTTTTGATAGGATTTTAAGATTTTTCCCGTTTTTATCCCTTCCCCTTTTTTCTCCCTTTCGTCTTAAAAAATCGGCAAAAATGGTGATTTTCCCCTTAACCTGGGAACACTGCTCCAGTGTCCAGTACCAGTTTCGCTTACCAAGTTGGTTGAGGTTGTATTCCAATGGTGGAGACTTCCTCTCAGAGGTAAATTCAAAGGCTCGTAGCCTTTGACCAAGTCCACAATCCACCACAATCTAGCGGAATATGACCAGAAAAATCTTTTTCTCAAAGTGTGCTTTTCGATAAACTCCATGTTTTTGCAACATAGGCATACGCAACAGCACCTTTGTTCTGTGAGAGGCCTTTACACAGTAGATATTTAGACCTATTCGGCAAAATCTGTCTGTTATGAATCATAAAAGATCTCGACCATAAAAGATCTTTTATAAATCGTATTCAGGGTTTCGAACTTTTATGAAACTCTGTTATGGAACTGCGAAACTTGAAAATCTGTTACGAAGCTGTCAAAACAATCTGCAGAGTTTATTTTAGGCATAGACGGTAGGCAACTGATAAAATTTATGCAAAAAACATGTTTAAATGCAGTCTGAAAAGAGTATGTTTTGAATTATTACAAACTAAATAATTGTATAATAAATACTGGAACAACTTTTTAGAAAAAAGGGGGGAAAGTACGATGACGTAAGGTGGGTTCCCACATGTCGGTTGATTGACAAAGTTTGACAACTCTCGTGTTTATGTCATTGAACGAAACCACGGTCAGTTCATTATTCCACTTATGCCAATTATTGGCAAAAAATCGTTTGTCAGTTGATTGACCAACTGATGAACTCGATGCCAATTAATTTTCACTGTCAATTATAGACAAAGTAACATTTTGTTTGACAATTCAGCTATTTCCACTTGTCCAGTGGTTTCTTTGTCAGTTATTGACAAACGATGTTAGTCAATTCATTGACAAGCAATTTTTCGCTATTTCCACTTGCCAATTGATTAATTGGCATAAAAATACGTCAATTGTAAATTTCAAATCGACAAGTGGAAACCCAGCATTAGGCGCCAAAAATTGATAACGGTATTTTGTAGAGGAATATATACAAGCATTGTTTACTATGGGAGAGGGGTCTATCTCGCTTCGTTTAGGCGGGAGGGGTAATTTAAAAATATTAATACTTAAAATTAAAAAACCATGGCAACATTTAAAGTAAAGGATTTTGGCATTTTCGAAAGCCGGGAATTTGTTCTTTAATATTATTTTTAAATAAAGTTAATTCTGTTAATAATTTTTGTAAAAAACAATTTCAAACTTGAAATTTAAGAACAAATATTGGGGAGAGTACGATCATTTTTGCGATAAAAACTAACTTACGGTAGTAAAAAATGCTTGTATTTATCCCCTCTACAAAATACCGTAATTTTCGGCGCCTAAATTATCGCACTCGTGCCGAAAAAGGCAACAGAAAACTACGACAGAGCGAAAAGAAATATATTGCTCTTACATGGAGCAAAATCCAATTAGAAAGCACTATTTAAGTCAGTAACCAACTGAATCGATCTCGATGTTCTGGGCTGCGATAAACCAAAAATGTGGTTGCTCCCTATTGATGCCTGATATGAACCATATCCGTAGATTGTAGTGTCGCTAGAAACTTTAAATAAATATTCAACTTTACATCGTTATTATTAGAAATACAATTTACCTGAATTTGAAATTAAATGGTTGTATTCGTGTTTTGCGTAAATTTTTTCCAATTTGTTCATTAGAATTCTAGCATTCATATCACAATCTAAAGAGATGAATAAAATGCACATCAGGAAGATCAACTAAAAAAAATAAATAGGTGGCGCAACAGGCGGTATAGACACCCTAGGCCTACCTTCCCGCAACCATTTGTTTTGTGTGAGTTTCTATTTTTGGGACGAATGGAAGGGACCTACAATTTTAGGCCGAGTCCGAACGGCTGAATTGAGAAGCTTTTTTCAGGACAGTCATACTCTCGGATGTTTGTCAGACGTTCGTGAGAGGTGGCGCCGCAGTAGAGAAAACCCTAAGATGTAATTTGCGTTTTTCTGGGGATCGAACCTGGGATCCCTCGCGCAGTAGTTCGGCACACTAACCACTGACCTACTGCGCAACTGAATTACTATTTAATATTAGTTCCAGCTTCCAGCAAAAGTGATCGGTCTAAGCCAAAAATATAAATTTCTAAATTATTTTCAATTACATACCCCCTTGTTTATACACATTTAACTACATTTGTCTGCTTTTGTAAACTGCTATCCATTTCAAGCCAAAAACTTTCTAATTAATAAAAATCTTTTATGATAAAAGTCACAAAATGCTGTCTTTTATTCTTTTATGATTTATAACAGAATTCATAAAAGATTTTTGCACGCAGAATACCAAATCTGGAGATCATAAAAGATTTTTTAACAGTTCGAACTTTTGTATGGAAATTCATAAACAAAATAACAAGAAAAATAGATAAAAGATTTTGCCGAATAGGCCCGATTAAAAAGATTAAATGATAACCCGTCACCTGTATATGGTACAGTTCACGACGGATTATATCCCTAAACCTCTAAAATCCAATAAAAAACGTTTCTTATATCCGAGTTGTTCTTATATGCGAACACGTATATAAGAAAAATAGTTTCACGGTGTTTCCACATGCGTTTCTTATAAGCGATGTGTTCTTATATGAGTGTTTCTTATATCCGTCGTGGACTGTATATTGTAGTTGTACCATTGTAGTACCTACCTTTAATAAAATAAAATAACACGTGTTATTCCTTAGCTGTTATTCAAATTAGCCTCGTGCAACTAATGACAATGAGTTGAATTTTGATGTCACAGAGCGAATACCTAACCTACGTAAGAACGTATTTCATTCATTTACATCAAATACCACCCCAATTTGATTCTACGTAACATGTTTATTACGTAATATCGCAAACCCATACTTGATTCATTTTCGTATGAAACACCCCAAATTAATCTTTACATTTGGTTACTAAAGATTAAGGGTATGCGTTGCGTATGCCATATGCAAGAAGCTATTTTTTCATTCAGCACCAAACTCCTTACTGTGAATTTCTATGTCTTCTTTAAAAAAAAATAAAAGAAAAAAAGAGCAAACTATTTGTGAAGTACTCATATTTCTTTATATAATGGGAATTTATACATATAACCGACTCTAAGGCGTTGTTATAAGGACAAAGTCTATGTGCCTTAATTACCCAAGTATAAGCCATATACCTACCTACGTTAGAAAATTATATTTATACAACTTTTTCCTATAGATTGAGGTAGAATTTTGGCAGCAGCTGTGGTTCTACCAGTCCTTTTTAACGTTAGTAAGAAGAGTTAGAAGAAAAACGTAGCAAAGCTATAGAAATATAGGTTTTGGCGTACTCCATATTAACGAATACGTTTATAATCATTATTTCCCTAATAATATCTACAGAAATGCATGAATAAAATGTTTAGCAGGGGGTTGAAATAAGCAGAAAACGGTGTTATTTACAAGTAACACTTCCTATGTCTACATTGAGCATGGACATTTTATTACGTACGAGTATATTTATGTTTACACACAATCAGATATGTACCTATAGAATTCTTAAAAAAATGTATTGGTAAATGAATAATGCCAATAAAGCACGTAGGATAACGGTTAATACAATTTTAGTAGTACGTACAAAGGTACATTATGTATTATAGTATATTATACGACTGCAAGGTTTTTAGAAATTTGTTAAGGCTGCGAGATTTACAAGAGAAACAGGATGCAATTCTGTTTAATTCAATCCTATTTAACTGTTAAAAATGTACTGTAGCTCACATTTATTTTGTTCTGGCTAAAATATTTTAAATCGTGTTAAAAATTCATTACGCAATACAAGTTACTCGTTCCGCTCGTGTGTTAGTTCAAATGTTTATTTGGAACACACAGTTGATACGTGGATACACCGGTTTACCTAGGTAAGTTTTACGATCATTGGTAGTGTATTATATTATTCCCATACAATATGGAAATTAGAATTTTTTCCGTTTTCCGGCTTTTCATTTTCAGGTTTCCGAATTTTCTTGTTTGCTAAACAACCTCTGAATCAAGACGAACAACACAAAAAATCCAAATTTGTCTAGGCGTTCTGGAGTTTTCTAAAAAGATTGTTCTGACACGGAAGTATACAACATAAACAAAACAGCGACATTTTGTCGCTGAGAGAAAAATACAGATTTGAAATGGGGTGAAAAGAAAAAAAACATTATCGTGCAAGTTTTTTATGCCAAATGTAGTTAAGTCTTAACGCACAACAATATTGATTTGTATACATACCTATAAGACGCTTTTCTGTTTTAGTTCAGAACTAAGCTGTGAGCTCGAGCATTTTGATCGTGCTCTGAACCGAGCGTGCTCAGATCGTTCTGTGTCAAAACAACAAGATACGCCCGGCATTTCAACTATTTTGTTAAAAAAAAAAAAAAAACATTTTTGTCGAATCGAGAGCTTGAACTTTACCAAAACACAACAAAAAAACAGTTTAGAGCAATTCTAGAGCAAATATCTGAGAAATCCTAAAAATGAAGACCGTCGGCTTATCCCACATAACGGACTTTGCATACAAGCTGCCTGCAGGCCCAGGATTTGTCATGTATTGGTGCTGTACAAAATCGAAGAAGTGCCATTAACGCATGCATGCTTGAATAACCTACAGAAAACAATTAAACTAGGTACCTACACACTACCTACTTAATCATTCTTACACTTTAATCGCTGCTAAAATGCATACCCACGAACATTATTCCAGACTATTAGTATTTTAATGAGTACTTCCTTCGACAATCTTGATAATTGTGCACAAGTAACAGTGTAATCTTTTTTTTTTTCGTTCAATGCTTCTGTATTCACTAATCTCATAGATAGATACTAGATACCCTAAGGTTGGTTTTCTATCGCCCACTGGTCCCAAACCAAGCATTTAATTGTTGTAATTTGACCAGAAGGAAGATTTAAAATTAAAGCTATAAGTAGGTATTAATAAAAAATTTTTAACTAAAAACCAGCAAAATATGGGGTCCTAATTTTGCGCCTTAGGCTAGCCGGACACGCACATTGTATACGTGTGTAAATATGGTCGTACGAAGAGAGTGTGCACACTGAATACGATTTTCTCTGTAAAATAGTGTCCCGTGTCCCATACCTCCTTTTGTGTCCATAAACATCCAGTTTCAATGTTTCAACGCACGAACATGTTAAAAAATCCCAACTCGTTCGGACGTCGGAACTATACGTACGGATAATGTACGACGAACTCGCATCCAGTGTGCGCACTCTCATACTACTTGGAAGGTTTGTTCGTGCGTGTGTGTACATGTTCGGGTACGCATTAGAGAAATTCGTACGAAATCGCATCCAATGTGCGAAGCACAATTTTTGTTAGAAAATTTCTTCTTGTAGTACAAATACATTAAAAAGCGTTTTTTTTTTCTAATCTTATTTTTAGGAAATGACTGGTATGAAGTCATATTGAAGTGAATTTGGTTTTTGTATTTATTTTGGCTGATTTACGCAAGCCATACTGATAGGATCATATCGACCATTACTTGTTCTGTGTCTAGGTGGCATAAAGAAAAAAATGTTTCCTAGGTCGAAGGACACTAAAAGGAGCATTATACATTTAATGATGACAGTAAAAACGAACAATCAATGTGGTTAGTTAAGACCTCATTAGCAAACATTGCGGACTAATATATTATTCTTTGGGAAAGAAGTTTCAAATTTATTAAGGAACATCTACCATCGTATGTTCGAAGATTATTATTTCAGTCGAATTTTCGTAGAGCATACCTATTAAACCTTCCTTGAATTATCTTGATGCGAGATTCAGCATTGCGGTAAATATAGGATTCCAAACAACACAGCAGTATTCTAATATCGAAAGAATCAATGTAATATAGAGAGTTTTAAGTGTGGTTCATTAAAATCTTTAGATTTAGTTTAGCTCTGACAACTGTAGTCAATACGCAATGAAAAGTTTAGTTCAGTGTCAAAAATTACTCCCACGTCTTTTTAGTCTGAAACTCTACTCAGTGGCGTCTTTTGTATTTGTATAATTAAAAATCATAGGGATTTTTTTTCTACTAAAAGTGAGAACCGAACATTTTTTTAAAACCTACATACAATATATTTTGAATGTTATAGAATGGCTTCAGATAAAATAGAAATGAACTATCGCACATTTTATCCGCTTAGATTCCCTAAGTTCGCGCGAGTAAATTTTGTGCACTCGAACCACAACATAGGAAATGTGTACTTTGGAATGATTTCAGCGAACTTTGCGAATTCGCGCGAGTTATATTCGCTTACATTCGCTGGCACCGGAACCGCAGCATTAGTTTTAAATCTTCCTTCTGGTCAAATCATAACAATTAAATTAACTTTAATTAAAAAAAAAAATTAGGTCTCTAGCATGCTTGGTTTGGGACCAATGGGCGATAGAAAACCGACCTTAGGGGGTGGGCTATTCAAGTGGCGCGGAGTGTATATCAAACAGCTTGTCGTGAGTGATGATTGGTGATCAAGACCCAGCCCAAATGTCCGAAATAATAATGCTATTGTGAGTTTATTAAGTCTAATATGAATGAAAGTAAATATTACTACACGATACGCTAGTTCTGTCGAGTTACGGCAATTCCCTCAGTTTAATTGTCAAAAGGGTAGGCCAATAATCGCAACCATATAGGCAACCTTAATAATTGCACATTTCATTTTTTAACCTTCACATTAAATATTTTGTAATTCACAATATGTAATTTACTATGGAAATTTCACCATTGTGAGTTTGTAAAAGTTTACTTTCACACTAAAAAGATTGTTAGTAGGTATATATACCGCGCAATAACTTTAAAAGAATGTAATATACCTACTATTTAACTATGATGGAATACGCTGATGTTTGTGCCGCATTTTCTATTTTAAGTCAATGATGCAATTAGGTATTGAAACAATAGCTATGTACTAAACTTGTCTCTTTATTTAATTGCTTCAATCTGACTGCACAATGCTAATAGATATTTTTTCCATTAATGTGTGTATTGCTATCTTCAGGGTTTAGGTTTTGTTTATTATTAATTGCAGACAACGTGGATTGTGGATGTTTTTATAATAGATATTTGTAAACAATGCGCGTTACTTATAATAAGGCTAAATTCTATGAGCTAACAATAGCGAAATTTTCTATTGTAACCTACAAAATATTTATTGTAATACTTTGCCAAACTGAATATTTTAGGGACAAAAAATATTCTATCTTTTTTTCCGGTAGATACACCAAGGTCTCAATATTTCGCCTGTGTGAGATTTTTAGAATTAATCGGTTGAGTGTTCAAAATGTGGCTCAAAACTCGAATTCAGGTGAATTAACATCTTAAGCTATGTAAGTACAGACGATTGTCAGATCTGTCAATGCTTTGACAATGACTATTATTAAACATTTAAGTGGCCTTAACTCCAAATGCGTTTCGCCCTGACGCCTAGACGCCCAATTTACTCGATGTTTACCGTAAATAGTGCGTCTAGGCAGATCTGGTGGTTCGTCTACTGATGAGCCCACCCACCACACCCACCACCGCCGGGGCGAAACGAAATGAGCGGACAATGACTTTTCTAAGGCTGCAGTTATAGCTATCAGAAAAGTCCATCCGTAAAAACGCGCAATAGAACAAAACTGAAACATTAAACCATAGCATATCATAGGAATTCAGTGGAATACTTCGTGAAACTGGTTGAGAAGTTGAACAGAAAAAGTTGTTCGTACGGAAAAATAAAGAAATTCTGTTTTTAGAAAATTTAAAGATCAATTGCTTATTTTTTTTTTGACGAATTAGCTTTATTAATCAAAAGCAACTATTTAAGACCAAGATTGAGTTCAACGATTAAGTTTAAGTGCTCCAAAAAAGTGAAACAATTTTTTTTTCTTATGCATTTTACTGATAGCTATAACTGCAGCCTAAGCGAGGATGATGAATTGCGATGATTGCATGACCTTCCTTGATTCTAGGAACAATATATGTTTAAAATACTTCAGGGAAATCGAAACGGTTTCATTGGCAGCATGATCAGACTCCTTTTTCCTGTACTTCTCGAGGTTGCTGTTGAGTTGGGTGCGCAGATTGGTCCATTTGTAAAGAGTAAAATAAATCGCGTCGGCAATCTCTTGCCACAGAGCTTCCTTGGGCAGTTTAAGACTGCGTCGCATCTCGATTTCCTGGATCAATTTAAGTATGCTATCGTTCGACCATTCACTCTATAGACTTTATTCCTATAGGATTTTTTTTTTAAGTTTTTTTGATTTTGGCGACTTTTCCAATGCACAGTTGTTTGTATCGATTAAATTATTTTCCATCGCGTATAAAAGTAAACTTCGATTTTGTGTCGCGTTTAACCACCGTTTAAACTGTCTGTCAATGAAAAAATTATAAGCTATTGTCAGCTTCTATAAAAAACAACATCTGACAATTTCCAATGAGTCTTACAATGTCCTAATTGTGTGACAATAACAAAAATTATGTGTTCAAACTTGTTCTGACAATCGTCAGCAACCTGACAATTTTATTGTCAGATGGATGTCTTGGGCTGACAATGACACTTCTGACAATATTGTAAAAAAAATTGTAAGTTCCGACGGTTGTAAGACATTTGGGGCACAGTTTTCACTGACAGCTCTTACAATATTATAAGATCTGACAATCGTGTGTACTTAGCTTTAGTTTAAAGCTAAGCTCAGGCCTCTAGCAGAATTAAACTAAAAGTTAATGAACGAAATTTAACATCCTGTTACATGCAAATGAATGAAACTATTCTTCAATGCAAAATAAACTACAAAGAGCCAATTTTTATAGTCCTGGAAACAAATTGTCCAGTTGAAGTTTTATTCGAAATAAAAATGAAAACCATTCGAATCGTTCTCTTTGCTGTAATCATAATTAAATATAATATCACTCACATAAATACTCCACTACCACTTGGTTCTTAGAGTTGATGAAAAGTTTGATGATTTGTTAATAGTTTGTCCTTGTAATGTGTGTTTGTTTAAAAATATAGACCAAACATACATAAAATATTTTGATCATAAACTGTGGAACCGGAAATACATTTTTTCTTAGATTGCATTACTTTTTTAATAGTCCTTTCAATTTAACTCTATTTTGAGCCCTAAATCAAATTTTGCAAATGAAAGTGTTTCAATAGGATTATTGTGATTGGACTATTTTCTATTGGATTTTGTATGCAGTATGCTATGTATGATAGATAAGTCCGGCTGTAATTAGAACTAGACGTGGTAGTCGTGCCAACCAACAAGATAAAGAGCTATAATCGGCCTAATGGGCGATACTTTGATACCCTCCACTGCGTAAAAGTCATGCAAAATGTGTTTCTTTTAGGATTTGTATAGTAGGTACCAGAACTACTTGGCATTTACTAATCTGCGGACGGTAAAACTAAGGCCTCTTAAAAAATTTCATTCGCCTAGGTCGATTCGGTAGTACGCTATCGTGGTATTTCAACGGACTCACAGACGGACATCCTGATTCAGAACATAATAATGCTTTATGCGGCTTTCGGGGACTCCTTGGGATTAGAAATGTAAGGACAAAGTGAATTTATAAAGTCAATCTTAAATAGCTAGGTATACATAATAGTACTCACCGCGGCTTGTTTGATTGAAACGAATGATGTCAGTGTAAATTGTATGTATATATAAACACTTCTTGAAACTGATTTCTCAAACAAATTTCATTGTTCGCAGCGTACAACGCAATGAACTGAACTTTTAAATCTTGCCAATATTTTGCTCCATATTATTTATTATTGTATTGGATAACAAAGGAAAGCCACTTGTTGATATTTATCTATCTGCAGCGAAAGGGTGAATGATATTGTTATAAATGATATTTTTAAAACAGTTTGGGTAAAAGTCGTGCGCACACGACCGATTTAATTTATCTCACAGAACTACTAGTCAGATATACTATCACCGATATGTATTGCACAATTTAGAATTCTAACTAACATAACTAAGATACACAAGGGCACTGTTCCGACGCAAAGTTAATTGAACGGTTTAAGTTCAGGCGGATGTACTAAGAGTTTTAAGTCACTATGGAAGATAGTTTATAAACCAAACTGTGGATAGGATAACGCAGCTAACGTATATAAAAAATCAAGTTAAAAGTATATAAATTTGAATAATCAAAATCCGTACGAGGGAACCCTAAAATGTGAAACCGTCCGACGACAACGACTCGAGTAAGATGCTTGTCAAAGACTGTTTTACGAGCTTGGAATAGAATAGAATGAGCCCCAAGTTCTGCTTTCGGTTGAAATTTATGCCAATCTTAATGTAAGAGGAGATATTGTTTGGTGCATTTTATTGTGTTTGACAGATATACGCATGTACTGTTCTATGCTTCTAGTACGAGAATTCAAGTAAAGTAAAGCACATATTCAAACAAAGCCAAACGATGCGATGCTTCCAATTTCAACCCCCTTTTTATGATTTGGATTTGTATGGTAGTTGTTCTGTTATTACTTCGCAGTTCATGTTCACTATTCATTTGCGACATGTGTATTGTAGTAAACATTAGTTGATACGACAAGTTGGAAGTAGCAATGCAACATAAATATTATGTATGAGTATGAGTATGCTTGTAAATTGATTGTCACAAATTCTCAATATGATAATCCTCGTAGGTATAATTTGTCAGTGTTGGCGATCGCAACTGAACAATGCCTTTTAAAACTATAGGTACACGTTCCTTCCACTGCCCCACCTCTCTCAAAGAAATTACAATCTGTCTGTGGATGTGGTCATCATATTGTGCTTCTCAATTATTATCCGTTGGGATAAGACATCAAATTGTTTGTCACCCCATTCGTCTTAAAATTAAAACTTACCCTAATGGTCGGCTGTGAGAAGCTATAAGCTTGCTATGTCCTATATGGACTTCGTATGGACTACACCTGTAGCCTGTTGTAGGTGTAGGTATCTACCTATAATTTTTCGTTTAGTATTACACAATAAGATATGCTGTACATATTTTAGGCAGTACTTATGTTTAGGGTAGGTTTGTATAAGTTTAATTAAATAAAAAATGTATGTGTTTTTAAAACTCAATTCAACTCGATAATAGCAGCATAAAAACCAGAAAATAAGTTTCATAAAATAAAAATGAAAAAAAGAGAAAAGGATAAATATAATTATGTATAGGTACTTATCAAGAGACTATACATAATTATGTTATAGCTTCATTGAACTGGGAAATCTCTCCTGCTCAAAGGCGTGATAAGTCATAAGTCCACAGGCCAGAAATCCAATATAGACTTTTGACCCACTCGAGTGGTTTATAAGTAGGCTTGCTAACTCCTTTGAGGAGGACAGTCCTCCTTTGTAACGTGAATGTCCTCCACAAACATAATTATTAACAAAAAAAATCTAATTGATTTCACTTCTGAAAGAGTACGATTTTATTTTACAAATGTGGCAACAGATATACATTAGAGTCAAGTTTTAATATAAATTGCAACACCTAAAGAAGAGCAAGAGAGTTTAATATATCTCATCTCTTCATTGACATCAGGTACTTTTGACTAGTGCATCTGCATTGAACGTTAAAGCCGCTGCGGAATGAAAAATGGGATACAAAAATGGGCCGACGAAATCATGAACGAAATATTTCGCTCTATCTTCTTTCAGTTTTGCAGTACTCTGCTGCTGCGAAATGATGACGGAAAGTGGTAATTTGTAGTAGATTGGGCTAGCTAGATTCTACTTTACTGCCCATTCGAAAAAAATACTTTTTTTTAATCCGATTGAATTTAATTTAATTAATTTAATGCGCTGAGCTTAAATCTTAAAGTAAGAGCTAGCAACGTTTTTTCTCAAATCATTTTAGCAAGGCTGTAACTTTCTGAGCTTAGTTCGTGGTGACTAGTGAACACGAAAATACATTTCTGGCAGCAGTAAGTGTAATGTCAGTACAACAAAAAAGCGCAAAAATGCAGTGGTAAAAACGTATTTTTTTTTTAATTTCCTCATATCTTCGGTCTTTATGTTTTAAAAAAGAGTTTTATTTTTTAAGTCCTCCCCGAGATTTTCTAGAAGGTGGCGCAAGCCTTGTTATAAGTCCACAAATCAATTGTGAACCTATAACCCGGTGGGTCTTAAATCCACAATATTTCGCGCCATAGTCTCACAATCTCAAAAATGAAGTAAGTAGGCCATAAGGCCACAATTATTCTTAGGCCATATTACACTGTAAGGACAAAAGTATGGAAATGTTTAGTTTTTTAATTGATTGGTCAAGTTTAAGTACATTTTATTCTGATTCAAAGAATAAATAATATACTAGGTATACAGTTATTATACGTACAAAAGAACGTACAAAAAGTTGAAAAGTTTATAAAGTAATAGTGAACAGTTCGCGCGAATTATCTAAAATGGTAATTAACTTCACGGGCAATAATTTCACTCTTTTTATGTGAAGTTATTTTCCACTGAAAGTATATGCAATAATTTTACTTTTCTGTGGGAAATAATTTCACTTAGGGGCACTTCCTACCTTAAGCAGGAAATAATTTGGCGCAGGGCCACGGACACAAGTTCCGAACTCTGGCCTGTGGACTTATGACCTTGCGCCGTGATATTATTCTTGTAGATCTGCACAATGCAACTAGTCAACTGAGTCAGGCGTATTGAGTAAAGTGGGAGGATACCACGCCTCCTGAAGGGAGAATACATATACAATTTTTGATTTTTTTTCCTTTCTCTATACCGCAAGTCCCACTGTTCTACCAAATTTCAACATTCTACGGCAATGGGAAGTGACCCAATAATAACCTATTTTCAAAAGTGGGCATATACCACGCCTCCTGAATGGAAAATTTGAAGTTTTCGACTTTTCTAGTATGGCAGGAAGTGCTTCATAATTTTGATGATCATCATATAAGTGAATGAGTGAGTGAGTCAGTCAGTTACGGTATTTGCGATTTTTTAAGTCCTGTATGTTGAGAACCACTATGGCTATAGAGATGAAATTTTGTGGGGTAGACCTTTTTAATGAGCTTGGTAAATGCTTTAAGTTTGAAGTTTTTGGCGTAATTGCTTCCGACGTTAAAAAGGGTAAGTGCTTTTACTAGATAACTTGGCTGGGGCACTACCGTGCCCTTTGATACCAGAATAAAAGACAGAATTTTGTCACTTTTATCATATATTAAAAAAATAAAGAAATATCTGTATAATAATGTATTTTGTAAATTTGTATATAATTTTGGTAAAGTCGAAAACATCGGTCACTTTTGCTGGAACTAAGATCAAATACTAATCCATTTGATCCTCCTTGTAGTAGAATCACAGTCGGTGCTGAGAATGTGGGAAAATTACTTCTGCAGACTTTATAATGGCGACGAAGACCCAGAATCCCGCTGTTAGGCAGAACGTACCATTCAATATAGACGATGATATAGGCAAAACTTCCGTCCACCTGACTAAAGCGAAATACGGGTAGCAATATCCAAGCTAAAGAACAACAAAGCTGCAGGGCCTGATGGTCTACCTGCCGAGCTTTTTAGAGCAGCTGGATATGACCTGGTAACGAATAGAATCTCAACATCGTTTGCCTGGCCCACAAGAAAGGAGACTACAGAGGTATCAGTCTCCTAAACATCGCATACATGATCGATCGTGTGAACGCCTTTAACCCTTTATAAATAACCTGATTGGCCCCTATCAGAGCGGTTTTAGGTCAGGAAAGTCCACCGTCGATTTTCACACTTAGGCAGATCCTGGAAAAAACCCAAGAAGTTCAAATCGATACCCACCATCTTTTCATCGATTTCAAAGCCGCGTACGACAGCATCTATAGAAACGAGCTATACAGAGCCATGTCTAGCTTTGGCATCCCTGCAAAACTCGTTCGATTGTGTAGGATGACGATGGAGAAAGCTCGCTGCTGCATCAAGGTCGGTAACGACCTCACCGAAACCTTTGATGTCAAAAGAGGATTTAGACAAGGTGACGCGCTGTCGTGCGACTTTTTCAACATCATACTTGAAAGAATCGTCCGGAACTCACAGGCCAACACACAAGGCACGATCTTTCAAAAGTCAGTCCAATTACTTGCATACGCCGATGATATTGACATAATTGGTAGAACACAGCGGGCTGTCACTGGTACGTTTGCTAGTATAGAAACGGAAGCGGCTAAAATGGGTCTAGCGGTCAACGAGGGCAAAACCAAGCACATATATGCTGTCAACAAGAAGGGACACGCAACATCGAAGAATAGGACAAAACATCACGATCGACAGCTATAACTATGAGGTACTGAGGGACTTTATCTACCTCGGTTCTGCTATAAATTCTAAGAACAACATCTCAGAAGAAATTAAACAAAGAATAACTCTTGCCAACCGCTGTTTCTTTGGGCTAAGAAGGCAATTGAGTAGTAGAGTCCTATCCCGAACAACTAAGGAGATTCTGTATAAGACCCTGATCATCCCAGTCCTGCTTTATGGCGCTGAAGCTTGGACTCTATATCTAAAGCGGATAAAGATATCCTCGGCCGCTTCGAGAGAAAGATTCTTCGTAAAATGTTCGGTCCCGTTTGCGTTGACGGGCAACTCTCCTTTGGAGAAGGAGATTCAACCACGAACTATACGAGCTGTACATCTGCGACATCGACTTGGTAAAAAACTGCGAGTAAGTCTTTTAAGATGGCTGGGACATGTAGAGCGGATAGAAACAAATGCTCCGGCTCGTAGAGTCTTCAAATTTAACCCGGAGGGACAACGCAGTAGAGGAAGACCCCGCGCGCTCAAGTCGAAGGCTAGGAGTGCGCAACTGGAGGCAGTTAGCTAAGGACCGGGCTAACTGGAGAGGCTTGTTAGCTGAGGCCTCGGTTCACCCCGAACTGTAGAACCGTCTAAGTAAATTTGATCCTCCTGATGTGCGATTTATTCAGGATAAGATGAACGCAAGAATTCTAATGGGAATTACAAAAAAAGTTCGAAACCTAGACTACGATTTATATAAGATCTTTTAAGCTGAGGTCTTTTATGATTCTCGCTCATATAAACGGGAGAATTAATGATGTATCTGTGTGTGTGAGTGCAAAGCTTTAGGAAGAAAGGGATGTAGATGGGATTTGGGATTAGTGCATGATAAAATACTGTCAAACTCAGACGCACTTGTATTGGTAAATTTTAAGCAACTCTAAAAGAAATCGTGATTTGGAACTTTGGAAAATGGAAGTGCTCTCGATTCCAAACAAGATTGTTTTTTTATGTCAATCGAAAACGCCACTCTAGCTCGTGCGGGTATAAAATACATACCTACTTATATTATTGTATTCGTATTTATGGAGCTTTGCTCATTGGCCTGATAACACAGTAATTTACAAGCACATCCGTGCTTTCCTATAATGCTGTTTTGTTCGATTCTATTATAGCCTACAAACAATCCCATAGGTAGGTGAAATGTAGGTAACTATAATAGCAAAAACCTAAGAATTAGTTTACATTTTTTTGTAGCAAGCACTCAAATTTGAAAACGCGAAAAACTGGTATGTATATACTGGTAATTAAATTATGTGAAGTTAGTGGTTCATTTCACGCCAATCCGCATTAAATGAATGAAATTCAATACTCCCCTTGTAAGTCACAGAACTATCGCCTGCAGCAAGCCATCCATTTCTTTTAAATAAAGTTTACAACACGACATGTGCTTGCTGGGCTTATAATTGACAAAATCTACTCTACATGACCGCAAACATGAAAGTGTTTGTAATGAAGCGATTTCCGCATGAGGGTGACTGAAACCTGAAAGTATACAATATATCGGACCACTTTTGTTTCTTATGTATTTAAGTACCCACGTTCACACAATGATTTTCTACCCGCATTTGCAATTGGGAATACGTAGCCTGTCACCTAGCGCCTTTAAATGGAAACTGGAATGAGACTGCATTTCTTTCAATGACTGTCATTTCGTATGGAATTATAAAGAGTTAAATAAAAACTTTTTAAAATCCTGCAAATAAAGGATTTAAAAAAATGCCACAGTTGTTAACTGATTTAACCAGAATTTTACTACAGACTAGACATTTGTATGACAGTTCAAAATCTTTTTAAAAGAATAACAGAGTTTTTAATCAAAGGTAATCGATAGATAGATTATAAGTCGGGAGAGCCTTCATGGGACTGTGGCCTCTTTAAAAGTAGCCTATTATTGTGTCTTCCCAGGTGAATTCATAGAACCATCTTTTCACTCCGCAGACAGAGTCAGGAAGACACGACGATCTTCTCTGGAGGTATGTCAGCAAGGTTTGCTGAAGTGACGATTTGCTCGCCAAGGATAGTCTTTCTTAGGCGAAACAGAGCCGGACAATCCTTGAGTATGTGAAGAAAGTATTCGTCACTTTCTAGACATACCTAGTTCACATGTAGGGTCTGATATGACTCCAATTCGGTGAAGATGGTTTTTTATGAGGTCATGGGCGCTAATTACACCTGTCATGATCCTTAGGGTGTTTTTGTCCATATTAATGAGATAATGGAATTTTCTGGAGGAGAATTTTGGAAGGAATTCTCTGAAGATGTCTGATGTCTGTTTAAAGCCAGACTTCTTTGGATTCGATTTGAGTCAACCTTTTGATGTTATTCCTGAACTTTTTTTTACAGAATAGTTCACGTCCGACAAATGGCATTGCCCGCGTTCCATTGACCGCTAGATGACTATAGCGGCATGCGTTTGGCATGTGCTAGAGCTCTAGCGCAAATGATGAAATGTCAGTTTTTTTTATATGGAGTTTGACATGCCGCTAGTAATCTAGCGGTCTATGGAACGCGGGCATTGTCGCGCCGACTTTAGCCATCACTGAGTCAGCTGTTTCGTTTCAAGCAAAAACAATTGTGTGCTGGAATCCAGTGAAGAATGACTAGGTTCTTTTTTGCAAGTTCGTAGATGGCCATGTATTTTTCCAGGACCAGCTTCGATTTTATGGCAGATGAGTCAAGGGGTTTGAGGGCTGCTTGGCAGTCTAAAAAGATAAATATAGTTTTACCACGTGTATTAGAAATTAAATTTATTCAGCCTATAATATGGACTAATTCTTGCCAAGGCTGATTGAATAGTTCACTTGAGGCCAGATCCAGTCCCTGACTCCATCTTAGAACCGTCTGTGTACAGTGTACATACCAGACTAGATTTAGTAGTGATGGATTGGTTTTGTATTTTCCCAGTCCTTCCTTGCAGGGATGACAATAGAGAAGGTTTTATGAAAGCCATATTCCGGTAGCTTGTCATATAGAAACATAGTCAATGGGTTTTCAGGCTCCATTGCGTCAAGCAAAGACATACGACCTCCAGGATAGCAATCGCTGATCTGGCTTTCCGACCTATCTAACGTTTCGACTAGAACGACAGGCCAACAGAGAGTCGTATTTTGAACACGGGAAGGTGCGGTTCGTTTTTAATTTGATTGAGACAATTCGATTTTAAGTGAGTAAAAAAGAGAAGGAATTTTCAGTGTAATCTACCCGTCTTGACATTCATGGGTAGGCGTTTGTGGCCAAGCACTTCGACCATGGCGGGACACGCCTTTCCATGAACGTCGTGTCCAGAGAGCAAATTTTGAGTCAGTAGAAAGTAGAAAGGTAGATGCCACAGATCAAAGTAGAAAGGTAGATGCCACAGATCCACCTTTCTACTGTTACTTTACTTGTCAAATTTTATTTCATTGCACTGACGCCTGGTTTTTTGTGTGTAGCCAAAGTCCCTTATGGGAATGAAAGTTATGGGAAGACGTGTATAGCCATAGTCTTTACAATCAGTTTTTATGTTTTTAGCTCTTTGGAACAGATAATAATGTAATATGTAATACGTTCAATTTTCAATGCATTGATATCAATTTCCAAATGGCTTTGAATTTTTTTGTTTTTAGTTTAAGCTACAGTACACGCAAAATGTTTTAGCTGCTCTCCAATTCTTCTCTGCAAACATGAATACCCAATTTCACAGTGGCATACCTTAATCCCGGACTTAACTAAGTGGGATTGGGCGGAGTAGCGCAGTGGTTAGTGTGCTGGACTACTGTGTGTGAGGGATCCCAGGTTCGATCACTGGAAAAACACAAATTACATCTTAAGGTTTTTTTCTACTGCGCCACCTCTCGCGAACGTCTGAAAAACATCTGAAAGTATGAGCGGTAAAGCTTTTCATGATAGTCATATTCATTCATTCATTTATAATTCATTTTTTTATAAGCTTAGTACGCTGCTCGAGCAAAACTAAATTTTAGCTGCTCTCCAATTTTTTCTCTCCAAACATTAGCTTAAATCCAAGCTACATTTTGACAGAGTGCGCTGTGGATATAAGCTGTTCGTTGAAAATAACTTCCCTCGAAAATTCATCGACATGAAAAAGTGTTATATTTTCGTTGCACTTTATTTTTCTTTGTCTGCTATTACTTAATCTCAAATTTTTCACTTTCAAGGGATTCCTCATCGAGGTATTCATTGAAAAACCTTAATCCTTTTTTTACTTTTTCCGCAACACAAAAACAAAATTTAGCTTGAAAAAATGTGCCGAACAATTAACGGATGCGCTAAATTGTGACAGATACATGCAGGATATGGGGTATTTTTTTGGGAAGTGAGTATAACAAAACCAAAAGTTTTGCATGTGATAGTAAAAGTGAGCTAGCTATAAATTTTCAAAAAAATACGCCTACAGTCTGAAATGAAAATTTTATTTTTTTAGCCAAAGCAACCTACCGCTCGGCTAAATGGAGAGAATTTTGTATGTGACATACAATTTAGCTCGATCAGCATACAGCATAAGCTTCTAAAATCCGACATAAATTTTGTCATGGATTGCGTTGGATATAAGTGTCACAGAAAATAGCGGTTCGTTCAACGTAACTTCTTTCAAAAATTCGCTATTTTGAAGAGACATATTTTTAACAATGACGAAGGAATTTGAATTTCAACCGTTTTGTCCAAGATGGTTTGTCATTTTGTTTCATGTATTTTCCGCTTCGAACCAAGAGCGCTAGTTTAGGATCGCTGCGTATACCGGTCGGCTAAAGGGATTTGATTAAATTTTGCTTAACTTAATTTTGTATGGGAGCTAAAATGTAGCCCTAAGAACGCACTAAGCTATAATGGCCATGCAGAAGCATTTCTGTTTTTTTTTTTTAGAATTCTCCGCTCCGGTGAAGGGCTTGTTCACCAGATTTATTCCGAAAACAGAGTTCCGAAATCCCTAATGGTTTGTGCATAGGCTTTTATTTATCTTATTTGCTGAATGCACTCATGGTAATTGACATTTTAATTCCAAACCAATAAATTTGTTTATGAAGTTTGGAATAAAATCTAAATACTTTAGAAATGAATTCAAATATTCTTAATAATTCAGTTGATAAAACACAGGTATGATCTTTAGTAAGCAAACACGATTTCAAGAAATCATTCAAAGACTCTGTTCCAGATACCACCGCTGCATCAGAAACGTATCCTTGCCTTCGTCAACCACTTTGTTATAAGTTCCTGTTCATTTTTAAACGATTTCGCATCAAAATGTGAAACAAAATTTATTGAAGTAGAGAGAAAAATGCAAAAAGTTGAAGCGTCTTTGATAATCATAGAAGCAAAGGTGGGTGGGTGATCCAATACTTTAATTGAATGTGTACGGAACTTGTCTTCATTAGCTCTCTTCGATCCCTGATCTAAGCGATGTAAATAAGAAAGTTGGACCTGTGACACCTAAGCAAGAAGTTAATGAAAGCAGTGACGAAGTGCAACCTATAATCAAGACGAAGGAGGATGAACCCAATGCTCTTAACGAAGAGCATTTACCCTTACAGACAGAAACTGGAGTAAAAGCTTGCGACGATGCTAGGTACAAGAAATTCTTTAAAATGTTGCAATTTGGTGTTCCTATTAATGCCGTCAAATTGAAAATGCAGGCCGAAGGCTTTGACCCAGCAATTATCAAGTAAGTTAACACAATCCAACCAGCATCGTTCTTATCGTTTTTTTTTCAGCACACCGCATCTTATATTACCTGATGAAACCACTAGCTAATATTGTAAAAAAATTAAATAAAGATTCCTATATAACTTAATAAATTCTTGCGGCACTCAATGTGTAAATGATAGCTTTCAGCGCAACTGCCTATGCTTCGACAGTTTGGTCACAAACTCGGCTTCCAAGATGTGCTATGGAATCCGTGTCATCAGATAGGCGTCCTCTAATGTCGTTTTCGGTTGGTCGTCCAGAACCGTCTGGAACAACTCTCCGCGATTCTGAATTCAAATCCAGAAGCAAATTTCTTGTCTTTTCAGGAAAAGAACTTGAGTGCCAATCGAACGCTTTTAGAAGAGTTATATTTTCTCTTCTCTACCAGTATGGGAATAAAAACGACTCTTGATTTCAGGTTATGTTTTGTTTAATTATCAGAGGATCCATAAGTAAAAATAACTGCTTAATTAATATAAAATTTGTTATATTAATCTAGAACTGGATCATTTGTCCTTTCCTCTTTTTGTCGCCGCCCAACTCGAAATGCTTGCAACGCTTAATGGGAGTTTGTTTACGGTACTTGCATTCGGTGCACTCCATACGCAGAACAATCTTTTTGGTAGTCTTAGCCTAAAACGAGACAAAGGATCATGTTAAATTCAATTGGTTTAAGTTGCGAGACAATTTGTACAAGACCACCACTAAAAGACACAGCGAAATGACGCCTAGTCCTCCGATAAGGCGGCAGTCTCAAATATTGTTTTAGCATATTTTTTCCCACCAAATGGCTTTTGGCAATTTAACAAGCCTTTCAGTTCTACAACTATGCATACAAGTGTACTCTATCAACATTTAAAGGATTATGTTAATTTCAATTGGTTAAAGTTAGAAGAAAATGTGTACAAGACCACCACTAAATGACACAGCGAAATGACGCTTAGTCCTCCGATCAGGCGGCAGTCTCAAAAATTGTTTTAGCATATTTTTTCCCACCAAATGGCTTTTGGCAATTTAACAAGCCTTTCAGTTCTACAACTATGCATACAAGTCTACTCCATCAACATTTTAACTTACCTTCTTTCTGAAGATGGGCTTAGTTTGGCCACCGAAACCTTGTTGTTTCCTGTCGTAACGCCTTCTGCCTTGGGCTCCTTTGCGCTCCTTGGACTTCTTGTATTGCGTCACTTTGTGCAACTTATGGACCTTGCACTTCTTACAGAAAGTACGTCTCTGTTTTGGTACATTCACCTGTAGTAACACAATAAAAAATTAATCTGGATTTTATTAAGACACTTCAAGTTAGGAAATCCGCAAAAATATTTGTTAAATACTGTAGTTTCAAGCATTTTAAATACTATTTTTGAAAAATTATCGTTGGATGAGTTTAAAGCAATCGGATATTTTAAGATTTTGTGAATAAAAATAAAATTATTTCCTAGCATACCATCTTGACGAATTTCAGTTGTCAAAGAACAAAACGAAAAGAAAGGGATGGTGACACGAACGGAAGTTCGACATTTAGAAATGTCAAATGTGACATTTTAGTTCGAATTTCGAAATTCACAGGTATGTTAAAGAGAATTTAAACATTGACAGCCGTATTTATAAACGTGGCGTAGAGCCTGCTTAACTTTACGCACCCTCTAAAATGCCCTTACGCAGGAAAACGTTATTTATAAACATTTTTCGAATTTAAGCAACGTAGTTTTAAGGCTGCGTAACTTAAACACAAAAATTTGCGTTTAGAGGCTGCGTAGAGCTTGCGTAAATTGTTTTTTCTTTGGAAATGCCATTTTCGGGGTGGAATCGTGAATCGAGTGATCACAAAAATTTGCATTTATTTCGAGTATTCTTTTAAATCGACCTGCGTTTTAGTTTTTCGCGTTGTAGTCTGAAAAATAGAATTATAATTTCTATTTGAAAAGAATAAAAATGCAAATCGTGTAGATTGCACCAATTTGTTTCATTCGTGCTGGTGATGTTATTCGTTTTGTTTTGATACGCATATCCTTTAGAAACTTTCATTTCATCTCTAATTATTGGTGTTCCTCGTCTGTGATACAACATTTTAAGAAATAATCTAGTTTTGTGTATGTGTGCCATGTAATAATTTTTACAAAATACCAAATAAATGGTCATCCGGTATATTGATACCTATTTGTTTTGTTTTTTTTTATCTTCATAAGGCCATCAGGATCAGCACATAGAGCTCAGTTGCTTTCAGGCACGGATTTTTTGAGTGAAAGTTTGCATTAGGTGCCTACATATTTGATTTCTACATTTCAAATATTTTTGTTACAAAAAATTTGTCAGAAAACAGCTGATGTCGGTTTCAGTGGAGAAAGTACTAGTTTTCTGTGTTTTTTGTAATAGTTTCTCATATATTTCCCCTTATCTGGACACCAACCCTGATTAGTAAAGCAACAGTGGAAAAATGTTTATAAATAACAATTTCAGTAAAGTAGCGTAGAGGCTGCGTAAATTCTTACGCGATGTTTAACTAAACAAGCTCTCAGAGGCATTTTAAGGAAATCTAATAAATACGGCTGTGAATTGTTACGTACTAGAATAAGAATGAATAAAATTAAAGCATCATCAAACTGGAATAGTAAAATAATAAAATAAAATATGGGCCTAGTAAAATGTAATTTTCATACATTTCTGGGAGAAACATAATTATGTGAACACGAACACGAACACGAATGGCACAACTGGAACAGCGCAAAGGGTAAATTAAGTTTCACCATGTCTGTTGTGAGCGCAGTGGCTCCGTGGTTAGTGGGCATGACAGGACTACTGTGCGAGGGGTCCCATTTTCGATCCCCGGAAAAACACAAATTATATCTCTTAATGTTTCTTAATGTAATTTTCATCATTTTTGTTTGACTCGCTGACGATTCCTACATTGACATTCGCGCCAAGCATTTCATACAATACAGGTAACTATCGCTTGGATTCTCAAATGAACTCGCCGGCGAACACAATCGTCTTCTTCGTCGAAACGAACGAAGTGCAAACTGGCTGTTATTCTGAGACCTGCAGCTGAGAAATAAAGATGTAAATGACGGCGCAAATAATAAAAATTCATTTAAAGTGCGTCTCCCTTTTATTTTTTTCATTGAAATGTGAAAGAATAAAGAAAACATGTTTAACAGAGGAATGACCAAAAGTTGTTGAATTTTTGGGTACATTGGTAGAATTAAAAAAAAAATTTTCACTACTACTGACGACACTTCTTAATTCTCTTTTGACGGGCACTTATGGTGCATTTATACTCCAGTGTTTTCACTTTAGTGCCTTGATTGTCAAAGTGTCTTTCTTTCCTTTTTTTTCATTCGTTGTTCGTGGTGGTAACTGCATTTTCGCAGCGCAGACCGCACACAATTCGAAAATAGAGCAAATGCAGACATCTAGTAGCGCGACCGAGTACGGTTTAAGAATAAAGCAAACGCGGAAAATTTCGAAGAGAGAGCAAATACAAGAATCGGATGGGATTTCGCGTTCAGCTATCCCCTGCACTTTTCATTCTTTACATTCTTGAGTCGTACGACAAAAACCGGCGCGTGTAAAACGCGTCAAACGGGCAGTTTTTATTGTCCTAGATCGCTTTTGGTGTTCGATTGGCACAAAAGCTATATACTTTTTTTTGAATCGGGAACACTTGCGAATATTGATTTTTTTCTCAGAGTTGCTCGAGATTTACAAATCGAAGTGCGTTTGAGTTCGACGATAGTGAAGTTTGTTTTCGTCCACTTCCAACTTTTTTGTAGCTTTACGATCTAGTTCTTATTTTAAAAAATTGAAAATTTTTTTACAGCGTTTTTTTCTCTGTATAGTTTTTTTTTGTCAGCGAGCTCAAAAGTCATCAAATGACGTGCGGAATTCGTAAAGAGTTTTTTTCGATTTGACAAACTTACAAATGCAGCGATGAAACGAAATGCTGAACATTTGGTCAAAGATCCTTAATTTTGCCGTAATGATGAATTTAGGTGCGGTGTAAACTTACTATTAAACACATTGCATCGAGTAGATCTGTTTTTGTATTATTTATTTACAAAGGTTTATCAATCAGTAGCTAAAGGTTAAAGGTGGGCGCAGTAGCACAGTGGTTAGTGTGCTGGACTACTGTGCGAGGGATCCCAGGTTCGATCCCTGGAAAAACACAAATTACATCTTAAAGTTTTTTCTACTGCGCCACCTCTCGCGAACGTCTGACAAACATCCGAGAGTATGACTGTCATGAAAAAGCTTCTCAATTCAGCCGTTCGGACTCGGCATAAAATTGTAGGTCCCTTCCATTCGTCCCAAAAATAGAAACTCACACAAGACGAATGGTTGCGAGAAGCTAGGCCTTGGGTGTCACCCGCCTGTTGCGCCACCTATTTATTTTATTTATAGCTAAAGGTTTAATATAAAATGTAACTAATGAATAGAAGACACGTATTGCAAACACACGAATACCAACAATAAGAATCTGTGAATGTCAATCGAAAACACCATTAACTTGTTGCGTTGTGGTGATCAGGCAGACAGCGACAACCAAACCAACAGCAACACGATAGCACAAACCATATAAAACTAGACAGTCGACTCCTCCCATAAACGGACTTAGCCTACAAGCTGCCTGCGGGCCCAGGATTTTTCATGTATTGGTGCTGTACAAAATCAGAGGAGCGCCATTAACGCACGCATACTTGAAAAATCCTAGGCCCATGGTATAGCATGGAGAATCATTGCGGCCATTGATTTTGACATTTCACACGTATTCACAGAGAGGGGAATCAATTCCGGGGAGAATCGGGTAGGTACACGGAAGTCGGCGGTCTAGTTCTATGTGGTTTGTGCACGATAGTCCAACAATCAGAAATTGAAACACCACACCATACGCATAAGCATAACTCATTCGAAAAGGGTAGATTTGCTTTCCACTGTGGCCCACTGTGGGCTGTAAGAGCACACCACTCCCCTGCGCCTCTGCCACTGGTTGACCAGGCAAGGCAATGGCCTAGCGAGTAGCGGGGCGGCACGGCACTCTGTCACGCACACCTCAGTTGAATCGAATGATGATCGTTTGCCGAAAAGGGTGCATTATGGCTAAGCAAATATAACTTTCAGTGATTATTATTTTTTAATTTTGGGGATAAAACTTAAATTTTGTTGTCCATGGCCGCTATTGCTATTCACTTGACTAGACTAGAGAAGGGTAGATTTGCTCTAAGTAGATTAGATAATATCTGTTTTGCTTTGTATTGAATATGATTCGTCGGAGGGGTAGGTGCCAACGGCGACGTGCCGGTCGTGTATAAAATATTCAGTTGTGTACATAGTGTCAGTTTAATTGTTTTGATAGGAAGAGCAAGAGGTACGTACAAAACCGATTTGTTTTTTGGATAGAATGATGAAAGCCTAATCGTAAATCATTTCCGGAATATATATTTCACTTGGCTTAACAGATCGCAGAAGTCTTTGTGTAAAAATTGTTACAATGCAGCTTCATGCATTAAAAATGTCAGTTTGCACACAGCTTTCGGAAGTGCAGGACACAAGTATTTCTCGTTTATTGCGAATTTCGCAGAATTTTCTGGGTTATTTCAGCAAATTTTACGTTTAAAATCATACCCACGTAAACGTAATACGTCATCATACTACATAAACGTACGTATTAATACAACACTTTATTACTTACTTTACAATTTCACCCCGAACTGACTCTTGAAGGAGGCAAGCAGCCGATGAATTTCAGAATTCCCATTTTTGATGATTTAAAAAAGAAAAAGTGGGTATTACTGTTATGTATTTGCTTAGAAGAAGTTGTTCATGGTTACTGTTGGATTTGTATTGTCATTGAAGCTTTGGGCTTTACAAAAATATAAGAGGTGTGAATACAGATCGGGTGTGTGTAGGGCTGCCAGATGAAATTGTATTAAAATCGGGACAGCAAGGCTCAAAAATCGGGACAAATTGGGACATTAAAAAAAGCATAGATTTTTATACACGTCTTATGGAAAGCTAAAGGTTTTTTAACGCTACCTATACATAAACATACGTTAAAAATAACAAATTAATAATAATAATTCAGGGACTTTCAATATTCAGTCTAACCGATAGGTACGGGTACATAACCATATTGCATAATATATTTATCGTTTGAACTTATTTTATAAATATGTAATTATTTCACCAATGAGATCTTCCTTAAAAAACCTATGCAAACATCTTTACAACTATATTTGCAATTCATTTTAATAAAAGTAACCTTCTTAGCCACGGGTACATTTTCTATATGTTTTTGTAGCAAACCAATCTTTTGAGGGTGACTGGTTAACCAGAAGAAGTCATATCTGATAAATACAATATAACAATTACAATTATTAAGGACATCTTCTCATATATAAAACAAACAACGTATGGCGCCACCGATTCACCAGTTCTTAAAATGCCATCTTATATTGAATGCTATGCTTGGTCATTTCGCATTTTTTATACCCGGTACCACACTGTGGCGAGGGTATATTCACTTTGACATTCCATTTGTAACGCACATAAGGAGGCGTTGTAGGTATGACAAACTATATATATTATTGATCAGCATCACTTTCTTAGTCGATCTAGCGATGTCCGTCTGTCTGTCCGTCTGTCCGTCCGCACGATTACAGCCGTAATTTAAGAGCTATCGACTTGAAATTTGGTACGTATGCTTTTATCCACTAAACTGAGGCTAAGTTCGAAGATGAGCAAGATCGGATGAAAACTACTACTACCTCCCATACAAAAATATCGGATTTATACAGCGTTTTGATGTTAAAAATTAAATTTAAATAGCTACAATAAAGATAGCAAGTTTAAACTTTGCACATATTGTTTTAATAATATTTAAAACTTTTTGACAAAAAATTAGCTTGGTCGAATAAAAACTACCCATACCTCCCATACAAATATATTATTTTTTAATACTAAAATATTTAATTAAAATTGTTATTGCGCAAATAACTTGTTTTTACAATAATATAGTACCGGGTATTTGAGCTTCGGCATAGTCGAAGATAATTGTCTTACTGGTTTTAGTTTCTTCTAAAATTCTACTCAGTTGTAATGCCAAAAACCACGTCGTCACCACCCGCTTACCACTCGAAAATTAAACTCGTTCGAAGGCACCAAACTGGCATAACGCCACCTGAAAAATGCCACGTCGCGTCGGTCGCCGCTTCTCCGCTTTGATGCGCGTATATTTCATTCGATCAAACTCGGTTAGTATAAGAAGAAATATCGAAAACCAATTTCACCAATTTTGGAAATTTTGTTTGGGCCCAATGGGGGTTTAGTTTGTATGGAGAACATTTTCTTTTATCCTATCGAGCACTTAGCAAAGCGCATTAGGTACTTCTGCGACGAAAGCGAAGCTTCGGACAAAAATGCTACAGGTAATGTTCATTTGGTCAACATACATACTTTAAAGCAATACTCCTTATTATAATCGAAAATACCAGCCGCCAAAATCGGGACGTCTGGCAGGCCTAGGTGTGTGGGTATAGTCATTTTTGAGAAATATTTATAAAACAGCTATAGTTGAGTTTTTTGAGAAAACTAATTAGACTAATCATGATCATGTGGTCTTAAATATGTATTTCGATCAAAATTTTTAGAGCAGTTTTTTGTAAAATTATGCAGACAAATGTTACAGCTTTGGATTCGAAAAGCACTGTTCTTAAAATGTTTAGCTGAAAACTGAAAACGTATTGTTCAGGATAAAAGCATTAGGTACATAGCATCCAAATCGAAAATGGCGTTTTCGAGATATAAGCAGTTTTTAAAGTACTATTATCTACCTTAAAAATACGTTTTTGTTAAAATCGTTTTTACCGTTTTCGAGAAAAAGCCAATTTTCAAAAGTACCGTTGCTAGACTTTTTAGCGAAAAACTGGGTATGCAGTCATGTTATTCATACCTACATTAACTCAACTATCAATTCTGGTACAATTCGTTAGTCGTTTTCGGAAAAAAAGTAAATTGTTCAAATTTTTAGAAAATTTGTATAAGTATATGGGAAGTACCGTTAATATTAGGGCTAGTATAAAACAAAAAAAAAACGCTTTCTAGCGGTGAGCCCAGAGACTCTAAATACGGAGTTTGAAACAAGTCCGTCCAAGCGTTTAGATTTCAGAGCTATGGGACAGACAGACATACGGACGATCAGAATTGTAATACGAGAATTGATTAAAATCTCGAGTTCGAAATGAGATTTGTACGAAAACAATCACCCCTATCATGGAATCCGCCGGGGGGAATCATTCACGGAAAAAAATATTTTGGTATCCTCGCATCCGCAAAGTGAACAATATTTTGGATCCTAGATACATTTCAAACATTCAGAGAAACTAAATACCCACTATATTAAAAACCTATTGACTTAAAAAAAAAATTTAAAGCTTGACTTTTGGTGCTGTCAGTCTGTCACCTATCCAAAAAAAAAAATTCTTGACCTCGGCGAACGATCTAAAATGTAATGTCAATTTAGGAATGAAATTTTAATATTTTTATTTGGGTATACATTTTTATTCAAATTTATTTCTTATTAATGATTATATAGACTAAGAGCTAGCAACGTTTTTTCTCAAGTTATTTTAACATGGCTGTAACTTTGTGAGCTTAGTTCGGGGTGACTACTGAGCACGAAAATATATTTCTGGCAGCGCTGCGTTGGTTTATATATTAATGCTATAACCTCAAATGGGCAAAAAATGTAGGTACCTCATTTTAGCAAACTTAAGATTTTGGAATGCGTTAATTTACGACCGATGTAGACAGAAAATGCAATTGCCATATCAGTTTGCCGGTTTTAAAGTGCAAAAGAGGTAAACATTTAAGTCATAATAGCAAAGTCAAATTTTTGATATTATGTTAGAGATATTAACACTCTACTAATTCCTTAAAGCTAAACCAAAACTCCGGTTTCATCATATACCAAAATCTTAAGTTTGCTAAAATGACGTAAATTTCTTTCACTTTTGAGGTTATGGCATTCCAATATAAACCAACGCAGTGCTGCCAGAAATGTATTTTCGTGTTCAGTAGTCACCACGAACTAAGCTCACAAAGTTACAGCCTTGCTAAAATGACTTGAGAAAAAACGTTGCTAGCTCTTACTCTAATATAGGTCAGTCGACAAAACTTAACACGCTGCCTGTTTCGCAATTTGCTACTGCGAGGCGAGAGCAATAGTTATGTTCGTTTAACTTAAAAAGTATAAGCAGTAATTTGTAGGGCGATGAAATGTCTGTATGTTCATTTGTCTATGGTATTAGTATATAGATGGACATGCTTCAATCGGACACAATAATCGAGACAAATATATTTCTACACATATGAAATAAGGACTGTATGAGAAAAAATCCGGAAACCTTTGCGCAGTCTGACAATACTGAAATATGACATCGCAGTACCGTTAAATTTTTATCACATGCTTTTACACTAATTATAAATAAATAAATAAATTTCAATATTATAAATAATTTTATTTATTTTTTTATAAATTATTTTATATTATATTAAACGAATCTACAGCTGTCAACAATTTATCCTGGTCCGGGAACAAGATAATATATTATCCTATAGGCTAATTTTTGACATTTTCTTTCGCTTGCGTTTTGCTAAAATATTCAAGAGGAAATAAAACACTAAATTTCAGTTAATTAATACCGTGACATTCGATAAATCTCTGTTTTTTAAGATTGGAGTTTGGTGAACTTCTTTCTAACACTTCATAAGTGTCAAAAAATTAGCCGAAGATAGGAGCGACCATGAGAGATGGTATTAGGGGAAGTGCGCAATAAAATCGCGAAAGTTTTCGAAATTTTTCAGAATTTTTTTCCAGATTTTGGTTTAAACATTTTTTGCTTTCGAGATTTTTTTTATTTTATTTTTTCGATTAACTTTTTTTCGGTGATCTTTCAAAAATCTCGATATTTTTTTTCGACATTTTGTCGATTCGAGATCTTTTCGTCGGTGAAAAGTTGCGTCACCGGCAAAAATCTGGAGATATGAGCGAAGTTATTTGTTATACCAACTTGGGTGGGAAAGAGGTAACAGGAACAGATTTAAGAAAACATTCATAGATTTGGGAGTAGAAGGAGGAAGTAGCAACATAATAGTGATAATAACAATGGAGGGCTGTAGAAGGCGCGGCTACTCTCGATAACTACACAGAGTTTGAGGTGTCTGTGGAAAAAATTAAGTCTACCTGCCAACATTGATGCACAATAAGAAAACGCGGCATGCATACAACGAAATAAATTCTAGCAGTGGTTTTAGATTAATACGTTTTAATGTAAAAAAAACTTAAATTATATTCAGAGTTAGTAATTAATTATATGTTGCACACTGTTCGATCTGCAAGCGAAGACAATTCATAGATGACAGAGATTAACTTCTCCAAAAGATGGTTAACATTTCAGCTCTTCACTACGTTATATCTCCTCCCCCATTAAGCAATCGTCTAGTCTTCTTGGAATCTTCTTTTGAACCGGTCGAACCGGTCGTTCCCGTACTGGTGTAGTATGCTCCAATGCTCCGTACTTTTAGCTGATGGTGTTGTATTTTTGCTTGTAGTTGGCAATTCTTCGAAAACTGTCTGATCAGGAAGAATAGCTTTGTCGTCTGGAGTTGATGGTCTTACGTGTACATTTTGTTGATCTGGCGAAAATAATTTTCTCAACTGGACTGGTACTGGAGTTTGAACACTTTGATGGTCTTGTTCGTTACTGGTGGGAAACCATTTCCTCATCTGGTCAATGCGTCTTGATTGAATAGTTCCATTTGCTTCGATTTCGTAGTTTCTGTTACCCGTTTTTTTAACAGTTCCAGGCAACCACCTCCCTCCTTTACAGAAGTTCCTGTACCACACTTCTTCACCATTTGTAAATCCCCGTGATGACTTCGCCTTTTCCATTTGATGCTCTGTTTTGAACTCGTCTCTGGTTGAGTTACCCTCTGGCTGTAAACGGTCTAGTATTGTCCTCAATTTCCTTCCCATTAAGAGTTCGGCCGGGCTTTCGTTGGTATTTGAGTTTGGAGTTGTACGTAGTCGTAAAAGTATATTGGCTAAACTTTTCCTGATGTTTGTCGTTGGCATCTTCTTTAGATGATTTTTAATTGTCTGCACGAACCGCTCCGATTGTCCATTGGGATTAGATGATGGGCAAAAGGTATGGTGCTGCACTTATACTTTTGATCATGGTTTTTGACTTAACGGTCACGGCTTTGCAGGTGCGGCTGGAGGATGTTTGCTTATTTTGGCACATTGTTCACACTGCCTGGCTGTCTGATCTATATCGTTGTCAAGGCCTGGCCACCAAAAATAGCTGCGTTCTGTTGCTCTTATCGCTGTCATACCCTGATCAACTTCATGAAGCGTCTGGAGAACTCTGGGTCGTAGCTTTTCTGATATTATAGCTCTGGATCCCCATAGCAAACATTGAGCATTAACGGAAAGCTCCTGGATTCTGGTAGCAAATGATTTAAACTGGGGTGACTTTTTTGGAAGATCGCAGTCACGACGCTGGATATGCCATAACACTTTTGATAGCACTGCATCTTTTCTGGTAGCTTGAGCAACTTCTCTTTCTGTTATAAGAAACTGGTTTTCTGTTTCTCCCAAGTATAAAATTTCAGGAATATTTGGAACCTCCACTTTCTCTTCCTCAAGCGGTAGTCGACTTAATACGTCTGCATTCTGGTGGTCCTTTCCTGCTCGGTACTGGATATCATACTGGTGTGCTCCTAAAATCAACGACCATCGTAGAATACGAGGTGAAATGTGTTAAGCAATTGCCTTCGTTGGGTTAAATAGTCCCACTAGAGCATTGGTTCCTAACCTTTTCAATGTTGTTACCCCTTTGACCTATTAGCGCAAAATATTTTACCCCCCCCCCCCCCTTAATTTAAGGCATCATCAAAGAAAACAATATCTACATGAAAGTGCAAAATATTGTCTTTATCAATTACATTATAATAAATTACACAAAAATATGCCTTAAAAAGAACTTTAAAAAGAATGAATGAATGCGAATGTTGGTATTGTTTCGCTTTCACAAGTTCTTCGTTAGGTTCGTTAAAAAGCGCATCTTGAGTCATGTTTCACATTGAACCGGTTTCTGTCCTTTATTTCAGCTGTTACTGTAAACTTGAGAAACCACTCTGGAATCTGAAGGTGGTTGCAACGGTATTAAGATTTTTGGAGCTCTTTCAGCTATAGTAGGATATTCGGTACCTACCCACTTTTGCCAAAATGTAGGTACCAAGGTCATAATTTTGTAAATGTGCTTTAAAAGTGTTATCCTCGCGTAGTCTTAGAAATTCTGCTTTGATTGACACATCTTCGTCTTTAAAAATTGCATCATTCATTACTACCAAACGGTATTAATATCCAAGATTTGGACTGACCATTATCCATGTCCGGGAAATATTGCCTCAGTGAGTATATGACTGATGAGGATATATCAACATATATTGAACCACGGAATTATTATATGTTATTTTGTCAGATTCGTCATTTACTAATTACTCAGACAGTTGTATAAACATCGATATCTACATCGCCAACTTGAAGATGTTCGTCACATTTGGGTAATAAAAAGAAATTCATTATTTTTGCATAAATTCAAGGCTTTATTTAGTTATTTTTGTATCCAGCGTCCATCCTTATTCAAATTCCTCGAACGAAATTATAAACACTATTCACATTATTTTGCTAAACTTTTCGTTAAGCTATAATGTCAAAACTGATCTGTCAATTTGTAACCTTCTTCTTCCTTCAGCATCGCAAAAGATAAGTCACGTTTATAATCTGAATTTATCACTGAAATCCTAAATAAAATTTACTACTTGAATTTTGTAATTGGTTTGTCGCCTTTTTATTTCAAATTCTTTTATCTTCAAAAGTACAATTTCTCGAATCGAAAGAAAAATAGAAACCATCTATCGGACTCCTGCCGCGCTCAAATTACATTTACACGCCCCAGAGACGCGAATACATAGGTAGTTTACTTTTGTTTTTGACTCCGCTAATCTCAGGAAATATTTTTATTAAAAAAAAGCGAACTTTTGAGACGCAAATATTGATCACGGAGATTTTTAAAGAAAAGTTTTAGTTTGATTTCGATGAGTTCAAAATTTTGATTTAATTGTAATGGTTATAAAATGTATTATCTACTACCTACCATTACCCCCGCATAAAAGCTGTTTTACCCCCGCGGGGGTAATTACCCCCAGGTTCGGAACCCATGCACTAGAGGCTTGTGATGTGAAATGTCTGCCGCGCAAGAACTGCTGGAATTTCCTGATTCCAAAAATTATTGATAATGCTTCCTTGTCTAGCTGTGAATAGTTCCTTTATGCAACCTTAAGCGTCCTGGATCCAAAAGCAATGTGAACTTCGTGTCCATCAGGCATCCTATGTGCAAGAACTGCACCCACTCCATAAGGTGATGCGTCTCCACAGAGCAACAGGGATAGTTCAGCTGAGAAATGAACTAATAGTTTGTCTGACTGAAGAAGTTGTTTAGCTTTGCAGAAACTTCGTTTATAAAAATAAAATAAAAAAAAAATTAAAATGATCACTTCCCCATCTAAACGGTGTATTCTTCTTCAGGAGCCGGTAGAGTGGTTTCAGGGTATTACTCTTGTTTTCCAGAAAACGATCGTTAAAATTTTAAAATCCCAGAAATGCCTGCAGCTGCTGTTTGTTGACTGGGTCTGGTGCACGAGAAATAGCTCTTACTTTCTCATCTGTAGGTTGAACGTCTTTCTGGTTGATTTTAAAACCCAAAAACGTGACTTCTGAAACTCCAAAAATACATTTATTTCGTTTTAGTTTAAATCCAGCTTGCTGGATACGATTAAGTGTGCTACGAACTCTTTCCCACATTTCGTGATTGTTGATACTACCAATGAGTATGTCGTCCAAATATACGACCACTCCTGGGATGTTCTTAAGTATTCCATTAGCCGTTGAAAAATGTTCGGTGCTGCAGAAATTCCTAAGGACAATCTTATTACTTCAAATAATCCATGATGTGTGTTCAGCGTTAATATCCTGGCAGAATCGTCATCTACTTTGACTTGTGTATACGCTCGATGCAAATACAATCTGGAAAACCATTTACAGTTGGCTAAAGTAAGGAAAGATACGAGAAAGGGACGGCTTAATGCATTTATTTTCCTATCAGTCACCCTATCGTGGAATCCGCCGGGGGAATTATTCACGGAAAAGAATATTTTGGTATCGTCGCATCCGCAAAGTGAACAGTTCCCCGAGTGGGTACTGTGAATAAGTTTCACTGTATCGTTAAAAACGTTCAAATGGAATTTTTCCCGAACGGGGAACTGTTCACTTTGCGGATTCGACGATACCAAAATATTCTTTTCCGTGAATAATTCCCCCCGGCGGATTCCACGATAGGGGTGATTCTCATCAGTGACAGTGTAATAATTACTTTTTATGTACATACATAGGTACATACCTACAAATACTTTTTCTATCGTCTGCACTTATTTCAGAATAAAATTTATTCCTAGTACGCCACAGCCACAGTTCGCAGCGATTTCAATCTTTGACGAAAGGTGTCTTTTGCCACACTGCAAACTGCATATCATCTAAAAGTATCTCCGCCCAAATAAAAATCTATGCATGCAAATTATCTGGAACTCCAACTCGAGTCTCACCATACTTGGGAGAAATCCATGCCTCTAGCTCAAGAGGACAGTTTAAACATGAGTTCTGTCAAATCCTTTTGGAGCTGCAATTTCTTATATTTTGCTTACGTTTTGTTGTGACCCACGGTTCGGAAACGTCTAACAAAACCCCGGACACAGCAAAGTATCCCTCCGCTCACGGAAAACGTATGTATGTAGGTACCTACCTACACATATAAATGTATGTACCTACCTGGCTAGTAAGAATCGACATTTTGCGCCAATTGCAATAAATGTTCGGTCTAGACCTAACAGATGAGTTAAATTAAAATATTCCTCAAAAATCATTTTGCTATTTTAGGTTGTTGGTATCCCCAATCATAGCCGTGATCATTCATACAGCCCGATGATTTATACCTATCTACTGTATTTAGTTCAGTTCTTCGGGGGGGTTATTTTTGGAACATATTTACAGTTCGATATAGGTACATAGTGTCCACATTTTTCAATTAGGAACAAAGCTAAAGGACTAACTAGATTACCTAATCAGAATAAAAAATCCATCGACGCTCTACAAAAGCTTACTTCCAAATTAACCATAAACTACCAACGACACCACCAGATACAAAGTGTAAATGGAATGCGATGGGAATGCGCATATCAACACATAAATCTATACCTACTGCTCGTTTCAAAGGCATGTCCTTTTATTGATAAATACAAAGCGCTACGAAGGCGTTATTTTCTCAATGCATGGTCGCTCAAGCAGGGGGCTGTTTTATGACAACACAATCTACCCTCCAAATGTTTTTCAGTTTTGGCCATCCACAGCTCAAAGAAGCTATAGGTACATAATAATTGTTATTTTTATGAAAAAAGGAATAAAACAAGCCAATCTGTTACACCAACGATTATAGGTAATAGATATACCTACCAAACTTATTTTAGTTTTTTACAAAAGCAAACACAATCTAGTAAGTTACGAAATTCAAATTCGAATTGAGAAAATAGAAAAATATTGATTGCCATCGAATCGCATACCACTCGATGAAGACTCACTAAATCTTATTTCAAAAGCAAAAGTAAAAGTGTTGTTGATAACAACCCAAGCGCAAGAGGGTAGATTTATTGATAGCGCACATACAATGCATACACATTGGCTCATGGACTGAATATAAACCGCACGGAGAAACTTTACTCTTATGACTGCTTGCTTAGTGCTTAAAGATTGGGGTGAAACGGTGGGCCTAGTGTAATCCTTGCATACTAAACTAAACCGCCAACAAACACTAGCTATCACAGTTGGTGTGTGGGTATGCTCGATTCAAAATATGACCTATAAATATGCAATTATTACTAATGTTAAGTAGCTGCAATTAATTGTAACATAATGACGTCAGTACCGAATGTTCATTCTAAAACTGTCATTAGACAAATCCGATGACATACCAATTATCTAAAGTTAATAAATGTTCGGACTCCCAAAACTTAACTTTTACTAAAGAAAATATTATTGTTTGTTTGAATATCTTGTTAAGAAAAAACATTTTCAAATTTACCGCCAAACACTGCTTATTACAGGGTTGCACGCTATACTCATGACACCCAAGCACTTTTACTATGAAAATACTCATGAAACCCTCTTGGATGGGCATTTTGCTAAGCAATTTTATTTTAATAAACAAAATAAAAATACCAAAAAGATCCTTGGAAATTTCTGCTTTAAACAGTATTAAATTTATTTTCTTTTGAATTATATTAACAACACAAAAAATAATTTACAAATTTTATTCATTTACTGACATGAAATCTCAAATGGCGCGCTCCCTTCAAAATGTATTTCACACTCTAGAAGACGCCTTCAGTCGATTTCGAGCATTCAGCGGTTGAACATCGGTAAAAGGCTGGCGCACTAGTAAAAAAATAATAATAATAAAAAAGATTACATTTAAAATAACATAAGTGTTATAAAAAAGAATCTGTCTCTAGCCAAGTAGTTTCCAGTTTGAAGTAGTGTGTGTAGTAAATTTAACTGTATTTATTTATAAATAATAACCAAAACACAAAAAAAAAATATAAAAATGAGTTCAGCAACAGAAAATAATGGAGAGGTAGCGGTCGAAAAGGTTGCCGCCGAAGCCGTCAAAGAGGACAAACAAATAACAAAATCAGCACCCGAAGAAACTGCAGCATCGGATAATGGTACTACAAAACCAGCAGTCATAAAAGATCAGGTCAAAGGAACAAAACGGCCTGCAGATGTAAGTACCTACCTCTAGATACATTTTGAAATGATGGACACAAAAAAAAAAGCAAGTAAGATTGTCGTCTGTGTGTATAGTCTTGTGGAAAACAACTAATGAACGTTCACCAGGCCGGAATTAATTCATATCTATTTTTATAAGAAATAAGTAATTTTACAACGAACGAGAAAGGGCAGCCGCATTACCTCCTCTCTATCTTTCGGATATACTTGGTTCTATTGTAACAAGTGAATGTGTGTATGTACAGATATTATATCAAAGGCGGCATGTAGGATGATGGGTACTGAGAAAAAGGACACCCCACCTGATGTAAAAATATGTTTTATACGCTGATTCTTAAAAATACCTCACTAATGAGAAATTCGTCCTTAACGGAAAGAAAAAAAAACTACGCCAAGCGCGCGCATTTGTACGGACACACATTTCTAGGTTGTGTCACTACACCAAAAGTCTACCAGATAAGCAGATACTCAACCGCACACACACATTTTATCAAAAGCTGTAGTCATCGGATTCGAGTTGGAAGCGATTGTGACATACTCAGTTCATGGAGCGAGCAACGAGGGTTCTTCTGATACAAATATATAACGATAACAACAATCAATATAAGTAGCAAGAGGTGAACAACACAACTGAGTGTCTTTAGCGTGTTTAACGCATTAATATCATTTCCCCAGCTCAGATTACTGAATATGGCTGCTCCAATAATTCACTTAATCTCTCAAAGTGAGAACAATCAATTAGATGTTGGTGCATAGCATAGAGCAGATAATTAAACTGCTATTTAGTTTTTTTTCTGAATTCTCTCGTGCAATTTATAAAAATAACACACTTGAGAAGGAACAAGAAATGACGCTACTCTGGCGTCGCGTCTCAACGTTTTTCCCAAACAAATTTGTTTTGATGTCGGTTCGGCACGAATTCAACCGCACACGGTATTTTTCCCACTCTTTTCGTGTATTATTTCAAATTATATATTCTATTTCTGTATGGTTTTTAGAGTTAATGCCTGCTGTAGCTGTACACAGAAAATTATAATAACTGATCTAAAACGACGAAGCTACATAAGTTGCCTTTCCTCTAATCTCAAGCAAACACAATCCCATCTCCATTCTCCAATCACTTTGCCCGCTGTAACCATTTGGCTCCCTTCCTTTACTTCTCTATTCTACTTTACTATACTTTATAACTTGTCAACTTAATGACAGCTCGAGAGTCAATAGACAGAGAAAGAGAGAATCAAAAGTACCTGTCGTTGCCATCGTAGTATTTACATACCTATGTCAGTGTGTATACTGAAATCCCATTCAATAATATTAATGGCCGTTACCGCGCCACCGCCAACTGCATTGAAACACGCATTCCATAAGGAGGGGAAGTTTTTTTAACGTCTTCTCTGTTTGTGCTCCCTCAATCAAATAAGCGTATATGCTTATGTATTAGTATTGCCGGCCGGTATGCAATAATAATACATACATGCACCTACAATAAATTTCCCCAGATTAACAATTTCAAAAACCGTTATCATTTGAGGACGCAACTATCAAAATAGAAAATAATATCTATAACGTGACCTTTATATATTAATTATACCACAATTATTTGTGTTTATAATTACATAGCAACAACGCGTCATGTTTACTAAAATATGTTATCAAACCTGATCAGCAATTGCGCTTATTTTCGTTTACATCACGACCTTAATAACACCTACCTCGTGCAGATTTACAGGTTCTGCCATTTTCAAAGAATGACGTAAAGGTAACTAAAAATGAGAACAAGTCAGATCTGAGACTACTGTACTTATTTCCTTCTCGCACGTTAGCGAGTTGATTTCTCTTTTCCTCTCAAATATGTACACTTTTCTCTTTTTAGTGTACGCATGTGTTTCATTTCTTACCATCCATAGGTAAACTGTTATAAAAATACACCTTGTATCTGTATGCAGTAGAGTGCTACAAAAAGAAAGAGAAAAAGCAACAACCAATTCTTTGAAAAGATATTGAAAATTTGATTACACACTGAATACACAAACATTATCAGGTACAGTTCTACCGCAAAATTAGATATACAAAATGAAAAAGCACACTCAAGTGCCTGTGCCATCACATCACACGCAATAAATGATAAATGTCAATTAAATGCCCTTGATCAAGGTGGTTATTATTATTATATTACAAAAACTCATCTTCATTCTGATCCTACTGTACAGTACACAATATCGTGCAAAGCGCATATCTTTGACATCTGTCAATCTAATGTAAGAGAAACGATAACAAGCCGAAACTGTACCCGCGCTGCTTTGCTTTGAATTAAGTGTGAGTCCCTGTGCCATAAAATGAAAAACACCAACGTGTAGAATACATGCACGAACAAAAATTTTTCCCATAAAACTCGTAGAGTAGAGCGTGCGCTGACGAGGTTAGTGTAATGAAAATGTGTTTTCAGTCCCTCTGCTCTTCAAACCACACTGTTTTATTGCTTTTCGTTAATTTCCGTGACTAAAAATCTTTCAACGGAAATTCGAATGAGGGTGAAGTCAGACCAGCGTGGCTATGTGGAAATGAATAAAAGGTGGGATACCCTCCGTGTGAACTGTGAAGTGAATACATATTTGTCTTTACCCTCCCTCCACAAACCAGTCGACTCTTTTCATTATTCAACCAATAAGAGGAGCGTAGAGAACCCGCACACCAAGTATTATAAAAAGAGCAGCGCACACGGGGGCCAGATGGTGACAGCTGCAATCAACTTCCAACGGTCGTCGGCGCAGAATAAAAAGTTTTATGCGCACGTCACATGTACCTGATGTATGATTTGTTCCCCCTCCGCGTCTTCCTAAACGAAGAGGTATTGACAATTTGTACTGATAGGCTTGGTGCTTCCAATTTGTGTATAGGTTGTCTTGGTTTTTTCTACAACCGGCAATGGTTACCATAGAAGTCAGTGATAAATACAAAAATAATTAAAAAAAAAAAAAAAAGTTAGGCATGTTATCTAATTTTATATGTGTTCTTTATGTTTACAGGAGAAATCAGCGGCGTCAAAGAAAGCCAAAAAGGATAGTTCTGCCAATGCAAGTGACTGCTCCGAAGATGAAGAAGTAATTGAAGAGGAGGAGATCATTGAAGAAATTGACAGTGACATTGAAAGCGACGAATATGATCTCCCGTATGACGGCGAAGAAGGTAAACGAAGTAATAAAATTTGAAAAATTCCTATTATGAAAAAGCTAAGTCGGAATCGGGTCTCGTTAGCTATATAATGTACATAGATAGATATGGAGCTTTGGATACAAATACAACATGCTCTGCCCATTGTTGATAGACCTTTTTTATCTAATTTTTTTTTTAACGGAATGGCATTTCGTGTGATTGGGCGCCAATTATAAAAAAAAAAGTTTTAAGATTATACAATTTTATTTTAAGTATATGGGTCAGAATACAATAAAAAATGGTTAATAAGTTCGGAATACTTTTGACTTATATTTTATTGGGCGCCAATCAAAATCAGTGCGTTGTGCGAGATGTTTTATTTGTCTCAAACTTGTTTGTTCCTTATATTCGTTTAAAATAACAATGAATTGGCTGTGTCCTGTACCAAGAACGGAACGGCATAAATCCTTGAGATTGGAACCTTTTAGTTGTTTTAAGGTTAAAACACACCAACGCGAGCGATGCGATCTAGCGCAACACGTGTATTCAAGTTTATTCATGCACACCGAGTACAAACTTGAATACATGTGTTGGGATAGATCGCTATCGCGGAGGTGTGTTTCAACCTTTAATTCTAAATCTTAACTAACCAATTGGGTATCAAAACGTAGCATGCTATTCAGTAAGTTTAATTATTAAAGTCTTAATATAGGTATGTACCTATCTTTGTTTGTATACAATATTCATAATTTATTGTATCCACATCATTCCAATTTAAACTATTTCTGCAGAAAGTACGGTTTAATTAAACCAGAATATAACTGGTAATATGCAATTCCTACTAGAAGCTGGAACATGATTTACAAGTGAAAATCCTAATAGGGGAGAACAATTCACAATAGTGTATTCAAAACTACACACTTTTGCATAGGACACTTTAACCTACATTGATATTAAAACGAATTCGACTTAGCTGTAACTAGCTATAAGTATGTATATGTAATATAATTTTAAGTATATATATTATATCTGTAAATACTTCTATTTTACTGCTGATTTAGTTTGTCCGCTAATTTGTAGTACAACAGTACACATTTAACTAAAAACGCTTTCTATAAAATTTCGCTTTCAGATGACGAGGAAAATGATGTCTCAGGCTCCGACGATCAAGCGTAATAATAATGTAGTCAAAAATAAAAACAAAAAAACAAATAAAAAACAAAAAAAAATTATATATATATATTATATGATAAGAAATAATTTTTAATTTCTTATTTTTTATTATGTATTTTTTTTTTATTTAAAACAGAAATAAGAAAAAAAAAACAAACTCACGATGCAAGATTTTTTCCTTTAATATTTAAGTTTTAATATATTGAAAAAGATAACAAAAAAAATTGAAAAAACGTTAAAAATAGAAACAAATAGCAGTTACAACAAATGAAACAGAAAAAAAAAAGTATTTGAGAAAAATAAAAATACATTTTAAAAACAAAATCCACTCTAATAGATTTGAACAAAAAAAAAAAGGTTACGCTAAACTTTTTTGGGGCAAATCGTTGTGTTCGCCCGTTTATTGGTGTGTTGAATTTTTACGTACAAATCTCTTATGCTGCCACAGATTGCGTTCTTTTTCGTTGAGCTTTTTATATATATATATATTTTCTATAAATCGGTTTTCATAATCTAGCAAACATTTGAAATAAATTGAAACAAAGTTCAACGGACCTAGGTAAGTGTTAAGTTTGATGTCGAATTTTTATTCGAATTTCGCCACCAGACCGCCGCCATCGTTCTCGTTTACAATAATTGTATACGGAAACCTAGCTTAATGGGCTACACTCAAATACAATATTGTTATTCTATACTTATGAAGACAATTCACTCGTAGACTGTGTTGCGTGTGCGGACTGAAGAATGGAGACATTGCTCTGAAGCTTTCTTCTGGAATCTAGACAAATGTTTAAATATCGTATTTTTCGTTCTTTGAGTTTTCTCTTCATCTCCTCAATTTACAAGAAAAAAAAAATAATCGTTAATTGATTGTCGTGCAAATAATACAAATTCAAATAAACAAATATTATTCGTATTGTTCGCTTCAGTATTAGTTTTACTTAGATGTTTGGCCGCTGCTGTATCGAATTGTGCGAAAAGCAGTGAACAGTCTAAGACATAACATAAATGTAGATACTAGATGTAGCTATTAAAGGTTAGAATTAAGTTTACATTTTAAATTTTGAAAAGTTCATAACACCCTTATTTAGTTTTTATTAAAAATAGCGTAAATAATAACGATTAATAATGTACAAATTATACAAAAAAAATGTAAATTGTTGAAAGAATAAAAAAACTGTTATTAAGAAAAACGCGAAGGTTTTTTCTCTGACTGAACTGTAACCAAATACTTACTAGTTTAATTTCTAATTTGAAAAGTTAAATAATAATACAAATCATTGGTTTGCCAAAAGAGAACAAACATCTAAAACATGTTCTATATGTCTATCCAAGAAGATACTAAAAAAAAAAACAAAAATTAACGCAATACATGTTTTCGTCATTAGAAATGATGAATACCAATCAAGAGCAATAAACTTTGTACCATGAATCTATTTAAACACAAAAATTAATGTATTTTAAAATAAATAAGCCTAATGTTAACCTTTAAATATTTATATTATTTTGTAATTAAATATCATTGTGTAAATAAAACCTAAGGACGATGAATTAATTTAAAAAAAAAAAACAAGAAAATTTGTGTTTTTTAACATCAAAAAATTAAAAAAACTTGTTTGATTTTCTGGATTTTTAAGCCGATAAAGTTTCTCATCCGAAGAAAAATAAATAAATCACAATGTTGAAGTGTGTACCCGGGTGAAATTTTTGTTATTAAATAATTTTTTTGGGTGAGAATATTAAATATGATTTTAAAATTTGGGGAATGTTCTCGTTGTGGAAATGGAAACGTTAACCAGATGATGGACTGAAGGACTCATCATCCAATATAAGCTATATTTCTTAGAAGTATTGTAAACTGTTTCGATAGACACATTGAGATGGAAACGGGTACCAAGGTTTATCAAATTGCGTAATACTTATTGATTGCAAAGTCACCGATCACGGATGATCCCAGTTAATGAATTGCAGGCCATGATATAATATGTAAATCGATACTTCTACAGTACAGTACTACAGTATTTGTATAAGAGTTGACAATTTTTGCCTTTGCGTTACATATTTTGAAACCAGGGATTGCATGAAAAGCTGGTTGACATTTAGATATATGTATGTATTAAAAAAACAAATCAGGTTATACATAATGTACCTAAATAATTACTGAGAGTCAGTATTTATCAGAATCAGGGTCATATCACAAGTTGAATACGCTAACTAAAGTCACGTCGTTGATGACTAATCTCAATAAAATTAGCCTAAAGCAATGACTGATGGCATGCTTAACAGAATAATATTCAAAATTAATAAAGAATTTCTCAAATTTATTTCTAGGGTTTTCATGTGAAGAATAGAAATGAAGTGGAAAACAAACCCCAAAGAAAATGATGAATAACATATAATGAATACATACCTATATCTAACTTGTTTTCTTAACAAAAAAGGTGCCCTATCCAATAATCGAATCAACAGAAATTATCATACTAGGTACCTACCTACCGTTCTAGATGTTTACCGCTTTTTTTTTCCTTACACACTACGACTACACAATTGTTCATAAGCACAAACTACCTACAATTATTAGGTTGTTTGTGTTCATAAGAAGAAATGTAACGTATACACCCTGTTTTCCCATCTTCGTTATAAAAATCAATATAACAGAGCTTGTACATGTACTTCCCATCCAAGTACAGCTGAGAAAAACCGTTCAATTGTTTGAAGCAGAACAAAAACATTTCTTCTGTACATGTAGAATATTAGTGTATTGATTCCAAATTATACAGTGTGGCTGTGGAGTGTGTGGTACGCCAAGTAAGGGTAAAAAATAACCGAAATATACGAAAGCGAAACACACCCTCGGCCGTCACCGGCACGCCGGATGGCATCGTGTTTGTAGAATTCGAAGCTAAATATTCCGAGACTGTACTCTTTCTCATATAATGGAAAGGACACTTGGATGTTTGTGCGCATGGGAGGGAATGCTAGAAGTATACTGCATACCTACATGGGATGCATACGATTTCCGACAATTGAAATGTTTGTGATAGGTATAAGTATAATGCCTTAGGATTTCATCCCTATGGCCTATTGTAATGTTTCTCTCACCCTATATTAATGACATGTAGGTACGTATACCTACAGTCGGCTATTATATTGAAAAAAAAAATGCAGGCTAATTTTGAAAGACAAATGGAAAAACCAGAAGAACGAGTGTCCTTCAAAAGTCCTTGAATATAAATATTTCTAATTGATTAGCAATTATTAAATTGCTTAAGAATTGTTCATACATATATGTATATGCAGGTATAGGTATTTTTATAAGTAAGTAGGTACACAGTAGTTTGTATATTGTGTATATAATATATAGTTGTCTACGGTGACCATATTTTTCGAAGCAAATTAAAGGACAATCGTTTTTGTTCTTACAAACTCTTGGTACATATTTATTGACAAAAAAAAAAAAAAAACAATAATAAGATAGAAAAAGTCATTAGGTAACATTAATAGGTACCTAATATGACATTCACTCATAGCCGTATACATATATTAAATTTCCTTACAACGTTTCTACTATGTTGTTTAGCTTTCCCGAAAATGTTATTAAAATAACAATTTTTTTTATTTACTTTACTAAATGAGCTTGGTGTCTTAATATGTACCTACGAATATTTGATACAATTAAAAGTTTGAGAATTTTGCTATCTCGCTCCGGTTAGGCGGGAGGGGTATTTAAAAAAATAAATAAAAATGAAAATAAAACATTAAAAAACAGTGGCAACACTTCCAAAAAAGTACTTTAGCATTTTTTAAAGCCAGGAATCTGTTCTGAATTGCGTATAATGCAAATCCGCAAAATTTTGTCCACCAATGTTAAATTTCAGGCCAGAGGCTGTAGCTGAAGAAAGTTGTTGACATTGGGTAAACTAATATAATTTAAAGAAAGTTTGCGTATACTCAGCCTTGCACCCATCTAAAAATCCAACAGCGACCCTAAGCAGGGGGGTTGCAGGGGGGCAGCATCCCCCCCATAGACATTTCAAGGCGCAAGGGGAACCATTTTCTACTCTAAGCGGAGCGACATATAAAAGTCATTTTCAATTTTCTCAAAAATTAGGGGACATAAAATCAATCCGGTTTTCAGTGTTCGATTAAGAATTAATTTCGGCAGTAAAAATTACAAACAAATTAAGTATCTATTATCTCAATGTTGAACAAATCAGCCTAAAACTTTTATTTTTTAATTTGTTTCCTTAAATTTCAAGTCTGAAAGCATTTTTTCCCAAAACTATTTATAGAAAACTTGTTTTAAAAATAATATCAAAGAACAGATTCCTGGCTTCCAAAAATTCTAGTTTTTAATTTTTTTTTTTCATTTACAGTATTACTTTTTTTTCAATTGCCCCCTGCTTGTAACCCCTCTACCGTTATCAATTTTTTGCGCCAAGAAAACTATTTTAATTACATTGTCGAAGAAGTATTCTCCGAGATGTAGTTTTCTACGAGCTAAGAGGGCTGGGCACGTGCATAGGAGGTGAAGAATTGTTTCTTCCTCCTCCTCGTCCATGCAGCTTCTACAGAAATCATTTGAAGAGAGGCCCAGCCTGAGGGCATGTCTCCCAATAATGCAGTGTCGTGTGATAACCCCTACTAGTGTGCTTATATTAGATCTTTTTGGTTTTACAAGATTGTTGGAGCGCTTGAGATCCACCTTCGATTAGTGGCGCTTATCGTATTTTGTTTAATTGGAAGTTTACAAGTTTGACTATCGGTAAAAATTACGATATCCTTAGCTGATATTACATTATACCATAGCCACGACAGGGCCTCCTTGATCGCCATAATTAGGAAGACGGAATGAGATCGTATAATCTAAATCTTGGGAGAAAACACGCCCCCCCCCCCCCAACACGCCTGTTGCCGTTTTGGACCCATCCGTATAAAAGCAGACGGATCTCTTGTGAGACACTACATCACACTCCCAGTCAGTCCTAGAAGGTATGGAGGTTTCAAATTTCGTACTGAATTGAGACTGGGGGAGATTAATTTCATACGGATGGCTGCATTTGCTGCAATCAATCAATCGTATTGAAATATTTCCCTGAGACAGCGATAACAACGTCGTCAGCATAGGCAATTACCTTGCACCCTTCGCCTTCCAGTATTCCAGTATTAGTTCATTCAGCACTAGGTTCCACAGAAGAGGTGAGATCACACCACCTTGTGGCGTACCCCTACTAACGAATCTCCGAGCCAATGCTTCGCCCAGCTTTGAATCGATGAAACTGTTGGTAAGCAACTGATTCACCCTAGAAGGACTCGTGACGTCCTTACTCCACCAAGGTGGTCTAGGCTTGCCCTTAGGATTACTTACAGGGCAGGAGAGCGACATAGCGCGGTTGAGAGTCATCGTTATTACTTCAACCATCGCGTCGAGATTTTGTGTGTTAGTGGGGGGAACAGGTATACTGTTGATTACAGAAGATTCCACACTATTCCTGTATTTGGTCCATTCTGTCTTCCTATAATTCCTAAAGACTTTTTGAACTTGAGGGAGATAGTTTATACCAAATTGAATATGTCTATGATCAGAGAAGGAGTGTTCGCAAGATACTTTCCAGTCTCTGACAGCATTGGAAATACTTCCAGAGACCAGTGTGATGTCTAGGACCTCCTGTCTATTGCTTGTTATAAATGTGGTTTCGCATCCAATGTTACATAAGACTAGTTGGGTAATAATTAAGTAATCAAAAATTAGCTTGCCTTTTTTTTATGTCGGTGCTGCCCCACACAGTGTGATCCGCGTTGGCATCGCATCCCAGAATGAGTGCAGCCTTTGGATTTTCCACGTCAGCAATCATCTTCCCCAGTAGAGCCGCAGGGAGTGGAAGGTGGTATGCCAAGTACGCTGAAGTCAACCAGAGTTTTCTCAGTCCGACTTCATGCCAGTCCGTCACGATATCACGATCTCTGTAATTAGACAGAAGATTTTTAAATGGTAAATAGGTACCTACGAGTACGAATATTTGATAAAATTAAAAGTTAGTGAGTTTTGCCACGCGATTAATGATCATCTTTTTCCAGTCGCTAAAAACACGGGCCTCAGGCAAAATTTCCAAAATCAGGAAAACTATTTTAATTACACATGTATTTTGATCAAAATCATTAGAGCGGTTTTTTGTAAAATTATGCTGTCAAATGTTACAACTTTGGATTCGAAAAGCACTGTTATTAAACTGTTTAGCTGAAAATTTGAGTACGACGTATTCTTCAGGATGTAAACATTACCTAAAAAAAAAAACAATAGGTGGCGCGACACGCGGTAGACACCCTAGGCCTAGCTTCTCGCAACTATTCGTTTGAGTTTTTATTTTTGGGACGAATGGAAGGGACCTACAATTTTATGCCGAGTTCGAACGGCTGAATTGAGAAGTTTTTTCAAGACAGTCATACTCTCGGATGTTTGTCAGACGTTCGCGAGAGCTGGCGCAGTAGAAAAAACATTCATTCATTCATTCATTCATTCATTCATTCATTCATTTTCAATGGTCCGCTTGTCCATGAAGTGGGTCGCGGGTGTAGGTTGCTCAAGTGGACCCTCCATAGCTCTCGATCCTCCGCCTTCGACTCTAAGTCATCAAGGGCAATCCCCATACGGGTAGAGGAGAGATTATGAATTTGATCTAACCATCTCATCCTGGGTCTACCTAGGGGACGCCTGCCCGATGGTACGGATTCCATAGCACGTCGTGGAATCCTGGTCGGGGACATGCGTGTAACATGCCCAAACCACCGAAGCATGGATCGCTCCATCTGAGAAGTAGCTGCTCGACATTGAGTTCCTCACGTATTCTAGTATTTCGAATGCGATCTCTACGGGTCACACCAGCAATACAACGGAGAAATCTCATTTCGGCAGCTTGTATTCGCGATCTTATTCTTTCGGTCATTACCCAAACCTCATGACCATAGGTAAGAGTTGGAACAAACACCGAATTAAAGACTGACAACTTAGCTTTGACACCAAGTTCAGTCCTCCTGATAACAGAATGACCAAGCTGTCTCAAAATCGATCCAGCCTGACCAATCCTACAGGAAAACTCGGCATTGTTCCTTCCATCACTCGTGAATAAGACCCCGAGATACTTAAACTTTCTCCACCTTTTTCAATGGGACTAACATGCAGAGTGCATTGAACAGGCGTTCTGGAGACGACCATCACTTCAGATTTGTTCACGTTTACTTTCATCTCAGCTTCAACACAAACGGCTACAAACCGATCGAGTGCGCGCTGAAGTTCAGTCTGGGAGGATCCAAGGATGACCAATTCATCAGCGAAGAGCAAATGACTTATCCTCAGATCTCCCAATTCGAAACGTTCCTCGCCAAGACTGCGCTGTAACATCCAGTCCATATAAGTAATGAAAAGGAGAGGGAATAAGACTGGCGAAGTCCAACACCCACGCTGAAAGGTATTGATTTAACGCCGTTTACCCGAACACAGCTTTTACAGTTTGTGTAAAGAGATTGAATGGCTCTCAAGAGAGAACCATCAATTCCATACTCCTGTAATACACTCCAGAGTTTCCCTCGAGGGACTCGGTCATATGCTTTCCCCAAATCTACGAAGCAAGCGTAAACAGGTGTAACATACTCCCAAGCCTTCTCAAGTACCATTCTGAGAGTGAATAACTGATCGGTTGTGCTTCTGCCGGGACGAAAGCCGCACTGCTCATCACATTAAGATGTAATTTGTGTTTTTCAGGGGATCGAACCTGGTATCCCTCGCACAATAGTCCAGCACACTAACCACTGCGCTGCTGCGCCCGTAAACATTACCTAGCAGTTACATTTTCATCCAAATCGAAAATGGCGTTTTCGAGATATGATCAATTTATATATTTGTAAATAATAAATGATTAATTTTGTTAGCCGATGATCAACAAAAGGATGTACCAAATAACGTCGTATCATTTTAAAAATATAGTTTTTCTGCAGGTAAGCGAAAATTACAAGTTTTTTTAAATAAACGCGAACTGCAGATTATATCGAGTCCTGAGAGCAAAACCCGCATGTGTGCATTGCTGTATTGCGGCACCCGCACCGCAGCGACACGTGCGTTGAAATAACGCAATACTACTAACTTATTACCATATTTTCGAAAACACCTTTATAAACCGGGAACCGGTTGGTTTGTTTTGATTCAAATTAGTATTTCATAAATATATGTGACTTTTTTTGACATAATCTCAAATGCGAGTGGTGATGATTTCACTCGCATTACATTTTACACGACTTTCATGGAAAGGCGTACGTGTCCATGCACAAAAATAAATGTATTTTTTCTGACAGTTGTAAAAATCTCGATATTTTTTCAAATTATCACATCACATTTTGTGTAATATTTTCTGGTATCAACTAAACTGTCTGTAAACTAAACTGCTGCTACAAGAAAATATTATAAAAATGCTGATTATCACCACCTAAGGATTTTTTTGCTTTTTTAAGCACTTAATCCTTAAACATAATCTTGGTCTTAGAAAAAAATTAAGCAATTGATCTTAAAAACTTTTACGTACGAACAACTTTTTCCGTTCAACTTAGTCAATTACACGAAGCATTCCACTGAATTCCTATGGTGTGTGGAGGTAAAATATTTCAGTTTTATTCTGCTCCGTGTTTGTACGGACCAATTTTGTTGACTATCACTTATTATCATAAATCACCTATTCAACGACAGGTTTTGTGTTTGATTGAGCAGCAGAAATCTGATATATCAGATCAAAATCTGAATTACCCAATCGAAAACCCCAATAGTGCCTTCATTAATAGGCCTGTTTTATTGGCAATCTATCTCAGTGAAGGAAAGCAAAGTAGAATTTTTAACACGCATTTACAACAACTAAATAGAGTCTCGAAAGTGTCAAGCAGTGTGTAGTTTTTGTAATTGCATATTAAAAATTCTAGTTTGCTTTCCTTAACTGAGATAGTTTGCCAATAAAACAGACCTTCAGTTTTATAGCTATGTAGAAATGCACATAGGTACTCTATGACTATGCGAACACGCTCCAAAAGTAAACACCTAACAAAATATCTACTTGACACTGACACCTACTGTCATTGCTAACTAATGATGTGATAAATTCGTATTTAGTTTTCTCGATATCTTAAATTTTTCTTTGCAATGGACAAAGACTCAGATAGCACAGTCACCTCTCTCGACGAAAACACGGAAAACTTCTGCAACAATCCAACTAGAGATATTCTAGCTGAAGGTATTATTAATTTATTCAAACCATCAGTAGATCGACTAGACGAAAGAATAACAGCAACAAGGGCAGCCCAGGCAGAGCTCAAACTTCAATTAGATTCTCTTACTGAACAGCTGCAGGAAATCGAAAAGGCCCAGGGACAAATTCCAGAATTCTCCGACAAAGTTAAGGAACTAATCAACGTCAAGCACAAGGTGACTGTGATTGCGAACATTCTCACAACTAGCCAGGAAAGACTCACCTCACTACATAAGCTCATCGATAAGGAACAACAGAGGAGGCAAGCATTGCTTGAGTCAGCGCTTTCATCTAATATATAGCAGCAATTTTAGGAAAGGAATCATTTTTTGAGGTGCTGTTTGAGACATTTTTTATTACTATGGAAACACCGCTTTATGATCATATAACACGGGAAGATTATGACAAAGTCTATGAGCCAGCTGAGGACACATTTTTACTTCTGGATGCGCTCGAAGATGATTTGCAATATTTGGATAAGTTACAGCCCAGATTATGTTTAGAAATTGGATCTGGATGTGGCCTCATCATAGCTGCTTTGTCGAAAAGATTACCCAATGCAATTTGCATATCAACCGATATTAACCCGATGGCTTGTAAAATAACAAAAAGGACTTCTTTGCGTAATGGAACCACTGTAGATCCAATTCAAACTAATCTTTTAGATAATATTAAGTCAAACCTTATCGATGTTTTGCTATTTAATCCACCTTATGTCGTGACAACAGATGAAGAGCTGAGACATATGGACAATTTTCCATCTGACGTGACTGACAAGAATTTAATATACTCATGGGCTGGTGGAGTAGACGGAAGGCGTGTAATTGATGCTCTAATTAAAAAATTAAACAGTATTCTATCTCCAGATGGTGTTCTTTACTTACTAGTGCTGAAGGAGAATAACCCAAAAGATATAATAATTGAATTCCGAAAGAATAACTACTTGGCGGTGCAGTTCAAGGAGCGAAGGATTCCTGGAGAACATTTAATTATTTTAAAGGTCACTCACTGCTAATTACTGATATTACATAGTCATGGTACCTAAATAGATATTTTTGTAAAATGAGCTTACCATTGACCTCATCTGTGTTTATTTTGTAAAAACAAAAATAATAAACATTTTGGAGCAAAACTGGAATTTGATTTGATTTGAACAAAAAAGTAAAAACCACACAAAACGGTAATAAAGCTCGCAACAAGCAAGTCTGGCATTTCGGTGGTGATGTGCAAATGAATGTAATTCGTTAGTCTGAATTTATTCGTTAGAAGTTTCAAGTTTACCTACCTTGTTTGTTCGCTTCTTTTTTTCCTATCCTCTTAATTGTTCTATATTTCAACAGCTTCAAATTAATTAATGATTCATTTGTTTTTGTACTTTGTACCACCCACCGTCCATGAAAACTATCAGTATTAAATCGTATCTTATGCTTTATTTTTTTTGTTAAACCGTGACATATAAACACATTACTTGTGGTATGTGATATCCACATTCAGATTTGGCCCGAAATCTCAAATTTCCAATCCAAAGCGTTGCGCCATTAATAAGTACCTATAAAAAATAGATTTCTTGAAAAGTGATGCAGCTCAAGTTTTTGTCCCAATGATAATTCGCGATATTATATTTACAGGAATGCGTTTACATATATAGTGGCGGGTTGCTCAGCATTTCTTCGAGTGCTCCTCATTTCCAAAGGAAAGTGATATTCATAAGGCTTAATTATTTATTCATAAACCTTTTTCAAAGTTAATTTACACTTAATCCACTGCCAACAAATTAAATGCCGAAATCGGCATTCAGGACCCATTTAACTCTGAATTAAATTGTTCATTGACTCAAATCATGGCATATAATAATAATTATGTAATTATTTCATTACCAAATGTCGTATATTTAATTCATTTGTGCATTATAGCATAACAGAAACCTTTCCGTAAAAAAAAATCTCATGACAACTGCGTAATACAATTTGCTTTAATCATAATGGCGTTCTTATCTACAAGAATAGTTTACGCAGACCTCATAATTTTCCGCGACGATTTAGGCTCAGAAACCAACCGCGGAAAGTTACGCAAGTCACAAATGTCAAACAGCCCGTATGAATTGTTTGTTTGATTCCAGATTTACAGTCGATTTACGCGGTTTACGCAACAACATTTCCGAGGGGTGTTCGTTTAAAGCACCGCAGAAATTTATACATTTACGAGCTGCATAAATTTATCTGAAAGTGAATATCCAGTGTATTTACGAGGTGGTAAATTTTTGCAGTTTACGCAGTTTATGAGGCTTTTACGCGTTTAAGTGAATACCCGTATTAAATCACATCCCTAATTGGCATCGCCAGCTCCATCTATTTGCGAAAACGACAACAGATAATTTCAGAAACAGCATTCAGCACAGCGGTTACACGCAAACTTCTGACAGCTTTGACAATTTTCTTGTAAATACATCCCAAATTTCGAGCCGAGTGTAATATACAACATATTTATTTAAATTATCAGTGTTAAAAGATGCGTAAAAACTTAATCCTTGTTTGGAGAAGCTTTTAAAACTGTTGAGTTATAATCTAAATAAAAAATAGCAGAGCTTGTCCACGATACCGTGTGTCGGAATAATACACTTCGTCCGGTCTTGTTGAGTTGTCTAATTTTTCTTGGTGTGGAAAAACAGAAATCCTTCTCGAAATATTTAAGAAAAATTGTAAAGTCTAGAAATATTGGGAAAAATGGAATCGCCACCATCGATAGATGTCGTCTACCAGGGAATTTATACTCTATTTAATAATCCAAATTCTAGGGACAAGGAGAAAGCATCTAAATGGCTTGAGGAGTTTCAGAAATCTGTGAGTAAATCAAAATATATCACCCCTTCGCCGTTATTAAAAATATATATTTCAACAGATATACTCATGGACGATTGCAGACGAACTTCTTCAGCAAAAGCGAGATCTGCACTCGTGCTATTTTGCCGCCCAGACCATGCGAAATAAAATACAAAATTCATTCAATGAGCTGCCCCCAAATTCGCACGAAAGCCTACGAGATTCCTTAATAGCTCACATCTGTCAAATAACAACTGAAACCGATCCGATAATTGTAACACAACTGTGTTTAGCCGTCTCTGATCTGGTTTTGTTGATGGCATCTTGGAAAGATCCAATTTTGGTTTTGGTTGAGAGTCTATCGAAGCGGCCAGAGACAGTTTGGCCTTTAATAGAAATACTTACACTAATACCGGAGGAAATCGATTCCCGCTATCTCAGATTGGGTGCCAATCGACGCGAGGAAATCCACAAGCAGCTAGACGCAAGTGCATGTACTGTGAACGATTTTTTGGTGATTTGTCTGTCTACATATATGCAAAACGAGTTTATTCTCAACAAAGTTGTCCGGTGTTTTACGTCGTGGATAGGAATTCACGCGATTCCATTGACCAACTTTCCTGAGAGCCCCATAGCTCAGCATGTCTTCAATATACTCAGCATATCGGACACAGCGCGAAAATTGCATGACTCTGCCACCGAATGCCTTTGTACTCTGCTAGGATGCTTAGAGAGTAACAACAACCATTACAACGTTGATCAGATGCTGGAGCTGCAGATATTCAACGGAGTATTGGCGCTAGAGAATGCCTATCACAATAGTATCGCGCACGAGGACGCTGAAAAGACTATAAACTATTGTCGCATCTTTACCGTGATGTCGGAATCATTTTTATTGCTTATGGTTTCGAACGAGGAGACGCCGCATTATTCGGTTAAGGGTCTCGATCTAGTTCTGCTTTGTGTGGGCCACTATGACTATGAGGTGGCTGAGATTACCTTTAATTTATGGTATCGCCTGAGTGAAGAGTTGTACCAACGGAACAACGATACACTGACAATTCATTTTAAGCCACACATCGAACGGCTACTGGGGGCTTTATATCGACACGCGCAAATGGATGCAGACCATGATGGACTTATTGATGAGTCGGACAATTTCAATGTAAGTACATGTAATGCACACATTGCATAATACGATTATTGCAGGTAGGTTGAACACCGTGTTGTACTTTAGATATTTATTTAAAAAAGACTCCGTGGCATTTCTGTGAATTCCTAGCATGGTTGTACTCCTTCTAAATACATTTACCAAATGCGGTCTAATGGAACTTTTCAATTGAACTTTACGCTGTCGTTGGACAGCAAACTTCTGTTAAAGCTGCTCTTTAAATCCGTCAATTTTAACCGCTTTCCGACATCCGATCCGATATCGTTGGAGGCCTTCCTGGTGTTGATTTTGCGGTGCTTGCACCTTGTATTAACTGAAAATCTATTCTAGAAACAACTGGGGATATATGAGCTGTTTGATATATAAGATTAATCCTGCTACACACTTCGCGATCTGCAAATACTAAACGAAGCCATTTGATTTTTCAGGATTTCCGAAGAAAAGTTTCCGATCTTATAAAGGACGTTGTATTCGTCGTTGGATCGGGCGCTTGTTTCAAACAGATGTTCATCACGTTGCAAAACCCCGCAGCCACATGGGAAAGTACTGAATCGGCTCTGTTCATTATGCAAAATGTCGCTAAGAATATTATACCGTAAGTCCTCTTAAGTTAATCAATTTGAATGTGATAAATATTTGTCTTTATAGAGACGAAAACGAGGTAATACCCAAAGTAGTAGAAGCTATCTTAAACCTTCCCGAAAATACTCACATCGCCGTACGTTACACCTCAATTATGCTGTTGGGGGAGCTTTGTGATTGGATTGAGAATCACCCCGAATCGTTACAGGCAGTACTTAACTTTCTGCTGTACTGTTTACAGCAAAAAAATGGATTGGCCGCTGCCGCTGCGATATCTCTTACATCGATATGTACCTCGTGTCGCCAGCAAATGAGTTTCCACCTTTCAGGTCTGATTGAAATCGCCCGTAGTCTCGACAGCTTTGAAATATCCAATGAACTCGCAATAGGATTACTGAAGGGCATTTCCGTGATTTTGTCGCGACTACCACGGGAGCAACTTGATCCGGCACTGAGAGAAGTGTGTTCCTTTCAACTGAATCCTTTGGCTCAAGTGGTCGACACGGGAAGCGTAGTTGTGACGAAAGGTGAACGAACTGATCCAGCATACTGGATCGATCGTGCTTGTGCTATTATTAGGCATACTGATCCGGACATTCAACCCGAGGAAGTGCATCCCACGCTACAGATATTCACCGACGCTTGGCCATTAATCTCGAGAGTGATGGAGAAATACCAAAGTGATTTGCGAATAATGGAAAGGACATGCCGTATGATTCGCTATGGTGTTCGAATGGTAGGTAAACGTGCATCACCACTAGTAGAACCGTTGGTAAAGCAAATGGTTGGCCTCTATGTACTGCATCATCACAGCTGTTTCCTATATCTGGGTAGCGTTCTTGTGGATGAGTTTGCCAAATCGGAAGATTGCATTGCCGGACTTTTAGAAATGCTCAAGGCGTTCATCGAGCCGACCTTCAACATGCTGCAGGTGGAAAACGGTCTGAAAAACAATCCCGATACTGTCGATGACTTCTTTAGACTCTGCTCGCGATTTATTGAATGCTGTCCGGTGCCGTTCCTTCAGAGTTTGTTAATAACGCCTATTTTTCAATGTGCTCTGCTCGCATGCACACTCGATCATCGGGAAGCCAACTCTTCGGTCATGAAATTCTTTTGCAATCTCTTACGATGGGGCCGAACTACATACCGATATCCAGAATGTCGTCCACTAGTCAAAAGCATTGCTCAACAAAACGGTGAGGCACTGGTCATGAATTTGATTCATGCGTCTGTGTTCTGTCTGCACTCATACATGTTACCAGACGTCGCCGAGGTGTTAACCGAAATAAAGGCAATCGAAGGGGAAAATATGGAGGCATATCTAAAACGAGCCCTAGATGCACTGCCGAAGAAGAACAGCGGGGGTTATGTGACAGCAACGCAACAGCAATTAGATGAATTTAGTAATACTGTCTTGAGGTGAGTTTTACATTTCACTACCTATAAATTGCTAACTAAGTAACTTCTTCATATAGAGAGGACACTACGAAAGCTGTGTCGATAGCGCTTAAAGAATTCACCAGATTGTTCCGATGAAAATTATTTTTATGATTTTGAATAGAAAATACGGTTTTCTTGACTTTAAATACATATTATGGACTACGAGACTAACTAATAAAGAGTAAAAAGAATACCCATGTTTAAACTGTTTGGACTGAAGTTTTGTCCTTCTGGAATCGTCCACATCAGCTAAGCTTAATGTTAAATGAGAGATAACAATTATCTGGACAGAATAAAGAGAGTCAGTAACTAAACGCCTAGCTGCATCAAACATTGAAGAAGCTCGAGCCATTAACTACCTCGAGTTTTCCAGAGATAGCTGTCAGGACTGGAACGGTAATTGGATTAAAATGGGAACAGACAAAAATATGGACGGCTGATGCTTTCTTTTGTCTAATTTTGCAATCCAATTCATTTTAAATTTCCCATCTATCCATTACAAGAATCAAAAGTATGAGTAGAATCCTGTCACCCAGAGGCCTGGGTCTACTTGGAATCCATAACGATATTCTGAGTTGAGGGTATGCGTTCAGGGTGAATAAACCACCGAATAAAGGCTTGCTATGTTCGGAAAAGTAAACGTCTTAGCACGACATCTGCTGGAAGTATAAATCCCAATTTTAAACTACAATTTTCAGCTATGAAATATAATTTTTTATTTAGCGCGTATCTTACGGGTAAATTGGTTAACATATATCTAATCGCTTAAGCTAGGGATATAACTCAATACTCACAATATAATAATTTCAGATTTTATTTTTAGTTTATCTGCATGTAATAAACCTCTTAAACGACAGCGCTGACCCTCCAGCTACAGTAAATGCCAATAAACCAGTTGCAGCTGTTATACAGAAGTTTGTAGTCAGCGATGTTGCATACAATTCCGATTTGTTTAAAAACGTCATTCCAGAGGTAAGTAAATGAGTGCCGAATACATACGCAACATGAAGGTACTTCGACGTGTCCATGGCGTTAAAGAAAATAATGTTCCAGAATGTGTGCAGCAATATAATTGACAGTGCTTGCGAGGCGGAAACTAAAAAGAAAATCTGCGAACCACTCTTCAATCCCATTGTTGCTGGACCAGTCTGTAATTGTATACAAAAATCATGTTTAGTTATTTTGATAGGTTAAAGTCTTTATTCTAGGTAGTGTCCTTGCCATATCTGCCAGAACATTAACAAGTGCGAAAGCTGCACTTATTATTCCAAATCCAAGACCCGATACATATGCTAGTATGTGTTTGTTTTCAGTAACACGGGTATCATCGGCTACTTCCTGTAAACCTCTTTCTGTTCGACGGAGTATTTTGTATATGACGTAGCGGAAGCATTCCTGCAAAAAGAAGAACAGTTTTATATACATGACAAAGCATTTATCTAGACAATTACCTGAAATATTATGGAGAAAGTCACTCCAAAAGCAAGGTGTTCTCGTAATGGAACTATTGCAAACCATAGCAATGACGAAACCAGCAAAGAAAGTAACCAAAAGAATGAAGCTGCAATGAGTATTATTATGCGAACTGGATCGTGGGCGATGGTAAAGACAAACATGGAAAGCGGAGGCCCAAATGCCAGGAGGGAGCAACCAAAAAACTCTGCTAGTGTCATTTTAAGTAGTTTACTATTTTATTAGAGAAATAAAAATATCTTAAGTTGTTAATTCGTAAAATGTAGGTTTTATGTGTAAGGTACAAATGCAGCAAAAAATTGCAGTCGGTTTGGGATTTGTGAATACGGCAATTTGTCAAAAATCTACAGTGCTGCCATGAACTCTCAGTCAAAAAATATTCGGTGATGCCAAGTCAAAGTTTGCAAGGAGTCAGTTCTGAATGCGAATCGTTGGTCTCATGAATGAAGGAATACGTACCTACTGTTGGTCTAAATAAAAATTAAGACATTGCCGCATTTTACTGAACTTTTATTTAGTTTTATTTCAAATATGTAGCGTTTTATTTGCATCATCATTTGTATCTGTAATACATTTCAATAGAGGTCCGCATATTATTGTGATTTCGATTATTTCGCGGAGTATTACGAAAAATAAATTAAATAAATGGCAAGTTGTGAGGTATAGAGTTGTGATAGTAATGATTACAGGAAACAAACAAATTAATGTTCTCTGAAATGTGTCAGGAAAGACAGAAGTTCAATGTAAAGGACCATTCACATGGGAGAGCGAACGAATGAATTTGCCAACAAACCACTTTTTATGCATTTATAAACAGAAAATTGAAATTTTATTATTCCAAGAGGAAGATAATTAATTATCCCATCAAAATGTATTAAGGAAACAAGTTTATTAACAGTTAAAATTAAATTTAATTCGCGTTCCACAAACTAGCGAATAAAACATTCGTTCGAACTTAACCTCAAACTAGACATATGTATTGCAGGTAGAAACTGATGGCTGAAATTTCACAAATCCCGCGACCTAGAAAATTGTTCATGTGAACGGATTGTCAAAACTTGTCAATATTCGTTCGTTCGTAGGTAATTGGTCGCTCTCATGTGAATGGTCCTTGAATAAGTTAACGGTTGTGAAATGAAAAAGAAGCCTCGTTTAAACGGTTATTCAGATCTATGACTGAGCTATAGAAGTCATCGAAAGATTCCTTGAATCCCTGTCTACAATAAATATCTCCAAACTTCGCGTTGGGGTTTTTGCGAATAAATTACCAAAACCAATGGCCGCGTTCCATTGACCGCTAGATGACCAGCGGCATGTCAAACTCCATATAAAAAAAACTGACATTTCAGCATTTGCGCTGGAGCTCTAGCACATTTTGTGAAATATCCTTTTCTTGGCAATCTTCAGCACAAAATGAACTGCTAGATTGAAAAAAATAACGAACTGTCAAAACAAAAATGAAAGTGCAGAAGTCAAATATTTCCAATTTGGTGTAAAATTGGAATTTAAGCTTCTATGTAGTTAATATACATTGTATTTGTTTATTTAAATTATAGTGTATGAATAAATATGCGTCACGATGGCCCAAAATTCATTTTTGATTATGTGCTAGATGACTAGCGGTCAAAGGAACGCGGCCAATCATTCGCCTTTCCTTCTGACAGCGAGTGAAAGTTGGCAGTGGTCTGGTCATCGGTATAAAATGACGATGCTTGGAGAGGAAATGTTATCAGTACCATCATACTTTATGTTCCACCTGTCTTAGGCCCCGACATTTCTCAGATGCGTTAGAAGCGCTTTGTGTCCCTGAGGCCCAACACTGTGCATTGAGATTTGTCCTGAGAAAGGCGGACAACCTAACATTTAAGTTGCTCGTAAACTGGGGATTGCATGGATTATTCTTATTGACTGATGGAACGCTTCAAATTCTTCCTCAAAAATGCTTTTATTGGCTTTAGATGCGGTTGAAACCGATCGAGTATGGGGGCGATTGGGGGTTTTACTCATATATCACACTCATAGAAACAAGAACTCAGACTCCTTGTTGTTGCATCAGATAGATTTACAACAATAAAGAACCTCTACGTGGAAGACTGGCATGGTTTTTTTTTTGTTGTACGGACAAGTCCCACGCTCCCGACGAGCTAAGAAGGGAACGTGCATGCCAGCAACGACCCGAAGGCAAAAATCGGTCATGCAACTAATTGTTTTTGTACATTGCGCCATCTCCCTCATTGTCAAATTACAATATGTAAATCATTTGCTCCATAATAACTTTCAGTACCTACGCTACGAATGGTGGGACTGGGCAAACACAGGGCATGGAAATTATCAAAATAATGATTCAGCAATCTACTGTACCGCCATATGACCCTCCTATTTTCATCTTTTTTTTCAGAGAAAACAACAGCTCCATTCTCATTTTGGGCACTGTAAAATAGTATAGCTATTTCTTAGCACAGTTAAAAAATATCTATTTCCAAGAAAATAGTGTTTCAAACAAAATAATTCGGTTTTCTAACTGTAATTCCATAGTCAGCTAACGCTGGTACCATGTCCTCCATTGTTAGTGTATACTTTCGATCCTTGAATGGTTTTTGTCCCTAAAATTAATAAACGTGTTAAATTGATTGATTACCTAAAACAATAGTCGATATTTACCTTAGCCAATCCATGGTTTGTCGGTTGTTGATTGTTGGTCCGAACTTTGCAATGCTGAAGTGAATCATTTGCGACATCCGATATGAACTTTTGCGCTGCCACTGATATCAGGCGCACAATACGTGGATCTGTCGACTCAAAGCCAGCCGAATTGAGGTAATGGGCTGTGACTGCATCTGGCACAGTTGGTACGTAATCTTCCAGTTGAAGCAGAAAATCACTTAAAATTTGTCCTTGCGCACGTTCTTCTTGTCCACGGTATATACCAAAATTATCACCGCTTATCATCGTAAAACAATTCGATTTCTTTCTGTGATATGTACCAAATTTTCCAGATCTCGTTTATCACAGATACCAATACCAAACAATGAAAAATAATTGACAACTCAGACTGTTTCAGTTTTGACATTTTTCTTTTTTGTTTATTTGCGTTTCAGTGCGGAATGAAACGGTAAAGAAATTCAAACAAACAATTTAGGTATTCAATAATTGAATTTCGTCAATTTAGACAAAGTACTGTGGTTTCCGAACAGTAATGCCATAATCAGCCAAAGCTGGAGTTAAGTCCTCCATAGCAAGGGTGTATTTTCTATCCTTCGACGGTTTCTGGCCCTATGTGATTTTGGTGTTAGTTTAGGAAACGTACACTATATGCAGTTGATGCGCTTACCTTTGAAGAGCCGTGCCCGGAAGAATGCTGAGTGTTGCTTGTCCGAGTCTTGCAATGCTGTAGGGAGTCATTTGCAATATCAGATATAAACTTCTGTGCAGCGACAGACATCAATCGAATTATTCTCGGATCGGTTGCTTCGAATCCAGCTGCATTAAGATACCGAGCAGATACTGCATCTGGAACAGTCGGTACGTAGTCCTCAAGTTGAACAATCAAATCACCTAATACTTGACCGGGTGCTTGTTCATCTTCGGTTACTACAACTTCATTTGTTACGACCATATTTGCTGAACTTTTTCCGACTCGGCGATTAAAACCAAATTATTGAGAATTTTTAATTCCTTGATTTGCCCACAACAATTTTGACAGCAGAAGCGAAATGAAACGAATTGATTCACGGTAAACATTTGTTACTCGCAATAGAATTCTGTTGAAATCATGAATGAAATTGACATAAAAATGTTGTTGAGTAGAGTACTACTTTAAACAGTTAAGAAGTTATGGTTCAATAAACAGTTTCTGTAGTGTTGCTACCCAGTAGCAACTGATTCCAAATGACAGAGCACGTTTCCAAGTTTAAAATTACAGCCTTTTATTTTCTAAATAATGCGGCTAAATTTTCCTAAAATACATAATACTTTAGCTATAGTTTAACAATTCAAGTAATATTTTACGTTTTATTCTGGATAATGTTCTTAGATGTTCCGATGCCTCTCCGCTTTTAAATTACTTTTATTCCAACAAAATGTCTTCTCAAAAGCCGGTAACAAAGAAGGCCGACAAAAAAGATTTTATATAAAAAAAAAAGAAAGGAGATCTATTATGCGAGAAACAGATTGGCACAGCAACAGCAACAGCAACTTTGACAGCCACAGCGCTCTTTTTAGAGCCCCTGCTTTTAAATGGCTGAAGTTACATTACCACAGCAACATCGACATCGACATCGACGTTAGAGCTAAGTCCTAAATTCAATGTTGCTGTGCAACGGCTACCAACACCACGGTGACTTTTTCAGTTCTCTCAACTTTCGAATGCTGACATACTGAAGGTGCAGCATCATTACCAGATATAGACAAAAAAAGTTTCAGCAGTTTACAAATAATTATTCTTATAATAAATTATTTATAAAATACTATTTTAATTTTTTTTTGATTTAGATTGCCTTTCATTTTCGATTGGCAAAAGAAATCAATTCTTTTTTGTGATCTGCAGGCGTCAAATTATTTAGAATATGATTTTGAATTCTAGTTTTACTATATTGCAATGTGAAAACGAGTTATCTACTAATTCAATCGTCGTGAGTTGTATTAAAATTAATGTTTGACAAGCTATTAAAAGAAAAGTCATGTACCTAATATCATTTTTATTTCGCTTTTACCATTTATTTTGGAAGATATAAAAGGTAATTTGGCAATGCTGCGTTGCAATCAACTCTCAACAAATTTTGTTGTCCTCCCTTGACAAAGTTGCTGTCGATGTTTCCAATGTGTTTCATGCGACTTCTGCTGTTGAAGTTGCTGTTGCTGTCAAAGTTGCTGTTGCTGGTGCTGTTGTAATCTGTTTCTCGCATTACACAAAAAAGTGCTGCCAATCGTTTTACAACACAATACAAGGCAAAGATGCTGCCAAGTTTGGCCACACTCCCCCCGGTAAACTGGGTGTCCACTACTGTTTACCTTCCTCGTTCCGCCTACGCAGATCTAACACCGCAAGCTTAACTACTGGTCTCGTATAAACTCCTGTCTGCGTTTGCACTACCGCACTTCTGGTAACGCCGTCTCTTCCCTTTACGGCCTTTATTACCCTTCCTTTTGGCCAGCTGTTTCTTGGATTTTCGGAGTCGACTATGACGACGATATCCCCTTCTGCTATCGACTTTGTAGAAGAAAACCACTTTGTTCTTCTCGTCAAATCAGGAAGGTACTCGTTTATCCACCGTTGCCAAAATCTGTTCGCATACTGCTCGGTTAAACGCCAGTTTCTACGGAGAACCAGGCCATCATCATCTACTTCACCGAAAAGTCTCTTCCCATTTGAAGATCCAAGGATAAAGTGGTTTGGAGTTAGAGCCTCGGAATTTTCACTGTCTATTGGAACATAAGATAAAGGTCGGGTATTTACTACGCTTTCTACCTCCGCCATCATGCTTAAAAGTGATTCATCAGTTGGGTTTCTACTAACAGAAATCGCTGCTAAAGTTATCTTAACCGATCGCACCAACCGCTCCCAACTCCCTCCCATGTGGGGTGACAATGGTGGTATAAAATGCCACTTCGTTTCCATTTCAAATTTTTTTGCGATTGCCCCTTTGTTCAGCCCTTTTAGTGCCTCCTTCAGCTCCTCGCTTGCTCCGCGAAAATTGGTGCCATTGTCCGAGTATATCTCGATCGGAGTACCTCTTCTCGAAATGAATCGCTGAAGCCCCAAGATACAAGAGTCACTAGACAGACTATGTGCAATTTCAATATGGATGGCCCGTATTGTTAAGCAGGTAATTAGCATGCCCCATCTTTTCTCTCTGCGCCGCCCCACAGTTACATACATTGGCCCAAAATAGTCTATACCTACGTACGAAAACGGCCGTGTGAATGACTTTAAACGCGCCGCTGGTAAGTCCGCCATGATTGGTGGTATTGGAGTTGCTCTCATGTTTTTACAAAATTGACAAGATTGTTGAACCTTCTTGACCACTACCCGTAAATGACTTATGAAATATTTTTGGCGAATTTCGTTCACTACAGTTTCACTAAACATGTGATGAAAACGGTCGTGGTAGTGCCGAACAATCAGGAAGGTCAGATAATGATGCCTATCGAGTATTATTGGCCGTTTTGTTTCATCCGTTACATGCTGTGCTGCGTCGATACGACCCTTTATGCGTAGAACACCATGTTCATCCATATATGGTGATAACTTGCTGAGCGCACATAAGTTGTTCAGTACAACCTCCGATGATGTTTGTTTCGCCTTTCGCAGCAGCTCGTACTCCTCCGGAAAACTTTCCGATTGGCATCGACGATGTAGATAGTTCTGGACTCTTTCTATCTCTTCGGGTGAAAACAAGGTTTCGCGCTTCCTTAATGATTTTTTTTTTGATATTTCTATATATCGGAACACGTAGACCATCGTCCGTACCAGCACCGTCCACTTTGAAAAACGAGAAAAGTCGATAATCGAAGTCCCTTTGTATTCCTCTACGTTCGCATGAACGTAGCACTGTTTTACTTCGCTTAGATCGTCTTCTTCATCTGCAATTTCTCTACTGATTTCCATCTGCGGCCATTGCTCAGGCTGGCTATAGAGAAACTCGGGTCCGCAGTACCATCGGCTACTTGAACAATATTCCATTCCAGGTTTGTATTTTGTGGCGTCATCGGCTACATTTTCTTTGGTCGGCACCCATCTCCAATTCTTTTCCTCGGTCTCTTCCAAAATTTCTCCGATTCTGAATGCTACGAACGTTTTGTATTTTCTATGCTGCGACTTTATCCAGCATAACACTACCTTGGAATCTGACCAAAAAATTACTTCATCTACTTTTATTGAGTGGGTGCTTAAAATCGATTTTGCTAATCTGGTACCTAAAACCGCCGCTTCCAATTCCATGCGTGGTATAGAAATAGATTTTATGGGCCCGACTTTGGTTTTTGCACTAACTAGGACACACTCCACGTTTGATCCACATGAAACCCTAAAGTATGCGACTGCCGCATAGGCACACTCGCTGGCATCGACAAACACGTGGAGTTGTACGTTGCAGTCTTCACTGAAGGTAAGATTGGCGAGATACGGCCTTCTGATAGTTAAGTCTTTTATCGCAGGAATTAATCTGAGCCAGGCCCTCCACTTGATGAAATGAATTTCTTTTATTTTTTGATCCCATTCTATTGATGACCGCCATATATCCTGCAGAACGATTTTTAAAATGATGGTGAAGTTGGCGATTAACCCAAGAGGATCGAAAATACTCATTAGAGCTTTCAAAACTTCTCTCTTAGTTGGAATTCGAGTTTCTGCAATGATATCTGGGCTAATTTTATTTGTCTTCAAAGAGTACAAAATTGTATCTGCACTTGGCGACCACCACATCCCCAACAGCTTTTCCACTTTATCCGAGGCGTTTAATATGTCTAATCCTTTATCACTGTCTGCCGTTGATTTTAAATTCTGCAAGACCTTTGGTGAATTCGACATAAAGTTTCTGATTTCAAATCCGGCCTGCGAATGAATGAACACAACCTCTTTGGCCAGCTGGATAGCCTCTTCTTCCGTATCAACGCTGTCGAGTAGATCATCCACATAATGATTTTCAATTATGGCCTTGGTTGCTCTAGGGAATCGAGAAGAGAATTGCATTGCATTTTTATTTTTTATATATTGTGCACAATACGGAGAGCATGTTGCACCAAACGTCATGACCATCATCTTATACGTGTCTATGTTTCCCTTTTTATTACGCCATAGAAACCTTAATGCGTCTTGATCTCCTTCGAGTACTCCTATCTGATGGAACATCTCCCGTATATCTCCTGCAAGTGCAATTCTTCTCTCTCGAAAGCGATATAAGACCCCAATTAATGCTGGTACAATGTCAGGTCCAGATAACAATGCTGAGTTTAACGAGATCCCATCCACTTCAGCTGCGGCATCCCATACTAGTCGAATTTTGTTTGGTTTATTCGGGTTCAGCACGGGGAATATCGGAAGATACCAGACATGTGAATTACTCGATACTATTTCACCTTCGCATAACTTTCTTGCATAACCCTTTTGTACATAATCTTCAATGAGCTGTTCCAATCTGGAGGCAACAAGAGGGTCCTTCTGCAATTTCCTATGTAGGCACGTGAGGCGTTTCTCTGCCATTGGCCTGCTATTCGGCAGAACGATATTATTGTATTTCCAAAGAAGGGGGACGGAGTATCTGATTCCATCAAATTTACACTTTGCATCCAACATAGTAATCGCCTGTTCGTCTTTTGAACCCAGTAGCCTTTTCATTGGTTTCGTACCAACACTTTCTAGAGCGAAATGATTTTTGATCATAGTGTGCATGTCAATGTCTATTTTTTGACACTCGCAGATGTGAAAATTATAAATTTTTTTTTCATTTTGCATTATTTTAGTTTTCTGCGAGTGTGCACCAAACGCTGTCCATCCTAAACGTGTCTTAATTGCAACCGGTTTGTTTTCTCCGTTCTCCAGTGTCTTTAGTGGTAGTCCCAGATGCCAATGTTGAAGTCCAATTAGAATTCTCGGTTTCGCGTCGTTGTACGATTTTATTGGAATCTGTCTCAGATGTTCATATTCCGCTGCCAATTTTTTTGCATCGATGGTCTGGATAGGAAGACTTAACGAGCGAACTGTGTTAACGTTTGTTAAGGCGTATTTTTTGTTACTTCCGATTTCAGATATTTCAAGATTTATCTTTATAGATGATTCTTCCCTGCGCTGCATGTTTCCGGTCCAGTTAAGACAAAGAGGGTCACCATCACCCTTGGCATTCAGTGCTCGAGCTACTTCCTCATCGATAAGGGTTACAGAAGACCCGTCATCAAGAAAGGCGAATGTGTTGAATTCGTTTTCCTCGTAGTACAGCGTTATTGGAAGGATTTTGAACAACATGGTCTTTCGTTGTTTACGGTGAATCGTGAAACTGCCTGCGGCATTCTCGTTGCCCTCATCATTGTTCGATGCACCGGTGTATTTATGAAGAAGACTATTATGCCGATAGGTACATCCATCTACACCACATAATTGCCTTGATGTGCACCGTCGCTTTGCATGCTGCCATAGACAGGTGCGGCAGAATTCACCTTGTTTTACCGCTGACCATTTCCCTTGCAAATCTAGTCCCTTAAAGGCGTCGCACATAGCGAGAGACTTACAATTACCCCGACATACCACACAACTAGGCGCTGAAGTGCTGTGACTGTCGCTTGTTTTGTGAAGATTAACGAAGCCCTTTGCCCTCTTCTCGGATTTGCGTTCTACAGTTGCGAATGTCGAAGTACCTATTAATGTTACCTCTGATGCCGCTTGTGCCACCTGTGAAAGCCAACTATTAAATGTAGATAAATCAATGGACAAAAAAGACTGCTTATAAATACCCCAGTTCAATTTTATTTGGTTTGGTAATTTGTCTACCAATTCATTTAAGAGACATGGGTTATTGAGGTGTGAATGTAATCCGGTTGCTTCCATAGTGCTACACAAATTTTCTACCGAGAGTGAAAAGTTAATGACAGTGTCTAATCTGTCGGCTTTGGGAGACGGTTCACTTCGAATTTTGTTGAGAAGTGATTGGATAATAGTTTCAGGCCTGCCATACAACATCTTTAATGTCGCTAGTATTCCGTCAACCTGCTCCGGCGATAGTAACCTACACCTAACTGACTCTAACGCTTTACCTTTCAAACAACGTTGAAGTCTAAGAAGATTTTCTTGCCTATTGTATCCGCAAGCGCTCGTCGAGTTGTTCCACCAGCTAATAAACATTGGCCACTCTTCTGGTCGACCGCTAAAATTGATTTGCTCCTTCGACATGACATGGCGCGCTGCCATTTGCGTTCGACTTAGATTATATGAAGTCTCATTCGATTCACCAAGAATGGGTTGACGGTGTGAGAACTCGTGAGGATTTTCCTGTTGTGTATCGTTCTGAAAAGTTACACATTGCGGTCCTGCATTCACCTCCCTTACGAACTGCTTTGTGCCCAGTTCGGGCCTTTGGTTGGCCCCTATCGACAAATCATTTGGATTCGTCCCAAACCATGTGGTGTTGATTTTATTCACCTTTTGTGGGGCTTTGGCTACCCAATCTCTTACGCGTTCTCTGGAAATGGATGATGCTTGAGACGGTTCCGATCCGCTTTCGTCATCTTCCGACGAACATTGCTCCAGAATTGCATACTTCTTGTTTAGGTATTCGGTTTCCCTTTCCTCTCGTAACTTTTTTTCTTCTTCCAAGCGCCGAAGCTGTAACGCGGTCTGGCGTTCCGACGAAGTCGCCGATTTTTTGCTGGTGGCTTTTGTAGATTTCTTCTTGGCTTCCGTATTTGCCGCAGTTAGAGGCGCGCCGACGTAGAACTCAGTGAAGGGCTGGGCCGATGTGGAAGCGACCGGTATTGGAGGGCATGATGACTCGGTGGGTCCCGTTCGTGTAGCAACTAGCTGACTGTTGAACTGGAGTGGAGCGATTGTATTTTTATCGGATTTCATTTGAGCTACACATGTTTGACAAACCCATTCTTCTGCGTCGTTGATGGCGTCCGTAACGTTGGCACATGAGTAGTGGTACCACTGTTTGCACCTATCACACCCTACTAAATTATCAAAATCGTCAGGGAGCGAGCACTGCCTACAATTTTGTGCTTGTGCATTTGATGGCGGAGGAAGCGTATTGTTCTTATTTTTACCCTTACTTTTACCCATGACAGACATTTCTCTTACCTTAACCTTAATGTTCCAGACGATTGCACGTGATGTGAGACTTGACTGTTGACCGGAGGTATCGATGTTGCATTCGCTCAACGAGTGCAACTGACCTATGACCCTGGGACAATTGTTTTCCTGTGGGAATGATACCGGTGAAAGATCCTTTGCTGGGAGCACCGTAAAACGAAAATTTAGAATGTTGCTACCCAGTAGCAACTGATTCCAAATGACAGAGCACGTTTCCAAGTTTAAAATTACAGCCTTTTATTTTCTAAATAATGCGGCTAAATTTTCCTAAAATACATAATACTTTAGCTATAGTTTAACAATTCAAGTAATATTTTACGTTTTATTCTGGATAATGTTCTTAGATGTTCCGATGCCTCTCCGCTTTTAAATTACTTTTATTCCAACAAAATGTCTTCTCAAAAGCCGGTAACAAAGAAGGCCGACAAAAAAGATTTTATATAAAAAAAAAAGAAAGGAGATCTATTACACAAAAAAGTGCTGCCAATCGTTTTACAACACAATACAAGGCAAAGATGCTGCCAAGTTTGGCCACATGTAGTTTTACTAAAGTGTATATCCTACTTCCTTCTAGGTGTGGATGAAATGTATTTGTCCAATTTGGATTAAGGCTGAGCTGGAATATGAAAATCAAGTACACTTCATATTTGAAAGGTTTGTAATATTTTAAAATTTATTCGTTATGTGGTCTCTACCTTAATGCTATTGATGCATAAAGAATTCCAATCACACGATCGAATTGTGATGGTGCATACATACTTTTTATATTGTCTGCTTTTGACATTCAGGACAATTCAAACACAATTAACTAATTCCCCATAATAGATAATACACCCAACTCAAAAGCAACCATTAATTGCTTAGTTGTCTTCTCATAGACAGATAGTTTTCCCTTTAACAGACAACTAAACTAGTTACAATCGATAAAATGCTAATACTATGGCTTGCCCGCGAGGGACTTATTTTAACTTTTTTTTTTATAATTGGTATCGTCATAATATTAAAAAAATAAACAAGCTCAATAATTTTATATTGTGAATTGGCATTATGCTACCACATCCGTAGGAACGAATCAAGGTATATAGGGAACGAATCAACAAATAAAAATGACAGATGCCGTATTGGAATGGAAATCCCAATGCAGACTGCAGATCAGGGATGAAAAATCAGTTTTTTCAATAGTATTTAAATCTTTACACAAATTGTACTTAAATAAGTCCAATTGTACTTTTTTTTTAGGTAAATATGTGCTCCAATAACGACATGAATTACCTGCAATGCTTGACTTGATGCTACAGCTTTTAAAAGTCTAAATTATTAGTTTTTAAAATTCAAAACTTTGTTCCCCTAAAACTAAATGCACGGCCAAGTACTTAGGCCTCACTCTAGGCAGCAAATTGAGCTAGAAACTCAATATTCATCAGTGGAGCACCTAGGTAGGACCACACTAATAGCGACTATGGACATATTGTTCCACAAGCTACCGCTTGGCATTTACTACAAGCAAGTGGCAGCAAACGCAGCTACTCCTCTAGTGCATTTTGGGATGCGTTCATAAATGCAGTCAAAATTAAGAATAATTTAGGCGAGTAGAAAAATAGTATAATTTAATTTTGAAAAATTATAATACATATTGTGTATTTTCTTAAGTAAAATATTTTGGCCTGGGTGTACTAAATTTTGGAGAATTGTACTTGTGTATTTTTAAAAATCAATTGTACCGAAAAAAGTACAATTGTACGTCATTTTTCATCCCTGCTGCAGATACGAAATTTTGTCCATTTTGTCAACAAAGAAAGTTGAACAGAGCGCGACCGGCTGTTAAATATATATTAATTTGTGATATAAGTAACTAAGGGAGTCATATAAAATCAATACTATCCAGCATGTCACAATGTGAAGAATTAAGTGATGAAGACCGTCCATCCAATACTCTCGAACTTTTCTTGGAACTTGAAGAAGTCTTGCAGATGATCAATTCGATAAAGGTGTGTCGTTCGCCAGGTTTCGAGAAGGAATATGAACATTTCAGTGAAATTCTTTCAAGGTGAGTACACATGCATAAATATACAAAAGTACCTAAGCTACAATTTGAAATCGTCCGCAAAGGTATCAGGAGCAACCCCATCTTCTTGACCCACATCTCGAAATTTTGCTTCAAAAGCTTTTGAGCAAAATTCGTGATCCGAACAGCGATCCTGATCTGGTACATGCATGTTTTAAGTTTTTGTACACAATATGTAAAGTTAGGACATATAAAGCCTTAGTGAAATTTCTTCCGCATGAACTAAGCGATCTGGAGTTCGCATTGGACTTGCTCGAACGTCAAGAACCGCGAGAGTTTGAAAACTGGGAAACTCGCTATATTCTCCTCCTATGGATGTCTATTCTTGTACTGAATCCTTTTCATATGTCACGCCTTGATGCATATGCTATTCAAGGGGATACAAACTGCACTAATCACGTCAATGTAAAGCCCAAGATGGAGAGGATTTTCGACATTTGCAAAATGTATTCAGAAACCAACGATACCTGTGCCAGTATAACTGCATATCTTTCTGCGAAATATTTCATCCGATCCGATATCAAAAGTGTATACCTGGAGAAATATTTCGATTGGGTCATTGAGAATAATGGTGCTGAGACAGAAAACGTGAAATTTGGTCAGTTGGCGGCTGTAGCTGCTATACTTAAACACGGAAAGCGAGAGGATCTGTTGCCTTACGCTCAGAGATTGCAGGTGTGGATCTTATCATGCAACTACAAGACTAGTTTGGACTTTTTAAAATACAAGTATTACATAAAAATAATTCAAAGAATTGGATTGGTTTACTTGAAGCCCAGAATAGCCGCCTGGAGGTATAAAAGAGGTGAGTCGTGTGTTTGATATCCACAAATTTATAGGCTTCCAATAATTTTTTCTTCCTGATTAGGTTTACGATCGTTAGCTCTAAATCTCTCTCAAGCACCCGATGGAAGCGAATCTACAGCTACCAACAATGAAGATACTGATGCTGATATGGAAGACGGTGAAGAAATAGTCGTCCCCGATTTCGTAGAAGACGTAATTGAAGAGCTCCTACAAGGTTTACGGAGTGCTGGCAGTGACATCCGGTGGAGTGCTGCCAAGGGTATCGGTCGAGTTACTAATCGCCTTTCCCGTACCCTGGCCGATGAAGTAATCGGATCGGTTGTAGACATTTTAAATCCACTTGAATCTCACGAAGCCTGGCACGGCGCGTGTTTGGCACTTGCTGAACTAGCCAAACGCGGCCTTCTGCTACCATATCGCTTAAAAGAACTTGTTCCACTACTTATGCAGGCACTGTTCTACGACGAAATGAAGGGATACATGTCTGTAGGTCAGCATATACGAGACGCAGCTTGCTACATGTGTTGGGCCTTTGCTCGGGCATATAATCCTGGTGATTTGCAACCCTTTGTACATCAAATATCAGCTGGGTTGCTAACTGTGGCTTCCTTCGATCGAGAAATCAACTGCCGGCGTGCAGCCTCTGCTGCTTTTCAAGAAAGTGTCGGTCGCCTTGGTAATTTTCCATATGGTATAGAAATCTCAACGACTACAGATTTTTACACCGTTGGATTGAAGCAAAATTCATACTTGCAAGTCAGTGATTACATTGCACAGTATGAGGAGTACCAAGAACCCCTGATTGATCATCTGGTTGAGAAGAAAGTCAACCATTGGGACACTTCTATTAGAGAATTGACTTCCAAAGCATTGTATAAGCTCACATTTCGAGCACCAAAGTATATGTCTGATGTTGTGCTAGCGAAATTGTTTTCGAAAACTAATTCCATAGATATTAACATGAGGCATGGATCCGTAATATCGATCGGAGAAATTGTACTCGCATTAAAGTTGGTTGAGTGTACTTCGAAGCAAACGTTGCTTACCAATCAAACTATAACTGAGTGTAACGAATTAATTGGAAGGTTCCTTGCACGGGATCAATTTAGAGGTGAGTCGACACGAAAAACAAAAAAAGATAAATTTTAAAGCCCTTTCATTCTAGGAATGAGTGGAGAAATAATGAAAAATTGCTGTGTGAATTATATAAGGAACTGCAGTGCTGCTACAATTGGTGCCAACTCTAAATGCTTAGGTATGCTTACTTTATTTTAAGCTGATTACCTCATACGTTGATCATACGTCGAGCCACCACATCAAGCTCCCGCTTTGCCTATGTTCGTTCCGGAAATGATTGCTGTCCTAAAGTAACGCAATGTGTTTCGTTCTGTTTTCTTACGTTCAACTAAGAATTGTGGCATAAAACGAGTCACGAGCCGTAACTTATAACTCAAGATAGTCAAAATATCTATTGCTGCTTATATATCGTCCTTCTGGGCTTAAACTAACTTCATTTATTTTATATTTTTAAAATTTTCAGATTCGTGGCAAGAAATTATCGATAAATGCCTAATTGGTCCAACGCGCGAAGCAGCTACATCTGCTCTGTCTGAACTCTGCAAGGCATATTACAATACACCAGAACGAAGTGACAAGAATGATCAAATTGTCGCTGCATATATAAAAGGATCTGATAATGATTTGGAAGAGCAGATTCGTATGGGCTACTTATGCGCCCTGGGAGCTCTTCCAAATTTTATGATATTACTGCAACTCGACAAAATAGTTGATACATTGATTAGGCACTCGCTGCCTCCACGTAGTGCACAGATGCCTGCTTCTGATAGTGGCGCCCAACAAGAGGACAGTGAAAATGTTATCACATTCAAATGGAGTGAGGCACGCCGGGAAAGTGTTCGGGCACTTTCAAATGTTGTTCAGACAATTGGATTTTCCAACGATGTGTCTATGGCTAATCCTAAGTATTTTGAAAAAATATTCGAATGTTATTTAAAAGCACTCGAGGAGTATTCAGTCGATAATCGAGGCGATATTGGAGCATGGGTTCGAGAAGCCGCAATGAATGGTACGTTCTTTCGTAACAAACTCTACCCTTATTAAATTTTCTTCCCTGTTAGCCTTGTATCAACTGGTGGTAACCTGTCCCAAGGAGATTCTTAAGCCACATCATGTGCGACGCGTGCTATTAGGTCTGGTTCAACAGTCAGTAGAGAAAATTGATCGGACTCGGGGTCTTGCTGGCCGGCTATTCTGCAGTATTGTTAATATCGATCCACCCATTCCACACATCAGCGAACATAATCGTCTGAAACAAATATTCCCTAAAGATATTAACACAGTTCTTTGGTTGTTCGCTGACCATACATTCCCCATGTTCTGTTCACTATTAGAACTCCCAGATTATTCACAGAAAATTCTTCTCGGACTTTGCGCAAGTATTGGACAGCTCACAGAATCTTTGGTAAGTCGGGTAGTTTGCATTCCTCGACCAAATTATATTGATTGCAGTTTGTTTTCGCTATTAGATAAAATATTCTTCAGCGGCTTTGTTTAAGTTCTTGCGATCTCATCCGAATGAAATCCCTCGACTCTGCAGAGAGATCGTTTTGAATTTCGAGGAACACTATCAGATTGAACGAGTCACCCATCCAATGTTAAATTTCTTGGATATTTTAATCGCATCAGGTATTAGATAGAAATCATTATCAAACTGTTTTTCCATTCTTTTTTATTTTTATATTGTAAAGGTACCATAAACGCCGTGTTAATGGATGAAGAATCTCCCTTCGCTGACGAAATCTTCCGTTTAGTAAATGCTGAAATCAAAGGCCACAAGAAACTCTATAAACTAGTGTCTAGTATTAATGTTTTCTGCCAGCTAATACAGGTTCCTCGCCTTTGTAAGAAAATTTTGTCCAAGATGGCAATATTTTTGGGGCTTTCGCACGTACATGTGCGCAAGACAACTGCGACAAAACTGTACGAAGCATTAGCGCTCCATGGCGATTCCTGTGACATTCCCGAGGAAAACATGGATGACATATTGAATTTACTGTCGGAGACCGATTGGGGATTGCCGTTGCTGGAGATTCGTCCACTTCGCAATGAATTGTGTACATTGATGGGTATTAAGCCACCTGTCAGTGGTGTTGCAGCAACTGGTTGATATTAGTTAAACCGCATTTAGTTATTTATATTTGAAAACGCGTTTTAATTTGCCGTTACATTAGCACATTATTCTTTACAGACATGTACTGCTAGAGCTTTGTTTTTAAGTCATAGACACGGCATAGCCAAATTAAATTTTTAATAAAATACATTTTCCTTTTTAACTTTACACTGGAATTAAATCGCAGGTGCTCTTCAAACTGATTTTGTACGGCCTTATTTTCGTACTCTAGTCGAACGTTTGGGTGGTTGGGTGTGTATGAATCGGGCAGGCGCTGATCGGCATCTACCTGGCGGTGCCCAGCTGTTATAACTTTTCGTACACATCAATTGTGCTTATTTTACCTCCCATTGGTAACCACCGGGTACTGGTCTGCCCATCCGGGTGTGACTTGCTGAACTTATAAGTGCGAGTGTTGAACACGAAGCAAATAGCAACACTATAATGCTCTGTCGGAAAGACTGACTGAACGAGTCTCAGAAGTCTTACATGAGCTCCTCAGAAAGAGGACGTACGGCGGATGAATTCATTAGACTGAATCAACGGTGTCGTCAACAGTCAATACGTCAGTTACTTTACTTGAGCTACTTCGACATATTTGAAGCTGCGGCCAGTGGGATTTTTCAGGACTTGCCAAGCCAATCGCTGTTTCTTTGGGCTAAGAAAGCAATTGAGTAGCAAAGCCCTCTCTCGAACAACTAAAGTGACCCTTTATAAGACCTTAATCATCCCAGTCCTACTTTATGGTGCAGAGGCATGAACTCTATCAAAAGCGGATGAGCTTTCTTCGAGTAATTTTTGGTCCCGTCTGCATAGACGGTGAATGGAGGAGGAGATACAACCATGAACTGTACGGGCTGTACAGCGACATTGACCGAGCCAGAAGAGTGAAGGTCCAACGACTGCGGTGGCTGGGTCATGTAGAGCGAATGGACGTGAATGCTCCGGTCCGGAAGATCTTTGAATCCACACCCGAGGGACGGCGCAGGAGAGGAAGACTGCGACTCAGGTGGCGCACGCAAGTGGAATGGGACCTTAACCAACTTAGCGTGCGAAACTGGAGACAGCTGGCCAAAGATCGTGCTGGCTGGAGACGCTTGTTGGTTGAGGCCCAGGTCCACCCCGGACTGTAGCGCCACCTTAAGTAAGTAAGTAAGTCGAACGATTCGCACGAGTCGACTTATTTGGCCAACAAAAATGGTCTAAGTATTACATTTGACGAATTTATGTATTCGCCTCGAACCTAACAGCAACATTCATCCACATTATTTTATGTGCCGTTTGTATTAATCGATAGCTGGCATTTTTTTAGTCGAGTCGCTTTAGTATCATTTGTAAATTAGTAATCGACAATAAATCGGCTTTTTACGGGTCGTTAAACGATTTAAGATATAAAACGCCCTAAAACACGGCACAGTCATGGCGATTTCAAAAAACACCATCTGTCGTTTAATATAAACGCCATGTAGAATAAGGATAAATATGTGCTAGACGTAATTTTATATATTATTAATCATGTTCTGTTTTGTGAAGATGCTGAAGTAGTAAAGAGATGCATGCAGCTCGATCTGCTTTTTCGTTGCCGCATATTCCAAAATGGACGGGAACCCACATAAGCTTTGTTTTTTTTTAGTTGGCTGTTGTTTGGGTTGACAATGGCAGTAGCTTCCAACACAGATTTTTACTATCGGATCAGATTATGGTTTTCCACGAAGTTTTGATGCTGGTGTAATCGCTTGAAGAATTCCGAATGCTTCGGCACTTCGGCAGTAAAGATAGAGGCGAAATTGGGTATGCTCCCAATTTTCACTATTAGGCCGCTTTCTTGTGTAACGGCAAATGATGTGTTTTCTGGAGTTTTTGAACCATCAGTATAGAAAAATGTACAACTAATATTGACCAATTTGATCTAATTTCAATTTATATTTTTAAAAATTATAGTTTATATATAAGTAAATGAGGTTGCCTTTCTACTCATATAAAATTTCTCACGGAATGATTTTTTTGGAGCAAATATGACGGATTTATAGTGGTAAAAAATATAGGTACCACAAGTCATCATTTAGAAAAACTGCCTATACAAATTTACCAAGAATCGGGCACCACTGTGTTTCATATGCAATCGTAATGTAGGTAGGTAGCTAGTTGATTATGATAGTACTTGGACTAAAATCTACTACAAACACAAAACCCATTACGAATCACGTCATTTGACATTTAATTTCTATTACTTGTCGTTGTCATAGAGGAACTTTTCGTATTCGCAAATCGCAACCCTATCCACAATCCATACCCAACCCAACAAAGAGAAAAGGTACTCGTAGCGCGGGTTGTGTTTCTAAACAAATAAAGCGTTTCTCTAACTTTTAATAAATTAAAAACCAATCCAAATATTAATAGCAATAAAGTCATAAAAGACTTGAAAACAAAACAAAATGGTAATTATGAAAACTGAATACAAACACCAAGTCTGAGAGGTGACTAATTGCCTTTTCGTTTTGTCGATTCTGCTTACGATAAAAAAGATGATTAATTACTTTGAAAATATTTCAATTTTAGGGTGATAGCAAAATATGCGATATTTCTGACGAGGTCCGTGATGAAATAAAAAAGTTCCGATTCAGGAAAAGTACCACAAACGCGGCACTGATATGTAAGTAGAAAACAATACATACCCATTGTAAATTTCCGCCTTTGTTCCACTTCTCTTTTTTTTACTCGGTTCATAATAGTAGTCGGTTTGTTTACAAGCTAAACTAATCGACCACTTCCTGATTTCCTTTTTGTAATGTTCTTGTCTCTCTCAGTAAAAATTGACCGTGAAAAGCAAATCGTTGTTTTGGATGAACTAATCGACGATATTGCAGTCGATGAACTGCAAGATATTCTGCCAGGACATCAGCCTCGATATGTAATTTACTCGTACAAAATGGTTCATGATGACCAAAGAATTTCATATCCAATGTGCTTCATATTCTACACTCCAAGAGACAGTCAGGTAAGATTATGATTCTGTTGATTTTTTCACGTTTTTATCGATTCATTTCTGCAGATTGAACTACAAATGATGTACGCTTGTACAAAGAGCGCTCTCCAGCGCGAGGTAGACTTGACTAGAGTCTACGAAATTAGAGAGTTGGATGAGCTTACCGAAGATTGGCTCAAGGAAAAACTCAAGTAAAGGAGCGGTGAACCGTATACGATCTGTGTTCAATCACAATTCCAATACCAACGAAAACATACCAAAATATTTTTTTATTAAAAGTATTCACAAGAACATAACATTTTTTTAAGGTATTGATTTGTAGCAAACAAAATAACAGGTCATACAGTAGTTTTACATAATAAAGACCAAATCACATTCAAACAGGCGTAGAACAGGACGTATTATGTATAATATCTTTTTGTAGTTATATTAATAATCTATATACACATAACATGTACAATAGGCCTTAGGCTATATAGGATTTCGTTTGAAAGAAGCTCTGCTTGCCAAACTACTTTTTTTACGATTTTGTAGACGCAGACATGTTTGTTTTTCACATGTGTAGTAACCTTTAATGATATCAAAATAAAATAGAGCATAGGAAATTTACGGTGTTGATGAATTTTATTCATATGACAAATTGGTTGCTTGAAAACTCGATAAAGACTGCATATTCTATACTTTCGAGAAGGAATTCTTGTCATATTGATATTAATTAAAGCAAGGTCGTTTAGGGCGGGTGTCTCTCTACCTTTACTATGGTAAACAAAAAATCTGCACTTACGTTTTGAACTAAGCAAATATAAAGAATCGCTGGAATAGTTTTTGTGGCGTCATTCATAGTAGCAACATACGAAAGCTACTTTGAGTTGATCCTGTAGAATTGTACATCACGAATGAGTTTGTAGCACTCAAAACATTTCCTAGTAAAGAAGTTATGATTAAAATAAACCTATATGATGACCTTGGATTTTGTAAGGATCGCAATCTTATTGCACCACAAACATCGTCACGTTTTCACCAGATGCCCAAATTGTTCGAGTATCGCGTAAATGTGTAGGTATAATGTAGATAGGTGCATATACTGCATACACTGTATATGAAATTATCTATTTAGGATTTTAGATAAACAATATTTATTCTTTAAAATACATATTTACATCACCAGCCTGGTCCAAGTAATATTGGTTTGGAATAACTTAAGATACCTACGGTTCCGTCACAGCCAGCTTTATGTCATCCAAATGCGTATCGATTTGTTTTTCCAGCGACAAAATGTGACCAGTATTACAGTTTTCTGCTCCGACAAATGTTAAAATAAGTGGCAACTTGTTCATCTGGACAACCTGGGAGTAAATAACTTAAAAATCACTGGCATCACACATCTGCTATCGAATTTACCTGAAAGTTGGAGTACATTGAAATTATTGTTTTATTTCTGCCGAGTCCTAATTTTCCAGCTTGATCACTAGCAGTAGTAAATGTTGGTATGAACGAGGGCATCAGTGCGAAATCGACATTCCTTTCCTGACTAACTTTTAGCAATGGGACTCCATCTCGATCTGTGATCAAAATTAGATACAATCCATTGACTCTGAAAATGCAAATGTTTTGTTAACTATATAGATAATTAAATAATAAGAAAATACTTTTGCAATATGTTGTTAAAATATTTTTTTATATCGTCAGTCATTGTCCTTTACTTCAAGGAAAATAATTTGTTCTACAGATAAAGAAATCACAACACAACAGAAAAAGTAAAGAGAGACAGAGAGAAGCTTATGTCAAAACGATTAGAACCACTATTCTAGTACGTTGTGGTTGTAGTAGTAGAATTTATAAAATATTGTAAACAAAACAAAAGCTAGAAGAATAAAAATACATAAGTAAATAAAAAAAAGCATACACGACCCTGCCAGGAGTCGAACCTGGAATCTTCTGATCCGTAGTCAGACGCGTTATCCATTGCGCCACAGGGCCTTGTGAACGTGGCTGTCTTAATTTAATAATTGAGTTTATGACGACATCAATGCTTACGTTTTCGTGGGTTTTGCTGTGTTCAGAAACTTTACGACAATTTTATGGCAAAATGCGCAAGCAACACTTTTGAAATGTCGTGTTCTATTGCCAATTTTTCTCGAGTAGAGAGTACTTTAGCGAATCTAGAGAGTTGCTCGAGATTTAGCAATACACGCACATTTGATTTCAGATTTGGCGTTTATTTGTTTACGTTTTGCGAAACTTTTTGGCCGAAAAGTTGGAGCTGTTGAAAACCATATTAAAATAAATAATTTAATCCAAATTAGGATAAATATGGAATGAATAATAGATTATGTTAATTTCACATTCATTATGACACATCTTTACCATCCTCCTTGTCTTCTTCGGATAATACTGGTTCGTCCTATTGTAATTTTTCGTATTTACTACAATTACAAAAGCGTTTCCTAAGTTTTTCGTAAATTGCTTCTTTGAGAAAGAATTCATATTCTTTCATATTCATATTCACTTTGGTGTGTTTCATTTTTTGCGACTAAATGTCCATTTGTATTGGACAAGAAATTCAGAAATTCGATTCAGAGCAGTTTTTATGCTCTAGAAATCAGCTGTCTGTCAATTTCGTTTTCCATTGGGCGAAAAAAAGGAAACACTGTTTTCAGATTCAGAGCACTTTTGCGAAATTGGATTCGAGAGCGAGATTCACACATACTTTCACTAATACCAAAACAAGTTACATTTGTAAACAAAAATTGCAACTTTAAAATAACTGACTGCCAAATAACACACCAACACAAATGCAAAAAAATGTGATTTCATTTCATGTTCCATTGGGCAGGTAAAATCGGAGATCTGAGAGCAAAACAGTAAAAGCATCTCTGATTCGCAAAAGTGCTCTTGCTTTTTTTATGCCAATCGAACGCCAAAAGTGATCTAGAGCAAGGAAAAGTGTTACCAATAGAATACACCACTGTAATTGTTGTCAAAACGACTCAGGTCGGTCAAGAGGATCGAAAAGCAAGCTTCTTCGTTCGTTCTCGATTTGCGTATAGAATTAAATTAAATAAATATTTGAAGTCCTTGAAATAATATTTTAATCTCGGCTACTTCATCCAAAATAAGGGGTTCGTTTAAAATAAAAGGAACAACGAATGGGCTTTGCTTGCAACTTTAGAGACACCCTGAATTCTGATTGTTTCGAACTGGCGTTCAGGGATACAATCGAGCTAGAACTGAAAACTATTAATCACAACTATGTCTGCTGAAAAAAAGAATGGAGCATCACAATTAAGGTATGATGTACATTTTATAATTCTAGTAACATATTTACAAATTCACGCAGCAAGGAGCAACTAATCCAAGCAGTAAAGAAAAAACGAGAGTGCAAAGCGGTAGCGAACAAAATCGTTGAGGCTCTCCTCAAAACAATTACCAATCCCGAGGAATTCTTACAAATGGTAAACAAATATTCTAATTGAAATGTTCATAATTTTCCCAAATTCTAACTTAGTAGATGAAGTTCATAAACCAGTGCCACTATGAGGATATAGTTGAGGAACGACACATTTTAAAAATATGCGGTTACCCTATGTGTGGCAATGTATTAATTGAGTGAGTACCTATCTAGAAACTGGTAAATTTATCGTAGCAACTAATTGATAACAAGTTATTAGTGTACCAACGAAGAAATATCAAATCTCCACAACTGTGAACAAAGTGTATGACATCACGTATCGGAAAATGTTCTGTAGTACCAAATGCTTTAAAGCGTCCGAGTATATAAAATCACAATTGCTGACAAGTCCTTTATGGATACGAGATCAAGAAGCTGTACCTGAGTTTGTATTAATGAGTGAAACATAAAATTACTTTTTATTTGTTTTTATAACTAAAACCTGACGTAAATGACCAGTACAAGTCCTGAACAGGGCACTGCAGAGATAAACCAAGAAACCTTGTATGTGGTATATTATTATTGTTGGGGATTTGAAAAATAACTTTTGCAGACTGTTAAATTCCGAGGGCGACTCACACGCTTGAAAGCTTTGGACCTGAAAGAAAGCTTGTCCGCGTTTCATCAAGGCGTCAAGGGAGATAAACCAAGAAACCTTGTATGTGGTATATTATTATTGTTGAGGATTTGAAAAATAACTTTTGCAGACTGTTAAATTCCGAGGGCGACTCAAACGCTTGAAAGCTTTGGACCTGAAAGAAAGCTTGTCCGCGTTTCATCAAGGCGTCCGTAAATATGAGCATTGTCACAACACAGCAATCAATTACTAACGTGATTGCAAATACCATATATACATACCTATCGGAAATGAAGCGACAAAATTAATTCAGTTAACTAAGAAAGAAAAACTTAAATAGTGCTCTCTGCAATAAGAGACACACAACATCGACAAACCGGACACATAAGACGGCTAAAACTTTAGGACAGTTAGGCATTTTATGTACCTCAGCTCTAACAGTTAAGATGTGTTTTTATATTACAAGCACGAGCTCACGCTAGCTAAAGCTTGGAAGGTGTTTGATTAAAACTAAGCTAGTTAACACTAGTTTCTGTTGTTTGGTTTTACAGTTAGCAAGAAAGTGTAGAAATAACAATAATACAAATATATATGTGTGAGCTTTCAATCTTTATATATCCTGTATTACAAAATGGACAGCATTTATCTGCGCTGTAGAAAGAAATTCAGAGACTAAAATACAGAGCTGCAATTTTCTTAAAAACTTGTTTTGGCTATTTAAAAATAAAAAAATAGTAATATATTCTCGTCGCTCGCAGGGTTTTTACCACATCATGTCACCCATCGCCAGTAATGACATTGCATACTGAAAGGATTTTATGATCCTTTAATTAGGGTCATTGCCTGGGGTCTAGCACGTAACTTGATACAATCGAGTTCAGTCGATACAATCGAGCTCTGGCACCTAATTTGTCTCAAATTTACAGGAAGTTGGGTCAAAATCGGACAAAGGTGCGCATATCCATGTGCATTGCCCCGATAGACAATAAAAAATATATCTAAGCAATGCACGAGCAAACCTAGGCGGGTACACCAAGTAATAAATGAATACCTATCATTTGCACATGGCGGGAAATTGGTTTGACCCTCGATTAAAAAAAGAAAATATTTTAAACAAAAATGTTTATTTCGTTAATAAATTGTATAAAGACACTATGCTTCTGACAAAATTTAAATATTAAAAGCGTGTACATAACATTTTTTTTCGTCAACAATCTAAAGAAATCACTAGTAGCATTACCTACAACAAAAATAATATTCGTCTTTTCCACACAGTAATAGTAAAATAATTAATTTGTATTGAAAAAACCTCATATTCTACTAAAAACGAGTACGTACCCTAGTGAACCCATGCTGCTCCAACAATGAGCAGCATTATGCTCTATCGCTCTAAATATTATCAAATCGAACAAACCAAACCGAAAATGAAATGTCAAAGCCACCCAACGCCCCTGAAATGAAAGTAGAAAGTTGCTCTACTTGGGCGCGCGTTGAACTTTACGATATTTACGATCTAAAGTCGATCCCAAGCCTGAAGCCGCATTTTGGCTTGCACCATATGAAGGCATTGGTTCGCGCGACGCAAAGCGGCATTGTGAATTGGCTATTATCCATAACAGGCACTTAACTCTAGAGGAACTCTGAACAAAAATTAGATTGGCATTGCTCTCGATTCCGAAAAATATAGCTTTTTTGTTAATCGAACACGAAAAGTGATCTAGGGCAAGAAAAACTGTTCATTTCTTGCCAATCGAATACCCCATTAGGAGAAAAACGTCAACGACTTAAAAAAAAAAGTTGATGCTGTCAAAGAAATGTCATCTGTCATCCAATCGGCCGAAGAACTTTTATTTCATTTTCGAGTTCAGTAATTTTTCATCAAGTCAGAATACAGAAGAATTTCTGAAAATGGTTTTTAATTTCTCCGCATTCACATATATCGTGGCCTTAATCGGCGACGCTTTTTTAATATTCTTTGCCATTTTCCACGTAATTGCGTTCGATGAACTCAAAACTGACTACAAAAACCCGATTGATCAGTGCAATAGTCTTAATCCGGTAAGTGCCCGGACTTTTAACGCTCAAACATCACATGCGTAATCCGAATTTTAATTAATTTTAGCTGGTACTCCCCGAATATCTTCTGCACATATTCCTCAATTTGTTGTTTTTGTTCTCGGGCGAATGGTTTTCCCTGTGCATAAATATACCATTAATTGCGTACCATGTATGGCGGTAAGTGATTGCCTTTGAGGTGAGTAAACAAAATATGATTAATATTTTTGGCCTGTTTATCCCAGGTATAAAAATCGACCTGTTATGACTGGGCCAGGCCTATACGATCCTACCACAGTTCTTAGCACAGATAACCTTTCGAAGAATATGCGTGAGGGTTGGATTAAACTGGCCATTTACTTGATCTCATTCTTCTACTATATATATGGGTACGTATAAAACATACCCGATGTATTCGGACTTTTTTGCTGAGCAATTTAATCTTTCAGCATGGTGTACTCGCTAATTTCGACGTAGAATGTTTAAATTTGTTCAAGCTCCGTAGAAGTGACGTTCTTCCCAAAGAAATAAATCGAACAAATAAGGTTACGGGCCGGTTAACAACTTCAGTGATTGGACAATTCTCATTGAATGTACATAGGTTTAACAAATAATACACAAAACACACACATTATACACCCACAGATGTGCAACAACCTCTCATTTCAATGTTAGTTATTGCATTTTACTGAAGCCGTTTTTTTTTTTTCAAATTACGTTTTCATTACTCGAAATAAGAAAATCATTAATAAAACTTTACCTCTTAATTGTATAGTTAGTTACCTACACACGTGTAAGTATGTGTTCTTATTTGCAAGAAGCTGGTTTATTTGAATTTATTGTTAAACACCTAACATGCTCGCTATAAAAATATTAGCGATTAGATATGAGCAATACTGTCTGAAAATACGAATTGCTAGTAGGTACTAAAGGTTATTTAAGTTTGTTGGCATATACAGGTACATAACTATTTTCAATGGGAATGCCGACAATGTGCTGGTAACAGGCAATTGCGAAGTATGTTTTACCTATTCAATACAACATTAAGCAGAGCATGATTTAAAAAGCAAAATAATTGACACGACACTTTAATTGGTAGTATAAATTTATTATCCTATAATTTTGAACGAAAAATGCATAGAAATGCTTCCAACCGTTGCATAGAATTCCTCAATCGACCTTGTTTCGGTTCTCTAAAAGAAGTATGGATGAGCGAATTAAAAATCAATCATTCAGTGAATCTAATGAAAACTATTAAAGTTAAAGCTGACCAGAAACTTTGTCGTGTTAAGCTATTGTTGAAAGAAAATTCCAACATGTCAAGGACTTATATTCGACTATAAAATATGTAGTTATTTCATATGAAGCTTGCATCGAATTTTCTCCAATGAGAATGGTAAAAATTAAACGACTCGTATTTCACTTCGTTTTTTAGTCGGTGTTTTTAACTTGTTTGAGACAAATGAATTGAAATGATGGTGAACTAATAGAAAAAAAAATAAAGATTGTTAACAAAGGTTTAAAAAAGATCAACATCGATTTACAACGACGCGAAACATGAGTCGTATACGACAAACGCTAACGGGAATAGGGGTGATTACTTTAAAGTTGAGTGTTACTTGACTCTATCCGATGAACATTCGGCTAATTAATTTTTCCATCAGACTAGGATAAGTCTACGGGGAAAGACTCAAAATTAATTTTCACAGGCTGACATGCACTGAAGTGATACCGGCAGAGATGAGGAGAAATTTGTCGTTATAAAATTTAACTCTCAGCAAGGATGAGACAACCGCGAGAACATCATCTTTCCAAAACTCCTCCTGTTACAGGACAAGCAAACTTTGGAATTCGCTTTCTGGGGATATATTTCCAGAAGACTACAATTTGCAGCAATTTAAGTGCAGAGCTAACATACATCTGCAAGCATCTCGGGGCGTTGATGAAGAGTAATAGGTTTGCCTTTCCCGGGAGAAGTATTAACAAAAAAAAAGATTGATTGATTCAAGATGTTGGAGGCTTTCAAATGTAGTCCTATATTTGGTCTTCTGGTCTAACTCCAGCACGTTTTGTTAGCTTTCCAAGTTGTTACTTCTTAATCGGTAACTCTGTCGGGTGTATAGCCATAGCCATTAATGCAAAAGGAGAGTTGCAGATGTTCATGTCTATCACAAAATGCGTCGTACTCGGAATTTTGTTACGAACCCCGAAAGAACTATCACAAAATCCGTCGTAGTAGAAATTTTTGCTACGAATTTCGAAGAAGTATACTAATACGAATACGAATTTCGAAATTCGTAGCAATAATTTCTACTACGACGGATTTTGTGATAGTTCTTTCGGGGTTCGTAAGAAAATTCAGAGTAAGACAGATTCTGTGATAGACAAGGTTGTTTTAGAAACATCACGTGCGTTAAACATTTATCTGAATAGTATTAAGTCTCAGTAGATCAATCGATATTCAGTCAATTTTATTAGCTAGATTGAAAAATTTAATAAATAATTTACCATTAGATACGTGCTTCTGCTTACTTTTACAGCAATAATGCTTAAGAAATATCCATTCAAATGCCAATGACTTATTTCTAGTAAGGATGCAATCGTTGAGAGTGTATCATCGACAAAGTCCCTTGGCTATGACTTAACATTCCTAAGCTGACCGGTGGCGGAGGTGGTGGTGGCATTCCCATTGCAATACCACTTAATGTTGATGGCGGTGGAACTGGTGGCGGACACATGCTACCCCCAAGAGCGGTAGGAGCAATTGGGGCTGGTAAAGGAACTTGTGGCAATGTAGGCTGATGGACTAAAGGCAAGGAACCAGTACTACTCCCGTGACTGCGAAAATGAACGCTCAGACTGCTGGACGTAGCAAAGACTTTATGACATTCAGGACATTTGAAATTCTGTGTGATCAATTCATTGAGATGAATTTTCTTTTTATGCGCCACCATGTCCCTATTGCGGCTAAAAGTCTTTCCACATATATCACAGTGGTGATTCTTAAGGCCCGTATGGGTGACCATGTGTTTTGACAGATCGCCAGAACTAAAGAACGCCTTATGACAAACTGGACAAATCTGGTCACGTATACCCGTATGGATTTTCTGATGAGCTTGGAAGTTTCCCAATGCAGAAAACTGTTTACTGCAGATTTCACATTGGAATGGACGCTCTCCTGTGTGGGTTCTAACGTGAATTTGTAAATTATACTTTTGTGCAAAACGGCGCGGACAATAGTTGCAGACATAGGGCTTCTCGCCAGTGTGCGTACGAATATGCATTTGCAGTTGAGCTGCACATTTGAAGGTTTTATTGCAGTCATAACAAGTTTGTGGCATCTTTTCAATAGGTTTCGGTCCGCGCTTCTTGTGATCTTCAGGAGCTTTGCGCTGGTAACGCGATTTTCGTTTACTAAAGGGAAATACATAATCAATATATATGTATTTAGTGTGTGGTAAATACCGAGTTAGTTACCATTTCCGGTTCTTATTTTCATCCTTCTCGTCTTCATCATCCTCGCCATCATCATCTTTATCGTCATCAAGGAAAAGTTTCTTAGGTTCTCTTTGCGGAGGGGCATCAGTCATAGTTTCAGCATCACAGAAACTTCAAATGGAATAGCCATAATTTAAAAGCTAAAATCAACTTGTGTACCCACCCATAGCCTCTGTCTAGGATTCCCAGATACTGCCTCAGCCGTATGTCAGAGTTTTCACACTCTTGCTTAAAGTGGTATGCTACACCAAGACGATAAATGCAATTATTACAAATTACTGCCGGTAGTCCATCCGTTTTATAGACCTACATAATGATAGCTTATTATGTGAAAGTTGAATTCTAGACCTAGGTACGTACTCTTATTTTTGCGCACATCATCATCATTGTTGAAGGCATCATAGCAAACTCCGTGCTGTAAATCGAAGTTAGAGCGCCTTCTTCCAAGCACACACGACATATTTTGTGAATATTGTAATCCATAGTTATAGTTTTAATTGATTACTTGAATATTTCCGAGTGTGGCAAGAATTTCGATAATTTACAAATAATTATTTGTTTCCCTTCCGATGTATCAGCTGTTTTCGACATTCAACGAATTTTACGATCAAGTAGTAGAATAAAAACATAAACAACTATGTACTAATTTATTCTGGTACAATTTACAAAAACAAATAAAACCAGAAACTTAATAGGGTATGTCATCGGTGTTTTCCGGAGTGATTTATATATCATTATAATTAGTATTGCTGTTTTATTGAATATCTATCTCAGTAAAGTAGAATCTTCAGCACGCAATTACAACAATCACATTCGCCGCTAGACATATCTAGCACATATTATGCCTGATAGAGGAACGCTGCCGCTATATCACTAGCTTCTTGGTAGATAATTATTTTTTTTTTATTATAATCTAGCAGTTCATTTTGCGCTAAACAAAATTTCCCTGAAAGGAAAGTCTAAAATTAATAATTAACAAAAGTGGAAATGAAGAAGTTAAATTGGAAATAATTGAACCAAAGTGCTTCCATGTAATGAATATACAATGTATTTGTTTATTTTAATTATAGTGTACTAATAAATATGCAGCATGATGGCACAAAATACAATCTTGATGCTCATGAAGATGAAGTAATAGAAATTCAAACTGGTTCTAATGTCAGTTTTGCCGCTGCCGCTAGAGATCTAGCGCCCTATAGTTTCTCCATCAGGGATATTATGTTTTAGACGACTAGCAATGTCAATGGAATGACACAATGGGGCAACATTGTGCTAGAGCTCTAGCGCAAATGATGTAATGTCAGTTATACCAAATCGTGAATACCTACGCATATATATTTTGATCATACTCATATATCATACAACACTACAACTTGAGAGAAATAATTTCACACTATTTCAATTCTATATAGATTAAGTTAGCCCGGATAATTATCGGCACTTGTTCCTTAGCCCCGATAAAAACTGTGCGACCAAACTATCATTGCTTTAAATGTTATCGATTCTGTCATAAATGACATCAGAGAATTCATTTAAAATAAAATAAATCAAAGCATTTGGCAAAAAAATGCCTATAAATTATCGAATTTTTATTTTTCCGTGCATTTATAAATTTGTTTGAATCGCGTATATAGTGTTTGTGGATTTCTGTTTCTTGTGATTTTTCAGAATTTTTTTCTTTCCTGATGTTTTCTTTTATGATTGACATTTTACGAATTTCTGTGATAGGAGTGCTGCCAAGAATAAGAAAATAGGTACTACCTGTCCTACACGAAATCAAACAAAATAAATTGAATATTTCGGATTTATATTTTTTTTTGTTTGCAGAGTATTATTAACTTATTTCCTGAACGCAGTAAACTGCGTGCGATAGAAAGCGAAAGCATGATTTTAGGTGACGTGACAGTTGTTTGATTAGACAAAAAAAGAAGAAAAAAAAGAGCACATCCACTCTCCAGCAGCAGAAAGTTTTATTTGGAACTGATTTTCCACCTTCCTCGCCTTTCGGGATGCCGAATTCTTTCTAATCGTAAACAACAAAATTTCTAAAATTAAACCTCAATACAGTGCTTGAACAATACCCAAGTGTTTGTACAATGTTATGAACACAGCAATTGTTTTTCTCACCTTTACAATTAGCATAATATTCATGAGGATTCTGGGTGTTTATTTCCATAACAAAGCTAGTTGAGCATCGGTTACCACAATATTTAAGCATTGGATCAAGGATAGTCGGATGATTTTATACCGCAACGTCTAAAATTCGAGTCTAGAGTGTGTGTATTTTCGGAAGTCTTTGGCAGGTATCGCATCGCATTCGTTTGAGTGAAGTTTTCATTCATAGTTTGTGGCATTCGTAAACGCTTGTCTTTTTTTCTTTTCTTATGTGCAGATCGACGTGAAAAAATGTCCAGTGAAACACTGAGGGTTCCCTTGCTCGCCACAAATCCCGACGGCATGGCTGAGGACAAGAGTCAATGTAATTCAGCAACAAGAGAAACCAATGGACAGCAGACAAAGCAGGATAAAACTCTTTCCAATGGAAAACCAGTGCCGGTGGAACGCAATCGCACCCCCACTGCCCATCATCATTCGGGGACATTTATGAAGCTAAAAACATATTTACATGCTTTGCGTCCGTGGTCACTGTCAGCTAGTTTAGTTCCTACTCTAATGGGTTCTGCCCTGGCATATCGGTCCCAGTGGGCTTCTGGTTTCAATTTCATAACATTTGTTTTGACCATCTTCACCGTTGTGACGGTGCACTGTGCGGGCAATGTGGTAAATACGTATTTCGACTTCATAAAGGGCATCGACAATTATCGCAAAGCTGACGACCGAACTCTAGTTGATCATATTCTGACCAAAGATGAGGTGAGTGTGTGTTGAGTTTTGATAGTTTATTTATAACGTAAAAGTCATGGAGAAAAACTATTAAATATTTTGCTTGCCATTGGTGTTTTTATGCCGCCTGTTTAATGTAATGACGTGTTAGTAAAATGGAAATAATTTACAAAAGAGCAAGGGCATACCAAAGGTGAACTTCGGCCGGTGTGTGTTTACTATTTAATGAAAATGATTTAATTTCTGTTCGCCTATTGCGTAAACAATTACCTACATTCTTATAAATTTCGTTTATATAATTTGGTTGCAAGAATTAGTATAATTTTTTTTTTCATTTCAATGTCCCATAAGTAGTAACTGATGTGGATCCAACCTCTGGGATAACATTAAACTTATTACAATAATTTTATTGTTTAATGCAACAATACGAAATAATGCTGTCAGTGGTATATTTTTCTTTGGCACAGCTAAAAGCTTCTAGACTAAAATTGGGTCAATGAATATGTCAAGTAGCTTGAATGGGTAAATAGGTCAAAAGCTTTTCAATCGTTTGGCCTTCTACCACTTCTTTGGCTTTCAAATAGGTTGCAGTTCTATTTTTTTTGTTTTTTGCAAACTTCCAATGCTCTGCATTATTTTCTTAGGTTACCGTTGCACTTGATATGCACTTGAGACGATGCATTGAATTTATTTCCGAAAGGGAATATTAGAAACCAAAAGAAGTAAATACATGAGTAGCGTTTTTGTATGCACGTAGTTTTGTAAAAAGACCAATCGTCAGCGGTAAGCGAAATATTTTCGCAATTGAAACGAGCTGTGTGTAGCCATCCTATCGGATGGTATTTGGAAACCATAATGGTCCCATCGCGTAGCAAGTGGTACTTATATTTGACCACATTTATGTTAATTACATATGTGTAAGCAATATTATGTTAGCAAAAACAGCCACCAAAACCCTTACTAATCCAACTACTGTTGCATTGTCCAGATCATGACCACTTTTATTGGTTTTCATAAGTTCTTCCCAGAGAAACTACCAATATTTGCATAAGTTTATCATCGATTTCCAATTCCAGTTGCTGTTCAAAGCGTATTTTGACAGCATAAATATAAAAATGCTTCAGAACTAGAAATAGATGAAACAAATTACGAACTTATAACTTTTATGTAAGTGGGACGTTAAGGAATAACCCAATAGTAATGCATGATATGATTTCGCAGTCATTGGGAAAATTTGGCACGGATATGAGAAAGTAAACTCGAACGTCAATAAAAATACAATATGTAATTCCAAAGCGTCAGTGGTTTTAATGGACGGGGGCCTTGTTTGTGATATACACAAAAATGAACACAGCGGAGGTAGTTGTAAGACCTTAGGTTTTTTTTTACTGAATACCAGACCTATCTCCTCAAATTAATCAAATTAAAACAACGAGACAGACGCCTTCCTCTTTCAGCTTACATTACCTAATTTCAAACGGAATTTAAGTTCAACAAATGGAAACAATAATGCAAACTTCATTGATTAAAGTGTGAAGCGCTAGCCATGTTCAGCCTGCTGCATTAGTATGCACGACTGAATATTCCCCTATTCTAATTTTAGATTATTACCAGAAGTAACGCTTACAAAAAACTCTTCTTCTTACTTTTTATTTCGCAGGTTGTTTCTCTTGGAGCTATCCTCTATATGGCCGGCTGCATTGGCTTTATATTTCTTGCAATACTTAGTCCAGCGAAAATGGAACACTTGGCACTCATTTATTTTGGAGGACTTTCGTCGAGCTTCCTCTACACAGGCGGCATTGGTTTCAAGTATATTGCCCTTGGTGATCTAGTAATACTCGTTTTGTTTGGACCGCTTTCAGTACTATTTGCTTTTATGACACAAACTGGTCACGTCGACTGGAGAACAATTTACTATGCAATTCCATTGGCTCTCAACACTGAAGCCATCCTGCATAGCAACAATACCCGTGACGTCGAAAACGACCGCAAAGCCGGCATCGTTACACTGGCAATCTTAATTGGACGAACCTCGTCGCATGTTCTCTACGCACTGCTTCTGTTCACACCGTACAGCATTTTTGTGGTATACGGATTGAAGTACTCGCTGTGGTTCCTACTCCCTCTAATCACAGTACCACAGGCGTTCAAAATCGAGAAGCTATTCCGCAATGAGCAAACAATGAATTCGGTTCCCCGGCAAACGGCCAAATTGAATTTCTTCTTTGGAATACTCTACGTGGTAGCTTGTTGTTGTGCTAAAACACTGCCTGCATTCAGCTTTAGGAGGTATTAGATCTTCACATTCAAAAATGTTTTTTACATTATATGAATTTGCTTTTGAATAAGAGAATATATTATGCTCAAAGCAACATGAATGTAGCCAATTAGTAGATATTCAATGTTACCAAGAGTATGAAACAAACAAAAACATATTCAAAACAAATTTTTCGACACAGAAAACGCGGAAGAATGTTAAGATTCTTCGTATACTCAACATTTTTTTATACGGCAGCTGCTGTGATTGGTGCTTGACGACGTTGATGATGATTAAGATGACCAATCGATCTGTAAGCTTTATTCTTAAATATTTCTCGTAAAATTCTGCTTCGAAGTAATAAATAAGCGCTTTAGTCACCAACTTGTTTAACTTTTCTACGTTAAATTGGTAAAATTAGCAAAGTAATTAGTTGTTAAAGGATACATTAAAACTAAAGAGAAACTCGACAATAAGTAATTTTAACGACGCTGAGCAAAACTGATAATGAAACATAATACACATACACAAACACAATTAATTTTTTTTTTTTTCTTTTTGTTTAAAAATAATACATTGTTCTTGATTGTACCTTACTGTAATTATTTTACACATTTTTTCCCAAAGTCGTCTATTTTATTTATACATACTTACATAATTTGTTTAGATTAAACAAAATCTCATCAATCGCTTTAGAAATTCATAAAAAAAAACAATGAAAGAATATCTTGGGACGCTTTTTAAATTTTTATCATGTAATTGTAATAATTCTTCCCAGTGTTTATACATTTTTTATTGATAATAATGCATCATTTTATTTAATTGTTATTTATTGAGAGATATCGTCTTTACACTTTTTTTGAAAGAGGATAAAAATATATAAAAACAAATGTAGAGGAAAAAGAAAAACTATTCATAGGAGTTTTACATTTTTTTTAAGAATCAAATGAAATTACAGAATTATATTAAACATTACCGTAAATAGAGTTATACTACAAAATGAGGAATATATCATCAATTAAATTCTAACAAACGATTAGGTGTAAGTCTATTTACTCAAAAGAATATTTATATTACTATGTAAGTATAGCAAAAGTAGATCGTAATTGAAAAACAAAAAAATAAACGAGACTTATTGTGAAAAATTTGCTGAACATGGTTGTTTTGTTATTTCGTGTAACATGATTGTGAGCGATTTTAGTTTTATTTGTGTTTTGTTTATCTTTTTGAAAAGGGTCGAAAACTACACAACTGATATTCAAAAAAATAAACTAGCGCTTTTGGTTCGGAGTGAAAAATAAGTGATACACACCCCTATCGTGGAATCCGTCGGAATTGAGTTTCACTTCACCTATTCGATTCCCTTTCACCTTCTACTGCTATCGTGGAATCCGCCGGAAAAGTTTCCTTATCGACACGTTTTTGGGAAAGGTGGTTTCACTGTCAAACGGCTGTCTTTCATTTGTGTAGTATGAACGTAATGAGCGAGCGAGCGAGTGAAGACGTGAATATAAGTGATCCGAGTGTATACAGAAAAACTGAAGACGATACGAAGTTTTAATTTTGAAATTTAAAGGCACATAAATTCAAATTACTTGAAGTGTATGTTGCCGAAAATATTTGTGAAATTAAAATGAGTAATTGCAATAAATGCAAAGGTCCCATTCGTGGCGAATCGGGAATACGATGTGCGGGAGTTTGTGGTAAAATATTCCACTATACGCTTAAATGCAGTGGTATAGACACATATAGTAGTGGTATATTTGATTCTTGTGCAAGAGTGAGGTACATATGTGATGACTGTATGATGTACATTGAAAATGTTGACGCAGTGATGAAAGAAATGCATGCAACAGTAGAAAAAAACTGCAAGTACCTAAGTGAATACAAAAAAGAGTTTGAAGATTCCTTAAAAAAGAATGAAAGTGAAATAAAATGTCTCTTAGAAGCTATAGAAAAGAGATATATAAATATATAAATTTCGGTCAATAAATCTAAGTGAGCTAAGAACAATTTGTAAAAGTATGCATTCTAAAAATGCGCTAAACCTAAATATTAACATTTTCCTCGATTGTTTTGATATAATAGGTCCAATAATATTACAAATAGTTAATGAGTCTTTTCTTCGTGGCGAGTTTCCTAAAAACTTAAAACAATCGACGGTTATCCCAATACCCAAAGAGGCGGGTTCAAATGACTGTGAAAAGTTCAGACCTATTAATATGATGCCAATATTAAAAAAAATTGTTGAAAAGTGTGCTTATAATCTATTTTATAAATATGTCTGTGATAGTAAATTATTAATAGATAACCAATCGGCTTTTCGTCATAACCACTCATGTGAAACTTCATTAAACTGGCTGATAATGGCCGCGTTCCTTTGAACGCTAGTCATCTAGCACATAATATCCCTGATGGAGGAATAAAACCAATTTGAATTCGTATTATTTCATCTTCATGAGAGTCAAAAATGTATTTTGTGCCCTCGTGCCGCATATTTATTAATACATTATAATTTAAATAAACAAATAGAATATATATTAATTACATAGAACCTTGAATTCCCATTTTACATCAAATTGGAAATATTTGACTTCTGCACTTTCACTTTTGTTTTGACAGTTCGTTATTTTTTTCAATCTAGCAGTTCATTTTGTGCTAGATTGAAAAATTTCCCAGAAAAGGATATTTCACAAAGTGTGCTAGAGCTCTAGCGCAAATGCTGAAATGTCAGTTTTTTTTATATGGAGTTTGGCATGCCGCTAGTCATCTAGCGGTCAATGGAACGCGGCCAATGAAATTATCGCACTATTCTTGGATTTTCAAGAGCATTTGAAACAGTTGATCGCAGTAGACTTCTGAGTAAATTATCGAAGTATGGTGTAAATGGGATGGAGCTTAATTGGTTTAAGTCGTACTTATTTGATAGAACCCAAAAGACTTGTGTGAATAACTCAACATCTAGTGCAATTAATACATATTTCGGAGTGCCGCAAGGAACTATACTTGGCCCCTTATTATTTTTAATTTATATTAACGACATCTCCAAAGTTTTAAAAAAGTCTAAAATAACGTTGTTTGCCGATGATGCTTTAATGTTTGTAAGTGGTAAAAATGTATGTGAACTTATTGGGTACATAAAAGAAGATTTACTCAACCTATGTACATGGTTACAATTAAATAAACTTAAAATTAATGTTAACAAAACTAAATGCATGGTGCTAAATAGTGATGAATTAATTGACTTATCAATTGAAGGAAAAGCCATTGAACAAGTGAATGAAATCAAATATCTGGGGGTAGTATTGGACAATAAATTGAACTTTAAAAGCCATATGATTTATGTAACAAAAAAAGTGTCAAAGAAAATTGCATTCCTGAAAAGGATACGCAAAAATATAACCACAATGTGTTCTATTAACATTTACAATACGATTATCAAACCGCATTTTGAATTATGTTCCACAATTTTATTTTTAGGCAATAATGAACATATCAATCGACTACAAGTGCTACAAAACAAAGCCATGAGAACCATTTTCAAATGTAACTTTTACACGCCAATAACATGGATGCTATCGTGCCTGAAATGGTTAAACACCAAACAAAGGATACTATTTAATACTCTCTTGTTTGTGTTTAAAATGAAACACAATATGGTCCCTAAGTACTTAACATCTAATTTAAATCTAATATGTGATAACCAGCGTATAATTTAAGAACTAACTGTGATTTTAGACTTCAATAGTATAGAGACTCTAGAACACAAAATATGATTAATTATCGTGGCCTTAAATTATTTAATGAATTACCACCTGAAATAAAAAATGAAAGAAGATTTAAAAACCTACTCATATCCCATATTAGAGATACAGTTGCATAAGAAATGAAAATAAATAGATTTTTAGTTTTGCATTTTGTATACTAGTTTATAAGTAATTTAATTAATTATTTACATATACTTATTTATGATTGTAATAGTAATATTTACTAAATAAAATATACATACACATACATAACACAAATCCGTGTAGCAGCATTCGTCGGAGGTTATGAAAAGTTTGTTTCAAAAGTGATTTAAATAAAAACCAGTGTTTATTATGTAATAATGTATACGATAACTCTATTCTTGTAAAAATAAGAAGAAGAACGAAATGAGCGATGTTCTCAGAGAAGAATACGAGACAGGCTGAAATGAGCAATGAGTGGTTTCACGGAACTTCCAGACGAAATATGTTTTTACAATGATTATTTTTTGATTTTAATAAAGTTCAATCTGTGCAATAGATTATTACAAATGTTCGGCTTAATGAAGCAGCTGTTTTGTATGTAAATGTTTTATATTAAAATGCTCATACATGCAGCAACCTATATCAACCTATGATATCCGCAATGAATTTGATGCGGGCAAGAAATGTCATTTTGTTCGGGAACAATTCGATTTGAACGTTTTCAACGATACAGTGAAACTCATTCACATTACCCACACGGGGAACTGTTCACTTTGCGGATTTGACGATACCAAAATATTTTTTTCCGTGAATGATTCCCACCGGCGGATTCCACGATAGGGGTGAAATGCCACACAATCTTGTATTTCTTCTTGTCATTGTTAACAATAGATGTCCCTTCGAAAAAAGTAGAGTTGCCAATTTATTCCGCTGCAAACCAAGAGAGCTAGTGGTTATGCTGGAACCAACGCGAAGACGTCTACTAACTAGCAGTTCCTATATAAGACAATGATCTGATATATACGGAGTAATTTACTAAGGTGGTCACATACGTAGGTATGTAGCTCTGACGTCAGCAGAGAGTGCCACGTATCGTACACATACGTATGTGTACCATATGTGAGTGTCACAAAGAGAGCTAGTATACGGCATGTAACCATTGGAAATGGATGCAACCTAATTATTGAATCAGCGAAGATAACTTACAACTCACTAACAAAGTAATTGGATGTCCTAACGGCTCACGCGCATTCTGGTCCATGGCAAAGGCAATCAGTAATAACTTTAGTTGCTCTTCCTTTCCAACTATAGTAAAAGAAGACGGCACGCAAGCAACAACACCTAAAGAAAAGGCAGACCTTTTCGCTAGCATGTTTTCAGAGAATTCCAGCGTAGATTCTGCACAACTAGAGCCACCAAATATCCCGAGGGTGCAGACATCGATGGCAGAAGTGAAATTTCGGCCTCGAACAGTTCAGGCAACTGAACGCGACGGAATCCCGGCTATAGTACTCAAGAGCTGTGCACCAGAACTTGCACCGGTACTATGTAAGTTGTTTAGCAGATCGTACTCCCAGAAGACGTTTCCTTCTTGCTGGTTATTGAGCAACAACACGGCGAATGCAGAGCCGTAGCCTTGGACATATCAAAGGTATTTGACCGTTGACCGAGTGTGGCATAGAGCCCTATTAAGCAAATTAGCGTCTTATGGATTACCACAACAACTCTACGGATGGATGCAAAATTTTCCTCTGGGAAAATCGATCCAAGTTGTTGTAGATGGTGTATCATCTAATTCGTTTGCTATAAATGCGGGAGTACCCCAAGGATCTATTCTTTTTCCAACTCTATTTCTTCTCCACATCAACGATTTGCTTGGATCGACAAATAATAATATCTGCAGCTTTGCTGATGCCAGCACTTCTATATCCTCCATCTCGAACAGTGGGCCTCTGAATGCGGCTACATCACACAGTCAGAGATGTGAACAAATTAGTTCTCTAAATGATGATCTGGACAAAATCTTGGAAGTGGGGAAAAGACAACTTGGTTGTATCTAATGCAAACAAGACACAGCTCACAACATTTTCTAGGAAAAATGCATCAACAGTTCCTCAGGTCCAAATGGATGACCATCCAATCGATCCCAAGGGCTCAATGCATCTTCTTGTAGTCACAGTCAATTCAGGAATCACATGGCAGGATCACATATCCCATATCGCAAGATCGGCGTCCGCCAAGTTTAGCTACCTATTTAGAGCAAAGAGGTAATTTAGCCCCAAGCAACTTCTCCTTCTCTACAAAGCACAGGTTAGACCAGGCCTGGAATAATGTTCCCATACATGGAGCTCGGCCCCAAAACATTCACTTAACCTACTTGATAGCATACAGAGACGAGCAGTTCGACTTATTGGAGACCCTACACTCGCATCTAATCTACAACCGTTGGTGCACAAAAGACAAGTCACTGACGTATGCTTTTTTATAGGTACTTCCATGGTAGATGTTACGAGGCACTCAAGCACATTATCCCTCAAAATGCCACTTTTGGGCGCCCCACAAGACAGGCAGCTGATGCTCATGAGTTTATGACATGAAGGTCTTAGTTTATCTGAGTTGAGGTAAAGACGTGTTTTTTGATCGCTCTGAAAATAAACTAATATTAAGGTGGATGCTGACAGTTCTTTTTCCATTTCTGGTTCGAGTCAAATAAAGAGGGCAACTAAAGTGCCTGTTTTGTGTACTATAATACAACAAGCACTAATAGGATGCAGGAGTGCGCTAAATGTAATGGTCCCATTCGCGGTGAAACGGGCTTGCAATGTTCTGGTGTGTGCAAAAAAGTCTACCACTTAGCAGTAAAATGTTGTGGTCTAGACAAATACAGTAGTGATATACTAAATACAAATGCAATGGTAAAATTTATATGCGATGATTGTGTACAATACATACATAATGTTGACTTTGTATTAAAAGACATGCAAGACATAGTTAAAAAAAACGGCATGTATTTAAAAGAATATAAATCGGAGTTTGGAGAGTCGCTCAAAAGAAATGAGATGGAAATAAAAAGTCTACTCGAAGTGATGGAAGCTGGGTTCTCTGAGAGGCTCAAAGCTATGAAAAACGCTCAGGAGACCTGTGAGAAAAGTGTAGCAGAAATAAAAAAAATGAGTGCATATAGTGAGACTTTTAAAACACAAAGCGAGAAAGTAGTTGACAACGTAAAAAAGATAGTAATAGACAATCAAATGGTAGTAAAGGAGATAAAAGATGATATACAGAATGGAGTAAAAAAAATAACTGAGTCAAATTGTAATGCTACAACAACAAAACTAAACTATGCTGATCAACTAAAACAAGCAATCTATATTAAACCAAAAGGTAAACAGATGAACAGTAAGACAAAGAAGGACATAAAAGACAACATAGATCCAGCTTCTCTCTCTCTCAAGGTAGATAGCGTGTCTGACAGAAAAGAAGGGGCAATAACTATTACATGCAGAGGGGAAGAAACAGTACAAAAAATAGAAAACGAAGTAAAACAAAAGCTAGGAGAAAAATACGAAGTAAAAATATTTAGCAAGAGGCGACCGCAAGTAATGATAACGGATATAAGTGTAGAATGGAACAAGGATGAACTAGAAGTAGCAGTCAAGAAACAAAATAATCTTTGTGGAACGGTTACATGTGTAAAAGAGTTTAAAAACAAAAACAGAGAGTCGTATTCTGCAATTATAGAACTTGATGAATATGAATACAAAGGGGTAGTGGAAGGTCGTAGAATTAATGTTGGCTGGGAAAAATGCCGTGTATTTGAACACTTCAATCTGAATAGATGTTACAACTGTTGCGGGTATTATCATATCGCAAAATATTGTAAAAATAAAATAAAATGTGCTAAATGTGGAGATGACCATGATACAAAAGATTGTAGATCTACCGAATTAAAATGCGTTAACTGCACACGATATAACAAAAAGTTTTCACTCAGCCTAGACACCAAACATGACTGTCGGGACATGAATTGCTCAGTCTATAATAGACTTAAGCAATCCGAAAAAAACAAACTCGTAATTTAGCAACGAAACACAATACAAGGAGTATGTTGTAATATACAAGGGCTAACTGGCAATTTTACTGAATTAGAGCAAAACTTTTTGGATGCAAAGAAGGACTTTATTATACTGACCGAAACCCATATAACAGATGATATTAATGAAAACGAAATCACACTGAAAGGCTACCAACAAGTTCCATGCAACAGTGATTCTAGGCATACTGGGGGGCTATTTATATATGTAAAAGACAACTATGAGGTAGATGTTATTAAAAAAGAAATACTGCCAAAACATATTTACTGGACTGTTGTTAAAATCACAGCGAATAATCAATCGATTTACATTGCTGCGATTTACCGATCACCTAGTTCATCGGAACGAATTTTCTGTGACAAATTTAAGGAATGGTTTGAGGAACTTGTAGATTTAAATAAACAATTCATTGTAGCCGGTGACTTCAACATTGATTGGATGAATGATGCAAATATATACACAAAAAATTTGAAAAATACTATTGAAATTGAAAATATGTGTAGACAAATTGTAAGAGAACCAACACGAATTACGAACACCACTAAAACATTAATCGATTATGTCATAACAGACTCCAACTCAGCGAATGCAGAACCAAATATCGAGTATAAGATTAGTGACCATGAGACAATTCTAATTGAGCTTAATCTTAAAAACAAAATTGCAGGAAAATCTGTTGAAAACAAGGGAAAGTTTCTTAAATATAAAAAATCAGTATTTATCAACCAACTAAGAAACAGTGCAGTAGATATGAACTGCGAAGATCCAAATATAATCGGAGAAGTGTTTCAACAGGAGCTTTTGAGAATAACAAATACGATGACTTATCAAAATATATACTTTAATGATGAGTGTATAAATGATGATAAAAACATAGCTGAAAAATTCAACAACTATTTTGTGAAAAGTATCTCAGATATTAATGACTCGATACCATATGCACCATTTGCAACAATAACTTTCTGCCAGAACATAACTTTTAAATTTAAAGCCATTTTGGTAGCAGATATCAAAAGGCTACTGAAATTGATGAATCAGAAGCGAGACTTCAACTTTATTAATGCTAGAATGATGCTTGATGCAATACATATAATCGGACCTGTGCTGCAACGCATTATAAATCTATCCATGAGCAGTGGGTGTTTTCCCGACACATGGAAAAAATCGGTAATAACTCCTGTTGAAAAAATCAAAGGAACCACGAAATGTGAAAATTTTCGTCCAATCAATGCTCTTCCTGTGTACGAAAAAGTATTTGAAAAAATTGTTAAGACGCAACTGGAAGATTACTTCGAAACCAACAACCTGTTCTTAGAAAGCCAGTCCGGATTCAGAAAGAAGCACTCCTGTGAAACAGCCTTAAACAACGTACTGATAAGCTGGAAAGAGGAAATTGCAGCAAAAAAGTTCGTGATTGCTATCTTCCTCGACTTCAAGAGAGCCTTCGAGACCGTCGACCGGAAAATTCTTCTGGCCAAAATGCACGGATATGGTATCCAAGGTAACGAGTTAAATTGGTTCAAGACGTTCCTAAATGGAAGATCACAAGCCACCAGCGTAAATGGAACTATGTCCAGTAGTGTAAAAACGACATATGGAGTACCACAGGGATCTGTTCTTGGCGCACTGCTCTTCATAATATATATAAATGATATTAAAAGTAAACTCAGACATTCCCAGATAGCCCTCTTTGCTGATGATGCACTTCTCTTTATTTCCGGAAACAACCCCGACGAGTGTACGCGACGGATGCAGGAAGATTTAACTAGAGTAAGCATATGGCTAAGATCAAATAAGTTGAAATTAAACGTCAATAAAACCAAAAGCATGGTTCTGAAACATAACTTTAACCTAAACCTAAATATTGATAATGAGACCATAGAACAGGTTGATCAAATTAAGTACCTAGGGATAATTATTGACTCGAAATTAAGGTTTGACTTACACGTAGATTACCTAGTTAAGAAAGTATCCAAAAAAGTCGGGTTTTTCAATAGAATAAGAAATAGGATATCAATTTTGTGTGCAATAAACATCTACAATGTAATGATTAAACCGCACTTTGAGTACTGTTCGTCAATATTGTATCTATGTAGTCATACTGTCTTAATGAAGCTGCAACTTTTACAAAATAGAGCCATGAGAATCATATTAAAATGTAATCGATATACGCCAATACGAGTAATGCTAGACATACTTATATGGTTAAGTGTAAAACAACGAATCTATGTAAATGTATTGTGTTTTGTTTTTAAAATCAAATATGGAATGCTACCTAATTATTTAAAGAAATACCTTAGATATATAAGAGACTTACAGCCTTATAATTTAAGAAACGGAGGTGACTTTAGACTACCTTCCTACCTAGATAATGTTTCACAAAATAGCATTGTATACAAAGGCTGCCGCTTATTTAACTCACTACCGAGTGCCATAAAAAGTGATACTGATTTTTCTAGTTTTAAAAGAAGCATAATTGAATTTATTAAATGTAATTTTCCACACACCTGAATTCTTATAATAATATAATATTAAGCCTTAGTATAAGTTTATTTGTAATATTGTATTATTGAATTTTAATAGCAGAGCTCTGCTAAATAAATAAATCTAATCTAATCTATGACCATACAGTACACTTGACAACCGCGAGGACATCAACTTTCAAAAACTCCTTCTGTTACAGGACAAGCAAACTTTGGAATTCGCTTCCTGGGAATATATTTCCAGAAGACTAGAATTTGCAGCTACTAACATACATCAGAACTAACATACATCTGCAAGCATCTCGGGGCGCTGATGAAGCGTTATAAGTTCGCCTTTCCCGGAAGAAGTTTTAAAAAAAAATACGTATGAACTTTTTGTACGGTACTTTTTCCGTTGAAAAATATATGGATGCAAACTTTTTGCTTAAAATATAATGCGAGAATAGCAAAATTCTGTTACTTTCGGTGAAAATTTATTTACTGTTGACTATTTTAGAGAGATGTACTACTATTTTCATGAACACAGCTGTATATATATCTATATTTTTATTATAAGAATGAAGATTCCGACTGACTGATCATCAACGCCCAGCCTAAGCCCTTTGCTCTAGAAAGCTGAAATTTTGCAAAGAGGTTTCCTTTATGATGTATGCACGCATTAAGAGAGGATTTTTCGTAATTCAACGCCTAAAGTCAAAGTTTGTATGGGCAAATTTGTATTTTTTATCCGATCGACTTCAAACTCGGACACCAACCGTTTGTCGTATCAATTTGAAACTTTGTAATGCTTCTCAGTCTCTGTAGCCGTTGAATACGTACTCCAAATATATTCAAACGGAACTGTGGAAGGATGAGGCATCATACTGCTAGAAAGTAGTACACATCCTCATGATCTTTCCGGTTGGATATGTTGCACAGTATAGGACGATCTGGGTGGTATGGAATATAACTAAGGGGTAAGATTTCCACCTTAGTCTAAAGATGTTGCTCATCATATCAGTGTGCTTGCCAGTTAAGAAAAATTGTTCTGTCGTGTAGATAGTGGCTCAGTCTGCTACAATATGATCTGTGTTTAGATGCCAGCGCTTCACTAACAAATCGATCATATAATTTTGGAACTGTTTCTCCAATAGGGCATTAAACACAGTTTTCAGAGATACTAACTTCTCCTCGGGTACATATATAAAAAATAAAAGAGGGAACTAACTGACTGTGAAGGAATATTTTGCCATTAATATATATATTTTTAATTTTAAAGACAGCCCTTAGTGTATTCACAACAATCCTCTCTGTTTCACAGAAAACCACTGATCAGCTAACTGCCACAAGGATTGAAATGTAAAAACAAGATTTTCGTATGGAGCTGGAGCTGGAAAGTTCCAGCTACTTTTTCAATTACCTACCTACTTTGATTGGTTTTTTACTAAAATCTTAGACAAAGTTTGACAAACACAGCTTCCTGGTTCAATAAGAAATAAGATTTGCATATCTCAAAACATTTTAGAGAAAACTAGGAAGAAATAATAGGAAGATAGATAATACAAGTAAGCATGCATTTCTATGAATATACCTTCCACTGTAGATGGAATTAAAGTATGTCTGAGTGAGTGCACGCACTCGAAACCTGATCAAATGTGCCCAGTAGGTACCTACATCAGTGGCAGTGACAGACACTTAAATTGGGATCACTGTTATTATTTCCTGTCGTAGCATATTATATGTATATAATATTAGAAACTACCATCACATTCCAACCAAACGCCTTCACTCCTTCACGGCTCACAATCTCACATCTGCGTCATGATTATACTGGAAAAGCCAGATTGGAAATTCGTGCCCTGGTCCAATGCCATCAATGCGACCATGTTACAATTATTGGCGGTGGCAACGAACCGGTTTAGATGTTCATAATATATCCACGAGTAACTATGCACAAAATTCGCAATTCTGTGCGCAGACATTTCGTTATGTCACCGGCCGCAAACGATAATCCGGAAAAACATCTTCGTTGGTAGCTTCCGGTATGGGATTTTCATTGCAATTGAAACTGAAAGTGAATTCCCCAAATGACCATTTAGTTTGTGTTCGGAGTTTGTGCAGTGTGCATAGTTGAACAGATCCTGGCATTATGGGATTTAGGTGAATTTCTTGATCCGTTAAATGTTTATACATAATTGGTAACAAATTTGAAAACAAAAAAAAAAATTTTTTTAAAGGTTACTTATTCTTGCGGCTATGGGACTAGGAGCAATGTATATGATGCATCTTTTAGCCCAAGACTACGATCGAATTCGTCGGCCGATAACAAAAGCCATCGAAAGGGCGCTGCGCGGAAAACGTGATTTGGATGCATCTATTGGAAATAATGATTTGCGCGTTATGTCTGTCGACTGGAAGAGTGTCTTGGACAGTGACCCGTTTAGCTGCTTGCAGTCTTTGATTTGCCAAATAATGTCAGGAGCACAGGCTAACGACACCGAGGCAATTATGTTCACACAATTTCTGGGGCAGAGTTATCGCGATGCACCTACGGCTGTGCGGTCAGCATATGCTAGAGGAGTAGCTTTAAGGGGCCTCACAGAACATTGTTATGCAGAGTATCCGTGGTGTTGGTATTCAGCTAGAACAATGCTCAAACTTTTGCGTTGGTTTGCATAACATTATTTTTTTTACCAGTCTTATGAAAATGTTGTGCTATTTAAAATTAAGCTACGGTCTCTGCAAAAGTATAATAATATTATAAAAGAGATTTTTCGGTCTTATCACATAATTAGTGCTCTCATTGTTGCTACTTGTTAAAATGTAATTCAGTCATTCTATATTAGAATTATTCGTGTAATAAATTGTAATCATTATAGTCATGTTTTGTATGTATGTAAAGGATGTTTTTTTTTTTTAGAGGTATGGAATTATTTCATAAAACAAATCAAAAATGAATAGTGTTGTTGAGATGTTTTTTGAAACAGTGACGAAGAAGAAAAGCAGGAAAAAAGCTGGTAAAGTTAAGGAAGGAAATTCGAACCAAATCCAATCCATTGGATTTTCCCAACGTTCAGTGAGTGGTAGAAGTAATTAAAATTGCAAACATTTTTTTAATAACAAAAAGTAAAAGCAAGCAACATTTTTAAATTTCTGTTTACACTTTATTCGAAGTACTTCTCGTTTGAACAGATTTGTTTTAACAATGGAGGTGACCTTTTCAAAAGTGTTAAAAATCAGTCGCATGTTATATCTACAATGTTAATGTATTTGCAAATTAATATATTTTACAGTGTTTCACTTTTCAAATTCAATCCTTAGAATACTTCCTGGTAGACAAAGCATATACTCAATCACTTTTTAAAATGTTTTATTTGATTTTGGGTCTCTTCAAAATGACGAAATATTTCTGTCCATCTGTTTTCGGTAGTTTTTCATGCTTCGTTCCATTCTTCTCTGGCTTCTGATATCCTATATCGCAAGATCGGCGTCCGCTAAGTTGAGCTACATATTTAGATCAAAGAGGTACTTTAGCCCCAAGCAACTTCTCCTTCTCTACAAAGCACAGGTTATACCAGGCCTGAAATATTGTTCTCATATATGGAGCTCGGCCCCAAAACATGCACTTAACCTACTTGACAGCATACAGAGACAAGCAGTTCGACTTATTGGAGACGATACACTGACTTCGAATCTACAACCATTGGTGCACAGAAGACAAGTCGCTGACCTTTGCTTGTTCTGTATTACCTATACCTTACTTCCATGCTAAATATTCCGAGGAACTCAAAGACATTATCCCTCGAAATGAAACTTTTAGGCGGCCACAAGACAGGCAGCCAGGTAATGCTCATGGTCATGACCATACATCTCGGGGTGCTAATGAAGCGTTATAGGTTCGCTTTCCCGGGAAAAGTATTAAAAAAAAAAATATATATTTTTAATTAAAGAAAACTCGCCGAGTATTTCTACTTCTTGAAATTCCTTCCTCTAAATTTATAACTCTGTAATCAGGGAAATCACTTGTCGAACTACTCCACTCTGGGACAGTTTTCAAAGATGACCACTCAAAAATGTTTGGATTATCAAAATGTTGAGTCCACTGTTCAATGTATTGCAAACAAGTTAAGTAAATATTCAACCACTACCAGAAAATTTGATATTTCGTCTGCACTGCGACTGCGATGACAATGACATCATAGTGTGTTGAAGTGGCATCATTGCTACTCGTTGAAATGCATGTTATTGGATTTTTTTTTTAATCATCTGTATGTTGGGCCAAAGCGGGACATTTGGCTGTCCCCACTGAAGTCTGGGGGACAGCGGGACACACACTCTAAAAGCGGGACTGTCCCCCCGAAAGCGGGACGTCTGGTCACGTTAGCCATACTGCCATCTGTTATAGAATGTTTGAAATCATTTGAATAAGTCGTTATTTTTGCGCAGTTGCAATGTTTCTACAATGGATGGCACTGTGTTCTATGTAAAAACACTTTCCTACTTTCGCCGCACTGAACCAAAAGGGCTAGTGCTTATGTTTGCTTAATTTTTCCTCGCAGGTTTGTATGAAACTGACATTTCACTAGCAGTCCATGTATAGTATGTCACTGGTACACACACTTTTTTTTAGCACTTTATCACACAGTCGTCCGCAAAATAGTCGACGACAGAAATGTATTATTTCCACGACAAACGTCGTCACAAAACGTCGCACGCAATACCGACGATCGTCGTCGAAAAATACAATCCACTTTTTTTGACGCAAGAGAAGTCGTTTATTTTTATAGTCGCCAATACCAAACAGTTGTGCCGTTTTTTTTAGAGTCGTAAACGACAACGACAACGACAATAAAGATGATTGATGCAAAACACAGGTCCAAACAGAATAGGTACTAGGTTAGGTTAGGTTAGGTTTGTGGGAATTTCTCCGTGCCACATTCAGGTCATTACTGACCCATTGTGATGCCCGTAGGGGAAAGAGTTTACACCTTACCCATTATGTGACCCTGTATTCAAATACAAACCATCTCGTTGATTTGACGAAGTTCATTATCTTGTCTATTGGTACGCTGGAAAGCTCGTCTAGGTCGTTGAAGAGGTGACTCCCTGAGAATTTATACATGGTGTGTTGCAGACCTGAACAGTGACATAGGAAGTGGATTGTATCCTCAAGAGCTCACTCATCATCGCAGCATCTGCAAAGTTCTTCTTCTGTTAAGCCCATTTTCTTCATATGGTACCGCAGAGTGTTGTGCCCCGTTATGAAACCTACGAGGACAGGGATTTCCTATCCTTCCGCATTATCTTCTCGGTTTTGGTTTCGTTGAAGGACTGCCATAGCATTCTTGTTGTATTACAAGTGTTTAAGGTGGCCCATCTTGCGTTCGCCTCTCTTGTGGCTTTTTTCCCTGCTTCAAGCTTGAGTGTGCAAGGTGGGATGTTTCACATAGGGATCAGCTTGTTCTGAAACAGCTGTCGAATCGTGTGTTGCTAATTCGTCGGCTTTCTCATTGCCTGGAGTGCCTTCATGTCCCGGAACCCAGCAGAGCGAAACCTTGTGCTGTGTACCAACAGCCTTGAGTTCTTCGCGACAGCACTTCAAAAGCTTCGATTTTATTTCTGGTGCAGTTATGGCTTTTATTGCCTGATGGCTGTCGATAAAGAAGGTAATACCTCCAGGTGGTATTGCCCTTACCACAGACTCACGGGCTGCTGTTATCACTGCCACTGTGTAGCAAATTGCGGTATTTTCCTTTTGTTTGTGAAAAGTACCAGTTCAGTTTTCTGGGGATTAGAATAGGTACTAACTGACTGTTGTTTTTAGCTGTTTAAAAAAAAACTTTTCTGTAAAAATTTCAAATACCAAAAATATAATAGGAACTAAATGTAGAATGTAGGTACTTACGCTTATATTTGATCATTAATCATATAATAATGTGGTTTTCAATTGGAAAAAAAATATATATATATTTTTTTAATTTGGATAACTTTTTGTAGATCTCGATATTTTTCGAGATTTACACGTCATACCTATTCTCACTAATGCCAATATAACTTGCACAGCTGTTTTACGAAATGTATTGAAAGGGCGAACTCGATCAAAATTAAAATTAGTGAGTGTGAGTGTGACAGGCAGTGCTTTAACATTGAAGAAAAACTGAACATGGTGTACATTATATGGTACAAAGATAACAAGACATTCCAAATTTATTTCGCATTATGTTTGCAAATATTAGTTTGGTTGGTGGTAGCGTTATTGATGTCGCTATCCACAAAAAAATGATCCTTTAATTTAATTTTTATATTATAACTAGCTGAATCATCTCGCCAGGCCTTTTTAGCTTTTTTAATTTTTTGGCCTATAAACAAATCACCGTAATTACCGATTTTTAAAAAAATTAACAAAATTAGTTAAAATTACGGGCGACAATGTTTTTTTTTTTTTTGTGTATTGGAGGTGCCACGCCCCTGTGTCCGATTTTGACCAATCTTCATAGGAACACTCTAGGGCCAATACCTAAGATTATCTGTAAGTTTGAGTTCATTCAATTTGGTATGGTTACGTTGTTGAAGGTTTTTTTTTTGTATGGGCGGTTTTACGCCCCTTTGTCCGATTTTGAATTTGTTTAGCCTATCGCCCGATCACCGTAATTACCGACATTTAAAAAAATGTGCACGACTAGGTCGCACGTAACTTTCTCGTTTATTGCGAATCTCGCAGAATATCAGAGTCAGGAAATTTTTCGTTTAAAATCATACCCACTCAAGATGTACTCAGGTTACTGAACTGAAGTTTTGGCCTTTACAAAAATATACCGTGTGTAAATACTGATCGGGATTTGGGTAATCATTTTTGAGAAATATTCATAAAACGGCTGTATTCGAGTTTTCTGAGGAAAACCAAGTACGAGATCATGTTTAGAATGCTTATGTTGTCTTAAATATGTATTTTGATCAAAATCGTTAGAGCGGTTTTTTGTAAAATTATGCTGACAAATGTTACAATTTGGATTCGAAAAGCACTGTTATTAAACTGTTTAGCTAAAAACTGAGTACGACGTATTCTTCAGGATATAAACATTACCTAGCAGTTACATTTTCATCCAAATCGAAAATGGAGTTTTCGAGATATGAGCAGTTTTTAAGGTAAAATTTTTAGCGATTGGGGCGGAAATCGAAGGACGAATTTATGGTTCCAAAAACACTGTTTTGGAACTGTTTAGCTCAAAACTGACCAAAAGGTATTACTATGGATTTCAGAATTATCTGCCAGTTACATTTTTATCATAATCGAAAATGGTGTTTTTGAGATATGAGCAGTTTTTTAAAGTACTATTATTAGTGATTTGGGTGGATATCAAAGGACGCAGTCTTTTTAGAGAAAAACTGAGTTTGCTGATATATATACCTTATTTTAAAAATCGTTTATACCGTTTTCGAGAAAAAGCCAATTTTCAAAACTGCCGTTGCTGGACTTTTTAGGGAAAAACTGGGCATGCAGTCATATTAAGCATGCATACATTAACTCAACAATTAATTCTAGTTCAAATCGTTAGAGCTGTTTTCGAAAAAATCTTAATTGTTTAATATTTCGTAAAAATTTTGTATGGGAGGTATGGTTAATATTAGGGCTAGCATAAAAAAAAAGTCCGTAGCGGGAAGAACACAAACTCTAAATACGAAGTTTGAAGCAAATCCGGCCAAACGTTTAGATTCCTCAGGGGTGGGACAGACAGACATACGGACGGACAGAATTGCGAGACCCACTTTTTTGAGGTCCCCTATCATCGTAATATCAGAATTGATCAAAGTCTCGAGTTCGAAATTTTGTACGAAAACAATATCTTTCTCTTACTACGTATACGAGAAAGTTAAAAAAATCAACTAAATAGGTTTAAAATTACGGGCGACAGAGGGAAATATACAGTTTTTTCCACTTTGTTTTAGAGATTATTATGAAATTCATATCTCCTTATCTACTATTTGTTCGCAGTAGGAAAGCGGCCGTACTATTTTACAGTATTATTTAATGACAATTGCAATCTAGTTAGGTTCCTTAGAGAATATAAATTCGCATTACTTTATGGCGGGTCTATTATGTGAAATATAAAAACAACTCCAACGTTGTTGTAGGAACTAGGAACTACCGCTAGCGAACTTTGAATTTAGTTGTACGGATCTTCCGGAAACCATGATTTTTCTTGGAAGGTAGATTTTTGCTTTGCGATTGGTCTAAAATATTTCCATAAAACTGACTTATGTCAATGTCAAAGCGCATCTGTCATTTTTTTTCATTGTTTACCGATTAAGAGTACAGCAAAAACCTAGAGTGTTTTCATCTAAAACTTTATACAAATCACTGAAAATCAAAGAAAACTTAATAAAAATGGGTTCTCCTGAACTTCCCGGTGATTCTGGTGAAGATGATCTTCGTCCACACCCTGCCCACATAGTAAATCATGGAGGAAACAATAGTGACGATAGCGATGGTGAGGATGCTAACGAATATGATGGATACCAACCACTTCCCATTACTGATCAAGGTGACGATGCAGTAGAAATAGATAACACCTTATCCGAACCTGTAACCCACGGTGATCCCAATTTTCCCAATGTCGAAAGTGTATACGCCGAATTGGAAAGAGAAGTGTGGAGTCAACCACGTCGGCCCGAACTTGATATCGAGTTGGATAACGCACGAACTGAACAGGTAAGTTATTACATACATTCTAAATCATTTATTCTCATTCCCTGGATCATTTTAAGATTATATCCGCGATGGCTGGCATCACCCTGCCAGATGAGGCCATTCCTGAATGGGCCCAGGGCGTTCCTGAAGAACTTTGGAAAGAAGACCTCCTCGAAAGAATACGACAACGCAAGGAGATTTCACCGAATACAAACACAACCTCTCGCAGAACCTCATAAATATTTGATTCACTTAATTTGTCTATCTTACAGAAGGCAACAACTGTTTCGAATTAACAAATAAAAGTGTAAATATGTTCCATAAGTGTGTTACAATTAAATTAAATTAAAAATTATTACAAAATCATCGAGTCGTCCAATATTGCGTTGAGATGGCAGAGAAAAGCTTCTTCGAGACCGCCTCCAACTTTTCCGAACCTAGCGCCTGTGGAATAATACCAAACTTGAGTTCTATCCGTAACATAGTTGACTCATATCATTTGAGCGATTGTTTTTCTTGTCAGGTTGCCAATTGCCTGAATTGATCTGTAGCAGTCTTTCAAGTCCACAGACCATTTAAAAAGCTTTATAAGACCCTCAGTGATAAGACGACAGAACATATCGCTGTTGGATACGGGTAGATTCTGCGAAATATTCGCATTGAAATATAAATTTTCTATTGCCATCTGAGGATGGGGCTGCCCAGGTTTGATTTTCTTCAAAACTGCAATTGTCGGCTCTAGATGTGACTACTTTTGGCGGCTGCTGAATTGTTTAGATTAAAGGGTATATAGGTAATATTTGAATGAGTTAAGGAATTTGAAGATGTGCTCGTTATAAATGGACAATCGGGTAACGTCCGGTGAATAGAATATCGATGTTTATATACGCGATGGCTGGCATCACCCTGCCATTCCTGATTGAACGCAGGGCGTTCCTGAAGAACTTTGGAAAGACGGCCTAGAGAGAATACAATGCAAAAATATTTCACCAAATACAAACACAAGCTCTCGCAGAACCTCATAAATATTTATTCACTTAAATTGTCCATCTCACAGAAGGCAACTACTGTTCCGAATTTAGAAATAAAAGATTAAATATTGTTCCATAATTGTGTTACAATTAAATAAAAAATACAAATTATTAGAAAAGCAGCGAGTACAATATTTTTCCATTCAGAAGGCAGACAAAAGCTTCTTCGCGGCAGAGTTTAACTTTTCGAATCCTACCGCTTGCGGAGCGTTGGCAAACTCTCGAATTCTATCCGTAACGTAGTCGACTGATATCACTTGAGCGCTTGTTGTCTGTCCGAATGGTGTTGTTGTCAGGTTGCCAATTGCCTGAATTGATCTGTAGCAGGCTTCCAAGTCCACTGACCATTTAAGGAGCTCTATAAGGCCCTCAGTGATGAGACGACACATATCGCTGTTGGCTACGGATATGTTCTGAGAAATAGTCGCATTTAGATAAAAAGTTGCTATTGCTATCTGAAGATTGGGGCTGCCGGATTTGATTTCCTTCAAAACTTCAATTGTCGACTCCAGATGTGACTCTACTTGTTGGCGACCGCTAGGGTGATTCATCATATTTGCTAGGCACCGTATGATCATTAGTTGATTAGGTGCTGAAGTGTTTAGATTGGGTAGGATAATATCGAGAAATTTAAATGAGTTAAGGAAATTGAAGATTTGCTCGTTTCGAATGGCCAATCGGGTGATATCCAACACGGGGAATAAAATGTCGCTGGGCCATCTTAACAGATGACGCAGTGCTTCAATGGCAGTCTTGTCGATTTCAGGAACATCAGAGGCTAATCGGACGACTGTTTCTAAGAGGTTATCGCTGACTGCTGTGCCTTCAGGTTGCCTCTGATTGAACTCTCTGTGAAAGAATAAAGTACGTTGTGTAAGTTTCACAAACCACTACAGAAATAGCCGAAGCTGGGAAATATATATCGCATATAAACACGTAAGTTAAATAGATTAGCTATAGCTATAGGTAGAATGTTAAAACCTACAAGCTTGCTCAAACTTTACCTTAATTTCTCCAAGACCTTATGTGGATCACATTTGTCAAAGGTCAGAAATACGCTCAGTGGAAAATGTGTTCCCTGAGTGAAGTTGACTTCAACTTTAGGCTGGGCAGTGGTTGAATAACTCGAAGCTCCTGTAAACGGGTCAACATTACCACTAGTTGGGAGAGTACTTCCTGCCGCTGAAGGCATATATCGTGATTCCCCAGTAAATGGATCTTGATACGCGCTGCAAGTAATAATGAAAATGTTTAATTTTTCAAAGGGGCTATAACTAAAAACTCAAATTCTATTACCTGGCTTGAGTTTGGGTAGCTATTGGCAGATTATCTTTCGCGTTCTTCACAATAAAATTCGCTACTTGATCCAAATAAGCTTGAGGTAAAGCGTTTTTGTGTATGAAGGTCTGTGCCACTTGCCACGGATCTTCACCACGATTGTAGGGCAACTTGAGAGGCGGCGCATCATCCGAAATATCAACGGTGAACACGAAATCGTATTCCTGGAATAAAACGAAAGGTTTTCGATTTTTCTGTTAAGCGTATATATTATGACGAACCTTTCCTTCGAAGTGTGCCTTTTTTGAAGCACCTGTAACATCTCCAATTAGGTTCCACTTACTATTCTCCCAAATATAGCATTTTACCGAACCATCCGGATGGCGAATCATTTTTTTCTGACCATCAGATGTGCCGTCTGTAAGCAACGCGTGCATTCCCGGCAAGCTATAATTGCAATAATGAGTCATTAGCATGATAGGGGAAATTGTAAAGCCTTACTCATTCTTCTTTATGCCTGCCAGCTCCTCATTCATATTTTTTATTTGCGCGTCTACTGCTATTTTAAAGGCAGTGAGTACTGCCTCACTGGCATATCTGGAAGCATCTCGGGTGAAGACTCGTACAATACCATCACTGCTGCCAGTGACAATATCTCCATTTTTAAGACATGTAACAGACCAGACTGATTGAGCCGGATGGACAATTGGTGCACCAAGTTCGCCAGACTCAAGGCTCCACATGCGCAGAGTGCTATCCTCCCCACTTGAAAGGATAACATCACTTCCAAGGAACGCGTTTTGTGCAAGAGAATAGATGTAATTCGAGTGACCACTGAGCTCGCGAACACATTCCCCATCATTATTCCAATAGCGGATCACAGCGTCATTAGCACAGCTAACTAAGCAGCCATCACCGAGCCCAATAAGCCCGCGAACACAGTCCATGTGTCCTGTAAAAGAACAGATGAGGGACTCTTGATGTAACTGATATCGTTTGTTTACCTTTTAAAATCTTCAACCGCTCTCCCTTGGTGTTCCAATATGCAATTGTCTTGTCTGCAGATCCAGTAACAAATTGCTTGTTAGGCAAAGACCCAACGGCCCATACAGCAGCTTCATGTCCCTTCAATATAACAACACTTGTTGATCCAGACTCATCTATTGTCCAAATACGCGCAGTCTTATCCCAACTGCCCGAAATAATGCTCATAGGCTCAACACCTTTACTTATCGAGCAAACTGTAGATTCGTGTCCTTTAAGCACTAAGGCAGGCACATATTCATCCTCTTTGTAGATGCAGATAGTTGAATCATTGCTGCCAGTACATATTAATCGATCCGCCTCGAGGTAGTAAACACAAGATACAAAGTTCGAGTGATCTCGAAGAGTTACACCTTCTAGATATTCATCTCTAACCGAATATAAAGTGATTTTTAGAAAGCCATCGATTTTTACTGTGCAACTTTGTAACTCACCCGGATTTTTTCCATATTTTCACAGATTTATCGCGTGATCCGGAAATTACATTCTCACCAACACCCGGCGAAACAGCACGGACGTCTAAGCTGTGACCGTGGAGTTCACAACTCAATTTGTAATCATTGAGTGTAGTTCGCTTTTCCATAGTGTGCAAAAAAAATACAATTCAATTTAAAGTTGTTTGTTCAGCAATTTTATTGAGAATAAAGTATAAAATGAAATGATTTGCGATTAAGTTTTCGAATGCGGTCGCGTCTTTGAAAGAAAAATTCATTTATTGGAAAATATTTGACATTTCTTTGTATGTTCGGAAGCATTGCCAGGTGCTATTATTTTAACTGACAGTTATTGGTATAAATAAAGTGACTGGCAAAAAGAAGGGATGTGTTGGTTAAGTTAAGTTGTACATATAAATCCTTGGACGCTTCTGTTGTAAAACGATCCGGTGGTCTCAAATTGCACAGCGAAACGTCCGCAAAAAGACAGAGGAAAATAGATTGCGGAGAGTTCGATCAGCTGCTAGACACGTGATATGTGACATTTGACAACCAGCTAGTGTTTTGTAATAACAAATGGATGGCTGTTTGTCAATTTATAAAAATTAGTGATTTTATAAAAATGTATAACGAGTACATTAACAACGATATCAGTACAATAACAATAACATTATCTTTCGCATCCACATTTATTATACCTACTTCTTCTGATGTGAAAACAGATTTTCTTTTGCTTTTTCGCTTTTTCTGCACTGATGTTATTGTGCTAATGTCGGTGGGTCATCTTCCTGATATTACTGCTCCAATTCTTTGGAATATAAAAAAAATCGTCCACTTCGTGAAATTACAAAAAAAAACAACCCCGAAAAAAAGAAATGTCAAATGTTCGCAAGTAATTAATGTCCCGGTCCCGGACAATAGAAATTGTGGGCGAAAAGAGAGTGGAGACTGGAGAATTGTACCATAGTCATACAAGAGAATTATGCAGCGTACTGCAAAACGAAAGGAGAGCGACATTTTTCGTTCATGATTTCGTTGTGTCCATGATTTGAAATTATAAATACGAGCTATCAAATGTCTTTAAAAAAAACATTCAAAAGTATTCAAATAAGAATATTACTGAAAGACCTTAGACCGGAATATCTCAGCAGATGAATTTGTCATAAGTAAGTAAAGTACATTCATTTGGACGATTGAAAATTGCGTCGTGTGCGGTTCATCGTATAGTAGCTGCAAAGGAAATGCATAAAGTGTAATAGTCGGGAAGAAGCTGATGTTAAAGCTGTGTACGCGATTCCGTTTGCTTTGATAATTACGATAATGGCAACTGCATGCAGCAATCCCACCATCAATACTCATCCTGTCAAAAATGACAGTCATATTTAAATAATTATAACGGATATCAAAAATTCAAACAGCTAAACTTAAAAATAAGTACTGAACTTTTACGATAACAGGCAACGAATCGGCAGACCAACTAGCTAGGGCTGGGTTCTGTGGACCAGAACCTTATTACAGTCATTTGGACTACTGCTTTAGATCTAATTAACAACACCAACTTTAAGACAATCCAAAAGTTTAATTAAATCTTAAGGTGCTAGTACGCGATATGTAGCACGCCTAATATTATATGTAGCACTGACGTCATTTTGACGTCAGCGAACGGGTACATGCCGTGTACAAGCTCTCTTTGTGCACTCTCTGTTGACGTCAGAGCCACATATATATGAGGCGTGCTACATATCGTGTACTGGCACCTTTACTTCTACAAGGAAATCCTCAACCTAAATAGGAAGAGTATAAAGGTGCCTGTCCATTTGAGAGTAAAAATGCTGCGAGCAGCTCTCAAGGAGCTCTCGAGAGCAAACTCGAGAGTAAAAATGCTGTCCACTATGACTATGTCCACTTGCGAGTTTGCTCTCGAGACCTGCTAGAGAGCTGCTCGCAAGCATTTTTACTCTCAAATGGACAGGCACCTTAAGAAGGTTGGTGGGCTTTCTCACTGGCCATTGTGGCTTGAGATATCATCTTAACAAAATGAATTTGTGCCCGGAGACAGAATGCAGGTTCTGTCTTGAGGATGAAGAATCCTCTAAACACATTCTCTGCGATTGCCCGGCACTTCACTGGTTAAGAAAACGTGTCTTCAACAGGGAGACGCGTGCACCAGCAGAGCTTAGGAACTCCGCTACTATAAGGATACACTGTTACTGGCCCTCGTAGGGAAGTCACCAGTCTCTTAGAATAACTATATCCCTCCTCGATACAATGGATCTTTTTTGGTCGCAGTGTCGACCATTTAAAACTTAATTTTATACCGCAGCTTCCACTTTTATGCGACCTGTGCAATCTCAGGGAACGAGAGGAATGTTGCACTTCATTGCAAAATACCCCATACTTAAGGAATTCCTCAGTAACTGATTCGGTGCTCAAATACTTGGGATAGAGGAAGCAATCAATATCTTGAATGGTGGCAGAGGTTGGGACCTACTCTACAACTATGCAATTAACGCACTGCGCTACAGGAACTGCATTTTTTACAATTAATGTAGGTATGTACGTATGTATTAAACATAAGTAGCACCAAATTATTTTTGTTATTTTTAATGTCAATCTGGTAGACGGCTTAAAAGGCCAAATCATATAGGCTAAGAACAAAATGAAGTATTGTAAACTTTTTTTTTGAAATTAAATAATAGTCGTTTTAACTAACTAACTAACTAAGGTCGCAGTGTCAGCCAAATAGGCAGGGAATAATTAAAATTATTAAAAAAAAAACATAACATGCCGGAATTCGACCCATGTATAAAAGGTTATGTTTTTGTTGTATATGGATCGTCAACCCCACTTATTGGCTACCCGTCTGCAGCAACTACAAAAAAAAAAAAAAAAAAAATGGCGAATTGAGAGGAGAAATACAGCAAAGTTGGTGAGGTCATAGGTGTTTTTCGGGATACCAGAAAATACAAAAAAATAGTTTAAAAAATTAAAAACAGGCATGTAAAAAGTGCACAGAATCACCCATATCGGGAATAATATTTCCCCCGAAATGTTTCCCTTTTTCACAAAATAGGTATCGTAAATAATTTTCGAAAGGGAAAATAAAAATTCCGTCGGAAAAATAGCTATCGGGAATAAATTTCCAATGGAAATATTATCGTAATTTTCCCCGAAATATTCCGCAGGCATTTCGTCAGGGAACTTTAGCTAAAGAGCAGCAATGTAAGTGTTTTTCTGCAAAATATTTAGAAAAAATAATGCATTTTGTCAGTTTTAATGAAGGTCAAACACAACAAGTACAAAACAGCTGCAGATTATTCTAAATCATATGGAAAAATATCCGGATATAGCAAACGAATTTATACAAAGAAAAAAAGCAAAGCATTTTGTTGCCGCCAATAATTAGAATTAATTAACGATTACAGGAAAACATAGAATTTTTGAATTTACCGCCTATAAAAATTTACTGAATTATAATTGCTGTAAAAACGTTTAAAATAAGTTTGAGTCTTTGTACATATTTTATTTTTAAGTTTGAGTTACATTGATTTGTTGAATTTACGTTGGTTTTAAAATTGTATGTTTCCTGCCGTTGCCGCTGCTCTTCGAAGACTGACAAGACAAAATTCACAGTAAAATGTAATTTGCATATAGAAGAAGACATTTGATTGGCCAGCCAATTGGCGGACTTCTTTTATTTCCGTGCTGAGTCCCTCTAGTTGTGATTTGTCTTTTTAACGCGCGGTGCTGCCAACTCATTTCGATGACTGCGACATCCCACCCTCCGTGAAGTCTTGAAGAGATTCACCACCGACTCGTAGGACAGCCAGTTTTGAAGCAGGGCGGCGAAATGTACCTTGCGAAGTCTTGACGTTGGCGCTTCTTACTTGTCCGTCCTTGGCTGGGTAGACTCGTACTATTTTTCCTCGTTGCCATTTACTCCTGGGCTGGCTGGCATCACATATGATGACTAGACTGCCGACTTCTAGAGGCGGCACTACCTCGTACCACTTACTTCGTTTTGTTAGCATAGGCAAATATTCTTGGACCCATCGTTTCCAAAAACGGTCCTTTAGTTGTTGTGAAATTCTCCATTGCTTCCGGCAACATATAGGTGAGTCATCAAGATTAGGCGTCTGCGTAGAGTTCGTACCTCCTATTAAAAAGTGGTTGGGGGTTAAAGGCTCGTCCTCCTCCGACGTCAGCGGCAGTTCTGTTAACGGTCGAGAGTTAACTATATTTTCGGCTTCGATCAATAGACTTCGCAGCGTCTCCACCCGCGGTGCCTCCTCCCTCAAAGTCACTATCAGCACTTTCTTAACCGACTGCACCATGCGCTCCCACACGCCTCCTTCGCTGGGATTTAATGGGCAAATAAATTTCCAATCAATTCCTTTGCCAGACATCTCGGTTTGAATTCGGTCGAAGTCGAATAGCCTTGACTCAAGTGTCAACTCCCTTTGCGCCCCGATAAAGTTCGTAGCGTTATCGCTTCGAATACGAACTGGAGTCCCTCGTCGATTAATAAAATTCCGTAAGCATAAAACGAAGGCATCAGTAGACAAGTCTGCAGCTAGCTCTAGGTGGATCGCTCTGATTGTTAGACAGGTGAACAATGCCACCCAACGCTTCTCCCGTCTGCGTCCAATGGAAACTTGCAACGGACCAAAGTAATCCAGACCAGTGTATGTGAATGGACGAACGAACGGTGTCAGTCGGTCCTTTGGCAGTTGTCCCATGAGCGGAGTTGCAGGTTTGGCTCTAGCAAGTTTGCATTTATAGCAGTCACGTTTGATACCTTTGAGTACCGATTTGATACATGGGACCCAATAGCGCTGGCGAATCTCGTTGATGGTAAGGGCATCGTTTTGGTGATGGAAAATATGATGATAATGGTAGACAACAAGCTGGGTGAGTGGATGCTTCTGTGGTAGGATAAGGGGGTGTCTAGCATCAGCTGGCAGACACAGAGCAGCGTCAATTCGTCCACTTAGGCGTAAGAGGCCATCTGGGTCCAGGAATGGTGTGAGTCGATATATGGCACTGGTTTTTGGTATGCCTTTGTTTGTTTTGAGTGCGAAGATCTCCTGGTCAAAACTGTCCTGCTGTGCCTGGCGACATAGGAACCTTTCGGCAACGCAGATTTCCTCGGCAGTCAGCTCACTTTTGGGAAGACGGTAACGTTTTTCTCTGCTACAGCGAGTTGACTCTCCATGCTCCCTTTCTGCTATTCTCTTTCGTGCACGGCTTAATGATGCAAAGGATCTCAAAACCCAGGCTGTTATTCGTCTTACCTTCGAAAACGAAGAGAAATTAGCAACGTTAATTAAAGGGTTACTTGCCTGAGAGATATGCAAAATTCTGGGACGGAGTTCTTCTTCAAGCATCTCAGGAACGGAAAACCCAAAACATTGTGGCCATTGCTGCTCAGGAAGGCGAAGAAACTCTGGGCCGGACAGCCATCGGCTATTGGTAGTAAATACTGGGGGGTTTGCAGCTCTTGTAGCATGGTCAGCCACATTTAGATCCGTTGGGAGCCAATGCCAGTCCGAAGGGTCCGATGCGTCCAAAATCTCTGCGATTCTGTGAGCGACGAAGGGTTTAAATCTGCGCTCTGAAGATTGAATCCACGATATATAAGTTTTAGAATCGCTCCAGTAAACTACTCGTGAGATGTGGATGTTATGAATCGTTTTGATGGTTACTTGTAGACGGCTCCCTAGCACTGCGGCTTGAAGTTCTAATCGGGGAATTGAAAGTAGTTTCTTTGGCGCGCACCTGGTCTTGCCTGCTATGAAGGCCACATCCACTCTGTCTTTCCGTATTATGCGAAAGTATCCAACCGCTGCGAAAGCGCTTTCACTGGCATCAGTAAAAATGTGTAGTTCGATTTGCTCAGCAATTAATAAGTTTGGCGAATAGCATCGACTGACTCGAAACTGACTCACTTTCTCCAATTCTGTCCACCAGAGTTTCCAACGGTTATATAGGGGATCAGGCAGTGGGTCATCCCAACCGATACCGGCTTTCCATGTGCTTTGCAGAAGTAGCTTCGAATAAATGATGAAGTCAGCGAGAAACCCATAAGGGTCGAAAACAGCCATCACAATTCCAAGCAGCTCCCTCTTTGTTGGCGGCCTCGATAATTGCAAGACTTCCTTGGCAATTCGATTAAAGTTCAGACGAAAGCGAAATGTGTCATCTTCGGTGTTCCAGTGCATACCAAGAACCTTTTCGTTGCCTTTATCTGCTTCGACACTGTACATTGATGATTTCACAGGGCATGACGGCTTGTTCAATTTGTCTTGCACGGCCTTTATGTTGCAAACAAAGTTTCGAAGAGTGAAGCCACCTTCAGCGTGGATTCGCTTGACTTCAAGACTTACACGCTCAGCATCGACTTGACTGGGAAAGCTGCCAACGAAATCATCCACATAATGGTTGTTGACTATAGAGTTGACGGCTTCGGGCGACTCACTTTCAAATGATCTGGCATTCAGGTTCTTAATATATTCGGCTGCACAAGGCGAGCATGCGGCGCCGAATATCATTGAGGACATGACGTACGTGCGAATCGGCTGGTCCTGAAGCCCATCTCTCCACAGGAACCTTTGGGCATTTGTATCTTCAGCAACAATCTTGACCTGTGAAAACATTTCCTTAATGTCAGCAGCGATTCCTACGATCCCTTGTCGAAATTGGAACAGCACTGACAATAGTGGCTTGGCTTGTTCTGGTCCTTTCAGCAATACGGAGTTCAGCGAAACACCATGTACTTCTGCTGCAGCATCGAAAACAATGCGAAGCTTCTCCGGCTTGTGTGGGTTAATGACCCCGAAGTGCGGCAAGTACCAAGTTCGCGGGCCTTTGATTGCTACCTCTCGTGGAGACAATTCCCTGGCGTACCCCTTGTTGATATAGTTGGCTATTTGGGATTTGTATTGCTCGGCAAACTTCGGGTCTCTTCGCATTTTGTTTTCAATGTTGTGCAATCGTTTTATTGCCATGTGTAGACTATCTGGCAAGCTAAGCTCGTCGTGTCGCCATAGCAGACCGGTTTGAAAATGTTTGCCAACTCGTTTTGTTGTTTCTTCCATAATCTTTCTGGCTCGAGTGTCATCGTCGGACTCCAGGACTCGTTCTGATTTGGAAACACCAAAGTTCTCAACGGTAAAGTAGGAATTGACTAATTCGTCAATCTTACCAAGGGCATAATCCTCACGAATATGAAGTAAAATTGGTCGGGCATTATTTTTGGGAACCTGTGGTCCATAGGCAACCCAACCCAGCTTTGTGTGTGTTGCAATTACTTGATGTCGATTTCCCTCGATGGCGGCACTAATGGGAGCACCCAAGTGGCAATTGTCCAATCCAATGAGGAGTACGGGTCTGGCGTTGTTGTAGTCACTGACAGGTATATTTGTCAAGTAGTGCAACCCTTCCTTGCTGAAAGACTGAGTCGGCAGGCCAAGATTCGGTACGGTCCTTACGTTCTTCATAGAGAAGCTTAATGCGCCTCTTTCGATTCCACGAACGTCGACGGCGACTGTCCTGGATGGCTCGTTAACGACTTTCTCACCAAACCACTGTAACGCCAAGGATTGCAATTTACCGGTGAAGCCCAATTCCGTTGCTATCTTGTCTTCCAATATTGTGAGCGAGGAACCTTCGTCGAACATGGCATATACGCGTTTTTCTCCTCGTGGACCGGACAAGATAACAGGCAAAATGCGAAACAGATGTACATTTTCTTCCAGCGTACGACAATTATGCAACCGCAGTGGAGCTGATTGTGAAATTTCAGTGGATTCTTCGTGCAAAAGCTTGTGGTGGTATCTGCGACATCCACTCTCATTGCATCTCTTTCTACTGCGGCAGGTTGTAGTGCCATGACCAAGTTTGATGCAAGAGAAGCAAAGGTGTTTGTCTTTCACGAGTTTCCAACGGTCTTCAGTAGCCAAATCTTTGAAATATTCACAATCACTCACCTGGTGGTTGCCCCCGCAACAAACACAAACTCTGGCGGTAGTCCTGGGCTCATTGTTTGTCCTCTCGGTTGTGTGCATCAGCCTACGTGGATGCGGCGGCTGTGTTCTAGTAACGACGGCGTTGCTGCTCTGCGGAATAAGCTGAACTACTTTGGCAAATTCAGTTAGCCAAGCGGAGAAGTCCTTGAGCGTGGGATAAGGCTGTATATCCAATGCATGCTTTGCCCAATCAAACCTTTTGGTCATTGGCAACTTCGTGATGAGTTCATCCAGGAGTGTTGGGTTGGCTAGATGTTGTTCGCATTTGGCGGACACCAAAAATGCTACCACGTTCTCAACCATGGTGGCAAATGGGATGAGATGGTCAACACGTGCATCGCTGAACGGTGGAAATTGTTGGACCTTGGCCAGTTGTGCCTTTACCAGCAGGTCTGGACGTCCGAAACGAAATGAAAGGGTTTTGATGACTCGTTCCACGTTGTCCGGATGAATAAGTAAGCATGACACTGCTTCTCTGGCTTCGCCCTGTAAGCATTTTTGCAGACGAATTGTGTTTTCCATCGCAGAGTACTGGAAGTTATCTGTGGTTTCTTTAAAGTTGGCCAGAAAAAGCGGCCAATCATCTGGTTTACCCGAAAACAATGGCAAGTCGTACAGTTTTTTGTAGGGTTGATGAACAACTGCTAATCCATTCTGTATTGAAGGAGACTGTAACGTTGATTGGGTTCTTGATCCTGACGATACCGAATTATTCTCGGCCACACGTGGATTTATTTCCAAACCAGCACCCTCAGCATGTCGGTTGACAGTCTCACGTAAACGCTGCGTTTCGGCTTGTGTGACGCTTGTGTCATTGCGTAATTGATCCACAGACTCCTTGAGGGCAGTTATTTGTGCTACTAGTGCGGTTAATAACTGTTCTCCTTGCGGTCTAGGCTGTCCTTGCGGCTGTCCTTGCGGCTGTTCTTGCGGCTGTTGGTCCTCATTCATCTTGTTAAAGGATGTGGCTGAATTAGTATTTAGGCGACTGTCAGAAGAACTCCTACCGTATCGTAAAGGGGCTTTGCCTTTGTTAATACGAGCGCTTGTACGCGGCTGAGTTGACATGCCACATGCGACGAAATATCCAACAAAATGGCGGCGTGTGACTTTGACTCGCTGAAAGGTCAATTGGGCAATAAATGTTCACTCTGTAAGTTGTGGCGGTACTTACAATTGCTGCTGCAGCTCGATTGAGCCACAGCAGGACGGCAAGACAAGGCAAAATAGTTGCGATGGCGACAGCGATCGGCAAAGGCGCAGCAGCAATCGTTGCATTCATGCAGTAACATAAGACACAGTTTAGACGAGACGACGAATTAATTTTAATTTTTGCGAAATTGGGAATTTGATTAAATTAAATTAAAGCAGCGGCCGGCGAGGAAAATTTTAAAAACTTTGTAAAAACGTTTAAAATAAGTTTGAGTCTTTGTACATATTTTATTTTTAAGTTTGAGTTACATTGATTTGTTGAATTTACGTTGGTTTTAAAATTGTATGTTTCCTGCCGTTGCCGCTGCTCTTCGAAGACTGACAAGACAAAATTCACAGTAAAATGTAATTTGCATATAGAAGAAGACATTTGATTGGCCAGCCAATTGGCGGACTTCTTTTATTTCCGTGCTGAGTCCCTCTAGTTGTGATTTGTCTTTTTAACGCGCGGTGCTGCCAACTCATTTCGATGACTGCGACAATTGCCTTATGTAAACTTGAACTTTTATCTATACCGTAAATTTTCCCCGAAAATTATATTCACCACACTAACTTTCTTCTCTTCTTGTGTCATACAATTTTCTTACTTTGTTCATTCCATTGTTAACTTTTAAGGCGATCGTTCGTTTATATAATAAAGTTTTTATAACGTTGTGAAGAAAAGTGGATGTATTTTATTTAATTTGAACAAAATTCAGTTGTGAATTTTACACATTTTGTAAATAGATGAATGGCCTAATCCAACTTCGTGGTCGTTTCCCTCTCCAATCTGGTAGCCGCCTTCAGCAAAGAGCGCAATCATGTGCTTAGCTTAAGTAATGGGGAAACTCCGAATGATTTTTTGGTTTGCGGCAAAGACGGGTAAGCAAGCCACGTACGCTTGTAGCTCTGACTTACTACATGCCGTGTACTAGCACCTTAAGTATTAATCACAAATCCGCATTTAGCCCCATTTAGACGATCATTTCAGTTTCAGTTTCAGTTGAGCTATCAGTTATGCTTTCAGTTAAACTGATGTCCAAATGCAAAAATTGAAGCTTCTAACTGAAACTGAAACTGAGACTGAAATTCACATAAGTTTTTAGTTCAGTTGTCAGTTTTAGTAGAAATAATCTTCTAACCTTCGGGTAATCACGAGTAAATTGAAAGCTCAACTGAATAGGTACTAAAGTGATGTCTAAATGCACTCTAACTGAACTGTTCAACTGAAAGTTTAATTGATAGCTCAACCGAAACTGAAACTAAAACAACCATGTAAATGGGGATTTAAATTGACGACTTTTTCTATATAATATATCAAAGGTCTCTACTAGCTCTTCACCTATAAAAGATATCTGGTGCTGGTCTGTTTAAGGTCCGAAGATTCTATGTCTTCCTCTTCACTTCCTCATGCTCTTCCATCGCTAATAAAAAATGCGCACTTCTAAATATATCAAAAATATTATTTTAATTTCTTCAAAACTCTACTCTCTCTCTTGTCAAAACATTCGAACTTATTTTCGAAAGTACTTTTCTGATTCCCGGGGAAAAAAATTCCGATGGAAATTCGCGATGGGTAGATTTAATTCCCGGGAACAAAAAATATTCGGGGGAAACATTTTTCCTCGGAATTGCCGATAGGGGTGAATAAGTGGAAATAGGCTTGGTGTGCCTTGTGGTAATAATTTGGACTGTCCCCAATTCAGCGGTTGTACAGGGGAGCTTTTGAATCAACCCCAGTAATCAGGACATCAAGTAGTTTCCTTGTAAGAGGTCCTTATTCTAAGAAAAACAAAAAACAGATAATTAGGGTATTATGATTGTTTTTAGGTTGCTCATTTTGTCATGTTTTCTAAATTGTGAAAAATATTCAAGTGAGGTTTAGTTCCCTTTGCTTTTACAGCATACGATACGGTAAAGCTATTCGCAATTAACTCCTACTAGTATCTAGTTTCACGACCCGTTGTGTCTTTTGTGACCGTTAGGTAAACAGATATTACTCGTTCCAAATGTATCTTATTAAGCCCAAACAATATCATTAAACTTCTGAAATCCCCATTAGGGAACTGTCGATTTGACGTTTCGTAAAAATCATTTCGGATTGCTGTTTGCTGCATTCGTTTATCCAGTGGATAATATCCACAATGATTTTCACTTAGTGGAATCGTTTTGTTACAGTATAATTCACAATATTTGCTTGTCACACATTCATTTTTTCGATATTAAAAAAATAAAAAAATTCATAACTTGAACCACAACCATCTGGGGGTCTAGCACGTAACTTGATACAATCGAGTTCAGTCGATACAATCGCTTTCAGTTCGCTTTCAGTTCGTTTGCCAAAAAAACAGCAGTACATTTTTTTTCTTAATTTGCTTTCGATATAAAATAAAACAAAGAAAATTACTAATTAACAAATATTATTTATTTAAACAACTTTTGTATGATTAAGTTAACTAATTACCTATGGAATAGAGCAACTTTTTTTTTTAATTTTTTTATTAACTGGTCTTTATAAATTGCTATATTATTAATATTTTCATATTAACCTACCTATATTGTTATAAACGTTTTTATTAATTCTTCTTGAGATGGATACTAATGTTGCGAAATTGGTATACATTTAATTTGACGAGAATGTCCTTTAGCAGAAATTGCATACCTACTTGGCGCATAAATAGATTTTTTTTCTTTCGTACAAAATGTTCGCACTTGTGTATAAATAACAAATTTTCTACAATTACTTTTTATAATTTTTATAAAATGAGTTTTATATTTTATTTATTTATATATCTAATTCGCTTATACATAAATATACTAACTAAAAATAATTTTTTTATTCAACTTATCCTAAAATACATTTATTTGTGTCATATTTTAAAAATTGGCATCCATCTTATATTATTATAAATATTTTGTGCAAATGATAAAAAAAAACGTATTACAATTTAAAGAAATAACATGCATACTAAAATAATATACTAGTTAAAATTACAAGGAACGTATAAGGCTCTCTTTGGCTAATTAAACAAAACATGTATGGACAATACACCAGATTATGAACGTCAATTAATAACAAACTTATACTACATAAATACCAATCAGCTACGGATTGAAGTCGACAAGATCTCTACTTTCAAAGTCTTCTACATCAGTGAGTATGTGGTGAATTGATGTGATAAGCATTGCTATTTTTTTATTGTACCTTCTTATGCTGATTTCTATAAGAGTATACGGCCAAAAAGCAGCATATATTTTCTGGGAAAGTTGTAATTTAATACCTGAAAACAAGTCGTGATAAACTGAATTCAAGAATTTGGGATGTATTAGTGCGTTATTAGCTGTGCAAATTGTTTTCGTTTGTCGATGGAATCATAGGGAGCGTTCAGTACGCTTTTGCGTAGCTAATCAACAGGATCTGATTGGTCGATTTGACTGCAAATCTAGGCAAGTTTCGTGAGTGCAGTCAAGAATTTCTGCCTGAAGGCCTCGACCCATAGAATCCGTCACATCCGTTGCGGCAACGTATTCGACTGACAGGTTGATAGAACACACAGCAGCTTATGGCAACGTTAAAGTATGTTTACTTTCTACTTTTCTATCCGTCGCGTCGCATCCATTGACAGTTGGCACAGCTTGAAAGGAAGCACTTTTATTGGTAGAAATATTAAAATAATGAGAGAAACTATCTAAAACTAAATGCTGCAGATAACAGTTAAATTAAACTAATTTAGTGGATATTTTCGAATTTAATAAATTGCAAATTGTTTAAAAGATTGCAATGCGGACTATGCGCCGACGGATTGGGTTGGGCGGCTTTTAGAATAGAATCATTCATTTTACACTTCAATAATTTTATATTTTCCTTTAGTAGGTAGCCAATGTGTTGATCAATTGATGTCAAAACAGCAAGTAAATGCTCAATTCTAAACGCATGTGAAGCATTTGACATTTAGCTTAGGTACTAGGCAATTTTCCGTTTAATGAAAAACTGTCACCTAAATATTTAGGTGCCTAAGCACAATGAACGCGGCCATAGATGAACTTAATATGGATAATTAATCAAATCGACGAAGAATCAAAATCTACAGATGAAGATGAAGAAGATGACGAAGATGATAGTAATTGCTCCAAAATTAAGTCCATGTCCAGTCCATTATTTATGTTTTTGTTTTGAAAACAAATTCTGAATAATGTAAAACAGCTGTTCAAGGTATATTAATACTATTAGTGAAAATATGTATTAAGCTACGAGTACACGACATGGCAAACACGACATACGCATGCCACTCTGACGTCACGATAATTACTCGACATATTGTAGAATACATATGTCACGTTTTATATATTGTGGCATATGCGAAAAGTATGCCGAGTACACCCTCTGCACGTTTTGTCTCCAAGTTGGCATGTTCGTATGCGGCGGTGGCTGGCAAGTGTTTTGCCACATTTTTTTTTCTAGGACGTTTTTTAATCCATTGACATCGCAGCCATCATTTGATGGAATTTGTTACTTCATGGCTTAGTAGAAAGAAGACGAATCGCATATTTTGGGATATAACTACATATATTTATTTCGAAATGTCACCAGAAAGCCCTAAGATATTAAAATTTTGAGTGATTTTTTCCGCTTGGAAAAATTAATATTTTATGGCTTTCTGGTAACATTTCGAAATAAATATAGTCATATCCCAAAACATGGTTCGTCTTCTTTCTAGCAAACCAATGGCTACGATGTCAATGGCCGCGTTCCATTGACCGCTAGCGATGACTAGCGCTCATGCCAAACTCCATATAAAAAAAACTGATATTTCACAATTATGTGCTAGAGCTCTAGCGCATATAAAAAAACTGACATTTCATCATTTGCGCTAGAGCTCTAGCACATAATTGTGAAATATCAGTTTTTTTTTATATGGAGTTTGGCATGCCGCTAGTCATCTAGTGGTCAATGGAACGCGGGCAATGAGTTATAAAACGTCCAAGAAATCTTCAATTCAAACGATTTTTTTTTATTCTCCGAAATTTATATGCCATTCTGAGTCGGACATATGGATGACAGACGCATGCCAACATATGTCAGCGTCAATAATATGCCGAGTACACAACATGTACCCTTTTGTGACATATTCTGACATCAATTTGACATCAATACTGGCATGCGTATGTCGTGTGTAAAATCCATAAAATTCCGCGCCGTTCTGTCGCCTACGAATGCTGTAATTCCACCACAGATTACCAAATAATTCAACTTAAGCAAAAAAACAAAAAACAAAAAAACATTCACTATTCTTTGGTAACACTAGATAAAAAGAAATCAAAACAAAAATTTGGAAACGATTCTTTTGGCTCAAGAGGAAGAGACTTTGTGTATAATAATTACAAAAATACAAAATCTTATGCATCTTACTATTAAAAATTGAATTACTCTATAAATATAATCCATATGTTATGCATTAATATTTGTTTGTCTTAAAATGAGATACGACGACTCCATGGGAGACATTAGTGTCAACTACAATGCAATGATTACAGATTAGGTATCTAATTTACGCTTGACATTTATCCATTGTTTTTCGGTTATTTTTCGTTCTAATTTAATAACTAAAATTGGATCCTAACATGTATCTACACATCACTATATGATTTTCTTTTTTTGGTATTGCGAATGCCAACAACTATAATATAATATAAATAATAAGCTAATTAGCTGTCTTAAGACAAGACAATTGTCACTTCAGCAGAGATCAATATTTCACATTAGCCATTCCATATAGCCTCCTACTAATTATCATAAAGTCTAAAGAATCGTGCACGTTCGATTTTGTTTCGAAGTCTTTGGCTGTTCTTGCAGTGCTATTTCAACGTGACGTTTGGCCAACCATGACTGCTTTTGAAGTCGATTTATAACAATCCTATAAGCCCCTATAATATCACTTCTTGGGCCACTTTCAGTAGCATTTCGTAACATTTCCGACGTTACACCAAGTGCGTCGAGAATCTGTCGAGCTTCTGCTTCGAGTGGAGTCAATTGGTTCAGATCATCCGTAGCAGTTGGCAGCATTATAAAAGCACCTTTCTCCTCATCGTAGTTCTTGAATAAAGGGGATTCTGAAGCAGCCTCTGCATTCCAACGTCGATTTTCGTAACACTTGGAACTATTGCCATTCATTATTGTCTGTTCCTTAGTCGTATCCATGGGACTGATCTTTTTCTTTAATGTACTGCCGAAGAAGGACTTCCGTGGAAGGCTGGTTTGGGAACACTCCGCCAACGTGGCATCGTAATTTATCTCAATGGGCTGTAAGAAGTTGTCTATAAAAATTCCCTCCGTCTTTTTGGTATTCAAATTCAATGGTGGTTTATTAGAGATTTCCATATAACGTTCTCTCAAAGAGTAGCTTTTCCGTATCCTTCGGGACTTGGTGCGAAACCAAAATCCGGAGCGTTTACTTGGCTTTGTTCGTAAATTGATTTCGTGCTGCATTAGATCGGTACTGAGATTTGGACTAGTCACCCATTGACTTGCGAGGATATCGTCTAGAGTTGGTCTGCGTGCTGGCAGGTGGACTAGAATTCGTTCTACAAAAAAAAAACAAAAAACAAAATTAGGTACGTAATTTACGAAAATGGTATATGGTAGTTTGGTAGCTTACGAATAAGTCTTATGCACGGTAGACTAATGTGACCAGGTAGAATATAGTCTCCTTTCAGTACAGCGGTTCGTAGAGCTGGAACGGTTGGTGCTCGAAATGGCATATTTCCCACAACCATAAAAAAAAGCAGCACACCCAGTGCCCAAACATCAACCGGACCTCCTATATAATGATCGTCTGAGAATAGTTCTGGTGCTGCATATGGCGGTGATCCACAGAATGTGTCAAGTTTCTGACTAGCACCTACAAGATATATGAGAATAAAAAAAAATATTGGTAAAGCTATATAGATATGTAATATATAAAAAGCGGTAAATCAACTCTGTTCTGTAGGTGTTTATTCAGTAAATCTAAATAATTGGAAGATTAACCGCCCAAAAACTTAAATTCTTCCATCAACTCTGGTTTCATAGCCTTTAAAGTAATATTGCTTCTCAGCGAAACCAAACAACTTTATTAAAAAAATCCAATTATTCCGCCTCATCCACATATCAATATATCTCCTATTTATATGTAGTCTTGTCAACAACTCGGTCACCAAACAAAGTCCAGCTTTTCGATATCCTGGTCACAAATTTGTTCAGTAGGTATTTCTGAAACCAAGAAGCTATGACGATTGACGAACAACTTGTTTCTTGAATACCTACCTCTTTCTTTGTTTAAATTGGGCCCCCATGCCCAATAGTCCATCTTATTGCTATGAAAAAAAAACACCAAACAGTATAAGCCATTTTGTGTGAACCACCCAGAAATGTACTTCCTAAATGTCAGGAATTCTCCCGCTGCAAGTGACATCTTCCTGCACAAAGGAAGAATGCAATTGCAATTGGCTGTAATTTGAATTTCATTGAATTGCAACAGTTTAACTTTAAACTATTGATTGTGCCCTTGGTTTGAATGGTTCTGAGAAGTGTACTCAGCAATCGGTGCAGTTGCTTTATATGGGGGTATTTATTTTATTGCGGAAAATTAATTCAATTGTATAAAAGTGATTTAGAAACCATTTAAATAGAACACATCTTTCATTGCGTGCTGAATAAGTTGTTCCGCTAGGTAGCTATTGTGTCAAACATTTCGTCAAAGCTGACTAAATAAAACTTGTTATAAAAAAAATTTTGCCTCACTTCCACTGTCAAATGCCAACATTTTTACTTGAAATGCTTTTCATTGTAAGGCATGTGTGTCCATGCACGGTTGTGACGGTGTACGGAAAAGACTTTGATTAAATTTGACTTAACTATTAACGGGAACAAGCTTATTGTACTGTATACTTAGTGCAGTCGCTGATTATTGTCACTCGGTGCAGTGATATAAGGCCATATTTCGAAATATGGCCCTATGACGCTTTCAAAAACGGGACTAAGGCCATATTCGAACGTATGGCATTATGTCACTTTGCAAAAGCGTCAGTAAAAAAACTGAATTTTTTATGTTCATCGAATGTGCTTGATCATATCTACATTACCTCTGTCTGTGTTAGGTGATCATAAAAATTAGTACATATTGCTATTTGTAGCAATGGACATTACCAAATATCATCTCGCATAACCTGGGACTAAAGAGAAATATAGGTAAGTATATAACAGGATTGTATGAAGTTAGACCGCATTAAACCAAAATCCGAATAAGAATCGTATGCTTCGCCTATAATAAGACCCATTATGAAGTATTTTATTAAACTTTAGTGGATCTTTAGTATGCTTCACTTATAATGAGATTAGTGACCCATCCCATACTAAGTATTTTATACAGAACTTCAGTGAATCTTCGTCCATATTTGATACTAACCTTTATCTTAAATGCCTGTCTGAGAGATCGCCATTATATGTATTGGACATTTGTCTATACGCTAGCTTATTTCAATTTACGAAAGTCGAACATGTTGGCAATGGATCCATTATAACTTTCGATCTTCCGCCACCGACTCTAAATCATCACCGTCAAATGTCAATCTCCAAAGGAGAGATTTTAATCTTGTTCTAACAATATTTAATTAAGGACTGTTCGAGAAAAAATCCGGAAAGAGAAACTAGGCTTGACAATTTTGAATGCTTACAGCCGATTTCTTCACAAAGTACTAGCGCTAGTACCGGTATTAGACCAAAAGCTGATACTCAAATAGGTATAAAGTCATTTCTCACGAAGTACTAAGTTGAATTTGGTACCGAGTATCTATTAGTTAGTACTCGGTATTAGCTGGACCCTCAAAATCGGCAGTCTAACGTCGTTAGTACCTGAATTAGATCGATTTCATTGCTTTAGCTCTTGGTTATTTTTGTCAAAAAGTAAATACATCGTAGGTTTAAGTCTAATGAAGTTGATTAGAAAATGGATTGCATTTTTGATAGGGATAATTGGTTCAAAAATTTCGATGACGACATTGAGAATGAGAATGGTGAAGAAGGGGTGGCAACTCGTTGATCTGAGCGCCGCATCTACCATATTCTTCTACAATGGAATACAGTAAATACTTACGACGATGTGGATTTTTTCGGCGATTTCAGTTGTCCAGAGTAACGTTTTTTTACGTTCAAACATGGACGAATTGCAGTACGGTTAACATATTTTATATACTTTCAGTTTTAGTCGGTAAGCGTTTTTATTAACGATTTTACCCGTAATCGTTAGATATTGCCTGAGCAGCAATTGCTGATCAGATCACTCTACGATTCATGGCAAGTGGATCGATGTAAATAGTGGTTGCCGACGTCATTCGCGTACCAGCCGCTAGTGTATGTCGCACACTGCCAAAAGTATGTCATGATGTATGGCCTTGACACGCCATTTAGACAGATTTATTCAAATGCCAGCAACATTGGAAGAGCAGGAGGTGGCCGCTGCTGCATTTTATCGCTTTGCATAGTCTCCACGGACAATCTGTGCAACTTTAACTCATGTTAAATTGCAAACACCGAATTGGTGAGTACAGTTCTATATGTGCAATAATAGAAAAAGAAAAACAACCAATCATATACGCTATCATATGCTATCCCATGCTGGATACTCCTATACACACATATTTTACAACAGGAAAGCAACAAAAATATAAAAAAAACATACTTGCTCTTATGAATAAAAATCAGTCATCCTGCAAAATATTTGACGCCCAATGAGCATAAAAATGTTACCGTTATGACATTTCAGTCAAAAATGGTAACTAGACCAGTTTTTAGACGTATAAGTCGTTAGTACGGTTGATAAATTTAGCTCCAAAACTAGCAATGTGAAGAAATCCACAAGTACTAAGTTTTTGTTAGTACCGAGTATCAGAGCTAGTACCAGGTCTAGCTAGACCGGGTATTAGTACTCATGTGAAGAAATCGGCCGTTAAAGAAACGGATTATGCTTAACATTTTTTAAAACTACTATTTCTACCTTTTATTAGAACGCGCTAAATAATTATTTTGGGCAATTTTTTTGACACTTTTGAAGTGTTGAAAAAAAGTTCACAAAACTGCAATCTTAAAAAACACAGATTTATCGAATATTACGGTTTTAATTTATTGAAATTCAGTGTTTTATTTCCTCTTGAATATTCTAGCAAAACCCCATCAAAAGAAAATGTCAAAAATTACCCTATAGGATAATAATTTATTATCTTGCTCCCGGACCAGGATAAATTGTTGGCAGCTGAATATTCGTTTTCCACCACGATAGAAAATTATCCGAAGATAATATTATTTATATCAGTTAACACACATAATTTATAATTTATTTATTTATTTATAATGAGTATAAAAACATGTGATCAAAATTTAACGGTACTGCAATGTCGTATTTCAGTATTGTTAGACCGCGCAAATGTTTCCGGATTTTTTCTCGTACAGTCCTTATATATATTATATTATTTGTCGGGTTAGGAAACACTGCACTCAGACGCAACTGGTCCATTGTACTACCAGGAGGCAAATCCAGTATTACCCATTTTACTGAAATTTCTTCGACTTTCGAAGAAAGCCGAGAAAGCACTTCAGCGATGAAGAGCTTACAGTATCAGCACTCAACACATCAGCGCCAAATATCTGCCACCTGATCCGAGCAAAGGCAGGACAATAACAAAGGAAATGATCCTAAGTATCGTCGCCCTCTCCACAACGCTAAGGTGCTTAGAAAAAGCGAAGTGCCCCGTAACAAAGCCAATAAGTTTTCGGCAGTCATTTCTACTGAGAGACAGCAGGAATGCTGCAGACTTCTTACTGACTTTTGGGAGCAAGCGTTAGATTGTGTTCGTTTGAGACCCAATCGTCAGCATGCCCTCCCACACATATTCCACTGTGCCTAATGGGAGATCAAATGGAATATTAATTTCCGTAGGCACAGTGGTATTTGTATGGGGGGCATGCGGCCCCCCGCAACTCCCCTGCTTGGGGTCACTGTTGGATTTGGAGGTTATGAGTACGTTTATTGGGGACTTAGTTCGTAGGGCCGAAATCAAACCATGAGATCTGCCTTATTCGTTAAGCAAATGCTCAGTCTATGAGATCTGTCTCATTTTCTTTTTGTATACGAACCCGAGCTAAAGCTATAAAAAGTGAGACTTGAGTCTGATTGAAAGCATTTTGCATACCATTCACTGAGTCCAATATATTGGAATTGAAATTTTACGAAAACAAATATAAAGCTATTCAAAGTTAAAAATGACTTAATTTTTTCGTTTAACTTAAATAGGTTTTAAAATTTTTGAAAATGCTTATTTGCCTTAATAATAAATAATAAATAATAATAATAATAAAAAAAACATAATATAATATACTATAAGCACATGCATGCTTCTGGACTTCTGGTAATGTAGTGTCGGACTCCTGCTGTATTGATAGTTTTACAGATCTGATTGATATCACGGTTTTATATCAATTATGTGACTATTGACTAACACAACAACTGCAAATTACCAATGATTCCTTCCTGAATCTGGTTCAGTTCACTTTGAATTGGAATACGTATGTTTTGGCCGGCCGCAATTTGTTGCAATTGAAAAGAACCTATTTTCATGAATAGCATTAGCCAGAAGTTCAGAGTCATCTGCTTTTATCCGACTCGGGCTATTAATTAAAATTTATCGCTTTCAAATTGCCTCGATGGTCACTATACGGGTATACAGGGGACACACGCGCAAATCAGATACATCATCGTACTTTAATTGGCTTGGCAATTAATTAAAACGAGTGATCTGTAAGTATATAATCACTTTCTCCAGTATTAATTAAAATGGATAGACCTCGACTGACGACAAGTGTACTTTTATTTGATAGTGTCAACGAGCCAAAACTGAAGCTAATTATTATCCGACACTCGATAGCATATTTTTTTTTATTCCCCAATCTGAATAAGTCAGCCGATTTATTGACAAAAAAAAGTTTTAATAATCACTGAACGAGATTGAGTGGATGTGGACTTGTTTCCCAATGCCACTGACCTGGCACTGATTGATCGATTGGTCTGTTATACATTGTTCCATTTGTTGTCAATTTTTTTTACTAACGCTTAAGTACTTACCATTTATCAGTTCCGTGCTAAATCCAAAATCGGCCAATTTGAGCCGATTTTCGGAGACAAGCAAAACATTCTCAGCCTTGATATCGCGATGAACAAAACCCAAACTGTGCTGGAATTCAGAACAAGAATAAGACAAGATTAAAAAAAAAAAAGCAAACGCAAGCCAGAAGTTGAAAATAATTCAATTCCCATTCAATTGTCAAACAATGGAGGTAACAAACACATACAACACATCTTGTGGGTATTAGCAGACGACACGATGCTATGTTGTGAATTGTTATCATTGTCGAGCAGGAAAGCTTTACTTTTCAGAATACTTACCATATGTTTAACAGCTAAAAGCAATTGCTTGTACAATGGCGATGCATGAATCTCTCTAAGTGGTCCATTCTGTGTGATGTGGTTGTACAACTCACCGCCCCGCACCCATTCGGTGACCAGATAGACACGACCAAGGGTTTCAACAACCTCAAATAGCCTAAGATTGAGTCTCGTATAGTATACACATGTATGCACAATACATGGTGGGCTTGTGCGATAAATCCGATATGATATGTATGTCTACTTACCTTAGTATATTGGGATGATGAACACACTCGAGAGTGGCGACTTCTCTGGACAGCATCCGGAGGGCTCTGGCATCAAGACCACCCCTGTCAACTACTTTGATAGCAACTTTGTCTGCAAAATTACAAAGTAATATTTTTCTGGTTAGAGAAGCATTTGGAAATGATAAAGGGAAGAGAAATTGTTATACATATGTATCCTCTTCTTTGGTGCTGTGAGATGCAAGTTAATGGGATTACATCGTCGGAAGATTTACATTGTTATTCGTTTAGAATGACAACAGAGTGGCATGTGTTCGGCTGGACGCTTCATGTTGCATAATACATATGTCTTTCCGTATAGAAATGAAGTTACGGGTAGGTTAGGTTAGGTTGAGTAGGGTGTGAGCTCATCACATTGGACTAGGCACCATATTGGGCCCATCGCCATCCCTGGAAACTTTAACGGTCAAGACACCTAAACCACTTCGCCCAAACAATTAATTTCCCAGCAAAACCTGAAAATTGTTTTAATTTTGTTTACGAGGCCAACCCCCTCCAAATTGTCGAAGAAGTATCTTCCAAGGTATTTCCTCCTGTACCGAGCAACAGCTTGACATTCACAGAGAGGAGATGAGTTTATATCCAACCATCTCTGATCTGCCCTATTTTAATTTTCTCGACAATGATTTTCTCATTAAGTGGAAGCTCTGCTCCGGTTTTGGCCAGAGCATCAGCCTTTTCGTTACCCTCAATATCACAGTGTCCGGGTACCCAACATAATCTGACTTGGTTCTGCGCGCATAATGCTCTGGGCATTGTGCGGCAGCTCCTGACTAAGTCTAATTTGGTAAAAGATACATAAACGCCTCAAGTGCAGCTGTGGATGTGGTGCGTAAAGCAAAAGTAAGGGCAGTGCAGGCTGTTCTTTGTACCCTGGTTAAACCATCCCGTATATATAATTTATTTGTGACTTTCCACCAAACAAGAGCCCCATATAGGATAGGACTAAATCCCAACTTTTTTCTGCTGTTCTCTTACAGATGAAGAGAGCATTATGAGCCTTACGGACTCTTTCCTGAACATAAAGTTTCCAATTCAATTTTTTATCCAGGACCGTAGATATCTTTGCGCTTTGCGAAATGGAAAGCTCCACCCCACCCATCCTGGGTAGTTTGAAGGGTGGTATCTTGTATTTTGTACTAAAAAGTACTAGTTCTGTCTTTTCCGGGTTGACACGAAGTCCACACCCTTCAGCTCACTTTTTGAGCTTATTGAGGGCTGATTACATGGTTTCACTCAATGTGTTCATTGAGTTTGCCTCGAACTAGAATCGCCACATCATCCGCATAAGCGGCTACGCTAAACCCTGCGCTACTGAGTTCTTTAAGTATATCGTCTATGACAAGAACCCCAGAGAAGGGGAGAGATGACCCCTCCCTGGGGAGTGCCTCTAGTAACCGATTTTCTTATTGAACTATGTCCGAGAGTGGAATTGATATTTCTGGTGACCAGCATCGTGCAAAGCTAATAACGTCAGGGTAGAGGCAATGATGCTATGATCTACATTTATCCTTTCCAAAGCGCGTTTGATTGCCTCTACCCGGACGTTATTGAAAGCCCCCTCAATGTCTAAGAAGGCAGCTAATGCAAATTCCTAATGCACTTCCTTTGCAAATGTCTAGCGCTAGCAAGAGCCAGATTGCGCGCACTGAACCAACCATTCTTTGACGACCTTTTGGCATAGGGGATTTCGTCCCGGGAGATTTTGGGAAAAGAGAAGAAAAAAAATTAGAGATTATGTCCAGCGGGCGCAGTAGCGCAGTGGTTAGTGTGCTGGACTACAGTGCGAGGGATCCCAGGTTCGATCACCGGAAAACACACAAATTACATCTTAAAGTTTTTTCTACTGCGCCACCTCTAGCGAACGTCTGACAAACATCCTAGACCTAGAGTATGACTGTCATGAAAAAGCTTCTCAATTCAGCCGTTCGGACTCGGCATAAAATTGCAGGTCTCTTCCATTCGTCCCAAAAATAGAAACTCACACAAAACGAATGGTTGCGAGAAGCTAGGCCTTGAATGTCTACCCGCCTGTTGCGCCACCTATTTATTTTTTTGATTGATTATGTCCAATAAGCGATTTTGAAAAAGGGGATAACGTAGGGATCCCATGTATAACAATAACATTTTATTCTATTCTGGATTTTAAAATTTTCCAAATTGAAGGAGAGGATCTATTAAAACTGGTATCTTCTAACAATGGTTGGCATTTTGGACAAATAATTCAAGCAATAAATCTTTGAAGATTATTCTACTGATGCGGACATATGTACACAATAAAATATTATAAATCCTTTCTTGTCTGTAGAAAAATTAATTTAAATAAAGCTTCTTCAAGAAATACCCTTTCCTTTATTAAGGGTAACTACGATAATAAGATGGATATGTAAGGATGGCTATTGTGCTAAACTTAAAAAGACGGCTTCAAGGAACAAAACCAGCAATGTTAATGTTTTTATTTTTATTTCAAGAATGTTTCTTGTTTGGTTCCTTTCTCGAGCTTGTACAGCTCAATGTGCATAATTAAAGCAATAAATTAAAAATTTGAATATTTGAAAATGTTCTCATTTCCTTCAACTTGTTGTTTATATTTTAGTTTACTTTAACTCTGCTGTTTCCATTCAGGACGTAATTTCGTTTAAAAACTTCGATAACTCACAAAAAGTCGACAGCTTGAACACATTGTATGGCATTAATAATTTTAATTCTCATTAATTTACAAAGCTAAATATTGGTAGTTAATTTCCCTTTCCCCTTCTTCAACATAATTAAATCCACGGCGCTGCTAAATAATCAACCAACTTATTTAGTCGTTATTTATTATTATTCCAAAGATACCGCAAATAGTTCCATGTTTCAACTCCTTGCCGAAATATAGTAATTAAATCGCCGTCCGACAACATTTTGCGTGCAAGTAATCTCAATATTTGAAAGCAGATATAACGTAAATTAAATTTCTCCTTCTTTCACCAAACTAATGTTTACCGAAAACACTGAATAATTATCAATAATAATAATTAGTTGCGTATCGTGCAGAAACTTAACGAGTTTAGAGCTTTCTTATAATTAACTAAGTTCATACAAACGCTGACTATAAATAACCAACCAGTACGAGTTAAGGTATCCATGGTGGCTAACTACAACTAAATTTCATATTGTAACTGTAATGACTTGGCATTTTGTATCTATCTGTCTACTAATAGTTTTTTGAGTCACATGCAAAAGACTGATTATGAAAATATTCATGTTAGTATGTACGTTTCGTACAAAAAAAAAAAAAATAGCGAAATGATATGGAGTAAGAATGGTAATAGAATACCTAGGACGCTGAGGACTGGGCAAAATCCACAACTTGTCGTTCCTTCCCGCGGGCGCCCGTCTGAAAATGGCTAACCAGCTTGTATGGTTAGTGTCAGCCAAGGATTTATGCTTACGCTTTAATCGTATGTCGTGATCCATTAGTTTGTGGTGGGAGAAAACCCTTAAATCGTACCTGATACCAGAGGTGGAGAGAGCGCATAGCAAACCGTGCCTCTGGTTGCAATCGGCCGGAGGTAAAACCGGCTATTAACGAGCTCCTTCAGACGCCCAGGCAAGGTCTGTCGTATCCCTGTTGCCTTACCCCGGTATATCGGCTCTGCCGGGATGGACCTTCTCTTCCGACCTACTCGTGGGAACAACATTCAAATTTTCAAACATGCAAAACACTAAAAACAAGAACGAAAACCAAACAAACCGACCTAAACTAACTAGACAAGACGACCCGACCCAACAAACCCAGGACAAACGAGACGACCAACACACAACCAGCGATTCGGACCTACTGACGACAACTCTCCCCATCTTCAAGAACCTCAATATTGGAGGTGCGGAGGAAGTATCCCAATCCTCATCCACACCTGCCAACATTGGATCTGAGACTGAGGACGAATTGCTGGGCGACACGGAATCTGAGGACAACACCCTGAAACCACGCGCCGTCTCTGAGGCGACAAGAAAGCGCAGTAACTACAGGGCCTCTAAACGATTCCTCAAAAAGTTTTCTGAGAGAGACCCATCCTCTATCAACGATAGAGACAGGGCCTTGATCAGGAAACACAAAAGGGCAATAAAGAGCTACGAAAATCTGGGGGCTTATAAACCCAAAGAAGCTACAGCTCCGAAAAAGCCAAAAGAAACCGCAGAGAAGGGGGTACAGGACAAATCCAAAGGTCACCCTAACAAGGCAACCAAGGAACAGTCCAAAACCTCAAAGACTTCCAGCAGAGTCTCCACAGGCACGAAAGCCGGAACCTCGGGCACCTCATCCAAGAGGCAACGGTCAGAGGAGGAGATCAAAGAAAGTCGACCAAAGAGGACAAAGGGCTCAACAAGCCTGGACAACACTCCGAGCGACCTCATTGCAGCAGTCATTGACGAACAAGATCCCGATGGCAGGATCACGGCTGAGCGCTGGCTGCTTGCGGAAAAAGAAATCCTCAAGGCTATAATGGTCAATATTCAAAAGGGCGGGCCGGAATACGCCTTTGATGGAGCCGGATGGCACAGAGGAGTCAAGGTAGTAGGATGCAGCGACAGACAGACCCTTGAGTTTCTCTCCAAAACCATCGCCAGTTTTGGCGAACTGTGGGAGGGAGCCAAACTTAAGGTGTTACCAAAGTCCGCACTACCACTACGACAGAAAGTGAAGCTGTGGATACCACCCCCCTTCGATAAAGAAGAGGACGAGAACATCGTGGTGCTCCTCGCAGGCCAAAATAAGAGCGTTGGCATAAGTGAATGGGTTAAGGTCTATTCCAGAAGAAGTGGTGACGGCAAGGAGCTCTGCTTTGCAATTAACCAGACCTCTGCGAATACCCTAAAGAAGACCCCAGACGGTAAGCTTAGGTTTGGACTGGGTGCCGTAAGGGCACGACTGATAGACGATGAAGAGCCAAAGGCCGCAAAAGCTGCTGGTGGTGCAAATTAATTTGCATCACTGTAAAGCAGTAACCTACGACCTAATGCTGTTCATGTCTGAGGTAAGTGTGGACGTGGCACTAATTCAGGAACCTTGGATTTTCAAAAACAAAATTCAAGGTCTGAATTCCGCACACTACCATCTATTCCACACCAAAGAAGAAGGTAAAGTTAGAAGCTGCATACTAGTTAGAAAGACTATCGCTAATATATTTTTTCTACACAGGTTCAGCAATGGAGACACAGTGGCTGTAAAATTCGAGGCTCCAGGTAAGAACCTTATCCTCGCCTCAGTTTACATGCCACATGAAGAAGAAAATCCACCACACGATACAGTCCGTGAACTAGTGGACTACGCTGACACACGGAACACATCGATAGTGCTGGGTTGCGATGCGAACGCCCACCATATACTGTGGGGCTGTACGGACACAAATAAAAGGGGTGAGTCTTTGTTTGAATATATTATTTCTACAAATCTAGTTTTGTGTAACAGGGGAAACCATCCCACTTTCCAAAATAGAAACAGGGAAGAAATTTTAGACATAACTCTTAAAAGTAATAACGAACAAGTCAGGGTAGAAAACTGGAGAGTCTGTCCGGAGAACTCCTTCTCGGATCACAGTAGAATACTCTTTACAGTAAACCTACATCCCAAGACACACCGCATCTTTAGGAACCCTAGGAAAACGAATTGGGCAGACTATGCGAAAACGATTAGGGAAAAGATACAACATCCAAAAGATGAGAATCTCACTGACACCCACTCAATCGACAACGCAGTCCAATTAATCACTGAAAACATGCACAAAGCCTTTGTTAAACATTGTCCCAGCTCTCGCAATCGCAAACCCAAAAAGGCGACTTGGTGGACCAGCGAGCTCAAAAAGCGGCGAACTACTGTGAGACAACTGTTTAACAAAGCAAGACAGAGTAGAACAGAAGAAGACTGGACTACGTATAGATCCGAACTTAATCTGTATACTAGAGAAATTAGGAAAGCTAAATTCGAATCCTGGAACATGTTCTGCGAATCCATGGAGAGTACAAGTGAGGCTGCCAGACTACGTAAAGTATTATCCAAAGACCCCACGGTCCCAGGATATATTAAACGTGCTGATAACTCTTGGACAGAGTCTAGTCAACAAACACTACAACTCTTAATGGACACGCACTTTCCGGAGTCCAGTGAAATCACCAGGTATGAGAACAATAACACTCCTACCCCATCAGGTACTGAACCGGAAGTAGCCACGGAAAATATTATAACAGAGCACACAATCGCTTGGGCAGTCCACTCGTTCAACCCCTACAAATCAGCGGGACCAGACGACGTCATCCCAGCAATGATGCAACATGCTCTCAGTGTAATACTGCCATGGCTGAAAGTAATCTTCAAAAGCTGCATAAGGCTCTGCTACATACCGCAAAGCTGGAAAGAGGTAAAGGTGATATTTATTCCTAAAGCAGGAAAGCATATGCACTGCACCGTAAAAGATTTTAGGCCGATAAGCCTCTCCTCGTTTCTCTTAAAAACACTGGAGAGAATAATCGACTCATACATAAGGGATCTACTCAATGAACATAACCTATGTAGCACTCAACACGCCTACCTCAAAGGTAAGTCCGTGGAAACAGCTCTGCACGAAGTTGTGTCAATCATTGAAAAAGGTTTATACCATAAAGAATTCACTCTGGCAGCATTTTTGGACATTGAAGGAGCATTTAATAATGTTAAAACAGTGGCCATAAAAACAGCGCTCGAAGACCTGGGAGTGAAACAAGAGATTACAAATTGGATTTACGAAATGCTTAACAGCAGAGTAATTAACTCAGAAATCGGAGAGAGCAACATAAGGAGAATAGTGACCAGGGGTACTCCACAAGGGGGCGTCATATCTCCTCTCCTGTGGCTCCTAGTGGTCAATAAGATCCTTACGGCTCTAAAGATAAAAGGGACAAAAATTGTAGCATACGCAGACGACATTGTAATCCTAATAAGTGGAAAGTATCTACCCACTATTAGCGAACTCATGGAAGCGGCTCTAAAGGAATTATCCTCGTGGGCAGGACCAAACGGCCTCGGAGTAAATCCAAGCAAAACCGAAACTGTCCTATTCACTAGGAGAAGAAAAATCGAGAAATTCGATCTGCCGAAGTTGAACGGTATTCGTCTGAAACTTTCCTCAGAAGCCAAGTATCTGGGTATCATCCTGGACTCTAAACTTACTTGGAAACGCAACACAGAAGAACGGGCAAAGAAAGCACTCTACGCATGCAAGAAAACCTTTGGTAAACGCTGGGGTATGCGCCCTTATATAATCCATTGGATGTATACGGCAATTATAAGACCCATACTTACTTATGGATCCATTGTATGGTGGAAGGCAATAGAAAAGGTAACCTATCTCAATAACCTATCCAAGGTACAGAGATTGGCATGCATCGGAATAACGGGAGCAATGAGATCAACACCTCAAGCCGGGCTGGAGATGATTCTAAATCTTCCACCTCTAAGCGAATACATTTGCAGCATGGCAGCCAAGGGAGCCCTCCGCCTAAAGGAGGCAAAAACCTGGAAGCACAGCTCCTATGGGCACGGTTCCATAATTCAAAAATACTTGAGTACTGATCTGGCTAGAAAAACGGACTACATGATTCCGTACCAGAGTTTCAACAAAAACTACTCTACCTACATACCCCAAAGACAGGATTGGATTACTAACACGCACGCAAGCGTACAAGAAATTCACATCTACACTGACGGGTCAAAAATGGAAGTAGGCACAGGTGCCGGAGTATTCTGCGAGTCCCTAGGTATAAGGGACTCGTACAAACTGCCAGATGAATGCAGTGTCTTCCAAGCTGAAATAGTCGCCATCGACAAGGCAGCAAGTACCATATCTACAAAGAATCTCGACCCTTCCAAGATTACAATCTTCGTAGACAGTCAGGCGGCCATCAAAGCACTAGACAGCGCAACTATCAAAGCAAAGACAGTCAAGGACTGTCAAAGAGCCCTAAACAAAATAGGCGAGAAACACAAGGTCACGCTCTGCTGGGTTCCCGGACATAGTGACATTGATGGAAATGAAAAAGCAGACGAGCTAGCAAGAACTGGGTCGGAGCTTGATGCAGTAAATATCATTGCATCAATAGACATCCCAATTAGTGTAGCAAAAAGAAATATTGACCAAAAATCAAGGGAAAAAATTAACACCACCTGGTCTAACAGACACGACTGTGTTATATCCCGTAGCCTTTGGCCAAGAATTGACGAAAAAAGAACAAGGTGTTTTCTGAAAATGAATAAACGAGATATTCGAATCTTAACAGGTGTACTGACAGGCCACTGTACCATCGGTACCATGGCCACAAGACTGGGCATTAACTCACCAGACTACTGCAGGAGCTGTCAAGACATAGAGGAAACGGAGACCATCAAGCACCTGCTCTGCGAATGCCCAAACCTCCAAACCAGTCGACTCCGATACATGGGAGACAGACTTTTCGGAGACCTAGAGGACATAGTGCAGGTACCACTGACGAATACAATCAGGTTTGTTAAAAGTACGGGATGGTTCACTTAGTAGTCCCACCCCGCCAAGGAACAACTCCTAGAAACCAGGTAAAGTGTTTATGCATGTTTTTTGTGTTGTCCAATAAAATGAAAATTTTTAATCCACGACCAAAAACCAAGGGATCACAATGGACCAAAAGGCCCCCGTGAAAGCACAGCACTCTTAAAGCTGTGCACTTCCCTCATACCTAACCTAACCTAACCTAGGACGCTATCGTGTTTTCAACAGTCTAAAAGAAACATTTAGAAAAAAGTTTAATTGAAATCTGTACAGGAGTTTTCGCGCTTTGATAATATTACCTCAAAGAAAATTCCTACAGTTTTATATTTATGAAGATTGTCTTCAAAATTGAACCAGCAGGCAATTTCAAGTTAATAAGTTTAGAGGGTGTTACTCAAATTTGACTTGCAAGAATAATGTAAGCAACAGCCTACCTGTCAAGATAAGTAAAAGCCTTTAAAAATTATTATTGGCAAGGCCCATTGTCTATAAACAAATATAAATCTAGGTACCGACAGTGAGCGTCAAAAGTGAGTGAACACCAACGCTCTTTTAAATTTTCTTAAGGGTCTTGAAAAAGTTCTTAAAACCAGCAATCTGTAAAAAGTTTGATATCGAAATAACAATAACAAAACGAATTTCATTTTGAGAGGATAAAATACTTTTAGGTATTTAAGAAAATAGTTTCCAAACTTCAAAGACAAATGAAACAAGTAAAAGTGTTATCGGCCTGGCGAAGCTTTGATACCCTCCACTGAATGTACTGCTACAGCTACACGCATGTGTCTAATATTGGTTTTGTATGGGAGGTAGCAGAACTACTTGACCGACATAGATAATTTTTTAATTCCAACTTGACAATGGTAAAAACAAGTCCTCTCACAAAATTTCATTTGCCTAGTTCAATTCGTTTGGACGCTATTGTGCTTTCAACAGACAGAAATACAGACAGACAGACAGACGGACATGGCTAAATCGATTCAGAATGTGATCCTGATTCAGAATATATATACTTTATAGGGTCTCCGGTGAATCCTTCTTGGCGTTACAAAAGTAATGACAAAGTGAATATACCTTCCTTCCTGTGGAGGGTATACAAATCATTAGTGTTCACTCACTTTTGACGCTCACTGTATGTAGGTGCAGGGTGGGCCATCTAGTGGTTTCTTTTAAATCATAGGGTATTATGACACTGACAGCAGTATTATACCTCCGCGGAACGAAATGAGTCGGTTTACGCTTGAACAATGTTGGGAAATATGGAAAAAATTTTGGCCGAAATCAAGCACCCACCGCACCTGCTGTACGCGGCTACGTTAACAAACAAAACTGCTGCATATGGGCCTCGGAAAACCCGCACCTTATTGGGTGGTATGCATAAAAAAGTATTTACTTCAAGTAAAAGGTTTAAGTACATACTGAAAGGTAGAAGTGGAAGTAGTAGTAGAAATTGAAGTAGTTCAATATTTACTTCGTTTCGGTTGCTTAAAAAAAAGTTTTACTTGATTGCAAATACTTTAAGTGAATACTGCGTTCATTCAAGCAAATAGGTAAAGGGTCCGCAAATAACTTTTTTTTTTTTGAAAATGCTATAAAAAAAACTACTGAATATTTTCTCAAATTTATTTTTTTATTTGAAAGTCCTATCCCTCTGGGTAATAATGGAAAATAATTTCATTCAAATCACTATTGGTCCAATTTTTAAGCACATTATCGATTGTGTGCAGCTGTATTTCACCAATGGCTTCACGAATATTGTCCTTTAAAGCGTCAATTGTCTCTGGCATGTCGGCGTAACACTTATCTTTTACGGCACCCCACAAATAATAGTCCAACGGTGTCAAATCGCAGCTCCGCAGTGGCCAAACGACATCAGCTCTGCGGCTGATAATGCGATCTTCAAAATGAGGGCGCAAAACATCGAGTGTAGCTTCGGCTGTGTGGCACGTAGCGCCGTCCTGTTGAAACCAAATGTTGCCAATATCCTCCTCTTCAATTTTTGTGAACAAAAATTCGTTCAACATGGCCCGATAACGATCGCCATTGACTGTAACGGCCACTCCTTGCTCATTTTCGAAGAAAAATTGCCCAATTATGCCTCTGGACTAAAGTCCGCACCAAACAGTGACTCGTTTTGGGTATATCGGCTATTTTTGGCTTCTCATGCTTTGGTTTATCGATGAGGATGCCAGTTTCTTTCACTTTTTTCACAAGATAACGAACATACGGAGCTGACGGTGCTTCTCTTCTTCCAAAATCCGTACGCAATTTTCGCACACATTCTGCAACATTACCATGATTTTCAAAGTAATGTCGCAATATTTCCCAGCGTTGTTCAAGCGTATACACAACCATATTCGTTCAGCGGAAGGATAAAACTAATTATCTGTCAAATCAGACATGAGCTAAGTGTTACCATTCGCGAATTAAGCACTAGTTGAAAAAAAAAAACGTTAGATGGCGGACCCTTTATGTAGATTTTCCAAAATGTGTCACTTTAATTTTAGCTTCGAAAGTAGCTACAACGTTGAGTGGTGAAGAACATTCATACGCTTTGAACTGCTTAGTAGTTGGTCCAGTATCTCTAATTTTCGAAGGACTTGCTTGGGACTTGATATAATTCCAAGTATTTTCATCGAGAATATTATACTTGGAGCCCGAATCAATCAGCATCTCAACTAAAACATTCGCTACATTAACACAAACAAAAATCCTTCAAAATTGTTAAGTGCCAACAAAGGCTTTTGAGAGCAAGATAAATCTTATCGTCTTCCTCATCAATCTTGCATTATAGTGTCTTCCTCATTGGATTGTATAGAATTCACACCATGATGAGCTCTTTTCTTGTTACTATATCTCTCTTCTTCATCTTCTTCATTCGAGTTACTTGATTGTAAAGCAGTCACATTATAATGTTGCCTTTTCTTCTGATTGTACCTGGTTGTCAATAGGTCTGCTGTCAACAGGCGAGCGATGTTTTCCAACTCGACATTTCCGGGAAAAGTGTCCTTTCTTCTTACATATATTACATAAAACATTTGTGGCTGGACAATTTCGGTCTGAAGCATAATGACCTCGTTCACCACAAGGGAAACATTCCACATAAGATGTGTTTCGCTTATTTTGAACATATATATACATAGTTTATTAAATTTGCAGTTGGATTCGACGAAATTTGATTGTTCTCGAAGTTTACAGACTCATTTTCGGAAATACAATTTAAGACTTCTGCAAAGTTCATTTCTTTTTGTAAAAGACGCTGACGTAGTTTAGGAGCAGCTAATAAAATAGTTTTGTCAATTACAGAAATTTCCCTGCTTTCTAGCTCAGTTTTTCCAAATTCACATTTTGTAGAGTGTTGATGAGCTCTCATTAAAAATTTCTACAATGTGTGTGAAAATGTACCTTTGGTCCATCGTGGTTAGTACATATTCAATGGACATAGGTTACAATTTTCGGTTTGAAAATATTCTGATTGAAAGGTTAAATAAGATTTACTAAAGTCAATTTACTTCCTGTATGAATAATATGACAAAAAGTCAAGAATTAAATAAGTCTGCATCACCTCTACAGACATTTTTGAAGGCTACAATTATGACAGTAGATAATTTTACAGTTATTTTGAAATAAATTACATAGTTACTTCTTGTTCTCCATCTCAAAAGAAATCTTGAACTTGGCGTAAACAAAAATCACCCCCTAAAATTACATAGTGCCTAATACATACCTATCCCTACAGAGGATTTATTATTTAGGTACTAGCAGACCCGGCGATCTTAGTCTCACTCCAATTTAACGGCTCAGATCAACTCCGGAGTGATAACAAAACACAGATAGCTAGTTCAAATTTCAATGTGATTTATTTGAATGGAATCGAAATCAGTAGAGAGCGATATGATAAACAATCACCCCTATTCCCGTTGGCGTTTGTCGTATACGACTCATGTTTCGTGTCGTTGTAAAACGATGTGCAGATTTTTGTTTTAACTTTTGTTAACAGTTTTGTTTTGTTTTCTATGTGTTCGCCATTATTTCAATTCATTTGTTTAAAAAATGTTACAAAATTCGACTAAAAAATGAAGTGAAATACGAGTCGTTTATGACAAACGCCAACGGGAATAGGGGTGAATGTTTTTCGATTTGTTTTCTGGCGCAAAAACAAACAAACAAACAACGAAGAGGTTTGCCAATACTCGAACAGGCAACGTACAGCTGACCATGCGAAAAACAAGGAAATTTGAGACTAATCCAACAGACTTCAAACTTGTGATTTATTATTTGTCAACGCAAAAGCCTATCGAACGCGGAGCTGGAACTGGAATAAAAGATCAGTTGGAATAATCGGAATTCGTGGGATAAGGTCTTCCTCTCCTTTGAATTTGCCCTTGATAATCGTTGCCTGAATCATCAGTTTCTTGACGGACAACCGCGTACCGTTGCCTAATTTGGGATAATTCCGATTGAGCAACATGATTATAATCTATCCCACCTTCAGCTGTACCTAAATTATGCGGCGGAGTTCCTGGCACATCAATCGAGTTCAGAAATTCCGTAGGATAGTTGGTCGCTTCATCCTCGTCGGTCACGCTATCAGCGGATTTGTACGCATGCAGTACTCTAGTAAATTGATTTTGAATAATGAAGTTCAAGGTATCGACGTCCTTGCTTATTCTTTGCTGGTAGTATTGCCCGTTCACTAATCTAATCGATATTTTTTAAATTTTGTGCAATGTCGGGGAACACTTTGGTGATAAGTCCCTCCTTCGACGATGTGAACTCGCAAAGATTTGCCGGGAACGATATCAATCCAGTCGAAACAGCAACGAGAATTTGGCAATTGCCAAGCGCCAGCAGTTGCCTCGAGAATTCAGCAGACGATGGGTCGTTCTGTCGTCAAATTCAACTTCTTGACATGCCGCCGCAAAGACGACGATTTCTGGCATGCATTAAGTTCATCGGCAGCAGTAGATTTCGGGATGACGGAAAGCGTTTGGCAAAAATCTCCTGAGAGCAATATTATTGCCCCACCAAATCATCTCGCATCACCTCGAAAATCCTTCATCGTTCGGTCAACTGCCTCCAAAGCTCGTTTATGCGCCATCGTTCATTTATCCCAAATGATGACTTTTGCATTCTCGCATATTTTTTATATATTTTTATTTATTTATGTAGCTAATACAATACAATGAAATTTTTGATTCTCGCGAAGCCATAGGGCTTATCAAAATTTCGATGTCGCCGAATTCTTGGTCATTGTGCACGTTGCCTTGTCCACCGTGAGAAGATTCATCGGCAGCTTCAAAGCGGAATGTGCAGTTCGATAAAATGTCTTTTATCACAATGAATTTCACAATTGTCCGAAATTTTCCAAGTTTCACAACGAATTTTCCACCTTTACATTGTCCAAAATCATAAAATCATGCGATAAAATGCAAAATTTTGTCGAAAAACAGTTAAAATTTTTCGCGATTTTCCGGAATTTTCTATTTTTCCATTCGGAAAGTCATTCCGGAAAAATTGCACACAAAATTCCATACAAAAAATTAATTTTCGATTTTTCCAATTTCCCGACTTTAACGGAAGATTTTCCCAAAATTTTCTTTCGTAAAAACCTTCTCCTGGCAATTTTAGTAACACATATGGACTTCAACGGCTCAAATAATTTCAACACACGTTCAATGCAGCAGGGATATGTGGACTTACCGAATACGAGCAATCTATAATATTCGACCTGCTCATCGCGGCAAAATTCTTTAAATTTTTCTTCTCTAAAGGACGATTCACATGAGAGCGACCAACTACCCACGAACGAACGAATACTCGCGAGTTTTGACAGTCCGTTCACATGAGCACTTTTCATGGACGCGGCAGTTCGCGAATTTCAGCCATCAGTTTCTACCACCAATTTCTAATTTGAGGTTAAGTTCGAACTAATGATTTATTCGTTAGTTTGTGAGAAGCGGTTTAATTATGTGGATTGTAAATAAACTTTGGCAATTCGCGCCGAGGGTGTTTTCTTTCGCAACAAAAAGTCTAAAATTCCAAATTTTGCTCTTTAAACTCTTTAATTATCGTAATCTTGGAATAGAATGTGTAATTTTCTGTTCATAAATGCATCAGAAGTGATTTATTCGTATTTCATCTATTCGTTCATTCGCTCTCATGTGAATGGTCCTTAACAGTGTAATATATTGTCAAAATGACACCAATTATGAATTGCTCAAGTTCTCTATTTAGTCGACTAAAAATAGTGTTGCTTCCCCTTCGTGATAAGTCACAAAAGTTCGTAAAATTTGCAAAATAATAATAATAATGATAATAGGTGGCGCAACAGGAGGGTGACACCCAAGGCCTAGCTTCTCGCAACCATTCGTTTTTGTGTGAGATTCTATTTTTGGAACGAATGGAAGTGACCTACAATTTTATGCCGAGTCCGAACGGCTGAATTGAGAAGCTTTTCATTGACTTGACAGTCATACTCTCGGATGTTTGTCAGACGTTCCCGAGAGGTGGCGCAGTAGAAACAACTTTCAGATGTAATTTGTGTTTTTCCGGGGATCGAACCTGGGATCCCTCGCACAGTAGTACAGCACACTAACCACTGCGCTACTGCGCCCACAAAATTTGCAAAATGGATTCACTTATCATTTCGGACTTTTTTATATTTGTAATTTTGCGGGACTTTCCGGGACAAATCTGTAAATGAAGGACATTTTGCCGGCAGTTTATGATGCGGCCATGTGAAATGCGGGACTATATTCGAACAACTGAAAAAAAAGTTGAGCCAAATCCTAGGCCAAATCTGCCCAGTTGTTCTCAATTTTTCCAATTTCCCAACTTTTTCGGAGGGGTTTCCCAAAAGTTTCTTTCAGAAGAACCTTCTCCTGGAAATTACGAACCCAGTCCCAGTTGTTCTCAATTGATGAATTACTGTATATTTTTTACACCATTTTTATATATAGATTTTGGCTTTCAGTTTTTGTTATATACCTAGGTAGACTTGCTATATACCTACTATAAATATTATTTAAGTTGACTTTGCATGTTTATAAACAAAAATTAATCGTTCGATTGCATGCGAGCAGGGTCTTTACAAATAATCTAAAATTAAAATGGGTTTGTTATTCGTCATTTAAAAAAAGTCACAGTGACATGATATTTACTTATTCCGTGTGTGGCAATTATATGGACGTATATTTAGGTGATGGGTTTTTTTTTCGAGAATATAAATCGAATTGAATAAATTTAGAAACACTGTACAAATTGACAGGTCTAATGATGTCAACTATACATATAAGAAATAGCCACTACATCAATCAATATAAACTACATACCATGCAAAGCGAAATAAAACGTAATGTCATTTCGCTTTTATTGGTCAACAAGTTTATAAAACCGTAAAATTCAACGGACTGCATCTGTCAGTCTGTCAGCCTATTTAACATTCATAAGTGCGATGTACTTGGAATATGTAGATTTGAGTTCTAAGCTTAAATTTTTTTTTCTTAACAACGATTTATTTTTAATTTCGTTAATCTCGGTACTTACCTCGCGTCAACTGATGGACGGCAAGTTTGACTTTTGAAAAGTTTCCACGTCCGATATCGCCGCAAAATCTGTATAGACCGACACGCCTTCCGAGGGCCACCTGAAAAAGGTAAAACAAAATTCCTTAATTAATTAGTTACGCTCAGAAAAATTTCGTAAATATTCTTCTTCAAAGTATACCCAACCTCAACAATCAGACCTGAAACTTTTGGTGGAATTATGGACCTATTGGTCCAAACACACATGCATTTCTTTCTCAGCAGAATTGACCCCCTTTGGCGGTGAACTAATGAGCCAGAGGCGACTTGCTGCCATCATAAATTAGTCTTCTCAACCGATACCAATTACACTGGGCTAGACAGGAGGGAGAAATTCTAAAGGATTTATTGTCGTCACCACTTGTTTCTTTTGAAAAATCGACTGCATTTCGTAAAAAAAAAGTTTTCCAAGCTCATGGAACATTCACATTAATGGAATCCCATTCAGAAGAACTTGCTCCAGCACGAGCATCACGACCGTACCAAGTTACATTATCGTCGACTATACACGGTCTTTTAGGAAACAGAACTTTTCCAACTGTGTGTATGTGTGTTTGCGGAGGCGGAAAAGTCGTTAATTACAAAAACCTATAATACACCCTCGTCTGTGCTCACACCCGCCCCAAAGCTTCGTAAATTTTGCATAATTGAAAACAGTTGCCAAAGAGTCTCTTTCAATTTGGATCCCATCGGCTGCCTACACTGTGCCGTGCCATGTAGATTCGTTGTGGCGGGACTTGATGTTAAAATTACGTCCATGACCAAGGTTAAGGACTTAAGTCAGGGGGCGGTTTAGGGTTTTAAACGGATAGGCAAATATTTTACCAAAGCGATTGGATTGCTTAGCTATTTCGGAGGTGATTCCAAGCCATACAATGTGTTTTTCCAAAGGGATTAGTTCCGATTATTTAGTATCTGCGCCAGCTGAAAAGCAGTTACGAAATGTGTATTGTACAATACAAGTACATATACCTACCCAACAACAGGGATGATTTAGTGGTAATTAATAAGTGGGGAAGATATTGAGAAATTGTATACCCACGCTTGGTAAATAGAGATAGAAAACCGGCGGCACTACTAACAGCGTATTATTGAATTAAATTTAGCATAACAATGCTGTGCCGAATTTACAAATGGCTGTCATTTGGAATTTCAGTCCACCATATCAGTAAAGTTTTGAAGGCGTTGATACTTTGATACCCACCTGTTTTCGGCGTCTAGGATTTTGTTGCTGCGTAATTTTGACTATCGACACTAAAGAAGAATAATGATTTGGTGTCAAATTAATTGTCTCATAGCACAATAAATATTCAATTCATGCAGATAATTGTTGGTCCGAAGGAGATGAATTTATTTACACATGACTTATATATTTGAGATTAGGAATATGTTCTACTCCAAAAAAACTCCTAAGCAATCAATATTTGGTGTTTTTTTTTATTGCTGCACGTTTTGGGATGTTCTGACTCCTTTTTGGTCTCCCTAGCCATGTGCATGTTGGTTGAGGTATAGACCGCTTCACGCGGAACGAATGTAGTGCAGATGCATCCATAGTTGATAAAGTTTTAAATGTTGGAATGCGATACGTTTGACAGTTCGCAATTTAAATTAAAAACTATGATATCAGAAATATATTTCATGTTTGAGATTTAAATGTAAGTTGTGAAATTTCTATTAGGTATATGAGTAACTAGCTTTTGCCCGCGGCTTCGCTCGCGCATTCCTCAGGATTTGGTACACAGATATTCCTTCACAGTCAGTTAGTTCCCTCTTTTATTTTTATATACCGCGTAGAAAACCTACCTAAGATAGTACCTAAGGAGAATCTCTGAAAAATGTGTTTAATGCCCTATTGGAGAAAACAGTTCAAAGATTATATGATCAATATTTTTGTTAGTGAAGCGCTGGCATCTCAACACAGATCATACTATAGCAGATTGAGTCACAATCTATGGGACAAAACATATTTCTTTGCTGGCAAATACAGCGATATGATAAGCACCATCTTTAGAATAGGGGGAGCTTTTACCCCTTCATTATATTCCACACCTCTAGAGCTAACCCCTCTACACCTAATGGTTGAGGATACGGCGGAAAAAACTATCGTGAGAATGGCAAAAGAAGGAGTCGGAAGGGAGAAATGTATTGGCTTGAAAGAGTACGATGTACTACTCGCAAAACTTCCTCTTCTAGCTATACCCAGAGATGATAGTATCAGGAGATTCAATTTTGAGAAAAACTTCATAACGATGCTCAGCAATAAGAAACATTGGAGCAACGAATCCATGATCTATGGACAGAGCAACCACACTGTAAAATGGCATACAGACGGATCGAGAACGGACGAAGGAACTGGTGCAGGAGTGTTTGGGTCAGGAACTAAGCACTACGAATCTATGGGCAAATGTACCAGCATTTTCAAAGCTGAAATATGTGCCATAAATAGGTGCGTTCGGATCATTCTCAAGAAAAACTACAAAAACTGTAGCAGTGATGTCAGATAGTCAAGCTGCCATCAAGGCACTTGGTGCCTATATCATAAAATCCAAGCTTGTGTGGGAATGCCTGCACAGGCTTAATGAATTAGGTAAGAACAACAGAGTAACCATCTGCTGGATACCTGGTCATGCAGGCATCATGGGGAATGAGGCTGCGGACTCTCTGGCAATACAGGGAGCAGCGGAGCCCTTCATAGGACCTGAACCGTTCTGCGGTATAGGGGAACACACCCTACGAGAAGAGTTCAGGAGAATTGAAAAAGAAAAAAGAACCGCATCTTTTACAAACCTTCAGGGCCTAAGGCAAGCTAAAAAACTTCTAGGGAACTATAACCTAAAAAGATTCAAGGCAGTTTTAGCAAGTCTTAGCAAAAATAACCTAAGAATCCTCACAGGTCTCCTTATGGGACACTGTAGACTGAAAGAACATCTGAGGAAAATCGGTTTGTCAGAAGAGGGTCTCTGCAGGTTCTGCGATGCGAACGCAGAAACCCCAGATCACATTTTAGAATCCTGTGGGGCACTGACTCACAGGAGGATCAAACATCTGGGCAAGTACCAGATAACAGATAAGGATATACAAACCATGGACCCACTACTCATTCTCAGATTCATAAAAGAAACTGGACTGGATGAAGTGCTCTAAAGTTGATATTCTTGCCAAGGCTAAAGACAGAGCAAAAACCCTCAAACACGGTTCTTAACGGAACTGTCTTGCGATGGGGCTCTGAAAAAGGGCATGAAACCTTTTCAAGGTATAAGCAGGGGGCGCAATAGACTACAAGGTCGCAGTGCACTAAACCCTTTTCTTCATTATTATTATTAGATGAAGCGATAAGCATATTCAACGGCGAACGATTTTGGGACGCATTACAAATACAAACTTTAAAATTGATACGAAGAACTGTTCGTGACTTAAGAAAAGAGCCAAAACTAAGTTTGAAGTCAATCTGATAAAAAATAAAAATTTTCCATACAAACTTTGACCCCCCTTTTACCCCTTTAGGGGTTGAATTTCCAAAATCTGAGAAATCAGTTTTATTTCTTGCTTGTATACATCATAAAAATATCTCTGTGCAAAATTTCAGCTTTCTAGAGCAAATGGTGTAGGCTGGGCGTTGATCATCTGTCAGTCGGAATCTTCATTTTTATATAAAGATAATAGTTTGGAATACTATAATACTGCGAGTCATTTGAATACGGACAACGTATCTAAAAAAAATAAATAAATAGGTGGCGCAACAGCCGGGTAGACACCCAAGGCCTAGCTTCTCGCAACCATTCGTTTTGTGTGAGTTTCTATTTTTGGGACAAATGGAAGGGACCTACAACTTTATGCCGAGTCCGAACGGCTAAATTGAGAAGCTTTTTCATGACAGTCATACTCTCGGATGTTTGTCAGACGTCTGCGAAAGGTGGCGCAGTAGAAAAAACTTTAAGATGTAATTTGTGTTTTTCCGGCGATTGAACCTGGGATCCCTCGCACAGTAGTCCAGCACACTAACCACTGCGCTACTGCACCCACAACCTATCTATAAGTATTATTTTACCTTATATATATTTTTTTCTAACTTTCTACGATAAAAATTGTTATAGGGTATGAGAGGTTAGGTCAATAGAATAGGAACACTAGTGAGTGATCTGTGTTGTGTATGTGACAAATGTTACAACTTTCGATTCGAAAGCATTGTTATTAAACTGTTTAGCTGAAAACTGTGTACGACGTATTTTTTAGGATATAAACATTACCGAGCAGTTACATTTTCATCGAAATCGAAAATGGCGTTTTTGAGATATGAGCAGTTTTTTAAGTACCATTTTTAGCGATTGGGGTGGAAGTCGAAGGACGCATTCATGGTTCAAAAAACACTTTTTTGCAAACTGTTTAGCAAGCTCAAAACTGAGCAAATGGTATTATTATGGATTTAAGAAATACCTGTCAGTTGCATTTTTATCATTATCTAAAATGGCGTTTTTTACGTTAAGAATGGCAATAGTACCTTAAAACTAAGTTCCTTTTAAAATCGTTTTTACCGTTTTCGAGAAAAAGATAATTTTCAAAACTGCCGTTGCTGAACTTTTTAGCGCAAAACTGGGTATGCAGTCATGTTAAGCATGTCTAATTTCACTCAACTATCAATTTTGGTTCAACTCGTTAGATTCATTTTCGAAAAAATCTAAATTGTTTAATATTTCGTAATATTTATATGGGATGTACAGTTAATATTAGGGCTGGCATAAAAAAATGCCTCCTAGCGGGAAGCCCACAAACTCTAAATACGAAGTTTGAAACAAATCCGTCCAAGCGTTTAGATTCCCCAGGGGTGGGACAGACAGTCATACGGACGGACAAAATTGCGATACCCAGTTTTTTGAGTTTTGATAATACATATCAGAATTGATCAAAATCTCGAGTTCGAAATTTTGTACGAAAACAATATCTTTCTCTTACTACGTATACGAGAAAGTTAAGAATATCTAAAGTGCTAGGTTAGGTTAGATTAGGTAAGGTGGCTGTCCCAAAAAGGGGATACACTTAGACCATAATTGATTGGTCCATTGTAATACTACGAGAGGGGGGAGGGCATTACAGTGGGAATGCCATTGCTATTTGCAAATTGGGGTGTCCTACCTCGTAGAGAGGTCCATGTTTGTGACTGAGGCAGTCGAATCTTATATATGTTTTATCTCCTTGTTGCGACGTAGTCTTCGGGTCAAGGTGGAGGGCGACCGTAGCAGTCTGCCTCCTGCCCATTGCCTCAGACACGGTCTTCACCTAATAAAGTAGGTACCCACCACACAACCAAATATGTAAATAATAAAAAAGTTCACGCACTTTTATTATAGCGCGTTTCAAATCATAATCGAATCAGTATGACCACCGCTCAGTCGTATTTACATTTCACATGTCTCGCTCAATTCCATGAGTGATTGGAAACGCGTTCAATGGCCAAATAATTGCATTACCAAGTGTTATGCTAACGCCAACAGTGGTGGAATATCATGTATACCATACGGAATTATCCTACAATCGACGCACATTCATTCGTCACGCCCTTAATTACAGCTACATTCGTCAACCGTATAGGTAGGTTAACAGACCGTTGAGTTCCATCCTATTATACAAGTGTACACCTATATCGGGTGGCTTAAAGACAACCATCCACAATTGAGAGCTCTTTTTGTCATTGACATTGACATGCAAGTGGCTACTGGTCGATTACTAAATACCAGCACTCACTTAAGAGGGTAGCTATTTAGAGGCATTATGGTTACATTGCTTAAATGGATTTAAAACAAACGGAAAAGTGGACAATGTGTGTTCTAGTATATATGTCGAACTAATGATGGAAAACTTCATGACAGCGACGACGCCAATGACAGCATTTAAAAACTTGCAATTCAAGCAACAAGGCAACAAGTACAGCTTACCAGCAATTTTATCATGTATCTAATCGCAAGGGTAAGCAAAATATGCTAATAAGGACACTTGCGGAACCGCAATAAGCAATAAAATAACGCGTTTGCAATAAAAAAAGCAAGCAAGCAAACGCGTAGCTAAATTCCGGTAGCATGTATTTAATTAAATTCTTCCCATTTATTATCAGCCCATATGGAAAGACATTAATCTTTAGGGAGTTTTTCTCACACAGATGTGTTAAAATATCCTCATGGCAGATGTCTTCTTAAAAATCATGACGGTGCACGTTAATTCATAGGCACCGAAGATATGAATATACGAAATATGTTTGCCAGTTAGATGTAGGTACTTCTTGTGTCGCATATAAAGGCAAAGGGTGTCCCATATTGAATTTTGCGCCATTTAGTAGTACCTACAGTAATGCCAGCGGAAAAAAAGATAACAATGTGACAGCTGACAGTTCGAAGTTAGTAAAAATGAAGGGCTATATGAAAAAACAACGGCTTTTCATTGTTGAGAAATATTTTAAAAATAACTAAATTTTGTCAGCTACATTCTGCAACTACCACCAACGCATTGAAAGAGGAAATTGGGAGGTGTATTCAGCCACATTTATGCGAAACGGTCATACAAAATTTCAATAAAAGAGTACGTACTTGCCAGCAAAGCCGTGGCAGCCATTTATCGGATGATGTGCTCTTCCATACATAACAAGGGCGAAGCCTAAAAGCCACAGAACTCATTTAACAGGCGTTAAATATGCTCTACCTAATTGTTGAAGGAAACTTTTGTGGTCGCTAAAGAGGCAGTTGTCTAGTTTTACATTTACACGGCGAGAGTTCAAACTTTTGGGCAACAAGTTTTTTTGGTTTCACAGTATTCGTTCAAACCCAAAGTGGGGTTTAACTCGTGCTATAAGCTTCTAGAGACAGATGTACAATCGGAAGTTTGTCAAAGGCAATCTGAGTCTTACGCATTTTGACATTCTTCGGTGTTTATACATAAATTAAATGCACGATTCTTTTGACATACGAAAATAATTGAAAAAAGGTTTCCGGAAATTGTTTCAGTTTAGGATGACTCAAATAAAAGTGGCCGGTGAAATGTCTTCGCTGTTTAGTCGATGTACACAAAATTGCTTTCTTTCCTTTATTACAATTATTCAACATTATATTAAACTGTATCTATCTTGAATAACCAAACTAAACTAAAATAAGTAAAAGTGTCATCCAAATGGATGACCATCCAATCCATCCCAAGGATCAATCAATGCACCTTCTAGGAGTCATATTCAATTTAGGAATTACATGACCACATATCCTACATCGCAAGATCGGCGTCCGCTAAGGCTACCTATATTTAGAGCAAAGAGGTACTTTAGCCCCAAGCAAATTATCTTTCTATACAAAGCACAGGTTAGACTAGGCCTGGAATATTGTTCCCACATATGGAGCTCGGCCCCAAAAACATTCACTTAACCTACTTGACAGCATACAGAGACGAGCAGTTTGACTTATTGGAGACCCTACACTCACATCGAATCTACAACCGTTGGTGCACAGAAGACAATTCGCTGACCTATGCTTGTTCTATAGGTACTTCCATGGTAGTTGTTTCGAGGAACTCAAAGGCAAAATCCACTCAGAATGTGAACCTGATTCAGAATATATATACTTTATAGGGTCTCCGGTGACCAACTTTTTATTTATATTTTCATGAACTTATACGTCATACACATGCACTATATGTAAACAAGTAATTGTCAGTGTAATAAATAATATATCCGCAAGCGCTCCAAGTAAAGGATAGTATCACTAGATTGAAAAGGTCGGTTTAGCTATTTCGTTTGTTAATAGAGTGACACAGGATTCACTGACCATCAGCATGAAATATTGAATACCAAATTAAATGATTTTTTGTTACAGTTCCCAGCTTTAAGAAGCGGAATCGTCGGAATCGTAGTTATACTTCTATGATTTAATGTATAAGTGCGACGTTCCGCCTTCCATATTGGAGGTCATAAATCTTCTCTCTGATGGTAGGGTTACCGCTCGATGGTAGCCGCACGAGTGCAGATATAATTGTTCAACGCATTGTAGGCAATCGCTGCACACAACACAATGAAAGTGTAGCCATATTCTGTAAACAATATACTGTGCCAAATTTCATTCATCGCAGCAGTTTTAAATAGCTATTCATTCCAAAATATAATTGGTTTGGGTTTTAAACTTAAAGTTCATCCCTCTGTGTTAAGAGTTATAAACGGGCTTTCTCCATCTTTATTGTTTGCAGAAGGATAACTACTTTCAAACGGCTTCCCGTCCTCAAAGAAAGCAAAGTAAATGGAAGACTGAAAAGTACTGGTTCCAGACAGCTCTACTGGCTTTAATTGAAAGAAAATATTTCTCAATAGACATTTGTTCTCAGTACTAGACCCTCAATGGTGGGTCTTTTGCAAACTCAAAGCAGCAGCATGCACAAAGATTCAAGAATTAAATAAATCCTCATCATGAAACTATTCATCTCGAAAAAAAAAACTATTACATAATTTCAAAAGAAAATTATGTCTCATTGCACCATCATAAATCTGAGAGGGGATTCACAAAAAATAACTGACTTTGCCACCCTGCTGCGGCGAAACAGAAGTTTTAATTAAATTTTGCCAAGTAATTCGAATGCACGATGAAAATCACATGATGCCTACTCAATTGATTGAAGGAGCACTTCATTTGGCACAGAAAACAGTTATTTGCCTGTTGGGGCTCGTATAGTTTCTGGATGAATTGGAAAACTGTGCACAAACGAGAGACAATTCCGCCTCTGTCTTCTATAATATTCATTAAGCCTATAAATGATTTTATCGGATTAAGTTAGCGAAATATGTTTTATGTGTGTGTCCTAGATTTCATCTAATCCTCTTAGAGAAGTAAAGAGAAAAAAAAAATACCCATTATTGATGTCCTTACTTACCTCGTGTCCACATCTTGGATCAGTCTGTATGGCTTTCGTTAGCCGCTGATATGGCGGTGTTGTAGGCGATGGTGCTACAGGCGACTCCTGATATTCACTGACGGTATCCACGACTGCAGATTTTATATGCAAAACTTTTTTGTATTTATAGATATTGAGAGGAGAATCCTTTCTATTTTTCGCCTGGCCTTCGTTCTTGTATTTTCTTATATCCCGGAGGAGGACGAATATAATACTTGCCGCAAATTGTCTTTGCCTCTACAAGCTGTTTCCTTTCTTAGTGCTGGTACTGCTTGGATGCTTGCCCGTGGATGTACTTTTATTTTCCGTGCTTTCGCTAACTTTCGTTTCTGGTCCGTTGGCTATTTTCACGAGAAATAAAAATGAAAATTTATCCTCCCTGTTGTAACTTTCACCTGGAGCATAGCTCTTCAATTATTTATGAGTTGTCCGGACGACACAATGTAAGTTCGCAGCATGTGAGCGCGGGAAGAAAAGTTGAAAAATTTATAATGACATCATATTTAATGCCACCACTTAGGGGGTCGATTCACGTGAATTGTTGCACGAAGTATCTGAAATTGGGAGAAAAAAGAAAGCGTTGGAATTAGTGTTGGTATTGATTTTTAATGCCGAATCGTTCTTATATTTATTTGCAAGGGTACACGTACCCTCAATTCGATACACAGACAAATATCAGTTTACTATTTTCCGGTAGGCATTCGCTAAAAATACTCGTATAATTACTTTGGGGAGAGATACTTTTTGGGGTGGCCATTAATCAAAAGTTTATTCCGCGAAATTTTTATTTAAATATCTGTAACTCGATCTCACTGCTCGTATAGCTTTGCCTGGAGGTGATTCGCATTTAAGGGAAGTTTTGTTTAAATTTCAAAATGTACTTTGATTTTCAAGATGTAGGTAATTTATTATTGGATGCAGTGGCAGTTCCGCTGTAACGTCGTCCTCTCCACAAGCAGGGCAGGTGGTGGTGTCGCTCAAGCCCAATACATTTAAGTGTTTGGCAAAAGCTTGGTGGAAAGGACGCCCACAAGCAGTCTGGAGTCGATTCTCCTGAGAGACAGAAGGAAAGACGCCTACCTTTTGCAGATGTCCGGACGCAGTCGTTTGATCTGTCTACCACCAGCACAGACACTCGTGTTAGAGAAACCCAAGTATCAATGGATGACCTAACCACAGATGCAGGCGGACCCAAAGCAGGTTCAGGTCCTGAGAGAGCTTCTTCTGAACCCAGCCTGGCAAGCTCATCAGCGATCTCATTTAACTGGATACCAGTGTGATCTGGGACCCAACAAGTTTGACCGTTTTTAGCCTACCGACCAAGTTCAGACAATGCTTGAGTTTGAGCACTAACTTGGGCGAGTCAGGATGGCTAAGAAGGGCTTTTAGCGCAGCTTGGCTATCACTGCAAACGCATATGCTTCCAGCCATCCACCTGTTTGTCACAATATAGCTTATAGCTATAAGAATACCGAAAATCTCCGCTTGGAAGACAGACGCATGATTACCTAAGGGGTAGTGTAATCTTGCTTTCCAGATTCTTTAGAGATCACTACATTTGTGACAACGAAACAAATATTAAAAACTAAAGATATTCGCTAATTAGGACAGAAATTGCTGGCAGAGAATTGACTGTCAGAATTCAAACTATTCAAACAATCACTTAAAATGAATCTGATGGTGAATTAGTGGTGTAGTTCAAAAAAGCTGTTATTCCTACCAACTGTCTCTATTCTACTAGTTATTCTCTCAAACAATAATTCATAGACTGAAATTCGACAAAAAATTCCCAACAGAAATTGTCATGGTCAATCCCAACTACCGAGAATCCTCGCTTCCCCACTCAGTAAGAAATTGCTTCCAATAAGTATATTCAGCTGCGGTTGAAACCAATACCATAAAAGTAAGTGAGAAAGTTGAATAAGAAACGCAAACACCGTATCATGAGATCAGGTTTATTTTTGAAGGTTTGGCAACGAAAAATCCGTTTAAATTCTATAAGTTCCTATTGAGCATCAGAATTGTGAAACAATGGTAGGATAAACTGTGACTCAGTTATAACTGTAACACAAATAAGCCTCTTTGTGGGGCTTTAATGAAAACCATTCTAACTCATAACAACCACAAAGAGCAGGATATAACTGCATTAAAAGTCCCCCATATTTATCTGCTCATATAATGTTCCACATACGCCAGAGTAGCCCGAGAAAAAAATCTTTGTGCTCTTCCTTTTTTCCATCCTTCTGGGTAGTACACCATGCACCATCGCCACCACAATTTTTATCGATCTATCCTACAGTTACGCTATACCTGACCGGATTACCCTACAAGCTCTAAAAAAAGTCATTGAAATAAAAAAAAAAAAACATTTAACTAGTTCAAATAGAGTGGATGTCATAACTCCATATCGCATCGTCGCAGGATGTAAAATGTGGATATAGGTCTAGCATGTTGTCGCAAATGTAAATGATATTTGCACCTGTGTATACGTACTGTTGCATGCAGGTTGTCACATAATGTGCCACTCACTGTGATCTGATTCGGAATGACACTTGTCTTAACAATTTTCGTGTCAAAGTTTATTTTTAAATTCATGCATGTTTCCGGCTGTGAAAAAAAGGATATGTCAGCTGAAAAGATTTTGTGGTAGGGAAAGAATAATTTATTAAAGGATTTTCTTTGAATTCGCAATTGTGTTTATGTAGGGAGACCATTTTAAATCAAATTTTAAATGCCCGACCAACGATTTATCTTTTCCAAGGTTAGTCCCTCACAAATTGTCTGTACCACAATCTCATTAATTAATACGAATTTTAATTCGTGGATGCTATGACAACTCAACTGTAATTACTTATTTGTTTGTAATGTTTAATTCTTTTTGGAAATTAATTTTCTCAACGCACATCAAATTGAATTCGTTTTGGTTGTGGATATCAGAACACTGTAGTATTGATTCGTTTTAAAGCAAAAAAAACGTCGCTCTTAAATTATTTAAAACCCATTTCTGTCTATTTTTCAGCTATATGGGAAAATATATAGATGTGTATGCCAATTTTATTGGAAACTCTGCAAATAGTGGAATACATGTGATACTGCATGTTGAATTAAAACGATTTTAATATACATTCGCCGGATAGGTGAGCTGTCTCTGGCTACCGCTTGGAAAATTGCTGCGCCATTTCAAAAGCAATCGAATAGATTTGAACAAGTCCGGACAAATGTGGTAGTTGTCATAATTGTTATGAAAATGTTGGGTTTTGGCATAGTTAACCTGTCGCTCGTTTATTGGATGGCAGCAGCATTATTGAGCTGGAAATTTATATTTTGATGATGAAATGACATACATGTTCAGATTAGATTGGCGAATTGCAGGACAAATTGGCACGATTTCATATCGTTTCGTTGATCGGTGGGGCTACGTGATTATTTTATTTGCAATCTAGGTAATTGAATGCAATCTAGGTGGATGTGCAGGTTTAAAATGTGCAACAGCGCATGAAGTACGGAAATAAAAGCTGATTATTATTAAGAAGCAACAAACACGTTGGACACATTTCATCAAAGTGAACCGATGATCTTTTGCGTTTTCTTTAGGGTCTTGAATTAGGTCTAAAAACTCAAAAATATGTAAAAAGTTTTTAAACTAAATAACAAAAAAAAAATTGGCTACATTCACGATTTGGCGTATAAGCTATGAATAAGGCCCAGTAAATTTTTGAAATTGTATTTTTTTTTATCACATTGTGAATACACTTTTTCTAATCTCTATATAGCAACAATAAAGCAAATGACAAATATTATTTGCGACCTTGTACATTTAACTTTCTCGTATACGTCGTAGTAAAAGAAATATATATATTGTTTTCGTACAAAATTTCGAACTTGAGATTTTGATATTACGATAATAGTGAACTCAAAAAGTCTTTCTCGAAGTTCTGTCCGCTCCTATGTCTGTCTGTCTCTTAGCTGGGAAATCTAAACGCTTGGACGGATTTGTTTCAAACTATGTATTTAGAATTTTTAGGCTTCCCGCTAGGAGGCGTTTTTTTTAATGCTACCCCTAATATTAACGGTACTTCCCATATAACAATTTACGAAATATTACACAATTTAGATTTTTTCGAAAACGGCTCTAACGATTTGAACTAAAATTGATAGTTGAGTTAATGTAGACATGCTTAACATGACTGCAACCCAGTCTTTCGCTAAAAAGTCCAGCAACAGTATTTTTGAAAATTGACCTTTTCTCGAAAACGTTAGAAACGATTTTAACAAAAACTTATGTTTCAGCAAACTCAGTTTTTCTCTAAAAAGACTGCGTCCTTTGATATCCACCCAAATCCATATTAACAGTACTTTAAAAAACTGCTCATATCTCAAAAACGCTATTTTCGATTATGATAAAAATGCAACTGGCAGGTATTGCTTAAATCCATAGTAATAATAACTTTTGCTCAGTTTTGAGCTAAACCGTTGCAGTGTTTTTTGAACCATGAATGCATCCTTCTATTACTTGCCTTATTCAAGTGTGAGTTAGCGGTGAAATTTGAAAGTAATAAAGTCTTGTACTTAATACGTACTTATGTTTATGTTATGTAGTATGTACAACGTTTATAATTAACAAGGGCTCAGTTACTAAACCTGAGTAAGTACATCTTGAGTGGGTATGATTTTAAGGGTAAAATTTGCTGAAATTCTATGAGTTTCGCAATAAACGAGAAAGTTTCGTGCGACACAGTCGTGCACATTTTTTTTAATAATGATTAAAAAAAAAAGTTTCTTAAGTTATCCTAAATTGGTGGATATTCTGGTGACCTTTGAAATATGAACTTATTCGTATGTTGTTGAGTGGGCTCTAGGAGTCTAGAGGTGAATGAAATATACTTTTAGAAAGTAAGATTTTGTCCGAATATGACACAACAGAAGAAGAGAAATATATATGACAGAAAATGGCACTGAAAATCAATTGCAGAAGAGACGACACCAAATAAACAAGCGAAAGTCAACAAAATTACTGCAAGAAAGAAATTGAAAATTGTATTTTTGAAATAAAATTAAAAATTCTACAAAGCGACTGTTATCTAAAAAAACAGACATTTTGCTCAAAGAAATTGAATTAAACCTTCCGCCGTTTATCAATTAAGAATATAAATTTAACAACTGTTTGAAATTAAATGAAAAACGGATAATCTTATTTGCACTAAACTTCGTGTCTGACTACTTTGGCTTGGCATTGGCACCTCGGAGCTGGCGAGCTTTCTCATAGTCCACTACTTAGATATCATCTCTTGAAGAATTAAATCACTAAATAAGTGCCTGCGCCAACTATAGAGGCATCAGTTTCCTTAACATCGCTTACAAATTCCTGTCTGCCGTACTGTGTGAACGCCTGAAACCATTTGTCAACGAACTGATTGGACCCTATCAGAGCAGTTTTAGGCCCGGTAAGTCCACAACCAACCAAATATTCACACTACGGCAGATCCTGGAGAAAACCCAAGAAGTCCAAATCGATACTCACCATCTTTTTATCGATTTTAAAGCCGCATATGACAGCATTTATAAAGACGAGCTATACAGAGCCATGTCTAGTTTTGGCCTCTCTGCCAAACTTGTCAGATTGTCCAGAATGACGATGGAGAACACTCGCTGTTCGGTGAAGGTAGGAAACAATCTCACCGAGACCTTTGATGTCAAAGAAGAATTTAAAGAAGGTGATGCGCTGTCACGTGATTTTTTCAACATCATTCTTGAGAAAATTGTGCGAAACTCGCAAGCCAACACGACATCGACATCGACATCATTGGCAGAACGCAGCGAGCTGTCACTGGTGCGTTTGCAAGTATCAGTACAGAAGCGGCAAAAATGGGTTTAGTGGTGAATGAGAGCAAAACAAAATATATGCTGTCAACAAGAAGGGACACACAACATCGACGAATCGGACAGAACGTCACGCTAATCAGCTTTAACTTTTGAGGTGGTTAGGGACTTTATCTACCTCGGCTCCACTATAAACTCTGATAATGACACCACAGCAGAAATCAAACGAAGAGTTACACTTGCCAACCGCTGTTTCTTTGGCCTAAGAAGGTAACTGACTAGTAAGGCCTTGTCAACAAACTCTAATGAGACTCTTTATAAGACCTTCATCATCCCAGTCTTACTCTATGGCGCAGAAGCATGGACGTTAACAAAGGCGGATGAAGCTCTTCTTGGTCGCTTCGAACGTAAAATTCTTCGAGTGATTTTCGGTCCCGTTTGCATTGACGGGTTTTGGAGGAGGAGATTTAACAGCGAACTCTACGAGCTGTACAGCGACATCAACCTGGTCAGAAAAGTACGTATGACTCGACTAAGATGGATAGGACATTTAGAGCGAATGGACACCAACGCTCCGGCCCGAATTCAACCTTCGATTCCAACCAAGAGGCACAACGCAGTAGAGGGAGACCACGCATTAGGTGGCGCTCACCAGTGGAATGGGACCTCAACCAACTTGGAGTGCGCAACTGGAGGCATTTAGCCAAAGATCGTGCTAACTGGAGTGTTGGTTGAGGCCCAGGTCCACCCCGGACGGTAGCGCCATCTAAGTAAGTAAGTAAGTAAGTAAAGCAGTGCCTGCCCGGAAATGGAATGTATGCTTTGTTAGGAAGGGTATGAATCCTCCTAATTTTCTATGAATTGCCAGCACTACTACATTGTTTAGGCAAATGCATTTTCCACAAAGAAAAACGTTTTTTAGTGACATTAAAATGTAGGAGTAGAATTTTGAAGTACAATATAATCTGTAAAAAGTATCTTATATGTTATTATTTTATTTATGAAACGTTTCTATACTGAATGTATCTTCATTGTTTTAATGTATCTCCATTGAATGGAAAGTACCTACCGCATGGGTACCTATACCTACCCACCCTACCTACCTCGTAGTGACCAAACTGAGTGGTCATTGACATGAAAAGCTTACATTTTTGGTCGTTAAATAATACTAACCTTTTTGACTTCAATGCAAACCGATCCATAATGTAAATGGGACCGACCTACATATGTAGGTAACCAAATCCATATTATAATCACATTACATATAACTATGTATATCAGCGGATCATCAGGTTATAATTTCGTTGCATCATTTCCTACAAAATGCTACTCGTAGTGACAGGGCTTTCCCGATCACACCCGTCCCTTTCAGCTACTGCATTTCCTAGAACCTAGAATAATAATGTGTTGCAATAAAAAAAAAATGTATAAACAAAGACCAGAAAAGAAAAACAAACTGCAGCATCTGAAAATTTTTGCTTAGGGCCATGACACAGTTTGAGCAAAGTTTTAGCGCAAAATTGCAGCCAAACGCGCCGCGCGAACACCATCACAATGGCGAACAAAACTAATGCGGAAAACTGCAGCAGTATAGTATTCTTCTTTGGGGGTAAACTTTCGAAAAATGTTCTCCTCCACGAATGTACATTTTTTGTTTAATGAGACTGACGACCTCGTTATTATTCAGAATCTCAATTCTTTGTCATCATCAGTTGGCTAAATCCAATGGCATAATTTTGTATGCACCGTGTCATCGTCCAACTGCAAAAGAGATGAATTAATTTGATGTTTATGTGCTATGCGCTAAAAACAAACGTCAGTACTAATGACCAATTTATTATAAATGCAGTCCCCTCTTTCATCTAAATTTTATTTTCTTCGAACTTACAACAACGAAATGAGGCACGAATTCTTCAACAAGTCCGCTGACAATGCAGTTTATTTTCTAAAAATAATCACCGCCGATGCATTGTGCACACTCAACGGACGATGACGCGTCATCATGTAAACAAGTGGAAATGATTCGATCCAACAACCCCTAGAATAACTTTGGGCGGAGGAGGGATGAAGGGGAGCCATCTTTGAATGCGCATATAATGAAATTAGAATAGAAGAGCTCTAGTGACAGACGGCTATTGCTACTACATATAGACACACTAAACTGGCCAGCAGCGGAGAAGAGCAATTTCTCGACCGACTGACCAAACAATCAGCGGAAAGTGGCTGCCGTTGCCGTCTCGTCGGGCTGCGAGTAGACCGTCATCAGGCAGCAGAGCTCTTCAATTGAGTGCGATGTGCACAAGTGCGGGCGTACAATTGACGGATAATATACTACACACACTGCTGCGCCAATATAGTCGTTGAAAGTTTGAGAGTAATTTAACAATTTAAAGTCCTCACGCAAGTGAAACAACAGATTCCGGATAACGATCCATAAATCGTGTTTATAAGTGAAGGAGTAGTATATTACTTATAGGTCATATTATAGGTTCTGTGGTTTTACCGTCACGAGCCAATGAAACATGATATGCCAATGATATGAATGGGTGGTATATTTTTAGGTCATTATCGTATTGTGAGTGACACGCTCATTAGTGCTGCTCGCTGACGTTCTTAGCGGACGCGTGTCAACTCGCTCAGGTACGTGACGTGTTATTCAAGAGCAACGCGTGAGAAGCCATTAATTGCAAGGTGTGATATATGTAATTGCTTTTCAGACTGTTGAGTGTTGAGTTGAGATAATCCATCGGGGTATTTTTATACCGCCGGCCGTTCTACTGGTTGCTAGTTCAAGTACAAGTACACGTGCGAGTTTGTTGCCAAAACATTTTAATTTGTTTGTGGCATCTGCCAAGGGCGGAGGCGGCCATTGACTTTGGCCACCATCTGCCATTTGTATACCTAAGCATGCATATTACTCACTTTGCCAGGTGTTACATCTTAGAAGACCGTACCGATTAGTGGCAGTTGAAATATAAATTCAATTAAAATTACGATATCGGAGAATAGACTCTAAGATTTCAGCCCTGGTTTAAAAATTGCCAATAGACATGTTTTTTTGAAACCTCGCCAGTCAGCCGTTCATTTGGATAGTTGCCAGAAAGATGAAGCCAGGCAGCCGAGTTTAAGTATACAATTATGCATTTGGTAGAAATATTTGATAAATTCTGAAATTTTTCCCTGGAACAACATGTGCATGAGATAAGAACTCCATTATGATTTAAGCAAATTTTACGCTAATTCTAAGCCACTTGTTGCTTTCAGCGCCACCTGTTTGTTGATTGTGAATTTAGCCGGCTACCAGACAGCAGCTCTACGACTGGGGAGAAAATCTAGAGTTGTTGCCAGCAGTTGCCAGCAGGTTGTTGTTTTCATTAGCATGTGAGCATGTGAAATGTGCCTTAACTGTCCACTACTGGCAACCACTGGTTGGGGAGGTTTCATAAAAACACAACTTATTATTGAACAATGTTTTTGGACCTCGGAAATTGTGCAATCGAAGTTTTCTTCTTCTGCGTTGTTCCTCTGAATTGGAGTCAAAGACTATTCGGGCCGAAACAGTGGTGCCTATTCGCTCTACATTTACTTTTCACGAAACTATATGTATTTCTAAATGGCTAAGGTATTCTTGGTATACATATTTCTTCTCAGTTCCCCATTTAATTGCATTTTTGTAACGTCCAATCGTCAAGTAAATATATATATATAAAAATGTTTAGGTAAGCATGTTGAGAAAGGAGACTTATACCTACGGTAATCTATTACAATTATCTACCTCAGTATTGGAACAGTGAAGATACGAAAATTTGAACGATATTTGACTTTTACGATTTTGTAGTGTCACTTACGTATGCGAAAGTCTGTCACGGCAGTATGTTACGTAATAGGGTTAAATAGCCAAACCTCCTTTGGAAAATCAGCAACCCCCAATCCAGTTTTACTTACAGTAAGTAAATGTTTATGCAGCTATTTACTGTATACAACAGAATGGAATATGGACCATGGCCAGTAATAATACCTGTCAGGATTCTTAGGTTGTTTTTGTTCAGATTAGTAAGATATCATGATTTTATGGGGGAGAACTTTGGGAAGAACTGTTTGGGCAGTTCTACCCAGGTGTTTTAAGCCCGAGTTCATTGGATTCGATTTGAGCTAAGCTCCTATCCGCAGAAGGGTTTAGGTCCGACGAGAGATGGCGTTGTCGCGCCGACTTTGGCCAGTGAGTCAGCCAGTAAAGCCCCTGTGGGCTGGAATCCAGTGTTGGATGTATAGGTTTTTCTTTGCTAGTTCGTAGATGGCCATGTAAGTTTCTAGGACCAGCTTCGATTTAAAACAGATGAGTCCAGAACTTTAAGAGCAGCTTGACTGTCTGCAAAGATAAATATGGTTTTATCACGTGTATAAGAACTTAAATGTATTCTAGCGCAGTGGTTGATAGCAAGGACTTCAGCCTGGAATATGGACGAGTACTTGCCTAGGCTGACTGAAAAGTTCGCTTGAGGCGATTCTCCAAAAATGCCAGATCCAGTTAGAAAAGCATCCTACACGAACAAGGTGGAATATTTTGAGATTAGCTAGATAAAAAATGAACTTGCATAGGTCTAGTGGGTTTTTTTATTTTGCGATATTTTGAGTTCGATTTTCTTTAAAGTTGCAACATTGCAAGTGATGTGAGTTAATGTGCAAGAAATAATACAGCACAGGTGTATTATAAAGTCTAAAGTCCAAAGGGCGGCTTGCATTGGAATAACGGGTTCCGTACGAACAACTTCCACCGCAGCAATGAAGGTGATGCTAAACCTCATCCCTCTGGATATTTACTGTGTCAGTATAGGGGTCAAAACCGCAATCAGACTAAGAGAGGCTGGAATATGGTCATTTAAATCCTATCGGCATGCCTCCATCGGAGCACAACAGCACTATATACAGACTATGTACCCCCTACTCTCATTTTTGAAAGGAGATTCACAACCAGAATTCCGGACAGAAGCGAGTGGGAGCACAAAGCAGTTACAGAAGAAATGGAAATAGCCCTCTATACCGATGGTTCTAAGATGGATGTCAGTACAGGCGCGTGTATGTTCAGCGAAACACTCAACCTGCGAGAATAATTCCGAATAAACGATTACTGTAGTGTGTTTCAAGCGGAAATTGCTTCTAGCTATTACCCTAGCGGCAAAAGACCTAAAGAGACGACACATTACCGACAAACATATCACTATATACTCTGACAGCCAAGCGGCCATAAAAGCCATGGAGTTAGTGGTGGAGAAGTCGAGGGTGGTAAATCATTGCAAAAAACACCTGGATGAACTATCACAAGCCAACGCGGTGACCCTATGTTGGGTACCAGGGCATACGGATATTCCAGGCAATCAACAGGCGGATGAGATTGCAAGAAACGGGTCGAAAATGCACGCATCAATGGCCCTAGAATCTGTAACAACTCCGCTAAGCACGCTTGCTAGGAAGATTGACATTGAATCCCTGAGTAGAACAAACCTACGCTGAAACAATCTCAACACCTGCAGGCATGCAAACGAATTATGGCCAAAAGTGAGTGTTTGATAACCCATTTTAGCATATACAAAAAAAATATCCTTGTTTTTGATCAGCTTCTTTCTTTTTTATTGATTTCTCAACGAATGAATTTCAAAATTGAACAAGGCATATTTCTCAAACAAACAAACATAAAAACTAACCGGGCCTCAAAAACAGTAGACGAAAGATTCTCAACAGCTTCTTCTTCGATGAACTGGAAGATCTGGAGAGTGTTGATCTTAAGGAGCTCCTAAGATTCACACTTTAAATCTGGGTGGTTGCAGACAATCTTTACATTCGGTTATTCCTAGGACAAGCTTGATTTCTGGATACAAAAGCTTATGAATACCTGTAATTAGTACCAAATCTAGGTGGACCAAAAAAAAGCGGTAAATTTCAGTCTCTAGCAGGTATGCAATGGAGGGTTCCCGTGACTGGACACAATGGACCAAACTGATGGTCTAAGTGAAGCTCTGGCAACCGCCACAAGAGCACCCAATTACCTAACTACCTACCTACATGTGGCTTGGTATGTTTTTTTTTTTGGCAGGATTGGAAGACCATAATTTCATGCATGTAGAATTATCATGTAGTATCATATATTATCATTCTTAGAAATATGTATGTTGAAATATTTAAAAAAAAACACTACCGAGCGAGAATTTTCAAATTTAATAGGTACATATTTGTCTGAAAAAAATCCGAGAATGCAACTTCATAAAGTCCAATCGTTATAAAACAAAAACTAAACCAAGTGTCTTTTTCTGGATTTTTTTAATTAATTCGAATTATCAGGAGGCTTGGTTGGCTTATTGGTCAACAACCACATATATTTAACTTTACACATAATGTAGGTATGTATCAATTTATGCGGTAAATATTAAACGTAGGTGTTCACTCGGAACTAATTGCGCTTTCAAAACTTTACGCAAACATATTAATTTGAATTTAGGACTGCCTGCCTCAGGGCAAACATAAAATCAAAACCACAACCCCATTCCCTATGGCTATGACCCTATAGTAATAAACCAAAGCAAATTCACTTTTCTTCGGTTCAACCACATAAACCACAACCACAACCACAACCACATAAGCCATATAGTTGTACTTATGTATTTATATTTTTTTTTTTTTTCAAAAAATACAAGGACACTAGGGATTACTACTATGTATATTACAGAACTCTAACGTCTGACTTTCATTACTTTTTCGGTCGCTCGTCGAAATGCATTCATTTCGATTTTGCGGACACATAAAGACCCCTTATGGCGATGCACCCATTATAGCACAATCAAAGAAAGCCGCACATGCACACATTCAAAATTCATGACACATTTGTCCTCTAACTAAATTTTAGTAAAGTTTTCCACCCATCCACCCACAAAAAGACGCCGGCAAGACAGTAAATACAACACGATAAAATATGCATTTCTTTGCTGTTCATGACAATAATACAGACACAGTCTCGAAGGGGTGCTTATTTCGTTCGTCTGGAAAAGTTTAATGTACGCAGGGGTGTGCCTCTAGTTGCACCCTTAACCCTGTATAACTGATGAGTTGAAGGCAAGACAAGACAATACTCCTTACCATTGCATTCAAGCTCTGGAAGGTGAATAACGACTACCGACACGTTGCGATGGTTGTGTACTTGTGTGTATATGATCTTGGGGTAGTTGGCTTACCCCGTTTACGTTTGAGTTAAGCTATTTCATGACGATTCTTCTATTATTCTCGACTTTTGCGTTGTGTTGAATGCCTTGAAACTCTTATCGCCGCCTTTATTGTGATGTTGGGTTTCAGGTATTGTGAGGGATTAATTGTTATTTATGCAATTCTTTTTGACTTTTATATAAAATTTTGTAAAGCGTTAATACTTGACATACTGCAGCAATGTACTGTTGACAACTGAATACTGGAAGCACAAAATAATGAGTTTACTGCAGAATCCATCTTAAAAGCAGCTGCATAGGGAATTATACACATTTACGTTTGGTAAATATAACAATTTTAACGAAACGAGAAATCATTCAGGACAAATGACAAACATAACTTTCATTGGGCTTTTGTACTCAACTTACTAAAGAAAGGAATAACAAAGTCGTGCTGTTAAAATAATAACGGAAATATCGTAAGAAATATAGTACAAGCTTATTGTACTATAAATATTTCGTATAATATTCGGAACTTGGAACGATATTGAAGTTGTATAATTGATTTAGGCTCAAGCACAGGTAGAGAGAGAAGGTGTACGGTATTTTATCAAATAATAAGTTTTCAGTGGACTTAATTGCTTCGTTCATAGGAAGTGTTTCATTGATATGATTCGAATTTGCATCTTCTACTCAAGAAGTCAGTGTATTAAAGTTGGGCCATGGACACTGGGATTAAGTTTTCATAAGAGCTGGGTGGATAAATCAGCATATTGCTGGAGCGCTGGAGGTGTAAAAATGTAGCTATGAATACTGGATAGGTATTCGGATAGCTGACCAAAAAACTTGTTATTTAATAATTCACTGACATATTGTTCGAATTGAGATGACTGAAAGGCTGTCTTTAGATTATCAAAGCCGATTCAAGATAAGTAAATCACACCAAAAACATAAATGTAAAAAAAAGAGCCAAGTTCTCTTATATAGAACAGCACGAAAAGTAATGAGATCTAAATGTACGCCAAGTTCTTAGTTTAAGAAGGTTAAATGTTAAAAAAATTGGTAGCTTCACTTCTCAAGTTTTCAAATTCTAATATAGGTATATATTGTACAATATAATGAAGTTATAAACGAAAAACTTGCCAAGTAAACCTACCAATTTTTTTTAACATTTAACCTTCGTAAACTAAGAACTTGGCGTACATTTGGATCTCATTACTTTTCGTGGCTGACTAGTTACTTTTTGCTGTTCTATATAAGAGAACTTGGCTCTTTTTTTTACATTTATGTTTTTGGTGTGATTTCACTACTTTTTGCGAAGTTTTTTTTATTAGATTTCACAAACAACGTTGAAACGTCTTCGCTGTTTAATATGTCAATATACACTGACTACCATCACTTTGGTTTTTTTTCTTGTAAACTATTCACTAAAATTATATTCGGCAGGTAGATAAACTTCTATTCATATTTTTAGTGGGAAGATTCCACGCCTCTTAAATGAACAATTTTTAAATTTTGATATTCACACTGCAAGTCCTATCGTTCTACCAAATTTCAACATTCTACGGCAATGGGAAGTGGCCCAAATAAATGATAACTAATTTTCAAAAGTGGGCGGAAACCACGTCTCCTGAATGGAGAATATACAATTTTTGATTTTTTTTCTTTCTGTACACTGCAAGTCCTACCGCTCTAACAAATTTCAACATTCTACGGCAATGGAAAATGCCCCAAATAAATAATAACCGATTTTCAAAAGTGGGCGTATACTACGCCCCCTGAATGGACAACAGGATATAGCATTCTGCCAAATTTCACGATTCTAGGATGGCCGGAAGTGCTTCATAATTTTGATGATCATTATCTAAGTGAGTGAGTGAGTGAGTGAGTCAGTCAGTTACGGTTTTTGCGATTTTTGAAGTCCTGTATTTTGAGAACCACTAATGCTATAGAGATGAAATTTGGTGAGGTAGACGTTTTTAATGAATTTGTTAAATGTTTCGTGTTTGAGTTTTTGGCTTCATTGGTTCCGAAGTTAGAGGGGGGTCGAAAACAGCCTGAGTTTGTTCCTGTAAAAATGGTAGTAGTGCCTTTACTAGAGAACTTGGCTGGGGCACTACCGTGCCCTTTGATATACCTAATTAAAAATCGCAGTGTCTTTAATCGTTCTTATTTTCTATTAAAAATAACTCATCTGGGGCAGAACTGTTAACGTCAAGCTTTTGATGTATGTCGCCAGAAATCCTCAAACGACGTAGGGCATGGAATTATTTTCAAATTTGGCTATTGTGAAACGAAAATAACAGATAACTGATAAGCCCTATGGTAGGGTCATTATCTTTTTCTATGTAAATATAAAAATACGTTGTATTGTGTTTGTCGCTAATGTTCTTTGTAATGCGTGAATCGATTTTGATTCTGAAAATTTCCCAGGTGACGTTAATACCATGGTTTATAATTGTAAACGGTCTTTGTAGGTGTATTGGTTCATGAGTTGATGTGGCCCCTCCCATACAAAAAATTCATTCAAAATTTTATATCTTGAAAACCACCGAATCGATTGAGTTCAAATTCACAGATAGTCTTAGGTTATGGCCCAGGAGTATTTCTGTGACGATTGGTCGAAATTGGACAATGGGGAGTGGCACCGCCCAAGCAAAAAACATTCAAAATCGTATGTCTCGAATCGATAGAGTTAAAATTTACAGACAATCCTAGATATTGACCCAGGAGTAATCCTGAAAAGATTTTTCAAAATTGGACATAAGGCACCTCCCATCAAAAAAAAAAAAAAACATTGTAAGCGCTATTCTTCGACAGTCATGGAAGCCAAAGTTTTTAAAAATTGTAGGTGACATTGATATTGTCCTGATAGACAAGAATATTATCCTGAAAAAAACCAAAAATGTTGTGTATAAATTGCGACCGACTCACGACGTAAAATTTGTGGTAGGAAAAAAAAATTAAGGATAATTGACTGTCAGAATTCAACGGTTCCAACAAATTCCTTAAAGGATTTTGATGATGAATGAGTGGTTGTGGTGTAGTTCGAAATAGCTAGAATTGTATCCGAAGTGTTTCTTAACAAACCAAAACCAATATAAGGACATATTGTTACTGATCGATTTTCTAAAATAAACTGAGAAATAGTTGGTATAGCTAAGCCAAAGAAGGTTGTAGTAAAGGGGCTGCAGAAATTAACACAAATGACAAGTTTCCGTTCTCAATTATGGATTTACCTCCAGAACTTTCCACGTGATGTGAAGAAATTGAATAGAGACTTATCCTGAAAACCCATTTCTTCTTCTCTGGTAAAAAAATAAATAAATAGGTGGCGCAACAGGCGGGTGACACCCAAGGCCTAGCTTCTCGCAACCATTCGTTTTGTGTGAGTTTCTATTTTTGGGACGAATGGAAGGGACCTACAACTTTATGCCGAGTCCGAACGGCTGAATTGAGAAGCTTTTTCATGACAGTCATACTCTCGGATGTTTGTCAGACGATCGCGAGAGGTGGCGCAGTAGAAAAAAACTTTAAGATGTAATTTGTGTTTTTCCGGGGATCGAACCTGGGATCCCTCGCACAGTAGTCCAGCACACTAACCACTGCGCTACTGCGCCCACTCTTCTCTTCTCTGGTAGTCAATGAAAAATGAATGCACGGATATTCGCCACTTATAATGCGAAGAAGATATTACATAAGGATAAAGACAACATCAGCTTTGAAGGTATCTCTGTACGTAGACTTATATAGTCCTGCTCCTGCATGTTCTACAGATCAAACTCCATCACTGTTACCTAAAGTATATAACAGGGGTTCCCAAGCTTTTCAATACTCCGACTACCTATACAGGTTATAATGTTTTTGCGACGCCCTTCTAAGCACTCAACGGAACAAAGCACAGATACCTATGTGAATAGAAGCTGAGCTTCTTGAAGATTCACTAAAGGGGTTTTCAATAAGGAAGGGTCTACGTTGAAATGGAATAAAATAAGCTGTGTGCGAGGTACTAGCGACATCCTTTGAAAGGCACATGCGTGGCATTATTGATTTGGAACATAATACCATGTCCAAATGTCCGCCACAGCTTCTCATGTTATCACGGATTCGAGTGCTCCAATCTGTCGCATAGATCCAGCTAAATTTGAGCAACGGCATTGGTTATTTTATTGAGTTTATTCTTATTGAGCTGCGATTTCAGGCAACCCCACAAAAAATATCTATCGGGGTTAAATCGCATGATCTTGGTGGCTAATTCATGTCACCTCTGCTAGAGATAACCATGTCAAATCGCTCATGCAGCATGACCATCGTGGCATCTACTGTGACACGTATAGCCACTGCTTGCTGGAAGCAAATGTCATCTACTTCCATATCGTTCAATTTGAGCCAAAATAAATCGGTTGATGGTAATAGCCTTTGCAACGTGATTAAAAAAAAAAGTACTGAGCAATCGCCGCCGGTCTAAAATCTGCACCAAACAGCTTTCTATGGATGCATTGCCACTTCGGATGTGGCATCATCCCATATACAGCATTTTGGCATGTTAACATAGCAATTCATCTAAAAATGTGCCTCGTCGCTAAAGATGATTTTTCTATGGTCATTATCATTAACTTTGAGCTCCTGCGTCAGTTGGATATTGAACGGATATAGGCACAAGTCCCGACCCAAAATTCGTCTGCAATATGCCGACTTCTTGTGCACGGCAAAACACAATGACCAACATCGACCCGACCCGACATTTTTTTTTCAAATCCAGCTGAAAGCTAATGAAATGTGGCGTCGATCTTGTGCAGGCGACCCGTGCCCCTAGGATAGCCCCACGATGCTATTAACTCTAATAACATATATATTTTTTTAATTTTTAACTTTTTAACATATGCAAGGAATGTGTTCGATAAAACTTAAGTTTAAACTTAACTTTCGCAATAGGCGAAAGGAAAACTTAAATTTATATTTTAACATTGAGAAACTTATCATTTGCATAATTGTTTCCCTTAACATTCGGAGGGGCTTGAGTATGCGCATACATTATGGATTTCTATAATAATATAAAACATTTTTCCGTACGAGCATTCCATCAAAATCAGATAAAATTTAATGAAAGTCTCCCTCAATTCATAATTTTTTAGAGTCTCACGGTCTCACCTTAAGATGTTATTTAAATTTTATGAAAAAAAAAAAAAACCTCAGGAAGTTATAATATTTCCACCATTGCCATTTGTAGCTGTTAACCTATTTTTGTGAAATATCTACACATAACATTTGTACTGTAGCAAATTTTAATTTAAATTTTATTCACAGTCCAGCATACCAAAACCGTTTTCCTTTTAAACTTGAAACCTTTTACTGCTTAATGGCAAAATGGGGGCGGCGGCGAAGACGATGCCGGTTATAGTCAAAGCCAGGGACTCTACAAATGGGCACCCCCTTTTGCAATTGAAATCCTAATCACCGTTTACATCGTGTGAAAATAATGTTCTTTGAATTTAAATAGCAAACAAACTGTGACAGCAAGAAATGCTCATTAGCATTTGATTACAGTCAACTGAGAGTGCGATGGTGTAGTGTACAAAAGAAATGCTCGGCGCCGCCAACACCAGTACAACAATTCATTGATATAGTTGGACAATGGCCAGGGCAAATGCAGAACGCAAAGGGTGAGGAAACACCCAATGCATCCGGCTTGAAATTCTGAACCGACACCTTAATATACTGGTGTCATTTAATGAAACAAGAAAGACGAGAGCAATTCGTACGAACATTTAATTCAAATGTATAGTACATAATGTTCGAGTCGAGTATATGTTGCATATGGTGATCCATCTTCTAGAATTCATGTTAGCTAGCACTTGGGAATGCGATTAATATTGCATGCACTTGTAGATTATTTGGGGCGAGGAAATTTTTAACTTAAGGTTGCATACAGGAAGAAAATTTATGTAGAATGACGTGGATTTTGAAAATTAAACAGCATTTAGATGGGTTTTCCATTTGTTTGTTTATATTCTACCCGAATTTAATGTAAAACTAGGCGATGGAATATCACTCAAGTTTGTAGGAGTAGGTGTAAGCAAAACCGATTTAGCCTCTTCATTGTATGACTAAACTGTTGCAAAAAACAGGCAATTTTTTAAATGGAAGAAAGCAAAGACAATCTGGCATAATGCACACAGTACCTACATTCTAAGTTGCACTCTTCTTGATAAATCTACGCTTATTAGAGGCTTTTGTTTAAATGTAAAATTTGTATGCTCGATCGAATTGCATAGTCGTGAAAAATAGTGTCTGACAGCTAAGTTCCAGAAATCGAGTGAAATCGTTTTCAGTGTTCTGCATTTCGAGCGATTCAAAAACTCCGAGTTTTTTTGGAAATCACTATTTCACTTTGTCTCAATTTCGAAAATTTTGAAATTGAAATCGAATACAGTGAAATGTAGAACACAGTAATTCATTTTTCATTTCGAGTGAGAGTTAAATGTGGAACCTAGCAGTGAATGTTATATGTAAAACTAGCGGCCCCGGCGGACTTCGTCCCACCCAAAAATACAACGAAACTATTGCAAGACAATGCAATTCTTACAATGCCACTTCAACTTTCATAATCCAGCAGATGACGTTTCGAATGAAATATGGCGGCATTGTACTATTAAACTAAACCAAAAAATTTACATTCCGTTAAACTAACTTCTTGACTCATATTCATACGATGAGTCGACACTGCTCGTGCACCAGCTGAACGTGCGTCGGCCGAAATTAGATCTTTTCGTTGGCGGCATTATGAAGAACAACTGCAATACAATGTAATCCCGAATAGAAAATTTGAAAACAATGGCCGGGTTCCTTTGACCGCTAGTCATCTAGCACATAATATCCCTGATGGAGGAACGCTGGCGCTAAAGATCTAGACATGAGAGTCAAAAATGAATTTTGGGCCATCGTGACGCATATTTATTCATACACTATAATTTAAATAAACAAATACAATGTATATTAACTACATAGAAGCAAATTCCCATTTTATACCAATTTGGAAATATTTGACTTCTGCACTTTCACTTTTGTTTTGACAGTTCGTTATTTTTTTCAATCTAGCAGTTCATTTTGTGCTAGATTGAAAAATTTCCCAGAAAAGGATATTTCACAAAATGTGCTAGAGCTCTAGCGCAACTGCTGAAATGTCAGTTTTTTTTATATGGAGTTTGGCATGCCGCTAGTCATCTAGCGGTCAATGGAATGCGGCCAATGAAACACCAATAGAAACGTACCACTTCTTACTGCGACAAATCCCAATGCAAAATGCCTCAATTGCTCAATCGCCACTGTTCAAATGAAATGAAAATAGTCCAATATGAATACACTCATTTCTATTCTTCTATATATTCTCTAAATCGATTTTCTGGAATTTTATTTCTGCGTAAAACTGAAATACAGCAATATGAACAAAACAAAAAAAGAATCATGAGAATCGCCCCAGCGGTTATTGAGTTACAACGTCATTGATTTTCACCCCATAGAGATCTTTTTTGTATGGGCTGTGCCCATAAGATATAAGATTTTGTATGTTTTTTTTGTATGAGTGGTGCCACGCCCCTTTGTCCAACTTTGACCAATCTTCAGAGGAATACTTCTGGGCCGATACCTAAGATCGTATGTAAATTTGAACTCAATCGATTCAGTGGTTTTCGAGATATACGATTTTTTTTTGTATGGGAGGTGCCACGCCCTCTTTGTACAATTTTTATTTTTTTTTAAAACTCGTACAGAGAAAATACCTTTGCAACAAAGTATAAATCATCAAAATCGGTTCGGCCAATCTCGAGTTATGGGATTACATGGCTTCGGACACTTTCTTTTATATATATAGATTTCGTCATTGTGAGTATATAGAAATGTAACCTGTACACTAAAGATAATTATTAGTTCCAGAAAAATTCAAGGAAAATAAATCTTAAAAATTAAATTTTTACCAAAACCTATAAAAAGAAACATCTTCCCAATGTATTTTCAGAAATAAAGGAAGATTTTGGTTTTTGTCCCTTAAGTCCCAAAAGGAGATTACTTCCGTCCAATTATTTTTAACCAAAAATGTATTGTTATTTTAAAGGCCTAAATTACTAGAGTATACGTAAACGGTAGACTTTGATTATAATACATTACCCCAAGTTCCAAAATTTCCTGCAGAACAATAAAGTTGGAAACGTTTTGATACTTTCAAGAATGCCTTACTAAAAGCTTTTTGTCAATTTAAATTCTTTTGTCAAAATTTCCTTTAAATCCATAAGGCAGGGGTGGGATTCTGTAAGATGAAAACGTTCAATCGTTTTCGTTTGCACGAACGGTTTGCTTCATGTAACTACAAAAACGAAAAGAATTTTCGTTTGCGCGAAAGCAAAAAAACGAAAGCCATTTCGTTTAAGTTTTCGTTTATTTTGCTTCATGTAACTCTAAAAACGCATGCCATTTTCGTTCCGTGCGAAAGGAAATCAACGACAGCTTATTCATTGACGTTTTTCAATTTATTTGATTATTTTAACAATTTAAGCGCATTTGCAGCTATTTCTAACAATTAATGTGTCAAAAGAAATAAACATTTCTGGAGCAGTGATGGTTTGTACTCTATATAAATGATGTGTGTCTTCAATATGGCGATGCGGCTCATGACTACTTTGTGTGGAAAGTAGTAGTTGGCTCAATTAAGCCAAAACAATCCTAATTGTGAATTACTGTTGAGGCAACTGCAATAACTTTTGGTAGGAATGATAGCTATTTCAGACTATACTATTCATCATCAGACTCAGTTTGAATTCTAACAGTCAACTCTCCGTACATAATCCACTTGAGGAAACATTTCTGCTTTCCCCAGTTAGAAAATGGACCCTTGCATTTGGATTTGTCGATTGACCATATAACAACTTCTTTCGGCAACTAAGCAATATGTCCGCCAACTGGTGATTAGAACAGAGGAGAAGACAAATCTCAGTGCTTTTGTTTATTGCCGTTCTCTCGCGTTTATTTGCCTTCCTTTTAATTGTAACCAAAAATGGAAGGAAACTATTTTAAAAAATAAATTAGTATAATCAATATAGATTCAGAAAAGCAAAAGGCGCAAAAACATACATTTAGGTGCTGCTGTCAAAAATAAAAGTTTCTCAAACTGTAAAAATGACCCTAAATGTATGCAATTTTAACTACACCGCTTCTTAAACGCTTGCGAAGAGAAAGAAACAAACGAAAGGAGTTACATGAAGCAAACTTTCGCTTTCGCGTGATTTTTATCGTTTCTTGAAAAGCGAAACCGTTTTTCGTTTCGTTTTTTACAGAATCCCACCCCAGGCTTTCATAATCACCCCTATCGCGAATAATATTTCCCCCGGAATGTTTCCCATTCAGCAATTTGATTTACATTGCTGACAAGGGAAAAAATTCCATCGGAATTTATTCGCGATACCTCTAAATATCTTAGGCGTCGGTTTATAGCTATCCGTAAAGTGCATCCGTAAAAACACGAAACAGAACAAAACTAAAACATTTAACCATAGAATATCATAGGAATGCAGTGGAAAGTGTTGTTGAATTGACTGAGAAGTTGAACAGGAAAAGTTTTACGTACGGAAATATTATTAAATTCGTTTACTAGAAAATGTAGAAATCAATTGCTTAATATTTTTGGAGGAACCAACTTTATACCTAATTCAAAAGCAAGATTTTAAGACCAAGGTTGAGCTCAACGATAAAGTTTAAGTCCTCCAAAAAAGCAAAACAATTTTTTTTCGATTGCATTTTACTGATAGCCATAACTGGGGCTTTAGGAAGATATTTGCTTTCAAGGATAATTTAGCAAGCGATACTTAAAAGCGAAAAGCGTGTGTCAATTGCGCTTAATAATTATCCTCGGATAATTTTCTTACACTATTATATTTATATTTCTGACCTTTACAGGAAACAAGATAATAAAATATCATATAGGCAATTTTTTGAGGTTTTCTTTTGTTTGAGTTTTCCTAAAATCTTGAAATAAAAAGGAAATAAAACCCTGAATTTCAATTATGTTATTAATAGAGTTTTAAATTTGGAGTTGGATGAACTTCTCTGTTCAACACTTTCATAAGTGTAAAATTAACCGAGGCTAACTGCGCAGTAGCGTATGTTGGACTACTGTGCGAGGGATACCAGGTTCGATCCCCGGAAAAACACAAATTACATCTGAAGGTTTTTCCTACTGCGCCACCTCTCGCGAACGCCGAACAAAAATCCAAGAGTATGACTGTCCTGTAAAAGCTTCTCAATTCGGCCGTTTGGTTCGGACTCGGCATAAAATTGAAGGAAGGTCCCTTCCATTCGTCCCAAAAATAGAAACTCACACAAACGAATGGTTGAGAGAAGTAAGGCCTAGGGTGTCTACCGCCTGTTGCACCAAATTATTTTTTTATTTAACTATTTAGATCAAGCTGCTGGTAAGCTCTCCTGCAAGCTTTTTAATTAAATGTGCAATCTTTTTTAACAGAAAAAGAACGTGCTGAAAAACATACAACACAATTGGCAAATTCTATACGTACAGGGTTTTTCAATAAGAGCGCTACAAAAGTTTTTTTTTAAATAAAACAAAAACGGTTTTGGATATCAATGAAATTCTTTATTCCTGTGAAAGTACGTTCGATGCCATTATGTATGGAACTCGATTTCTTTTGTATGGCCACCACGGGCAAGCTTGCAGAAGTCCAGACGCTGAACCCAATTTTCGACGGTTTTCTAGCGGCCGATAGTGCTGCAATTTCACATTCGATATTCGTACGAAGTTCATCAATCGTCGCTGGCTTGTTGGCATAGACTATAGACTTGACGTAGCCCCACAGGAAATAGTCTAACGGCGTCAAATCGCACGACCAAGGCGGCCAAGCGACTGGACCATTTCGTGAGATAACACGTTCTCCAAACTTGGTTTCCAATAAATTGATTGTGACATTCGCTGTGTGGCTTGTGGCGCCGCCGTCCTGTTGGAACCACATGTCCTCCAAGTCCATATCATCCAATTGGGGCCAAAAATATTCGGTTATCATTGAACGGTAGCGATTCCCATTCACAGTAACGTGCCGGTCTTGATCATCGCGGAAGAAGTACGGCCCAATGACGCCGCCGGCCCATAAACCACACCAAACCGTAATTTTTTCGGGATGCAATGATAACTCATGGAGTACGTGTGGATTGCTGCCTGACCAATACCGCATATTTTGTTTATTGACGAAGCCATTCAGCCAGAAATGAGCCTCATCGCTAAAGATGATTTTTCGATGAAAATCCGAATCATTTTCAAGTTGTTGCTCAGCCCAATTCACGAACATACGACGCTTCTGGTGGTCAAGCGGCTTCAGTTCTTGCGTCAATTTAATCTTGTAAGGATGTAGGCCAAGATCTTTTCACAAAATTCGCCACAACGACGTCACAGAGATGCCCAACGCTTGAGAACGACGTGTGAGAGACACATTTAGGCTTTCTTCAACTGAAGCCTTAGCGGCAGCAATATTCTCGACACTACGGGCACTTCTTTGTCTCACTGGCACGGGAACATTTTGTACTGTGCCTGTGGATTCAAATTTTTCCACTAGACGCTCAATTGTTGATCTGCTAGGACGATTATGACGACCATAAATTGGACGTAGCGCTCTTAACGTTGAGGCCACTGACTCCGAATTTCGGTAGTAAATTTTAATAATTTCGACTCGTTGTTGGTTCGTATATCTTTCCATTATGAAATGGCCAACCTTACTGAAGAGAAATGTCAAAAGAGCGGCAAGAAATTCGGCGTCGTTTGCTGTCCCTGTCGCTCTACCTTTGTAGCGTCCCTATTGAAAAACTCTGTATATGTATGGTGCTCAGTGGGGTTAGTATGCGAGGTTTACCAGGTTCGATCACCAGAAAATCACAAATCACAAGAAGAGGACCCACGTCCAGTCAATGAAGATCTAGTTCCACCTACTGACTGTTTCGGTCACCTTTTGTCGATTCCTCTTGCCGCAGTCTTTCTTATCTGATCTGCACCAGCCACCCTCCTTAGTAACGGACTGTCAGAGGCTTCTAGCGGGGGGTTAGACTTTTTCGGTCACCCTCTGTCTGTTTCTGAAGACTAACCGCCAAATGGAGGAGCTGATCACACCAACCAATCTCATCTCGATAGTTAGAGGACCCCGTCAGAGACAATAGGCAGGGGGCAGACCGTTACGGCTGCCCTCCACCTTGACCCGAAGACCAAGCCGTAACCAGGTGATGCAAAATTTCAAAAGCTCCGACTGCCCCAGTCACTACCAAAAACCTTTTAACTAGGTAGGAAACCCAAATTCGCAAGTAGCAAAATAATTCCCAGGGTAACGCCCGTTCTGGCCGCTTCCCTCCCCCCCCCCCCCCCCTTCTGTGGTATCACAATGGACCAAAACTATGGTCTAAGTGTGTCCCCTTTGGGACAGCCACCTTACCTAACCTAACCTAACCTCCACCACCTAGTATAAAAGAAATTGGCAGGCTTTGATGGTTTACCAGCGGAGCTCTTTAAATACGGTGGTGATATTTTGGTAGGAAGCATGCATGGAAGAAAACATGCCCGATGACTGGACTATCAGCTCCATATGCCTCATCTACAAAAAAGGTGATCCTATGTCTTGCAAGAACTATCGAAGCATATCCCTTCTTAATGTCGCATATATAAGATTCTATCCAACGTACTGTGTGAATGTCGGGATCGTAGAGGATGGAAGGCTGCGGTGTCTCAGGCAGAGACTCTTTACGGGTCGGGAGCCCGATAAGTAAGTAAGTAAGTACTGGTAACTTTATACGAATTTTCGTATAAATTGTTTCAATCTCTTCATAGTTTAAATATGCGTGAAAAGGTAAAACTACAAATTTGCGACAAAAATCCAATTTTTTTTAGCTTCACCCCAAAACTTCAGATTCAAGGCTTTAATCACGTTCGGTCACCCGTTCAGGATACAGTCAGTCGAAGTATAGTTGACAGGACAGATTTGTATAGGTGATTTATTAAAAACGCATACGAAAAACTATTTCGTTTTCATTTTCTTGGTCCTTGAACAATTGTTAGCTAAATGTAATAAGACAGTTTATTTGTCAGACGAATGGACATGATGTTTCCTTGCCATCATTTGAAGGATGGCAAGCACCAACCACCGGATCGTACCACGCCTCCCAACAATAAAAATAGATTGATTATATGGTCAGGTGAATGCCCTATTCTCCAAGAGAACAAGTAGGTACCTAAAAAAAGGAGCACGACAAAGAAACCATCGTAAGATGAATTAAGAACCATTAAATCGTAAGTAAGTAATTAATTCGGCATTCAAGTTACCCGAGAAGGGGATGTATAAATTATTCCTCAGGAAGAAAGTGCTGATTTATGTGTTCATGTCGTTAGCCTTTTGCATTTATGGAAATTATGATTTTGTCGATGCGAGGATTTTGAAATATTAAAAAAAAAAGTTCAATGGTACTCGAAAAACATATTCCTTGTCTACAGGAAAAGTAAGCCAGTTTGTGCATAAGTGTTGATTGATTGCAATTGAAACTCCAGAAACATATAGACGCACAGTTGTGACCTACTTTTATATACATTATATATACCTTTCATCATTTCCTCAACGAATACACTCACACAACTGAGGAGCTTTACAATTGAAAATTAACAACTTCCGATATTAAAGTAGATTTCTTCGTATTAGTCAAATATGCACAGTACCTCACCTTTCAGCTGATTGCTTTATATCAGGAAAGTTTGTTTCTTATTTAAATAAAATAAAAAAAAAAAACAGTTGTGCATTAACTTTTACCTTGAACTGATTCCAGATCGATACTCATAACTGCAAAAAACCATAACCCAGAGTGCCTCCAATGGACTTATAATTGCGCTCGTAATTTGCAAAGTCCCAATGGCACGTCCTTATTGTTATGGCAAATGCGAAATATTTTCTAATGTTCCCCGCCATAAAGTTCTTGCGTTTAGTTGCACGACTTAAGTAGGAATATGTAAATAAATTCAGAGCCAGCCGTACTGACACAGTGTCCACTCTGTACATTCGAATTAATCATCCGGTATAATGTAAAGTGAATTCTTAACGAACAACTCATAGATTTCGCCTTGTGTCCATTTTGCTTAAATGTTGTCGACCGGCTAAATAGTGTCGTGGGCGTTCATCTTAGATGTCTGCGTACTCAACAAGGCAAAACGTTTTAAATGAAATGAAATGGGGGTGGGGCGCGTGAGCGCAAACTATTTGAGGTGCGAAATTTGAATTTGAAATGAACCACATTGCGTGCATCGGGCATATTTCCCGAGTGAGTCGTCTGGCTGTGTTTTATTTGAATACCTTTATTTTGGAATGATACTGTATCGCCTTGGATATAAATTAGACTTGTGCAAATTGCTCCCATTAGGGACTTTATGCGATCAATTCAAGATAATGGACATGGACTTCTTAAGGCAATAAATGGACTGAGCTGAGCAGTTCTTATTTTGAGTTTGTCGGATAAATAAAGCTTTTACCAATCAAGGTATACTTTGATATAAATTTTCCATCAATTTGAAAATGTTGCAAAAGACTGTGGATTATTTTCGTAAACTGCTCTCCTCTCAGATTAATCCATAGAAAAAAGTTTGGAGATGCTAAATCCTGAGAATGAACCTGGGCAACAGATGCCTCAATTTTTCGAAAGCTTTTACTTAACTTGACGAGGTATTTGTTATGCTCAATCCAAATTTGAACCACTATGTATATAAGTTTATGAATAGTGCTACCATTTTTTAAAGCTACGTGGCCACTCTATGTTACTTTTTTTGACCTATTTGACATGCATAACAGCAGCCGAAATAAGGTACGTATGCGGATATCCCAGACACCACAACAACGAGGAAATACTGTGAGGAGATTCAACGTTGATCGGCTACAAATGGAACAAACCACCAGAACTTTTTCCGATCGCGTCTCCCTCAACCTCTCGAGAAGTCATGTGCAGCATCAAGTGCTGAAGACCAGTGGCATCGATGCCAAGAAGCCATCAGAGAAGCGGCAGCTGATGTGCTAAGTTTCACCCGACTACCACCACGAAACCCCTGGTTTGATGAAGAGTGCCGGCAAGCACATGCAGCAAAGCAATTGGCCTACAAAGCGGCGCTGCAGAGAAGGACAAGAGCAGTTCGTGAGCTCTTCCGTCAAAAAAGGAGGGATGAACACCGGCTTCTCCAGAGGAAAAAGAAAAAGCATGAGAAGTGCGCGATCAAGGAAATAGAGAGGGTGCTACTTTAGGAACAATGTTCGGAAGGTTTACCAAAAGATAAAAAGAACGTGTCACGGGAACAAGACGCGAACAGAGGCCTGTAGAGACGAACAAGGAAACCTTGTAGTAGAGTCACAGTCGGTGCTGAGAACATGGAAAAACCATTTCTGCAGACTGTTAAATGGCGAAGACGACACAAATTCTGCTGTCAGCCAGAATGAATCATTCAACCTGGGCGATGAAAGCCAAGACTTCCGTCCACCTGACCAAAATGAGGGTAGGATAGCAATATCCAAGCTGAAGTCCAACAAAGCTGCCGGACCGGACGATTTATCGGCCGAGGCGCGAGATGACGTGGTACAGAGCATACACCAACTCGTTTTTAAGATTTGGTCATTTTCCAAAATGATTGGAACCTAAGCATCGTTTGCCCGATCTACAAGAAAGGAGACCCTCTAAACTGCGCCAGTCTCCTTAACATCGCTTACAAGATCCTGTCTGCCGTACTGTGTGAACGCCTGAAACCATTTGTCAACGAACTGATTGGACCCTATCAGTGCGGTTTTAGGCCTGGTATCGGTCCACAACCGTCCAAATATTCACACTACGGCAGATCCTTGAGAAAACCCAAGAAGTCCAAATCGATACTCACCATCCTTTTATCTATTTTATGGCCGCATATGACAGCATTTCTAGAGACGAGCTATACAGAGCCATGTCTAGTTTTGGCATCCCTGCCAAACTTGTCAGATTGTGCAGAATGACGATGGAGAACGCTCGCTGCTCCGTAAAGCTCGGAAACAATCTGACCGAGACCTTCGATGGCAAAAAAGGATTTAGACAAGGTGATGCGCTGTCATGTGACTTTTTTAATATCATTATTGAGAAAATTGTGCGAAACTCGCAAGCCAACACAAGGGGCACAATTTTCCAAAAGTCTGTGCAACTACTTGCATACGACATCGACATCATTGGCAGAACACAGCGAGCTGTCACGCACAAGTATCAGTACAGAGGCGGCAAAAATGGGTTTAGTGGTGAATGAGGGCAAAACAAAATATATGCTGTCAACAAGAAGGGACACAACATCGAAGAATCGCACAGAACGTCACAATAGACAGCTTTAACTTTGAAGTAGTTAGGGACTTTATCCACCTCGGCTCCGCTATAAACTCTGAAAATAACACCACAGCAGAAATCAAACGAAGAGTTACACTTGCCAACCGTTGTTACTTTGGCCTAAAAAGGCCATTGATTAGTAAGGCCTTGTCGAGAAACACCAAGGAGACTCTACATAGGACCCTCATCGTCCCAGTCCTGCTTTATGGCGCAGAACCATGGACGTTAACAAAGGCGGATGAATATCTTCTTGGTCGCTTCGAACGCAAAGTTCTTCGATCGTTTTTCGGTCCGCTTTGCGTTGCCGGGCTTTGGAGGAGAAGATTTAACAGCGAACTCTACGAGCTGTATAGCGACATCAACCTGGTCAGAAAAGTACGTATCACTCGACTAAGATGGCTAGGGCGAATGGACACCAAGGCTCCGGGCCGAAGAGTCTTCGATTCCAACTCCGAGGCATAACGCAGTAGAGGAAGACCTCGCCAACTTGGAGTGCGAAACTGGAGGCGGTTAGCCAAAGATTGGGCTAACTGCAGAGGCGTGTTGGTTGAGGCCCAAGTCCACCCCGGACTGTAGCGTCATCCATACTACTTATAAAATGCAACGTCCGTCTGTTCGTTTCTTCATAACTCGAGAACCATTCGTCGGATTTTTATGATTTTTTTCCTGATTCATAGATGTGTGGCCAACTTAGTCCGTAGGGTGGGTGAGAATTGCTCAGGAGTAAAGGGGTCGCGGGGAACAAGAGGGGTCTCACTAACCGTTAGCCGTATGAACTTAAAAGTTTGTATGTTGATAGATAAGTCAAAATTATTACAAGCCTCATTCATCGTTTTTCAAAATTCGTCCCATAAGGGTTGAAAAACTTTTCAAACTAACTTTTCTATTTCGACCTTACTACGTTTAACTTGCCATTATACTCATAAATGGATTTCAGTCAATTCAAGTTATGCTTTTAATTGTTAGGCAATATTTTACCAAGTATTTTGAGCTAACATTCGTCTTTCTTCTCCATCCAGAGGGTGAGATATAATCAATTGAAATTAGATCTTACTTGGCCAAGTGCGAAAAAATCGCTTTATCGATTGCAGTTGTGCTTAGGAAGGGTAGTTTTGATTTGCGTTCTGAAAATAGAATGATTACTCGCACGACGGGCATTCAGAATGCATAATTGTAAATGCTCATGAAATGCGTAGTTGAATTTGATGTAGGGAATGGATAAAACAAACTACGTAACTATAAGGGGTTTGTGATGCGTAGGTAGATATATGCACAATTGTACTGTTTTGGATTCATAAACACCCTGTATCGCCTAATTGTCGATTATCATACTTATATATATATATTGTTATACACACATATTGTAGTTAATTTCTCTATAATGTTAATGTTTTGTTCATACTCTCAGTTACTAATTTTTTTGTATATCGTTACGGTATTTCCTATTATGTATTCTGGTATTCATCATAATATCTTTGCTTTTACATGCCTCTATGATGAATTGCAGAGGAGTACGAGTTGAGCGATTATCGAGGCAACAGCCACAAGCTAATATCGAATGTTAAAATAAATGTTATAACGTTGTTTGAAGAGCGCATGTTTTTTTTTCTGTTATTTTTTTCTACGTTGAACATTCATCGGTCAACTTCGTGTGGTTTAATATAAAACATGTACATAATATCTACATAACATATTTGAGATCTGCAGCTATGGAAAGTATAACGATATGATCGCGTTATTAATCAAATTATACCTGTGACCAGTTTGCATTTATGTGAAATATTATGTCCAGAACTTTGAAATTTTGCATGGGGGTTAATTTCTAATCGCAATACATACAATAAAAGAATAGCAAAATTGTAGTGGTAGAGGAGTGAAAATAAAGGGGGGGTGGTAAAGGGTATCTCTCGAACTACTAGGCCGGTTTTAAAAGTTCTTTTACCGTTGTCATGGTGACACCGTTCGGATCAGTACAGGTTACGTAAGGAATAAGTTGGGACGGGGGATGGATAGGTAAAGCGGTGGTAGGGACGAACTATTTGTCCGATTATAAACTTCTTACAACATTGTACTGGCTACATTTTTCAGATCCAGTATAAGTTACTTAGGGAGGAAAGATGGTGGAAGGGGAAACGGAGGTATAGGGGTTATATTTGGAGCTACTCGGCTATTGCCGGAGTTTACCTCCGACAGCCATGTTTTTCACATGGACAGCTATATGTTGCATGGTCGCGTGTGAGCTCCAGTGGTAATTTGTTTATACTTGCTCCCACTAAAAAAAATAACGTGTAGATATAGTTTACACAAAAGCATTGCGTTAAAATATTTTGTAAACTAAATATGAGGAAAATATATAAACATATGTACAATGATAATTCAAATAAATTCAGTTTTAATTAAAAGAAATGAAACCGGCGGGCGGAGCCGCGGGCATTGCTAGTCTAAGTATAATTTGCGGTGTAATGAATAATATGTCCTTGAGAAAAAACTTATCCTGAATCAAGATGGCGGCTCTCTTAACAAAATCGATTCCTGCATGAGCTACAAAATTCGTTGTGATAGGAAATATATGAAATATCAACTTTAACAGATTTTCACAGACACCAGGCCAGAGGACTTATTTGATATTATGTTTTTAGAACTAAGTCGACGATAGAGGTCATGTTTCATGCAATAAAAAACCAACACTGGTTCTTGCTGATGAACATCTGCTTATGTGGTCACTTAAACAAACTCCGAACAAGTTTTCAATGAGGAAGGCAGAACACTATAAAGTTCTTCAATATTCAAAAGAAACATGCTGTCCACTATGTGGGATAAATAAATTCATTCTTATATCCAATATGCTGTCAAAAACCCAAACACTGTACGTACAATGTCTAAAGCACCTAATGAATATGTCAACTGAATGTGTCAGGCCATGTTGCACTGGATAAACTTTGTTGACCCTTTTGGGAAATCTTATTGAAATTAATTTCGTACGGAAATTCCTGAAAATAATCACGTCAACATAATCTTTTGAACCCATATTTAGCAGCAGATGTTTTCATCATAGATACAGTTTACCCTTTTTGTTGGTACTGAAAAGCAACTCCAAACAGAAGATCCAGTGAATGGTGCTACCCTTACAGGAACATGTATGTAAATATCCTGTGTAAATTTGGCCTCATTAAAATTAACTTCCCTATTTTATGTATACACTTGTGTGGCAACATTTCTTCAAACCTTTGACGGAATATGAAGTTTTTGATGTGCGCCTCTTAAAACAACCATTTGCACTTGCAAAGAGAAAAAGCATCTTCGACGTTATTCCCACTTTCCAGCAGGTGAAAGGCATAAATAATTGTATAACTTGCAGAGACGGGTGGATAACCTCACTGAAATTATATATTCGCGTACGTTTCCTCGATTCGCCTCCCGTAGATTAAAAGGCAGACGCAGACAGAGTCAGAGTCCCATCGAGTCCCTGGAGTGGTAGAGCTTGCAAAAAGTTATGCGACATAAAAAGGTTATTCACACCACAGTTAGACTATGATAATCGCAACCGCAAACGGAGACATAAAGTGAATTGTTTCATTGGCTTGCCTCGAGAAATGGACTCAGTCTATAGTAGGGACAACGTCGACGTCTTGTATAAATAATCACGTTTGTATATAGGTACGTTGGAAAAAAAGTTTCATACCTATATTGCTATGCTATACAGTACAATACTCTAGATACCATCAAATACTTGGCTTGTGACTTTCGGCGGAAATGTTGATTATTATCACGATTTCCTGGCCAAAAAATAAACGAAATCCTGTGTCCTTCTGTACACGAGACGCATTTTGATTTCACTTTATGTAGGTGCCTTGTTGGCCTCCTTATCCACTTGTGTACCTTATATTTTATTTCAATTATGACTTTTGTTCCCGGATTATGCCTGTCAACTTTTTCAATTACTTTCACAATTTTTTTTATTATTTTTTTGTGGTGCGGCTTTCGTGGACAGTGAGGAAATATACGAATGGGAAAGCGAAGTTTTATTTGCTAAATAAAATTATGGGCAATAATATTAGGACACAAACAAAGTCTTAAGCAGTTTAAGCTAAAAGTCATTATGACTAACTTATCAGTAAAACGTAATGAGAGGACTTTTCTGTGTTTGTAATTAGGCCACAATTTCTGGGACTCCCCTTCACACTAATTTTGGGTTTGATAAGTAAATTAATAATCTAAGAAATATCCTTGATATAAATAGGCAAAATGTAGTACTCAAAAAATACCTCAGTATACAGGGTGGCGCACGAATCGTGCTACAAAAACAAAACGTAATAATTTTTTTTCTGTGTGAGTAATTGGCGTTTTTTTTATTATTTGGCAGGTTACTATTTAGAATTATTAAAATGAATGCTTGGGATTAGTGTTGCCAGGCGAAAATGTTAAAATCCAGTCAAATTTGACTGTTTGACTGAATTTTTTCTCTCCGAATCCAGTCAAAAGAAACAGTCAAACATTAAAATCAAAAAATTCTAGTCAAAAAAACAGTCGAAAATGTAAACAGCTATTTTTTCGAAAACAAAAATAGGTGGGTCATCGTGGTTTCTTTTTAAATCATAGGTTATTTAAACACTGACAGCTGCTTCCAGCTCGAAATCTTTACAGAAAGTCAGTATCATATCTGCGCGAAACGAAGTGAGTCGCTTTACGCTTGAGCAACGTTGGGAAATATTGAAAAAATATTTCCAAAGTGAGTGCTGTGTAGCCCAAACAGTGCGTTTTTTTAGAAGTTTTGACCGAAATGAAGCACCCACCGCGCTGACTTGTATGGTAGTGGACAACACTCTTGGTCCGCGTCATCGTGGTGCGCACAGACGACAATGTCACAGAGATTGACAGTTTGGACCCTTTTTTCTCCGACAATGAGGCTGGGAACAACGTTTCGGTCAACGGTGGGCGTTACAGAGCCATGTTAACCGACTTTTTTTTTTACTGGAATTGAAGACATGGATTTGGACGTCCTCTGGTTCATGCAGGATTGCACGCCATGCCACACAGCCCACGCCACAATCGATCTTTTGCACCAACTTCCCAAAACGTGTTATCAGCCGTCTTGGCGATGTCAATTGGCCTCCTCGGAGCTGCAATTTGACTCCTTTGGACTTTGGACTTCGGACAATCCGGAAACGATTCAAGCACTTAAGGCCAATATCTTCCAAGCAATCCGTGAGCTACAGCCCGAAACCCCCAACAATGTCTTGGACAATTGGAGTGACAGAATACGCTACTGCGAAGCCAGCCGAGGCAGCAACTTGAACGACGTTGTATTTGGGCCACCCTTTATATTTTGACACATTTTTTTTTCTCGCAAATTAGGTATCTAATGGTCAAAATAGTGTTGTGTTAATTTTTTGTTTCTAAAATCTGGAACAAACAGCAGTCATAACTCAAAACATAAACAACATACAACAAACCGAATTAAATGCAAAGGCAATCTTGAAAATTACTGTTTCACTGTTACTGTCATACTAAGGCATCCACACGCTTTTGGTTGAAACGTGTGATTGTTGAACGTAATTGAAGTGCTATGCAATAACAAAGTATTCGTATTGTCGTTGACAGATTTCTAAAGTGCTACAACGGCGAGTAGACTGAAATAGAAGTTTCCAAATAAGAACTCCGCATGACAAAGACGTGCTCAAATTAAATTTAAATTGAATAATTCTTCTAAATTGTGATGGGTACTGTATGGGTCGAGAAATTGGGAAATGCGGCAATAGGCTTATCCTGTTTTATTTTTAGAAATGTGTAGGGAAATACACTGCACCTTAAGCTCATAGTTCAAATACTACTACTTACTTACTTACTTATCGGGCTTCCGACCCGTTAGTCTCTGCCTGAGACACTGCAGCCTTCCATCCTCTATGTCGGGACCAAGCGCTCTGGCATCCGCGATGGCTTGGTCTTTGAAACGGTGGTTCGGTCTTCCTAGTCTTCTCGAACCTGGAGGCTGGGAATGGGATTCGAAGATCCTCTTAGCTGGAGCATTATTGTCCATTCGCTCGATGTGGCCGAGCCAATGTAATCGACGTGTTTTGGCTTTTTGGACTACATCCACATCTTGGTACATCTCATAGAGTTCGCGGTTCTATCTTCTCCTCCATTGGCCCTCCTCGCACACAGGACCAAAAATCCGCCGAAGTGTTTTTCTTTCGAAGGAGCCCAGTATCAGCTCTCCCTTCTTGCTTATCGTCCAGCACTCGGCGTCATAAAGCAGAACTGGCAGGAAAAGGGTTTTGTAGAGCACACATTTCGTCCTTTCGAGTTAGGAGTTTTGCATCCAGTTGTTTTGCCAAACCGAAGTAGCAACGGTTTCCTAGGGTAATTCTTCACCGGATCTGCACTATAGGGTGTCATTCGTGGAGTTCATGTTTACTCCGAGGTAGGTGAACTCCGTAACTACCTCGACACGTTGTTACTATCAATAGTGACGTTTTGTCCTAGGCGGTGGACAGATGCTTGTTTGTTTGTTGATAGCTCATAGCTCAAATATCATCCCAAAATACGAATAAATAAATTGTGATTGTTAAAATCACCTTAAATAGTATTCTATGCATACTTATGTCCCTTGGTAAAAATCCGGCTAGGTCTTCCGCACAAAATGCAATACGAAAGGCGCAAAACACTTTGCAAACATTTATCGAACATAGATCTACGTCAAAGAAGGTCAAAGGCTCCGCAGATATTAAGACGCATATTTAAACAACTTTTCTATTTTTTAAAACAGTCATGTAAAAAGATTTCTCATCAAGTGGTGATAATGTATATTTGAAGAGATTTATTCGGTTAGCAAGCCCATTTGTGTGCTAGATCCGTGTCTTTCCAACAGTGGTTGGTTTTTGTAAACTTCAAGCTAGTTTAGTGAATTCTGTATGCATATTTAAGAAGTTAGACTTCTGCAAGTGTTTACAATCGGAAACCGATTGGGACCATGTATTATAGACTTGTTTGACACCAATCCATTCGTTCTTGGGATTGAAGTTACTGCTCGCCTTCCAGGTTGTTGGGAGGGACTAACAGCGATATGGTCATTCGCAATAAAAAAAAACTGGAGGAGTTTTAGATTGTTTAATTTTCGCCCAATATTGTTTCACAGTAGTGATTTCAAGAACATGCTACATCCACATTAAGAGACGTAGCGTCGTATGTCATTGATGTATGAGTACAGTAAATTGAAAGAAAAATATTTGCACTGCACCTTACATAGGAATCCACATTACATAGGAATCCACCCTAAGCTTAAGATTCAAAGATTGATGTCTCTGTATAAAATGCTTTATGTATCTCTATAACATTTCAAAAATTCCATTGGACCTTCTCTAAATATAGACCAAACACTTCACATACTTGAAAGGACAAGGAGAGATGAATCACCATTATTGGAAGGGAAGCAAAGAGACCACAGTCAAAATATAGACATACACCATGTGCATCTGTGAAAATATTAAAGCTTTAGTCTTTCAACTTACGCAATATAAAAAAAATTAAATTATCGCACAGATATAAAATGTTCTCTTTTTTTTTACGAAAAAAAAGGAACCACCCATAATGCACAATTTGGGTATTTTATACGAAAGTTTGTAACTTTTGCAATCCCAGTTACAATACCGCACTATCAAAATGACCTCCAGTCCCCCTGGTGTTGTATTGTATATTCTATTTTACACCAGAGACAGAGATATCCGGTGGTTTTGCTCCAAGGATTTTTGCTAAGGAACACAAGTTAATATTATCGTTTATGTGAGTTCAACCGAAAATGCAATGAGGATCCCTCTGTACCACATTTTATAAATGAAATGAAAGTTATTCCCTCTCCGGTCTAGGGGATTACGGGGAAATAAAGCCAAAAAGTGCATATAAAATGGAAACCAAATAGGGACGCTTGGTGTTCTTTTGATTCAATCAATTTAAAATATCCTGCTGCTTTCCGGAAATGGCAAATGGTGAAAATTTTCAAAAATTTAAGAGCATACATAGTTGGAAATTTAATTTTCTGTGGATGTTTGTATTTTACATAATTTTAAAACCACTTTTCTTAATTTACGGTGTGAGGATTTGTTTTAATTAATCTATAGCAGAAAGTCAGAAAAAATGGTTTGGTAGCGTAAACGCATTCCCACTCTGCTCTGCATAACCACTGTTGTATTTATACAAGTTCTCGCAATAATTTTTCCTGTATCATCTCATTATTGGTAAGACGAACTGCAGTAATTGCAGTAGACAAGTCTAATTTTAGGCACTAAAATCTCTCTATATATATAAAACAAAGTGGAAAAAAACTGTTTCCCTCTGCCGCCCATAATTTTCCACCGAATTTGTTGATTTTTTTTGTAAATGTCGGTAATTACGGTGATTGGGTGATAGGCTAAACAAATTCAAAATCGGACAAAGGGGCGTGGCACCTCCCATACAAAAAAACATTCAAAATCTTACATTTCGAAAACCACAGAATCGATTGAGCTCAAACTTACATATAATCTTAGGTGTTAGTCGTAGAGTGCTCCTGTGAAGATAGGTCAAAATCAGACGAAGGGGCGTGGCACCGTTCATAAAAAAACATTAAAATTCGTATATCTCGAAAATCACCAAATTGATTAAACTCTAACTTACAGGTAATCTTGCGTATTGGCCGTGGAGTGCTCCTGTGAATATTGGTCAACATTGGACAAAGGGGCGTGGCACCTCCCATACAAAACAAAAAACAATCAAAATCGTATATTTCGAAAACCACCGAATAGATTGAGATCAAACTTACAGATAATCTTAGGTATTGGCCCTAAAGTGCTTCTGTGAAGATTTGTCAAAGTTGGATAAAGGGGCGTGGCACCTCCAATAGAAAAAAATTTAAACATTGTCGTCCGAAAAAAAATAAAAAAAAATTAAAAAAGCAACAAAATGCCTGGCGAAGCTGGCGGGGGTTCAGGTAGTAATCTATATAAAAATGGTGGCAAAAATGTATAGTAATTCATGAATTCAGAACGGCTGGACCGATTAGGCTGAAATTTTTTTTTCAGTTGTTCCAGAAGAACCTTCTGAAAGAAAATTTTGGGAAAACCCTCCGAAAAAGTCGGGAAATTTTAAATAATCGAAAATAGATTTTTTGTATGGAATTTTGTGTGCAATTGTTTCGGAATGGCTTTTCGAATGGAAAAATAGAAAATTCTTAGTGGAAAACACGGAAAATTCCGGAAAAACGCGATTTTAACAAAATTTTGCATTTTTAACAACAATTCGTTCAATTGCATTGCCTGTTGCATCCTCTGGCATTGCTGCCACATTGTTGGAAGGCGGTCGACCTGCACATTCAGCTTTGAAGCTGCCGATGAATCTTCTCACAGTTGACAAGCCAACGTGCACAATGACCAAGAATTCGGCGACAGCGAAATTGATGTGAGAATTAATTCAAAATCATCATTTGGGATGAATGGACGATGGCGCATAAACGAGCTTTGAAGGCAGTTGACCGAACGATGATGGATTTACGAGGTGATTCGAGACGATTTTGTGGGGCTATGATATTGCTCTCCGGAGATTTTCGTCAAACGCTTCCCGTCAACCCGAAATTAACTGCTGCCGATGAACTTAATGCATGCCTGAAATCGTCGTATTTATGGCGGCATGTCAGTTGAAATTGACCACGAAATAATGCAAAGGTCCGCGGTTGTCCGTTAAGAAACTAATGAACAATGTGATTCAAGCGATAATCATCAAGGGCAAATTCAAAGGGGACGAAGTCCTTATCCCAGGAATTCCGATTATCTGATTAACTGATTTTCCATTCCAATTCAAGCGGATTCAGTTCCCCGTTCGATTGGCTTTTGCGATGACAATCAATGAATCGCAAGGCCAATCGTTGGAAGTCTGTGGGATTAATTTCAAATTTCCCTGTTTTTCTCATGGTCAGCTGTACCTTGCCTGTTCGCGTGTTAGCAAACCGTCTTCGTTGTTTGCTTTTGCGCCGGAAAACAAATCGAAAAACATTGTTTATCATATCGCTCTCTACTGATTTCGATTCCATTCAAATAAATCACACAGAAATTTAAACTATTTGCGTTTTATTATCACTCTGGAGTTTATCTGAAGGCGTTAAATTGGGGCGAGACGAAGCTCGCCGGGTCCTCTAGTACTATATACATATATGATGTTATCCTTAGGAATTTTATCAGTGGAACAAGTAAGATATAATGCTAAAATATGTGTATATGTCGCAAATCTAGCTATTGTACCAGTTCAATCTAAAATGTTGTTCTGGCGACAACACTGTAAAAATTGAGAAACAAAATATAATGGAATTGAAAATTTATCTCTTTTCACCTGATTTTTTTACTTTAAATGTTGACGATAGGAGTTATTGGCCACTCACCCATCCATGTAGTGATGTGATCCTATATTTTGCTATATGGACACAACTAACGTAAAAACCAAAAAAGACAAAAGAGGATTTGAAATCCCAAAAACCGACAGGGAAGTTCCTAATCAGCCGGCGATGGAACTAGGGGACGACTCTAACGAGTCGGAACCTCAGTCATCCATCTCCGGCTTGGAAAAAGAACTAGAGGAGGTGTTGCTAGCTAGTGACAGTGAGGATGCGGACTGCACACTCACTGACACTAGTATGGCCTTTAGTGAGGTGGCTGGTACTCTCACTACTGTAAACAAGGGTAACGGTGGGCAGGCAGGTACTCCCACCAATATAGCGCAGGGTAAAAGTGAGCTGGCTGGTACACTCACTCAGAAAGCTAGGGGTGGTAGCGAGGTGGCTGGTACTCTCGCTGACACTGCTAAGGGTAGAAAAACGACCAAGAAAACCGGGGACGCAGTTGGCAGGTACTCTGCGGCTTCCGGGGACTCTAAGGTCGGACATTCAGGGAAGGAGTTGAGCGCACATCGGCTGAGTAGGATAACAGTACGCAACGCACGACGTAAAGTCGAAACTGCGAAGCGGAAAGTTGACCAGTTCAGCGGATGTGATGTCAAGGCTTTAAGTGCCTGGGACAGGGCTAAACTTCAAGAAGCCAGGGAAACCTTGACCGCGGAGGCTGCCAAAAAATCGGTGGCCGAAGCGGCCAAAACAGTAAGGGCAACTAGCCAGGCGTCCACCAGTGGACCTAGACCAGGTAGCAGTAAGGACGCATGTGGGGAAAAGGCCGTAGCTGGGGGAGTCAGGGAGAAGTTCCAGAGCAAAAGGAGCAGATCCGATGACGTCGTAGAACCGAGCGCAGCGAAAAAGGTGAAGGCTGGTACTTCGCCTGCGGCGCATCCGGTCTTCGATCCAAAGGACGAGCTCCTGGTTGCCATTGTCAACGAGCAGGAACCGAGCGGTCGCCTGACCATGGAACAGTGGGTAACCATTGAAGAAAAGTTTCAAGATGCTCTGTGGAAGAAGATGTCTTCCACAGAGGATTGCGACCTTCAATTTGATGGCGCTGGATGGGATGGCGGTCGCAAGGTTGTTGCTTGTGGGAACAAATCTTCCACTGAGTTCCTCAGGGAGTTTATCTCGGAGGTCGGTGAAGTGTGGAGTGGAGCTCAACTCAAGTGCGTGGCGGTGGCGGAGTTGGCTAAGTACACTCCGGCCAAAGCTTGGGTCTGGGTGCCGCTTCCCTACACCTATCCGGAAAAACTGCTCGGCCTCCTACACATGCAGAACAGGGAGTTGCAGGCCAACACGTGGAAGGTGTTAAAAACAGGCCCCAGACGGCAATTCGGCCAGCACTTCTTGCTGAGCCTTAACAAGGAATCGATCCCGGTCCTCGAAAAGACAAAGGGCATGGTGAGGCACAGCATGGGGAAGGTCATGATCAAGGTCGTGACCAAGGGAGCGGAGGCGGAAGAGCCAAATGATGGAGGTGATGCAAATCAACCTGCATCACAGTAGGACTGCGACGGCGTGCTTGGTTGAGTACATAACCAAGCACGACGTTTCAGTCATACTAGTACAAGAGCCCTGGATCAGCAGTAAAAACCGCATCCAAGGGCTGAGCATCAGGGATTACACGCCTTATTTCAAGGCAAACGAAGGTAAAATCAGGGCTTGCATTCTTATAAAGAACAATATAAGGGCTTTTCTTTTGAATAATTTCAGTGATGGAGACCTCACAGCTGTTTCCTGTGAACGAGAAGGGAAGAAACCGATTTGCATGGTATCGGCCTATCTCCCGTACGAGGCTACGGAAGTCCCGTCTGAAAAGATGAGGCAGCTGATAGCCAGGGACGATTGGCTTTTTGTCGTGGGCTGCGATGCTAATGCGCATCACTCTCAGTGGGGAAGCACTGACACAAACACTAGAGGTGAGTTACTTTTTGATTTTATTTTATCAACAAGGCTTACTATATGTAATAAGGGCAACACACCAACTTTTGTGGTGCGAAACAGACAGGAGGTGTTAGACATCACTCTAGCATCCTGTACTGATTCTCTCACAATATGTAAATGGAGGGTCTTAGATGAGGCATCCCTATCGGATCACAAATGGATTCGCTTTCAAATAAGCTTCCTAAATAAGGAAAACAATACCTATAGAAACCCAAGAAGAGCTGATTGGGATAGGTACAAGGTTTTGGTAGGGCAACACCTGGGGGAGGGGCCAACTCGTATGACCAATCCCCCGGATATAGACAATGCGGTGGACAACCTATGCACAACCTTGAATAAAGCATATGAAAAAGTTTGTCCACTCAGAAAAACGGCTAAGAGGTCTCAACCTCAGTGGTGGAACAAGGAGCTAAGCTCCAAAAGAAAACAGGTCAGACACTTTTACAACAGAGCTAAAGTGGTAGGGGACGATATTACTTGGGATGAATATGTAGAGAGCAAGAGAGAGTTTAAGTACTTGATCAGGCGATCTAAAAGGAAATCCTGGAAGCTTTTCTGTGAATCGGTTGCAGATACCAGTGAAGCCTCCCGACTTCGCAAAATTATTGCTAAGGATGCGATAGTCCCCAGCTTTATTAGGAAATCTAATGGTGCATGGGCTGAAAGCAGTGAGGAAGTTCTAGTAGCTCTGGTTGAAGCTCACTTTCCAGGAAGTGGCACTCCAACGGCTTCGAACCCGAATGGGTATCATGAGTACGCTGACGAAGCGGAAATTGAAAACCTTTTCACTTGGAAAAAAGTGCGTTGGGCTATAATGTCCTTCTCTCAATACAAAGCGCCGGGCCCCGACGGCATTCTGCCAGCTATGCTGCAAAATGCCCCGGCCATGGTTACAGGTAGAATCAGGGAAATTTTTTTACATTGCCTTAAATTTGGCTACATACCCACGGCATGAAGAGAGGTACGAGTGGTTTTCATACCCAAAGCAGGTAAACCAAGCCATACCTCTGCGAAAGACTATAGACCCATCAGTCTCTCGTCGTTTCTCCTTAAGACACTCGAAAGGCTTCTCGACATCCATATAAGAAGCAAGTGTTGCAATGGAAATCTATGCAATGCTCAGCACGCATACTTAAAAGGTAAATCAGTAGAAACAGCTCTACATGAAGTGGTAGGCAAGATAGAACATAGCTTACACCATAAGGAATTTGCTCTAGCTGCCTTCTTAGACATTGAAGGTGCTTTCAATAACGTTAGGGCAGAGGCAATAAAACGCGCTCTGGAAAGGATTAAGGTAGACCATAGCATCACCAATTGGCTTTGCACGATGCTTGTCAACAGAAATATCAATTCCACTCTCGGATACAGTTCAATAAGAAAATCGGTTACTAGAGGCACTCCCCAGGGAGGGGTTATATCTTCTCTTCTCTGGGTTCTTGTCATAGACGATATTCTTAAAGAACTCAGTAACACAGGGTTTAGCGTAACCGCTTATGCGGATGATGTGGCGATTTTAGTTCGGGGCAAATTCTTGAACACATTGAGTGAAACCATGGAATCAGCCCTCAACAAGCTCAGAAAGTGGGCTGAAGGGTGTGGACTTCGTGTCAACCCGGAAAAGACAGAACTAGTACTTTTTAGTACAAAATACAAGATACCACCCTTCAAACTACCCAGGATTGGTGGAGTGGAGCTTTCCCTTTCGGATAGCGCAAGATATCTTGGTATAGTCCTAGATAAAAAATTGAATTGGAAACTTAACGTTCAGGAAAGAGTCCGAAAGGCTCATAATGCTCTCTTCGTCTGTAAGAGAACAGCAGGAAAAAAATGGGGATTGAGTCCAACAATGATGCACTGGTTATACATCATGGTGGTTAGACCCATCCTTACCTATGGGGCTCTTGTTTGGTGGAAAGCCACAAATAAGTTATATATACGGGATATGTTGACCAGGGTACAAAGAACAGCCGGCACTGCCATCACTGGTGCTTTACGCACCACACCCACAGCTGCACTTGAGGCGTTCATGTATCTTTTACCCCTGGACCTACAAATAAAACTGCAAGCAGGAAATAGTGCGCTTCGACTAACTAACGCAGGGTTTTTCAAAACAAGACAGGTAGGACATAGCTCCATACTAATGGAATCCTTCTCCAATATCCCCGACAAAACGGATGAAAGTTTGTGGGAAATTGACTTCGATACTCCGTACGAAGTACAATACCCAGTTAGGGAGGACTGGCAAAAGAATGAGGTATCGAAGGACAATGAAATCTCGATTTATACGGATGGCTCCAAAACTAAGGAGGGTACAGGATCAGGTATTTACTCTAGGGATATAGACCTACACGTGTCATTACGACTTCCGGATACATGCAGTGTGTTCCAGGCAGAGGTTCTGGCCGTGCTCAAAGCCGCGGATCTACTTGATATGGGATCAATATCCAACAAGAATATCGCTATCTACATTGATAGTCAGGCTGCGCTAAAGGCGCTAGAGTCCTTCATCATCAAATCTGAACTAGTCAGGAGCTGCCGCACAATGCTCAGAGCATTATGCGCGCAGAACCAGGTCAGATTGTGTTGGGTACCCGGACACTGCGATATAGAGGGTAACGAACGGGCTGATGTTCTGGCGAAAACTGGAGCTGAGCTTCCACCTAATGAAACAATTGAGGGCATTAGACCACCAATAGCCGTGGCCAAGAGAATTATTCTCGAGGATATGAAAAATAGGGCAGATCAGAGATGGTTCAATATAGAAGGGCACAGGGTCTCAAAGGCTCTGTGGCCTAAGCTAGATAGGAAAAAATCTTTAGAATTACTAAAGCTCAGCAGATCAAGGCTAAGAATGACAATAGGGATACTCTCCGGGCATTGTCTTCTAAGGAAGCACGCTCAGAGATTAGGTCTAACAGATACGGACATGTGCAGGTATTGCGAAGACTTACAGGGCACAGAGGATATTACCCATCTCCTCTGTGAATGTCAAGCTATTGCTCGGTACAGGAGGAAATACCTTGGTAGGTACTTCTTCGACAATTTGGAAGAGGTCGGCCTCGCGAACAAAACTGAGGCAATTTTCAGGTTCTGTAGGGAAATTAATTGTTTGGGCGAAGTGGTTTAGGTTATTTGACCGTTATGGTTCCCCAGGGATGGCGATGGGTCCAATATGGTGCCTAGTCCTATGTGATGAACTCACACCCTATTCAACCTAACCTAACCTATACCCTAATAAGGGTTACATGTATCGTTAAGTGTTAACACGGCACTTCTTCTCAAAAAGTCTTGCGTTGACCCATACAGATTGGACCTTATCCCTTTGATGGCATTAATTTTTTAGCGAAATTGTTTGTATTTAGTGTGGACGTTCACTTGGTATCGGTATACCGTATACGTATACTCATTGATTATTCTATAAGTACCTAGATGAAATTTCGAATTTATCTATGAGATTAAGCATTTATTTACCTTTTAGATCAGCTAAGAGCACCAGTCTGATTTATTTCCACTGTCCGTCTGTCCGTTTGTCCGTCTGTCCGTCCGCACGATTACGGCCGTAATTTAAGAGCTATCGACTTGAAATTTGGTACGTAAGCCTCCACCAAACTGAGGCTAAGTTCGAAGATGAGCAAGATCGGATGAAAACTACTACTACCTCCCATACAAAAATATCGGATTTATATAGCTTTTTGATGTTAAAAAAAATTAAATTTAAATAGCTACAATCAAGATAGCAAGTTTAAACTTTGCACATATTGTTTTAATAATATTTAAAATTTTTTGACAAAAAATGAGCTTGGTCGAATAAAAACTACCCATACCTCCCATACAAATATATAATTTTTTTTAATACTCAAATATTTTTTTTTATTTTTACAATTATATAGTACCGGGTATTTGAGCTTCGGCATAGTCGAAGATAATTGTCTTACTGGTTTTTTTTTTAATTTTTTAAAGCTAAAAGTTAGGTTAGAAAATTTAAAAGAATCTTAAAGTCAGCTCAGTTTTTATACCCTCTATAGGAAGGTATTTTCACTTTGCAATTACATTTGCAACGCCAAGAAGGAGTAACCGGAGACCCCAAAAAGTTTATATATTCTAAATAAGGATCACATTCATTCTAAATCGATGTAGCCGTGTCCGTATGTCGATAGCGTCCAAACAAATCGAACTAGGCTAATGCAATTGTGTGAGAGGACTTCTTCTAACCGTCGCATCGTTGGTATTGAAAATGGGATATGTCGGTTAAGTAGTTCTAGTACTTTCCTTATAAAACCAATATTAGACACCAGAGTATAACTGTCCTCACACAAACCTTCTCATTGAGAGCGATGCCAACTCAAAAATGTGATTCAAAGCCAGAAATTTGATTTCAGGGCTAGTTCAGACCAAACGACTTTAGTATATATTTACACTGTTTTGACGTTTTTGCCAAACAAAATACTGAAACAAAGTTTTATTTTTAAATAATTACCTAACTAAATGTTCACAGAAAAACAGTTTTATAGCAATAATTAAATGCGTAGCTATTGCTTGAAAATATAAATTAAAAACAGTGCTATAAGGGAAATTTACAGTGCTAGATCGAACGAAACAGTGCTAGAATTTCACAATTAGGCTAGGTTTGGCATAGCTGTGCTCAATTAAGCCCTTTGGAATCGGCATAAAATTGTAGGTCCCTTCCATTCGTCTCTAAAATAAAAACTCACACAAACGAGTGGTTTTGAGGAGCTAGGCTTGGGGTTCCTATTCATATTAACTGCTTAACCAACTATTTATTTATTTATTTATTAGAAAATTTTCGGAAATAGAATTTAAAAATTCATGCAGCTTTTATTTTCTCAAATTTTCTAAAATAAAATTCAAAGTTTTTATTTATTTCTTCAAAATGGAAATGGCTCTTTGTTTTAGCATCAGTCCACTTAAAGGCAAATTTTTTCTACGTTGTTGAAAGAGCTATTATGCCGAAACATATCTGCAAATGTGATTTTAACAATCATCTTAAACTTAAGGGTAACAAATTTATTTTAATTTATAGTTAATTTTAATTTTAAATGTTTCCCAGACAGTTGTGCGCTATACGCACAATAATGTCCTACTAGGCTGCTACCGCTCTTCTAAGTAGGAGACTTGCTGTCAGTAGGACAAAAAACCGCATAACATCCATCCAGGAACCATGGGTGTGAAAAAATCGCATCTGCGGCCTTGGTGAATTGAGCGGTTCTCACCACGTTCTTTACGATAAACTGTCCGAGAGACCTAGGACATGTCTTGTTGTATCGAAATCCCTCACGGCAGTTAAAATCGAACGGTTTTGTGGCCATGATTTGGTTGCTGCAAATATCACTTACCATGCAAACGGCAATTGGGAAACCTTTGTCGTTGCATCGGCTTACTTTCCCTATGACTCTTTAACTCCTCCACCACCAAAGGCAGTTGTTGAGCTCATAGAGTACTGCGAGTCCAAAAAGATTGGTCTTATCCTATGTTGCGACGCTAATGCCCAAAACACTGTTTGGGGCAGCAGCAAATGTAATATACGTGGAAGCTTCTAAATCGGTCTTTAAAAACCAACTTATGGAGGAAGACTGGAATCTCTATCGATCGAAAAAAAAAAGAATTTAAGAGACTAATTCGAAAATCGAAAAATGACTCTTATAGGAAATTTTGTGAGGAGGTCGAATCACTAAGTGCAACCAGTAGGCTTGTGAAACAAGGTTTTAGTCAGCTGATGCCGACGTTGAAAAGAATTTTCACCGCTAGCTTGGCCTTGGCCTACAGTTAAAGTCTTGTTCATACCAAAAATCGGTAAGACTGACTATACTCTCGCCATAAGTTTCAGACCCATAAGTCTGTCTTCCTTCCTGCTGAAAAGCTTGGAGAGACTGGTTGAGTTGCACATGCACAATGTTGCTCTTCGATTGCACCCTCTTTCTGAGATGCAACATGCTTATCAGCGCGGAAAATCCTGTGAGACTGCGCTTCAGAACCTCGTTGGTAGGATCGAAAGGAGTACGCGTTGGGTATTTTCGTCGTAAGTACAGCAATGTAAGGTGTCTGTTTGGCAGTACAATGGACCAGTAGTTGTGTATGAGTGCTCCATCGGATAGTAACAACCTCCGACAAAGAAAAAAAAAATAAAAAAATGTCCGACTCGAAATCAGAACACAGATGAGGATATGATATGGAGGATTTTAGCAGTGAAATATGAACGGTAAAGTGTCTTAAATGCCAGTCGTAGACGCATTACTATTTAGAGTAGTCTGTGTAAAATTAAAACCATTTAGTGCATTTTGATAGAGGATAGTCTTTCAAATAAAACTCTGCCCAAAATAACTGACTATTTTAGAATGTGGTAAACCGCGAAACAAATACGACAAAAATTCGACTTAAAATACATAATATGTACTAAACCGATTTTCAAGTATACCAGCACGAATTGAGACATCCACAGTTTACAAAAATAAATTAACCAAATAATCTAGAAAATATTTCGGTGCGCGGTTTCGTTTGTCTCGAAACTATCAACATGCAAAGCTCATGTCTGCTACTAATTCCCTGATTATAGTGTAATTAAATTCAGCGCAAATTAGTCATACGTCCTCTAGGTGTCATAAATTTACGATATGTAAAGTACCTCGTTGCTGTGCTTTACTGATAGCGAGGATGGTTATGAGCGCGATGAAAGGTACACATACATCCCTACCTACGGCTTTCAAAGTTCGTGTCTGTGGGCTGGTAGGTTTTTAGACTGACATTTGAATAATCCTTTTTGCTTAACTCCTGCTAATACCATTTATTGCAGTAGGATTATAAAGTGGTATCGCGCTCACTGGACTATACCACGCGGGGCTGTCATTAACAAATTTGCAGCAAAAGTTAGTTCCACTTTCATATTTGTGTGATTGCATAAGTTTTGAGTGGAAATGTTTGCAGAACAATAACCAAGTTAATTCAAGATAGAAGGCAGATTTAAATTATAATTTAAATTCTAAAAGAATCCTTATTAAATATTGAATTAGAATTAAAGTTTTTGTATATAGAAATTGATATTAGGTGGCGCTTTTTTGGATATTCTAAATAGGTTGGCTTTGCAAAATAATTTCAGACAAATTCAATTCTATGTAGATTTCGTTCGTCCGGATAAAAACTCTGCAACCAAACTATCATTCCTTTAAAAGATAGATAGATAGATATTTTTATTTCGTATAAAAAATTTTATTTACAGAGTTATTGTTATTGCACATTTTACAGAGATTTGATTTTGGGCTTTTATCTTTCTACTGGAATATTTTTCTTTATTACAATATAGCATTTACGGATAAGAAAAAAAATGAGATTTTGAAGGAAAATACGAAAAAAAAACCTTCATGAAGAAAAAAGAAAAAGTACATAATACAAAATAACTAAAAGAAAAGAAAAGCAAAAGTTTTTTACGTGGTAGGTACATATTATCGAAAAGTGATATCGATTCTGTCATAAAATGACATCTGACACCATAAAATTCATAAAAAAAAAAAAAACAAATCGAAGCATTTTACCAAAAATATGCCTATAAAAGACCGAATTATTTTGATTCGTGTATATAGTGTTTTTTCTGTGGTAGTGTTTTTTTGCTAATGTTTTGTTTTTTTGAGTGACATTTTACGAATTTCTGTGATAGGAGTGCTGCCAAACTTTTATAAAGAAAGAGCCAAGCCCCGATAATCGTTTTTTTAGCATCTATTCTTAAACTTGGAAAGAATATCCACCTTGAAGTACTTCCTATAGTTCATCTTGTTTTATAAACCTGAAATAGATATCTTTCAATACCTATCACCGTTAGCATTAGACCTCGCCAGGTAGCGTTTTGTTTCCTCTCGTTTTCATTACTTACATTATATAAACTGGATGTTATAGCGTAGTCTCGGAGAAGAGCGTTTCGAATTGGGAGATATGAGGATTAGTCATTTGCTGTTCGCTAATGACTTGGCCACCCTTGGGTCCTCTCAGACTGAACCTCAACGCGCCCACGATCGGTTTGAACTAATCTGAAGTGACGGTAGTCTTCAGAACGCCTGTTCAATGCACTCTGCATGTTAGTGAAGTCCCATTGAAATAAGTGGAGAGGTTTATGTATCTAGCGGTCTTATTCAAGAGTGATGGAAGTGATGGATGTTAAATTTTCTATAGGATTGGTCAGACTGGGTCAATTTTGAGACAGTTTGGTCATACTGTTTTGAGGAGGACTGAACTGGTGTCGGAGAGTGTTCAGTTTTCAATATGGTGTTTGTTCCAACTCTTAGCTATGGTCATGAGGTTTGGGTAATGACCTAAAGAATAAGATCGTGGATACAAGCTGTCGAAATGAGTTTCCTCTAATGTATTGCTGGTGTGACCCGTATAGAGATCGTAGGGGAAACACCAGAATACGCGAAGAATTAAATATTGAGCAGCCAATTCTCCGGACGGAGCGTTGTTTGGTATTTTGAACATGTTAAACTCATGTCCCCAACAAGGATTCCAAGACGTGTTATGGAATCCGTGCCATCAGGCAGGCGTCCTTTAGGTAGACTCAGAATGAAATGGTTAGATCAATATAGTCCATAAACTCTACCGGATATGAGGATATATTTTACATGTTGGTAGTCTTATATACAAAAACTTACATATAACTGTTAGTCGCATTGAAATGTCCGATGATTAGCATAAAATTCCTGAAAATAAAAAGAACAGCAATACTTTCTGGTTATTATGTATTAAAAATAAATATATGTATGTATATTTTCAGCTGTGTCATGAATATTATAATCTGCTACCGCGGTCTAAAAAGCCTTTTAAAAAGGAACAGAAATAAGTAATGAGAGTTGTTTGATTCAGAAATATTTTATAAACCAACATCACTTGGAAATCGTGACGCGTTTTTCCATAACTCACGCGAATAATGATGCATACTTATGACGTAAACACTCGTAACAAGAATGCTTAAACGTAAAGCACCCATAAAAGCCTTGAAAGGATTTCTTCATGTAGTTTTTTTCCTTGCGCAATTCAAATGTTCAGATGAAAATACACGACCAAGTTGTGTACTTTAATGGAGCGATTACATTTGTGAATGGACAGCATGCCCCAGGTAAAAATTAATTGAAGAACATCGGATAAGTATTCAAATGAATAAAACATCAGTGAGCAAGTGCATGCAGCGGTTGTTTTCATTATCGAAATATGAACTGCAATATGTATACTCATTGCATAAGGAACCACGAATCGGTTTTTATTAAATTTATTCCTTGAAAATGAATTGTGTCCTTTGTTTGTGAATGAGTATGCACTGACTTTAAATGAAGGTGGAGATATTGCAAGGAATAATGGGATACTTTCTCCAAAAAATGACGCAGAAATTACAACTCTTGATAGTCAAGTTGATAATTAGACAATATTATAAATAAATATGTTTAATGAATTAAAAATTTTAAGACCGAGCGAACAACGCACTGAAAAAAATTGTATGATGTAATTTGTATTTTTCCGGGGGTCGAACCTGAGACCCCTCGTGAAAAATATTCTCTGATGTAAATCAGTTACATTGAACTTTGCTTCGTTAGCGAAATAAATCTAGTAGGAGTTGCAACAACCAACAGATGTTGGAATCATTTTCAGACATCATTCTGTAAGATTATTTCTAAAAAAAAAATATATATATAAATATTTTTGATAACTGTTTCGACAGCTGGTGGACTGTATAATATTTCCTTAATAGTTTATGTTTTAATTTCCAAAACAATAATAATATTATTATTAAACATACAAACAAATCCTTGATTAAGTTGATAATACAAAATAATATAGTAAACAAATTATATAGTGTTTTATTTCTGCTTCAGCCGGACGTGTCGGTGTTGAACAATAACCAAATAAGTATTATTTTTTAACATTATTAAAGTTTGTATTTCCGTTCTTTTGTTGTCGAGTCTACCCTTAAGTGTTATGGTTACATTTTTGTCTTCTCTGAAATCGGGCTAAGAATTTTTTCTTCAAACGTAAGATTCACGTTTTTACAGCGAATTTATTTGAAAAAAATTAGATATGGAATTAGGCGAGAAATTGGACCGTGATCACAGGTCTGCAAACAAGGTGTTCTGGCAGAACATCCATCGTCTTAGAGGAAGAAGGTGGAACATTATTGAAGGAGTCAAATCCAAAGATGGTACACTTCTTTCTAATGTGGAGGATATCTTGCACAGATGGAGCGAGTACTTTTCTGAATTGCTCAATCTAATCCATCAGGGGATCCAATCCATTGAGGATGACAGAACCATCGCCTTCAGCAGGGCGGAAAATAGTCCCACAGTAGAGGAAGTCACTTTTGCGATCAAATCGCTAAAAGCTGGCAAATCTGCCGGAGTGGATGAAATCCGGCCAGAAATGCTAAAGGCCATAGGTGAAGAGGGAGTCAAATGGCTCTCTCATGTCATTAAAGTGGCCTGGGAATGCGGCGAAGCACCCAGCGATTGGCAGATTGGGGTGATTGTGCCCCTTTTCAAGAAAGAAGATAAAAGGGATTGCTCCAATTACAGCGGTATATCTCGTCTCCACGGAAAAGTTTTTCCAAGGTGCTGGAAACGCGTTGCAGAGCTGTGGTCGTGGTCGAGGCACGATTAGGAGATGAGCAGAGCGGCTTTCGTCCCGGCAGAAGCACAACCGACCAGTTATTCACTCTCAGAATGCTACTTGAAAAGGCTTGGGAGTATGCTACACCTGTTTACGCATGCTTGGAGAAAGCATATGACCGAGTCCTTCGAGTTCGAGGTTAACTCTGAAGTGTATTAGAGGAGTATGGAATTGACGGTTCTCTCTTGAGAGCCATTAAATTTATTTACACAAACTATAAAAGCTGGGGTCCGGGTAAACGACGTAAATTCAATACCTTTCATACCCTGGGCGTTGGACTTCGCCAGGGGTGCGTCTTGTCTCTTCTCCTTTTACTTACTTATATGGACTGGATGTTACACCGCAGTCTTGGCGAAGAACGTTTCGAATTGGGAGATCTGCGGATAAGTCATCTGCTCTTCGCTGATGACTTGATCATCCTTGGATCTTCTCAGACTGAACTTCAGCGCGCACTCGATCGGTTTGTAGCCGTTTGTGTGAAAGTAAACGTGAACAAATCTGAAGTGATGGTCGTCTCCAGAACGCCAGTTCAATGCACTCTGCATGTTAGTGGAGTCCCATTGAAACAGGTGGAGAAGTTTAAGTATCTCGGGGTCTTATTCTCGAGTGATGGAAGGAGCAATGCCGAGTTTTTCTGTAGGATTGGTCAGGCTGGGTCAATTTTGAGACAGCTTGGTCATTCTGTTATTAGGAGGACTGAACTTGGTGTCAAAGCTAAGCTGTCAGTCTTTAATTCAGTGTTTGTTCCTACTCTTACCTATGGTCATGAGGTTTGGGTAATGACCGAAAGAATAAGATCGCGGATACAAGCTGCCGAAATAAAACTTATCCGTAGTATTGCTGTGACCCGTAGAGATCGCATTAGAAATACCAGAATACACGAGGAATTCAATGTCGAGCAGCTACTTCTCCGGACGGAGCGATTAATGCTTCGGTGGTTTGGTCATGTTAAACGCATGTCCCCGACCAGGATTCCACGACGTGCTATGGAATCCGTAACATCAGGTAGGCGTCCTCTAGGTAGACCCAGGATAAGATGGTTAGATCAAATTCATAATCTCTCCTCTACCCGTATGGGGATTGCCCTTGATGATTTAGAGTCGATGGCGGAGAATCGAGAGCTATGGAGGGTCCACTTGTGCAGCCTACACCCGTGACCCACTTAATGGACAAGCGGACCATTGAAAATGATGATGATGATGATCTGCATTGTATCATGCTTTAATTTAAATGTTTCATTATTCGGCTTAAGATAACCTAAGTTTGCAAGCAATATCAACAGATTTGGGTGAATTTTTCAGTTTGTATGGTTTATTTATTAGATTTCTAAGATATAAAATAATATAATAATAAAATAAAATAATAGACTGAAATTCGACAAAATTTCCCAACAGAAATTGTCAGGGTCAGTCCCAAACAAGCGAGAATCGTTGTTACTCCTTGCTTCCCCACTCACTAAAATGTTCTAGCGGGCACTAATTATTATCGTTTTTGCTGTTACAAGCTATTTTTATATAATTCAAATTAGCACACTCGGTCTTACAAGTTAAGAGTTTTCATAATAGTGGTCGGTCGTATAAAATTATAGGGCATTAACTCCCTGCCACCCGCATCAGTTCAAAAAGATCCTAATAACAAGAACTTGTTATCCGGGTTGATTGATACTAATTCTAATTTCTCAGAACAGTCCTTAGCAATTAAATCGAAATCATATCAATCCGGTAACTCATTCCCAAGTAACACAACACTTATTTAAATATAGCCCGAAGCGATTTGTGTCTGCGCTTACAATATACGAGTATGATTCCACAAGAGGGAGTATTACTAATTTAATTAGCATTTAATTTTGAATCTAAAAACTCTCAAGGCATTCTATGCAAATAAGTAGTAACAAGAAATCCATAGCCTTGCTTTTCATAGAAAGGACTCGTAATCGTAATTGAAAATGTGAATCAACTGTAAATCGTCCATATGATGGGCTCAATATGTTAGACAACCCTTCATTCAGCAAAAGATTATTGAAATAAAATTGCCAAGAATGTTCACATGAATATGAGTTGAGTGAATTCTCTTTATTCAGTTTTGAAACAAAAAAATGTTTGATATTGTAGAGACCCAATATTCAATAACCGATTGATCTACAGTTTTCTATCAATTGACATTTATTTTCCGTATTTTCATATTATAGTGCGACTTTATTTTCATTGTTTTACATTTTATATAGACAAGTGTTGGCATCGCACAGTGCCGATACTACAGATATATTTACTAAATGATTTTTAAAACTTCAGTTCAAATCAACCAATGTTTATTCTGCAGCACTTATGCAAGGAGCACGTATCTATTTATAATCCAAATAGGTAAATCTTCATTCAAATGGAAAATTAAGCCTTTCTATATTATTAGGCACTTGTGCCGTGCAAAGATTTCATATCAAAGGAATATCATCATGAAAAGGATATTGTTAACCGTAAGACGTTTTGTAAACAATCATTGTGTTCGAGTTTTTTTGATCAAAGGAATTCTTTTGATACACAGGGAAATCTTTTTATATAGCAAGTAATCCATTTAGAATTTTATGGTTGAAAGCGTAATTTTAAAATTAAATTTAAAAAAATTACACAAGAGTGAAATTGTGATGAACGTCATGAGCAAACGATTCATTCACAGTGGGGAATTTGTTTAAATTTAAATATGTAGATATTCAATTTATTTGTGGTTTATAAGTCAGGGTAGCCGTTTTCACCAAACTTTATGTGCTTTTTTGAAAATTCTGTTTTGCTTTTTTTCCGAGAATATATCTCGCAATATGAATATATAAGAATACTTTTTAATTATGTGTATAGTACCTACATACCTAGTAAAAAAAATCTCAAACTCCGCAAAACAATTGAAAAATAAAAAAAAAATAGTTTATTTTCTGCTGTTAGGTAGAAAGGAGTTAATACCCTATTCACACCAACCCGAAAACCGAGTTTTCGTCAAAAAAGTTTAGAAAACTCGTGGATGCATTCACACCGAAGACCAACTCGTTTTCGTTTGACGTTTCAATTAGATGTGAAATTAGCTATGAAATGTTTGTGGCGACCAGACTTTTATTTTAGTTACTAAACTTCGCTCGTATTGACATAATATACAAACAAATTATTTAAGCTACTTGAAAATCGTTAACGTATGGTTAAATGCATAAAATAATTAACATAAGCAACAATCAAAATCAAAACATCTGAAAATATCATTTATTTGTGGCAGGTAGTGCTGCCGTTCTTAAAATTATAGAAAAACTAAATAATTTGCTCTTTATGGTGCAAAGATAACAAGAGATTCCACATTTGTAAACAAAAAACTAGAAAAAACTACAGCACCTCGATCTCACTCAGTCTCTCACATCCTGTCAGCAGTTTTGCTAGCTGAATGTTGCGAAAGGTGTGTCTGCTTCAACAACCCAACGATTGTACTCGTTTTCGTGGTGTTTTCATGGAAAACGACCTCAAACAACTCGTTTTGAAAACTGCAAAATGTATGGGAAAATATCTGTTTTCGATGAAGTTTTCGACTGCTTACGCGAAAACCCAGTTTTCGGCTTAGTGTGGATAGGGTATAAGTCAAAAAATGCAGTTTTCGGAATTTTATGAAACTTAAGCAAACTTTTTTCTCTATCGTTTGGTCCTATCGGCATAAGTCTAGGGTAATTTGTTCGTATAGAAATTAATTTGTTCAAAGGGTATAAGTCAAAATTTAAAAATTGTTTGGTATTAAGGGCATAAGTGGACTTAAGTCCTTTGTATTTATACTAATTTCAGATTTTGAAATAAAAATAAATAGAAATACAAGTTGCTCATAAGGGCTTAAGTCATCTTATAAAATTATATACTTAATTAAGTACATATAACACCAGTTAATGGTGTGTATTTACTTCTGTGATACATTATAATTGTGAAATTTATTATTTAATTAAATTAATTTTATGTTTTCAAGTTTTCTTTATGAATAATTTAACTGAGTTATGTAAACAAAGATTTTTTTTTGTTGACTTAAGCCCTTAGAAAAAATGTATTTTAACATGTACCTACTGTTCGTTGCGCCGGGAAACACATAAGTTTTTGATAATTTCTCAACAATGACAATAGCACAGATAAAAAAAATACGTCCACCTCAAATTGTATTTATTAAAATGACATCAATTTGCCAAGTCTTCAACATAAGGAGGGGAATTGCAATTGAATTTAGGGAAAAACATGTTTTCCTTTATTTCTTCTAAATAGAATTTTGAAAATTGATCAGAGAAAAATCTCAAGATTTTTTATTCTTACAAATGAGCTCGGCAAAATCTTGAGTTAGTTTTTTGTTCTTGGAATAAAGGACAAAACAATCTTATTTCAAGCTTGTTCATGTTCATGATTAAAACAAGCGCAACAATACTTAAAGTGCATGCCCATGCATGCATTTTGATTTCTATTCGTTCCTAAAATTCACACTAACTTTGATTTTTTGGTCTTGTTTTAAGAAATTTCGAGTTTAATTTAACTTGACAATGGTCCAAATACAAAACGTAGCCTCTGTAGCCTCTTAAAATAATCCCGAAACAGGATTGAAGTAAGATTTTTTAGCTTACTAAAAATCTAAAAAGCAGATTTTTTGGTCTTAAAAAATGAGCTCAAAATATTTTTTTCTGATTTTCTGAGATTGCTATACTTTCTTCAACGAACAGGCTTGAAATGACACTGATATTCTTGATTTTATCTCGTTTTTTTTTTTTTTTAGTGTACGATCGATATACGTATGTGTAATCAAAAAATTCACAATTATGTGTCGTTGAGCCGAAATAAGTCAAATGTTCATATTGAAGTCAAAGAACACTTACCAATCGTAAAACCAAAGCTGGTCTTTAACACAAAAGCAACAAACTGCTTCTCTAGACGTTTGTATTTATATACCGGCTTTATTTAAGCATTACGTGCTCACTACCACTCATCAGAGTGCAAAAATGTGCTTTCCATTTCAATTAAAAATGAACCAACAATTTTCTACTAAAATCATGCGACACTCATCAGCGTGTTCCAAATTGAAGCTTGCATTCCACTCATTATTTCGTTCAATCAGCACAATTCAGTCATATCTCACTCACTCTATATCCAAATCAGACAACGCTTCGCGCAACGATTGCTGCACAATCCGGCAAGCAAATAAAACAAAGATCGTCATAAATCTCAAAATAAAAATACTATATCACTGATGGAAGAATAAGTTTATCAAGAGATGTGGGGTATATTGTCAAATAACCGCGTAATGAGACTACAAAACTACAACGTTCTCGTACGGTTGCCTGCGACGACTGCGACGTGAAGTCAGCGCCCTGCTCCGTATGACAATCAGTTCGGGGTTGTGAAATCCAACCCCTCATAAAGTGTATCCCCCATTGTGTCTCCCAGATGGGACACACTCTTGGAGCAGATAATTGAATAAATTTGTAAATATTTTCTTATAAGTGTTTATTTAATATTCATATCTTTTTCCGTTTTCACGCCAACGACAACAACGACGATGAGATACGTACCTACATTATATGGATGGGAGTAGCGGGAGGGAGAGATGCGAGTATAATACCTAACCTAGTAATTGAAGCGAGGTTGCCTATTTAATTCGATGGCATTTTTACACATAATTTGTTTACTCTCGGCGGCGAGTTGAACGGAATGGTAAACTTAATGTTTGCACTAAGTCAGTCGCCATTGTAAGCTTCTGGAACATTTGAATTGACGACAATTACCACTGTATTCGTTCTTAGTAGCTATTCTATTGTGGTTGTGCAGAAGGCGAAAATTTGTTGCTTCAATTAAAGACACGCGGAGAACTTAATGACCTAGAATGGTGCGGAATTGAATAACTTAAAGAGCGTCGAAAATGCGAGTATGTGCGTTTTCGGGTAGTTGAAAATCAATTGAGAGTTTACAAGCATATAACGAGAGATACAACTGAAATATTCATTTGGCCTAAATGGTATTAACCAGACTGGGGCGGGTTTTGAGGTGCGACTGTCACATGCAGCAGGCGAGGAAATTTGTTTGTCCTTCCGGAAGAATGAGTTCAATTTACGGGTATAATTGAGGTTGTTTTCTGGAATTATTTCGTAACTACCGGTTGTTAATGGGGCGGTTTGAGAAATTGAAAAAGATCATTAAAACGTTACAGGCGGTGGGCGAAAAGACTTTAAACTTCGCCATATGTTTGCAGTGGCTAATAGTTTCTGCACGATGAACTAATAGTGTAGTAACTCAGTAGAAGAATGACGGTCAAGGCCCTAGAAATAAGTAAGTAGTTGGCGCAACGGGTCTATTTAGTTACCCTAGACTTCGCATCTCACAATCATTCGTTTGTGTGAGTTTTTATTTTTTGGGCGAAATGAACGATCTACAATTTTATGTCGAGTTCAATCGATTGAATTTTGAAGCTTTTGAGGACAGTTATACTCTCGGATATTTGTCACACATTCTTGATGTCACAGTAAAAAGGCCTTCAGGTATAATTCGCGTTTTTCCGGGAACAACAGTCCAGCACACACACCACTACTACCATGCCAAAGAACTTCTCCCTGATTTAGAATACATGAGTCTCTTTTAGGACAGACAACCAATGCACACTGCAATTTACACCGGCAAGGATATCTCTTTTCAAAACTCCTTTAGCTGCATGTCAAGCAATCTTTAAAACTCGCTTCATGGAGACATATATTTCCAGAGTATTTCAACTCGCAACAATTTAGGTGTAAAAGCAACACCGATCTTCAACCATCTGTGAGCGATGTTGAAGTGTTATCGATTTAAAAGCACTATCGTTTCAATGTCTCGCCACTAAAGAGATTGGAGGGAGGGTTAGGATGCTCAAGTGGACCATGGATCTGAATCTTTCTCCAACGACTCAAGTCAATCAATGATCTCATCTTCGCCGTATTTAAAAGAAACCTGCCCGATGATTCCAGTGCATTTCTTGCAATTTGAGTTGGGGGCGCGGTGCATGTGCTAAAAACCGAAGCCCAAATCGCTCGTTTTCATTCTCTAACAGTCACTTTTGGAAACAACGAATGAATCTCATTTCGAGATCTAAATCTTTTGGTCAGCGCTCAAATTCCTTAACACGATGATGTTTTTTTTTATACTTCACTAATGCTCATGGGGTTTTTGTTCCCTTATAATGCTAATGCACAGGACGAGTGGGAGGGTTAATAGGGAGGATAGAGAAGAGGTACTGGTGTATTTTGTTTTTAAACAATTGTGGGTTGTTATGAGAGGGGAAAACCGTGTGAGGCAATGCATTTCACATGCGCGTTGTTCGACTTACAAAAGAATCTCTATATTTTACAGTAGGTACCTACGCTTAAGGGTGAACTGATGTGCATTCGATGTGTGACGGGTGTTGCGAGAGAATTGTTGAAGGGGCGGAATGCAGTAAGCTATTTCATCAGAGCATCGGTGGTGAAAATATAGATAAAATATGGAAAGGCAAGAAACATTTCTGCGATGTTCCGCTATATTTCTATCGTCTCTAAGTTTTATCGCGCGCTTTTAAATTCTGTCTAGTAGATGCACCTGACCAGAAATGAGCGTTGTACTCAAGCTTAGGCCGAATAAAGGCCTTCTATATTGAAGCCAAGTCGGAGGGTGTGAAGTACTTCTTACATCGATTTAGGTTAGGTTAGGTTAGGTATCAGGGAAGTGCACAGCTTTAAGAGTGCTGTGCTACCACGGGGGCCTTTTGGTCCATTGTGATCCCTTGGTTTTTGGTCGTGGATTAAAACTTTCCATTTTATTGGACAACACAAAAAACATGCATAAACACTTTACCTGGTTTCTTGGAGTTGTTCCTTGGCGGGGTTGGACTACTAAGTGAACCATCCCGTACTTTTAACAAACCTGATTGTATTCGTCAGTGGTACCTGCACTATGTCCTCTAGGTCTCCGAAAAGTCTGTCTCCCATGTATCGGAGTCGACTGGTTTGGAGGTTTGGGCATTCGCAGAGCAGGTGCTTGATGGTCTCCGTTTCTTCTATGTCTTGACAGCTCCTGCAGTAGTCTGGTGAGTTAATGCCCAGTCTTGTGGCCATGGTACCAATGGTACAGTGGCCTGTCAGTACACCTGTTAAGATTCGATTCTTCATTCAATTCAATTCAATTCTTGGCCAAAGGCTACGGGATATAACACAGTCGTGTCTGTTAGACCAGGTGGTGTTAATTTTTTCCCTTGATTTTTGGTCAATATTTCTTTTTGCTACACTAATTGGGATGTCTATTGATGCAATGATATTTACTGCATCAAGCTCCGACCCAGTTCTTGCTAGCTCGTCTGCTTTTTCATTTCCATCACTGTCACTATGTTTGGGAACCTACATCGATTTAAGAAACCTAGACATTTCGCAGCGTTTTTGGCGACTTCGTATATGTAGTCATTCCAACGGAGTTTGTCGTTGACCCACATGCCAAGTATGAAAAGTCTTTCGGTTTCGTCGATGCAAGACCCATTCATGGATAATTGGTGAGGGTTCAGGTTTCGCTTTAGTGATAGAAGGCAGCATTGTGTTTTGGAAGCATTAAATTCCACTCTATTCATTGTACCCCATTTTATAATGCTGTCAAGATCTGTATTTAATGTGTTTAGCATACGTTGCCGTTCCAGTTCCACGTCCGAAGAGCAGGGACGTGAGTCAGGAATGATGGAGCTTGAAAGACCAATATAACAGAATAACCCATCGCTCGTGAATTAGACCCCGTGATACTTAAACATACCACCCTTTTCTGATATGCAGGTCGAAGACAAAATCATATGGTACAACAGACCGGTTGGCTGGATATTTTTTATAGTATGATAATTATTTTTGATTCTGAAGGCAAATAAATCATATACGGTTTGTCGGTGGAGAAAAATAAGTCCCCGAGAACTAAGTCCACTGGAAATAAAACCTTCGTGAAGTGGACTTAGGCCCTAATTGTGATTGTCGATCAGCGATCGTCACGACTATTGTCGATTGCGTCGATTGAATGTAGCTATTCGTACGCACACATTTTTTTCAATTCCAAGAGAAAGCATCGATCAGACATTCGTAATCGACTACAAGCGACTGTCAAATCGACAAATATCAATCGCAATCAACAATCACAATTGTCGATCAACGATTAACTATCGACACTCACAATAGGGGCCTTAGTTCCCATGGAAGGTGGGAAATAAATTCTGAAAACTTTGAGTGGTTTTATTTCCCTTCCAATATACCCATAGTGCAAATGGCCTAAGCAGTGGGGTTGCAGGTTATCAGCATGCCCCCCCATACGTATTAAACTGTTGAATGTGTACTAAGTTCCCACAAGAAAGTGGACTTACTTCCCACCTTACATGGGAACTAAGTCCACTTCACGAAAGTGGTTTTATTTCCCACTAGGTGGGAAATTAAGTCCCTCAGCGGACTTAGTTCCCGGGGACTTATTTCCCTGCACCCATAGTTTGTCTACGAAGATGACTTCGTATTAGGTTTATGCTTCATAGTCACTCTTTGCGAATCAATATTCAATATTCTCGGTAAACATCGAGTAAACAGTGCATCTAGGCAGATGTGGTGTTTCGCCTACTGATGAAGCCCACCTATCACATCGGTGCGAAAAGCATTTTAGAGTAAGTGCCACTATCAGTATAAGTACTTACTTACTTACTTACTTATCGGGCTCCCGACCCGTGAAGAGTCTCTGCCTGAGACACTGCAGCCTTCCATCCTCTACGATCCCGGGCACGCTGCTTCCAATTGTCCAGACCAAGCGCTCTGGCATCCGCGATGGCTTGGTCTTTGAAACGGAGGTTCGGTCTTCCTTGTCTTCTCGAACCTGGGGGCTGGGATTCGAAGACCCTCTTGGCTGGAGCATTATTGTCCATTCGCTCGATGTGGCCGAGCCAATGTAGTCGACGTGTTTTGGCTTTTTGGACTACATCCACATCTTGGTACAGCTCATAGAGTTCGCGGTTGTATCTTCTCCTCCATTCGCCCTCCTCGCACACAGGACCAAAAATCCGCCGAAGTATTTTTCTTTCGAAGGAGCCCAGTATCAGCTCTCCCTTCTTGCTTATCGTCCAGCACTCGGCGCCATAAAGCAGAACTGGCAGGATAAGGGTTTTGTAGAGCACACATTTCGTCCTTCGAGTTAGGAGTTTTGAACCCAGTTGTTTTGCCAAACCGAAGTAGCAACGGTTTCCTAGGGTAATTCTTCGCCGGATCTCCACTAGGGTGTCATTCGTGGAGTTTACGTTTACTCCGAGGTAGGTGAACTCCTTAACTACCTCGAAATTGTTGCTATCAATAGTGACGTTTTGTCCTAGGCGGTGGACAGATGCTTGTTTGTTTGTTGATAGCATGTACTTAGTCTTGTCCTCATTTACTTCAAGCCCAACGGATTTCGCCTGTTCTTCAATCGCCGTGAACACTTCTATCACGGCACGCTGGGAGCGACCGATGATGTCAATATCGTCCGCATAGCCAAGCAGCTGGACGGACCTGTTGAAGATAGTGCCTTCCGTGTTGACACCTGCCCTGCGCACTATCTGCTCTAGTACGAGATTGAAGAAGTCGCATGATAGAGCGTCTCCTTGCCGAAATCCTGTGCATGTTTGAAAAAGTTCGGAAGAGCTGCTTCCAAACTGCACGTTGCAGCGCGTATTTTCCAGCGTCACGCGACACAGCTGAATCAGTTTTGCCGGGATTCCAAATTCGGCCATCGCCATATAGAGCTCCTGACGATGTATGCTATCATACGCGGCTTTGAAGTCGATGAATAGGTGGTGAGTTTCGACTTGAAATTCGTTGGTCTTTTCCAAAATTTGCCTCAGTGTGAAAATTTGGTCTATAGTCGATCTGCCGGGCCGGAAGCCACACTGGTGCGTGCCGATTAGTGTGTTGCAGAACGGTTTTAGACGTTCACACAGTACGTTGGATAGGATCTTGTATGCGACATTTAGCAAGGATATGCCTCGATAGTTCTTGCAAGACATAGGATCGCCTTTTTTGTAGATGGGGCATATGGAGCTGATAGTCCAGTCATCGGGCATGTTTTCTTCCACCCATACTTGGTTGATGATTCGGTGCATGCTCCCTACCAAAACATCACCACCGTATTTAAAGAGCTCCGCTGGTAGACCATCAGAGCCTGCGGCCTTGTTGTTCTTAAGCTTTTTTATAGCTAAGCCAACTTCTTCTATACTAGGTGGTGGAACTAGTTCTTCATTGACTGGACGTGGGTTCTCTTCTTGCCCTATCACTCTCTCTACATGATGCCCATTAAGCAGCTGCTGGAAATGCTGCTTAAACACATCTACTATTCCCTGCGCTTCGGTGACTAGGTTCCCTTCGCTATCTCGAAGAGCCTGCGTTCCGGTTTTGTAGCCAGCAGCCAGTTGCTTAGCTTTTTTATAAAACCTCCGGATGTTATTACGATCGCGCGACTCTTCGATCTCCTTGAGCTGGGCCGCTGCGGAAGCCCTGTTCTTTCTACGCAGGATCTTCTTTTCCTCCCTTCTCCTGGCTCGATACTCTTCTCTCGCTGCCCTTGTTTTGCGCTGCAGCGCTTTCTTGTGTGCATCTTCTGTCACCTTTTTTCTGTACACGCATTCATCATCATACCACGGGCTCTTTCTCTGGGGTGGCTGGTACCCTACGGTGGTTTCGGCTACCTCCTTGATGATGTCGCGATACTGGCACCACTGATTGTTGGCGTTTGTGGTAGGTGAGTGCACAGAGGAGAGTTTCATACTCAGGCGCTCGCTGTAGGCTCTGGCTACTCCAGGTGTGCTAAGGCGTCCAACGTCGAATTTCTTCTTCTGGGCAGTTCGCAGCTTCTTTTCGTTGGACAGTCGAGCTCTGAATTTAGCCGCGACAAGAAAATGGTCAGAGTCGACGTTTGCCCCTCGGAATGTGTGCACGTCGAGGATGTTGGATGCGTGCCTCGCATCGATTAGCACATGGTCGATTTGGTTGGCGGTTCGACCGTCTGGAGAGCGCCAGGTTGCTGTGTGGATCCTTAGCCTTGGAAACCTAGTGCTACTTATCACCGTATTACGAGCTGCTGCAAAATCGATTAGTCGGTAGCCGTTGTCTGTTGTCGTTTCGTGGATTCTGTGCTTACCAATTAACCCGCCAAAGATGTTTTCCTTTCCGACTTTAGCATTGAAATCCCCGAGTACAACTTTTACATCATACTCCGGACAGGCTCCGTAGGCTCCATCCAGGAGGTCATAAAACTCCTCCTTGATGGGATCTTCAGCCTCGTCGGTAGGGGCGTGTGCACATATTAGGCTTATGTTTTGGAAAGTAGCTTTGATGCGGATCACAGAAAGGCGATCACTTATCGGCTTGAAGTCAATAACTTTTGTCCTAAGCCGATTTCCCACGACGAATCCGCATCCTAATACATGCAGCCTTTTGTTGCAGCTGTAATAAATGTCGCAATCTTTTCTTTTCATCATGCCTGATCCTATCCATCGTATCTCCTGGATCGCGGTAATGTCTGCCTTGTACCGCATGAGGACAGACTCAAGTTTTTGAGTGGCACCTGGGGTGTAGAGTGTTCTTACATTCCAGGTACATACTCTTAAATCATAGTCCATTGACGTTCCGGGTCTGGTTGCCATTTGAGGAGTTCCGTTATCCGAGGCTGGTTGCGTCTCTCTCATAACTATTTAGTTTTTTCCATGGTCGGGAAGTTACCCCGACGGCACAACCCCCAACCTGGAGGGCCAGGCCCTGTTTTGACCCTAGGACAGCGGGTCGGATATTCCGGTGTCAGTAACCCAATTTTGGGATATGAGCGCTGCCGTTGACCCGTTTAGGGTTCGTCCGCCACCAACTCTTTTCCAACACCCTGGCTCAGTATTGGAGATCCCCATAGACCTGGTATCCAAATATGTCGAAGCAGCTCATACAGGGATTGCACTTTAGTTCGACCTGACCGGAACTGTAGACGCCACCGTTGATTCCATCTAGGGAATTCATCCGCTGCCGCCTGAAACAAGAGGAAGTGTCTTAGTGCGTAGACACTCCTCCCCCCTCTCTCGTTCGCTGCCACCAACGACCTTCCACAGGGGTTGCTTACCCCATCTCCAGTCGAGGTACTAGGCACCCACCAGTTACCAACGTGGAGGTGAGAGTAGGAGTTGATAGTGAGAGGCTAGAGTGGGAACGCTTGTGTTCTCATATAATCGCATCACTACCCTTAAACCGGCATCAGTATAAGTAGACAGATGTGGTATTCACGCATGCTGATAGTTAATCGTTTGTCTGTGTTTCAGCGCGGTCGAAAACCACAATGCTCATACCTTAAATTTGACTCGACTACAGCTTTACAACACATTTTCGATACCTCTACTATCGACTTTTCAGGGCAGTCTTAAAAGCGTTATTCACCTATATTTGGAGCAATCCCAATCCCTTTTATGCTCTTCATTTAAGAAGGCACAATAACTGTTAGTCAGCTTTAGACATTTCTGGCCTAATTTCATTTCTTAGCTCTTATCGATTTGACTACCAAAGGTACTTTCCTTAGCCGAACAACTTTTGTTTTTAAAATGAATTAACCTACAATTCTATGTCGAATCGAAGCGAAGAAGCTTTCTCAGGTCAACTCAGGTCTGTCGGACGTTAAAACTCTTTTAAAAAGTTTTTAGTTTCCAAATTTATGTCAAAATTTTTCACCTACTTCAACTTCTTTTAATTAAAAAAAATCTGTTTGCTTGCCATTGCAAAGTAATACTTCATGTCAGTTGTTATCTTTTAATTTCACAAACTGATGACGGTGAGAACAATGACACAAGAAAACGCCTGCTAATTGCATTAGCACATTTGAAGCAGACATTTTTCTAATTTAGACGTAATCAAAGCCGCCAAAGGAATACAAACAAACATTCAGTGAGGCTAGATAGGAGAATTTGTATCAAAGGAAAAAACACCAGGAAACTAATTTTCTCACAACAGCATCACAGTTTGTAAAATTCAAGGCATTTTTATTGTCATTCCTCTCCCTGTCATCGCATCGTTGTCGGTGACTAGAATTCTTCTTGCTATATATACCAAAACGAACACAGGTGGTACAGGTAAAGTTTTTCCTACCATTCTTCGTTGTTTGCCTTTTTTTGGCTAGTTGATTCAATGGCTCTTGAAAACTGACAAATACATGTACCTATAGGTATCTGGCAGGAATGAAAATGTATATTGTTCAGTTGTTATACCTGTAAATAAAGCAGCATTTCCCTGCCACAGAGAGACAGAACAATGCTGGAGGAGCTATTATTTCAAAAATCACTCTGGATCTGGACATTTTTGCTGCGATTTCGTTTTCATGAACGAGCCAAAAAAAGGAATACGAAATGAACTCAATTTTGTACTATTTTCTCTTTGTGAGGGCACAATCTCAGACACCGAGGAAGTCCTTATCTTGATTCAAACGCTACTTTTATCTTGTTGCCATCGTGGCTGATGTTTTTGTTTTGGCATTAATTAATTGCATGTCATAGATAGTGCAATGCGTAAACAAAGTGCTAGTAGATTGCGCATATACCTAGGTACATATAATTACTTTTATTTCTGTCTGTAGCTGCCATTATTACGTTATAGGCACACCGAATAAACTATATAAATAGAAATCAACCTCTGACCTTCAAATCCATTTTCAATGTCTTTTATCAGTATCTGTATACGAGTATACCTACATATTAATAAAAATTCCATTGCGCGTCATCATATAAAATGGCCACTTAAATACCCATTATGCTAAGTCCCGAGCTAGAATTAATGTTTCATATCCAAAATGCTCTCAAAAGGTTTACGATCGAAAGCATGAAGAGAAACCAAATTCCGTGGCACGTTTATGTTGATAACATTTCTTCTTTATTTTCTATTATTTTGCTTGGTTCACCCCAATAAATTGCTCAGAAATATGTACATATGTATGGAAAAACAATTTCTAGATATCGCATTCCCCGAAGACAAATTTACTCTCCTTCTCTCTGCATGTAAATACACATATTCCAATTCCAAGATTGAAGAAATTCTTGTATCCACTTATTTCCAGAGTACCTACCTACCTTCTCCATATTTTCTGGTCCTCAGGCCATTTATTGTCTGATCTAATGAAAGTAGGTGGATGTAGTGTGTACATCAAACAAACTTTTTGAAGGGGATACAAATAAATAAATACAAAATCGAAAGCCGCGTGTGCTGGGATAGTTTCATCTCTGCCAATGACAGAGCATATTACGAGGACCTATAGGTACTTAGCTTACTCCTCATAAAGTCGTATATTGGGAAAGGTCATGGGATCGAGAAGAAGTGTGTACTCAAACTCATTGCTATTGAACAACTGTCAACAACGAACACTATAATATTCAACTATGAAGCTACAAAGTATTTCAGCAAGTGTGCCAATGCCAATACTGGAGGAGATAATATTGAAAATGAACCAACCGGAAGAACGGGGGACAGCCTTTGCAAAGGTACGGATACGACTGAATATTTATTCCGAAAAGAGGGAGAAACAATCTGTCCATCAAAAGTGTGGCCTCAGGAAAGTTTTAAAGGATTAAGTTTTGATGATATCCTTCGATGTCTACTCTCAATAGATACAATCTTTATTTGATTTAAAAAGGGAAGACTTGTGCTGATTTATAATTTGACGGACATTTTTGTGTTGATATTGATGTTTGGGAAATACGAAATTCGTGAATTAATTTCCTTGAATGTCAAACATATTTAGAGGATTCGTTTTCTCAAATCGATCAAATTTGTTATTGGGTTGCAGAGACGTTTTATTTGCAACGCAATAATATTGTTAGGTCAAGAGCTTAAGGGAAGTGTTTTAAATTTTAATTTCAAACTAATTTTGGTCTTGGAACCTTCCCTTTTGTTAAATTTATTATTCCAATTAGATTTACTTAAAATTTCATAAATGCATAATTAAGGAGAAGATACAACCGCGAACTCTATAAACTTTGCCAAGATGTGGATATAGGTACTCCAAAAAAGCCAATACATTTCGACTACATTGGCTCGGAAGCCAAGAGGAGCTTTGAGTCCCAGGTCCAATGTTTGAGTCGGAAAGAAAGCATGGACATGTATTTCAGGTTGTTAAGTTTGGAAAACTGGATACAATGTGGCAGTCGATTGGGTCGATTCCGATTTCGGTGAGAAAAGTTGTTATCCCCAACTTTCTCCTTATTGAACTTATTTAGTAGGTTTGAAGTAGCTCTCGATGAGATCCAATTAAGGGCTAGTACACGACACCACATGCGATTTCAATTCCGCGACTGCTTAGTAGCAAAAAATTTAACTCACACGCGCAATTTAGATTTTATGTTTCATTTTTTGCGTCCTAACAGTCGCGCGTTTGAAATTGCATAAATGTGTACCTAGCCTAAGTCAAAGAAGATCCATTGCTGTGCTCTGCCACAACAGATGGGTCATACTGTCCCTTCATATTTTATTTACAACTAGAATCCATCGATCGGTGTGGGCAATTCGCAATGGCTCAGTGGTTAGTGACTACTAGCGAGGGGCCCCAGGTTGGATCCACGAAAAAATACAAATTACATCTTAAGGTTTCTTCCACTGCGCCACGCGAACGTCTGACAAAATCCGAAATAAAGTCTTATGCAAACACGTCCACAACGTAATTTTTGACTTTTTTGGACTTTATTGCACTTTTGAAATTGCAATAAAACCCAAAACGAGTTTTGGACTTTATTTCATTTTTGAAAGTGCAATAAAGCCATTGGGCACATTTAAAAGAAAGACGAGCAGGGGGTTGCATTCTACCCCCCCCCCCCCCCCCCCCCCAAACATGTAGGAAGTGAATACTATTGATTACAAAGTTTTATTCAATAAAGAATGTATTACAAAATAAAATAAAAGAAAAGAATCTCGTTAGGTTGATTGAAGTTGATATTGACGACTCGACGGCTCGATGATGACTGCCTCTTTTGTTTATTGCCGCCAAAGAAGAGAGCGAGATTATAGTGAAGTGACGTCAACTACGGTTAATGCAGTCTGGTGGGCCTACATACATATTCTACTGCTTATGGATTGCGGATTTAATTTCCACTTCGTTTTGGACTTTATTGCACTTTTGAAAATGAAACAAAGTCAAAAATCGTTTTGGAACTTTTTGTATAAGACTTTATTTCATGGCACCGGCTGCGGTATTAAAGTTATGTAGAAGTTGTTGTTTTTTTTTGTTCATATTTAAATTTCCAAGTTCCCCACATTTTTTTTGTTAGAAGGTGTTAAATGACTCATTATTTAATATTTTTCTTTGTTGCTGGAATACAATGCTCTAATATGGGACACCGATATTCTGAATCCCAAATGCGACAATTTCGATGCATAACGAAGCCATCAAGATGGAAATGGGCTTCATCACTAAAGATGATTGTGTGAAAAATAAGCAATCAACATGCAATTGTTATTGCTCCAAAATTCATTTAAAGAACTGTCTTCGCGCTGCATGGTCAGCAGTCTTCAGTTATTGAGTCAATTGAGCTTTGTAAGCATGAAGTTTCAAGTCTTTCGTGAGAATTCACTGTAGAGAGCCTCACGAAATGCCCAATTCTTGACTACTGTGCCGAATTGATATTCCTGGACTGTCAGCAATACTCTCGCGAACTGCTTCGATGTTTTCTGTCAAACGACTTGTGACAGGACACCCAGACTTTTAAAGATCACTAATTGATCCAGTCTTCCTGAATTTTTCAATTATTCTCTTTACAGTTGATGATTTTAAATTACTTTTGCTATGACGGCCATATTTTGTTCGAAAATTGCAGTCTATAGCTGACAAACCTTCATTATTTTTAAAATATTGCTCAACAATGAAAATGCGTTATTCTTTCGTATAGCGCTCCATTACTAACCCCGAACTGTCAACTGTCACATTGTTATCTTTTTTCCGTTGGTATCACTGAACTATTAAATGGCGCAAATTTAAAATTTTGCGTGAATTATGGGACAGCCTTTATAAAATAAAGTTGCAAACGTTAGACCGCCTATAACTCAAGAACGGATCGTCCGATTACAGTTATCTTTTGTCTCCGCCCAAGGAAACTTGGAACATTTTAAGGGAAAATTCATAAAAACTGATTTTCCATGCATTTTGTACGTAAGTTATTTGTTTTGCCTTTCAGTGTGGTATTGATGTGGAACATTCATGTGCTTTGTCCTGATATCCAAGAAATGTACCCAAGAAATACATTTCCTGGCACCGAAAAAGCAGGGCAGGTACATCTAGTTTGAAATAAATTCGTCAAGCCGCTAAGGCTGTAGTAAGCCTAGAAGCAGACAGGCAGATAGAATTGCGAGAATCATTTTTTTTTGGGTTTCGTATTGATGTCACAATTAAATATTATATGTCTGCTTTTATGGATCTTCATCTTTGAAAAAAAAAAATTAAATCATGAAAGGATCAAGAATCAAGATTTGAAATTTTGACTACGCTTTGCTACGTGCAAATAAAATAACGACAGGAAATAAGCTTGAATCAAAAATATTTTTTTATTATGAAAAATGGTTCAAAACACTATGTTTTGAGAACGATTTCAGGCAATTGACCTCAGCACATCCTTTCGATTCAAATTTTAAAAATTCTTTCCAGCATTTGGGCCTCTATTCCACCATCAAAAAGGCGCAACAGGCGGGTAGACGCCCTAGGCCTAGCTTCTCGCAACCATTCGTATGTGTGAGTTTCTATTATTGGGTCGAATGGAAGGGACCTACAATTTTATGCCGAGTCCGAACGGCTGGATTGAGAAGCTTTTTCAGGACAGTCGGATGTTTGTCAGACGTTCGCGAGAGGTGGCGCAGTAGAAAAAACCTTAAGATGTAATTTGTGTTTTTCCGGGGATCAAACCTGGGATCCCTCGCACAGTAGTCCAGCACACTAACCACTGCGCTACTGCGCCCACCTATTCCACCATCATCGAGCTAAATATTGGCTTCAAAGACCTGAGCAGTTTCCGTTTTTGCAGCATATAAGAAATATACAATTGGGTAGAGGATACGGAAGTGTCTAGAAAGGCAATAGGTCCTCACCATCCCAGTCTTCTCCAATGGCGTAGTAGAATGGACGTCAGCGAAGGTGGCTTAAGATATTCTCTTTCGAATTAAGTGCAAAATTCTTTGAGTGATTTTTAGTCCCATCCATTGCATTGATGGGATTTACAGAAGGAGATTTAAAAGCTGTACATAATGTACCTACTGACTTTTAACTGGTCAGAAAAGTGAGAATCGCACAAGTTAGGGAACGTACCAGTATCCGATTCCAACCCAGAGGGAGTGCACAACTGGAGGCAATTAGTCAAACACCCTGCTAACTCGAGAGGCATATTGCTTGAGGCGCTGCTCAGTCAGTTACAAAGCGTGGATAATAGAGCTTTACAAAAATATTGATTAAAATAGGGGTTCCCAATTTTTTTTCATACTGCGACTACCTGGAGCGGTTGAAATATTTTTGCGACGCCCTTCTAAAAGCAGAGATATGTGAAGTTGATCTTACTAAATATTCACTAAAGCATTTTTCAATAAGGACTGGTAAACGTTGAAATATCGTCGTCCCATATTCATGGCAATTTTGCTTGTTCACATACCCGTATTCATCTAAAAATCTCGTCGGTAAAAATGATTTTTTGGCCAAAATTGAGGTTCTTTTCCAAACGCTCCGAAGCCAAGTCAGCGAACAAACGGCTTTGTCTATGTTCATTAACTTTGAGCTCCTGGATTAGTTGGATCTTGTACTGGCGGAGGCCTAAATACCGATGACATATTCGCGAAAGGCCGATTTCTTGTGCACGGCGAGGAATTGACTGCCTCGGGTTCTGTACACTCTAATGGACCTCTTGGCAATGCTCCTGACGAATCTGGCTGGCAACGACCCGTACCAATTGGAAAACCCTTATTTAATTTTGAGTGCCAGGCAAATATACGAGTGCCAGCCAAAAAGCAAGTCTGACTGGAAATGCGGGAAACACAAACGCGCTTAATATTCGACTATTGGATTTCGCTTCGACCTTGCTCTTAGTATTCGTAAAGCGAAACGTAATGCTTTTCCTTTATTCGGAGTCATACAGCAGTGAAAAAATAAATCTTGCGACGTTAGAATAGCGGCACGACCCCCCAGGGCATCGCGACGCACAGTTAGGGAACTCCTGGATTAAAATCTCGACTGTCGATTAAAATCTCGGGGGCGGTATGTAGGTATTCTGAAGATGACATTTTCAAAGGTTTGTATTTCTACGATTTCTGAGCGCAGCAGAGCTTCTTTACCAAGTGCCAGGATATATGAAGTAAAGGATCAGTATGAAAATCGGGTCCATACCATTGATAAAATCTTTATATATAAAAATGGATCGTGATTTGTGTTCGGCAGATTAAAACCTGAAAACCATCGACTCAATTGAGCTCAAATTTAGAGATAATCTTATGTATTGGCCCAGAGGAGCGTTCCTGTGACGATTGCTCAAAATTGGACGAGGGGACGTGGCACCTTCCATACAAAAAACATCTTCTATGGGGTGAAACTCGATGACGTTACAACTCGATAACCGCTGTGCCGATTTTCGTGATTGTTTTTTGTTTTGTTCATATTGCTGTATTTCAGATTCAAGCAAAAAGAAAATTCCAGAAGATTGATTTATTCTCATTTTTCGCATTTTGCGAAAGAACATTATTATCTAAAACCTAAGCAATACAATTCCTGTGCAAAACCTGTTTCTATAATTATGTTAATCTTGGTTTCTATACCGAGTATGAACAATATTCGTCAGAGTTCTATGACTACACTTAACCAATCATCCACATACCAATAAAACCCCACGGAGCCTACTGAGTGAATTATTAAAATGTCGCCACTTGATCTGTATCGAGAGAAAGAATAGATATCAGTCGAAGTAATCATATTCATCTATTATTGCTGTGCACACGTTTAAATTTAAATGATATTTATCATCAGATTCATGGACTACAAATGAATCTGAATACATGGACATTGACTACAAATGTGTACATAAATTATTCGCATGATTGACAATATCCTACCCGTATTCGACCGCATTGAAAAGGAGCCTCTTCACATTGTCAGACAAAAGCCTCCCCAACAAGTTTTTTTCTTCAAAAATCCCCTCGATTAGAGTTTATGATTAAATACTCAGTGAAACTTTAATGTATCGACATGAAAATTTATGACTTCAGAAAATAATTCTTCCCGGTATCTTTTTCAACTTTTATCCAAGTTTTCAACAAAACAAAACAAAACAAAACAAAACAAATAAAAAAAAAAACCAACGCCCGGCCCATCTAATCCCAGAGATACTTCATTCAAATAAAAAGAAAGAAAAGAATCTCGGCATCGCTTTATGTAACAAATACAACGCAACCCCTAGAAAGCAGATAAAAATACTCGGTCTATTCAGATACTTACGTCAGGATAAGACAATGAAATTATCCAATTATATCAATTCCTGCCAGAAGACGGGATATACGAGTAAGCGCCTTCGTTGTTATTGTAATCCAGTTTCAAAGAAGAGACATACGAATAGTCTATCTCAACGCGAATAATCCAAGACACGAGCTGGACGTTTTATATGAACTAGAAGGACGCACTGCACACATACAATATTTTATATTCCAAACTCAAAATTATTAGCCACTCAAATAGAAATGCACATTTCTCTAACGCATAACATAAATTTCTATATTCATCGCAATTATCTATAATCGTTATCGCTAAAAGACACTTTGCTCTGTATAAACTTATGCACCCGTATAACTGAAGCACAATCTCACTTTAACTGATTCACCGACGAAAATCCACAACACAGTGATGCCCGATTTATCTCCTCCCCGGAGATTGCATGCGGAAGTGCACCTTCGAGCAATAGAATGACAATTTATCTATTCCCTTGTATTTCTGCGGGCTAATATAGACCGTCTCCGAGTTAGGTCTAAAAAAAAAAACCCACTGACACGATTCCAGAACGCACTGTGTACAACCCTGTGAAACTCTGTTCGATAATGCGGCGGAGATAATGGTGCAGCACCTCGCCGGAGAGTATTAAAATTGCAACAGTGATAAGCTCAAGGCGGTCTTCTATTTATCCGTAGAGTGAGTGAGTGCGCGTGGGAAGGAACGGAGCAGTCTTACCAGACAGAATGGCACGCTGAAATGAACTGAGCCCATGTTATGAGAGAAAAGTCGGCAAAAGCGAAACCACCCGCCGCGTGATGCTTTCCAAACTATTTAGTGAACATGAACGGCAATAAGCGGTAGAGTGGCAGTGGCACAGTGAAGCATGCTGAAGCTGAGAACCAAAAAATAGAAAAGTTCTCACAGATACAATCGAAAGCGAAGGGGGCTATTTGTGTATGCCAGCGATGGGGTTGGGGACTGGGGAGACGGCCACTGCCGAGTGGCAATTCCACTCAATTGGGTTGGAGTGTTGTGGGTGCTGCGTGGTGGGTGTCATCTGTATGGGGCTGTTGATATTTGAAAATTTGATTCAAAGCGTGACTACATGATTCCAATTTCTGTCTTATATCAGATAAAGCGTCGTTGTTTATCGCTCAAAGTGTGAAGCGTCAAATCAAGCAGTATTTTGTACTGCTGGCGGTGTTTTGGTGTTGAGCTTTTTTGAGAGAATTTCAAATGTGTTGTACTGTATTCCTAGGCGCATGTCAATATCGAGTGTTGCCAACACGCTGTACTGAGTTTGTTTACGCTGAGAGAGAGGCTGTGAAGCTTAAGTTATTAGCAGTTTTGGTTGCAAGTGGAGCCAATAGTTTCTTCACATGGTTATGGATGGATATCTTCCGTCCTGAAGTCAATATCCCAGAAAAAATGCGATGAACAAAAGAGCGGCGTTCTCTCATCACGTCGCAGATGGCGAGTTTGACTTTGTTTTTCTTGGAAGAAGATAACCTCTCATTACTCTACTCATACTCTTCAGGTTTTGTGTACACATTTACCTATGTATTTTAGCAAGCAGGAATTTCTTGAGTTGGTCCAACGGAGGAGTTCTTAAGTGAACGCATCGAAAGCGTTAATTAATGAATGAAGTATTTCGGTTATCACATAAATTATTTTGGGCCCACTTGTACGCAATCTTAATTGAACTAACTGATACCTACGTTAATTAAGTACGTGGCGGGTATTATAGGCCACTAGTCTGGTCCATGTTACTCGCTAAACATGATTTGAAAAGAGAGCTATTTTACAAAAAGAACAGAAATTTTTACAATAATTTGTTGCCGAAAATTATTAACGGTTTTTTAAAGAGGGGTTCAAATAAGTATGCTGATTTTTCAAAAATTGAGAAATTAGATACTTAATTTGTTTGTAGATTTTAGATAGATAGATAGATAATTTATTTCGTTTAGAATCTACAATCTGTTATAGCACAATTTTCAAAATTTAATGCAGAGATATGACAAATAAATAAAACATATATATATATACAACAAAATCGGAGAAATGCTTTTCAGGAAAACAACGACCAAAAACCTCAAATTTAAAAAAAAAAGAGAAAACAAGAATTATAATAATTAAAAAAGTAAATAAATAAATAAATTAAAAAATATAAATAAATAAATAATTTAATGAATAAATACATAAATAAATTAAATAAATAAATAACTAAATAAATAAACAAACAAAAAAATTAACTTACTTACTTACTTAAGGTGACGCTACAGTCCGGGGTGGACCTGGGCCTCAACCAACAAGCGTCTCCAGCCAGCACGATCATTGGCCAGCTGCCTCCAGTTTCGCACGCTAAGTTGGTTAAGGTCCCCTTCCACTTGCGTGCGCCACCTGAGTCGCGGTCTTCCTCTACTGCGCCGTCCCTCGGGTGTGGATTCGAAGATCTTCCGGGCCGGAGCATTCACGTCCATTCGCTCTACATGACCCAGCAACCGCAGTCGTTGGACCTTCACTCTTCTGGCTAGGTCAATGTCGCTGTACAGCCCGTACAGTTCGTCGTTGTATCTCCTCCTCCATTCACCGTCTATGCAGACGGGACCGAAAATTACTCGAAGAATTTTCCTCTCGAAGCAACCAAGAGTAAGCTCATCCGCTTTTGATAGAGTCCATGCCTCTGCACCATAAACTAGGACTGGGATGATTAAGGTCTTATAAAGGGTCACTTTAGTTGTTCGAGAGAGGGCTTTGCTACTCAATTGTTTTCTTAGCCCAAAGAAACAGCGATTGGCAAGAGTTATTCTTCGCTTAATCTCAGCGCTGGTGTCATTGTCTGAGTTAATAGCGGAGCCTAGGTAGACAAAGTCCTTTACCACCTCAAAGTTATATGTGTCTATAGTGACATTCTGTCCAAGACGTCGGTGTTGGGTGTCCTTTCTCGATGACAGCATATACTTTGTCTTGCCCTCATTGACCGCCAAACCCATCTTTGCCGCCTCCGTCTCAATGCTCACGAATGCGCCAGTGACATCACGCTGCGTTCTCCCGATTATGTCGATATCGTCGGCGTAGGCGAGTAGATGGACGGACTTTTGAAAGATAGTGCCTCTGGTGTTAGCGTTTGAGTTTTGCACTATTCTTTCAAGAACGATGTTGAAGAAGTCACTGGTCTGCCCATCCGGGTGTGACTTGCTGAACTTATAAGTGCGAGTGTTGAACACGAAGAAAATAGCAACACTATAATGCTCTGTCGGAAAGACTGACTGAACGAGCCTCAGAAGTCTTACATCAGCTCCTCAGAAAGAGGACGTACGGCGGATGAATTCATTAGACTGAATCAACGGTGTCGTCAACAGTCAATACGACAGTTACCTTACTTGAGCTACTTCGACATATTTGGAGCTGAGGTCAGTGAGGATTTTTCAGGACTAGTCAGGGTGCTGAAACAGAGATGGTGGCGGATGAACCCTTAATGGGCCAACGACAGCTCTCACATCCCCGAAGTGGGTTACTGGCACCGGAGGAATCCCGCCCCTTTTGTCCAAGGGGTCCAACAAAGGGCCTGGCCCTCCAGGTTGGGGGTTGTACGCCGGGGTAACTGCCCGACTGCGGAAAACAAACCCAGTTCCGAAACGACAACAAGCCTCGGATACGGATGAAATAAATTAACAAATAAGTAAATAAATAAGTTAACAAATAAATAAGCCAACAAATAGCAATTTTATAAAAAAAACAGGAACAGAACGATAATATAATTTAACAAATAAACGCATATGATTATAAATTAAAAGTGAACATTTGAGTAAATAAGTAGTAATAAATAACAGATAAATAAATTAACAAAAAGTAGTAGTATTAAAATAATAAACATACAAGAAAATTAACAAAAAGATTAACATCGCGTTAGTTAATATCAGTTAAGGGTATGATATTCAATATTTAATTGATTAATAAGAGGATTATCGGGGATATCACATCTGATTTTAAATTTGTCAATTAGTTTGTGTATTCTGAAGGAGATCATTTCAACACTGGCTGTTGCATGTTGTAGATCTATCGTAGAGTGATGCCAGGGGAGATTAAGCATCATTTTAAATAATTTGTTCTGTGCGATTTGTAACATTTTAATATGACAACCAGCACAATGTCCCCAAACCTGACAGCCGTACAGTAAAATAGCTTGAAAAATTGTTTTGTGAATTAATATTTTGTTTTCATTCGAAAGCAATGATTTCCGATTTATAAATGGATATAACAATCTTATGCCAATATTTATTTTGTTAAGTGTTTGCGAGGTATGTTCTTTAAATGTGAGTTTTGAGTCAAGATGTATTCTCTAGTATTTTACAGAAGGCCTCCACGTTATTGAATAATTGATTAGCTGGAAGAAAACGAGGTTTTCTTTTTCGTGTGAAAAAGATAGCTTTTGTTTTTTCAGCATTTAGTTCTATTTTCCCCCTTGTGTAGGAGTTTTGCAGTGTCTCAATCGCATTTTTAAGATTCGTCTCGATATTGAGACTGAACTCATGCGATGAAACAATTGCCGTGTCATCGGCATATATTGCTGCTTCACATTGCAAGAGGATCGGAAAATCTGATGTGTATAGATTGTAAAGAACAGGTCCAAGGACCGAGCCTTGGGGCACACCTACATGAAAATAAGTTACATTTGATAAACTACCATTCACATGCACTCTAAAACGACGATTTGAGACAAAACTTTGGATGACTTTACAGAGGAACGGATGAAAATGTAGGGTTATCATTTTGTATACAAGTCCATTGTGCCACACTGAATCAAAAGCTTTTTCTATATCTAGTAGGATCATACCAGTTGATCTTCCTATTGCACGGTTTGCTCGAAAAATATTGCACAATCTTAAGACTTGGTGGGAGGTACCATGACCACGCCTGAAACCAAACTGTTCATCGGGATATGATTTGTAATCCTCGATAATCTTCATAATTTTTTCCTTTAGGATTTTCTCGTAAATTTTACTGCCTAATTTGCGGCGAGTTTGTTCCCCACGCATTTGCTAGGGAGTTCTAGCTAAAGCAGAAGTAAACTCACCGGGGTTGTCACCCAAAATTATTACCGAGTGGAAAAAAGTAATTTATGAAGTTTTTGGAGATTGGAGCTATTTGAATTTAACTTTAATTATAGGTATGAAGTGATAAAAAAAATCTGGAAGGGCAAAGGAACTTAAAAGTGAGAAATGGAACTGGAGGTGTACCCAGTAAAGAACAACAATTCTCTCAAATAGAGCAGGCTATATATAATTTGGTCGGGATGAAAGAGTCTGTAGAAGGTGGTGCAGCTGTATGATTTGGACTATTTTTAAAATACATTTTTTTTAAATATATCTACTTACAATGATTGAGACAATTCCAAGGGATTGGAGCTATCCCGCAAGCATCTCCTAATAGCTCTTGGCTGACCTTTTCGGATTTCTTAAGCTTCCACTTCTTTCGCCAATATTTCAAAAGCAATACTATGCATTTTTCTTATATTTTTTATAAATTGTTATCTTTTTTACTTATCAAATAATTGTTGCACTTTTTCTGGATATGTCAAATGCTGTGAAATAGCTGTTTTGAACATTCATTCCCGCCTTCGAAGGGAAAAATTGTCTCCCGGGGAGAAAAAAAAACTTCTTTTCGCCGGGAATATTTCGAATTGGGATGTATATGTTGCTCCGCTTAGAGTACAGATTTTTTGGACAACAGCACCTACCGCGAGCAAATTGTGTATGGGGGTGGCATGGTGCTCCATGCAACCCCCTTGCTTGGGATCACTGTTGGATTATGGGCTGGGTGCAAGGTTGAGTATATTGTATATGCAAACTTTCTTTAAATTATCTTAGTTTTAAGTTACCCATTCCGATATAGAACCACCCTCCTATAGGAAAAAAATGCTTATAGTTAATCCCTCTACATAAATCCTTCATTAATTCTCGTCATATCGTACTCTCCCCAATTTTTGTTCTTAAATTTCAAATTTGAAAGTTTTTTTTCAAAAACTATTAGCAGAAATAATTTAATTTAAAAATAATATAAAAGAACAGATTGCTGGGTTTTAAAATATTTAAGGCTTTTATTATAAGTGTTGCCATTGTTTTTTTAATAATTTTTTTTTTTCCACGAATGGCTTTCAAATTGATAAAACCCACCAACAGTAACTCAGAATCCTTGAAATGTATTTGTATAGAGCATGCCAGCTAAAGCCCTAAAGTAGTTTAAATTTATATTTTTATTTCTATACTTAGAACGAGATGCTGACGATTAAATGTGTACAGTGCCGGCTTTAGGCGTGGGGCGCCCGCCGGCACCTGGAGGGCGCTGAAGCATACACGCGCCAGCTTAATTTCAATGAATTTGAATACCTATCTCTAGCGATTTAAAAAGTAAATCTAGCGTATTCAATTTTATGAACTTATCTTGAAGGAGTGAGTATGAGTATATCTACTCAGTATTTATCTACCACGGACTATTATTGTGTTGCTTGTATTGTCGTATTCCTTCCTAACTTGTGTACGGTGAAAGAGAGGTGCAGTGAGCGACCACAAAGCCCATTTAGTCTAGTTTGAAAAGTCTTGTGATCAGAGAAGTCCCTGTTCAAAAAAAAATGTTGAAGTCGATTTTTTTAATGCTTTTTGGATACCCTACTTATATCTATAAAGGAAAGTTTTCAAAAGATGCAAGATTTTTCTGACGCGTGGAATTTCTTGTGAAACATAAAAAAATCAAAATAAAGAAGAACTCATGCGACATTGTACTGAGCTGCAAAAAAAGTTAACGATCAACTTTAAATCTGGTATTGAAGGAGATTTGTTGTGCGATGAAATTTTAGGTCCCCAACACTATCTCGAAGACAATAAGGTAACACCTTTGGATACATGCACGCTTATTCTGGGATTCGATAGAACCAAGTAGGTATTCCTCGAATTAAAAACTTTCACTAGAATGAATTTCTCGCATTGTAAGCTTCGTGGAAAAAGTATGCTTCCTGTTTAATTCTATATGTTTTATGTACATTTTGTGGTAAATGTAAGCAACATATCTTTCGATTTATGCAAAAGCAATAGAACTTATATTTTTAAATTGCGACCACAAATTTTCGCTCGAATAAAATTTGACATTTATCTCGATGAAATCGAAATTGAGAATGGGGGAGAAATCAAAAAAATACACATTACACAGCACATCTCTATCGAAATCGAAAATTGGAATGTCAGTTGGCTGAAATCGAATCACTTTCGATTCGAATCTCAGAAATAGAGTGACTAAATTTTATCAAAAAGAGCAATCTTCAAGATTTATATCCCATCACCTGCATATCGATCGTATTCTGTTAACAATACCAGTGACCGTTGCAAGTGGCGAACGCATTTCAGTCGATAAAACAGACTTACAGTCTACAATGTCCCAAACGAGATTAACTAGTTTGTTTGGCATCACTGTCCATTGAAAATCAAATTGCAGAAAACCTAGACAGTCTTATCAGAGAATTTGTTGATAAAAATGCTAGAAAAATAAGATTGTAGTTGTTTTTAATATTTTTTTTTTTCATTAAATGTCTCGTGACTAACTGACACAACTTTCCATTAGTTCAATAGTAAATATGGAACGCAATTGAAAACAAATTTTGTATAACCTCCATAGGAAGGTACAGAAAAAGCCCTTTAATTCGGAATTCTTTAATTTGGAAAACTCGTTTATTCGGAAAAAAATTCTTTTCCGAATTAAAGAGATTTTTCCGAATAAATGAGAGTTGGTTTTCAATTATGTAAAAATTAAATTAAACCAGAAAAAAATATATAACGCTAATGATTGAACATAGGTAGCAAATAGATCTCAAATATCTATTGGGGAAGTCCCCATTTATTTAGATGTCGGGAAAAACCATAAAAAAAATGATATTGGGGGAATCCGTAATCCACATTTAGATGTTGCTTGGGAAAACACCAGTAGCATTCAAATTTTAAATTTTATGTATTATTTCCAATCTTTTGTGTTATTAAAATAATCTTTGGTTTAATGTGCTTGCATTTTTTCATCAATAGGAACGCGTTTGAGTGCATAAAAAAAATCTCTCATTATTTCGGAAAATTCGTTTATTCGGACTGACCTTCCCCCCAACCATTCCGAAATAACGAGGTTTTACTGTATATTCTCTTTGCAATTATACATTTGTAACACCAAGAAAAAGTCACCGGAGACCCCATAAATCTGAATCAGGATCACATTCTGAATCGATTTAGCCAAGTCCGTCTGTCTGTCTGTTGAAAACACGATAGCATACAAACGAATCGACTAAGGCGAATGAAAATTTGTGAGAGGACTTCCTTTACCGTCGTCGGGTTGGTTTTGAAAATTATTATGTCCGTCAAGTATTTCTGGTGCCTCCCATCAGGGTTGTCAGATGTGGCGATTTATCGCCAAACAGGCGATTTGAAATTTCATTTGGCGACACGAAAATCGCTTTGGCGACGCACCCCAAAAAAGGCGATATTTTTAGATTTTGGCGATTTTGGGATATTTTTCACCAGAAATTTTTTTAAGCCAACTGCGACCCGCTGTTTCGAAGGTCTGCTTGTAAGCTTGATTCCACCCAAAAGCTTACGACTTATGCTGGGTTTCCACATGTCGGTTGACTGACAAAGTTTGACAGCTCTCGCGTTTATGTCATTGAACGACACCAACGTCAGTTAATTTCCACTTATGTCAATTATTGGCAAAAATCGTTTGTCAGTTGATTGACCAACTTATGAACTCGATGCCAATTAAATGTTCTCTGTCAATTATAGACAAAGTGACATTTTGTTTGACAATTCAGCTATTTCTATTTGTCCAGTGGTTTCTTTGTCAGTTATTGACAAAAGCTGTTAGTCAATTCATTGACAAGCAATTTTTCATTATTTCCAGTTGCCAACTTTTTTAATTGGCATAAAAATACGTCAATTGTCAATTTCAAATCGACAAGTGGAAACCTAGCATTAGTAAGTCTAAGGCTCAGTCGGAAAAATTAATTGCTGTCAATTGGTCAAATGAATTTTATCTAGAAAATGTACCCGAAGAAACGTTTTGAAGCTTTGGAACAAGGTGTAAAAAATGACAAATGCCTTTTAGGACAGCCAGAGTTGAGCTTGGGGAATTTTCATTAAGTTTTTTTACGCAAAAACTACGAGTTTTGCAAATTCATTTGATTTTTATGGTTTTTGAATTTGGAGTGAAAAATTTTGAAATTTGGCGATTTTTTGGCGTTTTATATTTTACGTTTGGCGATTCCGGTTTTTAAAACCTGACAACCCTGCCTCCCATACAAAACCAATGCGAGTACAAATACTAACTTATACGGAAAACATTTTGCATGGCTTGTATGTTAGTGGAGGGTATCAAATGATACAACTTTTACTTGTTTTAAATTTTATTGAAATATAGAAGGGCGCCAAATGCAAGACTCGCCCGGGGCGCTTAGATCTTTAAGGCCGGCCCTGAATGTGTGCACAGTTTTTGTATCCATGGAGTAGAAAATGTAATACAGATGCTATTATAGTTATCCTGAATTGTTGCCATATACCTATATACATATTGGCAATGGGATTACTCAATCCAGGAATTCACTCGTTCATGGATGCAGTCATTTTCCACCTGCACATACGAACACAAATTAGTGAATTAAATAAAACCTATACTTTTGCGTCGCAAAACTGCTGTTTTCGAGGGAAATATTTATACCTGCAGTGATTTTGTTTACGAGAAAAATTAAAAATATTATGCCCTCTTATACGGTGTTCAAATTTTAAAGTCAGCTCTTTAATTGTCTGAATAAACTGGGCAGTTTTGGTAGTACATACCCAATACTATACCTTTTCTGTATATTAGGAAGTTTGAACAAAATATATCATTAAACATTTTAAAGCGTAGGCGGAAAAGACTTTTAAAGTATATAGCGTCACTTTCCAACAGCACTTAAGAACAAATTTTCCGCAATTTGTCGTTCTTAATCTGTTTCAAAACATTATTAGGTCAATGGTTTTTGGGAAGCCGATGTACAGCACCAGCCGCCCAAGCAACTTTGGCTACTATCTGTTTTTAGTTAGGGTGGCACTCTTACATACACATAAATTGTACAGTCTATGCATTTCTCGGAAATGAAAATTTCCTCAGAATTCTAAAATCCTCAAAGTATAGTAAATATTTTCTCCACTGAGGAAATTCTGTAAACAACATCCTACACGCAAAAACCCCAAAAGTCTTTCGCATTAAAAGTTCGAGTTTGTGTGCTGGAATTTAATGTCTCCTATAAGAGAAATTTATTGACTGAAAGTAGAAACACTCACCATTATTCGGATGGGGGGATATAAAAATGTTTTCCTATTTCGCAGAAACACCTGCGCGATTCGTAATATAGTTTCCTACGTGTAAACTGAGGTGTTATCTTGTAGTGTTTCGTGTAATCGTGCAGAATGATATTCCCGTGTTTGAACATTTTTATGTGCTGGTAACATAAGACAAAAATGTTCATGTCTATTAATCATACGCATGTCGTCCTTCAAACACGCGGTGAATTATATAGAATGAAAAAGTATGCAATATGCACCCTTAAAGTATGCCAAATTTGGCCGGAGAAGGTAAAGGTAGATAAGCAATAGAGGGTTTAAGCAACAAGTTTTTATTAAAGTTCTAAAAAAACATATTTTTTTGCACATGTAAACATATAGTGAAATGAAAATTAACACTACAGGGTTGTCACCACAAACCAGTAAAAAAAAGACCGTCGACTCCTCCCACATAACGGACTTTGCCTACAAGCTGTTGGCACCATAGAATTTATTTCTGTGTTGGGCCTGTATGAATCAAAGGGAAGAAATTACGACACACGCATACTTAGTAAAATCCTATGGCAGTTGCACCTGGCAGTGGTTTATGGCAGCGGGGCTGTGTTCTGAAGGTTTCTTCTTTTCTTCCAGTTACACTTCGTTCACATCACAGTTTAGTTTTAGGAAATGTTAAATTGTTCAAACTTTTGATATCAATTAAAATTGGCGATGTAAAAGAATATTCACATGAGAATGAACAAACGAATTGATAATAATATGCGAACAAACCACTTTTGATGCATTTATATAACAAAAAATTGCTCATTTTACTATTGCAAGAGTACCTAGAATAATAAATTAATGCATCAAAATATGGGGAAAACAAGTTTGAAAAGAGTTTAAACAACGAAATTTCGAAATAAAAAAGTTCGAAAACATACCTACTTGGTTTCCATACAAAATTTGGCAGTTCATTTACCACGTTCATTACGACGTTGCATGAATACCCCTACTTTATAGATGTGCCATAAAACAGCCCTATTGATGAATAAATGCTGAAAAAGTTAAAGTTTTTTGGGGCGAGCGTTTATTCGAAATGAGCTGTAAGACAGAGAAAGTAGTATAATAATTTATGGTGATGCCACAAGGTAATTGTAAGATAATGTCTCGTGTTAAACTAAACCACAATTCCAAAAGTTACCCCTTAGTTGGTAGCAATTTTAACAAATTTGGTGGAACGTAAAATAAATCACCAGCGATTTTTTTTTCATTCACTAATCCCTACCTCTTTTTTATTCGCGGGTGATTTGTTGTTGCGATGAATTTCTTGTGAATTGAAAAAAGTATTAGTTTTCGAATGGGCGAACAAAATATTATCAACGATAAAGATTATATTTTCGCTCAAAATTAAGTTTAAATCATTCCAACCGGCCGTCTAGCTACTTGCAATATGATTTTGTCTAAAATGTAAACAGTACCTAAACTTAGTTCCCAACGTTTCTTAACACATCCAAATAAATGACCGCTCTTATGTTTTATTTACATTCCCGCCATTAATTTTGACATTTACACGTTTTCACAGACAGGGTAATTTTTTCCGGGGAGAATCGGGTAGGTGTACGGAAAGTCGGCGGTCTAGTTCTCTGTAGTTTGTGGTTGTCACATTATCCAAGTTACATCGTTTTGATGAACATTTAAATTGGACAAATAAGGAAGAATAGCAACTGATCTGTATACTCAGCCATAGAGTTTGCTGACGCCTTCTTTTTCAGTACCGGAATCATTTTTTCTAATTTCCAAGAAGTCGGGAACGTAGAGGTCGTAATTATATTATTGAATACGTGAGTCATAACCGGAAGTATATTTTTGACAAATGAAGGGTGACAACAGCTTAAGACTTGATTTGAAGTACCGCCATGACAATATTAATTTGCTCGACTCTGTGAAATTCGAAGGAGCCATTCATGGCAGGACTAAGAGCCTGGTTTGACAAAGAAGATGCTGCTTGGACATCTGAAAATTGCCTATTTAATTGGTTGGGACTTGGGATCAAGGTCCTCTTCCTCTTGGACCTTCTTTCCACCGACATCCAGCTCACACAAGTTTTTCCAGAGAGTTTTGGAGGAAAGATTTTCATCAAATTGTTTCTTATAATATTTCCATTTAACATGTTTTACTTTGGAGGAAACCAGATTTCGCAGCTGGCGAAAGGTATCAAAAAACTCAGGGAGCCTATAGCGCTTCCACCTGCGGCGCATCAATTTCTTCAGTAAACCAACTATTGTGCACACATTTCACACGCTATGCTAGAATAGGAACATTTTTGTTAAATAAATGTATAATTGTACTTTTATGAAAATTAACTTGCTCATCGGCGTTGGATTCAAAGTTCTATATTGGTTACCAGTAAATTCTTTGAAGGTCATGTTTCAAGAGTTCCAATTTCAGATTTTTTAAAATCCCTATATAAATAAGCAAGTTCTTCCCGTATAACTAGTAGTTTATATGTTGAGAAAATAACCTTCGTGTCAATACGAAATAAGTACACGGTTAGACAGCGCGAGGGGTACCCGGGTACCCCATACATTTTGTATGTAAAAGAAGAAGATTGATGTAGATAGAGTATTAAAAAGTAGTCAAAAGTAAATTTAACTCAGTTTAGAATCTATATTTTAAAAATTATTGTTCCACTGATATAATGTACACTGTTTTTATACCCTATATAAACACATACTTACTTATTCATTACATTTGTTACGACAAGAAGGACTCACCGGAGTCCCCATCAAAAACATATATCAATATAATGTATTCTGAATTAGGATCAAATTGTGATTCGGCTTAGTTATGTCCGTCTGTCTGTCTGTCCGTTGAAAACACTATAGCGTTCAAACGAATCGACCTAGGCCAATGAAAAGAGCTATGTAGGTCAAGTAGTTCTCGTACCTCCCATACAAAACTAAGACCCATGCGTGTAGAGTAAATAGATAATAACTTGCATGGCAAAACATTTTGCATAACTTTTATGCAGTGGAAGGTATCAAAGGATCTGACAGGCCGATGATAACACTTTTACTTGTTTATGAACTTTTTAGGCATCAGGAATGACATTTGCTTATGGTTGAGTTATGATGGCCGCATACATGCTTTTCACAGACGCTGCAGTATTATCTGGTTTTCCGCCTGGGCATGCGCTGCTCCGAGCAAAAAAGGCATGATCCTTGTATTTTGAGACGTCCGTCGAGGCCCCTAGGTATTATTCGTGATATTGGTGGATCACTTGAGTTACGCGAACGTATGTTCTCACCAAGCATAGCTTCAATGCCATTTGCTAATCTCTATAGCAATACTGAAGTAAATGACAAAAAACATTTGAAATCGAACTGACATTTTGAGAACTATTACAACAATTCGAAAGTGTAAAGCAGTGTGCAGTTGTTGTAATTCCGTGCTAAAGTTTCTACATTTTTCTGCTGAGATAGATGTTCAATAAAACATGATTTCTGTTATATTTGTCTGTTACTATAGGTTTGGGGTATAGTCGTATAGTAAAAGTGTAAAAGTGTAGCAAGTATATTTTGTGGTTGTAGTGTAAGAAAATTTCACACTTTTACAATGATATCTAATAGACCTGATACACCGAATCGTGAATACCCCTAACATAATGTTCAATCGCGAAAAACATATACGAATAGTACAATATGAACATGGGTACCCGGGTGTACTTCGCATATAACGCCGTATTAGAGTTGAAAAATGTATTTCAGAAAATTTATAGATTGGATCTAATTTAAATGGAATACACCATTTAATGCAGAATTAAATTTCAAGAAGGTACTAAAAGTGTCATTATGTGGTCCCATAGACGAAATTATTTTTTTTATTGATTCTAAAACCAAATGGATACCCGGGTACCCTCGAATTGACACGAGGGTTAAGATATGTTTTGAAAATACTGAGGAAGAAACTTGATTATAAAAAACATCTGGTCCAAAACTAGACAAAAATAAATCTAGAAGTGTGCCAGAACTAGTATTAAAGTTTGTTGGAACTGTAGCGTTCACTTCATAGAATCTATACAATTATTCGATTCACAATGATTTAAAATGTTACGATTGAAATCATCACACAAAATTGTATTTGAGAAACCAGATGAATTAGTCTCAAGAAAATTTAGAATATCGGTTAAATCGATATTTTTCTTTGAACTGTACACCACACCAAAAAGACATTTACTTCTTCTTCTTCTTAATATTTATATAAAACAAAAATTCAACGGACTGCCCGCTTCTGAATTGCGGATCAATTTCAGCGCTAGCGAATTACAAGCGTAAATGGCTACATCACCTCCCACTGCATCATCTATCACCGCGAAAAAGTGTGTATCCCTGCAGAGAATAGCCATCGTCTCTTAAATTAGGGCCAAACCAAGTTTCCGAAACACAAATAACGTCTACACTGGAACCAACAAACAGCCTTCTGAACTCATCTTATATAATGTACAGGCGTGATATTTTCAAGAATTCTATACCCCGGGATCTCGAGAACTTTTTGTGACTGGATTGAATAGGTATTCGATTAAATTATAAAGGTGCCTGTCCATTTGATAGTACTTTCGCTAGGAAACTCTCGAGTGTTACTCTCGGGTGCCTGTCCATTTGAGACTAATACTTTCGAGATTCTAATACGGATAACTCTTTGGTAGAACTTTGCTTATTCCCTGAAAGAACTCTGATAACAGGGTCCCCTTTTCATTTTGTCTGCTACATATCAGCTAAAATGTGTTCTTAAAAATTTTTTCCTACCAACGTGATTTAGCTAAATTACGTGATTTACACATGTTTTATTTTTAATTGAGTATCTATCACCGCGAATACTCCAAAATAAAGTGGTACACACCTTTTTAAGTGCAGTTCTTTTCCATGAAAATAATCTCTATTTTTTAAATTTTCCATTTGTTTCGCTGAGTTTGTTGTATAGCCCGTCCCAAAGCAAAAGAAAGATCCCAGCACTTCATTTAAGGTAAATTTTGTTCTCTTAAGGATTTTTGATCGCATGAAATTGTTAATGCTTTTCGCTACTTTATCACAAAGTATACCTAAAATTCCATTTCAACCATTTTTAATACGTAGTGGGTTTCACGCTGTTATAATAAAGTTACTCAGAAATCTGGCTTTCATTACTTAACACACATAGCTATTTGAGAAGTGCAACACCCAGCTTGTCCTATTGTCATTTTGTACACCTTGTTCCAAAACTTCAAAATGTCTTCTTCGGGAACTTTCTAGATAGATGAAATTCATTTTGATTTGATTCATTTGACTAATTGACAGAAGTTAATTTTTCCCACTGAGCCTAAGGGCCGGTTTCTTCATCTTTGGTTAACTCTAATCAATGGTTATTCCAGCTGATAATCATAGAATCTGTTTGTTCAGTCAAATTTTAACCAGAGAATCCATGATTTGGTTAGTTAATCACTGAAATCGATAACCAGGTGATTTTGGTCGATTAACGACATTAACCAAGGAAATTCTGGAATTTTGTTTGTTCAAGCTTTGACGTGACAGTCAAAAAGAAAACAACTTTCTTTCAAAAATAAAAATTAATTTAATAAATAATAATAGCAAAATAGTGCGTTGCATTCGTATCCGCTATGTGGACGCATTTTCACCAACTGGCAGATGAATACAATGCAAGACAGTGTGGAAAAAATTGCATGCATTGCTGCGGTTGTGACAATTTTAACTATTGATTAAATCTAACAACTGAATAGACAAATAAACTGGAAAACTGGAACGATTTGTCGCAAATCTGTGATTTGGTGACCAAAGTGAAAAATAAGTGAACAAACGCTTTTTGGTTATCACAGTTATTTAATCATGGGTTAAACTAAATCTATGATAACTTTTAAAACAGGGCCGCAGTTGGAAAAATATGAGAATTTTGGTTAATGAAATTTTAATCGCCAAAGTCTAAAAATATCGCCTTTTTTTTAGTGCGTCGCCAAACCGATTTTCGGGTCGGCAAATTAAATTTCAAATCGCCACATCTGACAACCCTTGTCATGACTCGATCGTGCGTCAGTCGAGAGAGATGTTTTCGCAAGTAGGGGTATGCAGGTATGCTTGTTGTTTGAAATGCGCACATATTTTTTTTAGCTGTAGTTCTGGTTGGAAAAGTTGTTTTGTTGTCGCTAAGATAATAAAATCCCTGATGTGAAGAGACCTGCGCAAGAAATTTTCAGTTAAGTTGGGACGGGCTATATTTTCATTATGTACACATAATTAATAAAGTGTTCTTATTCATATTGTTACTGTCATCTTATAAGATATGTTCCCAAAGAAGCAAGTAAAAAAGCGCAATTTGGTCCGAAAAAGACTAGTTCTTTCTTTTGGATCTTTGGAAAGGAAAGTTCCAGAACAGAAATGTCAAAATAAACGCCGTTCGTGATTTATAAATCACTTTGGCTTAATCGCGTTGGTTGGCTTCTTTAATGGGCATTGTTTTTAATAAAAAAAAGAAAACAGAGTAAAAAAGAAATGTTGGATTAAACAACGGGTAATCGTCAATCGGCGCAGTAGCGCAGTGTTTAGTGTGGTGGATTACTGTGCGAGGGATCCCAGGTTCGATTAGGGGTTTTTCTACTGCGCCACCCGAGAGTTTGACTTTTCTGAAAAAGCTTCCCAATTCAGCCGTTCGGAATAGGCATACAATTGTAGGCCCATTGTGGTACCAAATTAAGGGAAGCCATACCATACGTGAGTGTGTATTTGTAACACTATTCTTCCGATGTACACTATTTTACATTGTTGACTCTCGACAGCTACTCATAAAATACGAACGGTGTTCGAATTGAACAGCGAAATGAACACAGAGTTCATTCAATTCCATTTTTTTGTATTTTAAATCGAATCTTCGACTAAAGTTCATGCTGAAAAATTATCATAAGTGAAAACGCTTTGTTCTGAACTTGTTCCTATATATATATACTAGCTTTTGCCCGCGGCTTCGCTCGCGCAGTCCTTTCGAATAGGGGGAGTTTTTACCCCTTCATTATATTCAACACCTTCCAGATCTTATTACACTCTTGCAACCAGATAGATGCACCACTTTCTAGCAGTATCACCCCATTCATACAGAATTCCGGTTGAATATCTTTTGAGTACGTACGATGGAGTTAGATGAAGCGATCAGCATATTCAACAGCTATGAAGTTTGGACGCATTACAATGTTTCAAATCGATACGACGAACGGTTGGAGAATTAAGAAAAGGCCCCCTTAAAAGGAATCATCGCCAATAACTCGGACATCAAGCAAAATTTTCAAAATCGGACAAATTAATTATCTTTATTTCTCATGGAGTATACATAAACCGAGTTTGAAATCAATCAGATGACAAATAAAAATCTTCCCATACAAACTTTGACCTCCCTTTTACTCCTTTAGGGGTCGAATTTTAAAAAATCCTTCCTTAGTGGTTGTATACATCATAAAAAAAATCTCTGTGCAAAATTTCAGTTTGTAAAGCAAATGGTTTAGGCTGGGCGTTGATCATCTGTCAGTCGGATACTTCATTTTTATATAATATATAGATTTAAGTTCATGAATAATTTGCATCTATCTATCTTTCAATGAGCCAGTTATTCCCTTCTTTTCTACCTATTCTATGTAATTCCTTGAACCACTGACAGATCATTTGTCCACCCAGTCTGCCCTTTGGAGCTCGGCTCTTGGTGAAGGTGATCATTTTCTTTACCTAGCTTTAGGAAACCGGGGGTACTTCGGTAAACAAAGTGAGTTCAGAAATCGTGATTCGAATTAAGGAATCTGCACAGCACTTATTCTTTCAATGCTGCTTTAATGCGCCGTGTGCTTAAAAGAAAATTCCTCGAAAGTTGTTGATCCTGAGGACGAGAAGAGATAATTGAGGAGAATTACACAGTCGCGAACTCTATGAGCTGTAACAAAGTGTGGCACCAGGCTAAAAGCAAAACTTGTCGTCTTCTTCTAGACCAGGGGTTCCCAAACTTTTCCATACTGCGACTCCCTATAAAGGTTATAATAATTTCGCGACACCCTTCTAAAAGCACACAACGGATTACAGATATATGAATATAAGCTAAGCTTACTGAAGATTCACTAAAGGCGTTTTCAATGAGGATTGGTCGACATTGAAATGGAATAAAATATGCTGTGTGCAAGGTATTAACGAATCCCATGTAGGTATGCCATTATTGAATGGAATATACATAACACCAGGCCCAAATGTCCGCCGCTGCTTCCCACGTTGTCACGGATCCGAGTGGTCCAATCTGCCGCATAGATCCGGCTTAATTTGAGCGATGGCATTGGTTATGTTGGGTTTAAGGACATCGGTCGGTTGCGGTTTATTCGCATTGAGCTGCGACTTCAGGCAACGCCACAAGAAAAATTTAGCGATGTTAAATCGCACGATCTTGGTGGCTAATTCACGCCACCTCTGATAGAGATCAGATAACCATACCCTGCAGCTGAGTGACACATAGCCACCTCTTGCTGGAACCACATCTTAGCAGCATCGTTCTGTAGTACTCGCCGTTGATGGTATTATCCTTACCAACGTCATGAAAAAGTACAGAGCAATGACGCCACCGCCAGTCTAAAATGCGCACCAAACAGCTTTTTATGGATGCATTGCCACCTCGTGCTGGTTGGCGTCATCCCATTATGGAAATTTGGCCATTCATCCAAAAATGCGGCCCGTCGCTAAAGATGATTTTTCTATGGTCATTACCATTATCATTAACTTTGGATCCTGGGTCAGTTGGATCTTAAACGGATATAGGCCCAAGTCTCGACGCAAAATTCGCCAAGTTGAAGTCTGCAAAATTCTTATACTTCCTGTGCACGGCAAAACACAATCGCCAACATCGATCGAACCCGACCCGACATTTTTTTTCAAATCGAGCTTAAGCTGATGGAACGTCGTGTGCAGGCGACCTGTGCGTATCGTCTTGCGACGGCCCTAGGATAGCCCCACGACGCCCCAGGGCGTCGCGACGCACAGTTAGGGAACTCCTGTTCTAGACAATAAGATCTCTCAATCGCAAGCAAGCTCAAACAGAAAAAAAGGAACAAAACTGCGTTTGAAATACCAAGACATAGCGGAATGCAAACCGCTGGATCTGTCGGAGCAACCGGATGTAAAGTCTCCTGGATCGCACACGATGAAGGCCGCATTATTTGACAGGCAAAGATTCTTCAAAGCCGGTAGTACGTAAAGTAAAATAACCTGTAGATATTTGAGAGCCACTTGCAAAACTAGGGACAAATATTTCGACAACCTTGAATAAAATGAAAATTGTGATTGTGGTTGTTAACAATTACAATTAATCTTACAGAATTCCACCCCGGATTTACCTAACTGATGCACTTTTATATTAGTAGATCATTTCTAAGAAAATTAGCGTCTTAAGTTACACAGTTTAAATATTATTAAATCAGTACAGGAGTTATGTTTTGTTTAATCTACGATTGTTTAGAAACCACCAAAAGTATAAAAGCTATAAATAGTAACTAAGTTGTTAAAAATTATTGATCTGTGTGAAGCTATGTAAATACAAGTGTCACATTTACCTGTGAACTTAGTTCATTTAGAAGCCTTTGTCTTGAAGTGGATTATGATTTGTGTATATTTCACACACTCGTGCCGTTTGACCAATGATAAACCGGGAATTGTATCAACCAGCGAAATGCTGCCATCCTACCTGAACTGATTCTCCTTTTTCAAAAATCTTACCGAATTGTCGCAGTTAAGCTACTTAATCCACTTGCTTAATCATGTATGGATATTGGAGAAAGCCAGTTGCACATTAATCCAGTGGCTTATCGGTTTGGTTTTTCAATATTTTAAAGTAGATTTCAGGAAATGCGGCTTAAGTGGCTTAACGTTGGTGTATAAAAACTCAGCAACTGCTCGCAGGAAGTATCAGTCTTATTCTGACTTCAAACAGAATATATCGAAGCACACGTTCGCAGTACTCACAGGTTCAAAGTGCACTCCATCAATGGCTCCAGTATTCGAATCTAACTTTTCAATAAGATCCATCCTTTCGGACAGCTCCAGCAGTGGAAGCAACAGCGACGAAGAAAATCAGCCACCCCAGCCAAATCATCAGCAGCAAAATGAGGATCATTACATCAGCAATACCAGTAGTGACGAAGACCCTGACCAAAGACCACCTTACACATATAGTGCCCTGATAGTGATGGCCATTCGCAATAGTCCAAAGAGACTTCTGACACTCAACGAGATCTGCGCATGGATAGCGGATAAGTTCCCATTCTATCAGAAAAACAAGAGCACTTGGCAAAATTCAATTCGGCACAACTTGAGCATCAATCAGTGTTTTGTGAAAGTACCCCGCCCTTTAGATGATCCCGGAAGGGGACACTACTGGGCACTGGACCCATCTGCCGAGGATGTAACCATAGGAGCGACCACAGGTCGTCTTAGAAGAGGAGATCCAAATGCTGGAAATCAGTATCCGTACCAGCATCATCATCACCACTACCACCCCCAGGTGCCGAGCACACCTTATGCTATGTATTTTCCGACACCAGAAGAAATGATGGCCATTCAGCAGTCAGCAATGCAAGAGCAGCAGCAAATGTGGAACAACTATCACATCTACCAGCAACAACAGCAAATGGTTCAAAATGCTGGTACCTATGTGGACTCAGCAATGGACTACCAGTATTGTTGAATTTTTGAAGAATGTATATAACTTTAAGATTGTAAATATGAATTCGCATTTTTTTATTCCGACCAAGGTCAATATTGTAAGCTTTAAATAATATAAAATAAATAATAAGTTTTGAAAACGCATAACTCGACTACATTTTAGCTGCTCTCGAATTTTTTCTTTCCAAACACTATCTAGAAGCCCCAGCTACATTTTGATATGGTGTGCGTTGTGGTAAGAAGTGTCACAGAAAACATCTGTTCGTCGGAAATAACTTCTTTGAAAAAATCATCGTCGCGAAAAAATGTTTTATTTTCGTTGCGCTTTGTCATCAAGGCTTTCATTGAAAGAAGTCATCCTTAATATGTACTCTTCCGCAACACAACACAATCTGTCAAATTTAACAGATACATTCTGCGCTAAATTTTAGTAGGTACAGTCTGAAATTAAAATTTGACTTTTTAGCTGAAGTCGATTCGACGAACATAAATTTAATTTTTTTGATTTTCTCTTCGATCTTTATTCCGATCGCATCTTCTCTCCTTGTCAGACCAGCCATCTCTATGGTCTTCTAGTTTGTGGAATTTCGTCGAAAAAACTGTTTGGGTAAGTTTTTTTTTTATCGAAAAATAGCGCCAATTTTCGTCAAAACGACGAAGATTACCTTTTACGTAACTTTTATTTTTCGATTCGACCTAATATTTAAAAAAAAATCCTCCAAAATTAACGAACAAATAAAAGAGGACAACTTAGATGCAATAAATGTAAAGAAAAGGGAACATTTTTACATATTGTCCTTGAAAAAATGGCGCTTGACCAAGTAATCATACGATACGGACAAGGAAAGCATAGCTGGAAGCATGAAGTTGAGCTTTTTAACAAATGCTTAAAATGAATTATATTTTTTTGCGATATATTTTATTTTTGTTCTTAAATCAGTTAATTTTTAAGTTCTTATAATTTTATGTTATATTTTCTTATTTTTCTATTTTCTACAAAAAAAAAGTTTAAGCTGCTTTCAAAATACAGGGGTTCCAGATCTTTCAATATAAAGGTAAAAGTTTTAAACAATTTATTTTTAATTTTTTGTTTAAAAGAAAAAAATGGTCTGTTAATAATAACTATTAAAATTAACAAGAATTTGGTGCATACTTTTCGTAAAAATTGGAGTATAATATTACCTCATCGATTCGACGACTAAAAAATATAATTACCTTTCAAGGGTTAATGTCGCTTAGTTTCTTTTCTGTACATTTTTTTGCTGATCTGTCAAAGTAGGGTTCAAATTATCGCCGCTAGGGTACATCCTCCATTTCTCAAGGTTGGAGACAATTTTGTATTGGATCGTATTGGAGCTCAAATCTACCTCGAGCAGTTGATACTCACAGCTGTTAAAATCAGTATGTCAAAAAAAATGAAATCTCCATTTTCCCTTATGGGTCATTGGTCTCTTTGCCTAAGCGCATAGATAGGCTTAGAGAATACCTTTATTTTGATAAATATAGATGGAGTGACGAGTGAAGGCATTTTTTTTTTTGCTCATCTTACTTACTATACAATTGAAGGACGATTGAAATACACGCCTGCGCCACCTGAGTTGCGGTCTTCGTCTACTGTGCCGTGAATTCGAAGATCTTCCGGGCTAGAGTATTCGTTTTAAATGATCTAGCCATCTCAGTCGCGACCTTCACTCCTCTGGTTAGGTCGATGTCGCTTTAAAATTCTTCGTTGTGTCTCCTTCTCCATTCACTGTCTATGCAGACGCGACCGAAAATTACTCCAAGAATTTTACTATCGAAACAACCAAGGGTAACCTCATCCGTTTTTAATACAGTCGCGCGCTGATGTCATTGTATGAGTTCATCGCGGAGTCTATAGGTAGACAAATTGTAGTATCGGCACTGTGTGATGCCAACACTTGACTATATAAAATGTAAAACAATGAAAATAAAGTCGCACTTATAAAACAAAAATACGGAAAATAGAAGTCAATTGATAGTAAAATATAGAGCAATCGGCTATAAAATATTGGGTCTCTACACCTATAACCACCTCGAAGTTATATTTCTCCCTTTCTTATTGACAGCGTATACTTTATCTTGCTCTCATTGACCGCAAAAGCCATCTTGACATTGAAGGTATCTGTTAGTTCTTAACCGACATTGATGGAGCAGTGTGGTAGGGATGCCAAAACTACACATTGCACTGAATATCAGACTTTATGCAGTGTTCGGACGTAATGTATAATTCCTCGCTAGCATTAAAGGTATGCAGACATAATAGGCCCATACACACCAGTGGTAGCTCGAACTGTTTAGTGGAACTCTTGCAACATGCCGCCACGTCACAGATCAACTGTAACTATGTTGCCTCGCCAGCTTTTAAGGGGGCCCTAACGAAGATGTCAACGAGAAATCAGTGGTTATTCAATATCAAAGAACCACTTGTCCTGAATTTTAATTGTGATGGAGCATCCTACGCCCCGGAGATTAACGGTTTTGGAATACTCTTGAGGCCTTGCGGAATAAGTACGAAAGAAATGCGCATACCATACGAACAAGTTTGGGAAGTAAGCGTAAGGATCCAGGAAGCTAGAGTGAACCATTCGGACCTAATTGAAGTACTCAGGAAAAAATACAGCAATTTAACAGATGGAACTTCTAAAAAGCGACAGCTATTACATCTAGGCAGCCATGGCGACATGATCGCAAGTCTGGCAGGAGGGAGGAAATCGCTGGAAGACCTGAAAAGGGAAGCAGATCAGACGGAAGATAGTAAAAGAATAAACATCCAACTATGGGAAGTAAAATTGCATCGATACTCATTAACCTCCATCAGTATTCTTATAGTAGCAGTAGTTGTCATAATGTTGATAAAACACTATTTCTCACGGAAAACCGCAAACAAAAGTACCACGAATCCACTCAGCTCGTTACGAATATATCCCCGACAAATCCGATGTCGTCGAGATAAATACACCTCCAGTTCCAGTTCGCAGTACTACAACCAGGAAGTCGACGAGAGGGATTACATTTGCTCGAGTGTAGATTAGTTTTTTTTTTCTCAAAAATAAAATATATATTTAATACATATATATATATTAATACTGTTAGCATTTAAAATTAAGTTAATTATTTTTGGTTAGTTTTCATTTAGTTGAAAGACCTGGTAAAATTAACGCTAGTTCATTATTAAGTTTAAAATTAAATTACATAAATGAATTATAATTAGCCATAATAAATTGGTAATAATATTAATATGTATAAACATAATATAGAAAATAAATAGTTAATTGTTCGATAGTTTGATAAGATAAATATAAGTATATAAATATATAGAAAATATAAATATAAGTACATGTAGTAGAAATGATATATATAAATTAAGTCTAACTGTCAAGTCAATATATTAGACGTGTATCATTTCAAATAATACAATAGAATGTTGTTTAGTTTTACAATTTAAATGTTGAATAAAGTGAACGAGTTGCCGCTTACTGGTCTGGTTGGAACTTTTCCCGAGGGGGGAGGAATGTTGCGCCCAGCAATAGTGTCGTCAGCGATGCAGGCCATAGGCCAATGCTCTCTGTCATAAACAAACGAGTTTGTTTTGATAGCTCAGCATTGTTTCCCAACCAATGCTGCTAACGCACTCGAATGGCATCGTTGCAATTCGGCATTGGTTGGGCAACATACTGCAGTTTGTTGTGATAGCTCAGCATTGTCGCCAATCAATGCTATTGCCCTGGCATGACCCAGTGACGGCGACATGCTGACTGGGCGAGATGACCCTGAAGTTCCAAACAGACCAAGAGGTAAGCGATGAGTCTGTTTTTAGAAGTCAAAAGAGGCGGTCGTTTTTCTTTGATACGGAAGTATAACACTTGTCCATTCAGTATTTTAAACAAAATTCGAAGAATCTTTTAGTAAGACATTCTGGAAAATAGCAATATTATTCTATATAAAAACTAGTTGGTTGTACCCGCTTCGCTGGGTATGCAAAGTAATATTTGATAAACATATTGATTTTATTTAAAGAACTTCTTTGAAAACTACATTGCGTGTAAATTGTCTCTGGTTAATTAATAATCTTCCTTGCTGTAGATTAGATTCAATATACACCTTCTTTTGTCTTGCAACTCTTGATTGTGATAAAGCCACATACAGTTGGCCGTGTGAAAATACTCCGGTCTTCAAATGCATGCCAACGTGATCAAATGACTGGTCTTGAGCCTTGTTTATTATTATAGCGTATGCTAGAATTTATCGGAAATGGAATCATTGTGGTAATTCATGCTCTTATCAAATTTCGTCCAGGCTCTTCCACAATCAATCGAGTTCCATTGCAGTCCTTTTTTAGGGTTCAAGTTTTTCAGCAACATGATGATGACACCTTGCTTAAGTACAGCACATGAGGTGGCTTGCTGGATGGAGTTTGCTGATTGAGGAATTCAACAGGGAAATTTGGTGCATCATTTGGATCTTCAGTCTTCACTGATAACAGAATCGCTCCTATTCATTTCTAATGTCTGCACATTTGTCAGCGCGGCAATGACTCGTTCTGAAAGTTCCTGCATTGACTTTTGCAGCAGATCGCCAAAAATTGTCTTAATTAAGTCTCCTATTAATATAATTTCCGTGGGAATTTCAACAACGTCGTCTTCATACATTTCTGCTACCCGCGGCAATTTTGCAATAATGAGAAGACTCATATTTTAATAGCCTTCAGGATTTTGTCCACAGAGATTCCTTCACGATCGGTTAGTTTTCTCTTTTATATTTAAATATCGCGAAATAAAATTTCTTATTAAAGTACCTGAGGAGCAGTTAGTAAATCAGTGATCTTAAAATTCGTAGCAAAGTACATATTGCCTAAAAACAGTTTCTATTTTTTTTTTGTATCTATTGATTTAGAATTTAGATTTAAGAGTATAAATAATATTTTACTTCTTTTTACTTCTTTATTATCAATGTACAAAGTTTCATATTGATACGACAAACTCCTTCGTGAGTTATGAAAAAGTTCTCATTTTAAAATCATTGCCAATAACTCGAGCCCAAAGCAAAATACCTAAATATTTCTTATATAGAGTACACAAACCGAGTTTGAAGTCGATCGGATGAAAAATAAAAATGTTCCCGTACAAACTTTGACCCCCTAAGAAGGGTTGGTTTTATTTGGCAATTTCCTTTTGAAAACACTTGCCGAGCATTACTATAGTAGAGTTTGAACCTTGAAGAAAATTAAAATATATGAAAAATAGGCGGTGCGTATTTGAATAATGAGAAGACACAAACATTGAAAATTTATTCAAATACCCACCGCCTACTTTTATTTAAAATAAGAAAAATAAGAAAAGTAAGGAGCGTTACAGAATCAGTAAGGGTAAATATATATATGATGATGAAAATTCCGACTGACAGATCATCAACGCCCAGCCTAAACAGTTTGCTCTAGAAAGCTGAAATTTTGCACAGAGATTTCCTTTATTATGTATACAAGCACTAAGGAAGGATTTTTTAAAATTCAACCCCTAAAGGTCTAAAAGGGGGGGGGGGTCAAAGTTTGTATGGGAACATTTTTATTTTTATTTTAATCTCGAAAACAAAAACGTCGTAAATTACGTGAAGAATTATGAATTAAAAATCGGAAGTACGTGCTACAACAGTTTATGACTGTATCTTTATTATCCTTCAACAGTATATATATTACTATACCTGCCCAGACACAAAGTCTAGTGGTTCTATAAGCACCTTCATAAAATACCGCAGGGCAAGAAATAATTGGAATTCCCACGTAATAAGTAAAGCAAGTTAAAGTTCTTAATCTCATAAGTATGCAAATAAGAGATAACCCCTATTCTGCTCATTTAAATTTTCATTCAAAATCACAATGAAAGTGTAAGTTTCATTGATGAAGTGAGTTTTTCTTGTCCCATTTACCTGCGCGTGCATCCATATAATGTTTTAGGGATTTCCAAAATAAACATCATTAAAACACACCTTAATCCTTTAGCTGCACTATTTTGGTAGCAGCATTTGGGTTTCATTTGTGGTCAAATATATAATAGATTTCAATGTAAGCCATTTATGGTTCCGACACTATGTACGTGTGTAGTTAAATTTGCTAAGAAAACTACGATTTATTGCAAACATTGCATCTCATGGAGTAACCGTCATAAAATCGGTAATTTTAAGGTAAAAATCTTGCACTCGAGGTATTATATCTTCCATTCATATTTCGTTTGGCCAAGATTTTAATGGAAGTGGATTAGCCAGCTATACACATTTCTAAATAAGTAGGTATGATAATTTGAGTGTTAAAATAATTTCAAAATGAACAACATTGGCAGGTATAGTTCTAAAGATAAATATTGTTTTCGCTTTGGTAGTTCTAGGCTCGAAATTTTGTCGTTGTGTTTGATAGATACTTTCTTAAAACAATGACAATTTGTATATAAATAAGAATAAATTCGACAAGTACTTTCTGGCCGCACGTGTCCCGGCCACCCCCAGTAATGAAAATGTTTGGTTATGAGACTCCTTAGGTACTATAAACAGTCATAAGCATTGTGAAAACCCTTGGTAAATTGTTAGCACCCAACAAACAAAAATTATAATGTATTATCAATTATTCCGATTTATGCATCATAACAAATCATAACTTGTTAAGTTTAAAATATACAAAATATGATTATATTAAAATCATAAAATTAATTATGAAACCCAAATATCAAATTGCAAACCCTCATCCGCAAGCAAGCGATAACCCCTTATTCTAATCCACCCGTCCATGCTAGGAAACCCCTATTCAATAATAAATTTCCAATGTTTGTGGTTTGCCACGTAATATTTTTGATAAAATGTGATCCCTGCCTATATACATTTTTTCAATAAGCCTAAACCCTACCAAAACCGCTTACGGTCCGGGACGACAATAAATACACCTACCTTTTGGCTTTTCATGGAAAAAAAGGAAAAACTAAAAAAAAAAAAAAACATTACTTCTAGAGCTTATGCGGTCCAGCACTTCCTCTGGGGAAATGGAAATTGTGGGTAATTACCTAATACCCTCCCGGTAGCCATTTATTCCTACCGTATCGGCTAGGGGATTTATTTAATGCGAATGAATTGCGTAAACGTACCTATTGGCTTGGGCCTTTTTTGTGCACCACCGATGAGAGTAGGTGAGATTGTAAAGAAAATGTTTTCATCTCGGTATGAACTCGATGCTTGCGGTTGGTTTCACCTTTTGGGAAATCGATAATGCCCTAGCGTGGAAATCATACGACGCGGCGCCTGAATAGGTCGAATGTTGATACTGTGTACTGAAATTGATCCGATTCTGTGTACAGGTTACTGTAATATGGTAGTTCTTTTGTTGGACGTCATTAATCTTGGACCAGAATGAGGGGGTGTAATACATGAGAGACTTACTAGCTTTTACAAGAGCGAGAGTTGGTCCTGGAAAGTTTATAACCGAGGACGATTAATTATCCAGGCAGCGCCAGTGTCCATTTGCAAGGGAATTTAATTAAGTCCAAATAAATGATTGATAACTATTAAGTAAGATTAGCGTAAGAGGATACAATTTGGGATTTTTGAAAATATATATTTGCAACATTTTTCAGAAATCCGTACCATTATGTGATAAGTAGCAATTTAAGCCTTTTGATAACGCGTTTTTTATGTGCTTGAAAGTGAAATGAAATAAAAAATATGTTTGTTGGGCACACAGACTGTACATATAAAGGGTGTCCCATAATTCACGCAAAATGTAATTTTGATAGAAAATACAGATTTTTAATTAGAAAGCTTACATTTTATATTGATTCATAGCGTATACAGATTGAGGTTATGTATGGAATAGCACATTGGATAAATGGCCGCCACGGCTTTGCTGGCAAGTACGTATTCTTTTATTTCTACGACCGTTTCGCGTAAATGTGGATGAATTTCATTAATATACCTCCCAATTTCCTCTTTCAAGGCGTTGTTGGTGGTCGTAAGCTTGTTTGCTTAGATCTTTAAGCTAAAAAAAACTTTAAAGAAAAAATTCGAATGACGTTAAATCACAAGATCTGGATGGCCAATTCTGATCGCAAAAACGGCCGATTACACGATTAGGAAATGACTCATGCAGTAACCGAATTGTTTCTCTGGTGTATGGCATGTGGAACCGTGTTGTTGAAACATTTTAGTCACATACATGTCTTGTAATTTAGGTACCAAGAACTGGCTTATCATGTCACGATAACGAACACCATTAATGGTTACTGCCTGACCAGCCGCATTTTTCCAAAAATGCCCAAAACCGCACCAGACAGTCACGCGTTGTGGATGCATTTAGCATTTGTTTCTCAACAATTAGGTTAGGTTAGGTTATGTTTGTGAGTTAACGAGGATTTCTCCGTGCCGGTGCCACAGTCAAGTCAATACCGACCCATTGTGATGCCCCTAGGGGAAAGAGGTTGTCTCTTACCCATTATAACCTTCTATTCAAATTACTTACTGTGCTGCTATATACAAACCATCTCGTTGATTTGACGAAGTTCATTATCTTGTCTATTGCTGTGCTGGAAAGCTCGTGACTCCCTAGGAATTTATACCTGGTATGTTGGAGACCTGGGCAGTGACATAGGAAGTGGGTTTTATCCTCAAGAGCTCCCTTATCACCGCAGCCTCTACAGAGTTCTTCTTCCGTTAAGCCCATTTTCTCATATGGTACCGCAGAGTGTTGTGATATGATACCTACGAGAGTGGATAGGGATTTCATATCCTTCCGCATTATCTCTCGGTTTTTGTTTCGTTGAAGGACGGCCGTAGCATTCTTGTGGTATTTCAAGTATTTAAGGTAGCCTAGCGTTCGCCTCTCTTGTAGCTTTTCTCCCTGCTTCAAGCTTGAGTGTGCAAGGCGGGATGTTCACAGAGGGATCAGGTTGTTTTGAAACATATGTCGAACCTTGTCTTGCTAATTCGTCTGCTTTCTCATTGCCGGGAATGCCTTCATGTCCCGGAACCTAGCAGAGCGATACCTTGTGCTGTGTACCAAGAGCCTTAAGTTCTTCGCGACAGCACTTCACAGGCTTCGATTTTATTTCTGGAAGCCTTCTCTACAATTAGTCGTTGGTTTTCTGAATCCCAAATGTGCCAATTTTGATGATTAACGAAGCCATCAAAATGGAAATAAACTTCATCACTGAAGATGAATTTGTTGATGAAAATGCGTTATTCTTTTGTATAGCGTTCCATTTTTACAAACCCCGAACTGTCAGCTGTCACATTGTTCTCTTTTCTTCCGTTGGCATTATTGTGCTATTAAATGGCACAAAATTAAAATTTTGCGTGAATTACGGCGAGTTTTATTTTTTGCTGTTTAAAAATAGAAAGCTACCACTGACGTTGAAAATGAACAAAACACTATTTAAGAAACTACATTAAAGTGTAGTGGATGTTCAGCTTTCATACATAAGTCCTTTTCAAGAATACTCTGCAAAAATGGACTTTAAACCGCTTAATACAACTACTTAACCAATGTTGCATCTTAAACTACATTAGCTAGGTAGCAGCTCAGCTGTATACTCAAGTTCTCCAGCCTGTACTTATATGTATAGTATAGTAGAGACTAACAAAACTATCAAAGAGCAGCAGCAGTGTTCAAATCTAATTTCTCAATAAACCCCATTCTTTCGGACAGCTCCAGTATAAGTAGGAGCAATAGCGACGATGAATATGAATAGCATCTTTTCACTCTTTAACTCACTCTTTTTGTGTGCAGTACCAGCAGTATCAGCAGTGAAGAAGATTCAGATGAAAGACCAACCTACACTTATATACTCTAATTGTAATGGTCATTTACAACACTACAAGAGACTCATTACACTGAGATTTGCACATGGATTACGAACAATTTCCCATTATATCAAAGGAACAATTTGAGCCACAATTTCTGTATTTGTCAAATTATCCCGGCCCATGGCGAATCCAGAAAGAGGACCCCATCTGCCGGAGATGGTACCATATTAGCGTCGCCTCATAATGGGAGATCCCTGGTAAACTATATCCCTTTCCAGGGCATCATCCCTTTTACATATAGACGCAAATGCTATGCTAATTATTCCCGACACCAGACGAAATGCTGGTCATTAAGCAGTCAGCAAGCGAGGACAACAGCAAATTTTGAACAACTATCATAATACCGACAATAGCATCAGCAGATGGTTTAAAATGCTGTTGCGTTGATGAATTCGGCGATTAATTGGTATTGACCCTGAAATATTTCTGTGAAGATTTCTCAAAATTGGGCAAAGGGTATGGGACATCAACCTTCAAAATCTTATATCTAGAAAACCACCGAATTAATTGAGCTAACATTTTCAAAAAAAACTTCTTCTGTTCCTGCAAAGTTAGGTCAAAATTGCACAAAGAGGCGTGGCACCTCCCATAAAATAAATACTTTATAAACACATTCTGCGACAGTCATAAGAGACCAAGTTTTTAAAATTTGGAGCATTGGTACAATTTCTGGGCACGTGCAAAGCCGGGCGGGTACAGCTTGTTTTAAATAAATTATTATTATTGTAGAAAATGTGTATTAACTTTTATTGTGTTTCGTATCACAACTGCTACCCACTGTAATTTTGGGCTATCATTCAAGTTTCGACTTCGCCTAAGCTCTGAGATTATTATGAGATTTAGGGCCAGTTTCAAGACTAGCTGATAGTCTCGGATAGACTATCCGGAACTCATCTGTCAGCTAAACTTCAACTTTTGTTTTTAAAGGTTTCCTATAGTGATATCTGACAAATATAGTTTCGGATAGAGTATCAGCAAGTTCAAGTTAAATCCTATATCCGGAAGATAAACAAAATATTTATTTGAAGTGGCTGGAAAAAATATAGTTTTAGAGCATTTTTTCATTGAGAAATGTAATTCGTAGTAATACAATGTTTCAATGTAATTTAAAGAACAAAGTCATATAGTTTGGCTTAAAGCCGTCTACTAGATTGACAAATCTTTTGTATTAATTAACATGATTTTTAAAAATAAGATTAATTAATAAGTATGAATAAAAATTAAAAATCCTCTTCTCTGATTCGCTTTCTGTACTCAAGAGCGGTTTTAGTATACATATAAAGAACACTCCATCCACGTTCACCATTCAGAATACGCTTAAGCTCATCTGCTCCAAGCGTCCTTACTCCAAAGTGCATTCTCCGAAATTCGCTGAGTATGGGACACACAGCAATAAAATGATATATGTCCTCCCTTTCATTCCGGTTGCAGAGATCACAAATTATAGGAAGCTCTGGTCTATGTGGCACGTAGTTTAACTCCAGCAATTCGCCTCTTATCATGAAGATGGTTCTTATCATTTCTGACTTATTCCTATCTAGAAAGTATGTATTTTCCTGCAGATCGTATCTTATCGTGCTGTAGTACATCCTGTGCTGAGAAGATTGTGCTTCACTTACATAGCTATTGTATAGGTAAGGTGCTGCTTTTGCGATGATGTTCTCGAATTTATTTTTCAGAGAAACAGCTCCTTCACTAGGATAGAAATTAAAGTCACATCCATAGCAGTTCGCCAATTCTTGCCATTCTTTGACACAATATCCGTTAGTAGCTATCATGTGTTTCAGAACAATTTTCGGTAAGCGTTCTTCTTTCATGTCCATAACTTTAAGTATGTAGTCAAAGTGAAGCTTTAGGGTTACTAGTATAAGGGGTGAACAACCTGTCTCGAGGTATATCATATAGTTTGGCGCGCTGTGAGGCAATCTAAATATGCGCTTTATACAGAATCTTTGGAACTTTTCTACTGTGTTTGAGCTCGTATATCCTCAAGCTTGCGCAGCGTACAGAAGAATAGTCTGGGCAGTCGATCGGATGATTTTTTGTTTAGAGCTATGAGTTACACATTTGCTTTGCATACAAGTACTCCAAACTGAGTTGATTGCTCGCTTTGCTTCGGCAAGTTTCGTTTTCAGATGCTTTTCAATATTTAGATTTGAGGTAAATAGGACACCCAGATACTTGTACTCACGTACAACTTCGATTGGTTGTCTTTGGTATGTCCAGGTTTCATTTCTTGCAAATCGCCCACCACCATTTCTAAATACCAAAATTTTTGTCTTTTCAAGGTTTACAGTTAGATTCCAGACTTTGCAGTACGTTTCAAGTTTATTGATCTTAAGTTGCATACTATTAACTGAGTCTGCTAGGAAGACAATATCGTCAGCATACATGAGACCTGGTACTGCCACCTGTCATATCGTCCGTTATATCATTGATATACAGTATAAAGAGTAAAGTGCTCAGCATACAACCTTGTTTCACACCCATCGTCGTTGGAAACTCTTCTGACAAAAATAGTCCATCCCAAACTGCAGCTGTATTGTTGTCGTACAGGGCTCTTATGATATTAACTAGCTTACTGCTTATACCAATCCTAAATAGCTTGTAATATAGTGCTTCTCGTGGAATGGAATCGAAAGCTGATTTAAAGTCTACGAACATGGCGTAAAGTTTTTTATGCTTGCGCTTGTATATTTGTGCGATGGTCAGCAGCGTAAAAATTTAATCTACCGTGGAATATTTTTCTCTAAATCCAGCTTGGAATTCATGCAAGATGTTTTTGGTTTGAATCCATTTCGTAAGTCTGTTAAAAATTATCGCAGTAAATAGTTTGGATGCAGTGTTTAGGAAAGATATGCCTCTATAGTTTACTGGATTTGTAAAGTCACCTTTCTTGTGTAGCGGAAATATTATGGCTTTTTTGAAGCTTTGTGGAATGTCTTCATGTTCAAAAATACGGTTAAACTCATTCGTAAGGGCTTGTGCAAATTCCGTGGTACAGTTTTTGTAGAATTCGGAAGGAATTCCATCTTCTCCTGGTGCTTTGTTGTTTTTAGCATTTTTGATGACTTGAATTGTTTCTGCGAGATCGAATGGTGCATCTAAATAATCATCAATAAAGCGAGGCTCTGCATACTGAAATCTTGGAGATGTCTGTGCGGTGTTTAAAATTGCACTGAAGTGCGTATGTAGATTGTGTGCTTGGAGTCCTGTGGAAATCCGGTTTTTTCTTTGGTTCAAGACTTTGACTGCTTTCCAGAAGTCCGCCGAAGATCGGGCAGTGTTAATCTTTGCAATATTTTGTTGCTCGAATGCTGTTCTTTTTGCTTGGCAGGTGCTTTTAAATTCTTTGTTCGATTCCGCATAAAGACGTTTAAAAACAAGGGTGTTGTGTTTTCGAAGTAGTTTGAGGAAAGCAAACGACTGGTTTCTTGCCTTCATGCAGTCTTTATCGAACCATTTTTGTTTGCTGCTTCCGTTTTTCCTAGCAAATTGTTGATTTGGTGCAGCTTTCCTGATAATGGCTGTTAGCTGGTCAATGCTCGGAGTTAGCTCGAGCTTGAAGAGCGTAAATTGCCCCGTAGGTACAGAGTATTTCGCCCAAAGCGACTTTAAAGGGAATATATTATTCACTTTTCTCCTAAACCTTCATACCACGAAGGGGCGGTCACCTTGCCGTTGCGTCCTTTTCTGGACGTTCGTGGTGTGGAGGTGGCTGTCGGCGGCCTTATTCTCCAGTAAGGTCACCCATGACAAACAGGCTGTTTTGATGAACAACGAACTAAGAACTACCCAAAAACTCTTAGTTAGAGTGCTCGATAAATTCGATCCAATTCCCACCTCTTCTCATACTTCTATCCCCAAATCACCATTTCTCTCTATTTCTTATCTTAACCTATACCCTTTTACCCTGGGCTAGACGAAGGTGTCATACGATAATCAGCTGATAATCAGTCTGGTTGGGGACTCAGTTTAAAGAATAACTCTGCCACAAATGGAGTATCCGGATACCTGCTCCAGCTCCTCTGTTAGAATTCATTTTTGGATTTTTGGTGCTTTAATTTGTCTTCCTTTAATTTTTCAAAGGCCTTTATTCCTTTGTTTTACCTAAAACAACAGAAAATATTAGAAAACACCAAACAAATAAAAAATACAAAATAAATAGCATGTGTATCGAAACAAACTTAGCGGCTGACAAATTTTTTCCGCAAGTTAGTTTATCAGAGACTTTGACGATGAAACAGTAAAAAAAATATCAGCAGCTTTTATCTGGTGGAAAGCATTATGTGTCGGCTAACTATCCGAAACTTGGACGGTCGGAAATCTCGCACTTCAAAGGTTCATCTCATTCCTTAATTGAGGGCCAAATGAGAGATAAACCTATAGTGAGAGTAAACAAACGACAGTGAAGCACATTAATATTGCGTAAAACAAACCAATACTATCCGAAACTATATCCGGACACCGAACCCTTTGAAACTGACCCTTAAGTAAAATAATTTATCTGCTCAATATGTATTGCTCAAATTGAATCCAAATTTTAATTCTTAAAGCAAAGTCGACTAACTGCATGCGAGCACAATAAAATATTGAATAGAACAGAGAGGATGACCCAAACGCAGTTTTGTTGCTCACAGAGTTTTCTGTCGGTTACTCGGTTCTTAGATATCTTTTCTTCTTTTCATGTTTTGAAGATTTTATAAAAAGTCCATAAAAATATTTAAAAAGAGCGAAGTAAGCCACAATTCTGAAAATATTTTTAGTTCCTAATACAACATATTACCTACTTAGTATAGAACTGGTTATTACTATCTGGATTCCTTACCGTCTAATTATTTCAAACATTCAATCATATGGAAACAAAGGACGACCATCGAAATAATTGCTTTTTTTTTCATTCGGTTTAATAGCCGAAAAACGTCTAGGAATTTCGAGCACGCGATGTCCTTTGTTTGGCCACCAATTAGGTTAGACACCTTCTGTTTGCATGGAATACAAATGAAGCCGTTCATGTAATATCGGAGTTTCAATGTCAATGTCAGAAACCCGATGCCTTATAGACTTTGTGATATTCAGGTACATATGTATGTATATTTATTTAGATTACAAATAAATGGGTTAACCCCAAATGTTTAAAATTAAATTTTTCATGCTAGATATAATCAACCTTTATATAATAATCGATTAAATAATGAAGAAGAAAAATTACCCTTTACTGAAACTTGTTTATGATAGCGGCATATACGAGTATGAAGTAGAAATTACCATTGACAAAAATTAAAATAACAAACTAAATCGTCCTAGTTGCAAAATTTGTGCTTTAGAAGCACAACATATCCATCGAAAATATTTATTTTCCTCCATTTTCGCTGCCCGTTTGCAGAAGTCATTGAGTACTAAGGGCTGTTTCTTTTCGAATTTACGACTGAATAAATAAGCTTAAGTATTTATATTCCTTTCAGTCAATGTGCCCTATCCTTAGATACCTGCCAGCGGCGTCATATGCCCCGTTCTCTTTCTCAATTACCAAAGTGAAATATTTACCTTCACCCTGACTTCCTCGTCCATCATTTAATGAATTTCCGTCTTTTGTGTTTAGATTTGCCTGCCTCGCTATTTTTATTGAATTTTTTTTTCTTGTCTTCCGCTTACCTATTTTTGTAAAAACAAATAAATAAGCGCCATGCAGAGGCCTCGAACATATAGAGAAGAATTTTAATTTAAATTTCATTCAACGGAAGACAAAACGGTCAGATTCTTTCAGCTTTTAAAAGTTCAGCATAAATTGAATTGCCTTTAAGAGTAGACCGGCCTAACTGACACGAGACTACGAGAGTAGCTGTAGGTGGCACACTATGCTGACTCTATGCAACTTTCATATGAGCGCCGGCCGCCCACCTGTGGGGCGGTATTCTAATCGCCACCTTGTATCGCGTGAAACGAATGTTTTTCGAATTAAAACAGTAAATGTACAACCACTCAGTGGGTACAGTGGAAGAAATTCCTCACATAAACATTTTGATTACGATCGAATGTGGCTGCATGCAAAGTCGGGAATCGTGACAGAATGACAAGTTGCTGGCAGTTGGGCTAAGTCCAGGGATGAAGGTGTCAGGAATGGGGTGAGTTGAACATTAACACATCTACTAACACCAGCACCCAGCACATCGACAGATTTATCAAATATGTCTTTGGAATTCTATATGCCGCTTGACATTGGGGTATATACATAGAATATTTGATAAGCTATAACTATGCAATTAAGTAATTCATAGAAAATTTAAACCCATGTCTCTAAACCAGTCCAATATGAATCACGATAAAATGTACGTATATGTTTAAGTTGTTTTTAACTTTATTAAACGTCAAAACCAAGTGAACGAAAAAAAAAATCGATTAAGAATTTTGCAATGCGTTTTGCCCTTCTCACTGACAGGCATAATAAATGATGTTTTTTTTCTCTGAATTATTGTTTGAGAGAATTACATAACAAAATTACATTTTTTTTGTAAACCATTTTAATGTCATTTTTTTTATCGTCTAAGACTTTTAGATATAGATCGGACCAACTCATGCAACTGCAGCAGTTCTTTTTCTGCTTTAGTATCAGTTCAGACCAGTTCCGTTCTCTCGGTGCTTGCATCATTTTTTCCCTCCCATCTTATTTTTATTTAAAAAAACACCGGAACAACAACAAAACAACATTTTTAAGTCTTAAATTCGTCGACATTTTTGTTGTCAGGAAGTGTATGTTGTAATAGATTTGTAGTAGGGTACACGTTAGTCTCGGATCTAATTAAACTGAGCTAGAAAATAAAATTCTTTATGCATGTCAGCCGTATTTACCTGTGGGTTAACTTTATGTCGTTTTCGGTTGGTCGTCCAGAACCGTCCGGAAGAACTCTCCGCGATTCTGAATTCAAATCCAGAAGCAAATTTCTCTTCTTTTCAGTAGAAGAACTGTCAGTTGAGTACCAATCGAACGCTTTTAGAAGCGTTCAGATTGCTTCCGGACGGTTCTGGACGACCAACCGAAAACGACATTAGATTCGAATGTAATTGGACCCGGTTATGGCTACGGACAGAGTGAACGCGAAAAGCTAAGCGAAAGCTAAAGCTAAGCTATACGCAAAGCGAATGCTTTCCTTGAATTGTGCAAATGGAAATGGTCAGAATAAGAGGAATTTCCATTAAATAATTTATTTTCCAGCCATTCATTGTTGGAAAAGGACAGTCCGTTCAAGAGATTAAAAAATCACATAATAAATATGACGAATTTTATCATCTTTACAAAGATTTACGAAGACATCCTGACAAAAATTGCTCAATACGTTTGAATGTCATTAAAAGTATTCGATCTTATACTCAAATCTATTGACAGCTGCGTTTTAGCTTGAATTTCTTGCTAAAAAACTGATCAGAAGAGTTTATTCGCTTTTAGCGCCAAGTTTCGCTTAGCATGTATCTTAGCATCAAATCTACTATGGCCAGTGCGATTAAAATGTATGGGCGCAGTTTATTAGTGTCAAACCTTAGCTTTAGCTTTCGCTTAGCTTTTCGCATCCACTCTGTCCGTAACCTTAGAGTATAACTATGAATATGTCCCATTTGGTTTAACCCCTGTCGTATTAATTGTTTAGAATATAAGGGCATTCATGTTTTTAATTAATTCAATTCTGGTACAAAATATCATTAAGTTAAATCAAAGGGCACGGTAGAGCCCCAGCCCTATTTACAGGAAAAAACTCAGGATGTTTTTCGATTAAGCCAAAAACTTGGAACATTTAGCAAAGTCAATAAAAAGGTCAACCTCACCAAATTCCATCTAAGACCGTAACTGACTCACTCACTCACTTACCCCCAGTTTCACAGTGAGAGTTTAAACTAGACTTTCAGTTTAAACCTCAGTTCAACAATTAATTCAATTTCAGAGATTCGTTTAAACCTTGAACGGAGTTCATTCTGTAGTTCAAGTTAAACTATAGTATTCTGCCGTTAAAACCTCAGGTCAGGCGATTTACAAAAACACAAATATTTGACGTTGTTTTGTGTGTTCTTTGAAGAAAATACAATGAACGATTTCGAAAAAGTCGTTTAAAGGCTAACTTCTGTACAATACTGCCAAATTCTATTCATACACTTTCGTTAAACTAAGTTCAATTGAATCAAAGTTCAGATTATATTGTGAAACCGGACAAGTTGAACTTCGAATTTAAACTCACGTTCAGGTTCAGTTGAACTATAGTTTAAACTTCGAGTGTGAAACTGGGGGTCAGATTAGATGGTGATCATCAAAATTATGAAGCACTTGCTGCCAACCTATAGAATCGTGAAATTTGGCAGAATGCTAGATCCTGTGGTGCATACACTATGAAAAGCTGAAAACTTCAGATTTTCAATTCAGAGTGCTTGATATACGCCCACATTTGAAAATGGGTTACTATTTATTTGGGCCACTTCCGATTGCCGTAGAATGTTGAGATTTGGTAGTGCGGTAGGACCTGCAGTTTACAAAAGCAAAAATCCGCTGGTATCCGTCCACTTGTTAAAATCGTGATTTTAGAGTCATAGGAACTGCATTGTGTGTGTAAGGTAGTATTGCTGAAATTATAAATTATATCTGGCATCACTGATACATTCTGATTCTTCTTCCATTCCTCAGTTTAAGACTGAGGAATTGAGGAAAAAATTGGTAAATTTTTTTAAAACTGAACACTTTTAAACTAAGAACTTGGTGTACATTTAGATCTCATTATACTTTTCGTGCCTGAGAACTTGACTCTTTTTTTACATTTATGTTTTTGATGTGACTGTATTTTGCACGTTTGGGTAAATCTTCAATAACTCTAAATCTCTACTATATAGAAAAGAAGTGGATAAAACTGTTTCCCTCTGACGCCCGTAATTTTCAATCGATTTTGTTGATTTTTTTTGTAAATGTCGGTAATTACGGTGATTGGGTGATAGGCTAAACAAATTCAAAATCGGACAAAGGGGTGTGGCACCATACCCCATACATACACCCATACAAAAAAAACCTTCAAAATCGTATATCTCGAAAACCACCGAATCGATTGAGATCGAACTTACAGATAATTATTAGGTATTGGCCCTAGAGTGCTTCTGGGAAGATTTGTCAAAGTTGAATAAAGGGGCGTGGCACCTCCAATACAAAAAAAATAAAACATTGTCGCCCGAAAATAAATAAAAAAAAATAAAAAAAATTAAAAAGGCAACAAAAGGCCTGGCGAAGCTGGCGGGGGTTTAGCTAGTACATAATAAAATAAAGTTGAGTCAGTTTTGGTTTCAATTAAAGAAACCAAAAAAAAACAGTTTCAACAATAAATGTAAATTTATTAAAAACGAGAAGACTTAAGACCAGAAAAGTAGTTATTCGCTGTGAGGAATGCTTCGTCATGTCTTGAATACAATTTCAAGCATTTAATCTCCTCGACTGTTTTTTACGGAGCGCTTTTTGTCGGTCCAATATCGGGCTACATTTCGAGCAAATTAACGTATTGAAATATTGGCTCGCATGATCTCAATAGTCACCTAAACAGGTGATGCCAAAGACTTTAGATAATAGGTTATACATAATTAGAATAACGTCGAATCTGACAATTTCGGTGACCATTTCAAGAATATAAGACCCTCATCATCCCAGTCCTGCTTTATGGCGCAGAATCATGGATGATCTCCTTGATCGCTTCGAACGCAAAATTCTTCAAGTGATTTTCGGTCCCGTTTGCGTTGACGGGCGCTTTGAAGGAGGAGATTTAACAGCGAACTCTACGAGCTGTACAGCGACATCGACCTGGTCAGAAAAGTATACGTATCAGTCGACTTAGATGGCTAAGACATGTAGAGCGAATGGACACCAACGCTCAGGCTCGAAGAGGGACAACGCGGTAGAGGAAGACCTCGCCTTAGGTGGCGCGCATAAGTGGAAGGGGACTTCAACAAACTTGGAGTGCGCAACTGTAGATCATACTAACTGGAAAGGCGTGTTGGTTAAGACCCAGGTGCACCCCGGACTGAAGCGCCATCTAAGTAGGTAAGAATGTATTTGAAGGATCCGTAATTGAGTCTTCAGAATAATTCAATGGTTTCGTGGGCAGTAGGACAGAATAGGCATACGCATAACACAATAAATAAAATAAAATAATTATTGACCGGTAAATTGGTCATTGACTGTAAAGCGAGCTACGGCCTTGTTTATAAAAAAAGGATCGATGGTGATCTTCAGCGTGAAGAACCACACCTTCCAATACCTTCCAGTATTTGTGAATAGATGAACATTTTCTTCGGGGAACAATTGGGTACCTAAAATATTAAGAAACTAGTTGGTTGTACCCGCTTCGCTGGGTATGCAAAGTAATATTTGATAAACAAATTGATTTTATTTAAAGAACTTCTTTGAAAACTACATTGCGTGTAAATTGTCTCTGGTTAATTAATAATCTTCCTTGCTGTGGATTAGATTCAATATACACCTTCTTTTGTCTTGCAACTCTTGATTGTGATAAAGCCACATACAGTTGACCGTGTGAAAATACTCCGGTCTTCAAATGCATGCCAACGTGATCAAATGACTGGTCTTGAGCCTTGTTTATTATTATAGCGTATGCTAGAATTTATCGGAAATGGAATCATTGTGGTAATTCATGCTCTTATCAAATTTCGTCCAGGCTCTTCCACAATCAATCGAGTTCCATTGCAGTCCTTTTTTAGGGTTCAAGTTTTTCAGCAACATGATGATGACACCTTGCTTAAGTACAGCACATGAGGTGGCTTGCTGGATGGAGTTTGCTGATTGAGGAATTCAACAGGGAAATTTGGTGCGTCATTTGGATCTTCAGTCTTCACTGATAACAGAATCGCTCCTATTCATTTCTAATGTCTGCAATTTGTCAGCGCGGCAATGACTCGTTCTGAAAGTTCCTGCATTGACTTTTGCAGCAGATCGCCAAAAATTGTCTTAATTAAGTCTCCTGTTAATATAATTTCCGTGGGAATTTCAACAACGTCGTCTTCATACATTTCTGCTACCCGCGGCAATTTTGCAATAATGAGAAGACTTATATAGAGTACACAAACCGAGTTTGAAGTCGATCGGATGAAAAATAAAAATGTTCCCGTACAAACTTTGACCCCCTAAGAAGGGTTGGTTTTATTTGGCAATTTCCATTTGAAAACACTTGCCGAGCATTACTATAGTAGAGTTTGAACCTTGAAGAAAATTAAAATATATGAAAAATAGGCGGTGCGTATTTGAATAATGAGAAAACACAAACATTGAAAATTTATTCAAATACCCACCGCCTACTTTTATTTAAAATAAGAAAAATAAGAAAAGTAAGGAGCGTTACAGAATCAGTAAGGGTAAATATATATATGATACTTCGAACTGAATTCGGAAGCTTTCTCAAAATAGTTCCATTCGTCGCCCGAAAATATGGGAATGTAGGCCTAGGGACATGTTGGATCATCGCTTAGATCCTTTCTAATTCTTTCAAATTGCACTTATGACTTGTTACGAGATACAGATAATAATGTCGTTAAACCTTTTCCCAATACCAATAGTTGGATAGTTGGTTTGAAAAAGTCTTCGAGAAGGTTTACTTAGAACAAAGTAGGTCCATTCGCACTATGAAGGACAGGCTTATATAGCAGTCTGCTTCTGCAAACAATTGAAGTAAATTGCTGTAAACTCTCCAAAAAAAAAACTGCTTTGTTGTGATTGTGAAAATGACCTTGTGAACTCGGATACTGGCAAGTGAATAATTAAAGACCATTTTTGAATGTTTTCATCCCTTAAAGAAAAATTCGAATAACTAAAAACCAATACAAAATTAACGTATGTACAGAATTAATAATTTATTTTAAATCGTACTAAAGCTTATACAAATTATACAATCATTTCTATATACAATCTCTCCAAAATTATTTACAATCATTTAAGGCTAACAAAATTTTCTATTAATATTCCATAGAGGCATTCATGTAGGCACCGCCATTTTGCATCATCTGCTGCTGTTGGTAGAGGTGATAGTCATTCCACATTTGTTGTTCTTGCATTGCTGAGTGCTGCATGGCCATAACTTCCTCTGGTGTCGGAAAGTACATTGCATATGGGGTGTTTGGTGTCGGTTGATGATAGTGATGATGATGCTGCTGGTACGGGTATTGATTTCCAGATAAGGGGTCACCCCTCCTGAGACGACCTGTGGTCGCTCCTATGGTAATATCTTCGGCAGATGGATCCAGTGTCCAGTAGTGTCCCCTTCCTGGGTCATCCATTGGCCGGGGTACTTTAACAAAACATTGATTGATGCTCAAATTGTGTCGGATCGAATTTTGCCAAGTGCTTTTGTTCTGCTGGTAATAGGAAAAGTTATCCGCAATCCATTTACAAATCTCATTAAGTGTAAGGAGCCTCTTCGGACTGTTGCGAATGGCCATCACAATCAGGGCGCTATAGGTGTACGGTGGTCTTTGGTCGGAGTCATCTTCGCTTCCAGATGTTTGAGACTCTTCGGATTGTTGTCCGTGGATGTTTGGTGATTGTTGAGATTCCTCGTCACTGCTGCTGCTGCCATTGCTGCTACTGTCCGATAGGAGAGATCTGATCGAAAAATTGGACTCGAAAACTGGTGCCATTGTTAGGGCTATCGTTTTTGTTTATTGATTTTGGCTTTAAATGCGATTTGAATACAGATGATAGGTGTTACTGTGAACGTCAACGTAGAAGTATTCTCGTCTAAAGTCAAAGCGAAAATGATGCTGCTTGACGGAGTGATTTCTCTATTTATATGAGGACCAAAATGTTAAGCTTCCCAAGTAGGTTGATCAAGTGGATTAAATGGATTAAGTGGATTAAGTGGATTAAGTTGGATACTTAACTGGATTAAGAGGATTAAGTGGTGTTGTGAAAAGGATCACAGGTATAATAATCCTTTTGTATGACAGAGAAGAGAATGAATGAATAGACCTTATAGATTACAAAATATCTAGGTAAAAGAATGCATGTAATTCATTCAGTAATAACAAATTTAGTTAGGTTAGGGTTAGGTAAACGAGAACTTGTGCGGTTGATCGTGCAATTTTGATAGAGTCCTTTAGATTTTTTAATACATATTTGACAAATATTGATTTTATATGTTCAATAGATATATTGGGGTTTTGGTTACAATTATTGATTGATGCAGTATATTTTATGATCTCTATATTGATCGCATCTTACAGATTTATTAATTTATTAACTTCTTGTAAGCGATATGTAAAATCCTAATACTATAGCATAAGTACAGGACTAGATTAATACCAAAAATGCATATCTATTGAAAAGAAAGAAATTAATATTTTTTTCAGACTCAGACGAATCTAGGTCCATTGTACTACCAAGCAGAAACTCCTTTTTTGGTGTAGTGCTTTAGAAACTCTGGTATTATTCGTTTCTCTTTATGGTCGGTGGCAGAGTATTGCTGTCCCCCGCCGGGGCTCGAACCAACGCCGCTCGGAGCACAAGGTCTAACCACTACACCATGGCCACCGTCAAGAAATTAATATAGTTGGTAGAGCTGTGTATGTGGGCGCAGTAGCGCAGTGGTTAGTGTGCTGGACTACTGTGCGAGGGATCCCAGGTTCGATCCCCGGAAAAACCAAAATTACATCTTAAAGTTTTTTTCTACTGCGCCACCTCTCGCGAACGTCTGACAAACATCCGAGAGTATGACTGTGATGAAAAAGCTTCTCAATTCAGCCGTTCGGACTCGGCATAAAAATTGTAGGTCCCTTCCATTCGTCCCAAAAATAGAAACTCACACAAAACGAATGGTTGCGAGAAGCTAGGCCTTGGGTGTCACCCGCCTGTTGCGCCACCTATTTATTTATTTATTTTTTATAGCTGTGAGAAATTCACCAATGTTTAAATATGTAATGGGACTCTTTCTAATCTAAAAATGTTACTTTGATATAAGAGGACGTCCACAGATATATTGCATGAAATGGGAAAGTTGAAAACTTGATGTATTTCAGAAATTTGCTGCATTCAGAAATATGGAGCCACTTACGAATAAAGTAAAAATTAGTAGGGATAGTAAATATCCAAAAGTCAAAAGGCAAACTCTTATTGGACGGCCTTCCATTAAATGTATCTGCTACCTTTATTGATCGCTTAACCCCTATGTAATAAATGCACCTCTTATAGAGCTGTAATTTTGTAAGTCCTCATAATCTTAATAGTTTAGTATTTCTATGTTCAAAAATGTTTTCTTTATATTATAACATTTTAACTCGATTGTTTTAGAATGTAAGAAAATAAAGAAAAAATTTAACTATTTAAAGTATGGACTGAAACCAATGCTTATAGGAACGAAATGATGACTACAGAGCACTGCCGGTTAACCTTTTATTCCAGTTACCTGCTAATTTGAGCCATAAACCTATATACAGGAAACGAACCCCAACTAAACACCATTAGCTAATAAATCCACTTAATTTATATAGGCCGATAATTGCGTGCGATATAAATTCGTTCATTCAAAAATATGAAAAGATATACAACTTGTGAAAATATATAGCCAATGTATGAAAATTAATAAATAGTTGGTGCAACAAGTCAGTATATGACACTAGACTTGAATTTTACTTTTTTATTTGTTTAATCTTTCATATAACTGTCGGTTGTCAATAATACCTACAATATTTGAAAAGCGCAAGTTAAAGATCAGTGTTAAATATCTTGCCGCTTAAAGTACGAACTAGTCTGATTAAGAATCCGTATAAATAAAATCGCCTTTTTTATGGAGGGTACCTGTTTACCCAGCAGTTTAACACCATAAGTAAGATAATCCATTTAACAATTACATTGGCTAACATTTTAAAAGAGCGTGTACTGTATTCGTATTATAATATTCAAACAAAAAAATGCTTTAATGGAAATTCAAAGCAAACTTTTTCTGTGGACAGGACATTTAGGGCCAGTTTCAAGACTAGCTGATACAGTCTCAGATAGCCTATCCGGAATTTATATGTCAGATAAACTTCAACTTTCGGTTTCAAAGGTTTCGGATAGTGATATCTGACATAAAAGTCTCGGATAGTCTATCAGCCGGTTGAACTGAGTGTTAAAGCTTCTATCCGGAGGATAAACAAAATATTTATTTGAAGTAGCTGAAAAAAATATAGTTTCAGAGTCAGAAGTATCCTATCATGGATTTATTTGAAATCTTAGACGACGAATTTGATGAATATTACAACCAAATTACACGGACCCGTATAGGAATTTCATTTTAAATTAAATGAGAAATCCTCGACGATGAAGATTTCTGAATTTTCACTATTTCGTTTAGCTTTATCCATGCTCACTGAATACCTTTCACCCTGGGCGTTGGAATTTGACAGGGGTGCAGTTTGTCTAATCTACTTTTCATTAATGACCGAAAGAATAAGATCGCGGATACAAGCTGCAAACTACAAGCTATGAGATTGCTCCGTTGTATTGTTGGTGTGACCCGTAGAGATCATATTGGAAACACCAGAATACGTGAGGAACTCAATGTCGAGCAGCTACTTCTCCGGACAAATCGGTCCATGCTATGGTGGTTTGGTCATGTTAAACGCATGTCCCCAACCAGGATTCCAAGACGTACTGTGAAACCCGTACCTTTAGGCAGGCGTCGTCTAGGTAGACCCAGGATGAGATGGTTAGATCAAGGATTGCCCTTTATGATTTAGAGTCGATGGCGGAGAATCGACACTATGGAGGGTCCACGTGGATTTGAGCAACCTACACCCACGACCCACTTAATGGATAAGAGGGCCATCGAAAATTTATGAATGAATGAATTTGTCCATGCTAAATTACCAACAATAGAACGACAAAATTCACTTAAAAATGTGATAAACTATAAAAAACATCATTGCCATTTCTGTCAAACATTTAACGCAGCGCTGCCCCTGCCAGAAATATATTTTCGTGCTCAGTTGTCACCCCGAATTAAGCGCACAAAGTTACAGCCTTGCTAAAATGACTTGAGAAAAAACGTTGCTAGCTCTTAGTCTAATAGTTTATCAGAGACTTTGACTATGAAACAGAAAAAAAATATCGGAAACTTTTATCTGCGTTTTCGAAGATTCCTGAGGTTGTCTTCTACCTGTTCTATACTGCAGTTGCTTCATAAGCCATTTCATCCACTGAAGCTAAAGCTGAGAACCATTATGTGGGAAATTGTGTTTTTTCTTAATCCAGTAGTTTCGAGTCGTATAATTTTGAAAACAATCGCAAATATTTCACAATAACAAGTGCAAATTTGCAAGTATGTACTTGAGAATAGTTTTGGAATATTTATCTAGAAGTGGATTATGATTATGATCATAAAACTTTAAGTAGATACAGAAGTGATTAACTAAAACGGCAGGGTCCTGCAGGCCACAACATTTAGTAATAATAATGTAGCGACAATGACATTTCTTAGGTCTACGTAAGCCGGGGCTCACAGTGAGGCAATAATCAAGAAGCAACTGGCTCAAAATTATTTTACTTTGAATTAAATTAGACATCAAAGCAACAATATCGGTCAAACGAAAATGTTGCTAATTGCGGCAATATAAATATTGCTTCATGCTAGTAGCAATAAATAATGCTTCGTGCTAGTAGCAATATTTGTCATTAGAAACACGTCGCTATGCATACTAGGTATGTTTCATTAATTTTTTTAAAAATATGTTGGACAATCCAGTTTTTAATACAAAGTTCGTAAAAAATATCCCTCATAGCTAGACATTTTTGGCAATGCTGCTGCTTCAATCTGAGCATGGGCTTAACTAAAGTAGAGTATTGCTTATAATTGCTAGTTGCTTTGCTGCTTATTGCTTGTGACCTCAATGCATGAGTAATAATCACTGACAAGTTTCTAGTTTGTGGGCGCAGTAGCGCAGTGGTTAGTGTGATGGACTACTGTACGAGGGATCCCTGGTTCGATCCCCGGAAAAACCCAAATTACATCTTAAAGTTTTTTCTACTGCGCCACCTCTCGCGAACGTCTGACAAACATTCGAGAGTATGACTGTCCTGAAAAAGCTTCTCAATTCAGCCGTTCGGACTCGGCATAAAATTGTAGGTCCCTTCCATTCGTTCCAAAAATAGAAACTCACACAAAACGAATGGTTGCGAGAAGCTAGGCCTTGGGTGTCACCCGCCTGTTGCGCCACCTATTTATTTATTTTATTTTTATGGTCAGGATAAAAATAGCTATACCTTCCTCCTATTTACTTGCTATCCAGTAAATATTGATGGTGATTTCAGATTTCTTTACAAAACATAAAGGGTGGATACATTTTAAGAGCCGATGTTGAATGTTAACCACACCTAAACGTCAGGTTTTTTTCTGCATTTCATTTGACATTTCTCAATTTCAGACTAACTCAATTTGATCCATGGAAAGATACACAATCGAGCAACGCGTTAAATTTATTCAGGCTTATTATGAAAATGGGCGTTCAAATCATGCACTTCGTGATTTTTTTTGATCAATTTAATCGTCCAAATGTGCGTACAATCGGAAAAATCGTGCAAAATTTTGAGAAAACCGGGTCTGTAGGAGATGTGAAAACACCAGTGCATGCTCATACAGCTCGTACTGCAGAAAATATTGCTGCTGTTCGCGATAGTGTGGCTGAGGAGCCGTCCACCTCAAAATGAGGCCGGTCAGGTAGTTACTGTGAATGGTGTTCGCTATCGTGAGATGATAACGAACTTTTTATGGCCCGAATTGGAAGATATGGATGTGGACGATATGTGGTTTCAACAGGACGGTGCCACTTGCCACACAGCTAACGAAACAATGGCTCTTTTGCGGGAGAAATTCAATGGCCGTGTTATCTCACGTCGTCGTGGCGATGTTAATTCATGCGATTTGACACTGTTGGACTTCTTTCTTTGGGGTTATTTGAAAGAAAAGGTGTACGTCGATAAGCCAACAACAATTCAAAAGCTAAAGAATGAGATAATTCGGCACATTAACGGCATAGAACCTCAATTATGCCTCAGGGTCATCGAAAATTTGGACCTTCGGATGGAGGTGTGCCGCCGAGGTCGCGGCGTCCATTTGGCCGATATTTTGTTCCATACATAATTGAACCATACCATTACTATCATAATAAAAAGAAATGACAATAATTTCCTAAATAATTTGTGTTTTATTCAAAATCAACATCGTCCCTTAAAACTTAACCACCCTTTATAAATACTATATCTATCTTGCTGTAGTGCGAATATTCTTATTCATATTCTTATATACACATTCCATTCCCACGGGCAACGAAGCTGCTGGTCATTGGAAACCATGCTGCCGAGTCAGCTCATTCCAATTGTCCACGAGCAGTTTCTTTGCTCGTCATTGGAAACCACGCACTTGCGCGCGTGTTATACCTCTAAACTTTATGTTAGACTTTAAGTTAGCGGCATAGCCGCATAAGAATATTTTTGGCATAATAAAAAGAGAGTTCAAAACGTTAAGTCGTGTTTTAAATATTACATGGCGATCCTGCCAGTGTATCTGTAGAGGAAAAATAAAATTCGCTTTTAAACGCTCGTTTAGTGTGGCGGTTTTTGAGAGATTTTTTTTTCGGAACTAGTTGTGTGAAAAAAAAAAATAATAATAAATACTATTCCTCGATCGAAATAATACTTTTGTCGATGAACTAGTCTCTAAGAAGAACTGGTGTAACATGTGAATTTTTTTTATCAACGATGTCTAAAAATATAAAAAAAAAAAAAAAAAAAATTGTAATTTTAAACAAATAGTGCAACCGAAAAAAAAATGACAAAGTGACAGTGCTTCCACCTCAAAGTGTACCTTAAAATACAACCAGGATAAGATACTGTAGTATCGGCACTGTGCGATGCCAACACTTGACTATATAAAATGTAAAACAATGAAAATAAAGTCGCACTTATAAAATAAAAATACGGAAAATAGAAGTCAATTGATAGAAATATATAAAGCAATCGACTATGAAATATTGGGTCTCTACAGATACAAATTTATGCACAAGAAAAAATCCAAAATTAGAATGCTACCTAGTTCTTGCGATATAATCATCAAGCTGCATCAACGCCAAAAAAAAAAAAATTTAATCATCAAGCTGCATCAACGCCATCAGCGCAAAAACCTGCCAGGTCATCAGCGCCCACCCAGAACAGCAGTGAAAGTTCAGCCCAACCAGAACACCAGTTTAATTGCCATCCAACGAAGACGACACCGAAGAATTATTGTAGACTTCATATTTTAACTAGTGAATAATTGAAAAATAATGTAACAGGTGAGTTTTGTTACTCAGCACAAATATTTAAAGCTTTGCCAAATTTTGCGCGGTTTGATTTTTTTTTACTTCGATCATTACGGTTAATCGTTCGTCGGCATACATGTCAGAACTTTAATTACTAAAATTTAACTTTCTAAACGAAATGGGTAAACAACAATCTAAAATAGAGAGGCCGAATGCAAATGTAATCAATGAAATTGAATTAACTGAGCAAAAGCCGAACGACGAAATGTACTTAATTATAATTATTATACTTTTGGCTGCTCATTTGGCAATGAAGCTTTATTCCATGCATAAGAAATCTCTAAAAAAGACATACATGGCAAGAGCACAGTCTCTTGCACAAATTTAATCAAAAAAATAATATATTGAATAATATATATCAATATGTAATAAATTACCGATATAAAATGTATACGACTTTAATGACATGTACGATTGTACGATGATGACATACATAGTTTATAAAAAGATAGTTAGATAGTTATAGATAGTTGATTTTATTACCATAAACTTTAATTTTTATTCCGATTTTATTACTTGAAAATTATCATCACTTTACTCATTCCAAAGCATTTTTCATTATTAAGGCCATAGCCAATTAAATGGAATGGCTAAAGATTGTCGAGAAAGTACGACAAAATAAAGAAGTACTTGACAGATCCTACAAGTGCATCAATCAAGTTAGACCTATAGGTAAAGAAACATTAGACAAACACTTAGAGGTATTGGTAACCAGATTAGAAAACATTAGAGTAATATTAAACGTTAATTACTCGAGGCTAACCAATCAGCATAAAGACAAAGCTCACCAATTTTTTATTGAATGCAGAGACAAAGTCTCTAGAGCAGCTTCTCGACACTCAATAGATCTTAAATTACCTGTTTCGCTCCATGAGAAAGTATCAATCGATATCGACACCACGAGTCAAAATATAATTGATAAGAACCAAGAAATTACTATTAGCAAAACCAATATTTCAAACTCAAATAAAATGCCGCAAACACCTGTGGAATTTCTAAATATTGCATCGAAAATCCTTCCGGATTTCTATGGTAACGCAGACGACCTACAAAGCTTCTTAGCTGCGTTAGAATTGATAAATAGCATAAATGATGGCAACAACATCGTTGCTATTAATCTAATAAAAACAAAGCTAAAAGGAACTGCTATAAATCTGATATCTGGTTCAGAAAGAACAGTAGCAGAAGTAGTTCAAAAATTAAAAACCACAGTAAAAGGCGAATCGGTAGACGTCATCAACGCAAAGTTGATGAACATCCGCCAAGGCTCTAAACCGGCAAATGAGTATGCAAAAGAGGTTGAAGACCTCACCAAAAAATTGCAAAGTGCATATATTTCGGACGGACTAATGCCTCAATTGGCTGAGACATACGCCACCAAGGCCGCCATAAAAGCCATGGTCAAGAACTCCAACCATGATAAGGTTAAACTTATCATGGAGTCAGGACAATTCAACAACATGAATGAAGCAGTGGCTAAATTCGTGAACTGTTGTACTGAAGCTTGTGGCCAGCCTAACGCAATACTGCATCTAAGAAATAATAGAGGTAGAAATTATAGTTCTTATAACAACAATAATCGAAATAATAACAACTTTCGTGAACGCGGACGCGGCGGAGGTCGTGGACGTGGACGCGGAAATTATAACAACCGCAATAATAGAAATTATAATAACCATTCCAGAAATAGCTACAATAATGCAAATAACAGCAATAGAAACGTCAGAATGACACAACAGGTGACGGAAAACGACCCAACCCCAAGTACTTATTAGGAAACACTAAAATAATTAGTAAAATCTATAATATAAGACTAAACTTAACATCATTCGTAGCATTAAAAACTTCATTAAATAATGATATAACATCGTTTATTGTTGACACGGGCGCGGACATTTCTATAGTAAAGAAAGGACAAATAGATCAATTTCATACTCTTAATACATACGAAACAACAAGCCTACACGGCATAGGTCAGGGAATAACTAACACCCTAGGAAAAGTTCACACTGATTTAAAATTTAAAAATCTACTAATAGCGCATGAATTTCATGTCGTTAGTGATGATTTTCCAATTCCATCCGATGGAATAATTGGGCTTGATTTTGTTAAGAAATACAATTGTACACTTAACTATGACAGAAACCAAGATTGGCTGGTAATAAGACCAGACGGTTTTAACGAAATTGAAATACCAATGTCCTGCTCGCCGACTAATAATGCAATAGCAATACCGGCAAGATCTGAAGTTATCAGACAGGTCAACATCCAATTTTTTTTCATATTCCCATACGTGTTTAATATATCTGGGCAATACTTTTGTTTAACTACCCACAATAATTAGCTTTAAAAACTAAATACGAAAATGGTCTAGTTCTTCGGGGTTACAAACAACTACAGTAGCTAGATATTAAAATGTTGAACACATCAACACATATTACTAGTGTATATGGGTTGAAGCAACAAACAAAAAAAGATTTTAATCTGCCACTCAAACATTAAGATTTGTGAAATATAATCCTTTCGATATTATCTGCCTGTTTGTCACACGATACAGCCATGTTATACATTATCGAAGTGCCTGCAAACACGGAAGCTTGTCGTGTCGCTTTGCAATATACACGCTAATATACGTAGGTACATAATACAGTAGTCAACTTCCGAATGTGGGCGAGAGAAAGCATTTATATAGTCCTTCTTTCAAACTGAGTGTATTGTAGGTATATGCTATTTATGGGTTAGTTTCTCTATGGTATGATCTCAGTATTAGGTTGCGGTACAAATTTAGTGCTCTGATGCATTCATGCTGCATCATTACGAAAGTGAAGGGAGAAGGACTCTGTCCTTTGAGTCTACTTGTATTATGTTCTCTTATAAAGGATAAAAATAAGTCACAAGTTCACTCAACGGGATAGTTTGAATGAGGCAGCTATTTATGTTTGAAGAGGATAACGATGGCAGGCTGTGAGAAATGAGCCTCACTTTATAAATTAAATAATTTTAAATATAACTCACATGGTTGTCAGCAGCTTAGGCTTCTTCCACAACTGACAGACATATTTTGTATTAAAATGTCCCGAGACCCAGTTCGCTGTACATGGAATAATTTATTCAACTTTGCTTGTCAAGTTTTCGTCGGCAAATTGCATTCACTTTATTAATTCAATTATTCGCTCACTAAATAAGCTGTCAGAACTCATTAAATATATTCAAGCTCTGCACCACCACCACCACTTAGTGAAAAGGTGAATTTGGATTCCTGACTCCGCAAGGACACGTAGTTATACTTCTAGTCTAAATATAAAAATAACATTGTCACGAAAGGCTTAAACTTGACACCGACATTCAATTTGAACGAAACCTTGACCAAGCGTGTGAGTTTCAATCCAACCCATCTACACAACACTCAGTGGGTGCAATGAGCTCTATGTTCTCCTGTAAACAGCAGGTTAAGGGCATTCAGGCGCAAGCCAACTAACACACCCTCAAGTACCTCCACTATCCGGACGGCGGCGAAGCAAATGAAGAACTCCTGCCTCAAATGTACACGGAATGCATTTTTCATCGTTGTTTACTCTCGTTTTTCATTCTTTTTTGTGACTTGCCGGCCGGTTTAGGCCCTCCAAAGCCGGAATAAGTCGAAAATCGTTCATCCTTTGCATAGTAATGAGCACGACAACGACTGCCTAGTTGACCACAAAGTCAAAATATCCAGATTATCTGGGGCCGAACCGTTGCTCCATAACAATCTCCATTATCTTTGTCATCCCCGAAATGGGAAACCTAATAATCGCCGGACTGGCTCACAGTTAGTCGTTTGTTTTGTAGGACATCAAAACGTGTATGTTCAAGACCGGTGTGTTTTATTTAGAACAGAAGCACAACGGCACTTAAAGGATATCGGTTGCGAGGGTGGATACATTCATCATCACGAGTGTGTGGGGCAATGAAGTGAAAAACTGATATGTAAATTTACTGTATCGTTAGTGGCAAGGGACGAATGGAGATTTTGTGGTCATAACTTGTGCTCCGGTCGTAAATTTGTGACTCGATGTAGTTGACATTAGTTGGGAGGAAGAAATATCGCAGATATTTGCACATGTAATGTGCTGCCATAAACATGCTCGGTTACGAGAGACGGACATTTCATTTGATGTATTTATGTGAGTCGTTACACTGGGCGGCGGAGGAGGCATTGACAATGCAACGGTGTGGTACAAAACGGTTTATTAGTTTAGGTTTGGGACGTATTTGATAATATTATCATAGCTAACGTGGGCCATGTGATTAAGGGCAGGAGCCAAGAATATGACACCAAAAGGCACTCGAGTTGAGGCTTGAACGACATTAAAATGCTTTTTTTTTTTTAATATTGCCAAGTATAATGAAAGTGGTCAGGAATCTATTTTCGTTTGTAGCTTACAATGCCATTCAAGCAATTTTCCTTGCATTCCGTTTGATGCCAGTAATAGCGGTAGTTTAGTTATCCAAACTGGAGCTTGAAAGAAGTAAAGTAAAGTGCACGACTGGGTCGCACGTAACTTTCTCGTTTATTGCGAATCTCGCAGAATCTCAGAGTCATTTTAGCAAATTTTACGTTTAAAATCATACCCACTCAATGTGTAATTAATACCGTAAATACATACTACATAAACATAAACCTACGTATTAACTAGAACACTTTATTACTTTCAAATTTCACCCCGAACTGACACTTGAAGGAGACAAGTAGGCGATGAACTTCAGATTATATCGCTATATGTACTGAAGTTTTGGACTTCACAAAAATATACCGTGTGTGAATACAGATCGGGATTTGGGTAGTCATTTTTGAGAAATATTCATAAAACGGCAATAGTTTTCTGAGAAAAACTAAGTACGTGATCATGTTTAGAATACTTATGTTGTCTTAAATACGTATTTTCATCAAAAGCGGTTTTTTGTAAAATTATGTTGACAAATGTTACAATTTGGATTCGAAAAGCACTGTTATTAAACTGTTTAGCTGAAAACTGAGTACGACATATTCTTTAGGATATAAACATTACCTAGCAGATATATTTTCATCCAAATCGAAAATGGCGTTTTCGAGATATGAGCAGTTTTTAAAGTACCGGTTTTAGCGATGGGGAAGGACGCATTCATTTCAAAAAATACTGTTTTTCAACTGTTTAGCTCAAAACTGAGCAAGTGGTATTACAATGGATTTAAGCATTACCTAACAGTAACATTTTTATCATAATCGAAAATGGCGTTTTTGAGATATGAGTAGTTTTTTAAAGTACTATTATTATGGATTTGGGTGGATATTAAAGGACGCAGTCTTTTTAGAGAAAAACTGAGTTTGCTATAAAGTTAAGAATGACAATAGGACCTTAAAAATATTTTTTTTTTAAATCGTTTTTACCGTTTTCAAGAAAAAGCCAATTTCCAAAACTACCGTTGCTGGACTTTTAAGCGAAAAACTGAGTATGCAGTCATGTTAAGCATGCTTACATTAACTCAACTATCAATTTTGGTTTAAATCGTTAGAGCCGTTTTCGAAAAAATCTAAATTTAGGCATATTTCGTAATATTTCGTAAAATTTGTATATGGGAGGTACCCTTAATATTAGGGCTATAATAAAAAAAAAAAACGTTCCGAGCGGGAAGCCTACAAACTCTAAATACGAAGTTTGAAGCAAATACGTCCAAGCGTTTAGATTCCCCAGGGGTGGGACAGACAGACATACGGACGGACAGAATTGCGAGACCCACTTTTTTGAGTTCCCCTATCATCGTAATATCAGAATTAATTAATATCCCGAGTTCGAAATTTTGTACGAAAACAATGGCCCTTAGTAATAGATAGATAGATATATATTTTATTTCGCCTAATATTGATTTACATTCGGTAAGCTACCACACATTTTACATAAAGTACAGAGATATGATATTTTTATATCTTACTACTGAAACAATATATTTAACAAATCTGAAGGAAATTATTATTTAGCAAATAGCAATCTTTTTGAAGGAAAGTGCGAGAAAAACCTCCAATTTAAAACAAAAAAAAAATAAAAAATAAAAATAAAAATAAAATAAATAAATAAATAGAAGATTAAAAAATAAATGAATAAATAAATAAATAAATAAATAAATAGATAAATAAATAAATAAATATATAAATAAATAAATAAACTAATAGATAAATAAATAAATATATAAATAAATAAATAAATAAATAAATAAATAAATAAATAAATAAATAGATAATTAAATAAATAAATAAATAAATAAATAAATAAATAAATAAATAAATAAATAAATAAATAAATAAATAAATAAATAAATAAATAAGTAAATAAATAAATAAGTTAATAAATAAATAAATAAATAAATAAATAAATAAATAAATAAATAAACAAACAAATGAATAGATAAAAAAAAAAACGAATAAATAGATATATACAAACAAATAAGTAAATACATAAACAAGAACAACAAAGAATGGAATTTAAAGACTCATTTGATTAATAAGGGGATTTTCTGAATAAATATTTTTACTTATAAAATTATCGGTTAATTTTTGAATTCTAACAAGAATCATTTCAACATTCGCTCTTCTGTGCAAGTCTGAGGTGGAGTAATGCCATGGTAGATTCAACATCATTTTTAATATTTTATTTTGAGCTATTTGCAGCTTCTTAATGTGACGTTTTGCACAATTTCCCCATACTTGGCACCCATAAAGAAGAATGGCTTGAAAAATAACCTTATACATTATTAACTTGTTCTCAGTAGATAGTCTTGATCTTCTGTTAATAAAGGGGTATAACATTTTAATGGCTATGTTAATTTTCTTTGTAGTTTTACTGGTGTGATCTTGAAAAGTTAACCTTGGATCAAGATGCACACCCAGGTACTTCACTGATGGTGCCCAAGCAATATTAGACCCGTTTATATTTATAGTTCTGCTTGGGAGATTGCAAAATTTCCTTTTTCTGGTGAAAAAGATGGCATGCATTTTCTCAGCGTTGAATTTGATTTTCCATTTTTTATAGTAACTTGCTAATATTTCCATCGCATTTTGTAGATTCCTCTCAATGTTGAGAGCGAATATATGTGATGAAAAAATTGCAGTGTCATCCGCGTAAATACCAATTTCACATTCTGGTAAGCTCGGTAAATCAGAAGTGTATATATTATATAAAATGGGCCCGAGTACGGAACCTTGCGGCACACCTGCGTGAAAATATACTAAGTTGGACGCGCTACCATTAACATGCACACTGAAACAACGGTTTGACAAGAAACTTTGGACTAATTTACATAGATACGAGGGAAAATTAAAATTAGTAATAGAAATTCGTAAAGTCGCTCCTAAAGTCGAATTTTGTTAGGTGTAGCTAGGGTACTTTTAAGTTTTCGTAGTAATAAATCAGTTTTAACAAAACTCGAATTTAACGTAATCATTGTGACTCAAATATACCCATTTACGCTATTGTAACCTAACACAGCTGATTTTGGCAGAACAACAAACTGCAAATTTGAATTTTCATTTCGAATGTGGTAAATTCATTAATATATTCCACTTTCATTAATTTCTTTTATCTATTATTATACATAAATTTAGAAACGTGAAAGGGAGTGTAATTGGGCTATTGAGGAAATATGTGAACATCGTGGATTCAAAAACCAATAACACCACAATGATAACAAAAAGAAAGAGATTCGTGGAAAATAATTGCCGAAGAAATTACTAGTATTGGTGTCAATTTGCCAATTCCGAAATTACACAGTGGATGAGGATGAAAACTTTAGCACGCTCCAATATATCCAGTTATCGAAAGGAAACGCATGCAACTAGTGGCGGAGTCGAGCTCGAGCCTAAGGAACCAGATTCCTCGTCGGTCTAATGTCGTCGTCAATTAAATGCGTTATCCAACGTACGGTTTCCTTGTAAAATCTTATTTTATATGAAGTGTGTGCTTCCAAAAATTTCATCTTACCTTTAGTTTTTCTTAAATTCTGCATTACTGTAATATTCTAGTGTATTGAATCGTGTTTTATATATTTTTAAGTTCTATTATTTTCCGTATCATTAATAATATCAAAATCTTGTAAAATTCGTTCGAAAATCATTTTAAAATGTTTGACTGTCACTTTTAAATTCGACTTAGTTACGACTCGGCCATAATTAAATATTTTTCAATTTTAGAAGTAGATCGATCGTTTATTACTACGGATTTCGTGTTAAATTCGAATTTACGTAAAACTCAAGTTTAAATTCGTTTATTACTAAGGGCCAATATCTTTCTCTTACATACTACGTATGCGAGAAAGTTAAAAAGGAAAGGGAAGAACCACCAGGATCAGGACATGCAAGACTTTTACTTATTTTAAAAATACGTATTTATTTTTTTAGATCAAATTCGAATCCTAAATCTAACAATTATATTACAATGTTTTCAACAATTTAGTTATTTTATCCGCTTATCTACTGATACGGTAAGGTATCCATGTACTGATGACCCCCATGAATCAATTGGTGTTGTTGCTGGTACAAGTGGTAGTTGCTCCACATTTGCTGTTCTTGTAGTGCTGACTGCTGCATGGCCATCATTTGCTCTGGCGTTGGAAAATACATTGCATACGGTGTACTTTGAACTTGTGAATGATGTGAATGGTAATGATGGTGATGATATTGATATGGATATTGATTGCCCGATAATGGATCCTTTCTCCGAAGGCGTCCAGTTGTCTCACCAATCGTAACATCTTCTGCCGACGGATCTAATGTCCAGTAGTGTCCCCTTCCCGGATCGTCTAGTGGTCTTGGCACCCTCAAAAAGCATTGGTTAATGCTTAAGTTGTGCCGAATCGAATTCTGCCAAGTGCTTTTGTTCTTTTGATAAAATGGAAACCTCTCGGCAATCCATGTACAAATCTCACTTAGCGTGAGGAGCCTCTTAGGACTGCTTCGAATTGCCATCACAATCAAAGAGCTGTACGTGTATGATGGCCGTTGGTCTGTATCTTCTTCGCTGTCAAATGAAAAATGCTGTTCACTAGGTTGCTGATGGTGATGGACTTTAGTATGGATATTTTCTTCGTCACTGCTGCTCCCGCTGCTTCCAGAGGTATCGGATAAAATGGATCTAATTGAAAAGTTCGATTCAAAAATTGGAGCCATTGCTTCTTTCTGTTCGGTGAAGTTCTCGATTTGATGTCGAAATAGGACTGATGCCACTTGACATTGCAGTCAATCTACTTATATGATTGCAAATATTTGAATATACCTTAAAAACATTGTGCGAAATCATGTTAAGCCTTTTAATCTACTAGCTTAAGACGTAACACACTTGAAAATATCCTCCTAAGCCATGTAACTCTGATTTTTGAAGGAGCTTAAGTGGATTAAATGGCTTAAGAAACCAGAGGATTTTATGGAAGTGCATTTTATTTCCATGACAGGTAGATTTAAAATGCTGTTAGAATGGTCCACCGCAAGTATCTCTGAGCGAGAGAGGAGGAGAATATGACTAGTTGGTGGATTAACGATTTTTTGTATTTGTGAATTTGTCTTCAGTTAACGCGAAATATTTTTGTATTATTTATCAGTAGCTATTTTTATTTGTATTTAAGATCAGTTATTATTTATTTAAGAGACCCTATGCCCTGAATAAATAAACGCTTTATACAGAACTGTTAGCACATGTTCAATAGACCAATGTTTTTAAACTCAATTAAATAATCTACTGATCAATATAAATGTTTATTTTGTCTATTAAAAAATATGCAGTCTTCGATTTCTATTATTAACAGTAGACGTGTTAAAATTGGGATAGGTTCTGCTTTGACTATGATAAGTGCTTGTTTTGTTTGGATAAAAACTGATAAAATCAAATCCAAAATCAATCATTAGGACATAATATTTCAGAACCTAACATCGAATTAAAAAAAAATCTTGACTCCTTAAATCCAATTACAGGCCGCGAACTACGGACTACGGCACATCTAAAAGTATTTCTTCCTTAGGCAACTTAACACAACAACACTCAAACCGATTGGTTGATTTTTAGTTATTTTTAGAAGAATCTTGGCTTCGGAAAAAATATAACAAAGTGACATTTGACAGTTCGGGGATAGTAAAAATGGAGCGCTATACAAAAGAACAACGCATTTTCATTGTTGAGCAATATTTTAAAATGAATAAAGATTTGTCAAAATTGTCGCATTTGGGGTTCAGAAAACCCAGGAGTAATTATTGCTGAGAAACAAATTCATCCACAACGCGTGACTGTTTAGTGCGGATTTTGGTATTATCGGACCATTCCTCTTCGAAAATGCGGCTGATGATCATCAGGCAGTAACAATTAATGGTGTTCGTTATGGTGACATAATAACCGAGTTTTAGTGTCTAAATTACAAGACATGCATGTGACCAACATGTGGTTTCAACAAGGCAGTGCCACATGCGACATGCCATACAGCCAGAGAAACAATTCCATTATTGCATGAGTCATTTCCTAATCATGTAATCGGCCGCTTTTCCGATCAGAATTGACCATCCAAATTTTGCAATTAACGCCATTAGACTTTTTCTTTGGAGTTTTTTAAAGTCAAAGGTCTATACAAACAAGCCCACGACTATCAACGAAGCACAATGTTAACGAGTTGTTCATTAATACATCAAATTATGTAAATTAAATTATTTTTCATAATTTTTTATCCATCCATACGACTTATAAAATGCAACATCCCTGTTCGTTTCTTCATACTCCGAGAAACATTCGTCCGATTTTCATGATTTTTTTTTTTTTTTTTGATTTATAGATGTGTCTCTAGGGTGGGTGGGCACGAGGGATTCCAAGTTCGATCACCGGAAAGACACAAATTACATCTTAAGGTTTTTTCTACTGCGCCACCTCTCGCGAACGTCTGACAAACATCCGAGAGTATGACTGTCCTAAAAAAAAAGCTTCTCAATTCAGCCGTTCGGACTCGGCATAAAATTGTAGGTCACTTCCATTCGCCCCAAAAATAGAAACTCAAACAAAACGAATGATTGTGAGAAGTTAGGCCTAGGGTGTATACCGCCACCTATTTATTTTTTTTTTAAGTCTGTATGGTGGGTGAGAATTGCCCAGGAGTAAAGGGGTCGCGGGGAATAAGAGGGGTCTCACGAACCGTAAGCCGTATGAACTTAAAAGTTTGTATGTTGATAGATAAGTCACAATTATTATAATGCCTCATTCATCGTTTTTCAAAATTCGTCCTATTAGCATTGAAAAACTTTTCAAAAACACGTTTTTATTTCGACCTTACTACGCTTAACATTTTTAGAGATATAGAACTTTAAGTTGCCATTTTGTCAGTTGTCAAGTGATTTATTTTTAGTTTGGTTTCGCATTTCAACATTAATGGACTGACGCCTGAAGACCGCTTTCAAATTGTGCAAATTTATTTTGAAAATCATGGTTCTGTTCGAAATACGTATGACCCACTACGTCAATTTTACGGTCAACATAATCGTCCCACTTTTGGTTGAATGGATACGTCAATAAACAAAACTGACTGTTTGGTGTGCTTTATGGGTTGGTGGAATAATTGGTCCGTACTTCTTTAAAAACGATGCTGGTCAGAACGTTATAACCATTCCGCTATAATTATTATGATTACTGACTTTTTCGTTCATCAATTGAACAATCATGATGTGCAGGAGCTGTGGTTTCAACAAGACGGCGCAACATGTCACACAGCTCATGCCACAATTGATTTATTGAAGGAAACGTTTGGTAACCGCATAGTTTCACGTTGCGGACCCGTGAATTGGCTTCCAATATCGTTCGATTTAACGCCGCTTGACTATTTGCTATGGGGTTATGTGAAGTCGCTAGTCTACGCCGATAAGCCCGAAACGATTGATCACTTGGAGGACAACATTCCCCGCGTTATTGCCGATATACGGCCACAAATGTTGGAAAAAGTCATCGAAAATTGGACCTCCAGATTAGACTACGTCCGAGTCAGCCGTGGCGGTCATATGCCAGAAATCATAGTTAAATTATAATGCCAGAAGATTATATTTCGAATAAAGTAAATTTCATGTCAATTTAAAAAATCATCTTTGTTTTATTCCATTTTAAAGTTCTATACCTCTAAAAAAAAATACCCTTTATAAGTAGTTTGTGATGAGTAAGTAGTATGCACAATTTGTACATATCTACATATATTTGAGATTTGCCTGTATGGAAAGTATAGCGACATGATACATAAATAATCAAATCGTATCTGTTTTTCAAGTCCATTGACGTATGACTTTGAAATTTTGCATACTGGCATAGTGTACTTAGTTGTAGAGGAGTAAAAATAAAGGGGGTGGTAAAGGATATCTCTCGAACTAATAGGCGGGTTTTAAAAATTGTTTTACCGTTGCCATGGTGACACCATTCGGATCAGGACTAGGTTGGTGCCGGGAGAGGGTTAGGTAAAGGGGTGGTCGTGGTAGGGACCATGATGGAATAAGTATAAGGTGGTCTCGTCGGCTGCCGTTCGTTTTTTAGTCCCTTAACGTTCAGTGAGCATTTGTTTGTTAAAGCGAAAGGTTGTGTGCGGACGAATTTGTTTGCAAATGCAACCCTTGTGCAAAAAAAAAGACCACCTTATACTTATTCCATTATGGTAGGGACTAACTCTATAATTATTTGGCCGATTTTAAAAAAAATTTTCAACATTGTACTGCCTACATCCTCCGGATCCAGGATAATTTATTTAGGGAGAGCGAGAGGATAGGGGAAAGGGAAACGGAGGAGGGAAAAATATAAACAAACGTACATACATTGATAACTCAAATAAATTTCAGTTGTATTTAAAAGGAAAGGCTCTGCCTGCGGGTTTTGCTAGTCTTTAATAAAACAAAAAAACTTTGTTAGGATTGAAATAGCAAATTTAAAAAGAAATATAGTCCACCCTTTGTATGTTTAATTGTGTAGTTGTGTACTTTAAGCTGACCATTCATTTTGTTAACGGAATTTGTGAATAATATCGTTTAAATACTTGCAATTATAACAGACCCCCATTATCATTTTAATTTAATTTATTTGGTATATTATTCAATTAAATTATTTGCTCAACTGAATTCGAAATATGGACATGGACATTGTAGACATATTTCAATTCAATTTAATCCCTCTAGTCACATTGATTGTTGTTATAGTTATGTAGGCTCGCGGAATCGTAATCTATTAGCAATCTGTTAGCAATCGTAATTTCCGCCATAAACGAGTCGAGTATATTATCTAAAACCCAAATGGAATACATATTTTATTATGAAATAAATAAAATTTATTGCTATGCGCTAAAATCGATGAACAGTTTAACGCAGCTATTGTGGTTTTTATCGGTGGTGGCGAAAGTGTAATAAATTTACTTCACTAATGGAGTTCTACGAGATACCAGATGTTTCGAGCAAATTATAAAGGTGACTTAATGGTATTGTATTATATACATTTATTTGTATATATATGCATTTATACAAAAATGGTATAACTTTTCAAGAAATTAATTTTGAATATTACTTCCACAGATGAAAATACATAAGTGGGTAATAGCAGGCCATTTCCCCTCAAAAAATCTGCAAGTAAATACTTCCATTAACAAATATACCCGAAATAAAATATCCTACAACAAAATCGCCGCAAGCTTAGCGAGTATTATACATCCGCACTTAAATATAATGGTTCGCTGAGAAAGTTTTCCAAATTCAACACATCCTGCACCCCATTAAATTTCAATCCAATGTCAATAATATCGTCGGCCAGGATACACTTTTTTCTAATAACTTAAAAACCACAGGACCATTGAAGGAGGGTTGTAGGAATTTTCGCACCCCAACAGTTGTAGGTAGATACGTCAAAATTGAGAAAAGGGAAATAAGTTTTCGTGCAACACCCATTCTGCTCACCGCCTTTCATCGTTGCAAAATGTTTATCCGAAAAATCATAAAATTTTATTTCAATGCTGTTCGCCTTAGTCTATGGCTAGGCAATATAGGTATTCACTTTTGATTCCATCAAGTGCCCAATAAAAATTCCGAAAACAATTTCGTTTGGCAGGATTATTTGTGTAGCCCCTTCGATTGATTGACATAATAATGGACTCAGTTGGATATGATAAGAAGTCCCCCGAGCTCGAACTCATCCTTGTGTTCCTTTCGAGCATAAAATGGTTCATTGGATTATTTTTGTTTCAATTGATGTCACTCGTGTTATTTCGATGTGAACAAGAACGAGCATGGGAGGAATTGGGCGGTTTAAAAGTGCGATTCTACATTTATTTCATTGATCTGAATTGAAATGATAGGCATTAAGGCGGAAATCAGCTGAAAGTCTGCGAATGGTCTTACAAATAAGAAACGATTATCAGGGCGTAGATACATCTCTTTTTATATAAAAGTTTGGCAGCATTCATATCATTTGACTTTTGTGGAACTTCACTTGCAAAACAAATTGTGAAATGTCATAAGCAAAACAAAAATATTGATGAAAGTCACAAACCAAAACAAGATTAGCGGGGGTGGAAAACATGGAAAATGGAGTTAGGAATAAAAAATTCATAAATTGTATTTATGTTACAACTCATTATGCGGTATTATTATGGCATGTTTTGGCAATTGCTTTGTCTACTTGTTTTGTTAATGACTCTCGTGATGTTAAATGTAATTTTCGAAACACGTGTACAGAACTTTTCGAAATATTTAAAGCTAACATAGTTTGTTAGGAGAGTTCTTATCGGGGTTAAGGCATAAGTCCGGACAGATCACTGAGTTCTGCCAATTACGTATGCAAGTGAACAAACTTCAGAAAGATCGTGCTTTGTATGTGTATTTCAAATATGATGTTAAAGAAATCGCATGACGGCGATTCACCTTTTTTAGCAGAACCTGAACCAAGGTACATAATATGGAAATACACGGTATGATATTGCGCATGTTTGTTTGCATCTCTCTCCTTCAAAGTGGCGTCACCAGAAGACAAAACATAGGTAACAGATAATAATTTATTTAATTTGTTTACACTGTTTACTTGCGCACATAAAACTACCCGTATTTCAATATATTTTCACAGAAACGTCAAAATCGTTGTCGTCAAGTGACGTACATGCGTAAACGAACGAAACATTAATCGTGGAATATATATATTTTTTTTTTGTTGGGAATTCGCTGGAAGGAAAAATCATCGAAAGACGCGAGGTGAAGGACTTTAACCCGGGGGCTTAAGGCCCCGACCCATAGAATCCGTCGCATCCGTTGCGGCAACGTATTCGACTGACAGGTTGATAGAATGCACAGCAGCTTATGAAAGCTGACCAATGAGCAACGCACGTGCCGGATGCGACGGATAAAGGAGGTTTACTTTCTACTTTTCTGTCCGTCGCATCCGTTGACAGTTGACAGAGCGTGAGAGGAAGCATTTTCATTGGTATATATAAAAGATAATGAGAGAAACTGTCTCTCAGATGTCATCGGCTGTCAACGTATGCGACGGATTCTATGGGACTGTTCGTTCCGTCGAATACGTCAATCCGTCGACGCAACGGATGCGACGAATTCTATGGGTCGGGGCCTTTATTCCCAAATGCGTGGCGGATCGCTTTTCATGGCGGATTGATATTTTTGTATTTCCAAAAGCTGTCAAGAGCAATAGCTATTCAGGTGACGGATTGCTGGCGGATTTATTGCTATCGCTTTTGAATGGATTGAATCGCTTTTGGAAATATGAAAATACCAATCCGCCATGAAAAGCGATCCGCCGCGCATTTGGGAATAAGCCCCCCGATCTAAAAAAAAAAATCCCAATGGGACTGACGTTCGGCGAATTGGATTGCACCTAGTCGTTCGACTAATCGGCAATTTATTCTTGATTCATTTAAAAAAATTTTAGAGGATAAATCCGCCGTTTGTTGGATTTCTATACTTTTTTGATTGAAAATATTACCTACTTTCTTGGTCTTAGCTAACTCTTATAGATCAAGAGGTTTTACCCGCCTTTATCTCCTGATTATATTGTCAGTATTTAAAATAGTTCTGTCATTTCTATGTTAACATGTGTCTTTGGGCAATTTTTTTAACTTCTTCCTCAATCATTTCAATGTTAAGATCTCTAGATCAGCGTTGCGTATGTACCTAGGTGCATTGACTATGCTCCTTAGTACTTTATTTTGGAAAACTTGAATTTTTTGCAGATTTGTTTGGCATGTGCATGCCCACAACTGGATCCCGTAGGTCCATACTGGTTTTAGAACTTGCTTGTACAGCAATAACTTATTATAATTAGACCAAGATGAATATCTTCCAATGTGCCAATACATTTTACTGATATTTGGCTGTATTTGGTACGTTTTTAAACGTAAAATTAATATGGACTGATATAGAAAATATAAAACTTCATCTGCCTTTTAGTACACCAGCTCTAATTTCTCTTAATTTTGAGTACTCTGTCTCTTGTTTAATTCTAAAGAATCGATCTGATATATAGATCGTGGAATATCACACCTTGTAATTCTATATACCTTGGCCTGAACTGTCAAAAAAAATCATGTTTCTTTTTTTATCTAAGAGACATCAAAGCTCAGAATTTGTGTTTGTTTTTTCATTCAGAGAACGCTCTATGAGCTCAGAATAAATTGACTAAGCAGGCTGAGTTAAAAGCTAATTAGGCACTTACAGTCACATATTTGGCAGAAAAAAAAAACAGCATAAAGAAGATAGTTCAAATGGCGGACAAGCCTTGTTGTTCTAGCACAGAAGGTAAACCAAATTAATAAATAACCACATGACAGCTGTGTGCTGAAGTATGTTTTATAAACAAATCAGGACGATCTGAGCACGCTCAGATCTGAACTAAAAAAGGAAAACGTCTCCTGTATAAATCTTTTTTTGACATCAAAGGCTTATATATGGTCTTTACCTTGAGCTTTCAAAAGCGAGTTTTTTATATTGAGCCGGGAAGCCAAAACTAGACAGTTATGTCGTTTTCCATTGGGCAAAAAGAAGCGTCCGTGAGCATCCGGAATCAAGAAAATCACTTCTGAGACCGTTCCATTGGCGCAAAAAATTCTCTTCTCTTGATTCTGAGGAGAGAATTTCGCTTCTCGATTTGAAGTCAGAATCCACTCAAGAAGCACTTACACAAGTGCATTTTATGTATTTTATACAAGCCAGCTGAAAGTAGCCATACAATAATTTTCCACGTTTCACCAATACGTGAGTGTAGTCACCCAGAAGCAGTTTTCTTGTTCCATTGGATTTCGGAATGAGTGAATCCCCGAGTGAAACCAATGGAAAACGACATTAGTCTCTACTTATTTAGCTGCTCTGCTTAGTTGGTCTTCAACTTCAAGGATATTCCTATTTTGATCAGGTTGTCTTGTCTATCATAATATTGATTGGTACGTTAGGGATTCTGCTCTTCGGAGCAGTTATATGTAGAATCTCCAGAAATAACTTTCCATATTTTCAGCGGCGACTGTGATTCGACTACAAGATTTCCCTCGTTATCTCTACAGATTTCAATACTGGATTTGCAGTCCCTGCTTGTTCTTTTTAACTGTTGGTATGAACTACATAATTTAAAAGTTTTCATATAAATTCACAAGTCTTTAATTTTTTTTAAGCTAGATTTCTTATCAACTCGGCTTCTTCCTGGACTAATTGAAAAGTTTTACCACTATAACAGAAAAACAATTTCAAAATCTTGACATTGGTGTCCTTAAATTTTGAAATTCACCCTCAAATTACCTAATAAAAAAAAAACATTTATTGATAATCCCCAACTACTACCTACTACACGTCTAAACGTTTATGCGCCAACTGCACGAGTCGTTGACCGAAGAGTATAAAATTAATGGAAATTGTTAGAAATGTTTCACCCCTCAGCAATAGCCGAAAGAGAATTACCTCTTTTAGCACATACCACCACCAATCAAGTATTTTATTGCTTGAATCTCAAAAAATATTCACTTAGTAGAAGCTCTCCCTCCTCTTTTGTTAATGTGCCACAATATACGTTTGTCCTGCTTCTCTTTTTTATTTTCTATTAAATTGCAAGCTGGAGGGGTATGATTTATGAAGTAAGAACAAAATGGTGGCGCTAAGAAGATTATATGTTTTAAGGGCTCCCGTGTAGTTTAATCGCCATTGACGGAGAGACTAGAAAGCAGCAGGAAAATAAATCAAATACGAATTTATAGAAAGCGATATAAGAAAATGAGGTACATATTTCCACTTCCATACTACATTTCATTTTTTGTGTCTCTAAAGTATGATGTCGTTTTGTTAAGGACTTTTCTTGACAGCGAATGAAATACTGTCATAAAAAAAGAATTCATACCCTTCCAACGTCATATAGATGTTATATATAATAATGTCCTTGCTGTCCCAACCAAAAGTCAAATCATTTATTGTGTAATAAAACCTTTTGAAAGTATTTCAGTCCAAGATGCTATGGGTGGATTTGGGAATCAGATGATGTAACAATTTGAGAATAATCTGAAGGACAATGGTTAAGGGCGGTAGGAAAAACTTTTTTCTATCAATCACAATCAATAGTGTGTGAAATTGACAGAACATTGTCGATTTTGTGGTCAAGAAATTGGTTTTTTTTTTTGGCAAACTAAGTTCCCTAATAAAGTTGGTTAAAACCGAGAGTCTTATTGGAGTAATGGGTTTGGTCCTTCATTTAGTTTGGCGTCATTTTGATTAACACTCAGGCAATTTAAATTCTTTTAAGTTTGGGACTTTAGTTAGATAGGAAAAATCTTCAACAGAAAATAATTATTAGTACTAGAGTAAGCTTGAATTTGTATTACATACTTTTGGGCGCAGTGGCTCAGTAGTTAGTTGGCCGTACTATTAATCAGGTTCGATTCCCCGAAAGACATTCCGCCATCCCTCGTGAACGTCTGACAAACATCAGATATTATTTGTATCTCATATTTTGTGAAGGTTTAGCCGAAGGCTAGTGCTTCAAATTAAGCCAAATTCTAACTTATTTTACGTTTTAATAAAAAAAAATAATGAAAATAATAAATTTGTGAAGGTGGTTTACATTTAATTTATGTCTATGACAAGCACTTAACCGTGTCCATTATTAAAGATAGTCTGATCGCTAGAACTTATATTGTTAGGTGTAGGTATTTTTTTTTTTTTTTAAATACTTCTCCCGGGGAAGGCAAACCTATAACGCTTCATCAGCGCCCCGAGATGTTTGCAGATGTATGTTAGTTCTGCACTTAAATTGCTGCAAATTGTAGTCTTCTGGAAATATATCCCCAGGAAGCGACTTCCAAAGTTTGCTTGTCCTGTAACAGAAGGAGTTTTGGAAAGATGATGTCCTCGCGGTTGTCAAGTGTACTGTATGGTCATGAGCATTAGCAGCCTGTCTTGTGGGGCGCCCAAAAGTTGCATTTCGAGGGATTATGTCCTTGAGTTCCTCGGAACATCTACCATGGAAGTACCTATAGAACAAGCATAGGTCAGCGACTTGTCTTCTGTGCACCAACGGTTGCAGATTCGATGTGAGTGTAGGGTCTCCAATAAGTCGAACTGCTCGTCTCTGTATGCTGTCAAGTCGGTTAAGTGAATGTTTTGGGGCCGAGCTCCATATACTTACTTATCGGGCTCCCGACCCGTGAAGAGTCTCTGCCTGAGACACTGCAGCCATCCATCCTCTACGATCCCGGGCACGCTGCTTCCAATTGTCCAGACCAAGCGCTCTGGCATCCGCGATGGCTTGGTCTTTGAAACGGAGGTTCGGTCTTCCTTGTCTTCTCGAACCTGGGGGCTGGGATTCGAAGACCCTCTTGGCTGGAGCATTATTGTCCATTCGCTCGATATGGCCGAGCCAATGTAGTCGACGTGTTTTGGCTTTTTGGACTACATCCACATCTTGGTACAGCTCACAGAGTTCGCGGTTGTATCTTCTCCTCCATTCGCTCTCCTCGCACACAGGACCAAAAATCCGCCGAAGTATTTTTCTTTCGAAGGAGCCCAGTATCAGCTCTCCCTTCTTGCTTATCGTCCAGCACTCGGCGCCATAAAGCAGAACTGGCAGGATAAGGGTTTTGTAGAGCACACATTTCGTCCTTCGAGTTAGGAGTTTTGAACCCAGTTGTTTTGCCAAACCGAAGTAGCAACGGTTTCCTAGGGTAATTCTTCGCCGGATCTCCACTAGGATGTCATTCGTGGAGTTTACGTTTACTCCGAGGTAGGTGAACTCCTTAACTACCTCGAAGTTGTTGCTATCAATAGTGACGTTTTGTCCTAGGCGGTGGACAGATGCTTGTTTGTTTGTTGATAGCATGTACTTAGTCTTGTCCTAATTTACTTCAAGCCCAACGGATTTCGCCTGTTCTTCAATCGCCGTGTACGCTTCTATCACGGCACGCTGGGAGCGACCGATGATGTCAATATCGTCCGCATAGCCAAGCAGCTGGACGGACCTGTTGAAGATAGTGCCTTCCGTGTTGACACCTGCCCTGCGCACTATCTGCTCTAGTACGGGATTGAAGAAGTAGAAGTCGCTCCATATATGGTAGCAATATTCCAGGCCTGGTCTAACATGTGCTTTGTAGAGAAGGAGAAGTTGCTTGGGGCTAAAGTACCTTTTTGCTCTAAATAGGTAGCTCAACTTAGCGGACGCCGATCTTGCAATACATTTAAATTCTATTTTTAGGTAAGTCCAATGGTTTATAACCCGAGTCGCTAATAATACGCCTATTGTCTAAGAAATGTGGAAACAATATCTCCATATACTTGATAGGGTAAATATGCAAAATACCAACTAACAGTAGTTGAATTCACTTCAATATATTCAAGGATCTAGGAAGGTAGGTAGGAGTGGCGGTTGAGATAAACCCAAGTAGCCCTAAGTGCCATTTTGTTACCACATACTCATTTGATCTGGGGCCTGTAACATAACGCGACAAGTATAGTTGTCGGACAAGTGAATTTCGACAACTTGTAAAAAATTCTGTAACACAAAACGACAAGTCCGTGAACACTTCGACAATTGTCGCGATGAAAGATGACAAGTGGGAAATTATATAATTTCCATCTTTCTGAAACAGAACACGACAAGTGTTTTTGCCATCTTCTCCTGTTAAACACTTGTCAAAGAATGCCGACAAGTCAGGGAAATTTAAACGTGGGTAAAGCTGGATCCACCACATTCAAGTATCGCCAAACAAAGTATGTGGGATTTAGTTGCTATTTAATTGCTATTTAATTGCGGTAATTTTGATTTTTTTGCTCTTCGGGAAGTGGTAAATTCTGTGGTGGACCTAGCTTACCGGTAAAGCTGGATCCACCACATCGCCTCTTCCGAAAAAAAAAGATGAGGCATATACGGCTGATTTAATTGCTCTGGGAAAATGCAAAAATTTTTCCGATCGGACAAGCCGTTCCGCCAGAATTAACCGTTAAAGTTTTAAAACCCCAGTTCGCTACCGAACTCTTTTGTTTTTTTTGGAAAAATTAAAAAAAACGATTACCCCTTTCGAATTTTTCTGCTTTGAATATTGCGAAATAATTGTCTATGCCTAGGCTATCTTACAACTTAATCAAATAATTTGTCGCTCCTCTCTAAAAGTGTCAAACGGTGAAACAATTTTTTAAAAAGTTACTTTATACTACTTACCAAAAACCTATTACCCCGGGCGAATTTCTCCACTTTAAATATCCCAAAATAATCTTGTATTCATTGGCTACAAAGCCTCTTACTCAAATAATTTGTCGCTCTTCGATAAGTGTGTCAAAAAGTCAAAATACCATTTAGTACCAAAATGGGCACTTTTGACATTTTTTATGCAAATTTACAGAAAAACCCATAAAAATCAAATACGCAGATCGAATTTGTCCATTCCAAAAATAACAAAAGAACCGTCTATTCATTGGCTATTATCCCCCATCTTCAAATAATTTGTCGCTCTTCGATAAGTTTGTCAAAATTGAAAATTTCGTCACAGTATCATAAATGGTACTATGCACATTTTATATGGAAATTTACCAAAAGAACCCCAAAAAGTCATATACCCAGATCGAATTTGTCCATTCCAAATATGACAAAAGAACCGTCTATTCATTGGCTATTATCTCCCATCTTCAAATAATTTGTCGCTCTTCGATAAGTTTGTCAAAATTGAAAATTTCGTCATAGTATCATAAATGGTACTATGCACATTTTATATGGAAATTTACCAAAAAAACCCCAAAAAGTCATATACCCAGATCTAATTTGTCCATTTCAAATATGACAAAAGAACCGTCTATTCATTGGCTATTATCCCCCATCTTCAAATAATTTGTCGCTCTTCGATAAGTTTGTCAAAATTGAAAATTTCGTCATAGTATCATAAATGGTACTATGCACATTTTATATGGAAATTTACCAAAAAAACCCCAAAAAGTCATATACCCAGATCGAATTTGTCCATTCCAAATATGACAAAAGAACCGTCTATTCATTGGCTATTATCCCCCATCTTCAAATAATTTGTCGCTCTTCGATAAGTTTGCCAAAATTGAAAATTTCGTCACAGTATCATAAATGGTACTATGCACATTTTATATGGAAATTTACCAAAAAAACCCCAAAAAGTCATATACCCAGATCGAATTTGTCCATTCCAAATATGACAAAAGAACCGTCTATTCATTGGCTATTATCTCCCATCTTCAAATAATTTGTCGCTCTTCGATAAGTTTGTCAAAATTGAAAATTTCGTCATAGTATCATAAATGGTACTATGCACATTTTATATGGAAATTTACCAAAAAAACCCCAAAAAGTCATATACCCAGATCTAATTTGTCCATTTCAAATATGACAAAAGAACCGTCTATTCATTGGCTATTATCCCCCATCTTCAAATAATTTGTCGCTCTTCGATAAGTTTGTCAAAATTGAAAATTTCGTCATAGTATCATAAATGGTACTATGCACATTTTATATGGAAATTTACCAAAAAAACCCCAAAAAGTCATATACCCAGATCGAATTTGTCCATTCCAAAAATCACAAAAGAACCGTCTATTCATTGGCTATCAAACCCCATCTTCAAATAATTTGTCGCTCTTCGATATATTTGCCAAAACGTTAAAAGTTATTTCTTAAGCCATAGCTGAGTGTTACCAAATTTGCTCCTGTGACACGCCCTAAGATGGGGGATAATAGCCAATGAATAGACGGTTCTTTTGTCATATTTGAAATGGACAAATTAGATCTGGGTATATGACTTTTTGGAATTGAGCCGTTCGGACTCGGCATAAAATGTAGGTCCCCTCCATTCGTCCCAAAAATAGAAACTCACACAAAACGAATGGTTGCGAGAAGCTAGGCCTTGGGTGTCACCCGCCTGTTGCGCCACCTATTTATTTTTTTTTTTTATATGACTTTTTGGGGTTTTTTGGTAAATTTCCATATAAAATGTGCATAGTACCATTTATGATACTATGACGAAATTTTCAATTTTGACAAACTTATCGAAGAGCGACAAATTATTTGAAGATGGGGGATAATAGCCAATGAATAGACGGTTCTTTTGTCATATTTGGAATGGACAAATTCGATCTGGGTATATGACTTTTTGGGGTTCTTTTGGTAAATTTCCATATAAAATGTGCATAGTACCATTTATGATACTATGACGAAATTTTCAATTTTGACAAACTTATCGAAGAGCGACAAATTATTTGAAGATGGGGGATAATAGCCAATGAATAGACGGTTCTTTTGTCATATTTGGAATGGACAAATTCGATCTGGGTATATGACATTTTGGGGTTTTTTTGGTAAATTTCCATATAAAATGTGCATAGTACCATTTATGATACTATGACGAAATTTTCAATTTTGACAAACTTATCGAAGAGCGACAAATTATTTGAAGATGGGGGATAATAGCCAATGAATAGACGGTTCTTTTGTCATATTTGGAATGGACAAATTCGATCTGGGTATATGACTTTTTGGGGTTCTTTTGGTAAATTTCCATATAAAATGTGCATAGTACCATTTATGATACTGTGACGAAATTTTCAATTTTGGCAAACTTATCGAAGAGCGACAAATTATTTGAAGATGGGGGATAATAGCCAATGAATAGACGGTTCTTTTGTCATATTTGGAATGGACAAATTCGATCTGCGTATATGACTTTTTGGGGTTTTTTTGGTAAATTTCCATATAAAATGTGCATAGTACCATTTATGATACTATGACGAAATTTTCAATTTTGACAAACTTATCGAAGAGCGACAAATTATTTGAAGATGGGGGATAATAGCCAATGAATAGACGGTTCTTTTGTCATATTTGAAATGGACAAATTAGATCTGGGTATATGACTTTTTGGGGTTTTTTTGGTAAATTTCCATATAAAATGTGCATAGTACCATTTATGATACTATGACGAAATTTTCAATTTTGACAAACTTATCGAAGAGCGACAAATTATTTGAAGATGGGAGATAATAGCCAATGAATAGACGGTTCTTTTGTCATATTTGGAATGGACAAATTCGATCTGGGTATATGACTTTTTGGGGTTCTTTTGGTAAATTTCCATATAAAATGTGCATAGTACCATTTATGATACTGTGACGAAATTTTCAATTTTGACAAACTTATCGAAGAGCGACAAATTATTTGAAGATGGGGGATAATAGCCAATGAATAGACGGTTCTTTTGTTATTTTTGGAATGGACAAATTCGATCTGCGTATTTGATTTTTATGGGTTTTTCTGTAAATTTGCATAAAAAATGTCAAAAGTGCCCATTTTGGTACTAAATGGTATTTTGACTTTTTGACACACTTATCGAAGAGCGACAAATTATTTGAGTAAGAGGCTTTGTAGCCAATGAATACAAGATTATTTTGGGATATTTAAAGTGGAGAAATTCGCCCGGGGTAATAGGTTTTTGGTAAGTAGTATAAAGTAACTTTTTAAAAAATTGTTTCACCGTTTGACACTTTTAGAGAGGAGCGACAAATTATTTGATTAAGTTGTAAGATAGCCTAGGCATAGACAATTATTTCGCAATATTCAAAGCAAAAAAATTCGAAAGGGGTAATCGTTTTTTTTAATTTTTCCAAAAAAAACAAAAGAGTTCAGTAGCGAACTGGGGTTTTAAAACTTTAACGGTTAATTCTGGCGGAACGGGTTGTCCGATCGGAAAATTTTTTGCATTTTCCCAGAGCAATTAAATCAGCGGTATATGCCTCATCTTTTTTTTTTCGAAAAGGCGATGTGGTGGATCCAGCTTTACCGGTAAGCTAGGTCCACCACAGAATTTACCACTTCCCGAAGAGCAAAAAAATCAAAATTACCGCAATTAAATAGCAATTAAATAGCAACTAAATCCCACATACTTTGTTTGGCGATACTCGAATGTGGTGGATCCAGCTTTACCTACGTGAAATTTAATTCTTTGGACAAGTGCAACGGTTTACGTTCTGTTACAGAAATTATTTGTACTTGTCGGACAAGAATAGTCAGACAAGTGAATTTAGACTTGTCGACTTGTCGCGTTGTGTTACAGGGCCCTGGTTGTTGTGAGTGTGTCGAAGGGGGATTTAGATCCATCCAGCCTGTGAAATTCAAAAAGGTTATAAGTTCTTTGATGCTATTCTTCGCGACTTCCTCGAGGGATGCGAAGAAGGGTTTCCCAGAGCTCGCTGTCTAGTCCTAGCTAGTGCCGGATAAGCGCGTAGGTAGTGAATGAGGGTTTATTTATCGGTTGCGTCGTTACAACTGCGACAGTGTGTATTATGTGGTGGCCTGTGGTAATCGCAGTTATTCTGGCCATATTTTTACCTGTTTTACTCAGGTGGGTTATTTTTTCCCTGTTATAATTTGGCCACATCCTTCTGGATATGCTGCAATGTGTTAGCCTCGTCCATCTGAGATTGGCTTTCGATAGGGATTCTGCGGAGATTGTTGCTTTGACTGATTCCGCAAGTGAGCAGTGGAGACTTGAACATTGCCTGGCCAGCTCGTCAGCCTGTTCGTTTCCATAAACGTTGCTACGGCCCTGTAACCCAGATCAGGGTAATATTGAACTGATCAAGCGAAGCCAACTCCTCTCGACATTCTCATACTAATTTTTAGGTTATATTGACTGATGTGATAGCCTTGATCGCAGCTTGACTGAATGAGTGAATGATATTTATTAATTAGCTTTTAAAAGCCATTTTGATTGTACAATTTATAATTTTACAATAGACTCGTTTTTAAACTATCTGTTAGATTCATTATCTTTATATACTCAATCTATTATATTTCTTCTTACATATTCAGTAATTTTTCCTTTAAATACAAACAAGTTTGATTCGTTTTTAATTTCTGATGGAAGATTATTAAATTTTTGAAGCCCAGTATAGCTGATTGTTCGTTGACCTCTATTGGTTCTCGCTCTTCGGATTCTGAAATCTCCTGCCCTCCTTAGGTTGTAAGCTGCGTTGACATTCATTGAAATATTTTCGCGTAGGTAAACTGCACACGTCCCGTTCTTTATTTTGTGAATAAAAACCATAGCGTGTACAAAAAGTTGTTGACTTACACTTAACCAGTTTAGGGTATTAAGCTTGGATATTATTGGGGTGTATCTATCCTTTTTTAACACAATCCGGATTGCCTTATTTTGTAAAACCTGAAGTCTGGTTTTTAGGTACTGGGGATAAACAAATAAAACGCTTCCAGAGTACTAAAAATGGGGTTTGATAATCACATTATACACTTTAATGGCACAGATCATAGAAATGTTTTGTCGTATTCTCCTTAGGACACCAATTTTTTTTACATAGATACTCGATATGTTCACTAAGGGTTAATTTATTATCCAGCATGATGCCAAGGTACTTCACTTTTTCAACACATTCAATTTGCACATTATCGACGAAGACATTAGAGGGTACGTTGTACAAAGAATTATTTATTACGATACACTTAGTTTTGCAAGTATTTAAGATAAGTCTGTTCATTTTTAACCACTCGTCTATAGCTTTTAAGTCACTATTTATATGGTCTATACACGTATCTATGTCACTCCCATATGTATACAAAAGACCGTCATCCGCAAAAAGTATCAGCTTTGAGTGTGCCACAACTTTCACCATATCATTCACATACAACAAAAACAGTAAAACTCCAAGAATTGTTTCTTGCGGTAATCCTATATTCACAGATATTGGGGACGATATATTTTCGTTTACTTTGGTTCGTTGACTGTCAATGAATATGTCTATCTTTTGCCTCGGAACTATGTCCGTGTGTAATTTAATTAGGCCACAGGCTTCACGGATAGCAAATATTTCCGCCTGAAACACACTGGCTGTGTCCGGGAGCCTGAAGGATTTTGAGATGCTCAGAGACTCCGATAAAACAACCGCACCTACTAGACAGTCCATTTTTGAACCGTCCGTGTAGATTATTAAGTTCGAGTCCCTGTCCGTCCTGACAGTCTAATCTTGAAGGGAATTTTCAAAGTGCTTTTTAAAAAGTATTCTGAAATGTAATCCGTTGAGGGTCGTACTAGCTCTGTGGTACCTATGAATGCCGTTCTTTGGACTCTGTTGAGCTTGGTTACGTTGTAGGCTTTTCCGAGAGTCGGCCACCAAACTACAAACTATACTCTTGTAACCACAATTCCAGCCAACAGACATCTTAAAAATTATAACGAATGTAAATGCAAATTAGGTTTCCTTCTTACCTTTTCTCTACTCAAATTATAGTACAAAAAAATCTTTAAATACTTTGTCCAAGATAAAAGAAATCAGGTCTCAAACGGAATGCTCACAATTAGCTTTAACTACCGGAGGATATTTTATTATAATAGTTCAACTGGTAGAAAAGTACAAGCATAATGAAGCATCCTCTTCCTTCAGAGGCTAAACTCTTTAAAAATCCATCCTCGTTATTTAACCCGGTAAAAAATAATGTAAAAAATATGAGATTTATGGATTGCGGCAGAAGTGGAAGAAGTGATAATTGAAGCAAAAAAAAAAACTCCTTATCCTTTGAATTTTTTCGCAGTAATTACATGCAAACTACCGGAAAAATACCATGATTTTTGAACAAGTGGTGAATAGCAATGATTTGCAGTAATTAACTCGTTCTTTGACGTATATCAACCGCTTTTATAATATTTCAAATAAACTGAATAAATTTCTATAATAGGCCAAAGTAGATTACTATTCCATTCTACTGAGTGAAGAAAAACAAAACAAATCGATTTCGATTCATTCATATTCCCTTACTCTTGTAAAAGCCTAAGGAGAAATTTGTTGTAAGAAGTTTCCTTTCTATTTATAAATTAAAAATATGATGCAAGGCAAGATTTTCTTAGAATAAATTTGACAGATAGACAATGTTTTAGGTTAAGCATTCGTCTTCATTTTTTAGGCTCAATGCACAGAAGGGACATGTTATTTTAGTAAATTCTGGGGCTCTACGAAAAATCAAGAAATTGAAAGTAAATAACTAAAGCTTTAGAGGAATGCTGAAATACGAAATTACCTTGTTGTTTCTTGGAAAACACTTTCATAGAAAATATTACAGTATAACTTGACTTGAGGGTATCTGAACTATGTAAACAAAAAACAAGTAAAAGTGTTATCATTGGTCTGGCCGATGTTTTGATACCCTCAACTGCACACAAGTCATGCAAAATGCTAAGCATGTGAGTGGGAGGCTTTGTATATAAGGTACCAGAACTATACTCAATCGATATAGCCCATTTTCAATACCAACCTGACGACGCGACTGAAAATGGACGTCCTCTGACAAAATTTCATTCGCCTGAGTTGATTACATTTGTCCGAGATGAAGCATTATTCTTTCGAGGCAGATTAGGGCAGAATCTTAGATAGTGAAGAATGATTATTTTATCTTCTTATTCATATCAGCAAGCACAAAGGCTCAGTGTTGCTGTACTGCACTAATGAGCCAGGGAAACAGACATTACATGTTATGATTTTTGTTCACACTGTGTCACTTCACATATGACAAATTTTCAAGAGTCCATACATATATTGTACAAAGCTAGGCATAGGATGCAAAGAACCTGTTAAGCCAAACATGTTTTTTTTTTTTGTTTCTCCCAAAGTCATGTCCCAAAGTCAGTCAAACCAAATACCCAAAACATTTTTTGTCTAGTCGTATGAAATAATTAACAAAATTACTTAATTTGTACAGCAAATAAATATTTTCATTTAAATAATGAATACCTCATGTTTATACATATATATTATACAAGCAAACTGCACATGCAATTTGTATAATGTATACTCTCTTACTCAGTTCCATACTTTGGGAAAAATGTTTTTGCTTTATTCTAAAATGTTTAACGTATTACGAAGCAAAGCTAAATTGAATTTTTTTAACACGTGCCAAATGAACTCGGTGTTTGTGGAGATTTGTAGTTTCCCTATGGAATAGAAAATAAAGTGAACGACTGAGTCGCATAAAACTTATTCGTTCATTGAAAGTTTACTTGAATTTGATTTTTATCCAATTACATAAAAAAATTGGATAATTGATAAAATTGGTAAAATATAGCGCATTCATTATAAATCCGAGTACATATACCTACCTGTTTTCTTAAGCTACATTTCTTTTTCTATAACGGGGAATTTTTGCAAGTCAAGCTATTTCTAAGAAGAAAATTATTAAAAACATACATTTTACCCCAACTATAAATTCTACGATGTTTGGTCAAAAAGACATAAGTCCATTTTTTGTGAAATTGAGTTGAGTATGCAGAATTATTCAGAAAAAAATCTATTCTCGTTTGGTCTTAACAGCATAAGTTTCAGCAAACCGAATCCAGAGTTATTGAGTGGTCCTAAAAACACATTAAAAGTATTTTAAACATTGTGTTTGGATAATAGAATAAATTGTTCAACTTTAAAACGCGATTATCTCAAAACTTGTATTTTGGACTTATGTCGTTTTGATCATACTCCATAGAATTTTGGTTTAAATTGTTGTGCCAAATTTCATATAAACTATAAAAAATAATTATATGCAATAAAAAATCTCTTATACGATAATATAGAAAAAAACTGAGTTCACTATTGAGTAATAACGACCATAACACATAATTTTTTTTTTTTTTTTGTAATAACTTTATGTACGTGTCGAGAAAATCTAATTTTCTTAATTCTAAGCGAAAAATTGTGAATGCAGTCATACTAATCATGTGCATATCACACTCGCAGGCGCGTGGTGGCAACAAATTTGCTACCGGGATTTTAAATAGAAAACGCGCCCTCTCCCTCATTTAAAAAAAATTCAATTTTAAAAACAATTATACCAAAATATTTTATAAACTCTAATTTGATTGCAAAATATACATACATTTTTTCAAGGCGTTGTTTGGCAAACCATTTTCAGCAATTTTTGTAAACGTGCGTGGGTCGAAACATTTAACGTTTCCATAAAAATCTTTATGTTGTGCAAAGCGATTTTCAATTGACATACCTAATTATTTTGTTGAAAATAACATTAAAGTTGGTAATCTCAAATTTTTTGAGTACATCCTTCGTTGCTCAGGCAGTACTTCTTCTATGAGAACATCGTAGTCTACTAAATACTTACTTACTTTTAATGTTTTAGTGTTTTAATCAACATTAAAATTTGTAGTATTTGCTTAAGCATCACATTAACTGGAACATAATCCAAATTAGTGGTTTGTAAATATGATTCGATGCTCGTAGTTTTCTAAAATAAGTGATGCCAAATTTAAGCTTATTGAATATTAAACAAAATACATATTTTGAAACTGGAGTAGTTATATTAATAATCATTGAAAAATTATAGCTGTCAAAACAGATTCGAATTTAAAGAGCGGATTGAGTAAACAAACCGCTTCATGTCTTATTTCACCATCAAAAGATTTTTCTTCCGATATGAATTTCAAGCCAGCAACTACGTGTAGGAAAACTGCTTTGGAATGAAGATCATTTAATGCCAGTAAAGGGTCTACATTTTCCGATGTTTCAAAATGTTCAACGATTTTCTTTAATGCATTCCTTTTGGAAGACCAGGGCGTATTGCCAATAAGGCTCAGCTTCAACTGCGGATTAGTTTTTTTCATATTCCAGCATTCTTTTAAAAGAACTACTAAAAAAAAACTCTGCTAATGAATGCAGCAAACCGAATAAGGATACAGCAGGGACCGTGCAATCAGAAATAACTAAATTAGGTACATGAGCATGGCACCAGGTGTGAATATGATTCGGAATGTACTCTTTCAAATGTGCGGAAACACCTTTGTATTGGCTGTAGTATCCTGAACAAATGACATCTGTCTGGTTCTGTAGTCTCGTATAAAGTGAGTATTATTTTATTAAATCTGACATTTTATACAGTGTACGCATACACTAAAACTCTGACAATTTATTCAGTATTTCAAGATACTACATTGGCCACTCATGTTTGCGGACCCATCGAAGCAGTCTGCCACGCACAATGTTTCAAGTCAAGGCCGCTTTGGTTTAAAGACTCTTGCAATAAATCAAAAATATGTTTACCTTGGCTTGAAATGACTCTCATTACCGAAAATCAAACGTTCAGCGACTTCATTATTTGCATTTACAAATCTTATGACAAAAATGCTGGTGCAATACGCACAACACCAACATGCGCATTGGAAGTAATCTTAGGGATCTTACCGCTAGACTTATTTATTAAGAAAACAGCGGCCCTAACAGCACTTCGTCTGCATCGAGATGCGAAATGGCACAATAGGGGTACCATCTATGGACACAGAAGGATCCTGGAGCTTGTCAAAAACGAGATTAGGGAGCTGAATATGCCTATGGATGGTATAACAAAGGTGCGTGTTATGGAAAGGAATCACAGAACTCGTATTGAGAATGGGTTACTTCCAGAAAAGAGGTATGGTGAAATCGTGATTTTCACAGACGGATCCATGATGGATGGCAGAGCGGGGGCCGGAATCTTTTCGGAAGATCTGGAACTAGCCCGTCACATTAGCCTCGGGAAACACACTTCCGTATACCAGGCTGAGATGATTGCTTTGCTGCATGCGTTGGATTACTTGCTTGAGAGTCAGGTGGAAGAAAGAAATATCCTAATAGCACTGGACAACCAGGCGGTGATTAGATGCATGGAGCGGACAACCATCACAACATCACTGGCACTGGAATGTGTATTTAAGCTCAATAAGTGTTCATCTAAAAATCAGGTAACACTGACTTGCGTCCGAGGACATATAGGGATCGACGGCAACGAAAAGGCGGACTCCCTTGCAAAACAGGGGTCAACTGAAAAGTTGCTGGGACCAGAACCATTCGCTCCAATTGGTAGAGGAATGGTAGAACAGCTGATTCACAAATGGATCACGGCAGAACACCTGAGAAGGTGGTCAACCGTGGAACAATGTAGACAAGCTAAAATGGCAATACAATGGCCGACCTGCTCCACTCAGAGAAAGGTTCTAAGCATGAGTCGAGGAACATTGAAATGGGTGGTGGCGTTAACTACAGGTCATGGTAATTTCGGGTATCATTTAAGGAAGATGGGCCTTAGAGAAGATGATACTAATAATTGGAAATTTTAGAAGATGATACTTGTAAGCTATGCCTGGAGGAATCTGAGACAGCGGCACATATATTGTGTCAATGTCCGGCTTTGGCTGGCAGAAGAATGAGGATCTTGGGAAAACATTGGGTCGAGACCCATTTGATGAAACAGATCTCATATAAACAGATGCTAGCGTTAACACTAGGAATCGAACTCAGAGAAGGACTCTGGAGAAGTCCAGAGAGTTAATAGTGGTAGGGAGACGAAAAGAGACCCAACAATGGTGGTCTGATTCGAACATCTCTCGAAAATGTATATATATGACAAAAATGCACTGATCCCAAGTACTCACGTCTGTGTTTGAATCGAATTGAATTTCGTACCGAATTTGAAATTTCGCTACCATTTCCTGTTTAATTAAATTGATTATCTTGTTTAGAAATTACTTAAAAGTGAAACAAATGAGCCACGTCCATGATGCCTGCTACTACCAATTGAAAATCTTATTGAAACGCACACATAGACAGTTTTTATAAATTCACCACAGAAAGAAGGTGGAAAATCGCAGTTGGGATAAATCCACCGCGAATTTGTCGGTTTATTTGAACTTCAGTCAATTATTTTGAAAATCTCATGAACTTCAATGGGTAACATGGAACTAATTTTAAAATAAGAAAAATTTAATCAACATTAAAATTTGTGTCAATTAAATTTTTAACTTTTACTAAAAAAAAACGCCCCGGGGAAAATTCCCGGTTTTCCGTAGGGCCACGACGCGCAAGGTCCCACTATACTATAAAATATGAATTTTGGTTATTTATACAGCGTAATGTTTTTAGTTTTAACATTTTGTTCGAAAACAATATCTATCTCTTATTTCGTACACGAGAAAGTTAAAAAGACATTTAATTAATTATGCAGACGAGTTCCGCTCGCTTGGTGGTTGAAAAACTAAATTTAATTAAAACATTGCCAAGAAAAAGTACACAAAAAACTAATGTTTTTTTTTTCCTGGGTACTTTTGTGCTCAAAGAATTCCATTTTAACACAAACACATAAAGTTAGCTTTCCAAACAGAAGCACATGCCCAATTTTTCATCTCTTTTGCCAGCTGCAATTGTTAGTATTTGCATGTGTGTTCATATATGAAAAAAAAGTATAGAAGTTTGCTTACGAAGGGGATACGAAAAGGTTTTAAGGTAAATAAAAATATATCCTGAAATAACTTCTTCTTTAGATGGCATAAAGGTAATGCTTATGAATTAGCGGAGTGGAATATGGGTACTTTGTAAAATTTGTATTCTTACTTTGAGGTTTTCTTTGACCTGGAAATTATTATTAACAACAGCAGAGTGAACTCTAAAATATTGATTATTTACGAGATTGGTATTACTATACTTCTATAGAAAAATAAAAAAAAAATGTTACGTATACGCCACCGAAATCTAGAAAGAGCAATAATAGGCGTGTTTTTTTTTGCAATCCTATATAGGCTTAGATAAACACACAAACAAAAACGCTTTACTGTGACTTGGCATCACTATGCTAGTTGACATTTGACTTTTAAGCTGTTTTTTTTTTCACAAAAAAAAAATTTGCAGAGTGAATTAGTTTTTAAAATTAAAAATGACGAGAACAAGTTAGCTGTAGGCATATTAAAATAGTTTACAAATGAGGAGAAATACATTTAGTTTCAGATGGTTTATTTATTGTTGGCAAGCTCTGCAGCAACAGCAAGTTCCAGCCGTAAGAGTGAATTGCAAGACGTATTGGGTGTGCCTGCACTTTTAACGAATGATTCAGGATGATTCAAGTTCCAGCGGCGAATCAGTGGCAGTGCACAACTGCTTACGTGCACTATAGCATTTCAGCAGTCCCAGTCTGGTCCCAGTGTTTCTTCCTAAGTCCAAATTTTGAGTTGCAATTTTTCTTGTCCATATTTTGATTTCTGATGTTTGTTTTCCTTTTTTTAGGGGAGACTGGGGAACCTTGATCTGGTGGGCTGAGCAGTTTTCAACTAGCCTCGGACACTTTTGAACGGCAGTATTTGAAATTGCTTTTGGCAGCTAATAAGCTACTACAAGCTTTGTAATTTGTTAATAAAAAAAATTAACTTAATTTTTTCAATAAAAAAAAAACAAAAACGACTTAACAGAAGCCAACTGAAATTCACAAATTACAAAGTATTTTACAAATGTCTAAAAAAAACTCTATAAAAACAAAAATGAGTTAGCTGTTCAGGAATTTGGGTGTTCTCGATGTTCCCGGAGTGTTGATGGGTGGTGGTAGCTTAGTCTTTATTTTAATGCCACTTAAAGACCACTTGTTCAAACGTGTACCGTAGCGTTTTGTTCAAACCTGCCCCAATAGGTTAAGCGACAAAAAAAAATGTGGTTTCAAATGAAGTTGTGCCTTAAAGATATATGTATTTTAAATACATAAAAAGAAAAACTCGCCACAAAATGTTTACACTCTTAAGGACCATTCACAAGAGAGCGACAAACTATTTACCTGCGAACGAATATTCGCAAGTTTTGACAGTCGGTTCACATGTTTTATTCGCTAGTTTGGGGAATGCGAATTAAATGATGTGGATTGCGCATAAGCTTGGACAATTAGGGGCAAATGTGTTTTCGTTCGCGACAAAAAGTTTGGATAATTCGAAATTTCGTTATCTAAAATGTTTATAAATTTGTTTTATTAATATTTGTTGGTGGGATAATTAATTATCTTCCTCTTGGAACAATAAAATGTGCAATTTTCTGTTTATAAATCCATAAAAAGTTGATTATTCGCATTTTATAAATTCGTTCGTTCACTTCCATGTGAATGATTCTTTACAAATAGAAAAATTAAAATATGCAATTCCACGCTTCCAAGTATTACCTACCTAAAAAGTTTAAATTTTGTTTAATATGTAATTTTAAATATTTTTTAAATGTTGTCTTATTACGAATGTTCAAATGTGCCTCAGGATTAAAGGTGCCCCAGTCTCCCCTAATAATTTTGGTTGTCAAACTAACGTCATTTATGACACAATCGATAGCACTTTCGATAGCTATTAACATTTATAGCAATCGTAGATTGGTAGCACAGTTTTTATCTGGGCTAAAGCATAAGCCCCGATGATTATCCGGGCTAACGATTCGTATGGAAAACTTGCTAAGCCTATATAGGATTGCAAAAAAAAAAACACGCCTAATATTTTTATGGAAACAATAATAAACATGCAATCAACATTTTGCCTTTCAATTCAGGTTTTTACGTCTCAAGTTCAATAGGAATGTTTTTCAAATCTTTGCTGGAAGTATGTACAACATCTGTGCGAAATTTGTTTTGTTTGATCAGTCATCTTTAAGATTTTCATTATTATTGCATCTTAGAAGGAAAACAGCTTTTCAGACCATGAGACCGCACTAACTAACTGATGTCATGATGTGTTACGAATAAGGATTATAATTCCGGGAGTTATTTTGCTACCAGTTAGTACTGAATGTTTCCTTTTCCAACTCTAACCACAACACTATAATCATGGGCAATACTTCAGACAGCCAGCGTTTTCAATTCTAACCAGAGTTGAGTAGCTATTGGCCTTCAAATTCATAGCTATCGCGAATTAATAAACATAATGTAATTTTTTCCCTGAAAAAAAAAAAAAAAAACAGCAACCCATTTGCCAAGAAAATAAAGTTGTAGGTAAACAAGGACTTTTCATTCGTTCTTAGAAGTCATTGCCCTCACATATTATAGAACATCATTCACGCAGTAATAGCTCGTCTACCAAGCGGTCAATAACCAAGCAAAGAGAATGCAATCTAATCTGTGACATTGATGAATGGGCTGTAATTTGTCTGCATACTGTCGGAAAACCACTTACAAACATGTCAAACCGGATAGACCCAGTACGTTAGACGTACGTCAGTGAAAAGTAAGTTTACACAAATTGTCAGTATGTGCATTTTCTTGAGAAATTCGAATCAGTTGAGGACAGTATATTCGGGACATATCTGTGGGATTCCAATACATATTAACTATCACAATCCAATGCGTCAGAGATACTGCTTAGCCAATGCAATGAAATCTAACTACGCTTAGACGTTGCTTACATTATGAAACACGTTATGAAATTTCACTTTTTAATTAAGTTGATATTTCATATCTATGTAAAATTTAATTTCATATCTCCGCCAATTAAATCATTTCACTGATTTATGATCCAATTAGATTGGTTGTCCTTTCCAGTCAAAACGAGAGGCCATATAGTAGCTTCGTAAACCTGGTCAGTTCACTCAATAGGAAATTATTACTTTCACGTGCTCTCATATCTTTTCAATAGTAAGTACCTACACATCTATACTCAGTAAATGTGTAAAACCCAACCATTAGAATTAAAGATTTATTGATATCCTTTCAAACAATAAACTTATTGCAACCACCTCTGGTGCAGTACCTAACCTACCCACCAGGGGTAATCGGAAAAACTTGTGTTTTCACACCTGAAATTTTCAGTCACGTCTCTTTAATACTATGTCTTTTCAGGAAGACAGCAAGGACACCTTTGTCCCGCTTCCGTGACCAGAGTAAATTATAAACTTCTTTACACATATGTGATTCATACATAGACAAAACGACCATTTGCCCAACAAATAGAGTCCACCTTTTCACATCCGGCTATTAATCTGATCCTGTAGAGAAGCGAGAAAGCAGGAAACTTTCTCAACTGTAATAAATTACAGCACGCCAAAAGTTCCGTGAATACCGGACTGGATCCAATGGATAAAGGATAATAGTTCCATTGTTGTGAAAGTTACAATTATCGCTCGTCTTTTTGCTTGACACAATTCCACTGTTTCAAATTCTTCCGGATTTTCAAAAGACTATAACTATCTAGTAGAGAGCTACTTTTCAACTATGATGGCAATTGCTGCTCTAAGTGACACTCTTCTACTTTCGCCAACACCACCATCGTGGTTATAAGGATAGATTTCTATCTTTCTGAGGTGCAATTTGCATTATACTGGAAATGTTTTTATTTTACGATGAAAAATGAAAAAAACTCTTTTGATGGGTTTTGGGATTGCGGTCTGTGGGTTGTTTGGATAATGACCGAGCAATTACGTAAAGAAGACTATCGGATAACCGCGAAGTTTTGTTGTGATCATTAAAAACTCCTCTTTACATTTAAATTGCATCTTAATTGTTTTTAACCCAGTGTTGCGGGCGTGGACTGGTTGGAGGGGTCTGACCCCCACACCATCGGACAAAATTTATAGCATGCAATATAAGAATAAAAGAAAAAAGTGCTTGAGGACGCGAACAAACTTACAATTTCATTTATCCTCTATTAAGCTACGATTACACGGCCATTTTTTCGAGTCATTTAACTGACCCTCTGACGTAAAAATCGCGTCACATAGCAGTCATTTAAATGGCGTTCCGTGTGATCGCCATTTTTGGGATACCATTTTCAGCGTCATTTAAATGACTAGGAAACTGGCGGAGCAAATATCATGAATTTTGTGCCATTTAAATGGCGGAAAAAAATGGCCGTGTGATCGCTCTTCAATGACGCCTAGGACAAATGACTAAACTTTTTGGCTGTTGCGCCATTTAAATGTCAGCCTCCAAAAAATGGCAAGGCTCGAAATTCATGCTATGCCAGTTTTCTACGCAAATGGTATCTGTGCTGATATCATTTGGAGTTTTGACTCGAGGCGAAACGTGTAGATTAGATTAGATTAGATATTAAGTCGGGAGAGCCTTTATTGGGCTCTGGCACTGCGGCCTCTCTAAAGGGCCATATTGTGCCTTCCCTGGTAGGTTCCTAGAGCAATCTTTTTACTCCGGAGACAGTCAGGAAGAAAAGTATGTATCTTCTCTGGGGGTATTCCAGCAAGATTTGCTGAGTTAACGAGTTCTTCGCCAAGGACATTCTTTCTAAGGCAAAAGAGAGCCGGACATTCCGTGAGAATATGAAGAGAGGTTTCGTCGCTCACCAGACATAGTCTACATTGTGGGGAATATGGACGATTATTTGCCTAGGCTGACTGAAAAGTTCGCTTGAGGCGATTGTCCATAAATGCCAGATCCAGTCCCTGTATCCATCTTGGACCCGTCTGTATACCAGACTCTTACCTTGGAGGGATGATGATAGAGAGGTTTTTTGGAAGCCATATTATATTATTATATTAGGGAAAGGTGACCTCCGGTGGCAGAAATGGGGGGTCGATGATTTACGAATGGAATAGAGGATGGATACTCAGTCTTACTTCCATTTGAATGTGTACTTTGTGGAAAAAATAGGGTATTCTGAAAATCCGACGGAACGTAAGTGAGAAGAAAGGCCAAGACAATGTTAAATATGCAATGTTTATTAGGTACTTCTTTTACCGATTATAAATTGTGACTGACTTGAAATTATAAAGTAAGTTACTCTATTAAGTTAATCAATTACAATTAGGTGATAGGAAGTAAGAGAAATTATGAAGAGAAATTATATAAAGAGAGATAATGAATATGTATTAGTATTACTATATAATTTTTAACATCCTCCGGCCGGCGGAGAAGAAGAAAGCTCCAGTGGGTATAATAATTGGACTGGCCTTCGGGTTCGAGTTCCATCCGAATAGCGTATTTCGCAAGCTCGGACTTTGCCATCACGACCAGCGAATGTGTTTTCTATGGCAGCCAACCTCCAGTTAACCCTTGGCTTACCAGCATCGAAAACGAGGACGACATCATTCCTTTTCAGTTGTAGTGAGAAACTGCATTTGTTATGATGAAACGATCGTAAAAGTTGCATATACTCAGTACGCCAACGCTTTTCAAGCATACAAATATATTTCATTCGCTGCTTCCAAAGATGTTGTATTTCATGTGACCCAGATTCCACATTACGAACTGCTGATCCACCATGACCCAATAGAAAGTGAGCAGGAGTCAATGGAGTACAATCTAACGGATTACTGCTCATGTATGTGAGAGGGCGAGCATTTACCACACCTTCAGCCTCGACGATTACGGTTCTTAGTTGCTCGAAAGAAAGCTTCGCCTTGCCGATGACCATCTTGAGGACGTTTTTGATTGTGCGTATGAGGCGCTCCCAGAATCCGCCCCACCACGGAGCTCGTTCCACAATGAACCTCCACTTGACGCGCTTATTGGACAAAAACCCTTGAACCGATTCATCCTCGAAAATGTGATTCACAGCACCTAACTCCAAAGCTGCCCGCCGAAAGGTTCGAGCGTTATCGGAATATATGACCGATGGAGTACCCCGCCGAGCCATGAAACGTCTAAATCCCATTAAGCAGCTTTCTGTTGTTAAACTTCTTACCATCTCCAAGTGTACAGCACGGATGGCAGCACACGTAAAAACCATCAGATATGTTTTACTCATCTCCTCTTTCGAGTTATCGAAGCAGTAGAGAGGACCAGCGAAGTCGACGCCAACGTTGGCGAAAGGCCTTGATAGCGTTAGCCTTTCGATTGGAAGTGGTCCAAATGGTTGTGAAGCCGGCTTTCCCCATAGTTTCCGACAGCTGGAGCACTGTAGTTGCAATCTTTTAATCAACTGGCGTCCTTTAGGAATCCAGAATCGAGATCTTATCTGCGATAAAACCATGTTGACTCCCCCATGTGTAGTTCGTTCGTGGTAGTCCTTTACTATAAGTTCAGTGACGTAGGAATTTTTTGGCAAAATTATGGGGTGCTTGAAATCCATAGGTTCGTCTAAGCACTCAAGGCGACCACCCAGTCTCAGAACGCCATTGACGTCCAGAAATGGAAACAATTGTGCAATCTTTGACCCATCAGGTACCGATTTTTTCTTCTGTAAGAAACAAATTTCGTTAGAGTATTTATCAAATTGAATGTACCTGAACCAATAGGATTCAGCGAGGTCAAGCTCCTCAGCGGTCAAATGAAAAGAGAATGCCCTTTCCCTTGTTTTACGGCACGAGTCCCAGAAGCGCAACATGTAGGCTGTAACTCGTAACAAACGCTTCCAAGTGCTGAAGTTTTCATAGCGAAGAAGCGGCTGAAGTGGTTTGCTCACAGTAACAGAAGTCGGTGTTAGTAGAGCCAACGGAGTTGAGTTTTCCAGAACTGTTTTGATGCCATCAGAGTTATAGTTTTCAGAATCGTTGAGCCAGGCTGGTCCATTAGTCCACAACGAAGAAGTTCGAAGATTCTCGGCAGTTATACCTCGTGTAAGGAGATCCGCAGGGTTCTCCTTCCCGGAACAGTGCTTCCAGTCCTGAGCTGATGTGTGAAGACGTATTTCGGTGACTCGGCTTTGTACATAAGGTTTCCACCGATCGACTTCTCCTTGTATCCAATTAAGATTGATTTTTGAATCTGTCCACATATAAAATTTCCGAACAGACAGTTTCAAAGATCGGCTCAAGTAAGAACGCAATCGCGCTGCTATCAATGCAGCAGTTAACTCCAGCTTTGGCAATGTAAGCTCCTTCGTCCCATCCGACTTCAGCGGAGCTACTCGGCTTTTCGCGCACAGGAATGAAACGCTGCTTTCACCTATTGCATTAGTGCTCTTGATGTAAGCCACGGCACCATAAGCTTTCATGCTGGCATCGGCGAATATGTGGATGTCCACCATACTTTTAGAACCAAAAGCCAACGCCGATCGCGGGATGGCTATCTCTTTTAACAGCAGCAGACTTCTTGCACAATCTTCCCATTCAGCCATTAAGTCCGATGGTAAAACTTCGTCCCATAACAGTTTCCTTTTCCATATCGATTGAAACAGAATCTTGATCTTTATAACAACTGGACTAAGCATTCCCAATGGATCAAAAATTCTAGCTATAGTTTGTAGTACATAACGCTTAGTTCCTCTTGCTAAATTTGAAGCGAGCAAGCTTTCCACAGACCGTAGCGGCACAGAGATTTCGTCACTAGAAACGTACCACGTTAGTCCCAAAACCTTCTGTATAACTGGGGCATCAGCTGAATTAAGATCTTCACGAATTTTAAACGAGTTGGAGTTCCACTTCCTCAGGTTCATGCTGGCGTTGTTCATTATAATGATAGCTTCCTTGCTGATCAGCTTCGCTTCCTCCTCAGTATCAGCACTTATAGCCAGATCGTCCATATAAAAGGATTCCTGCAGCACCTTGCATGTTCTGGGGAAACGAATCTTTTCTTCAGCTAAATGCAGGCGGATCGTCCCAGTCAAAAGAAATGGACTGGAGTTGACCCCAAACGTGACCCTGGTCATCCTGTAGTCCTTGTATTCCGGTTTCTGGTCCGGTGATGTTTGCGAAGCATACCAAACAAAACGGTGGCTGTCACGGTCGTTCACATTCAGCGAAATTTGCAGAAAGGCCTTTTCCACATCCGCTACTATCCCAATGCTTCCGAGACGAAAGTTTAGCAGCACTCGTAGAACCTCTGGTAGCAAGTTTGCACCCACATGCAGCAAATCGTTGAGTGGCGGAAAGACTTCATTACCTGCAGAGGCATCGAACACAATCCTCATCTTGGTTGTTGTACTTTCTTCCTTGTACACAGGACGGTGTGGAAGATAGAAAACCCGCTCCAATGTTTTCTTATCGCCAGAAGGAACTACTTCAGCAATACCATCTGCAACCATCAGTCGAATAGCGGCATCGTATTCTTTAAACTTGTCTGGAATCCTCTTTAATCGCCTCGTTAGCGAATCGAGTCGTCTTAGAGCTTCGTTCCTGTTGTTTTTTATCAGAACGTCTGGATTCTTCCACGGTAGTGATGCTTCATAGCGCGAACCTTTTCTGCTGATGCATTTCGCGATTAGATTTTCTGCTAGTTGGTGGTTTTCAGCATCTTCACTTTGGATTCCAATTGCTTCCAAGGACCAAAATGACGTAAGATCGTTGTCGCACAGGGCAGGTAGGAGTAAACTCGTGCTAAATAGAGATGAAGAAGAGCATAAGTGAATGTTCGAAACAAGACTCTTACCGACAGAAGTATGTGCTCCCTGTAGTGTCCAGCCAAAGATAGTTTCGACAGCTCTTAACGTCGGGCTAATGCGGCGTTGTTTACCGGTCACTGCCATCCAGTAGTAGTCAGACCCAATTAAAATGCTTAGTCCATCCTCTGCAGCGATCGAAACATGATTTGAATCTGCAAGACATAGGCCTTTGAGCGATGGGCATGAACTGTCAGGCACTTGCAGAACGTCAATACAGATTTCTGGCACAACAACTGCTTCAATTTCTACCAGCTTGTTATTGTACTGGCTAATTAATTCGATTTTCACCTTTTGTAATTTTTGGGGTGGAGATTTTTCCTTAGATCCAAAGGGGATCACGGAAATGTTTATTACACCAGAGGGAACAAGATTTAATTTCCGAACCAAGCTTTCGCGAATGAATGAATGTTGACTGCCGCCGTCGATAATAAAGCGAATTAGTAATTGTTTTTCCCTGCCCGGAGCTACGGCAATGCCCCGAGCTGTCTTTAAAAAGACCATTGAATTTTCTAAAACTGAATTACACGCACATAAGTTTAATGCATTTTCCGTTTCATTTTCTTCTGTTTCAGCGACCGCTGGCACAATAAGGGTATTTGTTTTTGCAAATGATGGATCACACATTGATGTAAAGTGCTTGCCATTGCATTTCTTACACGAAATAAACTTCGCACTACGACATTTTTTGGAAGAGTGACCACGCTTAGCACAACGAAAACACCGATTACCTTTGCGCAGTATGTCTCTTTTTTCCGCGAGTGACAGCTCACTATCGCACTCTTTTGTAGCATGTTTGTCTGAGTTACAGAATAAGCATTCGTCTTTGTCGCTTAAAGAAACCAAGCTAGCAGCAGTATTGGTGGTTGAAAATGAAGTAGATGGTTTGACAGTTGTCGCGACAGAGAAAACTCGACTTTTTTCTAATGACTCCACTTCCCGCTTTAGAAAACGCATTAGACCTTGGACTTGCTTGTCTCCGATATGTGAAAGAGTAGACGTACTTCCCGAGTCTGAATTTCTGGTATCTTCAACGTCGCTGTCTCTTTCGGTCAGGCGGTGATAATCGACTCGAAGATCCACTGGCAAGCACCGTAGCAATATGGACTTGAGCATGACATAATATTGGTGCGAGGGAATTTGCAATGCTGTTAAAGAGCGACTGCAAGCTGTTATACAATTATACAAATTCCGTAAGCCCACGACGTCTGTTTTCAAATGTATTGGGCGAAGAGAGATTAGCTGCTCCATGTGTTTGTCCACTAGACGTTCGGTGTCTCCAAATTGCTCCTGTAGAAGTGAGACAGCTGCATCGTAGCACATCTCTGAAGCTGTAAAGCCAGCAATTACTTTTTTTGCATTACCAACTAACACGGACTCAAGGTAGCTGAATTTGTCAGACGATGTTAAATTGTTGTTTTCATGCACAGCGGTACGAAACTGTTCCCAAAACGGCAGCCATTCTTGGAAATTGCCGTCAAATTTTTTCAACTGCAATTTGGGAAGCTTTAATGCGGCAGACGTCGACGATGTGTTGGAGTCGAATTTTTCAGTAACTGGAGTCTGACTTCTTCGAATTTTATTTAGACGCGAGTTAAGTTTTGCAAGCATACCTATAGCGGAATCTTGGTAGTCCGCAATTTTTTCCAGTTCTTTATCAAGATCAGCACCGTCCACTTTAATGAGATTTTTGACAAGCACTTCTTTATTCGTTGTCATTAGGCTTTCATGTGCTGCGGTCAATCGTTGAATGTAGGAAAAAAGCTCTTCTTCTATTTCATCGTACTTATTTGGGTCACTTAATTGGGATTCATCCGCGCTAAGAAACTCCGACGCCGCTTTTACGATTTTAGTGACTTGCCCCCTGTAGGCCGACCGCGCTGAAAGCTCCATTAAAACGTTTAAATTTTTTTTTCGCGCCCGCGAGTACGAATTTTAAGAGCCACTAATTAAATGTTGTACGTGCTTTAAGATTTGTATTTAGATGTCTTTGTTCGCCTTTCTCCCGGGTTTCGGCACCATGTGGAAAAAATAGGGTATTCTGAAAATCCGACGGAACGTAAGTGAGAAGAAAGGCCAAGACAATGTTAAATATGCAATGTTTATTAGGTACTTCTTTTACCGATGATAAATTGTGACTGACTTGAAATTATAAAGTAAGTTACTCTATTAAGTTAATCAATTACAATTAGGTGATAGGAAGTAAGAGAAATTATGAAGAGAAATTATATAAAGAGAGATAATGAATATGTATTAGTATTACTATATAATTTTTAACATACTTGAATAGGTAATAGGCTAATATGCCTAGGATGACATTTAGTGCAGTGGTCGGGGTAGGTTTACTCTTCGGGTCAAGGCGGAGGGCGACCGTAACAGTCTGCCCCCTGTCTAATACTCCGCTTTCGTCGCGTTGGCTCGTAATCAAGATCGTCTTTTTCCAGCACACACGCTGGTAAATACGCCGTCTCTGCAATTTCCACCATCATCCCAAAAGTTCTTTTTGACATTTTTTATTTATGATAATAATTTTTTTTCCTATTTAATTTAATTAAAAATTTCGCACGTATGCGTCGTGGGCCGTGGCCGAGAGAAAAACTCTAAATGACTGTAGCTATATTTTTCTCATAGGTCATTGCCGTCTGATCACAAAACAATTAACTGACGCGAAATCGAAATAATAGGAAAGGTGCCATTTGCCATTTTGATGAGGCAAGTCAGTACCGTGTGATCGCCATTTTTCGCTCGTCATTTAAATGGCATCCCAACGAAAAATTCTAAATGACTCGCAGTGTCCGTCATTTGATTTTGGGACAAAACTGACGATGATAGTCATTTCGTGTGATCGCCATTTTTTCAATGACGAATCGTAGCTTCAATGTCGCTCTAATGCGACAGTTTTTCCTGACGTCACAGCGCCAGTTAAATGACTCGAAAAAATGGCCGTGTAATCGTAGCTTTAGGATAGTTAAACATTTAGAAATAACAGGTTCAACGAATTATTATACTTAATATTAGAGGATAAAAAAATAAGTACATATATTGGATGCAACTTTGGCTGCTCTTAAGTTTTACTTTCTCATATAAAGTTTCTTTTTTTTTCATGCATACTTTTTTTAACTTTCTCGTATTGATAACTTAGTTTTTTCATACAAAACTAAGAGCTTCAAATAATAATTCGTTCTGATATCGCAATTGTAGAAGAATTCAAGAAAATGGTTCCATTCTTTATTGAGCTTAAGCGAGTTTCATCCTAAATTACTTGATGGATTTTATAATGTATCCGGACTGGTTTTCTCAGGATTGCATGAGGTAGGGCAGTAAAGAGAGCCTGAAGTGTAATTTGGGTTGCGGGGGGTACAAACTTCTATGTGCCTTCAATCAGTAGTTGTAACCTTAGGTAATAGTTGAAATGGCCAGGCGTGGGGAAAACTAAAACTAATTGTTTTGAGAGAACATCTTAACCTACATAATAGACAGCTTAGGTTAGGTTAGGTTAACGGGTTGGTGAAGCTGAGTAGCCTCCTCTTCACCCCACTTAGGTCCTTGTGGACCCATTGTGATACCCTTCGAAGGGGTTAGCCGTGTTGTACTGGCTTTATTTCATCCTTCCCATGGTTACTCGACTTTGTCCAACCATCTCGGTGCCCTCAGAAACCTGTAAAGATTGGATATTGAGACGTTAGAGAGTACTTGGATATCCTGGAAGCAGTAACTTCCAAGTGTTCTATTCCTCAAGTGACAGAGACTCGGGCAGTGACAGAGAAAGTGAGGGGTATCCTCGTGGGCCTCTTCATCACCGCAGCCTCTACAAATGTCGTCGTTCTTGAGATTTAGATTCATTGTGTGACTTCTTAGAAGGTTGTGACCAGTGAGGGCGCCAACAATCTTAGACAGCGATACTCTATCGTATCGCAGAAGTTTGTTGGTCCTGCTTTTGTTGTATTCTGGCCACATCTTCCGTGATACGTCACAGGTGTTTAGTGTTTTCCACCTGATGTTGGCTTTTATTCGGATCTTGTATTCCACTCGTTCTCTGAGATAACAGACAGCTTAATAGTCCAGTCCTTTTAGCGATCAACTTCGGAATGAGAGATAATACGCTGAATTTTTGTATAAACTTTAATTTTGGCTTTCTAAATGTTATCCCAAAAGAAGAAAGAGACTTCAGAAATTCCATTCAATTTCGTTGTTTGTTGGAATTCTTTATATTTCCCCTTTCCCATTTGGAACGTTTGGGTCGTGCCACGCCCAAACAGTAAGAGAGGGCCAAATTTTTTTAGCGAATTTGAGCTCAGTGCATTAAAATCAATCGGATTAAATAAAAAAAACCTGCCCATTTTTTTCGAAAGGGCTGTAGAGTAAGATCTACGACGTATGATTGAGCGTTGCGCGCTCACCGCCCTCTATCTTAAAAACGGTTGAGCGCATGAAAAAATGTTTAGAATGAAATTTGTTGCAAATTTTATGCTCTACAATTTTGTAGTAGATGTTAACATTATTGGAGTAAAAGAAACTGAGTTAATTGCGAAAAACAGATTTTGTTGACCTTTGACCTTAAATAACCTACGACGCAGACACGAGATTTTATTAGACTTTTGAGACAACTTTTAGAACGCCATTGATTTTGTTGCAATGGCTGGCAAAAACGTGTAAGTAAACATATTTATCTGTAGAAAAATACACTTTTTTTCAAATTATCAATTTGAAAATGTTTATTACAATGAAATAAATATGTTCGTTTTGCATAAATTAGTAACGAACAAATTTTATGTACCATTTCATGTAATGCCCCATTATTGGGGCGGTGAGCACGGTAGTGCCCATTGAATTCAATTTTTTTGTTCGTATTTTTTTATTGTTTTTTTTTTTTATGATTGTTGTTTTAGAATAACAGTGGCTGAAATCCTAGACATCTTGGAAACAGAAGACGATATAATAGAAGGTACCATTTACACACTCCCACCCAATAACCATCTGATGAGTGATGAGGACAGCGATGGTGAAGATGCTCTAGAAGGAGATATAAATAGGCTAACTGGCAATCAGCTTAGGGCTGGAGGTGAGCTTCAGTGTATTAGGAAGTCAGCGCAAGGCTTGCGATCAGAAATAATCGGACAGGGTAATGGCGAAAGCGACGACAGTAGCGAGGAAGACGTTCCGCTCTCTAAGATTGTAGAAAGTTCCCAGGCAACACTGAAGAAGAAAAAAACTGTACCGGTAAGGGAATGGAAAGAGGAAGATATTGCAGGCGATAGAAGAGGGGAATGGACAGCGTCTGACTTTTTGAGCATGGATAGGTCCCCCGTTGAATGGTTTGAATTGTTCTACGACGATGAAATAATAGACCTATTCATCGAAAATTCAAAAAAGTATGCAGTTTTCCACGGTAATAGCCAGTTCGATATTTCAAGGGAGGATGTGCGTCTGGTATTCGGCATATTGCTATTGAGTGGCTATTGTGTGTATGCTAGAAATCGAATGTATTGGGATACTGGCTCTGACACGTTTCATCCGGGTGTTGCTAATTCCATATCCAGATCGCGATTTGAACAAATTTTGCGATATTTTCATGTGTGTGACAATGGAGCACTTGATGCCAGTGATAAATTTACAAAGGTGCGACCCTTATGGCAGCAACTAAATAAAAAATGGATGAAGTATTCACCCAACTATGAAGAAGTGAGCATAGATGAGTCTATGATTCCATATTATGGCCACCATGGCACAAAACAGCACTTGCATGGTAAACCAATTCGGTTTGGTTTTAAGTGCTGGAGTATGGCTACGCGACTTGGGTATCTTCTCCAAGCTGAACCATACCAAGGTGCAAGTACCGGCAATACGATTCCTGATTTGGGAGTTGGAGGATCAGTAATGATGAACTTAGTCTCAAAGTTGCCAGAAAATATTCGTGCTTATGTTTACATTGACAATTTTTTTACCTCAATTCGTCTGCTAACTGCTTTGAAAGTCGCTAATCATCAAGCCACCGGAACAATTCGAGCTAACCGCGTTGAAAATGCTCCATTACAATCGTTGTTAGTAATGAAAAAAGAACCGCGAGGTAGTTACCACCAAATTACTGATACAAATTCAAATATCACCTTAGTGCGGTACAACGACAACAATGTAGTCACAGTAGCATCTACTTGTGAAGGTGTTGCACCTTTGGGATCCGCACAGCGTTGGTCAAGCAAAGAAAAAAAGCGAGTGACAATCCAGCAACCAGCATGTATCCTTCAATACAATCGATTTATGGGAGGAGTAGATCGTCTGGATCAAAACATTGGATGCTACCGTATAAGCATAAATAAAAAAAAATGGTACTGGCAGCTATTGATGTGGCCTCTCAATGCATCAACGAATAATGCTTTCCAGCTGTACAGACTTTCTCCTTCAGGACAAGCTAAGGGCCATTTGGATTATTTAGGATTCATCCGCGCAATAGTTACTTCATACATTGGTAGATACTCAGCCTCAAGATCCACTGGTCGCCCCATGAAAGTTACGAAACGGCGCAGAGTTCCACAAGAAGTCAGATTGGATGGCAAAGGGCACCTAATCATATCGCATTCTACACAGATCCGATGTGCAGAGTGTCATAAAAATACAACTAAAAAGTGCCGCAAATGCGATGTTGGTTGTCATGCTAACTGTTTTGAAGCTTTTCATTCATAACTATTCATTGTAATATTAAAATTCTTTAAATAAAATAATATTTCTTCAAATAAATAAAAATATATACCTATTCAAAAAATGTTGGTACCCTATTGTGCTTAGTGCCCCATTTTTGGGGCGGTCCTTATTTTCCATATTCTTAATTTTTTCCTTCAGTTTCTTGCTGAAACCTTTTCAGTTAGTCCTCCAGAGTGCGAAAATACAAAAAAAAAGTTTAATAACGCGGAAAAATAAACTTGGGCACATACAAATAGGGAAACCACATTTGAAAAAATTAAAAGAAAATCCAAAACGAATGCATTCAAATTCTCAATATTTTGCGAATTAGTATTAGGCCCGAAACACATTTATATGCGTGCATTCATATTGAAATATGTGTATTTCATTTTTTGCGACTAAGTAGTCGCGCGGTTGAAATCGCATGTGTTTAGTAGTAATAATAAAGGGTCATTAATTTTTCGGTTTCGCTAAATAAAACACACACAGCATTACATTTTTCATAAAAATGTTATTTCATTATAAAGTTTTAACTTTGTCGCCATTAAGTGCGAAAAACAAAATCATTCAAAGGGCCGGCTCGGGGAGATTTGCAGCATGCGATTCTTTTGAGGTAATTTTTAACCACCTTTTCGCACATTTCGGGCGGTATATCGGCCATAATTTAAGTAATGTTGGTTTTTAATACGTCTAGGGTTCGGGGATTATTCGCGTAAACACGGACTTTGGCGTAACCCCACAAAAAAAAATCTAACGATGTCAAATCGAATTATGTAGGTGGCCAATTGACGTCGCCAAAACGTGAAATGACGCTACCAGGAAACATCTCACGAAATAAACCCATAATTGGTCATGTTGTGTGGCTTGTTGCCCCGTCTTGTTGGAACCACATATCGTCCAAGTCATGATGTTCAATCGCCAGTAAAAAAAAACGGTCGACCATATCGCTCCAAATTGAGTATAACCGTCTGCCCATTGGCATTTTCGAAGAAATACGAACCAAAGATACTTACCTTTTGGCCAAAAAGCACATCAAAGAGTCACTTAGTCTGGATGCAACCGCACCTCTTCGATCACATGTGGGTTTTCTGAGCCGCATATGTGGCAATTGTGTTTGTTTACACATCCATCGAGTGAAAAATGTGTCTCATCACTGAAGAAAGTGTTGTTGAAAAAATCGGTGTTTATTGTCTGTTGTTCCAACACCCAGGAAGCTTATCTACGGCCGGCGCGGGCGTTGTGAATGGCCAGCAGGCTCCAATTGTTGCGTAATGCGAACTTTATAACGATGGAGATGCAAATCTCAATTGAAAATACTACATAGTGAGGTGTACGACACATTCAATTGCTGCGAACGTCGGGAAATCAATAAATTCGGATCATCAGCAACACTTGTACTTGCAGCAGCAATATTTTCGACTGAGCGTGCATTACGATGATGCTCAGACCAGTGCTGTCAGTCTAGCGCTTTCGGCGCTAGATCTGGTGCTTTTTTAATGTATTCAGCGCGCATTAAAAAGTTTTAGCTCTTGGCGGAATTTTTAGCGCTTTTTGTTTAAATAACTTTTATATGGAAGTCCACTCGGAAATATTAGTATGTACTAAACTTTACCATGACATTGCCCTACAGTTCATGTGAATTCCCGTTTTTTGGATATCTCTTTCTTATTTATTACTACTGCATCTGCTCAGTGACAGTACCTATATCTACGCATCAGATTCAAATTAAATTGCTTCAAAGATTGTTTTTATTAGAATGACATTATGGAAGTGACATCACAGAAAAAAAGTTTAAGCAACACTACAAAATTACAAATTTAAAAAATCTAATTGGAATTGGCACAGCCAATGCTTCTGTTATTGAGCAGAAGCTCATAAAATTTTAAGAGAAAAGTACAATCTACCGAATCACATACATCCGTATCCGTACAAACTATACCCAGAATTTAAAATTGCTTAAAAGTTCAATGTGCCTTTCGGCCTCTATAATTACCTATGTTTGAAAATAGAGATATGTCTGCAAAAATGTATCAATCTGATTTTCGAAATCCAAGTTTTGCTGTGTTTTTGTAATTAAAAAGTATTATGTTCCTATACTCTGTTGATAAAAATAAAATCTAGCGCAATTTAGCGCTTTTTGTGAATTGTTTTATCTCCGAGTGGTTGAAGCAACCTAGCAGCATTGGCTCAGGCCTTACGACATCAGTAAAGCTTCCACTTTCTTCAAATTGTTTCACAATTTTACCGATTGCTTGCGCAGTCGATCGATTATGACGACCATAATCATCGCGTGATGCGCGAAAAGTGCCTACGTTTGAATTACCACTTTTGTAGTATCTTTTAATAATTTTAACGCGTTGTTCGATTGTTAAGCAATTCATTATTGTAAATGGCAAACATTCAACTACTAATCATTGGTACTATACATGGACTGCTAGCAGCCAATTTTTCGTTGAAGCAAACATAAGCACTAGCTCTGTTGGTTCACGGCGGAGAAACGAAAACATTCAAATGTCATCGAGCAATTCGTGTGATTTTGTTTCAGTGTGCCATCTGTTATAAAACGTTTGAAATAATTTGAATAAGTCGATATATATGCGCAGTTGCAATGTTTCTACAATGGATGACACTGTGTTCTATGTAAAAAATAGCAATTTCGAGCAGAGGTCCAAACCTCTTTCCTACTTCAGCCGCACTGAACCAAAAGAGCTAGTGCTTATGTTTGCTTCATTTTTCCTCGCAGGTTTGTATGAAACTGACATTTCACTAGCAGAGCAGTCCATGTATAGAATGTCAATGCAACTAATATTATAATACTTCAAATGACAGCTCAAAGTTTAACAGGCTTCAAATTCAAGCGCTAGCAACTTGAAACCACGAAATGAATGAACATATATCATCCATACAGAAACGAATAGAACACCATACATTTGTTACATTACAATTTATACCGCACTCGAAAGATACATTTTACATTTGAATCAGTATAAAATAATCCCTATAGCTATCTTATTTGCCTGGTAATTACATTTTCCATATTATGCACTCATTTTGTATACTGCAATCGAGATTGTATGTACACAGTCAAATACGTGTGTTTTCTAATTTCCTGTCTATTATAATTAAAGCAACAGTCAACGATGGAGTCGACGTATTAACTGAATTATCAACAACCAGGGTAGTTGCCCTGCTTTCTTGATGATGCGATGACATTCAAACAGAACATGTACCTGTACTATATGCAATGCATATGCATAGGTGCCATCCTCGAAATGGTTTCCTATCATCATTTAATAGGATTTCCAATTGCACTGCAATCAACTTTTCAATTAATATGGAGGGACTCTTGAAACTCGAAAGATAATTGAACATGGTAATTACAGAATATTCATTACACTCACTATACCACCTACATTTATATTGAAGCATTTAAGGAAATTCTTTTTATAATCGATAAAAGGAGCAAATCCTTTCGATCACACATTTAGTGAATTAAATAATATTCAAAAGAGTATTGGTCCTATTTATTCGTCCTCAAAACATATTCACACTGCATTATCACAAATGTGTATAAATCATGCTAATAATAATATAAATGCAAATGAAGGCAATTCCAAACCTAGTTCTCTGGCAAGGGAGAAGATTCACACTCCTTTCCATACAGTTTTCCTGTCGTTTATCATCTCAAGTAGAAGATTTATTACAAGCATAAAAAATATGCCCACTCATCGGAACGAGTTTTATATGTCGACGTTTAGAAAATACACGCGTCCACATTTGTTTTATGTAAAACGTCAGAGCCCTTATTGATTAGGGGGCTTTAACTTATTCCGCATTACAATAGCGGTATTTTACGAGTATTATTTTGGAGTATGTGTTCAATTTGCACACTATACCAATTTACATGTGACTACCAATTATTGATGTTCTATTAGATAGTTGGGTACATTCATTGACTGAAATCATCCATCAGCATCGATCGTGAAGTTAGGACATTAAGGATATGGTTTTGATATAAAGTTGTAGTTTTTTCAACCTGAATTAGCGCACAGCAATTGCATTTCATTCATATTTGTAAAGTAAATACAGCTAGGACGAGGAATTGATATCCTCTATAGACCTGTGAATGATTATTTTTTTATTATTAACTAGCTTTTACCCGTGGTTTCGCTCGCGTAGTCCTCAGGAATTGGACACAGAGATTGCTTCACAGTCAGTTAGTTGCCTCTTTTATATTTATATATCGCGCAGTAAACCTAGGAACGTACCTAAAAAGCAATTAGTATCTCTGAAAAATATGTTTATTGGATAAAAGAGTTCAAAAATTATATAATCAATATTTATTGGTGAAGCGCTGGCATCCCAATACAGATCATACTATAGCAGACTGAGCCACTATCTACGGGACAAACATATTTCTTTGCTGGCAAATACACCGATATGATGAGCACCATCTTTAGACAAAGGGGAACTCTTACCCTGCAACAAACTGCGCAACGTATGCAACCAGAAAGATCGTGACTTTTTTAGCAGTATGATCCCCTTCTTACAAAATTCCGCTTTAATATCCTTGGAGTACGTACGCTAGAGTTAAACGAAGCGATAAGCATACTCAACGGCGACAGAGGTTGGACGCATTATAAAATTTCAAATTGATACGACTAATGGTACGTGAGTTAGGAAAAGGGCCCCCTTAAAAGGGGTCACGACCAATAACTCGGGTCCCAAGCTAGATTTCCAAAATCGAAAAGTTTGTTTATCTTTATTTCTTATAATAGACTACACAAACCGAGTTTGAAGTCGATCGGATATAAAATACAAATTTTCCCATGCAAAGGCTGACTGCCCTTTTTACCCCTTTGGGTGTTGAATTTCCAAAATCGGAGAAATTGGTTATCTTTATTTCTCATAAAAAGTACAGAAACAGAGTTTGAAGAAAAATTAAAATTTTCTCATATTTGACCCCCTTTACATCTTAAGGGGTTTGAAATTTTGAAATATCCTTCAATATTCCTAGTATAAAAGGGAACCTCTCTGCAAAATTTCAGCTTTCAAGAGCAAAGGGTTTGGGCTGCGAGTTAATGAGTCCGTGAGTCGTGATCTTTATCTCTATTATATAAAACAAAGTGGAAAAAGTATGTTTCCCTCTGCCGCCCGTAATTTTCAACCGATTTTGTTGATTTTTTTTTAATGTCGGTAATTACGGTGATTGGGGGATAGGCTAAACAAATTCAAAATCGGACAAAGGGGCGTGGCACCGCCCATACAAAAAAAAAAACATTCAAAATCTTATATCTCGAAAACCACAGAATCGATTGAGATAAAACTTACAGATAATCTTAGGTATTGGCCCTAGAGTGCTTCTGTGAAGATTTGTCAAAGTTGGATGAAGGGGCGTGGCACCTCCAATACAAAAAATATTAAAACATTGTCGCCCAAAAAAAAATAAAAAAAAAAATAAAAAAGCAAGAAAAGGCCTGGCGAAGCTGGCGGGGGTTCAGCTGTTTTTAATATAAAAGAAAATTGTATTATCTGTTTGTTTATGTTTTATGAACATAAAGGGTATCTAATAATAGCCAGGGAATTTATCAAAAATAGTTCATTAAACATTATACATAATAAGACTATTTCTCAAACGAAATTTCGAGCTAAAGTTCAATATCCTGCTACTGCTAAATTTTAACAATTTTGGAAAAAGAAATCATTTCGCGCGTCTATAGTAAGTTGCCAATTTTACAAAAGGTGTTGATTGATTTTCGAAAAGATTATAATCACCTCTTCCCTTGCTCCCGAAGTGCGGGGAGGTTTTTTGTGGTTATTGAGAGTGCCTTATGGCTGACATAAAATTAAAGTTTCATTAAATTTAATTTGCTCATTTCGGTCAGAGCAACTTTGATATCGCAGAGTATACGATATACTTTTATAGATTATTACTCAAAATATTACTTTAAATTTGAGCTTAAAGGTCAATAAATTGATTCGAATTCCAATACACATCCATTCATTCCCCCATTAACCCTAAACATTGCGTTGCCAAAACTGCTGACCCAATTTTTTCAGCATCAATGAAAGCCTACCACGTGCAAATGATTTCACCCCAATTTTCTATTCGAAGGATTATATGGGGGTAGTCCACTTAAATTTAAATTTAATGATGCTCATTCACCAACTGGAAATTTGGGCAGTTTTTCTCCATCATAAAATTTCAATTTCACAAATTTCCATAAAAAAAAATATCGTGTTTCCTTGCCAACAAAAATACTCAAATTAGTATTTAGATCAAGGATACTCTTTTTTTAATTGAAATAATAAAGTGTCACAAATCACTGCTTTTAATCGTAGAAAAAATATTTCTATATGAGAGGTTGGAATATAATGTGACCGTGAAATTATTTAACGTTTATTGTGGAAAGTTCTTTGAAAGCCTTAACGCCAATTTTTAGGTAATTTGTGATAGGTACAAAGATTATTTAATTTTTGTTTTGATTTGTTGAAATGCCAATAACTGACTACCTGTTGACTCGCTGTGCCGCCCACAAATTAATGGAAGTAGTAGCTGCTCTTTTTGATAAAAAATCGATGGAAAATATAAGTGATTACCAATACTAGTGCATTTAATTTGCAAATGCAATTTTGTCTCACTTCCTTCAATTGTGCACCACAAATCACTTAAACAATTTAAAATTTCAACAAACAACGATTACATATTTTTGCGTATTGCTTCTCTTTGACAATGGGAAAGGGGAAATATAAAGAATTCCAACAAACAACGAAATTGAATAGAATTTCCGAAGTCTCTTTCTTCTTTTGTTGTTAGTTATGGGCAAGTGTTGGCATATGGCATAAGGTCTTACGGTATTAACTCCGGTAAGAAGTACATACAGTCCATAACACTTGAATAGCGTCACGCATTGTCTTTTTTAAAATTTGGTGTTTCCGTTACTTCTTTCATGCTTACATAAGAAATTGTGTATTGAGGGACAAGGTAGGAGACTGCTTTCTGAGACTTTGTCAAAATTTGGGAAATTTCTTAAAGCTAACGGAACTTTCGAGAACAATTTTGTTTGCAGTCACTAAAATGTGAATTTTTTTTTGTAGCATTAGAATAGCCTCAATCACAGTTTAAGCGAAAATTTGGAAGCGTGAGGGTCGAGAAGCTATCAGAAAGTGATAAAACGGCTTCTTTGTATCCATTCTTTGTTTTAACTGTTAAAATGGGTAGAACAAAATCATTAACAGTTGCAGAAATTGCCAAAATAGAGGCCTATCATAAGCAAGACCGTTCTAACCGCACTGTAGCTCATAAAATTAATTATTTAAAAAATCCGTTATTATACCGTTATAATACCCTTATTATATAGAAAAAACTAGAAAGGCCGCACTTTTTCAGTTCTTTTTAATCAAGACAAGCGGAAATTCATTGGATTAGCTTTCAATTCCTTTGAATTGAATTCCAACACTTTGAATAAAATAAGACATGAAGCTGGATTAGGAGTTAGACAAATGACCATAAGTTGGGTTGACAAAACTGTTGGACACCTAAAGCGACTAAATCTGAAGAAAAAACCACCACTAAACTATGCGCGGAAACTACAGGGGCTTACTTTTGCAAAATACCACATGGAATGTAATACTGATCGCAGCAGAAATGCAAACGATTGGCGAAAAGTTCTAAGTGAACACCAGATTTTAAAACACAATGAATTATCAAGTGTTACCTACGGACTGTATAACCTCAAGAATCACGAAAATCTGATAAAAATGGTTCTTTCATTATGGAGGAACAAAGAAACAGACCGACGTTATACTTAATATAGTAGTATGAACTACCTATTTTTTAAATTTGGCGAGTAGTTCAACAGATAGCTCATACACCCCCACCCATTTCTCAACAATATTATTCTGATCCGGAGGATGTCGTCATTGCAAAGTTTAGCCCCTATCCCATTCTACCCCTCTCCCCTCTTCACCTGAAGTAACCTATATTGATCCAGAGTATATCGCAATTTTTGAACGAATTTTTAAAATCAGCCGAGTATTACAAAAAATGTGTCATTTAAAATGTATTATGGAACGCAAATTGGCCTTCATCATAAAAACTATCAAATATTTAGGCATATTAAGTTGAATGACTTCAGTAACAAATAAACCTTGAATAGATTACCTAAATTTGTTGACAATTAAGACGAGTTACAATTCATGCACCATGCGCATACCATATGGTATATGTCGAATTTAACGAGTAATAGCAAAACGTTGAGTAAAACAATGGTAGCCGCATCGCTTATAAAAGTAAGTAATTATGATAATACGAAACCTATGTCTATATAATAAGAGACAGCATAATACAAAAGAAACATTATCCTAGCGCGAATGAGAACAATAGGGTCTCTACAAAAGAGTACACACAAACAAATAAAATAAAATGAGCACATGAATAAAATCCGATTTTTTGCACCATGCTATACAAGTTTCTGCTACATTACCATCGAAGTATCCTTGAATCCTTTTGTATCTATTCATGACAAACTTGTGAATGGAGTTTTATTTATAATTTGTGTGCAAAGAGGGGCTTAATAGAATAGCTGTTCTGTTGCAGCTTATACTTAAATTTATAAAATTGTGAGGGTCTGGAATCTAAAAGTAAATTTTTAGATGTAACTTTTCGAAGAGGAAAACCATCTTAAACTTTAATGGTTGGGTGATATTTCCAACTTCCAACTAATAATGACCCCATGCTCTCTTTACCCAGCTCGTGGATTATTGTACGCTTGTCCTAATTATTGGCACCGACGTTCACAAAATGAGGGGTTAACTAAAAACGGTTCAAACAGTAAGATCTGTGCTCATGCTCATTGCCTCTATTGAAAATGTGCGTGGGGCTAATAAATTATTTTTTTTGTATCAATGTGACTGGTCGACTACGGTGGTATCGATATGAATGCACAGTGGAAAGTTCTAGTTTCCCGCTCATGCGCTCTCTTTTAGACTTTGGCTAGCCGGTTCGTCGCCTCGACGGTATAGTGCAAGTCAGTCACCCTTATTCCGAGTGGCGTTTTACTTTCATGACGTTTGTCGTTATTTGAGGCACTTTAGAAGACTTATTCCCTAACTTCTACGACAGAGTAAGACGTACGTCGTCGGCAAGTAGTTCTCATTCCACATACGATCCAAACGCGCTGATCTACAGCGCTGACAGATAAATTGTTATTGGTTGTATTAGTTTTTTGTTATTTATCTTTTTCGAAAGAAATTCTCAGTTTTATATCTTTAAAATTAATGTTGAATAGTGTATCAATACTTTGGAGGTCATAAGACAAACTGATCTCCTTCGAATCCGGGAACAAATAACGACAAAATCCAATTCATTTGATCTTCCAGATAATGTCCGTAAAAGGACAAATATTCACTTCAAAAACTCAATTTAATAAATTATTTTCGGATTCAAAATGTTTTTTTTTAGAATGACTAAGAAAATCTTCATTAAACGAAATAAAAGATAAACCCGCGGGAAGTACATTCTCGCCATCAGTGCCTGCGATATAACTTGCTGCGACTGTGCGGTTCTCGGCTGAGGGTAGGGGCTTCCAGAAGGGTGTGGAAAACCATTTTAATTAAGGACTGCCACATCCTACCTTTAAAAAATGCTCACATTCGCTGCCAAGCCAATTTTGGCAATATTTCTGAAGGTGAAAACGGAATATTGTTGAATGTGTTTTAACCGTTTAACTAAAAAAAATGAATATATGACATTCAATAACGCACGACAATATGAACAAACTAAATAGGGATTAATGAGCCTGGCCTCTGGCGATCATAACTATGTACTTAGTTTAAGAAAATCTGGAAAAATATGCCAGATATCTATATATATAAAAATTGAGCCTTAAAATGTTTGTCGCCGATTCACGCTTTAACGCATTTACCGTTCTTAACCAAACTTGCGCACGTCTTTGGTATTGGTCCATACATGAATCCTGTGAAGTTTGGTCAAAAATGGACAAAGGGGCGTGGCACCCCCATACAAAAAAAACATTCAAAATCGTATATATCGAAAACCACCAAATCGATTGAGCTCAAACTTACAGATAATCTTAGTTATTGGCCCTGGAGTTGTCCTGTGAAGTTTGGTCAAAATTGGACAAAGGGGCGTGGTACCGCCCATACAAAAAACATTCAAAATCGTATATCTCGAAAACCACCAAATCGATTGAGCTCAAACTTACGGAAGATCTTAGTGATTGTCCCTGGAGTGGTCCTGTGAAGTTTGGTCAAAATTGGGCAAAGGGGCGTGGCACCGGCCATACAGAAAAACACTCAAAATCGTATATCTAGAAAACCACCAAATCGATTGAGCTCAAACTTACAGATGATCTTAGTTATTGGCCCTGGAGTGGTCCTGTGAAGTTCGGTCAAAACTGGACAAAGGGGCGTGGTACCGCCCATACAAAAAACATTCAAAATCGTATATCTCGAAAACCACCAAATCGATTGAGCTCAAACTTACAGAAGATCTTAGTTATTGTCCCTGGAGTGATCCTGTGAAGTTTGGTCAAAATTGGACAAAGTGGCGTGGTATCGCCCATACAAAAAACATTCAAAATCGTATATCTCGAAAACCACCAAATCGATTGAGCTCAAACTTACGGAAGATCTTAGTGATTGTCTCTGGAGTGGTCCTGTGAAGTTTGGTCAAAATTGGCAAAGGGGCGTGGCACCGCCCACACAGAAAAACACTCAAAATCGTATATCTAGAAAACCACCTAATCGATTGAGCTCAAACTTACGGAAGATCTTAGTTATTGTCCCTGGAGTGATCCTGTGAAGTTTGGTCAAAATTGGACAAAGGGGCGTGGTACCGCCCATACAAAAAACATTCAAAATCGTATATCTCGAAAACCACCAAATCGATTGAGCTCAAACTTACGGAAGATCTTAGTGATTGTCTCTGGAGTGGTCCTGTGAAGTTTGGTCAAAATTGGCAAAGGGGCGTGGCACCGCCCACACAGAAAAACACTCAAAATCGTATATCTAGAAAACCACCAAATCGATTAAGCTCAAACTTACAGATGATCTTAGTTATTGGCCCTGGAGTGGTCCTGTGAAGTTTGGTCAAAACTGGACAAAGGGCGTGGCACCGCCCATACAAAAAAAAAACATTCAAAATCTTATACATATCTCGAAAACCACCAAATTGATTGAGCTCGAACTTACAGATAATCTTAATTATTGGCCCTAGAGTGCCCCTGTGAAGATTGGTCAAATTTGGTCAAAGGGGAGCGGCACTTCACATACAAAAAAATTTTCAAAATCTTATACCTCCTATACAAAAAACATCTTCTATGGAGTGAAACTCGATGACGTTATATCTCCATAACCGCTGCTGGTCCGATTTTCATTATTCTTTTTTTTGTTTTGTTCGTATTGCTGTGTTTCAAGTTTAGGCAGAAAGAAAATTCCACCAAGTCGATTTATTATCATTTCTCGCATTTCACGAAAGAACATTATTACCTAAGACCTAAGCAATACAATTCCTGTGCACGGGCAAAGCCGGGCGGGTACAGCTTTTCGATAGTCTTGGAATTGGAATCCAAAGTTTTTAAAATTTGTAACATCGATATAAATGATGAAAGTCAATAATATTGTCTAGGCAATACAATTTCTGAAAAAAAAAACAAAAAAAACAAAAATTGTTGTGTAAGAACTATAGAGCATTACAATAAAAACAGTTCTTCTATTTAAGTATTTTGCACTACGAAGTGTGCACGGGCTACGCTAGTAAACAAATAAAAAACAAATTTTGCAAAAAAAAAAACTGAACAAAAAATCACCTTTTTTTCACTTCCGATATTTTTCGAAAAATTCAAATGGAACATTTCATTTTTGAATGACGTGGCAGTGAATGTGTTAATGTGATGTTAACAAAAACATTCTGCCAAACTTTTTCATCTTTTGATGGTCTAAGCTGGGTTATAGCTTTGTATATAGTCCCATTCGATCTTAGAGTCAACATTTAAGACTCTCTTTTTAAAATTCCTTTGCCAATAGGATGTTTTTTTCTATCAATTCCATTAAATTGTTTCTGGTTTGATACTTTTAACTAATTTAATTTATTTATTTGAATGAATCAACAATTCACTTACTTACTTAGGTGGACCTGGGCCTCAACCAACACGCCTCTCCAGTTAGTACGATCTATGGCTAACCACCTCCATTTGCGCACTGCAAGTTGGCAATTGTAACTCTTCGTTTGATTTTTGCTGTGTTGTCATTATCAGAGTTTAAAGCGAAGCCAAGGTAGATAAAGTCACTAACCACCTTAAAGTAAAAGCTGTCTATCGTGACCTTCTGTCCGATTCGTCGATGTTGTGTGTCCCTTCTTGTTGACGGCATGTACTTTGTTTTGCCCTCATTCACCACCAAACTCATTTTTGCCGCTTCTGTGCAAATACTTGCAAACGCACCAGTAATAGCTTGCTGCGTTCTGCCTTTAAAATTTTCCAGATTTCGTACGTAGTTTACCTGGGCGGAGACAAAAACAACGAAATCAAGTAAACGTGTTATCTTCGGCCTGGCCGATGATTTGATCCACTTCTTTTGACATTACAAATGTAATGGCAAAGTGAATATACCTTCCTGTGGAGGGTATAAAAAGATAGCTCAAATCGGACTATGCAACTTAGTTTTATATAGACTCCTGACTCGCCAAAGTGATATGACGCACGTCGACCTAAAAGATCTACTGTGCTTAAATAGTTTTAATCCTTATCAGTATTAACTGCATTGAAAAGATTAATCAAAATAGCTCAATTCCAAATTAAATCAAATAAACACCTACACACTAAACTCGTCACTACATTCCGAAGGACGCTTTCCTATTTCACAACAAAAGGCGCACATTCCATTCCTAAAAATCAAAGTATTCCTGCAGGGAACTCCATTCAGTTACAATGGGAGTTATATGACTGTCAGTCCTGCACGTGTTCCTATCATCACAGTACAGGCAGTGTTGGTTTATCTATTGAATTGGAAATCCGCTTTCCCTATTTCTGATGGTGCTTTGCGAAAATTCTTTTTCTATCATTTGTATTCCAACTACGGCGTTTTTTTTTTAACATTCATTCATGAAGGGCTGTGTTTTGTGCAAAATGAATACCAGGTTTTTTCCATATACGTAATTGTTTGCTTCAATATTGCATCCGATTCTGAATAAATTGGAAAAAAGTAATCAAATCGTTTGTTCTAAATCGAATTTCCTTGGTCCTATTTAGCTTTAGGTACATTCAATTGTTTTTGATATAAGAAAAGTTAACGCTTAATAGGTTGTACGCCCAACTTCGTGATAAAACTGTCGTGTTCGTAAATATTTTTTTTACGGCCCAACCGAAATATAACATTAACCAAACACGTCAATACCATCGAAATAGATTTATAGATTTGTAACACGGAAAAAGTTGGCAGTGCGGGGGAAACAGCGTTGACAGTAGTGAGAAGAAATAAAACCGTGCGTAAGTGTAAGCGACACAAAGAAAACCTGCAACAGGCGCCGACTGTCGATGTCGAACAAAAATAAAGTCTGTTTGAAGGAACTGGCTCTAATATGCCAAGGCTCTTCATTTATATAATTACCAAAGAAGCTTTAAGTGTTAAGGAAGAGAATCCGACTTTGTTAGACGACCTTAAATAAACAGTTATATGTATGCCTTAGACATATCCACATACTGAAAAACAGTCTTCTGCCAAAAGGACTACCCCTCGTACGACACTAACACACCATCCTTTATTTTCTATTATAATTCCGATGTATGTAATTAACAGGTAAGTGGATAGTTCATGTGTGATGACGTGTGTACCTAATTCATTGTACGCCTTATGTAGTTAACTAGCTAAGCCCCCATCGCTAATGTACGACTTGTTGAACAATAGCGTAAAGAATCACCCAAAGCCGTCTATTGATTGACTTTTTGCCTCATCAAGTATGTGCTCTTGATATGCGTGCCGGCTGGTAAAACACAATGAGGACAAGTTTCACCAATATTTACTGAACTAATTTAATTATGAAGTCGTACGTACCATATAACCAAAGAAGCTGGGATCGCATGCAACTCTATAGATTTAGCACCCATACCCAATCAATTAACCTTATCAAAGGTCGCTCATTTACGCAGTCCCCCCAACTGATGCCCTCGTTGTTGTCTAATTGAATGGGGTGTTAATTAATGAGGACGAAGAAATAAGAGAATATAGTTCGTTTCTTTGGGGGCTGTGATATAAGAGCAGTGTTACTTAACGTTGAAGGATATCGTTCCTCTTTGCGGATGAGTGTAAACGTCTTTCTGAGAATATGAATTGAAATGCAAAAAAAAAAATTTAATTGAGCTTACAATACACACTCATTTACGGCTCTTTTCTATAAATGAAATGAATTCATTCATTTTCAATGGCCTGCTTATCTATTAAGTGGGTTGCGGGTGTAGGTTGCGCAAGTGGACTCTTCATTACTTCCGATTCTCCGCCCTCGACTCTAAATCATCAAAGGCAGTCTCAATATGGGTAGAGGAGAGATTATGGACTTGGTCGACCCATCTCATCCCGGGTCTAGCTAGAGGACGCCTGCCTGATGGTACGGATTCCATAGCACGTCTTGAATCCTAGTTGGGAGTATGAGTTTAACATGACTAAAGACTAAACCATCGAAGCATGGACGGCTCCGTTCGCAGAAGTAGCTGCTCGACATTGAGCTCTTCTGGTATTCTGGTGTTTCTTATACGATCAGTACGGGTCACACTACCAATACAAGAAAGGAATCTCATCGGCAGCTTGTATCCGCAATCTTATTCTTTCAGTCATTACCCAAATAACAATTAACGAAACAACGAAATGCCAACTAAAAATTGCCAATCAACAAAGTTTCAAGAAAAAAAAAAACTAAAATGAAACTTGGGAAGCGATATGGTTTGTGAAATCAATTGAAAAAAAAAAATTGCTAAACGTTAAATACGAAACAACGAAATGCTTAAATAAACACTACGCAAAACAGAAACCTGGGAAGTGAATCACGGGGAAATGTCAATTGCCTAAACCAATTCTGACGCAACGTACCATACCCCTTCTCAAGTCCCATTCTAAGATTGAATAACTTGTCGGTTGTGCTTCTGGCCGGAAGAAAACCCCACTGCTTAACCCCCAATCGCGTCTCGGCCACAGCGCTGCAACGCGTTTCCAGCACCTTGGCATATACTTTTCGGGAAGAGACTTAAAAATTATAGATATATAGGTAGGATACTGGGCTGCTTCGAAAGCAAAATACTTCGGCTTTGGTCCCGTGTGCGAGGAGCGCGAATGGAGGAGAAAATACAACCGCGAACTCTATGAGCTGTACCAAGATGTGGATGTAGTCAAAAAAGCCAAAACACGTCGACTACATTGGCTCGGCCACATCGTGCGAATGGACAATAATGCTCCAGCTAAGAGGATCTTCGAATCCCAGCCCCCAGGTTCGAGAAGACAAGGAAGACCGAACGTCCGTTTCAAAGACCAAGCCATCGCGGATGCCAGAGCGCTTGGTCTGGACAATTGAAAACAGCGTGCCGGGGATCGTAGAGGATGGGCCCTACGAACTAAGTCCCAACTGAACCTAACTCCCACTAGCCAAAACGAACTAAGTCCCAGAAAATTTGGGACTTAGTTCATATGAACTAACTCCCACGATTTTTAGGAACTAAGACCCAACTAAGAATGAACAAAGTCCCAATATGAGAATGAATTAAAGCCCAATAGTAGGACTTAGTTCATGTTCTTTATGAACTAAGTCCCAAATGAACTTACTCCCAAATTATTTAAAATAAAACGAAAATTCACGATTTGAAATGAACTAAGTCCCAAAAATGTTTAATCCAGCATAGGTAGGTCTAGGTATATACTTTTGTTACAAGATACAAAATAAGGGTAAATTAAATACATACGTATAATACAATATTATTATTGTAAGTAAACGTGAATTATATCAATGATCTTTGTGCGGCACAAAGGACATGTATATCCATCGTTCGAACCTTTGGCGATGCTGTCTGCTTGCAACTTCAAATGACATTCGCTGCAAATCATCATATGCTTGCATGGAAGAAGGACGATGTTTGGCTTCATATCAATGCAAACAATGCACAAAGAGTCACTATTCATACGGTGAACCTCTGTAGATACAGTTTCAACTTCATCTTTATCTTGATTATCATCCGTAAACTCCTCAAAAATATCCTCGTCTGGCTCCATCTCGTAACAAATCTCATTTTTCTTGAATATCATTCGCAAAAAATTGTCAGCCGTGATCCTGCCGTTAACATTAAAGCCAGCTCAATTTTTGAAACAACTTTTTTTTTAGCTTTAGAAAATTTGAGAAAATAAAAGTTAAAAATTCGCGCGAACTTTTAACTTTTATTTTCTCAAATTTTCTAAAGCTAAAAATAAAAGTTTTTTCAAAAACTGAGTTCGCTTTGAGCTTTAGAAAATTTGAGAAAATAAAAGTTAAAAATTCGCGCGAACTTTTAACTTTTATTTTCTCAAATTTTCTAAAGATAAAAATAAAAGTTGTTTCCAAAAATGAGCTGGCTTTGAGCCAGCCGATCAGCCCGACAATTACAACGCAACTACTCATTAATAACTGCTGGTACATAATGCAAACCTATGTATGTACTGTACAAAATCTACAAACCGTATTTGTATGTCTGATTTACATTTGAACCCGTTACCATTCCTAATTTGTTAAGAACATTCTTTTCAAAAAATGAACTAACTCCCACTTTCAACAGAACTATTTTTACTCGAAACAAGTTAAATGAACTAACTCCCACTTTCTCAAATTGGGACTTAATTCATTGGGAATTTGTTCATAATGAACTACGAATTATCCCCCAAACATATGAACTAAATCCCACTGAATATTTGGTGGGACTTAGTTCATTTGGCTAGTGGGAGTTAGTTCCAGTTGGGACTTAGTTCGTAGGGCCTAGAGGCTGCAGTGTCTCAGGCAGAGACTCTTCCCGGGTCGGGAGCCCGATAAAAAAGTAAGTATACTAGGTAAGGTAGTATACCCCTATAATTTGAGCAATCCCTTTTATCCTCTTTCTTGAAAAGGGGCACAATGGACTTATCGAATGCCATTTATGCTTCATCAAAAAAATCCATTATTACAAATTGAAATATTGGCTAAATAGCTCCTATCGGCCAATTGTTTTTGTATGCTTTATTTACATTTCAATTGGTGACACATTTTGAAAAACCTCATTTCTCTATTATTGTTTGACGCACAGATAAAATTAATGCTTTTTTTCAGTTTACGGCTTAAGGGATAAGCTCATGATGCGATGGGGCACGCGGAGTGACATACAATGCCACCATCAATAATTTGTGACAATCATTTTGTGGATATTATAATCGAAAACTGAAAATCCGATTGCATAAGCGGATGACATGTTTTATGCATTTGAACATATTTTCTGTAAACCATGCAGAATTATGTGACATTGGTTTTATTGTCCATTACCTGGAGAACTTTGGGATTGAAAAATAAAACAAAAATCTATTTCAAATTCATCTAAATCAGTGATAAACAGTTTTTATTGTAATGCTCTATGGTACACAACATTTTTAGTTTTTTCCAGGATAATATTCTTGTCTATCAGGACAATAGCAATGTTATCTACATGTTTTAAAAACTTTGGCTTCCATGACTGTGGGTGAGATGTGCGACGCCCCAATTTTGACCAATCTTCAAAAGAAATACTCCTGCACCAATACCTATAAGATCTGTATGAATGCATTTTTTGTATTCATACCTATGGTTATGATAATGAGTTTTGGGTAATGACCGAAAGAATAAGATCGCGTATACAAGCTGCTGAAATGAGATCTCTCCGTTGTATTGCTGGTGTGACCCGTAGAGATCGCATTAGAAATACCAGAATACGTGAGGAACTCAATGTCGCGAGCAGCTACTTCTCCGGATGGAGCAATCCGTGCTTCGGTGGTTTGGTCATGTTGAACGCATGTCCCCAACTAAGATCCCACGACGTGCTATGGAATCCGTACCATCTGGCAGGCGTCCTCTAGGTAGACCTAGGATGAGATGGTTAGATCAAGTCCATAATCTCTCCTCTACCCGTATGGGGATTGCCCTTGATGATTTGAAGTCGATGGCGGAGGATCGAGAGCAATGGGGGGTCCACTTAAGCAACCTACTCCCGCGACCCACTTAATGGATAAGCGGACCATTTGAAAATGGTATTGATGATGATCGCGGCGAAGCTGTCGCTTTAAAATTTATAACATAATAGCGGGCCCGGCAAACGTTGTTTTGCCTGCTCGTACATTTTTTATTTAACATTTTATGCATGATTTTTTTTTTTGTTGGGTGTATATAAATTAAATTTTATTCATGAGCTTATTCTTGCTTTTTCATTTTTTTTTTATTGTTGAGTGTTTATTATTTGATTGAAATTTTGTGGAATCGGATTGCAGCGCCACCTACCGGATCTAGTTGTAAATCTAAACCATCCTTAGACCCATTCAAACACACACACAAAATTTCATTAAAATCGGTCCAGCTGTTTGGGAGGAGTTCGGTAACAAACACGTACAGAAGAATAAATTATATAAAGATTATATTTTTGTATAGATATTTTGTATTGCTCTATAAACAGCTGTCTTAACCTATTAACCCTCATTTTTGAATTGTTGGTTCAAAGTAAAGTAGAAATTACAAAACATCGCACCAATGGAAGGTATGGTTTGTAGTATTTCTTTTGTTTCTGGAAAATTAAAAAGGATAACTTTATTTTTATGCTTATTTCATGTTTCCCACATCCGTTTAATGTGGGTCTTTGCAAATATAATTTCTTATTTTGCTCCGACCTCCGACCATTGGGAATGCACAGATGTAGGATTGCGCAATTGTGTTGCGAAGAAGGAAGGATATATTTAAACATAGATGAACATTATAGATATGTACCTACATATGAGTTTAATAAAAGTGAACTCAAGGATAGAATGAATAGTTTTAGTTTCAAAACTAAATGGATAACTATCATTAAAGATGATACAGTGAAGTGATTCCCTTGGGATTTTTGTTTTCTAATTAATTTTCAAACATTAGTGAGTTTCTATTGTTTTTTTAGAATGATTTTTTTTAATCAAATAGGAAACCACAGAAAACGATAAATCTTCGTTTCGTATTATGTATGTATCTCTAAAATAATAGGTAATCCATAATGAAAGTATGATCCACCTCGGACTTGCAGAGGAGCTTAAGTTTCGGAGTGAACGCGAAGTCAATTTGACTTTGACTCATGAAAAAAATTTCATGCACGAAATACCTAAAACATTACAATCAAAAACAAAAAGAAATCATGAAAAATAGCACAATTGAAATGAAATAATGTAAAGCAAAGAAAATGAATACGTGTCAATAAAAGATATTGTTTGGAAAAATCAATCGGACTCACAGGCATAATGGGCAGTAAAGTAAAATCTTGCCTAAGTTTAAAAATCTTGGATCACATTCTTCAAACATAACTTTTTTTCCAAACAAAGCATAATGAGATGGGACATGGTTCCATGTATACCTGTAATTTTATGAACTAATGTTCCACCAATGGTGATCTACGCACCACTTTTCAAAAACTTATCAAATAATTCGTCATATTTGTTATGTTACTAGCTGCACCCGTCCGGCTTTGCCGTGTCCAGGAATTGTATTGCTTATGTCTTAGATAATAATGTGTTCGTCCGTAAAATGCGAGAAATGAGAATAAATCGAATTGCTGCAATTTTCTTTTTTCCTAAACCTGAAATACAGCAATACGAACAAAACAAAAAAAGAATCATGAAAATCGGCCCAGCGATTATCAAGATATAACGCCATCGCGATGTTTTTTGTATAGGAGGTATATGATTTTGAATGTTTTTTTTTGTTTTGTAAAAACACAGAGGAGCACTCCACGGCCAATAACTAAGACTATCTGTAAGTTTGAGCTCAATCGAATTGGTAGTTTTCGAGATATACGGCTTTGAATTTTTTTTTGTATGGGCGGTGCCACGCCCCTTTGTTCAGTTTTGACCAAACTTCACAGAATAGCCTTCGTGCCAGAAACAAAGGTTTTCTCAAAAATTAAGCTTAATCGGTTTTGTGGTTTTCGAGATATACCATGTTTTTTTGTATGGAAGATGCCACGCCCCTTTGTTCATTTTTTTTACATACAAGCCTGCTACAAAATAATACACTTTCAGCAAAATAAGAATCATAAAATTCGGTGTTGCCAAACTCGAGATATAAACGTTCAAATTTTAAACTCATTTTTATATATTACTAGCAATGCGCGCGGCTCCGCCCGCTGGTTTATTTTCTTTTAAATTAAATTAAAATTTATTTGATTACCTATCATATAAGTGCACGTTTGTTTATAGTTTGTCCTCTTTTTTAAGTTTACAAAATATTTTATCGCAATGTCTTTTCATAAACTATACCTACATGTTATTTATTTAGTGGGCGCAAGTAGCTATAAACAAATTGCGCCTACAGCTCACACGCGAACATGCAATATATAGCTGACCATGTGAAAAATGTGGCTGTCGGAGGTCAACTCCGGCAATGGCGGAGTAGTTCTGAAGATAGCCCCTGTACAGTACACTCGTTTCCGCTTCCACCTTCCGCACCCTAACTCTAACCTATATTGATCCGGAGGATGTAGCCGGTACAATGTTGAAAGAATTTTTAAAATCGGCCAAATAGTTCCAGAGTTAGTTCCTACCACCCCTTTACCCCTCCCCCGTCTCACACTTAGTTCTTACGTAACCTGTACTGATCCGAAAGTCCTAAGTCAATAGACATAAGATTTCACATGAATAAAAACTCGTCACAGGAATGACGCGATCATATCGTTACACTTTCCATAGCTGCAGATCCCAAATATATTCAGCCCTATTCCCGTTGGCGTTTGTCGTAAACGCCTAATATTTCATTTCGGTTTTAGGACTGTGTTTGTAACTTTTTTAAGAAAAACTTTTTGAAATTACAGTGAACACATAGAAAATGAAGTAAAATCGTTAACGAAAGTTTGAAAAAAAATCTTAATATTGGTTTTACAACGACACGACACATGAGTCGTATACCTACGACAAACGCCAACGGGAATAAGGGTGATTATTATGTACGATTGCGTATATCTACGCATCGCTAACTCCTTATATGTACGTACATATAATATATACATATCCATTCCCTTCATCAAATTCAACTACGCCATAGATGGGCATGTACGTACAATGTGCATTTTGAATGCCCGTCGTGCGAATAATAATCAGCCCTATTCCCGTTGGCGTTTGTCGTAAACGCCTAATATTTTATTTCGGTTTTAGGACTGTGTTTGTAACTTTTTTAAGAAAAACTTTTTGAAATTACAGTGAACACATAGAAAATGAAGTAAAATCGTTAACGAAAGTTTGAAAAAAAATCTTAATATTGGTTTTACAACGACACGACACATGAGTCGTATATGACAAACGCCAACGGGAATAAGGGTGAATATTCTATTTTTGGAACGCAATACAAAACTACCCCTAAGCACAACTGCAATCGATGAAGCAATTTTTTTCGCACTTGGCCAATTAAGATCTATTTTCAATTGGTTGTATATTACCCTCTGCATGGACCAGAAAGATGAATGTTAGCTCAAAATACTCGGCAAAATATTGCCTTACAATTAAAAGCATATCTAGAATTGCCAAACATAGATTCATGAATATAATGGCAAGTTAAGGTAGTAAGGTCGAAATAGAAAAGTTAGTTTGAAAAGTTTTTCAACCCTTATAGGACGAATTTTGGAAAACGATGAATGAGGCATGTAATAAATTTGACTTATCTATCAACGTACAAACTTTCAAGTTCATTATAACGGTTGGTGAGGCCCCCCCTATTCCCCGCGACTCCTTTACTCCAGACCAATTTTCACCCACCCTACGGACTAAGTTGGCCGCACATCTATAAATCAGAAAAAAAAATCATGAAAATCGGACAAATGGTTCTCGAGTTATGGAGAAACGAACAGACGGACGTTGCATTTTATAAGTAGTATGGATATAAACTTAGATATAAAATTTTTCGTAAAAAAACTTTCCCAGATAGAAACTGTATGCCAGTCACAGAGATTGTAAACGGAATAGGGTATTTCGCGAAGCTATCCCATTCAGAAGTGTGGTTTCTCTTTCACTTAAACGTAAAAAAAAACTTATAGGAAAAAAAACCAAATTTTACAATGGTGGCCATAAGTATTTTGACAAAACTAAAGTTAATTCTTCTCATAATTTGAACTTACTTCATGTTAATTTTGGCATCAATCATTCCGTTTGAATGATACAAAACTTTCCTTAACCCATTAAGTACATATTGAAAATTCCGAACTTTTGTAAAAGTCTACTTTTTTCCTCCGTTCAAAAAAAAAAAATGTTTTGATGCAGAAAGTTTCTTCAAATAATATTTTATTATTCAGTTTTTCTAGAATTTTAGAACGGCAGCACTAATTGCCACAACTAAATGTGACGGCTGAGTGAGAGGCTGGTATGTGTGTTGGTGTCCTTTTCATTAAGTATCCACTAAAAGGAAGACGGCAATAGGTTGATGTTAATGCATTACTGGTTTGTGCTTTTGGAAGTGAGGACATAAAGGAATATTGGTCTCCAAGTATTTTTATAAGTTTATTCATTTGAAGTAATACCTTTTGTTTTCTTTAAATAAAGTTTATTAAAATTATAAAATTGTGTCAAATAAATGATATTTTTAGATGTTTTGATTTTAATTGTCGCTTATGTTAATTATCTTATGCATTTAACCATAAATTACCGATTATCAAGTAGCTTAATTCATTTTGTTTGTATATTATGTCAATACGAGCGGAGTTTAGTAACTTAAATACAAATTTAGTCGACACAAACATTTCATATCTAGTTTCATAGCTAATTGAAACGTCAAACGAAAACGAGTTGGTTGTTGTATCCTGAATAAATGACATCTGTCTGTTTCTGTAGTCTCGTATAAAGTGAGTTTTATTTTATTAAATCTGACATTTTATTCAGTGTGAGCATACACTAAAATTCTGACAATTTATATAGTATTATAAGATACATACTACATTGGTGTTTGGTGTGAATGCATCGACGAGTTTTCTTAAACTTTTAAAGCGATTTATTTTCAACAACGAACGCATACCCTTGAATGCTACCATTTGCAATACCTCGCTGTTCTTGCAGATAAGAAGACTTTTATTTATCAAAACTGTCACTTTGACATATATGGCACCACGCACAAAAGCGGGGTGAATTTGTATAATCGGCACTTTTCATTTTTAAATAGTTTTGTAAATAATTCTATTACATGCGTTTGTGTAAAATTATCTAATTAAAAATGGCAAAACCCGAATATGAAACCTCATCTTCGTCATCAGCATCTTCATCATCATCATCGTCATCTTCAGGTAGTTCGCCTTCGGAATCTGATTCGACTTCATCGGATGATGAGGTGCCCACAGTAAATAAACGTTTAGCTAAGCAAATTGCCACATCAATGAAAGCAAAAGCTGCTAATAAGAAGAAATCAAAGAAAAAGGGCGACGACTCATCTTCTGAATCGTCCTCAGATTCTGATGAATCTATTTCATCATCCTCGTCATCTAGCGATGAAGCCGAGGAAGGAGAGGCAAGTACAGTCACGAGTATTAAAGTTGAAAATGAGACTGCAGCTAACCCTGCATTGGTGCCAGAAACAATTGAAGATTTAACTGTAAAATCGGAAGGAGATGGGGAGAGTGAACGCGAACACATATCCCAGAAAGATACCTCCGCAGGTATCTCCTCTGCAGCTATAGCTACTCTTGATGAACAATCTGTTGTTACAGAAATTCAACACAACGCTGAAGCGGTTCAAGAGTCTACCATTAAACCAATTTCACAAGAAGGCGGTAAAAGGAAGCAAACTGAAGAAATTTTTGGAGAAAATGATCCTATTCAACCGGAACCAGAGGAGGGAGAACTAGCCGATGAAGAAAATGTCAATCAACTGAATCAGAAAGTGGCAGAACTACATGATGGACGAGAAACCCACGGTGAACAAAAACCGGAAGAGGATAAACAGCCGGCGGAAGAAAAAACTTCTAAACAACCAGAACCCGAAGAGGGGGAATTAGCTGACGAACCTGAAACTATTACCGAAACCATTGTTGAGAGACACATCGAAGCGGAAGTAGAACTTTCCGCTGAAGGTCCGCGTAGCAATGCCACCCATGATGGTGAACCAGAACCGAAGAAGACCAAATTGGAATCAAAAATAGAAGTAATATCAAAGCCCATCGATGCGATCAAAGAGCCATCAAATGTCTCCAAGTCAAGGGAAGTCTCCAGAAGAAGATCTTCCAGAGACCGCAGCCGCTCAAATGACCGACGAAACAGAAGGCGATCTCGAGAAAAAGAAGAACGCTCACGCAGGCCGAAAAGTCGATCTCGCAGCAGAGATCGACGCCGCAGACGAAGTCGTACTCGCAGCCGTTCCAATGACAGAGGAGATAGGGGTCGTGGTAAATCACAAGACAGACGAAGAGCTAAGTCACCACCCCGAAGGAAAGACGACGAATCTAAGGATGAGACAAATCAAAATGACAAGATTACTGAACGCCAGCGTCGCACTGTGGATCTGCTAACTTCTCGCACAGGCGGAGCATACATACCGCCCGCTAAACTTCGTATGATGCAAGCCGAGATTACTGACAAAGCGTCGGCTGCTTATCAGAGAATTGCTTGGGAAGCCCTGAAGAAATCAATTCATGGTTACATCAACAAGGTAAACGTTGACAACATCGGCATCATTACAAGGGAACTGCTCAAAGAGAACATCGTCCGAGGTAGAGGTCTATTATGTCGTTCCATTATCCAAGCCCAAGCTGCATCGCCAACATTCACGCATGTCTACTCTGCTCTGGTAGCCATTATTAACTCAAAGTTTCCCAACATAGGAGAGTTACTGCTTAAGCGGTTGGTTATCCAATTTAAACGGGCATTCCGCAGGAACGACAAAGCAATCTGCTTGTCTGCTTCAAGATTTATTGCGCATTTGGTAAATCAACGTGTGGCTCATGAAATTCTTGCTCTGGAGATACTTACGCTGTTGGTAGAGACACCGACAGATGATTCCGTCGAGGTGGCAATTGCTTTCCTTAAGGAATGCGGTATGAAACTAACTGAAGTATCGTCCAAGGGAATTGGCGCCATTTTCGAAATGCTGAAAAATATTCTGCACGAAGGCAAGTTGGACAAACGTGTCCAGTACATGATTGAAGTCGTATTCCAGGTTCGCAAAGATGGATTCAAGGATCATCAGTCGGTTATAGAAGCACTGGAACTAGTCGAAGAAGATGACCAATTTACACATTTACTGATGCTGGATGAAGCCACCACCACTGAGGATAATTTGAGTGAGTATGCAAGTAGCATTCTTTGATTATTTACTTACTTTTAATTTTGAATCATATTTCTTAATATAAAATATTTTTTAGCTATGATGTGTAGAAAGAAGTATGTACCATTGTTTAAAAGAAATATGGCGACAATGCGTGTTGATATGTATTGAATTGCTGTCCACCTAGAGAAGAGTGTTCTTCTTGAGAATGAGTATTGAAGTTTACCATGCGTTAGTATTTTTTATCCAATTTTCGGACATTCTTTAGACTATGCATTCATATTAAACTGGAATAGGCGTAGCCTCTGATTAACTCCAGCACTGTGTTCTTTAATAGCTGCTTTGAGTCCTTATATTTCGAGATTGTTTCCCGAGCAAACTCCAGCTGTAGTTCATTTGTTCATATTTGATCTAACCATGTAAATTATCAGTAGATATTATAAACAGCTTATATTGAAATCAACTTTTACAAATGTAAAGCTTTACCTCTTTTTCAAAATATATACGGAGGCAATTTAATTAAGTCAGTAAAACAGATAAATATTATGTTCGCTGAAATCTCCTTCTTTAATTAAACAATTTGTTTTTCCATTATATCTCGGCGCAAATAGAAAATGAACAAACAAAACATATATGTAGGTACATTATATATATATTATTTTTATAGTTCATACCCGACCAATCTGAACTAATAAGATGTCAAAAGAAATGGAATTTCCCGAAGCACTCTTACTAAGTAAGTGCTACGGATTTGTGTTTGTTATAGTTCTATAATGTTATTTTAAAGAAAAGAATATCTGGCCGCATTTGATAGCTTGACAGGACTTTCCGCTCCTATAATGAGATTGGTAATGGCGTTAACATCCCAGGATTATGCTCTCGTTGTATACACCGATCGACCCTCTCCTGTGTAGTGCTTTATATTTGACTTTATTTTTAAAACATTCGACTACAATTGTTTTAGACGAAATTTTAGCAGCGGAAGTGTGGATCTTGTTAAGCGACTTATCAGTGATTATTAGGTGGTTGCATACCGCTGCCTCGAGGAGTATTTCTTACATTGGAACACCTTCCTATTAGCTTTTATCCTTCCCGAACATACGTCTCCATAATGGAGATGTGATTTTTGATAAAAACAAATTACCTCTGGCCGTAGCTTGAAAGACGTCGCCATTATGGTAAAATTAAAAATTGTGAACCTTGAATAAATTTAAAATGCAGAATGAACCATTTTATTAAAACGCAAAATCAAAAAGAAACAAAACTGACAGATCTGCCAATACAACTTCGCCTTCGGTTAATGATTAGGTAACACATATCAGTTTTCCGCAACTAGGAGACAAAACCACCATAAACAAGTATCCACTCTTTGACTTTCTGTTCATTCTATCGTCGCATCAGAGTATCCAAAAAGTGCTGTGCTGTTTCATCCACCTAAATATAACTTTAAGTGTGACGTCCCTTTGAGATATAGTACGACGCTCTCCAGCTCTATCCTATCATCCGTCGTAAGCTAGCTAGTCTTTTTGCTCAGGATACAAATAGCTGCACTTCTGTCTGGCCTCGTATTTAATGACATGTACAGTAGGCTACAGAGTTATGTTTGATATGAATTATTATTTGGTAGCCCTTTCTGCACATCTGCTGACTCCCAAGGAATGTACTATGTACTCTTTACTAAGATTGACTTTTAGGCCTACTGTCCACGTAGCTGCACTTCATACGCACGCTTTCGTCATTTGCATCTTGGTGTATGCTTGCTTGCAGCTTCATTGAAGCTGACATATAAACAAACGAAGCTCTGTCCACGGAGCGGCAAAATACGCTTGTCGTCATTTGGAGCATGCATTGCAGCTCCGTGGACAGTGGTTCGTTTGTTTATATCGAAGCTGCAAGCAAGCATACACCAAGATGCAAATGACGAAAGCGTGCGTATGAAGTGCAGCTACGTGGACAGTAGGCCTTAGAGTTTACATCGTTTATGTAAATTAGAATGGAAATCACTACTTTTTCCCTAAACAGTGCATACAAACGGGGATTCGATTTGGTTTGCGTAGATCCTAGCTTTACGTAACAAACTGAGCGTTCGTTCCATTCGCTCTATATGTCCTAGCCGCCTTACACAAAAGATTCGCACTTTTCTGACTGGGCCCCTATTGCATAAAACTATTAAGTGTTGTGCTTGTAAATTACAAGTGCAAATAAAGGATGGAGTTCTAACATTCTGTTCCATAAACATTTATTGGCACTTGAGCGAGGCAGGTTCTTAGTTGTTCTACTTGACAAGACCGTACCACTAATAATTGCCTTCTCAGGCCACAGATTGGTAAGCGTAACCCTTCTTTTGATTCCTGATTTTATGTCATTTTCAGAGTTTATAGTGAAGGTAGATAAAGCCTCTGTCTCTTCTTCCGAAAGCTGCTGTTGGAAGCAACACTTTAACTCCTCCTGGAGCATAGGACGACAACCAGGCTCTTCACATGGGAAAAGCAGTACCGATTTTACATTGGATTCAAAGAGTTTGAAATTAGTGCGAAGCGCTATTTTTCTAGAGTTCCAGACTGGAGAAAGGATTCCGAATGCACCACGAGCATTACTTATTCTATTTCTTATATCCATGTCCGTTCCACATCGAGTAACACCTAACTAGAACTACCCAGATAGTTGAACTGCGTAACCTCTTCTATGGTCTCCTGTCTCAAGATAACCTGCTGTTGATGGTCTCGGCTAGTGTAATGCGCTAGAGGCCTGCGTTGTCCGGGTCGACCTTGACATTGAGGTCCCCCATGACGATAACGATGTCGCCTTTCAGAATGTTGCTATACACCGAGTTTAGACATCGTTCGTAGATTCCATGTCCGTACAGTGAACGAGCATTCCATGCTCCAATTCTAGTACGTGTTCGGTAGCCAAAAGTACTATCTGCAGCATTAGAAAGGTGTCTAGAGTTTCTGGTTGTCGATTTATTATTCGTAGTGTCTCGATTGCCGTGGTTGAATGAAGGATGTCGCACTCCCAAATCCGATGTGAGGTTTACTACAGCCGTTGGAACCATATGAGGATTTACCAAAGTTTGGCTACCCCTTGGGGACTACTTTCCATTTGTTGTCATTTTTCATGTAAAAACTATCTTCGCTCCACTAATAACCCCATAAGCCTACGATTCGACAGGCACACCAGCGTTTTTAGATGTTCAAACACATTAAATTACAGGCCGCCCAATATGCGAAAACAGACGTCTATTGTAGCCGCCTACATGGATACGGACGCTACTTGAGCTGCCGTTGGCCTTACAGGATAGGCTCATCCGCCATCAGAGTTTCACACCATTGACCACCATATGTAGTTCCTCCGCTTTTAGGCAGCTTTTGCACAACCCAAGGACAAGATCGTGCCCAGCAGTGCTGATTTGTTGGCTTATTCCGGCAGCCATTCTGTCCCCTTTATGAACGTTAGCGTTACCCAGTCGCTACCATGAGGAGGTGTACATAGGGAGTTTCATTTCATCGGATCTAGGTACCACAAGGCCTTAACCTAGTCTCTCCAGTACCTTCAGTCCCTTACTAAAAAAAATGTCATCACACTCAAAGAATGCAATGATTTGACTGATGGAGCAGTTCTTCATATAAGTTTTTCGGTTGGAACTCTCACATAACACCATTTGATAATTACGAGTATACAAGAAGAAAGACTCCATTCTTATTGCAATCCGGGCATTATTCATTTGAATCGCTAACATCGCTAGCGTGTTAAGTTCTTACCTACTAATAGTATTGTTCTCTCTTTCTAGATGCATTTAAATTCGACGACAAGTACGCGACCAATGAGGACAAATACAAAGGACTAAGCAAAGAAATTCTTGGCAGTGATGCAAGCGATTCTGATGAAAACGGTTCCGGTAGTGGTAGTGACGACTCTGATTCCGAAGAAGACGAAGAGGAAAAGGCCAAGGCTGAGGCAATCATTGACAATACCGAAACCAATTTGGTAGCACTTCGCAGAACTATTTACCTTACCATCAACTCAAGTTTGGATTACGAAGAATGCGCCCACAAACTAATGAAAATGCAATTGAAACCCGGCCAAGAGATTGAACTGTGCCACATGTTCCTCGATTGCTGTGCCGAACAGCGAACATATGAAAAATTCTATGGCCTTTTAGCGCAGCGATTTTGTTCCATCAACAAGACCTACATCGAACCATTTGAAGAAATATTTAAGGACACCTACCAGACCACCCATCGCTTGGACACCAATAGGCTGCGGAATGTGAGCAAATTCTTCGCACATCTGCTGTTCACTGATGCGATTGGTTGGGATGTACTTGAATGCATTCAGCTGAATGAAGACGATACTACGAGCTCAAGTCGAATCTTTATAAAAATTCTATTTCAGGAGCTGGCTGAATATATGGGACTTGGAAAGCTTAATCAAAAATTGAAAGACGACGTGCTCGTGGAGAGTTTGGCTGGTCTTTTTCCCAAGGACAATCCGCGAAATTCTCGGTTTTCTATTAATTTCTTTACTTCAATTGGGCTCGGCGGATTGACAGATGATTTGCGTCATTTCCTTAAGAACGCTCCAAAGAATGTTCCAGCGATTAACTCGGAACTTCTGCTAGAGAGGATTGAGGTAACCAGTTCATCTTCTTCATCGTCGTCGTCTTCCTCGTCCTCGTCATCGTCTAGCGATTCATCAAGCGAATCATCTTCAACCGAAGAGGAGAAAGAGAAGCGGAAGAAAAAAAAGGTGGTCAAAAAGAAGAAAGTGGTAGAGAAATCGAAGAAAAAGAAATCAAAGCCAGAATCGAAGAAGAACAAATCCAAGAAAAAACACGAGACTAGTAGTAGTAGTACTGACAGTAGTGAGAGTAGCTCTAGCAGTAGCAGTGAGAGTTCGAGCAGTAGTAGCGAAGATGACAAAAGGAAAAAGAAAAAACGAAGCAGCAAGAAAGTTGAAGTTAGTAAGAAGAAACAGAAGAAAGACAAATCGATAGAGCCTACAATTGCAGAAGATGGCCGCAGAGGTAAGGAGAAATCTAGGAAAAAAGATTCCATTGAGGAGACAATAACAAATGCGCGATCTGAAAATGAAAACGGACGTGAACGAGAGAGAAATGGCAGAGACAGGAATGGCCGAGAAAGGAATGGTCGCGATAGAAGTGACCGGGAACGAAATGACCGAGAAAGAAGTGACCGAGAACGTAGTGATCGCAAAGACAGTAGGCTAGAGCGATCCCCAAACAGAGATCGCCGCCATCGAGATAACTACAACCAATCAGCAAAAAGTACTGGTGACGTACGATCGAAGGGCAAATCCCGCAATGGATCGAAGGAAAGAGGATAAAGGTTCGTTGTAATGCTCTACCAGTTTTTTTTTTCTAATGTAAAAAAATAAATTATAAGATAGAATATGTTGCAAATCTCTCTTTTTCTAAAAGTCTCGTTATAATTCATTTTTTCCAGAAACCGGCAGAGTAAGTATCAATGAATCATGACCCAAGCGAAAGCAGCAGAAGCGGCAAATGTTTTTTAAAGGGGCGGTAGCGCAGAAAACGAACGTAGTACGAACTTTAACGGCTTGTGGATGAATAGACGCTTCCTGTTTTAAGTAAAATAAAATCATATGTCCATTTATTTAGACTCACTCTCGATTTTATGAAGAGCATATTTAAATGCCTCAACAGACACCTGGTCTCCAATAGATGTCCACGCACTTAATGCCGCTGTCCAAACCTTTTCAAAATATGCATCATCCTTCAGTTCGAAGCCTGAATTGGTAAATAGTTTCCGTATTTGATCCTTCGGTCTCGGCACAAAGAAATCTCTATGACTCAAGCCAAAATGAGTAGGAATACTAGGCGAAATTAGTTGTTTCGCAGTCGTCTCTTCGCCTAAGTTCTCTGCGAAGAATTTGCATTCTCCCTTTTTCGGGTAATTGAAAACTACTTGACCTGGAGATCTTGCGCATTCTATGGGAGAGTTGTACATATCTGTTGCAAAGGCCCGATATGTTGTCACATTAACGTTGCTTTTAGCCTCTTTTGGTTTGATGGTGTCTAAAAGAAGCTCTTTAACGTGGAACTCATCAGTAGTAGCAATGTGCCCGAAAACTGCATCTGCAGGCGGCCCTGATTCTTCCCTGTGGATAAATAGACAAATAGGATAGAAAATCTTAAAATACTTTCGCGACGTGTTGTTTAGGCTTACCTTTTCAGTGGTTTACCCAATAATGCCTTATGGTGTGAGATGTACTTCTCCTGGGCTTTGCTTATTATGTTAATTTTGGATGAACCATTGTTGCCCTGAAGAATGCTCTTTACAAGAGTCCCAGATACGTCGGCGAAATTATGTCTTCCATAAACGCGATTTGGGTCGAATTTTTCATTGTACCTGATCGTGTCAAGGGCTAAGTTGAAAAGCAATCATTTATAAAATACATGTGCATCATACCCTCTTTTGATTCGCTCCGAAGGGAAGTAGTCACCATGACTAAGCCTATACTTATCGTGCCACTTAACATACTCTCTTTGTACTTCATCTGGACTTTTCTTCGGCAGAGCAATCTCATAGGCGGATTCACCCTTTGCGCTGACTTTGCCAAAAGTACTGCTTTCGTTTGTCACGTCGTCAGGCTTCGAATTCGCAGGCGTAGGCTTGCCCAATGGAGTCTTCTTACAATAAAGATTTTCATAGAACTGATCTTTAAACTCAAGAAATCGACTTTTGTTCAAATCAGGAGCCAGAATATCCCTTAATTGATTATTTTCAGGAATAACAGGCGTAGCAGGCATTCCATATCTCAACTGAGCTGGCCTTTCTTTACTTCTTACTAATTCCTCTGCCAAATCGTTTTTCGTGTACGCTCGCAAGAGATCACCAACAGATTCGCAGTGTTCTGCATGTTTTCCAGCCTAAAAACGTTTTCCTTTAAAGAGTTGTTGCGGCAATTTTTATGCGAATACCAACCGCGCAAATAATTGGAAGTCTATCAATGAATCCGGCTTGTTTTTGTGGCATTTTTATTGCGCTGAATTTTGTTAACAAGTTCAATATACATTTAAAAAAATATATGTATTTTTGTGATTGAATAGAAGGCGCTATCTATCTGAAATTGTATTTATAAAAGATTCCATATTCGTGTGTTTTGTCGGCTAACAAAAGTAGGAAAGGCGGCGAATGCATTCTATGCATGCAACCTATACGGCAATCGTCCGCTCTATACTTACATAATATGGCAATATAGTTTGGTGGCCTACATTACAAGAAAAAAATAAACAAATGAAACGAGTGAAAATTAATAAAAAATACGGCCTGTTTCTCAGATCATAGATGACATAAATTATATGATTACAATACTAAGGTGGGCGGTAAAAGGAGTATACAAGTCGAAAATTGCGATTTTTCAGGAGACAGAAAAAACGTAATAAAATGTTCAATCTTCGATATTTTTTTAAATCAAATTATTGTGAAATATTTTTATGTCGACAGCTGCGCGGCAGGTACCATTAGGTTTGCGATGTCTTAGCATATTTTAACCAGTTGAATCCATGGAGGAATGGACGGTAGAGCACCGCACTTTTGCCAACGACAGTTTGGTCCGAAATTCGGTCGCGGCAATTCAAAGACCACAGAATTAAAGCTGTTCCTCCGCGAAATAGTATTCTTCTTTGGTTGAAATGCATTGCGTACACGAACACGAGGTGTTTTGACGAACAGAAGACCTCCAGAGGCTCCACGAACGGTTCGAACCCCTAAAAGTATGAAACGTGTTCGTCAAGCCTTTCTGCTTGTGTACTAGCTAAAGACCCGAACTAGGACCCAAACCACAAACCAGAGCGAACTCATCAAAGGGTTATGCTAAACTTACAATATTTTGTCAACCGCAGAACATTTTGCAGAAATAAAAGTTATACATACTATAAAGATGAGGTTTTTTTATTACTATTTTAAATTTGCAGATAAATTCTACACAAACACAATTAATCACAAATTACATCATAAAACTCTCATTTATGACTATTAGCATTTACAAATAAAGTGTGACGGCCGTGGCATAGCCACAATCGCCACAATGCTCATGTAACAACCACTTGAATGAAATGGACATAGCAATACACTACTCGTATACCAGGTTCAATGTTGATTGTTGATGGATATGACTTTCTTTATAATATCTGAATCTTTGATGGTGCATGTAAATCCTTAATTCGCTTGTGAAGTCTCATCTGAAAACAGGAAGCAATTGACTTATTTAATACTCAAAACATTTGCATAACATGATGAATCACTTACTAAATTTTGCACTTTATTTTGTTTGGGGTTTTGACGTTGCCAAATTCCTAGCTAGTAGCGAACACACAATTGCCGATGACTGCTTCAACTTCCCGCTTTCTAAGGCAATTGTGCAACAGTACTGCAGCGATGCAATCTGCATTGGATCAGTGGCTGATTCGCCCAACTTGTTCCACAGAACCGACGTGATGAGCCTATGGCTTGTTCTTCAACCGAATCGCATTGGTTTTCTTGCGAATTTAATTTTTAAATGCGCCATTTTACACAGCTTTGTATTCTCGCCAATCGCAAAGCAGTCGACTTGATACCGACCTGTACATCGTCAAGTTTGTCTTGGCGTTCATAAATCGTGTCATAGACTGACAGATGCCGGACAAATACATCGGTAAGCAGGCTGACCAATTTACAGCTCCTTGCGTTGCACACCAAACCAACCCAACAGGGCACCGAGCACCAGCTGTGGCCAACAAGTTATGCGCTTCATCAGCGGATATGTTATAACCAAGCTCAAGGAACAAGCTCAGAGGATGATCGACTGTTCTAGCAAAATAAGCAGCCCGAGACTGAATTGTGCTGAAAGAAACACAACTGGGTCGAATTGAGAAATTTTTTCGCCGCTAGCTAGGGGACGGGTTTTCGTGCGTTCTGCTTTGGCGTCTATATCTTTGTACCACATATCGTTACGTTGATGGTGCCACAGCCACCAGCACCTCGAATTTTCAATGCACCGGTGCCAGAGGGGCCAAGAAAACAAATTTAAAACTTCCACTTTCACAAGAAATCGAATTATTAAATAATTTTATGACAGCAGTTTTTTTTATGGTGAGTTTCGATCAGCTGTTGGGTGTTTCCTCGGGTGTTTCGATTTGCTGATGGATGCGTTCCAAAAATTCGATTTCAATTAGTTTATTTTTTTTATTGCAAACAGAAAAAATCAACATGATTATGATTTTCCATTGGGCACATTAGATTTTTATTTCAGATCTCAGATTTTTCGTGGTAAATGGAACATAAAAGCAGATTGATCTGCTTTTGTTAATGGATTAGTGCGTTATTTGACAGTGACACTGAGTATAAAAAGGTACACATTCCACAAATAGGAGAAATTAGACTGAGAATGTCAAAATGTATATTATATCTGTAGCGCACCGACTGAGTCAAAAAAGGAAAAATTTCCTATTGAATTAGACGTCTAAAATGAATCGAAAAAATGTTGGTTAGTGGGAAAAAGAAAACATTCCAGGAATATTTCCCTTTTTCCACTAACCGAAAATTTGTTCAATTTATTTTATGCGCCTACTTATTTGGGAAAATTTTCTTTTTTTGACTCAGTCGGTGCGCTATACAAATAGTATGAAAACTTTGGCACTGTTTATTTCATTTCTCATATTTGTGGAATGTGTTATGTGTACCTTTTTCTACTCAGTGGTTCAATTATCCGGGCTAACGAAATCTATTATACATTTGAATTTGTATAAAATTATTTTTCTAAGCCTATTATAGAAGGCGTATTTTTTTGAGAATCTATAGCTAGCTCACTTTTACTTTTACATGCAAAACTTGTATACTCACTTTTGGTTTTGTTATACTCACTTTCGGTCTTACATGCAAAATTGTTATACTCACTTTTGGTTTTGTTATACTCACTTCCCAAAAAAATACGCCTAGAATAGCCAAAAAACACACCTAGTACAATATTTAGTATAATAATAATGTATACGCTAATTATTCTTATTTACACCTTATTTACACCTGATGCAGATTCTTTGTGATATAAGCCGATATGACAATGCGCACTTACGAATTGGTCTTCTGTGTGTACAAAACGTATTATACCTACTTTTTTAGAACGAAATTTTTTTTTAAATTCCTATGACCAATTAATTCTAATTCGTTTTTTAAAATCAATTCATGACATTTTCCTTGTAGTTAAAATAAAACAATAAACATATTGAGCCTGACAAGACGAATTTTGTCTCTCCTTTTTTTAAAATTATTTATTCCAAAAACTCAGTACACTTTAATAAAATAAACAATCGAAGAAAATATATAAATTTTAATTAAAATATATAGAAAAAGGTCTAAATTTTTATCAGCAACACTAAAAAAATTATGTTTGATGACTTTTTCCTGATGTGTGTCATGCATTTTAGTTTTGCAGCTTAAACTAATATTTTTTCGTAAAAATGTCAAAGGAATTCACATTATTACAGTAACTACCCATTTATATTTTATATGATTTTAATGAAATATAAGTTGGTAATAAATTCACCATACCGAACACACAATTTGCTTAACTCGTCCCAATAACGGCTAATTTATTTGAATTATTTGAATTTTTTCAAAGTTACCACGGAATAACGGTAAATGTTACTATGTGCCAGTGTATGCGTGACCAAATCCACCCTCCGTTTACTTTTACATTGCACCCATACTTAACCACGCAGTAACTTTTTGAAACTGGCTCTATGGATCTCTCATTTTTGGCCGAAGCTGGTGGTCTATTCTCTCTGGTTTGTGACCCAAACGCTGGAAGAATTGAAAAAAGCGATTCGGGTGGAAGCCGAACTAATTTTGGAAAGAATGGTTGGCAAATTTTTCACACTTGATTTTTTCAAATGCTATGGAAAAGAAGAACTAGAAACTGCCCAAAGGTTTTTTTGTGGAAAAATTAATGATTTTATGAAAACCACTTACAAAACTGCCACTTAAAAAGTTCGCCTGGAATCCTTTTTTTTAAGGCCATTGCGGACTTAAAAAACGAGAAATAAAAATACATAGCCAAATTATTTGGTCATTTTAGTACAAGTCATAGAAAAATGCATTATGGTTGCCAGTCAGAACGAAAAAGAAAATACCCTTTATTTGGTCATAATAGTATAAGGCTTCGGGCAGAGTGAACGCGAGAAGCGAAGCGAAAACTGAGCACAAACCAGTGAGAAAAGAATACCTTCGACTCCTCCCACATAACGGACTTTGCCTACAAGCTGCCGGCGGGCCCAGAATTTTTCATGTATTGGTGCTGTACAAAATCAAAGGAGCGCCATTAACGCACGCATACTTGAAAAATCCTAGGCCCATGGTATAACATGGAAGATCATTGCCGCCATTAATTTTGACATTTACACGTATTCACAGACAGCACGGGAAGTCGGCGGTCTAGTTCTTACTGGTTTGTGAAGCTAAGGCTAAGGATTCTAGCTATAAGCAAAGCGAATAGTGAATGAGTGCTAACATTAACGCTTCGGAAGCACTTTTTTTCAGATTCAGACCAGTTTTTCTGCTCTAGAAATCAGCTGTCTGTCAAATTCATTTTCCATTGGGCAAAAAAGCACTTTTGTAACCCAATTGCAACGCCACCTACTGGACAGGTGGAGAAGGACCCCCTCGATCTATCTGAATGCACCCAATGGGATGGCGTGTAGTCGAGCAGCGACAGAAGCCGTTTTTTATTATCAGCTATGATCCATATAGATCATCGATTTACATGCACTTACAACAACAACATGTGATTGCTTTTCATCGAGATCACGAAATATGATCTAAAAATTAATTCAACTATTTCCCGTTGTTGTTTCGTGGCGTTCTTTATTTCATTCACTAAATGTTGGTGCCTCTGTAAATTATAGCCACACAGTAATGTTGCCAGACATTGTATGAAACACAATTAACAACACATAAAATCAATTAGCATTTTTTCAAATTCGAATAAGTTACTATTCCGACTTTCGAGATGTTTTGTTTCGCTATATAACACAGAAATATAAATGGAAATATTATCAGTACAATACGGTTAATTATGATGCGTATTTAAACATAACATTTGAGCATAGTTTTCCACAAAAAAAATATTGAGTGCAAAATGTATGCAGATTTTAATTCATATGGTAACACCCCCGACACAACAGCGAAATGTCAAACTCAAATATGAGCAAGTGCAATGGAGAAATCATCGCGTTGTGACGTCACATTGTACCGTGTGGCTGCAATATGGCGGTGGCAATACAAAGTTTGTCATAATTGGTACTGGATTTTATATGTGAAAAACAACTGTTGCCACAACTTAAATATAAAATCCTTCAATGATCCAGTTTGTTTTATTTTCATGAAAAACGGCTAATTCGAGGGCGAAATTCACACATACTTTCACCAATACCAAAGCAAGAGACATTTGTAAACACAAATTGCAATCCAAAAAATAGCTGACTGTCAAATAACACACCAACCAAAAGCAAACAAAAAGTAATCTCATTTCATGTTCCATTGGGCAGGAAAAATCTGAGATCTGAGAGCAAAACGGTAAAAGCCCAATGGAAATCGACATTAGGTATACCTACTACATTTCTACCACCCACCTATGTTGATTGATCAAACATTTCGTCCAGCATTATTAACTATGTACCTACCTAGTTGTAAACTGAACTGCGTAGATTTACGTTTTACTAAACCAAAAAACTATAGGAAAAGGGTCATCGAATCATGTTTCATGTCATCCAAATCACATTTTAACGTCGGAAAACACCATCGAACAACAAGGAACATTCTAACGGCATCGAATCAAACCAATGACCATCAACGCTACTCGTGATATACAATTTTAAGGAAATGTAATATACATTTAAGTACCTAATGCATTTTTTTAATTAAAAAGGAGTATATCAAACTGCGCAGTAGCGCAGTGGTTAGTGTGCTGGACTACTGTGCGAGGGATCCCAGGTTCGATCCCCGGAAAAACCCAAATTACATCTTAAAGTTTTTTCTACTGCGCCACCTCTCGCGAACGTCTGACAAACATCCGAGAGTATGACTGTCATGAAAAAGCTTCTCAATTCAGCCGTTCGGACTCGGCATAAAATTGTAGGTCCCTTCCATTCGTCCCAAAAATTGAAACTCACACAAAACGAATGGTTGCGAGAAGCTAGGCCTTGGGTGTCACCCGCCTGTTGCGCCACCTATTTATTTATTTATTTTTATATCAAACGATTTTGAATTATATATTATTTACTGAACGCAACATTCATTTTAAAAAAAAAGTTAAATGAATTGTTATTTTTTTATATCAAAGCTCAGATTTCTGCTGCTCAATAGAGCTTATTCTCAAATGCGAACTGTGCATTCCAGTTTTTTCCAATTATACTTCATATGCAAAAGTTTGACAGTTTTTTACCGATACAATAATTCAGTTTATTTTTTATCCGCAATAAATCCGTCACCTAAATAGCTATCGCTTTTGAAGTGATAGAATCCCTTTGGAAATACAAATATAACAATCCGCCATAAAAAGCTATCCGCCGCACATTTTGGAATAAGCCCCCCGAATGTATTGTACATTTTGTAGTATCGGCACTGTGCAATGCCAACACTTGACTATATACATAAAATGTAAAACAATGAAAATAAAGTCGCACTTATAAAATAAAAATACGGAAAATAGAAGTCAATTGATAGAAAAATATAGAGCAATCGGCTATGGAATATTGGGTCTCTACACATTTATTTGTTGATCTATTACTGATTCATTTAAGCTTAGTAGCTAGGTACGTATTTAGTTTCAGTAAATTTTCCCAACCGTTCGTTAATAAATTAATCAAAATTAGCCGACCAGCTATTGAACGTTGTAAATAATACAGTTTCTGGTGTCTGCTATAATATTAATTTTAAAACCCGCACACCACATTTCTCGCTCATCTACATTGCTCGTTAGACAATCAATGCTGCCATTCTTCATACTCTTCGCTGCAACACACCCACAGTATATTCGCCGCACTCACACATTCTCGCAACAAGTTATCAAAAATGTCCGTCGGAATATACAACTTTGCTGACAGAAAATTTGTGTGACAAAATTGTTTTTTAGAATAATCACGGAATTTTCGCACGGATTAAAGTAAAAAGTTCAGTTAAAGTGCGTCATAATTGTAACGATATAAAATTATTGTATTTTCAACAATCAACTGGCCGATAATAGTCGAAAAATCAAAAGGTGATCACAGTAATTCAAGAAAAAAAAATTGTAAAATCCATTGCAATTGTGCAAAGGGAAGCTAGAAAGGGATACGCCATATCCATTTTCATCAAGTGCAAGCGAGATGTGCTCACTTGTTTCGCCCCTTATTTTTGGTTTTTATCCAATTCATTTTCTTTGTTGAACTCGGAAGAAAAAAAAAACACGAAACAAACTCCAGTCATCGTTCGCCGCATTTCGCCGTTGCTGCTCGCCATCTCTGTCTCATCCATTTCAATTTGCCTGCACATATCCGTTCATTGTTCCCTTTCTCGCTTCTGAAGAGTGAAGTGTGTTGCGTCGCAATTTCTCAGAATTGATTATAAAGTGGACGACCAAATTTTTTGTTTCCAAATACATTTTTTAGTTCTATTTTATTTCATTTATTTTCCCCCACAAAATAACTGGATAAACAATCTGGATTAAACGGATTCACCTCCATCCAGGTGAGTACGTTCTCAGTGCGGTGCCATTTTGTGTGCAAAAGTCTGGAATCTGGGTGAAAACAAGATGAAAAAAAAAATATCGGTCGCTGGGCGAAATCATGGAGAAGAAAATTGCATTTCTTTGCTGTAAAATCGTTTTGCTGTCAAACGCGATTCAGTGAGTGAGCGTGTGCGTACATTGTGTGCTTGTGTTTGTTGCGATGGCATGCGTCACCGGTGACGTATCAGCTGTTTTACTCGGACTTTTTCAAATTGAATATTTTCCACTAAAGCGAAAGCCTAGTTGTTAGTAGAAAAATAATTTTATTTTAATATTTTGGGTTTCCCTTTCCATGTTGGACCTATTTTTGAAGAAAGTTTCCTGTAAAAATGTTGCTTTTCTGGCCGATGTGCGATGTTTATTCAATTAGTTGGGTATGGTGATGGGTGGTGCTCTGATGGTGGTGGTGGTGGTGGTGTTGGAATTTTCCTCCAGAACAACAACAAGGAGGGCAATGATTAATTTTCCCAGTGGTCAGCAAATCGAAATTGTTTTGCATACCAACACCAATAGTGCGATTTCAGCCGAGAAAATGCAGACAATTTTCTCAAGTAGTAACGATACGTCTAGTGGATTTTGTTTCTGTGTAATTAAACAAATTAAATTTTCAATCACATGATCTTGCTCGGTACCTGGATTGTCTTTGATTTTTTTATTTTCTTAAAAAAAAAAACGTAGTTACATTTATGTACTTTGAAGATGTCTTTATCATCATATAGTTCAGTTTAGGGAAGTGCTGCGTGTGATATATAGTCTTGGGATGCAAAAAGCAAATAACGAGTTGACTGTGAAAAACATGAAAGAAAAGAAACATATTTTGAGGTTGATAAACAATTTCCACTTAGCACCACACCGTCATCATTGCCATGTCGTCGTTTTCATCGTCGCTGGGTGGCAAAGGGGGCTCTTGAATATGTTCTTTGCAATTATCTAGAACAGGTGCGGTAGCTATATAGCCACTGGGAAGTGTTTTACATAATTCCCACATCCACTTAGGCTCAACTATACTTATTGTGATTCAAAGCAAATAGTTAGCGAGTGCTGTGCATGTATGTACTAAAAAAAACCTAAAGGAGTTTAATTCACTTTTGTTACTGTCAGTAATGTATATTTGCGTACGTATGTATTAAATGCAGTTAATATTCTGGAGTAGAGCTACATTATGCATGCATACATGAATTAACTTTGTAAATAGGTTCAAGATGATAAAATCCAACCAAGTAGAGATTTAGTAGTTTAATAAGTTAATATGGATGCTGATATTTTTCGAAATAATTATCACGAGTTCATGAAAACTTCAATGTAGACGTAATACACAAACTTTCTATATATCTCTGACAATTAGGTAGGTCTGCTATCGGGTATCGGAACTTGTGTCTAATTATAAAAGAAGACTGTAGTCTTAGAACATATTTTGAACCGACCTCATGTGACTGAAAAGAGTCTTAAGACGTTGTTAGGAGAAACTATATAAAATAAATGCAAATCGTTATGATTCGATTCAGCAAACGGCCTGAACTCTAAATATTAGACATAAATAACAATAGCAAAATAGTGTTAATTGCTTTTAGGATCTCTATTGCTAGCTACCTACCTATTTATCGGAATACATATCTATACAATAGTTGAATGACCTAAATGGGTAGCAACAATATTCAGCATTTCAACTTTATCCAATCAAAGTCGTCGTTTAGCATTTTAGAAGAATACTGTCAGTAGTCACTTGTGTGAAACCAGAATCTTTCGCCATTACTCATGACTGGCACTTGCATCTCTTAAACCGAGAAATTGTTATTCTTTGTATACGTATGTAGCGCAGTATAGGTATGTGGCGCAGTGGCTCAGTGGTTAGTGTCCTGGACTGCGAGGTCCGGTCCCAGATTTGATCCCCGGAAAAACACAAATTACACCTTAAGGTTTTTTCCACTGCTCCACCTCTCGCAAACGTTTGACAAACTTCCGAGAGTATACCTAACTGTCCTAAAAAAGCCTGAGCCGTACAAGGCTCCGTGGACCGTGGAAGGTCTTATAAAGCCTTTTTCCTTATTTTAAACAAATGAGTTAGTGCATACCTAGGCATCTTGTGTTTTCTCTATCGCCATTTTTATGGTGTGTGTTTTTTTTTCAAATTCGTGCTTAACTCTCGATTTCGATTTTCGTGCTGTTTGGGGGGCGGAATAGGGGAAAAAAAAAAATATGTTGCCGCTGTTGGTCGCTGTTAAAAGCGTTGCATTTTTTGTCCAAATGATAATTTCACGGCTTGTGTGGCAGGTAGGACAGCCCTCCTGTAACCAATTTTAATAAATTTTTAGTCCTAATTAAATTTTAAATCCTTGAGCACAGACTAGAACTTAACATTTAACAGGCGAGGCTGGAACATTATTTCGACTGATTTGTATACCCTCACTGGAAGTACGTATTCTAAATCAGGATCGAATCAATTAAGGCCTCAGTTATAGCTATCATTGAAATGCATCATTGGAACAATTCAGTGGAATACTTACTCTGGCGGCTCTACAGTTCGGGGTGAACCGAGGCCTCAGATAACAAGCCTATCCAGTTAGACCCGTCCTTAGCTAACTGCCTCCATTTGCGTACTCCTAGTCGGTTGAGGTCGCCTTCGATTTACGCGCGTCACTTAAGGCGAGGACTTCCTCTACTGCGTTGTCCATCCCGGGTTAGACTCGAAGACTACGAGCAGGAGCATTTGTTTCCATCCGCTCTACATATCCTAGCCATCTTAAACGACTTAGTCGCAGTTGTTTGACCATGTGGATGTCGCTGTACAGCTCGTATAGTTCGTCGTTGAATCTCCTTCTCCGCCCGTCAACACAAAAAGGACCGATCATTTTACGAAGAATCTTGCTCTCGAAGCGACCGAGGATATCTTCATACGCTTTAGATAGAGTTTAAGCTTCAACGCCATAAAGCAGGACTGGAATGATCAAGGTCTTATACAGAATCTACTTAGTAAGTTGTTCGTGGTAGAGCTCTACTACTCAATTGCCTTCTTAGCCCAAAGAAACAGCGGTTGGCAAGAGTTATTTTTTCGTTTAATTTCTTCGGAGATGTTGTTGTCAGAATTTATAGCAGAGCCGAGGTAGACCAAGTCCTTCACTACCTCAAAGTTATAGCTGTCGATCGTGACGTTTTGTCCGATTCTACGATGTTGGGTGTCCCTTTTTGTTGACAGCATATACATATGTACTTGGTTTTGCCCTCGTTGACGGCTAGACCCAATTTAGTCGCTTCCGTTTCTATACTAGCAAACGCACCAGTGACAGCTCGCTCTGTTCTACCAATTATGTCAATATCATCGGCGTATGCAAGTAATTGGACGGACTTTTGAAAGATTGTGCCATGTGTGTTGGCCTGTGAGTTTCGGACGATACTTTCAAGTTGAAAAAGTCGCACGACAGCGCGTCACCTTGTCTAAATCCTCGTTTAACATCAAGGGTTTAAGTGAAATTCAGTGGAATAATGGTTAAATTTTGGTTTTTGGCAATTCAGTTATAGCAATCATTGAAAAATGTCAGCGGAAGGAAGATGGTTGTGCGTAAAGTTGGTGTGTCCCATTCTTAGTCGTATGTAATTTTTTAACATTATATGCGGAATATTGTTGGGTTATATTCCCTTCTCACCACATGGATTAAATTTTTTATAAAAGTGTTCGTATGAGTCCCAGATGGGACTGTTAGTTACATACTTTTTGATATATTTTTTTGCTGTAGACATAAGGTGTATGTCAGTGGTTCCCTAATCGCTGCCTTTACAGCAGCGTCTGCATATTCATTTCTTTTTATGCCAATGTGCCCGGGGATCCAGATGAGCATTTTTTCCTTTTTTGGGTTTTAAGTTTAGTGTTGATCATTGAAAGCAAAACTGAAAGCTGAGATGAGAAAGAGAGTCGAACACATCAGTGAAACGATTGGATTTCAAATTAAGTAGTTACAGACTTTTGTTTGTTTCTCCGCAACCAGCAGAGTTGCGGCATAGATGTCTGACTGTATTTAGAAATTCAGCACCCTAATAAAACATCTAACCACTGCATCTAGCTTATTTTTTCCAACGACATGATAGGGTCAAGAAAATTTACTAACGGCTAAGTCAATGTTTGCAATGATACTTTTAGACTGCCCCAACTTGCACAAATAAATATGTTATTTACATTGATATTCAGAATCAGTTGCAAAATATAAACAAAAAATAAATAAAATATATTATTTTCTTGTTTTTATACAAGAGTGCACTGACACTTTTATTACCAGCATATACGGTAATATGTAGGCAATCTGAAAATCGTTTTCTTGTCACGTCTAGCGGTCGACTTTTTGTCACCACAATTAAATGTATTTTAACATAATTTACTAATTACGAGTATTTGTGTGTCTATTGTGCAAATGGATTGTTATTGGTGGTGACAATATTAATTAATTGAACTCCATTGAAAACTAGAACTAGCACTTATTGCGCGGTACCTATTAACCCTGTTTAGTGTCCAGGTTAAATTTAAGGAACACTCAATGGCGACCTTGTGACCTACAAACTACACATTTAAGGCGAAGGTTATAAATTTGATTTTTAGTAAGACCCATTAACTTATGGCATACTCTACTCACCCTTATTCTACGTGGAGTTTATATTAAACGACAGCTGGCGTTTTTTGAATCGAAACCTTTGAAACCGAAAGTTGAAGTTTATCTGACATATAAATTCCGGATAGGCTATCTGATGTGGTTTTCCATTGGGACATAAGATCAATCTTTTTTTTGATCCGGATCACTTTTCGTGTTCCATTGGGACAAAAAATCAATCTTTTCACTTTTTGCAGATCGCGATCATTTTCGAGATTTGCACACACTCTCACTAATTCCAATATACCTTGCACAGCTGTTTTACGTCATTCGGAATTTGTGTTCAAAACAAAATTACGAAAAGCCTCGTGAAAAGCAATTATTCGGAACAAAAACGTAAATAATGGGAATGGACTTGATTTTGGAGCAATTACTATCATCTTCGTCTTCTTCCTCGTCATCTGTGGTCTGTGGATTTCGATTCTTCGTCGATATGATTTCCCACATTAAATTCGTATGTTTTCATCGACAAACGAAAAAAATGTGCACAGCTGATGTACTGTCTAATAATGCGCTAATACATTTACAAAAGCAGATCAATCTGCCTATCGTGTTCCATTCGTCACGAAAAATCAGAGATCTGAAATAAAAATCTGATGGTCCCAATGGAAAACGACATTAGTTTAGTGTCGTTTTATTCCTTCTATTCCTTGAACGCCCCCTCTCTCATTTATTTTACATTCCACATGAGTTCCACACCAACAACTGATAGTTGACAAGTAGGTATTTATGGCAGCAAAAGGGGGATTTTTTTTTTTGTAAATTGTTTAACACACGGAATTTAAATCCAAACAAAACCAAACGAAAAAAGTGTTGAACAGTCCCAATGGTCGCCATATTACAACAGTTTAAATCAAGAAGACGAGGTTAATAAGGTGTTCGTCTTCTATACTGTTGTAGGTATTTATGTTTTGTATTTTAAAACTGGCTTCGATATTGCGTTTTCTTGCGGTGTAGGGAATGATTTTAATTTGGGTTTTGCCCAGCCAACCCTTAGTAAAATCCTAACAGAAATGTCTGCCATTATCGAAGAATATGCCCAAAATAAATAAACATGCATTACACGGCAGAAAAAAGGAATTGTGCAAAAATGATGTTTTACCAAAAGGCTGGAATTTCATTTCATCGGGGTTTGTTATTTTCACCCTTAATAATAAGAGAATTATGAAATCACTGCATAAATATAAACAATTACCAAAACTCACATGTTTTTTCTTAAATTTGCATCCCAGTCGTTTAAGAATTTTTAATCGACAATAATCGGCGTTTTATGTGTCGTTTTGTGCAACTAAAACGACAGTCAGAATGCGAAAAACTGCGTAGAACTTGTGTTCCACACTACTTAAACGACATAAAACGGCTAGAAACACGCCGCATGTAATACCGATTTTAAAAAACGCCATTATTTGTCGTTTAATATAAACGCCACGTAGAATAAGGGTGACTTTGAGTAAAATGTGTATTCGTAAAACATTTCAAAAAGTTATTCGAAGATTCGAATTCAAATCTAATCCTTAATGAGTAGTCAGTCTATTGAGTTTTATATTATGTATTTGATTTATTATTACATAATAAATAGCATTAAGGAAAGTCGCCTGTGACTTCTGGTTACATAAAGATTTACGCATAATAATTGTTGTCAAAGCGTTAGTGTTTCAGTAATTTTGTTCTATAGTTAAAAGCAGCAACCAATTAATTCTCATGTTAAGGTGTTATTCATTACATTGTAAATGCAATTTATTTATGTGTGGAATTCGTTTGTCTATACAGATTCCCATACTTTGCTATTGCTGTTTATCTTTCTTAGATTATTCGTTTTAAAACACAATCGCATATTATAATTGTCTGAGAGTAGATCCCAGTTTTACAATCAAAGGTGTATTTGCGTTTACTGATTTGTTGTAATGCTAACATGAAAGGTGAAAAGTTTGTGTTTACAATTATGACAGACATAGCATTTGTAGTATGTATTTCTCCATCACATCAAGATAACGTAAATCAAACAAGTTGACTTGTGCTTCGGTTTCTGGAACATGCTTTTCTAATTTGGAAAGAGTTTTTTTTTTTAATAGAAATTGAAGAAAAAGGGAGGGAGGGAAAGTGACAATTGAAACCGGCAGGGCAGAGGATGACTTAAGTAAAAGCTGTTAAATGATTGCAAGGAAGTACATAATCTCGTTTATGCCAATGTGCGTTTACATTGGAATCGTATAGTGTGCCGATAATACGACTGGTAACTCTGAAATATTTTACCGAACTTAGGGCCTACTGTCCACGCTTCATACGCACTCTTTCGTCATTTGCATCTTGGTGTACGCTTGATTTCAGCCCCCTTGCAGCTGGCATATAAACAAACGAAGCTCTGTCCAGCAAAATACGCTTGTCGTCATTTGCAGCTTGCATTGCCGTTCCGTGAACAGTGGTTTGTTTGTTTATATGAAAGCAGCACACAAGCTGCAAGCAAGCGTACAACAAGATGCAAATGACGAAAGCGTGTGTATGAAGTGCAGCTACGTGGACAGTAGGCCTAAGTGTATTTTATGTATATGCTCAAAATGACACATCCGTCTTTTATTCGTTATTCGCTGCTGGCAGTCTGTTAACAAAAGAAAAATCTTTAACTCAGCAATATAAAAACTAACATAACATCACTTAAAAAGGTCTCAAGATGAATTAGTGCTTATACACCCCGTCTCACTTGATTACGGATTTTTTTGTTTTAATTTTACGATATTTTTCAAATCCTTTGCTAATCCGGGCAAAACCAATTGCACAAGGAATGAAGGATATATTATGTCTATATTGTAGAAAAAAAAATAGGATTAAGTTAATAAATGCAACTTTTATGACGCTTTTCCCAAAAAGATTATAAAATTTGCATGTTATTTTTGTCTCACTTGATTACGAACAGTGGCTTAATCTACCTGTTCAAAGCTTAAAAGGTCAAAAAAACAATACAAAATTTGTTTGTATAAATAAATGTTGGTTTTATTCAGGGAGTAGCAATAGTTTGGGCGCAGTAGCGCAGTGGTTAGTGTGCTGGACTACTGTGCGAGGGATCCCAGGTTCGATCCCCGGAAAAACGCAATTTACATCTTAAAGTTTTTTCTACTGCGCCACCTCTCGCGAACGTCTGACAAACATCCGAGAGTATGACTGTCATGAAAAAGCTTCTCAATTCAGACGTTCGGACTCGGCATAAAATTGTAGGACCCTTCCATTCGTCCCAAAAATAGAAACTCACACAAAACGAATGGTTGCGAGAAGCTAGGCCTTGGGTGTCACCCGCCTGTTGCGCCACCTATTTATTTATTTATTTTAGCAATAGTTTTTAGTCATGGGTACTACCTCCTGATCGCTAAATCACTTCAAGTAGCCAGCTGTGTAGAGATTCATAGAGTGCTGTCAAATAATCTGGCAAAACTTCTGACCAGGCTCGTTTTATGGCTTCAATAGTTTCTTCCGTTTCATAATATTGCTTTCCTCCTTTTTAGACTTGGACGTTGAAGCCATCCCCACATGTTTTCCATGATGCTCAGGTCGGGTGAATATGTGGGCCATGCAAGTAAGTTTAAATTTTGGTTCTGAATCCAGGCTTTTGTTGTCCGTGCATCGCTGCATTGTCTTGTTGGAAAGTCCATGGCTGACTACCAAATATTTCCGAAAACTGCGGAAAAGCTCTTTCGGTTTCGGTTTGTAAGTGATTGCCGTGATTTTGGGGCTTTGGAAATCCAGCTCCACAGTTCCCTAATAGCTTATTGCTCCCCATACCATTACACCACCTCCTTTGCTGTGCCATCTTTGAAGATGTATTTCTTCTTTTCTCAAATTATGGAAATAACAACTGTATCCATCAGGTCCGTCTAAATAAATTTTTTTTTTCATCAGAAAAGACAACGGTATGCCATGCTAGATTCCACCTGATGTGACTTTATGCAAAATCAAGGCGCTGAATTTTACGTGCCGCATTCTATGGTGGTTTCCTCTTCATTTGTTCATGGCGAACATGGCTGGCCTTCTATATCACGCGGTGCACAGTCGATCTGCTAGCTGTAACTCCAGTTTCTGCCTTAATTTTACTTATGGAGAGCCTTGAATTTGAAGCAGCTCTAAGTCGGCTCTCACATTGAGGCAACATTCAATAAGCAACTGGCAATAGGAAACACGCAATATTATCGCTCACAGTTATTTTACATAGAATCAAATTAGAGGTCTCACATCAAACCAACTCAATATCGCTCGACCGGAAAATGTTGGTTGCTACAATAATTATCGCTAGCGATACACAGCGCATGTTGAAAAGCAACACAATATTGCTTCCTAGTAGCAATATTTGTCATTATTGACACATTTGCGCATACTACGTTTCGGGGCTCATTCGATAACAGTTTTTAAATTGGGTGGGATATGCTCTGAGTTCCTTAGCGCACCTTGATTTATTAAATTAGTAAATGCAGGGTGCACTCAATATTTCCTTTTCTGTTGTCTTTTTTTTTCTTAAATGGAACCACATTAGAAAAATCGAATCATCACATGTTAGTTAGAAATTTCAGTCAATACTATTGCTTCGATGTGAGAATAGGCTAAAATAAAGTTGCGTATTGCTTATTGACAGTTGCTAGTTGCTTAGTTGCTTATTGCTTGTTTCCTCAATCTGAGAGCCGCCTAAGTATTGTCCGCCTTTCCTGACATGTTGTTGCTTTGCTGACTCTTCCTTTACGGGTTTTTCCATATTTCTCCAGCTCTTTAATAAAGCTGTATACAACAGTGGCGTCTCCATAAGAATGCTATATGGCATTCTATGAGAATTGCTCATGGAGACCAAAAATAGCATTCTATGAAAAATTGTATTCTATCTATTGCTCAGCTCATAGCTTGCTATCGATAGTATTCTATGGGGTGTACTCTTTTTTCTGACACATGTGTTTTCATGTTATATCTATGGAAATAGTAAGCTATGAAATGTCCACCCTACATTTTATTGCATACTACATATCATTAGTTCTTTCTATGAGAAATGACAGATAGTAAGCTAAGCTATGAAATATTGCTCGTGGAGACGCGGTGATACAGTATGAGTAGGCCAATATCGCAATGTAGTTACGTCTTAGTGATCGCGACCTTTAAAGTAGTCACAAAATAGTTATTTGCGACCAAATTAGAATTGCAACCTAACCGTAAGCGAACAAACATCCAACTACCTATAGAGGAATGCTCTGTCAATAACGATTGCCATTCAATTAAATACATCACAGTGCGGAATAGTGATTTACAATCTTTGTATCATGTACATTGTACTTATTATTGAACATACAATTTGTTTTAACTTTCTACTCCAGTGTGTTGTAAAAATCGGATGAACCACCATTTCACAACGCGACAAGTTTGTAAATCGAACACAGGTGATTCTTGTTCATTTTGAGTGCAGGTGGCTTTCGCCCATGGACCGCAGTAATAGGTTTGATTAAAATACTTTTGTGAACGCTTGTAAATAACCTAAATATGACTGAAATATCACCGATTACTATAACATACTCGTAATAAAGCATTAAGTTGCGATTAGACAGCATTGCAAATGTAGTTTCTAGTCAACCGCAAAAACTAACCTCTACACCATGGCCACTTGACAAACACTGTTATCGCAAAAACGTTTCAATCGTTGGAAACATAGGATCCAAATCACTTTGGTAGAGGCTGTTTTCTGTTAAAGGGAAAAATGAAATTGTTTCTTTTTTGTAGATTAATGCGTGCAATAGTCTTTTAAATAACAATACCAAAAATCAAGCTCTAAAATACCGACAAACATGAAGAAAATCGACTGCAGATGGGGCTTACCAGCTACGATGCTCAAACTTATCTCTTCTAATATAACTATCAAACTTATCTCTTCTAATTTGTATCGAAGGAAATGCAAGCGAACTCCAATCGACACCCATCTGGTGACATTTGAAAATACGACGAAAATCCATGAACAGATGAGCGCTACTTAAATACAAATTAAATTGAATGTAGAATACTTGACGAACTTCTCGAAGTCCCTGTTGCGTCAACTACCATGCCTTCATGTCATTCTGGGGATGTGTGTCGTCCTCTCTACTTTCTCTTCTGCATACCCTTTTCTAGGGGGTAATTAAAAAAAATTATAAGTTTGAATTACCAACATATTAGGTGAAGGTATGTAGTTCATATGATCAATAATGGCCCTATGACGCTATCTGTAATTTATTTTAGTCACTAAGCTACTGCAATCGCTTGTGTAAAGCCCGGGATGTAAATAATCTTTACGGCGTCCTCTTTATCTATCACTATCATCGTTTCTGTTAAGTAATTGATTTTTTTTTCTAATTCGGGCTGTATAAATACTTCGGAAATAATTATTCAACGTCTTAAAAAAATTAATTGCCGGCTGAATTTACAAAATCAACATCTCACTCATCAAGTGTCTTTTCTATGGTTTCTTCCGAACACGCATGGGCTCTGTTGTACTTTAACTGCCGCATATGTATTACAATTACACATTTATAGAAGTTCCTCTAGTTAGGTCGTTATCTTGACAACTTCCTTCGCTAGATTTTTAACCGGTCCGCCATTATCTGTTCAAAGAGGATTTTTAATATTTAAGATATATAATGTTATTGTCGCGAATAACCGTCGAGCTACTTTTCGCGATAACACACAATTCAATTGCGCGTTATTTCTCAGTTGTCGCAGCGCAAATCTTAACCTTCTGATTCAAACAATACCATGATCAACTCGCTAAACAAAACATTGTTTAAATAATTAAACAATTAGGCGAGTGCGACCTACAATAAAGAAGAATATGATTCGAATATATTATTTTTATTCAGATACACATTGATAACGATGAAATTATGACTATGACGAATGCGAATAATTTTAAAGATACACCAGCAGCATTTTGTCGCTTGTCGTGTATCGTATCTGGGGGGCGTCCACAAAGCACCGTATTACAACAACACACTGCGACGTGACTTTCTCTTTTGTGTACAGCTTTTCCACACCATCACACTGCATTGTTATACCCTCCACAGGAAGGTATATTCACTTTGCCATTACGTTTGTAACGCCAAGAAGGATTAACCGGAGACCCTATAAAGTATATATATTCTGAATCAGGATCACATTCTGAATCGATTTAGCCATGTCCGTCTGTCTGTCTGTCTGTCTGTCTGTCTGTCTGTCTGTCTGTCTGTCTGTCTGTCTGTCTGTCTGTCTGTCTGTCTGTCTGTCTGTCTGTCTGTCTGTCTGTCTGTCTGTCTGTCTGTCCGTCTGTCTGTCTGTCTGTTGAAAGCACGATAGCGTCCAAAGGAATTGAGCTAGGCGAATGAAATTTGGTGAGACGACTTCTTTTTACCGTCGCCAGGTTGGTATTGAAAATGGGCTATGTCGGTCAAGTAGTTCTGGTACCTCCCATACAAAACCACTATTCGACCCACGCCTCTGTCTGTTGAAATCACGATAGCGTCCGAACGAATCGACTTAGGCAATTAAAATTTTATGAGAGGTCTTATATTTATAGCCTTTAAGTTTGTATTAAAAATGGTCCATGTCGGTCAAGTAGTTCTGTTAACTCCCATACAAAGCCAATATTTGACCCATATATCTCTGTCTGTTGAAAGCACAATAGCGTCCAAACGAATCGACTTAGGTGAATGAAATTTTGTGAGAGGACTTTTTTTAACCGTCGTCAGGTTTGTATTGAAAATTGTCTATGTCGGTAAAGTAGTTAGACACATACTTACTCGCATGACAAAAATATTGCATGAGTTTTATGCAGTGGAGGGTATCAAAGCATCGGCCAGGCCGATGATAACACTTTTACTTGTTTTTTAGTTAAAACCTCTCTCTGGGTCGAATATCAATTAAGAAATCTGGTTAGCTAGCGCACTGATATAGTGATTTTGAATCGATTATAAGACTGAAGTTATTTCCGTTCCGCGCGATGACAAGAGAGGTTGACTGAAAGTCTTTCGAAAGATTTCATGTTATCAGAATGCGAATTTTAACTTTTGACTTTTAAGAAATTCCTTCGTTTACTTTGGATTAAATGAAATTCTTATTTTTCTGGAGATTTGGGAACTCCGCAACTGCCTTTGATTCCATTTAAGGTCAAGATCAACGCATTTATTTTATTTTTCAGATAAGCGTCGAGTGTCAAGTGTAATGACCTTGTATGCAGTCATGATACTTGACGCATTCGAATGGAATCAAGTGGTGTGGATGCAGTAAATTAAGCAAAGCCTGAACAATGACCGACAAGTATTTTATATCTCTTCATTAATTGGTTTAATGAACGCACAGGAAGTAGAATTATTTTCGCTGACGCCTGCAGAAAGTAGAATCTAGACAAATGGCGTTTTCTCAGCATTCGATTGTACTATTGCCACTTTAACAAATAATGGTCACTTTTATATTAATGTTCCGTTTCTTCATCTTTGGTGGCACTATAGTTTGGGTGAACCAAGGGCTGAACAAACCCCTCTAGTTAGCCAATTGTTTTCCGCTGCGAGATTTCTCGTTCTACGCAAGCGGATGAGTTTTGTAGGCATGCCAGAACAAGACATGGCTCTGCATACATCGTCTCTAATAAGAGGTTTTGAAGTCGATGAACATAATGTGGGTCTAGGTTTGGCCTTTTTGGATCTGTCAGTGGCTTTACTACTGCAACATTATGTAGTAAGTAGGTATTACAAGAAATAATACCAGGGGGTTATTCCCAAATGCGCGGCAGATTGTATTGAAAGCGATACTTCGATTTCGACCGTCTTTCTTTACATTTGCTTATTCTCAAATGCGAACTGTGCTTTCCAGTTTTTTTCCAATTAGACTTCCAATTTTCAATTTATTTTCCCAAAAGTTTGCAAGCTTTTTCCCGTCACAAGAATTTAGTTTATTATTTACCCACAAATAATCCGCCAGCAATCCGTCACCTAATTAGCTATCGCTTTTGGAAATACAAAAATACCAATCCGCGGCGCATTTGGGAATAAAGGCCCCGACCCATAGAATCCGTCACATCCGTTGCGGCAATGTATTCGACTGACAGGTTGATAGAATACACAGTAACAGTAGCTTATGGAACGTGACCCATGAGCAACGAACGTGCCGGATGCGACGGATAAAGTAGGTTTACTTTCTACTTTTCTGTCCGTCGAACCGTTGACAGTTGGCAGAGCGTGAGAGTAAGCATTTTCATTGGTGGAAATATAAGATAATGAGAGAAACTGTCTCTCATATGTCATCGGCTGTCAACGTATGCGACGAATTCTATGGGACTGTTCGTTCCGTCGAATACGCCAATCCGTCGACGCAACGGATGCGACGGATTCTATGGTTCGGGGCCTTAAGCCCCCAGAACTGTCATTTCATACATCAATCTGATTTATTTTGTAGACGAGACATTGGGATTTATTCAGGATGCTTATAAGCTGCACAATTTTGTTTTTTTTTTTTTTAATTTATGTAAATTTCTTGAAATATTTCGATTTGTTGAGTAATTTTGATACCTCGAAATGTCATCTGAAAAGTCAAACAAAACATTCATGAACGTAAAAGTGGCAATTAATCGAACTACACTGAGTTACAAAAAAGTGTGGCGCAGTCATAATTTTGATAATAATTATGCCGCTATGTTTTTGCAGAACTTTGTTTTTTAGTTTAGCGGTATATTTTTGTGTGTTTGTTTGCATAATCAGTTTCCATTTTCCTTGTGATACGCACATTATATTAAGGAAAACCGCATCATGATCATTTTGTCATACTAGACACAAGATATACACATTTTGACTTGCGTGATTCCGTAAATGTTTTATTGAGTGAAATGTTATGGATGGGTTATTTCAATTGCATTATTTATTAGTTTTTTATTCATTTTTGTAAAAAAAAATGCAAATAACGGCAGAAGAAGTCGCCAGGGGGCTGGCTTTTGTTGAGGATGTACGAAGTGAACAGGAAACCGGACACGGCACTAAGAAAAGAAGAGCCATTAAATGGTACAGAGAAACCAACTCCTACACCCGGCGTCAAGGCTCAGGTCGCCCCAGAGCAACATCTGCAAGGGAAGATCGATATTTGGTGATTCAAAGAATTCCAGATCGTCACCAAACAATAGTTGAGCTGTCTCACCGAATTAGATCCGTTAGATGGACGGATGTGAGTGACGAAACCCATGGTACAGCACAAGCGCCGTCGCGTCGGATGGAATTTGTCCGTTTTCACCAAGATTGGACAGAGGCCGACTGAAGTAGAATTCTTTTCACTGATGAGTCCAGGTTTTGTCTGTGCTCAAATATGGATAGACATAGCAGAGTGTGGAGACGTTCCGGTGAGAGATACTCTTCGGCGAAAGTTCCCCAGAGGGAACATTTCTGGGGAGATTCTGTCATGGTGTGGGCAGGAATTTCCATGCACGGAAAAACCAAGCTATGCATCGTGGACAGGTCGGTGACTTCCAGATATTATGTCACCATTCTGGAGGAATATGTGGGGTCCATTCGCACCATTTATTGAAGAAAATTTCCCTCTGATGCATGACAATGCTAGACCACACGTTGCCAGGTGCGTTACCGACTTTTTACAAGAAGTAAAAATCGACGTCATGACTTGGCCTGCGATGCGTTCGGATATGAATCCCATCGAACACTTTTGGGACCTTGTGGAAAGAATGATTAGGAAACGACCTGCCATTCCAGAGACACTTGGTGGGCTGAAATCTGCTGTAAGGCTGAACCCACACCAAATAAAGCAGAAACAGATAAAGCAAAAACGACTGTTTCTAGCCCACACCAGATAAGGCAAAACAAAAACGTTTTTTTTACTTGCCTAATTTGGTGTGAGTTATTGACAGTCATCCATACCAATTGCACTTAAGATGGCTTTAGACTGGGACGAAAATATGACTATTGTGGCAGCACAATAATTTGTGCTAAGTGAAAAATGTTAAACAATAGTGGTCCATCCTGTAACCCAAAGAAGGACAAATATAAATTTAATCATTAAATTTATAAAGGAACTTCGCCAGGATGAAGAAAAATTTAAAAATTACATAAGAATGAGTTTCGATGCATTTGAAATATGAAATATGAAATATGTTGCGATTGCCGGCCGATTTTTAATCAATAATACTAATTTTTCGACGTCACACATATTAAAATGCTGCCCTTCACAGAAAATGATTGAATGATACATAAATACCGATAGTCGTCGCTCGGATGCTTCATGTGTTTTATTTGGTTTTGTCTGTTTGACTAGTTTGGTGTGGGCGCTCTCATTTGATTACATGTGTTTTTCGCCTAAACATGCCTTAAGTGTTTGATAGTGTTTTTGCCTAACTCGATTGCTTTGCTTAAAATGATTTATTGCTTATTTTGGTGTACGTTACTCCATAAGCACACGTGTAATGTTTGACGTTAGGCAATAGAACAAAACGTTTTTGATTTCTAGCTTTGCTTTGCCTTATTCAGTGTGGGCACTCGTATTTAAACACGCAGAAAATCAGTTTTGTTTTTTGTTTAAGGCGTTTTGTTCCATTCGGTGTGGGAGCTGCCTAACTTAAGAGCTTTTATTGATCACTTAGAATCTAAAGTACTTTGAACATTTATACACCCAACATATCTATGGCGTTTTCACATTCAATGTTAAGTGACTATTAAAAAATGTATTAGCTAGTAAGTCCGGTTTTAGAGCTAAATATGTAGTATATATGTATGTATTACCAAGACGGTGAAGTATTATTATTAAAATTATTGATATCTCGAAACAGAGTAGAACATGTCAGCTCAAACAATAATAATGTAGTAATAATAAATGGACACACATACCTAGTAACAGTTGGCGCAACAGGTCCGTATTTATTTTTGGGAGGAACCTAAGGGACCTACAGTCCGAAAACCTGAACATGTTTTGTTTTTTGGCATAGCTACATAATCTACGCCGACATATCTACGCCCGGTACACTTTTCGAGCGGAATTATGTCGCTTTTTTCTGGCGGAGTTATGTCGTTTTAAAAACGTCATATCTACTACTTAACTAAGAACTAAGAACGACGTATCTCCGCGCGGATATGTCGTTCTTAGTTCGGCGGAGATATGTCGCTACCGCAGAGGAAAACCTTTAAGGTGTACGGCTATAATTTTCTTCTTATACTTGTTATGCATTGTGTTGTAAGTCAGACATTCGCAAGAAGCGGGGTAGGTACTAAAAAAACATGTATTTTCTTCTCAATAGACTTTAAATGCACTAATAGAGCTGCTGGCCCAATAATGCAAGCTCAAAATTATAAGTTGTGCTAATGGTTTGATATCTCACATGTATCTCAGTGCAGCTCATGAGGCAATGAGTATTGTTTGGCTTGTGAAAGAATTTCTGAAACGAAAAGCGAAGATCGAAATGCAAAATGAAGTGCAACCACATCAAACACCAAACTTTTAAATTCTTCATCATCACCTAACTTTCACAATGATCGATACTAACGATCCCATCAGAGGTACATAATTTTTTCTTAATTCAGAATTTCGATATGCATCTTAATTATTATGAATTAACTGTAACTGATAATTGAGCTTTAATATTCGCTTCATTTTATTTAGTTGCTTCCTTTTTCTTTGTATGTCCATTGTCCATCACATTTAATTCTTTGTATTAATGGCTATCCATATAGGACCCTAGACCCAGCTTTTCACAACCATTTCTGTGTGTGAGTTTTATTCCTCACTTAGTTGCATACCGCTATCCCATTAACTGCTTCGTATACATACAACACGAGCACACTATTAATACAAATATGTAACACATTTTTCACGAACATTATACTTGGTATGTGTTTTGTTCAGCTATTTAGGTTCACACCCATGTAACTACGTACTCTTTATTCGCAGTATACTGCTTCCCTAAACTACAATATGTACATTAACGTTTCTCACTACAAATTGGCGAACAAAACAAAAGTCGTGACGTTATCTTGTGGATTTTGGGATACAAATCTTTAGCACGCACTCGCACATATTGATAAGTGAAATCAGTGTTAACAAATTCTGATTAAAGTGGGAACTCTGATTTCGATATCTAATCAAATCACTATGTCAGCAGAACTTATACTACGATTGTATTATGGCGGCGACCTCGGCCCGTGAAACGATGATTCATTGCTCAAAACTGTGTTAATTTAGTTTTTAATTTTTCTATGTACATTGTACAATGTACACCCCTCAAAGTTAAATTTGTTTTTATTAAATTCTGTTGTTTTTTTTATTTAACAGGAACACATTTTTGACACTGGCGGACGGAGAGTTTAAAACCTAAACTACTGAAACCGTCTGATATTTGATCTCTTTGTCAAGAGATACCAATTGTGTGGAAATAAACAAAACAAATCAAACAGGAATATCAGAATGGCAGCAACACCCCGTGGCGGTGGTACAGCCCAAAGACCAAATGGAACGTCTCAAAATAAAACATGCCAATTTAAATTGGTGTTGCTTGGCGAATCGGCCGTTGGCAAATCGTCGTTAGTGTTGCGTTTTGTCAAAGGCCAATTCCATGAGTACCAAGAGAGTACGATAGGTGCAGCATTCTTAACACAAACTATCTGTATAGAGGATACAATTGTTAAATTCGAAATATGGGACACAGCTGGTCAGGAGAGGTTAGTACTTTGTGTTAAATAATTCGAATAGTATTTTAAGCTTGTTCTTTTTTTGTTGTTTTATTTGCAGGTATCACAGCTTAGCTCCAATGTATTATAGAGGTGCGCAGGCCGCAATTGTTGTGTACGACATTAAGAATCAGGATAGTTTTCAACGTGCAAAAACTTGGGTGAAAGAACTTCACAAACAAGTGAGTATATCTATCATAGACCAAGGACATCATTTTGAGTCTAATTAGGGGTGCAGTTTATATTGTCTTGTTAATGCATGGTATATTGTCGAAATTATACATAGGTCATCTGAGTATACAGCAAATTGTTGTCTGAGTCTATATTCTCTTCAGACAGGTGTTAGCGTGTACAGTCAGCTGTGTTAAAAGAGTTGGATTTGTTAAACACTGAGTTGCGTGTTTAACATTTTGAAATTTAGGAAACGCACGATATGTTGAATGCTTTTAGCAGTAGAAAAGTAAGATCTATGTTTCGTCACAATTGATAAAAAATCATCTAAACATGTAGTATGTATATCAAATTCGAAGACGCTTTAGCAGCATAGACAAACAGCTCTGCAGTTCAGTCAAAGCAGCAATAACATGTAACCGTGAGCGCTTACTAAGCTGATCATAAAAGGGGTGACATATTATAATCATTGCTGTGAAAATTCATAATAATTCTTGTCAAAAAAAGCTAGAAAGTTGACATTGCTTTTAATAATCCAAAATACCTTTGTATAGAGAAGCTTCTTTAAATTAAAAAAAAATGGTGAATCCAATAAATAAGCAATGACCTAAGTATGACATCTAATTTGTATTTGGCGATTTTATTTTCAATGCCAAAATAGGTATAAAGGCCACAAAACGACATCCAAAAACGAACAAAGGCTAATTAGCTTTGGAAACAATGACGCATTTCCCATATCTCATCATTCAGAGAGGTGTCGCCAAATCCAGATTAAGATTATTATTATAAACGTTTACACATTCCGAGGTATTAACGAGGTTCTGCTCAGGAAAAAAATAATCTGAGGAAGTTCGACGTTAAATGGCTAACATCGCATGAAACTGACAAAAAGGCCAAAGTAGAAAAATTCAAGAGAAGACCAGTGGCAATATCGCAAGGAAAGAGTTAGAAGTGATGCTTATGATGTGTCACCAGAACCACCAAGAAGATACTTCTGGTTGGAAGACTCACACATCAAGCAAGAGGAACATTTCGTGACGCTCTAAAGAAAGACTAGATCCAAGAAAAAAGCAGCTTAGGCAACTTGTCGGCAGCTGAGAAAACAAAACACAAATTTCTCTCAAGAAAAACGAATACAAGAACCTGGCGCTCAAGATAGCGCAATCTGCATCCAAGATTGAGGTTTGAAAATTTTTCCAAAAAGTAAAAACAACATGTCAAAGCTATAAGACATGTAAACACGAACAAAGAAACATTGTAGTACAGTCACAGTCAGTGTTGAAAGTTTGGAATGACTGCAGATATTTGCCCATATTGCCGTTTGCGTTTGTCGTAAACAACTCGTTTCTTAGTCGGTGTTTGTAACTTTTTTGACACAAATGAATTGAAATGATGGTGAACACATAGAAAGGGAAAGTTTAAAAAAAAAAGTGAACCTCGTATTACAACGACAAAAACATGAGTCGTTTAAGGCAAACTCCAACGGGAATAGGGGTGATTTTAAGGACTATGAACACCATTATTCCGTTTTAAAGGATAGTACGGGCTATAATATAAATGACCCTGGTAGAAAAGAATCCGGTCAACCCGACTAAAATTAAATGAACATTGATAAAACATTGATAAAATCGCAAGAACTTGACGACCTGAAAGTGTTTTGAAGAAAATGCGGCAACGTTTCAGCCATGGCGGTTTGTTTTTATCGTTTGAAATATAAAACGCAATAAAACAACATGGCTGCCATGAACTGTCAAAATCTACCCGTCCCTATTGGAGAACCCTTTTTACTACCTTTGAATGTTTCGTCTTCGCGTCTTGCTATATATGTACTCCAATTTTAATAAACTTACTTTCTGGAGATGACAATCGTATTTTCTGTAGTCTTGACTGAAATGTGTGAGTCTACCAAAGGTAGTTTTTAAGTAGGATAAAAGATTTTTCATGTATTCTCTCTTGGATTCAGTGGCATCTGTTAGAGGTCTTAAATATATTAAATATTCCTTAGAAGATTTTGATTTATGCGGACTGACGATAGCAAAAACTTGCCGTTAAGCAGCTTTAGTAAAATCAACCGCGATTTTAAGCCCAAAAGTATCGTCTGGAATCCGTACCATCAGGCAGGCGTCCTCTAGGTACACCCAAAACAGGTTAGATCAAGTCCATAATCTCTCCTGTACCCGAAGTGAGAACTATGGAGAGTCCACTTGAGCAACCTACACCCGCGACCCACTTAATGGATAAGCAGGCCATTGAAAATGAATGAATGAATGAAGTATCGTCTGCTACATTCTTCTGATACTGCTGCTTAGGCTGCAGTTATAGCTATCAGTAAAATGCATCCGTAAAAAAATTGTTTCACTTTTTTGGAGCACTTAAACTTAATCGTTGAACTCAATATTGGTCTTAAATAGTTGCTTTTGAATTATAAAACTAATTCGTCAAAAAAATTAAGCAATTGATCTTTAAATTTTCTAAAAAAAAGAATTTCATTATTTTTCCGTACGAAAAACTTTTTCTGTTCAACTTCTCAACCAGTTTCACAATGTATTCCACTGATTCCTATGATGTGCTATGGTTAAATGTTTCAGTTTTGTTCTGTTTCGTGTTTTTACGGATGCATTTTACTGATAGCTATAACTGAGGCCTTAGGGGCTATTTGATCCACTTTTATTGCAAATTTTAACGATAATATTGGTTTATAAATATGTATTAATTTTTTATTTACAATTACAGGCCTCACCGAACATTGTCATAGCCCTAGCAGGTAACAAAGCGGATCTATCAAACAGTCGAGTTGTAGAATACGAGGAAGCTAAGCAATACGCTGACGAAAATGGTCTATTATTTTTGGAGACATCAGCCAAAACTGGAATGAATGTCAACGATATCTTTTTAGCTATCGGTAACATCATCATAATTTATTAATAACTTTGTAATTTATTAACTCTTGTTTGTCAACAGCTAAAAAACTACCTAAAAACGATGGAGCTAATAATCCAGGCAGCGGTTCCGGACGAAGGCTTGCTGACAATGAACAAAATAGACCGACGAATAACTGCTGCAAGTGATGTCCTTTTGTAGGTAAGAATGTAGAGAGATTGCAAGCAAAGATTATTGCGAAATTATGTCAGCTAGACTTTGTAAAATAATTAAAACAAAAATACATATACAAACACACTACAACATTTTCCATTATTTTTTTCTATTTTTGTTAAATAAATTCTTCCATGCCTCTGCCACTGCTACTGCTATCCAACTGCTTTTATATCTCTGTGTATCTTTTAAATATATGTGTGTACAAACAAAACAAAAAAAAAAAAATATGCAATATGTACAACAAAACAAAAAAAAAACAATCCCTCGAACAAAAAGCAAAGTCACACTCAATCGTTTTTGATCAAACAAAGTTACCAACAGCAAAAGCAGATTTAATTATTTACAATTAAAATTCAACATGCAATTATTTAAAACATTATCGAGAGCGAGTTAATATAGCAATTGTAAGATTTTCGAGAGGTTAATCTATTAAGAATGAAAAATATTTAAAAATTTACAATATTTTTTGTTTAAAATTTTTTCATTTTTGTTTCTTTTTATTTTTATTATTATTAAATATATGCAATTATATTATACATTATGATAAATAAATTACTATAAATATTATGGATGATACAAAATTTGATTTATTACTAAAAAAACTAAACTAAAACAAATAAATGAAGCATTTATAGATGACAAAAACTCTGATATACATTTTTTTATTTTTCATTTATTTTTTGTGGTTTTATCATGCAATCCAGCACTTGTAGTTGAAGCTAGGTCTGCAGTAGTAGTTTAGGTCCTTCCGAGCAAAAGTTGAAGGTTCGATCGCCAGAATAAATAAGTAAATATACAAGGGGTCTATCTTCAACACCCAATGAGCTACGTGATATTTACCCCTATCGTGGAATCCGTGGGAATTGAGTTTCACTTCGATTCCCTTTCACCTTCTACTGCTATCGTGGAATCCGTCGGAAACGTTTCCTTATCGGCACGTTTTTGGGAAAGGTAGTTTCACTGTCAAACGGCTGTCTTTCATTTGTCAATACAAATCTGTGTAGTTGCATTCGTCGGAGGCATATGAAAATTTTGTTTTAAAAGTGATTTAAATAAATAATGAAGTGTTTAATGGATACGATAGTTCTATTTTTGCAAGCACGAAATGAGCGGTGTTCTCAGAGAAGAATACGAGACAGGTTAAGAGGAACAGTGAATGATTTCATGGAACTTCCGGATGAAATGTGTTCTTATAAGGATTATTTTAATAAAGTTTAATATTGTACAGATTTATTACAAATGTTCGGCTTAATAAAGCAGCTGTTTTGTATGTATTTTTTTTAATTCTCACTACGTGCAGCAAGCAAGAAAACCTAAGAAATCCGCAATTATTTTGATGCGGGCGAGAAATGTCATTTTGTTCGGGGAAAATTCGATTCGAACGTTTTCAAAAATTACCCACACGGGGATTTGACGTTACCAACATGTTTTTTTCCGCGAATAATTCCCCCAGGCGGATTGCTGGATAGGGGTGATTTATAAAAGTTATTCAGAGGTTGCAGCTGCTTGCTTTTATACCCTCCACAGGAAGGTATATTCACATTGTCATTACATTTGTAACGCCAAGAAGGAGTCATTGGATACCCTATAAAATACAGTGTACTCTCCTTACGGACACGTCTGATAACCGGACAGATTTCAAAGAACGAAAATAAATACATAATTTTTCATATTAATAATTCCCTGATAAACGGACTCTCTTATAACCGGACGCGGACATCCAATTTCAGAACCGCAAAAGGGTTTAGTTCTGTCTTAAACAGACAAAGTTTTTTTAAGTTTTACTTATTCTCTTCTGCTGTTTGGTTTCTTTTTCTCCTATTTTGTGGAGTGTGCCACTGTGTCTGTCTGTACGGTGTTTGTTAAAGTGCTAGGCCACACTCGCCTTTCTATGAAAGTCTTGTCGAGCTTGTCAATTTATGTTTTTTCCTTACAAGCGGACACCTCATAAGCGGACAAATTTGTTGGTACCGTCTAGGTCCGGTTATTTATTTATAAATAAATAAGTACTAACTCACACGGCAAACATTTTGCACGCCTCTTAAGGCCGATGATAAAACTTTTACTTGTTTTTTTTTTTGTTTTTTTTTGCTCCAATAAAAGGGCAACGTTTTTCCTATAAATACATAGTTTGACCCCTGAACTTAGCGCGCAAAAGATTGATCGTTTGATGGGTTGATTGGCATAGCCAGACATGTCGTGCTGAAACCGAAGGTCGTCCAAGTCCATTTCTTCAATTTCAGGCCACACAAAATCACGGCTCTGTAGCACTCACCGTTGACCGAAATGGCGTTTCCAGCAGCATTTCTAAAAAAAATTATGCCACCACTCTTAAACACTCACTCGGGCAACAGCATGCGCTCCTTATGACTATGACTGTATTCGTATCAATTTAAAATGCTATTTGTGTATAATAAGAATATATATGTGGTGGACTCTTACCTGGTGGACCTACTTTAACGTTGATTATATACAAAAAATCTCACTCACTTTTTAACCCTCCACATGAGTACAGTAGCCAGGATTTTGTTTCGGGGGAGCTTGCTTCCAAATCTTACGAAACAAAAACTATGTATATTCCTATTCATTGATTCCTGTTAGTTTTTAAATCGAACATACTTAAATTAATGTACGTCTGTCTGTCCGCAAGATTACGGCCGTAATTTAAGAGCTATCGACTTGAAATTTGATACGTACGCTTTTATCCACCAAACGAGGCTAAGTTCGAAGATGAGCAAGATCGGATGAAAACTACTACTACCTCCCATAAAAAAAATACCGGATTTATAAAGCTTTTTGATGTTAAAAAAATTAAATTTCGCTTCAATTTTTGCATTTAGACATCCAGTTTAAGGCTGCAGTTATAGCTATCAGTAAAATGCATCCGTAAAAACACGAAACAGAACAAAACTGAAACATTTAACCATAGCACATCATAGGACTTCAGTGGAATACTTCGTGAAACTGGTTGAGAAGTTGAACAGAAAAAGTTTTTCGTACGGAAAAATAAAGAAATTCTTTTTTAAGAAAATTTAAAGATCAATTGCTTAATTTTTTTACGAATTAGTTTTATAATTCAAAAGCAGCATTTTAAGACCAAGACTGAGTTCAACAATTAAGTTTAAGTGCTCCAAAAAAGTGAAACAATTTTTTTACGGATGCATTTTACTGATAGCTATAACTGCAGCCTAACTCAAAGCTTAACTGATAGCTCAACTGAAACTGAAATGACCGTCTAAATGAGGCTTACAAATTCAAATTCGGTGGGTATACAGTATCCAAGCGCTAGGTATGTAGGTACAACTGAAACGGAAATGATCGTCTAAATGGGGCTTTAGAAAGTTTTAGTTTTTTTTTGTTTAGCGAGAATAAAGTATTTTGTCTGCTGTGAGAGGACTTCCTTTTACCGTCGTCAGGTTGGTATCAAAAATGAATAATATCGGTCGAGTGGTTCTGGTACCTCCCATACAAAACCAATACCTATTAGACCCATGTGTTATGTACGTATAGTAAATTTCATGCCACGTAACAGCTACATACGTATGTGGTTTGTTACATGCCGTGTACTAGCACCTTTACAATAAGATACATACATTTTGTTTTGTTAAATTTTATTTTGACTTTTCTTCATTCAAAAAAGCAGGTAAGAAACTGGGGGATGGATTTTTGAATTTTATAAAATATCGTACTTTTTGTCCGGGGTGTGGCTTTTGGCTTAGTATGCAAAAAGTTATTTCATGCATGTTGTAGATCAGAAATCGTTCGGAGTATTTAATAGTGTTAATTTGCAGTTAGAAGCAGAGGTCCTAAACGGAAATGTAACTAGGGAACTAGGTTACTTTTATTATTGGAGGAGAAGCTAAAAACAGATGCGCTCTTATAAGCTTCATTATATAAGTGAAGGTGCTATTTACGACGTTTTCTTTTTTTATTAATAAAACCTCGAGGGTCGGCCATTACGTGTAAGTTTATAACGTGACCAGTTTCCATTTGTATTTTGAAAAAATTCAGTTTTGCAGGACTCTGTTTTTTTTTTCTTCTAATTTACTTCAGGGAGCGGGTATTCCCTTTCCATTTGTTCCTGGGTAAAACGTTCCAATAGCTCTAAGTTTTTAATACATTCTTAAAAATAGCATATAACACCCGTTTAATTGTAAGCCTACTTGTTGTTCTGGAAAAAGAATCAATGTGGTTTGTTTAAGGGACCTCAGAGTAAAATATGCAGGGCAATCAAAGTGTTCTGTTAATATAAAAGCACTTTTTTAAATCATCCTTTTCCATATTTGAAAAACTATTGTTATTTTAAAGTGTCTTACCAAGAGGTCGGTAAGACACTTTAAAATAACAATAGTTTTTTGAAATGATATTTTGGAGGCAATAGCTATTCTGGCGGTCTCAGAGACCTAAAAGTAGAAAATGAATAAAAAACAAAATGATCGTTATTTCTAACAGGGGCAAAGATGTTCTTTTCAAAGGCCTTTTTAGGTTGGGGAACCAAAATGATGGCTAGCACAGTAATCCCACTCGCAAATGACACTTACTCACGTTTCTGGAACACGTATATTTTTTATTCACACTTAATTTCCATTAGCGATTTTTCTATTATGTATTAACCATTTTATAATTATTTTTTTTTCTTTTCAGAAATATTGCAAGAACTAAAATTATTAATTATAAACTATAAAATTGGGAAGGAGATGCATTTTTGGGGATTTTCTATCAAAATGAACAATTAAAATGTTTGACAAACAACCAGTATACATATTATTTATATAAAACGAATATTAAGAATAAAAGAGTCTTTATATCAAACAAAATGAAATCAATAGGTAACTTAACTCGAAACACAATCCCCAAAACACACAATGAAACGATTTTAATTTTTAACCCATAATAAGAAAAAAAATTTATAAAAAATTAACATTACCGATAGATATCGTAAAGAATACATACTTATCTTTATAGCAAAAATAAAATTCAAGTAACAAACCCATTCATGTGTATTTTCGTTCCCAAACAAAGAATAGAACAAAAAGATAATACTTAATAATAAGTTAAAAAGCAAAATATGTAAAAATCATGAATAGTAAAATCAAATTAAAATTAGTTTTGAAAAAGAAAACAAACCAATATAAAACTCCGGAAGTTGAAGGTACATACTACATAAATTTGGAAATCTAATTCATAGTGTGATTCGTTCTCGATTTTAACCCCGAACTTTCCCGAAACAAACATTTTTGAACTCTTAACTCGTGAGTACTAGACTATAATATAAATTATGGTTTTAAGGGAAACATGTTTAAAATATTTAGCGACGTGCTTTCTTTTCAATTCTAGTTTGTTGCTGATAATAAAAAAGGAGAGGACATTCCAAAACAAACTAATTTTCGCACTCCTTAAAACATGTTACACATACTTAACTAAGAATAAAGCTGTTTCCTCCAGAAAGCATGACAAATGAAATAACTTGTAAAAATAAATCATCATCATCATAGCTATGTAACTAAAATACCTACCAACATTTTCAAGTTCGTTAAATCTACCAATTGAAAGTATATAGCTGAGAATTAAAAAAAAAATTTTTTTTTATCTAATTTGACAGTTATAGCGATATACCTAAAATTTTTTCGATATATCTTCTAAAAAAAGGATACTTGCATTAAAACTTGTTGTTATTATTTTGTATTTCGTTTTTAATTCTTAAATGTTTATTATGATTATTGATTAGTATGGTATAGAAGCATCTGCGATCTAAGTATATACATACAAATTTAAAATAAATACACACACATATATAAAATTAAAAATAATAAACAAAGGTACTAACTTCGAATTGAAAACGATAGAATGATGGAAGTAGAAACTTTGTAAAATTATGGAAGAAATAAAGTTCGTATTTAAAAATATAAAATTCTTTTTCATTATTTTACTAAGTACCAGAATTTATCACGAGAAACTTCATACGCCTACCTTAAAGATAAGTTCGTATGAAAATTGCCAGGCACTAGTGTCGTGTCAATTATTAAGAAAGGCTTTGCCAATAAAGAATTCACTCTGGGAGCATTTTTGGGCATTAAAGGAGGTTTAAACATTCACCCCTATTGCCGTTGGCCGGGCGGCAATTTGGAGAGGATTCTTTCCGTCCAACGAATTTATTTACAAAGTTTACCAGCATTTGAACACTGCTTCACAGTCTAAATAATAATCAGACATTTCTTGTGTTGGCTTAACAACAAAATCCAATGAACGCTGCTCCTTATTATGCAACTACATTTTGTCAGAAATGACACACAGCATTGTGTACAGCACACAAAAATTATAATACAGTACACAACAAAGACTGAAAGACATAAACTCCAAAGCAGAATTTATACCCTGCTCCAATCATTCTTTAGGCGCAGAAGCGCAGTGGTTAGTGTGCTGGACTACTGTGCGATCCCCGGAAAAACATAAATTACATCTTAAGGTTTTTTTTACTGCACCACCTCTCGCGAACGCCTGACAAACATCCGAGAGTATAACTGTCCCGAAAAAGCTTCTCAATTCAGCCGTCCGGACTCGGCATAAAATTGTAGGTCCCTTCCATTCGTTCCAAAAATAAAAACTCACACAAAACGAATGGTTGTGAGAAGCTAGGCCTCACATTGCTGCGGTGGGTGACAGTCACACTCTCGGATGTTTGTCAGACGTTGGCGAGAGGGTGGCGCATATTATAAACCTAAATGGTTGAAATATTAGACAAAGATTTTTTTTAATGTGTGAACAAATTACTAGGGGCGGCATTTATTGAGTCTGCCCGGGCGGCCCCAGCCCACGCTACGCCACTGCATCGCATATGTAAAAAAATCTTTTGAAAGGCGAAATATGTAACTTAACAAATCTAAAATAAAATTAAAGGGCACGGCAGTGCCCAAGCCAAGCTCTCTAGTAAAGGCACTTACCCTTTTTATAGGAACAAACTCGGGCTGTTTTCGACCCCCCTCTAACTTCGGAACTAATTAAGCCAAAAACTTCAAACTTGAAGCATTTACCATGCTCATTAAAAAGGTCCACGTCACCAAATTTGATCTCTATAGCATTAGTGGTTATCAACATATAGGACTTCCAAATTGCAAAAACCGTAACTGACTCACTCACTCACTTAGATGATCATCAAAATTATAAAGCACTTCCGGGCATCCTAGAATCGTGAAATTTGGTAGAATGTCCAAAACTTGATTTGAGAGATTTTCCATTCAGGGGGCGTGGTATCCGCCCACTTTTGAAAATCGGTTATTACTTCATAGGCTACCTACATTGCCGTTGTATGCTGAAATTTGGTAGACTTGCAGTGATTAGATTAATAATAAAATAAAAATAAAAGCATGGCATTGCCGTCTGCCGATTGACATTATTTTATAAGATACCTACCTACATATTTTTAATTCTCTATTTTTCTTATAAGAAGATAAGAATATTGTTATTTACATCGACAGTCAGGCTGCTCTCAAAGCACTAGAATCAAACTACACCAAGTCGACAATAGTCAGGGATTGTCGCACAATACTTAAGGCATTATGTGTACAGAACCAAGTCAGCTTATGCTGGGTCCCAGGTCACTGCAACATAGAAGGAAACGAACTCGCCGACGAATTGGCAAGAAAGGGCGGGGAATTGACAAGAAATCAACAAGTTGACGTCAACCCACCATTGAGTACCTACAAGGAAACTATCAAAAGTACTATACAGAAACAAGCAGCCCGAAGATGGGCCAACATTACTGGACACCGTGTCCAGAAACGGACAACAGACGGACTAGAGAAATTCTTAAACTTAGCAGGGCAAATCTGAAAATATCGATAGGTATCCTGTCTGGCCACTGTCTTCTTAGAAAGCATGCCTAAAGACTAGGACTTTCAGACACAGATCTGTGTAGATTCTGCAATGATATAGGTGTCGAGGAAGACATCACACACGTACTGTGTGAATGTCATGGCATAGCACGTACTCGTTTCAAAATCCTGGGAAATTACTTCTTTAATAGCATAGAAGAGATAGGGCTTATCGACCAAGCGAAGATATTTAAATTCTGCAGGGAAATAAAATGCTTTGGGGAAAGTGACTAGGTTTTTCCATCTTTGTAAATGATGGTTCTCCCAGGGATCGCGATGGGCCCATTAAGGTGCCTAGTGTTTTGTAAGGTTCTCCTTACAACCCTGATTCCAATCTAATCTAATCTAATCTAGTGTCATAGTTGACATATTAAAAAGCGAAGAAGTTTCAACGTTGTTTGTGAAGTCTAATAAAAAAAAAACTTTGTAAAAAACCAAAAATAAAAATGTAAAAAAGAGCCAAGTTCTCTTACAGAACAACAAAATTTAGGTGCGTAACTAGTCAGCCACGAAAAGTAAATGAGATCGAAATGTACGCCAAGTTCTTAATTTAAAAAGGTTTAATGATAAAAAAAATTTGAAGGTTTATTTGGCATGTTTTTCATTTATAACTTCATTATATTGTAAGCACAACATATTAGAATTTGAAAACTTGACATTAATTTCCGTTTCACGTTCAAATTTGAAGGCACATCGACTTCATCCCTTTGTCATTATCAATTCCTAATTAGGTAGTTCAGCTTCAGCATACCGACCACAAACCAGTAAGAATAGACCGTAGACTCCTCCCACATAACGGACTTTGCCTACAAGCTGGTAGGTAGGTGTACGGGAAGTCGATGGTCTATTCTTACTAGTTTGTGATACCGACCATACATGGACTTCAAGAAAAAATTGGTTTGGTGCGGATGACACAATTTATTGACATACATCTCACTTTATTCGATTTCGATTTCAGAATTTTCGGAATTGAGATAAAGTGGAATTGTGACTTCGAAAAAATTTCGGAGTTTCCGAATCGCTCGAAATGCAGAACACTGAAAACGAATTCACTCGATTTGCAATTTCGATTTCACTCGATTTCTGGAACCTAGCTGTTAATCTGATAAATTTATGCAGCTCGTAAATGTATAAATTTCTGCGGTGCTTATGAACACCCCTCGGAAATGTTTTTGCGTAAATCGCGTAAATCGACTGTAATTCTGCAATCAAACAAACATTTTGACATTTCTGACTTGCGTAACTTTCAGCGATTGATTTCCGAGCGGAAAATTATGAGGTCTGCGTAAACTATTCTCCATACAAAATCTGACAGTTCATTCAGTTCATTTATGAGTTCATTTCTGCAGTTTACGCAGTTTATGAGGCTTTTACGCGTTTAAGTGAATACCCCTATAATAAAAGAAGCTTTGAATACAGAAGAATAAAACTCACATGCAATAAATTTAATTTAAATTCTTTTTATTATCTGTTTCTAGAAAGAACTTAGATTTGTATATATGTATACTTATGAAAACATAAAACAAATATTGCGTTTTCATTTTTGAATTATATAATTTTTTTTTTTGGTTTAAAGATTTCTATAACAGAACAAAAATAAAAACAGAACACGTCTTAAGAAGGACACAAGGGCAGTTTTTTTAAATAAGAACGGAATAAATTAACTATTTTTTTTTGTTCTTTTTTTTTTTAAATAATATGCTATATGTTTATATTTTTTATTTAGATTTTATTGTTGATGAACGAACTAATTTTAAATTCCATTACTATTTGCTCTTTCGCTTAAATTTTTTGGTTTCAGGAAATAATTAATAATTTTCCTTTTAACTTGTAAACATTTTTTTGCAGGTTTTCAATAATTCAATGTAAACTTTTTGTGATTACAATTTAAAAGGATCTAAATATTAAGTTTAGAACTCATTTCAATTTCGTCTTTATCCTTATAATTTTTTTATTTTATTTTCAGTTTTGTTGTTTGTATTTTGTTTCATTTTTTCTTCAGTAGTCTAATATTTCTAAAAAATTTACAAAAATTTCCATTTTTTTATGTTTATTTTTAAATCCTTTATTTGTTTTGTTGTCGGAAACCAACACTTTTTCGTTTATTTCCTCGGTTCATTTTTATCTTCTATTAAAAAAAAAAAAACAACTTTAGTTTTGTTCAATTTTTAGTATAATTTTGTTTTTTCTTTAATCTAAGACTCTTCATTTATAATAATATCGGTATAATTAATAAATTGTTCTTTATTCTTAAGTACATAATTTCCTATACAACTGGATCATCTCCATGTAAGTCACATGAGCCGATGTTCTCTCCTTGGTAGGGTGAGAAGTCGGTAATTATTGAGTTTGGTTCCGCACCAAATTGAATATCTTGTAGACATCCTTTGAAGGGTTGGTCGAAACGTTGCTTGGTGCGTTCGCTTACCGATTCAGCATTGGGGAAACCTCCTGTTTAAAGAGAAAAAAGGAAAACATAGACAATATCTATTCATTGGTAGGTATTGATTTTTTTTAAATTAAATTAAAATTAAGTGTACTTGAATGTATGTGTTGTTTTTTTTTATGCATACATTTAGCAAACAGCCTTTAGTTTCCGTCAACCAGCAAGGGAGTGACTAGTTCTATATATAAATATAAAGTTGGCGCACAACAGGTACGTGTAGGCATCCTGGGCATAAATTCTCACAACCATTCGTTAATGCGAGTTTCTTATTTTCTGTACGAATAGAAAGGACCTTAAATTTTAAGCCGAGTCTGACCGGCTGAATTAAAAGCTTTTCCAGAACAACCGTACTCTCGTAATCTCTCTGATTTTTCGGTAGGCTTCCTGTATTCGATGTTTTCAGTTATAGGTACTGAGATGATACCGGTCATGGTCATTCGGCATACGATTTCCGTACAACTACTGAGATGGATAAGCCACACATCCCCTAATTCAGTAGGGGATGTGTGGCTACTAAAATCTATAGTAGTTGTGTACATTAAGAAGCATTATTGCCTATTTAAGAAACAAATATTTGCGTTCAGCCAATGCAGGTCTTTACTTTTGCTTTGAATGATTACGTAAGGCAGCTTAATATGCCGGATTGATATGCACTCACAATTAGGTACCTAATCACTTTTATTACTAAACAAAGTGTCGCAAAAGTACATTTTACACGGACTGTACTGTAATACTAACTACCCGTTACCATAGACATCAACCATCCACCTGTTAACAATATCCTAATGAACATAGTGTACTCCTTCGCCCATCTAATACTCTATGAACCAGAGTGAGACAATGAAACTATTCGGTATTCGATTTTTTTATGCTGGCTTCTGACATTTCACCCATCACCCGTCAGCTGTGCAAACGGTTTTTAGTTCGTTCTGCGAGCGATTCTGCATTCTGCGTCATCTAGCAAAGGCAACAAGCAAAGCAGCCCCAGTATTAGCGTAGCGAGTAGTTTTTTTATTATTACAATTTTGTATTTTAAGTTCTTGATTTTGTTGTGAAATTTGGCCTCAACGTACGTGTTTGCTAACTCTTTTGTTCGAACTCAGCTGAATGTACATTCGTGTTCTATGTACTTTGTTGTCATTTATTTAAGTTGCTTGAGAGAATCAAATTAAGTCGGTAAGTACCTACACTATTCACTTACCCAAATAAAATGAATCTTCATAAGTGATTGAGGGCTCTTTGCCCCGTCTAAATGTCATTGGCTGTGTTGTTGAGGGGGACAACTTTTCCGAGAATATCACTTCGCCGTCCACATTCAACTCGAATCTGCTTCGATCTAATATGATCTTTGCAATGTGCCATCCACCATCAGCCATGAATCCACCTGATGGTGCTTCAATCGTGTCATTACTGCTGCCCAACAGATTGCTGGCAATTTTCATGTGGCCATCTTCTAGACCGAGACCCAAGAACTTTGTGGCACGTTCTCGTTCGCTCCACATGATGAGACCATCGGGATCGATCGTTGAGAAATTCAAAGTGATTTGGAAAGCTTCGCGCGGGCGCATATACATTGATGGGCCCTTTCGTTTGTCTTTCATTGGGATTCTTGGTGGCGGGAGTATTAAGTAGCTATTGCCGCGGAAGCTAGGCGTCGTTGGTTTGCTCATCGCTGCAAAGAGAAATTCAACCAGTTAGCACAAACGTGTTGTTTTGATTCGAAAATTGAAATAATTAAATTACGTCTGTAGTGCAAATTGAAAATCGTGACGAGTATATAAATGTGTTTGCACTTACCGATTTCACAGTAGAATCCGCCCCAACCATTGGGGCAACTGCACCTTCCGCTTCGCAAGCACCTGCCGTTGTTCTTACAAGGTATTAACTTGCAAGTCTCTGAGTATTCGCAGCGCTCGCCTTTGGCATATTCCGGGCATATGCAGTGCGGCTGGAGTTTTTCATCCAGCCAGCAGTGGCCGCCGGCTTCGCATGAGTCACCACCGCAGGCGGTGCCATCACAGTCTCTTATATTTCGGGACTCTGCAAAGAAAAGTTCAGTATCTTCGACAACAGCTGTATGCAATCTTACCTAGAATGTTGGTTTCATTCAAGACAATCCTCGTCCCACTGACCACTAGCCCTCTCACACATCCCCTGAATGGAATTGGGAATCCAGATATCGCATTGTGTGGAAGTTTTGAGAGATCTTTCAGGCCACCAATGTAAAGCAGTGAGTCTGGCTCTACGAGTACTTCAGCTGATGGTGCCAGCGCTGATGATGCGCTTCCTTCAACCCACAGAGTCAACCATCGACCTCTTTGTGCCATTTTGATCTTGTGCCATTCACCGATCGCCAACATGCGAACGCTTCTTACTACCGTCACGTGGTTACTCGGGCCTGAAATACGGAACTCTACAACACCTCCTTGAAGTGAGAGACTGACAAAGCCTATTTTCTTGTCTTGGTTGTTGTTTAGCGTCCCGAAATACAGAAGGAGCCCCCTTTCTGAGAGTGGCCGTAATTGGAATTCAATGAAGAAGAACTGTACTCGGTGATGTTCCTCGAAGCTCTTCGAACCCATGAGTGGAACTGGCGAGAAACTTCTCTGTTTCTCTACCTCATTCAGCAGTTTCATCACGAAGTGTTGGCTAGGCGATGAGATCGGTTTTGGTGGCATTACTTTCTTGGTGAAATTCCGGTAGCTCACGATCTGTGATCGCTTAGAGCCCTTATCCGATCCTGCGTTGAGATACGGCCATCGGACGGCTAAGTACGATCGTCGGCCAGTCAGAGAGACGTCGCTCAGAGAGTGAATATCTGAAAAGGACTACGTTAGTACGAGAAAATAATTGTTAGTCAATTTACCTTCATCACAGTTTTTGCCAGTCCTTCCTACAGGGCAGTCACATTCGTAACCATTCACCAAGGGAACGCACGTCGAGTCTTCGTCACATTTATTATTGAATGAATCACAGGGATTTGATGCTTGTGCGCATAGGGGTCCATACCAGCCCTCCTGGCAAATGCACCTGCAAAAAAAAGGAAACACCAAAATGATCTCCAAATTTTTATGAGAAAATTGAATTTTTTACGTAAATGTCGCTCCATGCTGTAAGCAGGCTCCATCATGTTGACAAGCGTGTCTGTGGCACTCGCGAGTACCACATTGTCCAACACCACGTCCACGTACACCTCTAGTCTCCTGCAGGGGCACCGTCACTTGGCCGGCCTTCAGATGAACGTCGTATATGCAGCCCTGGAAACCAGAATGCAGTGGAAGATCGTGAGGCAGCGTATTAAAGTTGGAGATCTCATGGCCGCCTAAATACAGAATCGGTACCACATCCATTCGGGTGACACTTCCCGGAGAACGTCCCGTAATGTTAAACTTTCCATCTACCGACAGCCAAGCCTGTCGTCCTGTCCGACCGACCTTTATTTCGTATGGAACCCTAGGAGCATCTAACCGGAAATCAATTGGCTTCTGTGTAAAAATACGCCGAGGACCTCCACCCAAATTCCACGTGAGCATGATGTATCCCTGAATGAAGCTAATTGCCAGATGGTCACTCTTCTCGTCGTGGTATCCCGATTGGCCAAGGAATGCCAGCAATGAAATCTGTGACATTGTCTGCGGCAGAATCTTGAAGCTCAGCTCAACCGAATACTCCAACGGAATGGGCACTGTGTAGGCCACAAATGATGACAGTCCATTCACGCTGCCAGAGAACGATGGTAAGGCCACTTCCAAATCTGAAATAGCTTGAATGTAGCAGGATGCAAGAGTGTGGTGCAAGGAAAAAAGGGAAAAGAGAAACACAGTGTTAAACATCAGGTCAGACGGATAAATTCCACACCATTTATCTACTTGACTGAGAGAGTGGTGGATGTGGGTTCAAGTACAACAATAATATCAACTCGCAACCAATACCATTAAAATGTCCGTGGGGTGGGATGAAAGAGTGTATTTTGAGTTCTCCATTGCAATGACTGACCACAATGTTTTCTTGTCTCTGTTTGTTTTGTATGCTTGGTGTTTCTATTTAATAGCTCTGACTGCTTGTACTTACTGTGCTCGCAATAGTGTCCATGTTTACCCAACGGACACAAGCATAGATACCCGCTGCCTGGAAATTGCACACAGGTGCCGCCATACTGGCAGGGGTTATCCTCGCAGACGGATATCTCGCAGGTGGGTCCCATATATCCGGTGGGACATTTGCATTTCCACTTTTCGGCTTTATCTCCGTTCTCGTCGATTTCATTGGATTCGATCTTAATGCAGGCAGCCCCATTGCGACATGGGCTGGACAAACACGCCAGTGACCCACATTCGGTAATTCCAAAACCATCTAGAGCGTCTCTGTTGAAGGAGAGAGTGAAGTGAACAAAAAGTAGGTTACAAATCGGTTAGATGGATAAAAGGATTGTTTTTTTTATTTTCCAGAACTGAATGGAGATGGAAAATGTGACAAAGGAAAGGCTCTTAATCATGTCGGATGAAGAGCTAAAGCTAGAAGAACTGGCGGTAAAGAGTTTTTGTTTGAACGGGGCAAACTTAATGAGGGGGACGAGCGCGGGGCCAGAATATAAAAATAAAAATATGAATAAGCCAGCTCGCAATGTGGCTTTAGCATTTTCTGTTGACTGCACCTGTCACAACTCTTTCGGACATTATTTTCGGTAGGAAAAAGTGAAACGAAATGTTGTTTTCTTGGTTTTGAGCAACGTTTCAGATATCGAAGAACGAAGAGACATTGTAGCCAGCATTTTGTCCATGCGATAAAGTATAGGTACAATTATTCTTCCATTCATGTTCAGTATTAGCTTGCGCTATTTTTTGACTGCATTATTGACTTTTAGAAAGTTCTCACACTTATTTTTTGTTAGATTTAATAGATACTCACTGCACTACCTTATAATGGCAAGATGTATAGCGGTAGACACAGTTACGGTCGTATTTAAATAATGTGCAAAATAACAATAGTTTCGAGGAGGTAACTATGTAATTTGTTTTTTTAAGACAGTGTTTCGGAAATTTGTTGTTGCTTATTGTTTAATTGAATAGCTTTCACTTCGGTCTTTATGGAGCAATATTTTCTTTCTTTATCTCACTATTACAAATTATACTGTCAAACCTTTAGCTTGACCGCGTGGTCTTCTGATGGGTAAGATTGTGATGAGACATGTGATGATTTGGGACTTATGGTGCCACTGTCACATGTCTTTGGCTATCACACTACTTTTCGTGTTTGTATTAGCAGCATTTTGACTCGAAATTCGTTATTTTGCGAATTGAATTCGTAATTTGCGTGTTTTTTTTAATCTAATTCGTTTTATCAGCAAATGCACAAAGAAAAATCCATGTGGAAGATGGATCATGAAATGTGATCTAGATTCACAGGAGGCCTTATAATGGCACGGATGCTACAGCACGTCTTGAAATCGGAGTTGAAATCATCCGGAGAACTAGCTCCTTTTTCCGCCCAGTGAATGAATCTTATTCCAAAAAGATAAATACCAAAAATAGTCAATTCCTAAATGGCATTTGAAAGATTTGACATATCTTACTATTATTTTGTACCTAACTCTCATTTGTCCAATTTTAGCGTACGAACAGGGAGTTTGATACTGGAATCCGAGATTAAAATGAGTATGTTCGAACGTGCTCGAACAATCCATCAATTTTCATAGCATTCGTTTGAAATTGTTCGTTTTCCTTTTTTATTCATGAATCCAGTGACTCGTAATCTACAACAGCCGACGAGTATGGCTGTTCAACATGATCAAACTCATAAACATGATCGAACCCCAACACTCGTTTGCAAAATGATTCATTGGCTTACGAGAAGGTAGCGATTTGTGCGAGTACTCGTAAACAGGTCAAGTGTTTGTAAGCATTTTCCAATGTTCGCGATCATTTACCAAAGATCGAACCAACAAAGGGTTAGAAATCAAAATGCGTGTTGTTTTTGATCGTTTGTTTTTAATGTTAGGAAAAAAGAGATAAAAGATAGTCGGGCATATCGTGTATGCTAGCCAGACACATGGTTTTTTTTTTTGCATGAAAAGCCAATAAAAGATCAACATTCTTCCAGCAATATTGCCTTAAAAATAGTTAAGGGGCTTTTTGTATTAATTATGATCTGTGAAGGTAGTCCGAAGGAAATACATTTTGGTCCAAAACACCCCAAAAAGGAGTTTGTTAATGACAGGAAGATCTTATAGGCACTAGTGCTTTTAACACAAAAAAAATCAAAATCCTTGTAAGTAGTTTCAAAATTCCAACCATAAGATGTGTGTCCGTCCGCAAAGGTTAAATGGATTCCCATGGCAGCCACATTACCATACACAATCTTCATTTAATGCCCCTATTGTGTAAGGCATCTACAAACAACTTTAGTTGAGTTGTCTCTTGGTTTTATGTCATTCAAAATTCGGTATTGTCCGTATTGTCATACACAACCTTGATAGAAAAGTTGTCTGTCAAAACACAACAAATATGGCGGTGGTTGTCTATAAGTTGTTAGTTAGTTTGGGTGGTGTGAAAGTTGAGTTGTTTGCAAGTCATCATACCCATTATACTCAAACTCGTTTGTATTTCAACTCGTAAGCATTCATACTCATATGAGCTCGTTCGGTTTGTGCTTCGATTCATGATGTTCACGATTTATCAGACTCACAAACAGAAATTACAAATGAGTGTGTTGTGGTGTGTGGACTCTGTTCGTTTGAGGTCGCTTTTTTAGAACGAGTACTTGATGTTTGTACGATCAACTCGACTCATTTTAATCTCTGACTGGGATGTGTCATACAAAAATATTAAGTTGATAATATCTCCCACTAATCCCAGCACCATAAGCCATTGTTACCTGCATAATTTTTCATACAAATATTTCAATTGTGAGCTTTCGTAAATTTAAAGTCGAGACTAGAATTTGTATTCGTTTTCGCAGCTGTTCGTAAATAAACTGTGGTCACTGAAAGCGTTGCTAAAACCGTAAGTAAGAAATTTATACCTCTAAAGTAAGTCTTGTCACAAAACTTCGGTACAATGATCACTCGACGGTATTTTTTCGCACCAAAGAATGTATTCCGCTTTCACAGCTGACAACGAAATTGCATTATCAAAAGTAACATGTTAGGTTCTCCATTTCGTTCACTTGCTCAATTTCAGCAAAACCTGGGAGAAGAGCTTTAAACGATGGTAGAACTTCTTCGTTGACCATGAATCTGTCCGCAAGATTTTGTATTAACGAATCTATACAAGGAATCTGTATAGACACTCTAGAATAGGCTTCAGTAGAAGAGGTTTCTAGGATTTGTTCTGTAGGAGCTCGTTATTTCTTCAAGACTTATTGAGATGCATTTGAAGAGCTCTACAAAGGAAGTAATACCGTCATGCCTTTCAATGAAACTTGTTTCACCAAGGCGTAGAATCGAGTCGTCTCTCTAGTGCGTGTTTTTTAATGGCATTTTTGAAAGTTATATGTGCATTTGAATGGTTGCGGAAGAAATATTTCACTAACTAAACCAGGGCGATTGCGAATTGCAGGAGTTGACATGGCATTAGACAGAACCAGGTTCAAGTGATGGCTTGCACAGTGTACATACCTAGCGTTTAGATACTGTATACCTAGCTGCATAGTCTCTTTATTTTTACAGATTTGGATTTATATTAGAAAGTTTTAGTTTTTTGCTTAGATATTAGCCAGGGAGTCTTTCTCCCCCCCCCCCTGGCTACGTGCCTGCGCGTCTGCAAAATTTTGCAGCAACACTCCAACCTAATATTCCAATGATGTATAATTCGCTTTGCCTCAGAGAAGTAGCTATTAATTAACTTTTTAATAAAGTTATAAATATTTTTCAGCTTTTATTTGTTCACACACGAGAGCTCGCCCTCTAACTTAAAAACCCATTACGGAATTAAAAGTTTTACTAAAGCCAACACTCATGCGGATACTTTTATAAAATATTAAATTTTATTTACATCATATAGATATATGTACCTGCATTTCAAAGTGTAATAACAGGTATAACTACCTACTAGTAGAAATTAATGCGAAGAACTGAACATCTAAAAACTGAATAGATTACCCTGTTTTATTTATGTGCGTCTGTCGTAAAGTATTTGGAAACCATGTGAATAAAACATGAAGAAGAAAGTACTTCCCCTACTTGCTATGATAACACTCGCCATTCAATGAGGTTGTGCTAGTTGTCTGAATTGATTCACTTACAAAACGGATGGCTCATTTGCAAACGCTAGCTTATTTTTTACGACCTCATATTGACTCTTCATTCATCAACGTTTATTCAATTCGCTGCTTTAATTAAGTCTCAAATGTAAAAGTAATGGTCTTGGTATCTAAAAAAAATGTTGCTTACCAAGAAAGGAGAATAATTTAGGAGCTATCGACAGACACTCCAAGTGAGAATATGAAGTTATCGAAGTTTAGGAGAATAAGATAAGAAACACAGTCACGCTTTCTGATTGCAAGTAAACAATACCATATACTTTGGTTATTGTTGGGAGTAGGTACTTGCTATTTTAAGGTCTTCTGAAGGGCTTGGTCCTTATTTTATAGTCCTTAGATTTATAGGGTTCTCCAAAAGGACGGGTAGATGTTAAAACTGAATAAAACAGTTTGTGTGTTCTCCTCTCCTGCACATTCTCATGGACAGCGGCTATGTTTTCGGCATATCTTGCGTTTTGTTGACTTGAGGGTGTTGACTGAACTACCCGTCCCTATTTGAGAACCCTTTACCTGCATTCCTAGCTATCTAATTCTAATGATTCGACCTTTTTGTTTGAACCAGTTGAATGTCGCTATTCAGCTCGTACATTTCGCTATTAAATATGCTTCTCCAAAGCCTATCAACGCAAACAGGGCCGAAAGCGCTCCGGAAACATTTTGTGTTCAGAACGAAAAAGGATAAATATATCCGTCATCTCTGTCTGAGCCCAAACTTTCAATACCGTCTGCTGAAATTTTAGAGTCTGTCAACTTCAGCCTTCACGTTACCAACAACGTAATCATTTTCATTGCGAAACATGTCGATGTCGAGTCAATGTCATCGGTATATACAGTCATCGTTTAAAATCTCATTAAAATCGCTTATTGTCTATCCATCCCAGTCCCAGTACGTTTAATTGTTCAGTTAAGAAACGAATTCGAAAATAATTAAATTGAGATTGTGCAGCTGAAAGAAAAAACGACATCCCATCGAAAGGTTAAACTACTCTCTCAACGAATTAAAACTATCCATCACGTTTCCGGGCAAAGTGTGTTTCCATTTCCCATGCCATCCATCTTCAATCCCCTGTCGATAACTTCGGCACCAAATGAGAACTATTATACACATCTATAGCATTCGGGCACCACAAACACACCAAGTTCAACGATAATTAGTAGCAGTACAACCTCACTATTGTTTGGCCACTTTAGTGGGCTATCCTCATCGTCGTCACCAGGTCGGAGTTCCCAACTTCGCGCACGCAAAGGCCATCAATTGTATCTGTGCGCTTGCAGTCAACATCATCAATGCCATTTGTCCTGCTGTTAAATCAAGTAATTAAAAAGTTGATCATGAGGAAGTTGCCACACCCATTTCCGGTGTGTGGGGCTTAAGTCTGCCCTCCGTCACCGCTGCGTTTCCTGTTAATAAAATACCTAATTTAAATGTCAATATTAACTGCGGATGAGTTCCGTCCTTGCCCCCGGGACAGTAGTGTCGAATCAATGCTATACCGTAGCTCGTATCCTAGATAGACATTTGGCGGATGGACTTCTGTCTCTGTATAGTACATTTCCGTCACTGCTCTCCCGTATGCTGAATGGAGAGAAAACTTATTTCGCTTGTTTGGAAAAAGTCACTCGTTGCATCAGAACAGCAGAGAACAGAACTGCCGGAAGCCATTTTAATGGGTAATTAAAACGAAAATTCTGTGACACAGGACATAAAAACGGGCAAACAGTTGCTCTGGGTTGGGGGAGGGACCAAGAACGTATTAAAAGCGCTGAACTCAGTTTCAATTTTAAACCAATTAACTTTGGTAATCTCAGGACTTGTCTGAGTTGGCGTTTTAGCCCATTGGCATTGTCCTCAATTGCTTTCCTGTTTTGGAATTGATATAGCGACACAATGGGAACAATGGAATTTTATATACGGAAAAGGAAATGACTTCTTGCGAGTGTTTGTGTAAATGTATATCTATCCTGTTGATATGCTCTAGAATCCTGTTTTACGGCACGATTTCAAATGAAATAGAAGAATTGAAAAATCTATTACGAAAGGAAATTTACTATCCTTTTAGTTTTTTTATTTTCTATTTTACGACGCTTTTTAACTGATAAAGTTTTATTTTTATCTTATGCCAATGCATGCGTTGTCGGAAATACGTACGTCGTACATACATAAGTCTACATAAATCTTTGGGCTTACGGTATGGAGTATGGAATGGAGACATTCAGACGGTGTTGCTGAGGAGCATTTTAACACGAATTGTGTTCGAGAACACAACTAATGAACATGTAAGGGGAACACTCAAAAGAATAATGGATGTGTTTTTCATTAATTGCAATAGTTAACGAAATTATTTAAGATAAGCTTTTTTTTAACAATAACCCCGGTTTGAGTAACTTTTCATACAACATTTTGAAGTGGCAGTAAACACATACAAACTTAAATTAAGTCTTTATGACGACACAACACATCAGTCGTATTGAACAATCGGCAACAATTATAGGGGTGAATATTGCATATTAGCTGATTCAACTAGCGAATAATCTTATTCGTAACCTTATGTAAGTACATACTAGCTTTTGCCCGCGGCTTCGCTCACGCAGTCCTCAGGATTTGGTACACAGATATTCCTTCACAGTCAGTTAGTTCCCTCTTTTATTTTTGTATATCGCGCAGAAAACCTACCTAAGAAAGTACCTAATGAGAAGTTAGTATCTCTGAAAAATGTGTTTATTGCCCTATTGGAGAAAACAGTTCAAAGATTATGATCAATATTTTTGTTAGTGAAGCGCTGGCATCTCAACACAGATCATACTTAGCAGATTGAGTCACAACACAATCTATGGGACAAAACATATTCCTTTGCTGGCAAATACAGCGATATGATAAGCACCATCTTTAGAATAGGGGGAGCTTTTACCCCTTCATTATATTCAACACCTCCCAGATCTTATTACACTCTTGCAACCAGAAAGATGCACCACTTTCTAGCAGTATGACCCCATTCATACAGAATTTCGCTTGGATATCTTTGGAGTACGTACAGCGTACGTAGTTAGATGAAGCGATAAGCATATTCAACGGCGAAAGATTTTGGGACGCATTACAAAGTTTAAAATTGATACGACCAACGATTCGTGACTTAAGAAAGGCCACAAACTAAGTTTGAAGTCGATCGGATGAAAAATAAACTTTGACCCCCCTCTTACACCTTTTAAGGGTAGAATTTCCAAAATCGAAGAAAATATTTTTTTATTTCTCATAGAGAATATACAAACTGAGTTTGAAGTCAATCGGATGAAAAATTAAAATTTCCCCCCCTTTTACCCCTTTAAGAGTCGAATTTCCAAAATCGGAGAAATCCATTTTCTTTATTTCTAATAGAAAGTACACAAACCGAGTTTGAAGTCGATCTGATAAATCTGATAAACTTTGACCCCCCTTTTACCCCTTTGAGGGTAGAATTTTGCAAAATCTGAAAAATTAGTTTGCTTTTTTTTTCATAGAGTGTACATAAACCGAGTTTGAAGTCAATCGGATGAAAAATAAAAATCTTCCCATACAAACTTTGACCCCCCTTTTATCCCTTTATGGGTCGAATTTCAAAAAATCCTTCCTTAGTGGTTGTATACATCATAAAAAAACCTCTGTGCAAAATTTCAGCTTTGTAGAGCAAATGGTTTAGGCTGGGCGTTGATCATGTGTCAGTCGGATACTTCATTTTTATATATAAGATTTCCGTATTCACTGTGCTGAGGTTTCATTTTACTCGTAAGCAACAGAAGGTTAGGAGATATATTTGGTGGTAATTACAATTTTTGCATATCAGTTTGACTAAGAACCTTAACTGAAATTAAAATTATCGTTTAAACGGTGCTAAAAACTTCCAAGAGTTTCTTGCCCATAAACATTAACCCAATAACTATTCACGTCAAAAATTGAGTGGCAAATGCTGTCACATCGGCATCACTTGAGTTACATTGTCACAAAATCAACTAAATCTTATCAATAATCGTATAGCTTTTTATTCCTACGACTTTCAATAAGTCCGTTAAATAATTCAAATTTATATCGTCAGTCAAACACACATACATACAGATATTCATGTATATTCTACTTATCATCAGGACTTATCAAAAAGGACATACATACATAGACATACCTACTCGAAATGAAAAGAAATCAAAACCAACAAAATTAATTTTGTTTTATTTTTGATGCTTACTTACCCGAATATCTCACGAATGTCTCCATTGATGCGTAAAGAATGTAAACATCCTGTGAATCCTGTGCCACTTTGTGCTGGTGGCAGTTCGATTATAAGACCGATTGGAGCTTGTGGAGCTCCGCCCAAATGCAACCATGTGTTTAGGATAACATCGGGTGTGTGCATTCTTGGTGGCAGTAATTTAAGCCATGTTGGCTGATCGCCGGACATGGCCAATGTGTCATTGACCAGCAGTGAGGCATTACAGTGGGTGTAATTGCGGCTAAAGTCCAATCTATAAAATAGATACAAGAAGCAATGTAGAACTGGAGTAAATAGTTTTGTTAAGCGCTATAAATCTTACTATACGAGTGGGTGAATTCAGTGGTAAAATGATTGATGAATATGATTATGATTAAAATATTTATTATATGAGCGCGTATAATTTATAATGCAATAGTGGGACGCAATGCACACTTTGTATATAGATTATGCACAGTTTATGTGCTTGGTTTTGATTTAGAGATTGAAAAAAAAAAAAACTGTTGTGATGGATATCGAATAAATTGTAATGATGAGCCTTTTCGGATGACAAAAGTTATTTCCATTCCAAAAGCAGGGAAGCCTCCCGATAAAACCGAAAGCTACGTACCAATAAGTTTATTAAGTGCTTTAAGCAAAATCTACGAAAAAGTCGTAAAGAAAAAATTGTTCAAATCATTGAAGAAAACCAAATCTATCCAAACGAACAGTTCGGATTTAGGCGAAATCACGGGACCTCACATCAAGTTCTTAGGATATGTAATATCATAAAATCTAATCGTGCAATAGGTAGATCAACAGGCATGATTCTACTCGACATCGAAAAAGCTTTTGATTCAGTGTGGCATAATGGGCTTACGTATAAAATGATAAATCTAAACTTTCCTCCATTTCTTTGTAAAATTGTCCAAAGTTTTGTTTCGAATCGTTCTTTTAAAGTACATGTTAATAGTAGTGTGTCCGACATCGTCCATTTTCATGCTGGCGTACCCCAAGGTTCGGTTCTTGGACCGGTTTTATATAACTTATATACGTCCGATTTTCCGACTCTTCCAGAATGCGAAACAGCCATATATGCTGATGACACGGCAATACTTTCATCGCATGAGTTCGGTCTCAATATTGAGACGAATTTAAAAAATGCGACTGAAATATTGCAAGAATACTACACAAAGTGGAGAATAAAGCTTAACGCCGAAAAGATCCAAGCAATCTTTTTTACACGAAAAAGAAAACCTTGCTTCATTCCGGCTAACCAGCTAATTATTAACGGACACCCTATTAGATGGGAGCCTTCTGTTAAATATCTCGGAATACATATTGACACAAAACTGACTTTTAAAGAACATAATATGAGGACACTTAAAAAAAAACGAATATTGCTATCAAAATGTTATATCCATTTATAAATAGAAATTCGCTACTTTCAAACGAAAATAAGATTGTTATTTACAAAACCATATTTCAATCAATTCTCTTGTATGGTTGCCAGGTGTGGGGTAAGTGTGCTGAATGCCATATAAAAAATTACAAATTTCTCAAAACAAAATACTGAAAATGATGCTTAATCTGCCCTGGCATCATTCTACTTCAGATCTGCATATTAGAACAATAGTTGAGTTGATCTCCAATAGAATAGGAAGGCTCAATGACTCCTTTAGGATCAGATGCGACATCCCTAATAATCCTCTTATTAACCAATTAAATATGGAATAGTTAAACATGGCAATGTCAAACCCATTTACGATTAATTTAATTATCTTTAATTGTTAATCTTAATTTAATTATCTCTTAATTGTTAATCTATTATGTTTTTTTTTTGTTAATTTATCTATTTGCTTGTTAAATTATAGATATATCTGTTAATCTATTTGTTTATTAATTTATTTACATTGTTATAATTATTCGTTTATTTATTTATTTACTTATTCATTTATTTATTTATTTATTTAGTTATTTATTTATTTATTTATTTGTTTATTTATTTATTTATATATATATTTATTTATTTATTTGTTTATTTATTTATTTATTTATTTATATATTTATATATTTATTTATTTATTTATCTATTAATTTATTTTTATTTACCTAGTCATTTTATTTTACTTATTTTGTTTTATTATTCTAGTCATATCTTTGGCTTTGGCTTTTTTTTTTCGTTCTTTCAAATTGAGGTTTTTTTTCGTTGTTTCCTCAGATTCTTTTTTGTAAACTTACAGCATCACTTAATAACATATAAATAATTTCTCAGTAGAAAGATATACATTTGTAAATCATATCTCTGTGCGAATAATGTAAATTGTGCGTTAGCAAACTGTACTTTATTAACGAAATAAATATACCTACCTATCTATCTATCTAAAAGTATAACCCTGGATACTTCTATTGATAAGTGTCAAGAATGCCTCCTATATTACGGAACGCACGCATCTCTGAAAAATCAAAAGAGTTTCTCTGCTCGCCCATAGAAAAGTCGGACGCATATTGAATGAAAGAAATGTTATGATAGTAGATACGTGTTGTGCATGTCGTAGTAAAGCTTAATATTCCAATGTCTCAAGTATGTATTGGATTTTTCTGTTTGTTTGGTAATCCTAATCAGATTTACCAGGAAAAGTAAGCACAGAAGTGGCACAATCCGTAACTCAAACTACGGATTATGCCAAGTACAGGGCACTTATTAAGAATTACGCGAAGAGAGTCACGATTAAGAATAACGATACCTGTGACCGAAAGCAGCGTTCCCTCTATAATTTTCCATAGTTTTGAATTTTTACCTTTGTTAAGTAATTCTATTGAGCAATGTCAAAATAAGCCAACAATTTCACTAAGAAAGGTAAAATAGTATGGTAAAGACTCTAACGATGTTCTTTTTGCTAAAGATACACGCTAAATATCTCGTATCTTGAAATTGATTCCTTTTATTGACGAATTTTGGACAAGGCAATTCTTTGATTGTTGGTATCGTGAATAAATTTCAATGGAAACGTTTCCCTTGTCAGCAATGTAAATCAAATTGCTGAATGGGAAACATTCCGGGGGAAATATTATTCGCGATAGGGGTGCGTGTGGCTTGGTACGAACATGCGTGAAACCTAGACAAATTTAATTGTAATCTTGCATTTTAACATTCATGGGTGACAAGTCTACGGGAATACGTCGAATACAACTTTGTGGCTGTTTAAAGGGGTTTTAATGTAGCTGGTACTTCCTAGTTGCATTTAAACAAAACGCATTTTAATCAAACATGCGTCATTTGTTTCGATTTAAAAAATCTAACCTCCAGTTTCACACTCGAAGTTTAAACTATAGTTCAACTGAACCTGAACGTGAGTTTAAATTCGAATTTCAACTCGTCCGGTTTCACAATATAATCTAAACTTCAATTCAATTGAACTCAGTTTAACGAAATTGTATAAAGAGAATTTGGCAGTATTGTACAGTAGTTAGCTTTTATATGACTTTTTCAAAATCGTTCACTGTATTTTCTTTCAAAGAACACACAAAAACGTCAAATATTTGTGTTTTTGATAATCGCCTGATCTGAGGTTTAAACGGCAGAATACTTTAGTTTAAACTCTCACTGTGAAACTGGGGGTTACTGTGAAATTGGGGGTAAAGATATAAAATGGAGATTGTCTTTTTTTTTAGGAAACTTAGTCACGGAGCCAAAGACTTTAAATTGCCATTGAAATTTGCTTATTTGGCATGTTTGTATACAGGGGCCAGATTCCGTAAAATGAAAACCATCGAACGATATCGTTTCGACAATCGCAGTCTCTGTCTATTGCTACAGATATGATAGAGACAGGTTTAGTGAAAACGATATCGTTCGATCGTTTTCATTTTACGAAATCTGGGCCCAGTATATATATTATAGGGCTCCTCACAACTATTCGTGTATGCGATCTGTATTATTAGCACGAATGATACAGAAATACTGAATTTTTTTTGGAGATGTACGAGTAAATATTAACCCATATTAGGATATTTGTCAGGCTTCTTTAGTCTTCGGTCCCTATTGTGAGTGTCGATAGTTAATCGTTGATCGACAACGGTCGATCGATCGAGTACTGTGATTGTCGATTGCGATCGATATTTGTCGATTTGACAGTCGCTTGTAATCGATTACAAATGTCTGATCGATGCTTTCTCTTGGAAGTGAACAAATTTTGTGCGTACGAAACGAATAGCTAAGATCAATCAACGCAATCGACAATTGTCGTGACGATCGCTGATCTACAATCACAATAAGGGCCTTAGACTCAGCAGTCCACGTCGATCTAACCAATGAATAATGCGAGTCTGGAAATGTTTAAATAAAGCGGAGATCTGAATTTCTGTTACCCTTTTAAATTCCACCCATTTTTGGGGCAAGTGCTTGTGACTCCCATTGTAAACCACCCACAACAACGGACAATTGGTGATGTTTGTTATGCATTATGTTCATTGTACTTTGGGAGCCCTCTCCACGAACCCCAATCGATTTTCTTTAACCTTAGTAAAAGCTCAGATACTTTCTACTCTTTTTCTGCAATTTAATTGTAGCGAAGAGATTTTTGAAAAAAAAAATGTTTGTAGTCACTAATAGAATTGTTTGAAGAAACTTTTTGCATCAAAACACTTTTTTTAGGCCGAGGAAAAAAGTAAAAAAAGTAGACTTTTACAAAAGTTCTAAATTTTCAATAAGGAAAGTTTTGCATCATTCAAACGGAATTTAGATGACCTTTCCATTGATGCCAAAATTTACATGAAGTAAGTTATTTATGAGTAGAATTAACTTTACTTTTGTCTAAACAATTATGCCGACGACTGTATGGTCCATAATTCACCATATGCATATCTTTAATGATGCCATTGTAAACTCTGTATTTCGAGCTAGTAGCATATTGTCAGTCGACGAAATATGCATCTGATTTATTTTGAAGGCGTATCTATTCACAATAGTGAAAATTAGTGCCACATTTTAAACCAACTTGCATCGTTTTCGGGATATTCTGTAGACAATGTTCAAAGAGATTTATGCTCCTATTATGTAAGACAACTACAACTACAGTTGAGTTGTCTCTTGGTATTATGTCATTCAAAATTCGGTATTGTCCGTATTGTTATACAACCTTTACCAGAAAAGTTGTCTGTCAAAACACAACAAATATGGCGGTGGTTGTCTATAAGTTGTTAGTTAGTTTGGGTTGTGAGAAAATTGGGTTGAATTGAAGACATATTGTGTTCCATAATAGGGGCATTAAACTCCAACGAAAAATCAACTTAAAACAAATCATTTATTGCACTTGAAATGTAATTTTTGTTATATTTATTCTAATTATAATGATGCTATTGTGAATTATCGGCAAACTATTGGTACTTGTAAAATAAATTTAACGTCGAAATAGTAAAAATTAAACTCGCTAAAAACAAAACGAATAGTACCACATAATTCACATTAATCTAATTTTCGACCTTGAAACCGAGACATCAACTTTATATGTCAATAATTATTTTATCGTTGCGATTTGAAAACCCTCAGCCCAGGAGGAATTTATTCATTACTTCGATTCTCTCCTGTTATTTGGAAACACAAATTATATTTATTTACTGTTGCGACAGAATCTTATCATATCAACTCAAATTGGCATAGGTTAGGTTAGGATAGGTGGAATAGGGTGTTAGGAGTTTATAACATTGGACTAGGCACCATATTAGACCCATCGCCATCCCTGGGGAACCTTAACGGTCAAATAACCTAAACCACTTCGCCCAAGCAATTAATTTCCCTACAGAACCTGAAAATTGTTTCAGTTTTGTTTGCGAGGCCAACCTCCTCCAAATTGTCGAAGAAGTACCTACCGAGATATTTTCTCCTGTACTGAGCAATAGAGGAGATGAGTTATATCCTCTGTGACATGTAAGTCTTCGCAATACCTGCATATGTCTGTATCTGTTAGACCTAATCTCATAGCGTACTTTCTTAGAAGACAGTGCCCGGAGAGTATCCCTATTACCATTCGTAGCCTTGATCTGCTGAGCTTTAGTAATTCTACAGATTTTTTCCGATCTAGCTTAGGCCACAGAGCCTTTGCGACCCTGTGCCCTACTACATTCAACCATCTCTGATCTGCCCTGTTTTTAATATTCTCGAGAATAATTCTCTTGGCCACGGTTATTGGTGGTCTAATGTCCTCAATAGTTTCATTAGGTGGAAGCTCTGCTTCGGTTTTGGCCAGAACATCAGCCCTTTCGTTACCCTCAATATCACAGTGTCCGGGTACCCAACACAATCTGTCTTGGATCTGCGCACATAATGCTCTGAGTATTGTGCGGCAGCTCCTGACTAGGTCAGATTTGTGTTGTGCTAAAGAGCTATTTTTAATGAGCAGCGATCGCAGATAGCAGTATACAAAAATAGCTGCTCTCAATAGCAGCTATTTAATCACTCTTTAGATAGCAGTTAACATCAGAAAATATACATAATACTGTGTACACTTTTTTAAACCCCACTTATTGGTTTAAATATATATTTAAACATTTTAAATTACTTGCACGGGTGTCGGTCGCATCTCGCATATACTCTTAACCCTATCCCTTGCTGAGTTTTTCCCGCATCAGCACTTCATTCGACAGTAATGATGTAGTTAATGAGAATTAGATATATGTATATGATTTTACGACCCTTTCATTTATCATCAGTCATCACCATTCATAATTGTGCGCAGATATTTTTAGTGTTGGTATTTCCGCGATGCATTTTAACTGGGTCATAAATAAAAAAAGGTGTCTTTCAAGATCTCCACCGACCATCGAAAAACAAAAAACATATTTGTTCGTTAAAATATCAAAAATATTTACCTGACAATGAAATCGAGTAAATCGAATTTGTATTGTAGGTACTCTACCTATTCATAAATCGTAACATACTTTTTTCCTCATTTTCTACATCCCTACCCTACATTGCAAAGAACAGCCAACGGAGCATATCATAACCATACAATACACACTACAGTCACAGCGATTGAAAAAGCAGTGATTGCGGAGCAGTGATCGCTGCGCAGTGATTTCTGAGCAGTGATTACGGAGCAGTGATTACGGAGCAGTGATCGCTGAGCAGTGATTACTGAGCAGTGAGCATTTATTTATAGTGTTCATAGGTTCTCACTGCTCACCTGCTCAGTTGAATGCTATTAGCTTCTTTGAACATAGGGGTTGAAAAAGCAGTGAGCTGATAAGAGAGCATGTTAATGTCTCAATCTCAACTCAATTCTCAATCACTGTGTGTGTATGTCCACTCCACTCCCACTGTTACAGTGGCTGTGACTGCGAATCTCGATACTCGATCTCGAGCAAATTTTTTGTTGCTCACTTTTTCTTTTTGTGTGTCCTCTTTGGATTGGACTTAACATATGTACATATGCGTGGGAAACGGAATGCATATTTGTGAGATATTTATATGAGCTGGACTTTTATCTTTCTTGTGTGTTCTGTGTTGAGTATGTATCTGTTGTCTGATTGGATTCATCTATAGATTTTTTGTAGGTTGATCACTGAGCTGAGCGCTGAGCAGTGACTAGTGAGCAGGTATATTGAAGAGCAATAGCAACTGCTATCTGCTCATTGAAATAGCAGAGTGATTAAAAGCAGCGATCGCAATAGCAGTCTCATCACTAGGTCAGATGTGATGATGAAGGACCCTAGCGCCTTTAGCGCAGCCTGACTATCAATGTAGATAGTAATATTCTTGTTGGATATTGATCCCATATCAAGTAGATCCGCGGCTTTGCGCACGGCCAGAACCTCTGCCTGGAACACACTGCATGTATCCGGAAGTCTTAATGACACGTGTAGGTCTATATCCCTAGAGTATATACCTGACCCTCTACCCTCCTTAGTTTTGGAACCATCCGTATAAATCGAAATTTCATTATCATTCGAAACCTCATTCTTTTGCCAGTCCTCCCTATCTGGGTATTGTTCGTACGGTGTGTCGAATTCAATTTCCCCCAAACTTTCATCCGTTTTTTCGGGGATGTTGGAGAAGGATTCCATTAGTATGGTTCTATGCCCTCTGTCTGTTTTTGAAGAACCCTGCGTTAGTTAGCCGAAGCGCACTATTACCTGCTTGCAGTTTTATTTGTAGGTCCAGGGGTAAAAGATACATAAATGCCTCAAGTGCAGCTGTGGGTATGGTGCGTAAAGCACCAGTGATGGCATAACTGATTCCCAATTTCATTGATCATAAAAAAGAAGCAGAACATCTAATTAATAGCTTACGCGGGAAAAGGTTAAGTAGGATTAAGGTTGTCATTTAAAAAAAATAAAAAATAAAAAGGTGGCGCAACAGGCGGGTAGACATAGACACCTTAGGCCCGCAACCATTCGTTTGTGTGAGTTTCTATTTTTGGGACGAATGGAAGGGACCTACAACTTTATGGCGAGTCCGATCGGCTGAATTGAAAAGCCTTTTCAGGACAGTCATACTCTCGGATGTTCGTCAGACGTTCGCGAGAGGTGACGCAATAGAAAACACCTTAAGATGTAATTTGTGTTTTACCGGGGATCGAACCTGGGACACCTCGCACAGTAGTCCAGTACACTAACCACTGCGCTACTGCGCCCACAGATCTGTCATTTAATGGTATATATATATTTTTAGGCGTAACGATTCGCTGTCACTTCCAAACTTTTGTAACAATCCTGCCATTGTCAATAGTTGACATTTCCGGACAGTTAATGCCCGGTTCTAAAGGTAATTATTGATTAACCTCAAAATAAACTAAATACTTAGTCATAGTATTTTCAACCTTGACTTAAATGTAAAACTGCTGCCTACTTTATAAGTAAGTATGTAGGTACTATTATTAATTCACCATAATATTTTATTATTAATAATAAATTAAATTTAATAATAATAATATCGATTTTCCATCTAACAGCAGCTGTAAAAAACGACCAGCTCTCTTCTGCTTGTAACCCATACGTAACCCACGCATTACTGTTAAAACTGGAACAGTCCTCGTCCGGTGTTTATACGTACATTATTGACTCTCACTAATTTTCCTCTCAAACGAGCATCAATAGAAATCTAACGAGCGATAAATAGTAAAGGCCACCACCGGTCATCGGCATTTTGTATTCCAAATTGCTATACGCGCTGCAATCAAAGTGCTAACCAAAGCACAAGCCCTCAATTTAATGGGCTTTAATGGTCGCACCTCCATCTACACCTACACCCTACCTAGGACTCTCCTCTCAAATGACGGAACCATTAAATGTACGATCCGAAATATGTTATATGGAAAAAGCAAATTCGATGCCCCTGCTATGACATATTTCACGATTGCAAGTCCATACTTACGCAATCGATTTACGAGACTTTTTTCCTGTCCGCATTCGTTATGGTAGTATTGCTAAGGGGAGTGGTTCCTTGAAAGCTACGTCAACCCCATGATTTATTGCAAACTTATGTAATGGGAACCACAATTTCTCGTTGTACCATCGGAAAAACCAAACCAAAATACACTCAAACACTCAAACCCAACACTCGCATCCCGCGCTCCGTATAGCAAATACTTACTCAGCTCTAATTGTGATTTCATTGCCAGTGTTTACGGGTGTTTCGAGTTCACTTAACAGCATCGTTTGTAAGCCACACGAGAATTGGAATTGCAACAATCCCTTCTGGAGGAAGAGGGCCATATAGTGGCCGCCTTTTGTGCCCTGTGCTGCGGCCAACATAATGAGACCATTTGTTGCACGTGTTCGCACTTTGAGTTGCACATGCATTGGTAGTACCGAATCGAGGCTATCGTGTGTCGGAATGTCCTTGTGGATCCGATGACTTACGTACGAGTCCCCAGAGAATGCCGCATTCTTTATGACAATAGAACTCTCGCATAGTGCTCCTTGACGATCGAAACGGCAAACACACTGGAATAAAAAAAAAAAAAAAAACAGATAAAAACGGTAGGAAATGTAATTTTGGACAAAAATATGTATCAATAAGGAACAGCTTGATATGTTATACATTTTTAGAAAATGGTCGTTGTTGCGTTTATTAAAATACAAGTCTAGGTTGAGTTATGCTCATACATGAATAAATGATGCAAAGATGATATGAGGCAATATAGAAAATGTTTTCATTCAGATAGATATACAACTCGCAGATAATAAAAATTGTACTCACAGTTTTGTATTTGTTTAGCTTTGAATTTTGTAGTTAACAACGCTATATTTGCTTTTATTTTCCAACAACTTTTGATGGAGACCTTTATGAAAGTGCCAAGTGTTTTTATACCCACCCTCCATTGGAAGGTATATTCTGATATTCACTTTATTATAACATTTTAAAGTTCCCTGCCCAATTGGCTGACACTGCGACCTACCAAGATCTATTGTATCGAAAGGGATAATGGACCTCTCTAGTGAAGGCCACTATGTCCTTAGTAGCGCAGTTCCTGAGCTCTGCTGGTAAAAGTATCTCGTTGTTAAAGATACGTTTTCTTAACCAATAAAGTGCCGGGCAATCACAGAGAATGTGCTCGGAGGATTCTTCATCCTCAAGACAGAACCTACATTCTATCTGCGGGCACAAATTCATTTTGTTAGGGTGATATCTCAAACCAAATGGCCTGTGAGAAAGCCCACCAGCCTTCTGATACTATCCTTATTTAGGTTGAGGTAAGGTTTAATTAAGCTTTTGGATTGTCTTAAATCCGGAACATTTTCCTAGTAGTACAATTGATGTTCCCAATTGTTAATTAGACCTAAAGCAGTAGTCCAATTGACTCTGCAATAAGGTTCTGCTCCACAGAACGCGGATTCAGATCTGGCCCTAGCTAGTTGGTCCGCCGATTCGATGCCCGCAATACACTTTTTGAGTCCATCGTGTTGGACGATAGAGCTTGTAAGGCCGCTTGACTGTCTGAGAAAATTTGTATTTTGGTGCCTTTAATTCCTTTATTGGAGTTTAAAATGGCGCAGATCTCAATGGCATGGACTTCAGCCTGAAAAATGGTTGGACATATTCCCATGGATATCGAGACTTTGGTATTGGGTCCAAAGACACCAGCACCAACTCCAGATTCCATTTTCGATCCGTCAGAGTACCAGATCATACTTTTAGGGTCTAGTGTCGGAACGCCATTGGCCCATTTCTTGCGGTTTAGTATTTTTACACTAATTTCCCAAAATAGTATTCCTTAACTATAATGTCGGGGATGGAACATAACATGTCCATGTTTGATTGAGTTAAATATTTCCATGTGAAAACGCGAAAAATTAGAATTTTTTTTTGCACGATTTTAAGGTGGAAAATTTGTTTTGAATCTTAGAAAATTTCGAAGAATTGTGAAATTTATTCTGATAAAAGACAATTTGCGTGCATTTTGGTTGGAGAAATTAACGAAATAAATAATAGATGGCTCTGTGCTGCGGTCAATGCCACAACCCGACAGATGGCGTTATACTTTGACTTAGGCTGTGCGCAATTTTTGACAGGTGTCCTTTTCGCATTGCCATTTTCTATTGAGCAAATGTGCTATTTACTAGGGCCTCACCAATAATCATTTTTAATCTTCAACTTAAATATTTTGACGGTCACAATGGAACGTTTTATATGGAAAATTTTGCCATTGTGACTTCGTAAAAGTTAGCCTGGACACTAAAAATGATTATTAGTACCGCGGTATCTGTGTTTTATTATCACTCTGGGGTTTATCTGAAGGCGCTAAATTGGGGCGAGACGAAGTTCGTCGGGTCCGCTAGTACTTTATATGTATTTAACAAAAAAAAATGTTTTTAAACTCCAAAGACAAATGACAGCATTCGCGTTGATTCACTTTTGACGCTCACGTATGATACGTGATAGTGTGACCATACCTTTTCACGAACCTATTTACATACGCAAAAGTTTTCATTATAGCATTCACTACAAAATTTTAAACACAATTTTGGAAAAAAATGAATTCAGTTTATTAGACGATATTGTGACCAAGTATCGGCCTGTATAATCAATTCATTCTTGATAAAAGGAAAAGCAGCCACGTCTGAGCCATTGGATCCTCGAAAAATGTTATCAAAGCATTTGGGGAGTTATAGGGTCTCCCAAAAAATACTCTTTGAGGCCGTCAAAAATTCGCAAAATTTATTCGACTGATGACAACAAGCACAGAAAACAAGATTTGCTGTAACTATTTCAGCAGTTTTTTATACTTCACATCCACCGATTTTCAAAAGTCTTCCAATTTCGCGACACGCAAAAACAAATAGAACTGCGAATAAATTTTTACGACAATCATCTCCACATCGAAAGGCATTTTGTCGCACGCTTTCTTGAATGTGTTGTAAACTATGTGCGCTGCACTGCACATCCAACAGCAATCAATCCAGGATAAAGCTCCTGTAGTTTAAAGTTGCCAAAATTACACGCCGCGTTGTCTCCAAACAAAGTTTCTTGTTTATGCTAAATTTGCTTATTGCGACATTCAACAAATTCACTATTATGTCGGAAGTATCTTCACGTTCATCTGCCAAATCGATAAATTTTGACTTTGACGCCCTCCTTTTCCGAAAAGAAGCGAACTAATACGGGAAAAATGTTTGTGCTTCCATGTTCCATGATAAGACGCGTTCGTCAATATGGTGAAGCATTGACAGCCGTTAAGATCTGTTTGCAGCTCTCGCAATACGTACGGTGCGAACACTCCGGTTATGCGATGGCTTCGCATTTCGTTCGCGCACAAGTTGCACATTGCGAAACAACTCCGAATAATATTGGAAGCGCAATCGGCCGAACAAAAACTGTGATTGGAATTTATTACATGAAACGCCCAAACGCCTTCAGACGCCACGATATGGGCATCATTTTCGTCCAAAGTGGAACTTTTCAAAAATCTCTTGAGTGTGTGGCTGGACGAGGCAACCAAACCTGTGTTGCACGCACACTTCAAAATTGACGTCACTTTCGGACTTCGCTTTCTTTATAAATGCAAATTTTTCACGCAATTTTTCGTGACATTTAACAGAATGATTTCGTAAAATTTATCAAAAAAGATTGCCATATGAACGAACTCAATAAAAGTATTCCACAAATGTCTATCGAGCAAAGTTATCGGGGTATCTGCATATTTTCGGAGAGCCAAGCAGCCACTGGACACTGATAGGAAAGCATGCCGCAAAGCTACGCCTTTTCGCAAACGACTTTTGCAGAAGCTGTATGGATGAAGAAGAGGAGGAAACTATCCCCCACCTTCTTTGTCCCTGCCCAGCTCTCTCCCGTAGAAGGAAGCTTCACTTAGGAGCCTTCCTTTACCAACACAGACATCAGAAGCTTCTTACGCTTTATAAAGAGCTCAAAATGGTTCAACTAGTAGGGAGATCTTACATGATCGTTTTCGTGGTATCACAATGGACCAATCAGCATTGGTCTAAGTGTGTTGGAGTTTTAAGTTGACAGCCACTTTCAACCACCCAAGCAAGTGATCGGGGAACTATCTACATATTTCTAGTGATAGGAACAGGAAGTTTCATGGAACTATCAAATAAAAGCAATTGAATTATCGTTGAGCTTCGAAAAGCAAACAAAACTTGTTCTATGTTTTTTTTTTCCTGTTGTTGGTGTACATTTTACTTACAAACAATAATTTGTCGCTTCAATTTACGTACAATTCCTGATTTTGAGCTATCACTTCCGTACAGGGTACATGACTCCAAATTTACGTACTGTACGTGCCATTTACGTACAGGTGGTCACACGACCTTCAGACTCGTAGAAATCGTGTGATTTACATACAGTTGATCACACGATTTCCACGGATCTGCCAGTTAATTTATACAGTATAACTATACTGGCAGACCCGTGGAAATCCGCACGAATTTAAGTTCGGCCGGAATTGATCACATCAGGGGTTGAAGACTATTCACATCACATTTCGCAATATAAAAAAAATCTGTCAACCGATTTTTGTAATTTTTTTAAGGCGATGTTTGAATCGATTAGCATTAGACAATAAGCTTTAATTAGTTAAGTGATAGGTTATATAGACTATAGAGTACCACTAATTGTGTTGAATCACAAAAAATTCTGCAAAGGCAAACCATAACCCTTGCTTCCCAAATCCTCATTTGTCATACACATTTCGTTAAAGAGTTTAGTTTTAATACTGCAGTAGGTAGTACAACAATGTCACCCGATAATAAATGAGATAGTCTCCTTTTTCATCCCTATATTCAGGTCTGGGACAACTAAAGATTTATGAGGCATCAGTGAGTAACAAGGACACAAAGAAAACACACATACACATTGGAAAAAAAAGAACCTACAACAAGAGGAGTTAAATTAGCGTCAGACTTTAATTAGTGTTTCCTGTGTTACAGTGTTTAATAACCGTCACGTGATCATATTTCCGCGCGGCTCGTACACTGTACATACATGCACCAGCAAAGCGTAAAATAGTCGGGCAAAAACAAACACAAACTTTTGCCTCAACTTTGATGGAAAAGTAAATGTTATCACATGAAATATATTCGCAATGATAGTGTGGTTGTATGAGGAGGAATAGAGTGGGCGCATACTAAGAGCATCGCCTGCAGAACACTCACAGAGGAACGTATTAACCCCGGGTTGAGACTCCTGCTGCATGCAAATTAGCTTTACTCGGAATCGGGCTGCGAATGTGTATAAGTTTGACGTCGACAGCGATGGTGATGGTGGTGATGAGGCCGAGAAAGCCTGATGATGGTGCTGACGATACGACGGGGTCCCCACACATGATCCCTTTGGCTTTAATGAGGATATATGAGGAGCCAGCTCCCAGAACTGGCAGTTCACCAAAGAACACCACTAATAGTTGAAAGGTTTGCCTTTCAGATCCTTGCTTAACATTCTACATAGTGCACAAAGCACAAGTGCGCAGGGAAAATCAATATTTTGTCATTGGCAACGATTTTGAAATGAATCGAGGCCGTCCGAATTATATATTGAACAATAATATTGCAATGCTTCTGTTATTGGGATTGTGTACTCGCGGAAGTGTACGTACCGTACATACAGGTTACAGAGATTGAGTGGTGAACATGAAAACAATCCAGGTTATTATTGTGCAAACTTTATTCCTGCTAAAATGCTTTTCGGTTGGGCGAGCATAATGGGTGAACAACACCGACGTTGTTGTGGATCTGTGTCGCTTGGGGGTGAAACGGGGAACAGATGTTTGTCTGCGATATTTTGCAACTCTGTTGTTATTTTTGCTACACAAATATATTCAGGACAGACCATTTGCACTTTGTGTATCAATACAAGGGAAATCATAATAAGGCAATTGCAAATACCAAACAGCTAATTGGATGAAAGTCAGACGGATTGTTTGATCAGGGTAAACTATCAGGTCAAAACCGCAAGTGAGTGATTGGTTTATTGTGTAAACTAGAAGCTTGTGTCTGCGATTGAGTGATCTATCAATAAGAGTAAGTGGATTGTGGTGGATTATTTCGTATACTGTGGATTTTTGTTAGATCTGTATGAGAGAAAGATAACACATTAGATACTGTACTCATGCAATCAAAGTCAACGTCAACCGCAGTACCACCAGTGTCATAAGAATTCCCTCGCAAGTGCCAAAAAAGTCCCTTTTTTCCCTCGCCTGGCTCGAAAAAGTACCTCAGATTTTCCCACACATAATTTTACAAAAGGAAAACAAAAAATGAACGAAGCAAAAAAACAGTCTCAATAACTATGGGGATAAACCTTAGTGTATTCCAGGCAAAGCTCCGCACTATACTCAAGAATAAGCCAAACACATCAAAAAAATGATCTATACTCCCCCGGACAGTCAAGCAGCCTTAAAGGTGCTTAGCTCACCTATCATGGGATCCAAATCAGTATTTTAAAGGCTTAGGGACAGCTTCAAAGGTTCCGTAAAATTGTTAAAGAATATTATAAATCCGACAGATAACGGATCACAGATCTGCAAGCAAGGTGTTCTGGCAGACCATCCGCCGTCTTAGAGGAAGGAAGTGGAACATTATCGAAGGAGTCAAATCCAAAGATGGTACACTTCTTTCTAATGAGGAGCGAGATGGAGCGAGCCCTTTTCCGATTTGCTCAATCCAATCCAGGGCATTGAGGATGACAGAACCATCGCCTTAAGCAGGGCAGAAAATAGTCCCACGGTAGAGGAAGTCACTTTTGCGATCAAATCGCTAAAAGCTGGCAAATCTGCCGGAGTGGATGAAATCCGGCCAGAAATGCTCAAGGCCTTAGGTGAAGATGGAGTCAAATGGCTCTCTCGTGTCATTAAAGTGGCCTGGGAATGCGGCGAAACTCCCAGCGATTGGCAGATTGGGGTGATTGTGCCCCTTTTCAAGAAAGGGGATAAAAGAGATTGCTCCAATTACAGGGGTATTTCACTTTTAAGTCTCCCCGGAAAAGTCTTCGCCAAGGTGCTGGAAACGCGTTGCAGAGCTGTGGTCGAGGCACGATTAGGAGATGAGCAGTGCGGCTTTCGTCCCGGCAGAAGCACAACCGACCAGTTATTCACTCTCAGAATGGTACTTGAGAAGGCTTGGGAGTATGCTATACCTGTTTACGCTTGCTTCGTAGATTTGGAGAAAGCATATGACCGAGTCCCTCGAGGGAAACTCTGGAGTGTATTACAGGAGTATGGAATTGATGGTTCTCTCTTGAGAGCCATTTAATCTCTTTACACAAACTGTAAAAGCTGTGTTCGGGTAAACGGCGTTAAATCAATACCTTTTACCGTGGGCGTTGGACTTCGGTGTTTGTTCGAACTCTTACCTATGGGTTTGGGTAATGACCGAAAGAATAAGATCGCGGATACAAGCTGCCGAAATGAGATTTCTCCGTTGTATTGCTGGTGTGACCCGTAGAGATCGCATTAGAAATACTAGAATACGCGAGGAACTCAATGTCGAGCAGCTACTTCTCCGGACGGAGCGGTCCATGCTTCGGTGGTTTGGTCATATTAAACGTATGTCCCCGACCAGGATCCCACGACGTGCTATGGAATCCGTACCATCAGGCAGGCGTCCCCTAGGTAGACCCAGGATGAGATGGCTAGATCAAATTCATAATCTCTCCTTTACCCGTATGGGGATTGCCCTTGATGATTTGGAGTCGATGGCGGAGGATCGAGAGCTATGGAGGGTCCACTTGAGCAACCTACACCCGCGACCCACTTAATGGACAAGCGGACCATCAAAAATGAATGAATGAATGAATGAGATAACGCTATTCGACAGTTAAAAGAGTGTGCCGATAAAATCCCTGTGATACTAGTTTCTTAGATTCTTGTCTGTCAATTATTTATTTACAACTTGTTGGTCATAGTGTTTATTATGAATATTTATTAGTGTTCATGATAAAATTGTTCCAATTCCAACTACTTTTCACATAGAGACTGCTGTAGAAATTAGTTTTCTAAAAATTCAAATAAATCCATGTTGTGGCTGCAATCTACGCTGGTCAACGAAAAAATTTTCTGAAACTATATTTCAGTCACTTCAAATGAATATTTGCTTAAGGGCTTTAACAGCTTTATCAGCTAATCTTGAAATTGGAATTAGCGTCGGGAACAGAACCAAATTTATGGTGGGTTCCTGGCCATGAAGGCTTTAAAGGAAACGAACAAGCAGACGAATTGGCCATTTTTTTGATATACCCCCTAATTGGCTAAAAACTTTGCCATAAAAAGATGGTAAAATACTAAATGTATCTCATATTAGGAGAATATCCCAGGTTTAACAAAGCCCATAGCGGCCATAGCCATATAGCAGACATGGTATCAGAACGCTTGTATGCTTAGAACATGATCACACAAGTCGATTACGTGCAAAGAGTAATATCTGAGCTTTATCCGCATTTCTGCAGTCAGTCGATTCTGAGATGTTGTGCTGAGCACATCCAGTTGCTGCCGATCACCGGTCATTACAGGGTTACTTACGGCCGATTTCTTCACATGAGTATATGCCGGCTCTGATACTCGGGATACCAACGAAAATTAAGTAGGTACTTGTGCATCTGTTGACATCAATAGTACGGGAGCTAAATTCATTAACCGCACTGGAGACTCATACGTCTAAACTGGTCTAATACCGAATTTGGCATGTAAAAGGTCGTATCACTAATATTTCCGCGTACCATTAGATTAGATTAGCTGATAGGTCGGGAAAGCCCTCACCGGCCCTGGCACTGCGGCTTCTCTAAAGAAGCCTATTGTGCCTTCCCTGGTGAGGTCCTAGAGCCATCTTTTGACTCCGGAGACAGTCAGGAAGATAAGATTCTTCACTGGGGGTAAGTCAGCAAGTTTTGCTGTAGTGACGATTTCCATTCCATGAGAATATGAAGAGAGCATTCATCACTCTCCAGGCAAAGTCTGCATGTGGGGTCCGGTGAGATTCCAATTCGGTGAAGATGTTTTTCTCATAAGACCATGGCCAGAAATAATACCTCTCAGGATTCTTAGGTTCTTTTTGTCAGGATTAGTACCTATGATTTTCTGAAGGGAGAATTTTGGTAAGAACTGTTTGGTGCAGGCATTTTAAGCCAGAGTTCATTAGATTCGATTTGAGCTAAGCTCCTAATGTATTTCCTGCTGACACCGCAGAAGGGTTCAGGTCCGACGAGTGGCGTTGTCGCGCCGACTTTGGCCAGTGAGTCAGCCGTTTCGTTTCCGGTAAAGCCCCTGTGGGCTGGAATCCAGTGTAGGATGACTAGGTTTTTCTTTGCTAGTTCGTAGATGACCATGTAAGTTTCTAGGACCAGCTTCGATTTTATAATAGACTAGCCATGCCCGCGGCTCCGCCCGCTGATTTCGGTTTTTTTTTTAAATAAAATTAAAATTTATTTGACCATATGTGTACGTTTGTTTATATGTTTTTCTCTTTTTAAAGCTTACACAATTAATTATCGCAATGCGTTTTTGTAAACTATAAATGTTGTTTTTTAAGTGGGCGCAAGTACCTACTCCATGTATAAAACATGGCTGCCGGAGGTCAACACCGGCAATGGCCGAATAGTTCTAGAGGTAGTAAGATCGAAATAGAAATGTGTGCATCCCGTTTTTTCAACCTTTATAGCTCGAATTTGAAAAACGATGAATGAGGCATGCACAAATTGTGACTTATCTATGAATATACAAACTTTCAATTTCATACAGATAACGGCTCGTGAGAACGCCCTTACTCCTCGCGTCCCCTTTAGTCCTCATCAATTCTCCAAAAAATCATGAAAATCGGACGAATGGTTCTCGAGTTATGGAGGGACGAACAGACGAACGTTGTATTTTATAAAGTAGTATGGATATGGATGAGTCCAGAGCTTTAAGAGCAGCTTGACTGTCTGAGAAGATAAATATGGTTTTACCACGTGCATTAGAACTTAAATTTATTCTAGCGCAGTGTTTGATGGCAAGCACTTTACCCTGGGATATGAACGAGTACTTGCCTAGGCTGACTGAAAAGTTCGCTTTAGGCGATTCTCCAAAAATGCCAGATCCATTCCCTGAATCCATCTTGAAACCCTCTGTGTACCAGACTAGGTCAAGTCGCAATGGATTGGGTTTGTATTTTTCCTATTCTTCCCTTCGCGGGATGATGATAGAGAAGTTTTTGAAAGCCATATTCCGGTAACATGTGTCAATCAGAGACAGGTGACCTACATGGTAGGAATAGGGGTCGATATTATTGGAATGGGAAAGACAATAGACGATGAATACTTTGTCTTGCTTCCATTTGAATGTGTACTTGAATAGGTGATACGCCTAGGTTGACATTCAGTGCAGTGGTCGGGGTGGAGCGTTCACAGCCCGTCATGAAGTTTCCGGCTATACATTGAATCTGTTCTAGTAGTTCTAGTAGTTGACTGTAGTGATTTCGTTTGTCTTTGTTCACCAGACCACGGCAGCGTAGGTGATCGCTGGTTTTACCTACCACAGGCGAATATAGCCAGTACATCCGCGGCCCATAGTTTTATTGGCTTTCTGGTGTAAATTTAGTTTATTTTAAATATTTGTAGCTTTCTTGCATCAGGATGAGCTTCAATTCTGGCAAACTTACTCGCTTCCCCACTCAGTAAAATGCATCTGGTTTAAAAAGTAAGGATCGTTATAACTTTTAAAACTTCTCAAATTAGAGTTTGGTTTGATTCGAGTGGATAAAGAGTTCCATAGTCTAAGGCCGAAAGCACATCGGATCAGACAAAATGGTTTATCGTGACTTATAAAACAACAATCCATTGAATCCTATTAGAATTGTTTTGAAAGTGATTGTCGAATATACATTGCCGATCTATCACTTATGGCCAAACCACAACGGCGCTTTGCCGCTTGCGTGCGTTGACAGGCGTTTTAGAAACTTTACCGTGCATTATTTCAAAGCGCGTAAGTGACCGTTTTCCAAAACTAAATGCCGCTTCAGAGCGTTGGCGCGTTGAGAGACTAGAGTATGAGAGATTGAAAGTTCTGTTTGGTTTATGTCAATATACCCGAATTCAGAGCAGAATGCAAGTTTACTCCTTTTTGCTTATAATTGTTATCTTAATGCACGAATTAAAAGGAATATGTTTAAAATAGTAAAAAATGCATAAATAAATAACAATAAATACATAGATACACAGGTATATGCCTTCCCATAACAGTCCTTTCAGCGAGACAGGTAGATTTTTAGTTTAGTTGAGAAAATATAGGCAAATTAGATCGAAAATCACTTCCCTTTAAATTATGAATTGATTACTTTGTGGAATACTTGAAAAACGATTTAAGTGAGCAAGATTACCAAATGGCGAGCATATTTTATCTGCGCTGTGTAAAGAAGGTCAGTCACTAAAATGCAGAGGTGCAATTTTGTTAAAAACTTGCTTTGGCTATTTAAAAAAAAAAAAATAAAATAATAAATTCTCAAATATGGATACAGACGAACTACTCGATTTTTCAATTCATATTTATATTTTATTTCAATTATATTTATACATCTGGTGGTATGCTGGACATTCGGACGAATGCGATCTCAGGTACTGCTTCTCGTCCCTCGCTGGGTTTTTACCGCATCCGGTCACCCATCGCCAGTAATGACAATGCATATTGAAAGGATTTGTTGACCCTCTAATTAGGGTCATTGCCTGGGTATTAATTAAGTACACGGAATTTTTGTTGCTATATTTGCGCAAAGATCTCTGCTGTCTTGTCCAGATATTTTTTTATATTCCTATGGCTGGACTTCAAAACCTTCCCGCCTATTGAGTTCAAATTTACAGGGAATCTTCGATGTAGGACGGAGAATTCCCGTGAATTTGGGTCAAAGTCGGGCAAAGGTACGCATATTCATGTGCATTGTCCCGATAGACAGTAAAAAATATGTAGCTATATCTACCTAAGCATTTCAATTCATTGGCACGAGCAAAAGAGCGGGTACACCAAGTAATAAATTAATACCAATCATTTGCACATAGCAGAAAATTAGATTTTCCCTCGACTAGAAAAAGAAACTATAAATATTCTAAACAAAAATGTTTATTTCGTTTACCAATTGTATAAAGCACAGAGTAGTTTCAGACAAAATTAAAATATCAAAAGCGTGGCACATAACATTTGGGCACATATTTTTTTGTTCAACAATCTGAAGAAATCACTTGTAGCATTACAAAAATAATATTCGTCATTTCCACACAGTAAAATAATTAATTTGTATTGCAAAAACCTCATATTCTACTAAAAACGAGTACGTGTAAACCCTAAGTGAACCCACGCTACTCCAACGTGAACGGCATAATGCTCTACCACTTTAAATATTATCAAATCGAACAAACCAAACCGAAAATGAAATGTCAAAGCCGTTCAACGCCACTGAAAGTAGAAAGTTGCTCTACTTGGGCGTCGCGTTGGACTTTACGATATTTACGATCTAAACGCGACCCGAAGCCTGAAGCCGCATTTTGGCTTGCACCATATGAAAGCATTGGTTCTACTCTATCTGTCAACGCACTCACGCCGCAAAGCGTCGTTGTGAATTGGCTTTTAGGCTTAACATGTTTTGTCGTACTTTGATTTTCTCTGTTAGGCAGAAAGCTATTGCCACAACTTTTGTTGTATATTTTTAGAGTAGAATATTAGACAAATTTAAGAGATCAGAGAAATCTTACAGTTTCTATTCCTATTTTGCTTTGCCTATGCCAAAAAAAAAAAGCATGTCATCTGCATCAGACAAAAATAATTGGGGATGCGTATGATCGAAACCTAATGGCCTTCTGAATTCAGAGAAGCATACAAACCCCGACGTTGTAGAAACTCACACGTAGTACTACTAATAAAATTTGTTCTGGACCGTCGGTCGGTCGCAAAAGATTTTCGTATTCCCATTTAAAATACTTGATTTGTCGTTTTCGCAAAAATATGTAAAAGCAAACAATGCAGAGTCTTGTGCAATATTTTAGACAATGCACAATGGCCCTAACTGAAAGTATTTCCATTCTCGTCGTTCAATCACTCACTCACCTTAGACAACTTCAGCTGAAAAAGTACACAGAAGTAGCTCCACTTTTACTGTTTTCATATGTAATATAAAAGCCACTGTCAAGCGGTTGGAACTTAAAACCAGAAATAAAACTGAATCACCCAACCATATTCGACATACATTTTCAATTACCCGCTCTAACTCCTGACACGAAGAATAAGAGAACGTTTTAGCACGAGGGCTTTTAGTATAGCAATACATGTACAATGTACATGTGTGTACTGTATCTCCCTATTTAGCGTTAATTATTAGCTGACTGCTTGTGTGCTTTCTTTAGGTATGTGCGGCGGTTTACCTTTTATCATCGTCGATTTAGTCTTAGCCAATGTATGTGTGTTGGCATTACCACCCTTCATCATATTCAGTTGATGGGACCCATCCCATAGAGTTCACTTGCTCACCTACCATTCAAGTGGAAAACAGTGAATAGGTCCTGTACCTAGAGAGTGGTGGGGTTTGGAAAAAATAAACTTCAAATGGAGACCGTTAAAATTGCCAACTCTCTTAGTGCGGAACAAAGAAAACGAAAATTTATATTGAGAGAACGCTTGCCATTACTCACCCTGGATCCCTCCGATGTGGTGACACAAGTACCTCCATTATAGCAACCCAATTTGATGCAATCCGGAACGCCAGTGGTGAAGTTGTCCACTCCTCCAGATGCTCCACCGCCGGCACCGCCACCCGTCACACTGCCGCTTGATTCTGAGCTCTCCTCTGACGAAGAGGATGATGACGCCGATGAAATCGATGATTGTGTAGTCAGGACAGCAGCCGGCGTTGGAGTTGGTGGCGAAGGTGGCGGAGGTGGTGGCAGCGTAGGGGCTGGAGTGGTTGTCGTTGGGGGCGGTGGTGGTGGAGGAGGTGTCTGCGTTGTAGGTGGTGTGGGTGGGGGTGTTGGTGCCTGCGTCGTCGTTGGAGGTGGAACGTACTCTGTAGTCGTAGGTGGGGGCATCGTTGTCGGATATGTGACCAAGTCGTCTGTGTAAAGAGTTTTCGTCGAGTGCTCTGAGAATGGAGGCGGTGTAGGTCGTTGACTACTGCTACTTGGCCAATATGGCGATATGGTCGGATGAGATGAGAATGAGGTCGATCCGCCCATCTTGCCCGGCGATGATGTTGTAATATCAATGCTCACCCCGGGGGAGTCGTAATCATATGGCGACACTGTAGACGGGTAGAATGGTGTAGGTGGCCGGTATGTTGTAACCCGGCCGCCGCCTGTCACCCCAAAGTCCTTTGTGTAGTCGGTCACCTTCTTCGTGGATACATAAACTTCGGGGTATTCGGTGAAGAATGGCGCAACTGTGGTTGTTATACCGAAGGAAGGTGGTCGACGAGTGGTCGCTCTATATCCGCCACCACCAGTCTCCTGGTCGTAGTCAGTGTACTCAGTTTGGATACCGGTGCTGATAGTCGTCGTTTCGGGGTAATATCTGCTCGGCGGCGGGCGAGTGTCTGGAAAATCTGTGCCATATCCTGGCGTCGTTGGCCACTTCGGAGTGGGTCGTCTTGTGGTGTATTCGTATGGGAATGTCGTCTTAATTGTCGTCCGATGATGAATTATTGTTGGATGTGCTGTGATTGTTATTGGAAGCTCCGCGGACTCCTCGCTACTGCTGGATATAGGTAGTTTGGCGGTCGTCGTTTCCGAAATATCAAACCTAGAGACAGTAGTATATTCGAGTTCATCGGAATCTACATTTTCGGCTGACGAACTACCCTCAGATGACGTTATCGATTCGCCGGTTTCACCGCCACTTTCACTACTGCCCGATACTCCGCCCGCAGTGGTGAAAACTACCGGCGCTGGGGTGGTACCTTCCTCAGAGCTGGGCTCTTCAGTGGTGGAAGTTGTGGGGGCCGGCGTAATCGGCGCTGTGTAATTACAGTCTAACGAGTCCTCACCGATCATTAGGCATTCACAAAGCATTCCCGTCAGCATCGGTGGACACGAGCATGTAAAGGTGTCAACACCGTCTATGCAGACGCCGCCGTTCATACACTTTGGTCCCAACTGACACTCATCGTACTGGAATTCACATTTTTCACCATGATAGTCGGGTACACAGTAGCACGTGGGCACACCCTCCTCCATCAAGCACAGGGCATTATTCTGACAGGGATTATCGGCACAAATGAGGATTTCCTCTTCACAATTAGTGCCGGTGTAGCCCATGGGGCACGCACACACGTATGCAGCTAGTTTGTCGACACAAACCCCACCATTCTGGCAGGGCGAAGACTCGCACTCGTTAATTTCCTCCTGACAAATGCGTCCCTTCCAGCCGGCCGGGCAATCACAGGTGAACTCTAGACCAGGACCTTCTATGCACTCACCGCCATTGTAACATCTGGCGCCTGTACCTGCAAACACCAAAGAACACGAATAAAAATGATGAGTGAAAATACTTTGTGGTCACAGCAAGGGTTAGCTATATCCTTGTCAAAATTAATTCTCTACAAAGTGCTAAAGTACATATTTCTGAAATCCGCTCACCTGTTTCACAGACGGCCACATCAATCTCACAATGTATACCCAAATATCCTGGTTGACAAGTGCATACATATCCGTTATCTCTGTCCCGGCAAATGCCACCACTTTGGCACGGGTTGGACATGCATTCGTCCACATTCTGTTCACAGTTCGCTCCTGAAAATAGCGGGGAGTAGAAAATATGTTCAAGATGGATTAAGGATTAAACTTGTCTGTGGTAAAAGGATAAACCTTTAAGCATACACAAACACAACTGAAGAGTATGCAACGCAGCAATAGCAGCTATTCGAGCTTTTTGACCCATTTTCTTTGTTTTTTCTCATCCTTATTGTTATTCTTTGCCCTTTGGTCTTGGTGGTTAATTTACGTTGCCCGGGTGTAAATGAATGGGGGGAAGAATCAAGTGAATGAAACAATTTAGCTGGATAAATATTTTTTCTTATTTTTGTTTGTACAACAACGAGAGCGAGATTGATGTCTGCAATAATTGGCATCGTTTTGAAAGGATTGCTATACGAACGGATATTTGCCTGATGGAAGCGGCAAACAAATAAAGGGTAAAAACCATGGTCTTTCAATGTAGGTACTTAATGCATTCTCTTTGACGAATGCATTGGGTTTTTCAAGAATATACTGATTGAAGAGATGCTCTGATAAGCAAGTTGTCTGGGATTATGAGGCATTTATTTATTTTATCGGTCGTTTTTATTTTGTTTTTGAAAGTTGTATTCCCTTTTTGAAGTAGGTACATATGTATTAGCGGACAAAATTGATTAATCTAAACCATTAACATAATAGCATAAGTATAGCCTTAAATTGAAGATAATTAACTCTTCTTCATTCAATCCATAAACATAGTCCCCTTCTGATATAGCTTACATTTGCATGGACTTTTAAAAAACTCATAAAGTCTGTTATAATTTTGAAATTTCTTATAACCTCTGAGACCTGTGTCTTACCCTATTTTCAACGATTTTTTATATTTGATCTTCTAATATATTTGATTTGATGACCTAAATCAGTTAAGACTTTCCAAAAAGTGTCATGAATGTGACCAACACTTTGCAAATTTTATGAGATATACGGAAGTTTAAAACTATCATTCAAAAACAGGTTTTTTCTCCTATTGGCGGGACCCATAAACCTATATTTTGTTTGTGATCCTCTCATCTGATATATGTATTTAGCTTTTAAAGTTCTGACTATACTTTTCACACGTAGAACTTTCAGACTCCGTCAGAAGGGATAGGCAGGGGGTTAGACTGTTACCAGCCACCCTCCTTACTAACGGACTATCAGAGCCCACCAACGGGGGGTTATACTGCTTCGGTCACCCCTTGTCCTCCCCGAAGACAAACCGCAAAGTGGAAGAGCTGACTACATCAATCAACCTCGTCTCTACAATTTGAGGACCTCGTTCCTAACCTAACCTAACCTAACTTTTGCAAAAAAACCTCTTTTGTCCAGTTCATCGGTTTTTCTCTTGTGATCAGGAACCCACCATAGTTTGGTTTTTCTCAACTGATCCTGTCCCATCCTCATATTAAATGCATTTAACTATACCTTCGACATTCCTGATTATATCTTCAACGGATGGCGAAGAATTATCTCAAGGTATCTGCCACGTTCCGGATGTTCGGATCATATTTTATGATGGCATCCTTTACAACTAGACAACTTCTTTCGTGCTATGGTATGCGGACGATATCACCGTGGTGATTACCAGTCCTCCTGGTAGTCGCGGGAGTGACTCCGAAATTATTGGAAACGTTTCAAAAATATTCGGTAGAGTTTCCACAACTTAGGGTGCGGGTACTTTGCACCCCAAAGTATAAAAAGTAGATACATATTTTTTTAGATTCTGGATAGCTGTACAAGAGTTCTAGAATTCCTGGTAAAAATTTCGAAAAGTTCTGTTCATTTAGTATTTTTTAACTTTCTCGTATACGTAGTATCTAAGAGAAAGATATTGTTTTCGTACAAGATTTCGAACTCGAGATTTTGATCAATTCTGATATTACGATGATAGGGGACCTCAAAAAAGTGGGTCTCGCAATTCTGTCCGTCCGTATGTCTGTCTGTCCCACCCCTGGGGAATCTAAACGCTTGGACGGATTTGATTCAAACTTCTTATTTAGAGTTTGTAGGCTTCCCGCTCGGGATGTTTTTTTTTTTATTCTAGCCCTAATATTAACGGTACCTCCCAAATAAAAATTTTACGAAATATGCCTAAATTTAGATTTTTTCGAAAACGGTTCTAACGATTTGAACCAAAATTGATAGTTGAGTTAATGTAAGCATGCTTCACGTGACTCCATACCCAGATTTTCGCTAAAAAGTCCAGCAACGGCAGTTTTGAAAATTGGCTTTTTCTCGAAAACGGTAAAGACGATTAAAAAAAAAACTTATTTTTAAGGTACTATTGTCATTCTTAACTTGATAGCAAACTTAGTTTTTCCCTAAAAAGACTGAGTCCTTTGATATCCACCCAAATCCCTAATAATAGTACTTTAAAAAACCGCTCATATCTCAAAAACGCCATTTTCGATTACGATAAAAAAGTTACTTTCAGGTAATGCTTAAATCCATAGTAATACCATTTGCTCAGTTTTGAGCTAAACAGTTGAAAAACAGTGTTTTTTGAACCATGAATGCGTCCTCCCCAATCGCTAAAACCGGTACTTTAAAAACTGCTCATATCTCGAAAACACCATTTTTGATTTGGATGAAAATATATCAGCTAGGTAATGTTTATATCCTGAAGAATATGTCGTACTCAGTTTTCATCTAAACAGTTTAATAACATTGCTTTTCGAATCCAAATTGTAACATTTGTCAGCATAATTTTACAAAAAACCGCTCTAACGATTTTGATCAAAATACATATTTAAGACAACATAAGCATTCTAAACATGATCACGTACTTAGTTTTTCTCAGAAAAGTCTAATATTGCCGTTTTATGAATATTACTCAAAAATGACTACCCAAATCCCGATTATTCACACACGGTATATTTTTGTAAAGTCCAAAACTTCAGTAGATATACCAATATAATTTGAAATTCATCGCCCACATGCCTCCTTCAAGTGTCAGTTCGCGGTGAAATTTGAAAGTAATAAAGTGTTCTAGTTAATACGTAGGTTTATGTTTATGTAGTATGTATTTACGGTATTAATTACACCTTGAGTGGGTATGATTTTAAACGTAAAATTTTTCTAAAATGACTCTGAGATTCTGCGAGATTCGCAATAAACGAGAAAGTTACGTGCGACCCAGTCGTGCACATTTTTTTTTAATGTGGGATGCTAAGTTCACGATGTACCCCATTTGCAAAAATTTTGGTATTTTCTTTTTTTTTGTGTATAGAATCAACATAGTTCTGAAGCAAATTAGAGCAAACAATTTTTTTTTCAAAACCCAGCACCTCATTTTCATAAAAGTACATTTTTTTTTACAAAATTTATGCACTACTACACCAAGAGCTCTGGAGTTCCCTAAAAAAGAATTTTTTTTCGGAACACAGTTATGGAACTGTGAAAATTGTCTTGAAACAAGTCTTGTGTTTTAGGAAAACCCGATCGAATTTTTCTGCCTCAAATAATCACAAAATAATTCCCTATGCATACGGCTATTATACTACTAATCAAATAATTTTTCGTTATTCTCTAAAATTGTCAAAAAGTGAAGAGTTTATAACGGGACACTTCATAAATCTTCTACAACCCCAAATATTCAAAAAGCAGTGACAAAATGATAAAAATATTTTTTTTTTTAGTTAAATTTTGCAACTTTCTAATTTTTTTGGATTTGGATTTAGACGATTTTGTTATACGAGAGTATTGTAGAGTTTTTGGATCACTTTTCGGAACTGTAGCCAGAACTCATGAGAACTCACTAAAACTACATTTTGAAATTTTAAATGTTGTCTAACTTTTTTGTGTTTGGGTTTAGAAAATTATTTTATAAGGATTTTTTGTTGAGTTTCTTCAGCATTTTCCAGAACTCTTCGGAACTCCGAAAAAATATTTTCGCAATTTTTGACAATTTGCACAGTTCAATAACTTTTTTGGTTTTGTTCCGAAAAAAAATTCTTGTTTAGGCAACTCCAGGGGCCTGTAGCACAAAACTACAAGTCTTGTACAACAGGCGAATTTTAACAATTAACAATGGTTTCTGTACCACAAAACTACATGTCAATTTAAAAATTAACAATTGTACAAGCAAACCTTAACAATTGGGAAATACTAAATTTCCCCACTTTCTGTACCACAAAGCTACAAGTGTAGACAACATTTTGCAAACGATAGTTATAAACTTGAAAAAATTTAACGTGTGAGTTGAAATTTGTTAAGTCGTTACAAGCCATATCTTATGTGGTTTTAAATAGAAATTTGAAGCATTTGTCTTGAAAAAATATTAACTATATTAAACTAGTCTTATTATAGGACAAATTTTTGAAGGAAATCCTTATTTTCACAAGTTAATCGAGAAAGGGGGAACATTTTTGCGAACTTTTTGCTTTTAATGTACATTCGTATGCCCAGCTCAGTGACTATAATTTTAACATTTTTTGTTTCGATCGGATAGAATTGAAGCACTTTCTAAAAAGTGCCTGTAAAATTGTTAAATTGTAGTTTTGTGATTCATGCCCCAGTGTAGTGCATAAATTTGGTGTAGTGCATAAATTTTATAAAAAATTGACTTTTATGAAAATGGGGTGCTAGAGTGATTTTTTTTTGCTGTAATTTGGGTTTTTTTTTTAACTATCAGCAACTCTAGAACTATGTTGATTCTATAAAAAAAAAAAAAGAAAAATCCAAAATTTTTGCAAATGGGGTGCATCGTAAACTTAACACCCCACATTAAAAAAAAAAAACACTTTAATGAACAGAACTTTTCAAAATTTTTATCAGGAACCCTAGGACTCTTGTGTCTTGTCCAGCTATCCAGAACTCTAAAAAAGTATATACTTGGGGTGTTACATTCACGCACCCCACAACTTGGTGTTCGAACTACGAACAGTTTTTTTCTCTCAAAAAGTTTGTTTGACCTTATCAGCCATACCAATTTTGTTGTCATTTTCTGACAAAATCAAAATTTCACAAATGGCTTTAGACATTTGAAAAAGTGTCGGGAAAGTGGCCCTTATTTTCTTTTTTTCTGAATTACGAGAAGAATTTCACAAAGCACGGAATGTTCCTTTCCATTCCTCATGTACAAAATTTGTGGTTAGGTATATGACAGCCTTTTCTGTAATATAAAAAAAATTTAAAACACTGTCGGGCTTCCCCATTTTTGTAAATTCGAGAAAAGTTTCTCTTCTCAAATTAAAGGACATTTTTACTCGTTATCTTATCTTATCCACGCGTACAAAAATCTGTAATCCGTTGCAAAGTCTACCTCTATACCTCTTTCCGATAATGGACAACAAATCATTCGAACGTTTTCCAACGTTTTCCTTTCCTTCTGACTGAAAACGCAATTACCACTAATTACTCAAAAAACGACCAAACATCATTCAGCCCTGGTGTTTGGCATTTAACCGCCCCTTTGTTAAACCTTACTCGTGTACACCGGTCGGGACGGGACATACGGGTAAATCAATAAAAGTGAACTACTTTTGGTCTTTTTGTCGGCCTGAAGAAGTAGGTCTGCTGTGCACACATTAAGAAAACGAAAGTGGCTAAAGATGTTCGATTTTTTCCATGGCATAATTTTCCTCTATGTACATTGTGGACACAGAGATCATAGGCACACACTTCCTTTTGTTTGTGTTGAGTGTGTGCGAACAAAAAAATATGCCCCAAGGAACATAAGCAGAGTTTATATGGTTTCCGAACGATTTGTTGTGTTTTCCATGCTATTACCGACTGTCGAACGAGGTAATTCAGTTATGACATAAAGGAAAGCCATTGGGTGAGCGTGAGAGGAGATGGAAAATTGTTTTGATTTTGTCCGAGTCGGGAAATCACTTAGAAGCCATATGATCCTAATCCCTAAACGACATGGGTAATTAGTTTATTTTAGTGTGCGCGTGTGTGTGTGTAAGTGCGGGATGTTGTTTGTATATTTCGGACATTTATGTTCCCTTGACTTTTAACTTTGTGGCCACATGGGGCTATTCATTACATTTTTCGATTGTATATTTAATTTGAGCATTGTAGGTTTGAATGGGTAAGAATGAGCCAAAAGTTGAAAAAAATAATATTTCTGGTTGATAATGAAGGATCACATAGGCTAAATGATAAATTTGTTCCTGATTCTGTACCACGGACTTCAATAACTTTCGTATTGGTAGCAAGAGAACATTCTTACTTCAAAGCGGCCTATAGTGATTGGTGGAAGAAATTCGGTACAAACTATAAAGTTAATCTTCTAAAGTCCTTTCGTTTTTGTGATATTTAGATTTTCCAATAAAATTACAAATAAACTGTCGATATTGACGTAGGCATCAACAATACATTATGACCATTCTATTTTCCAAGCTCATAAAGCTCTTCGCCCAATTTGTGGTTACACTTTCTTTGAAAGTTTTAGTGGCATTCATTAAGTCTTACCAATAATAATTTGTAATCTTTAACTGGACAATTTTATATGGAAAGTTTCCCCATTGTCATTGTCATTGTCAACGTTATTGTGGACTCTAAAACTGATTATTAGTACCGCGGACTAGTTCGAACAAGATGAAGCTCCGGCGATTGCAACCACTGATTTACACAAAGAAAAAATTTTTGTCATATAGTGACTTTGCGCTGAGGTTCAATCGATTGGCTACAAATATAAATTATGTGCCCTATGAAAAGATATAGCCAGATGTGCTTAAACAAGTCAACAAAAGGCTAAGAGCCTAACCATCCATAAAGTTAACGAGCTTCGGATCTGGGTCCTATTTCATAAACATTGACAAGTGACATTTCTACAAAATTGTTTGACAAATTTTCATTTCATAAAATATTGACAAGTGGCATAATTGTCAGTTAAATACAACGACAAATTTGTCATGACTATTTTGTAATTGTCATATTTTGACAAATTTGCCCTCACAATTTTTTTCATAGTCATAGATATTTTGACAAATTTGTCGTAGGTCTTATCAAGAGAGTAATTGCTTTTTGCGGTATGTTCTAGAAATTTTTTAACAAAATATACTTCGGCGCTGTTTTTCTGGTGTCAAAGCTAAATTGTCAAGTTGTCAGTCGTTAATTCGGAGTTTGTTCCAACTCTTACCTATTTGGGTAATGGACCGAAAGAATAAGATCCCGGATACAAGCTGCCGAAATGAGATTCCTCAGTTGTATTGCTGGTGTGACCCGTTGAGATGATGGAAACATCAGAATACGTGAGGGACTCAATGTCGAGCAGCTACTGCTCCGGACGCAGCGGTGGATTAGTCATTTTAAAACGCATGTCCCCAACCATGATCTGACGACGTGCTATGGAATCCGTACAATCGGGCAGGCGTCCTCTAGGTAGACCTAGGATGAGATGGTTAGATCAAGTCCATAATATCTCCCCTACCCGTATGGGGATTGCCCTTTATGATTTACAGTCGATGGCGTAGAATCGAGACAATTGACGGTGCACTTGGACTTGCTCAACCTACACCAGCGACCCACTTAAGGGATTAGCGGGGTATCGAAAATGAGTGAATGAATGAATTTATCCATGCTAAATTAAAAAAACTAGAACAACACAATTCACTTAAAAATGTGATAAACGATAAAAAACATCATTTCCATTCCTGTCAAACAATTAGTTCCTAATAATTTTTTCTACCGGATAGTTTATCAGAGACTTTGACGATGAAACAGAAAAAAAATATCAGCTACTTTTATCTGGTGGAAAGCGTAATGTGTCGGCTAACTATCCGAAACTTTATCCGGAACATTTGAAACTGGCCCTTAGCATTTTAAATCATGCTTGTCACTTCACTATCACTACTTGACCGAAACTGAAACGCCTGTCGGAATTGTTAATTAAATACTGACAAAATTATAAATTGTAAAATTGTAACTGGCCCATAAAAAAATTGTCAGTACAAATTTGTTAGAAAATTCATGACAATTCTCGAAAAATTCCTGACAATTCAGTGTCATGATAATTTTTTTATGAAACTAAAACTTGACAATTGTCGGCTAGCTTAGCAGGTCTCCAGTGGAACGTCGGCTCCGAAATCCGTATTGCCTGTCGCTTATTAATCGATGGCCTTCTAGATATTTGATTATTTCGACCTTTTCCATTATATAAGACTTACAAAAAAATTGCACAAATTACTCCTTCAGTATAAAGATTGGCGTCAGTTTCTCTTAATAGACACTAGCAGTAATCGGCTAACATGTTTTTATCGCAAAAACCTTGGTACCTCTCTTCAAAGGTCTTCAAGGCTTAATGGAAACGTTCGGCATGTCGATCACTTACGCTACCTAGGTTCTTAGCAAAAAATGTGCGCGACTGGGTCGCACGCACGTAACTTTCTCGTTTATTGAGAATCTCAGAGTCATTTGACCCAATTTCACCCCCAACTGACACTTGATGGAGACAAGTAGGCGATGAATCTCGAATTCTATTGCCATTGCCACTGAAGTTTTGGGTTTTGCAAAAATATACCGCGTGTGAATAAAGATCGGGATTTGGGTAGTCATTTTTGAGAAATATTCGTAAAACGGCTATATTCGAGTTTTCTGAGAAAAACTAAGTACGTGATCATGTTTAGAATGCTTATGTTGTCTTAAATATATGTATTTTGATCAAAATCGTTAGAGCGGTTTTTTGTAAAATTATGCTGACAAATGTTAGAATTTGGATTCGCACTGTTATTAAACTGTTTAGCTGAAAACTGAGTACGACGTATTCTTCCTAGCAGTTACATTTTTAACAAAATCGAAAATGGCGTATTCAAGATATGTGTAGTTTTTAAAGTACCGTTTTTAGCGATTGGGGTGGAAATCGAAGGACGCATTTATGGTTCAAAAAAACGCTGTTTTGCAACTGTTTAGCTCAAATCTGAGCAAATCGTATTACTATGGATTTAAGCATTACCTGCCAGTTACATTTTTATCATAATTGAAAATGGCGTTTTTGAGATATGAGCAGGTTTTTAAAGTACTGTTAATAGGGATTTGGGTGGATATCAAAGGACGGAGTCTTTTTAGAGAAAAACTGAGTATGCTATCAAGTTAAGAATGACGATATATGTACCTTAAAAATATGTTTTTGTAAATATCGTTTTTACCGTTTTCGAGAAAAGGCCAATTTTCAAAAATACCGTTGCTGGACTTTTTAGCGAAAAGCTGGGTATGCAGTCATATTAAGCATGGCTACATTAACTCAGCTATCAATTTTGGTTCAAATCGTTAGAGCCGTGTTCGAAGAAATCTGAATTGTGTAATATTTCATAAAATTTTTATATCGGAAGTACCTTTCATATTAGGGCTAGAATAACACAAAAACAAAAAAGCCTCCCCACAAACTTTAAATACGAAGTTTGAAACAAATCCGTCCAAGCGTTTAGATTCCGCAGGAGGGGGGGGGGGGGGGGGGTAGACAGACAGACATATGGACGGAACAGAATTGCGAGACCCACTTTTTTGAGTTCCCCTATCATCGTAATATCAGAATTGATTGAAATCTCGAGTTCGAAATTTTGTACGAAAACAATATGTATCTTTCTCTTACTACGTATACGAAAAAGTTACAAAAAAAAAAATAGAAAATTAAATTTTTATGTCTTATTTATTTGACATGAAAAACCCGGCCAAAGTTAAAAAATTCAGGTGTGTATGTAAAAAATGAATTTTTAACGACATGTTCTGTTCACCCCCTTTTCAGGGTAATTCCTTAATAAATTGAAACCAATTTCTTTAAAATCCTCTGATTTATGTTTCCCCCCAATTTTCCACTACCGCTTTAAATGAATACCATGCATCTTTTTCGACACTTGATAGTTGACCATCAAATTTGTCATACTTTAATATCTAAATTGGGGTTCCACAAATATTCCTTCTTTGATTTTGGCATCGTAAAGATGAGGAAAAAGGGTTTTTAAATACTTAAAAGCAGGTCCATCTTTGTCAAGTGCTTTAACAAGATTTTTTATTAACCCCAGTGTGATATGAAGCGGCGGTGCACGGCACTGTAACTTAATGAGGGTATATTAAAAAAAACATGACGTGATAAAAAATTGATATCTATATTTTTGTAGTAAAAGGGTAGGTAGAAAACAAATTCAGTATGAATAATTATCCTTGGATAAAAGAAAAAAAAAATTCTAAACTAGTGTTATTTATGAAACAGAAATTTGACAATTGTCAAAATGTCAGTTTAGAAATTTTCACCTGTCATCTGTCGCAATTGTCAATTTTTATGAAACAGGCCTCTGCTCGTGGAATTTCCAGGTTTATAGACCGCGTGAAGCCAATAATTTTGTAGGCCGATGTCACAATTATCTAAGACTGTTGCCGGTTAGGTGGTCACCGCTTATGGGGCTCATTTTTCCCTTCTATTTAGCGGTTGTTGTAGGTTGTTTTTAATTCTTAATTTTTTATTTATATGTTAAACCGTCTTAAAATAGAAGACTTTATTTGCTGAATACAACTTTCGTTAATTGAAGTTTTAAAACTACACTTCATTTCTTAATGTCTGCTCCACTTTTAAATCTAATGCAATAACATTGCCATCCCTGAGATGGAACGTCTTCTGTACCAAGGTAGTGGCCATTTCGATTTTATATTTTACACACACTCAAGGGTTAATAATGCACTGATAATACTGTGCACAGCTCGAGTGGTAGACGTCATATGTGGTCTTTTATTTCTTAATCATAAGCCAGGAAGAGAAAGACAGCAAGACAGTGAGGTGTGGGTATTTTTCTCCACGAGTGACGTCCTAATAACTACATATAGAGACAATTGTATTTAGTTTTTCGGGTAATAATTTCCAAATTTTGTTTCCGCTGGACTTTTTATGTATTTTGTTCGTAGGAATTGTAACATGGTATATTGGCTCGGATTCTGATCTTGTAATCAATAAGAAATTACCACTGATCCATTGTCACCCTGTCTAGGGGACTTTACCGACTGGCCGAATAAAGTTGAGTATTCCAGCTGTTAAATACAATCCCGTCAATCTTGTGGATTGTATTGTAAATATGAAATCTCTGTTCAAGCAGAACTCCATCACGGAACATGTTTATGGAGTCCTACTAAGTATACAGTTCCTGTTTCTCACCTTCTGTACATAATAGCAACCACACTCAAAAGCCATCACTATAATTGAAAATGCTTTCCAAAAATTAAGACCACGGATTATTTATACACCTTCTCAGTTCTCACACCACAGGTAACCCATTTCCTTTCAATGTCACAATGGAAAACAAAACTTTTCTATTATTCGCCTCCGAGTACTACGCTACTTCATCGTCTGTTTTCAATTCGAAATTTTTTGTTTAGCAAACCAACCATCCGTACCGTTTCATGCATTTTTTTCTTCAATTTTATTCCTTCTGCCATTGCACCTTTTTAATGAAAATGCATTGAAGCGAGTCCTCATCACACATAACTCGTAGTTCGTAGTTCCCTTCGTTTTCGAACACCGGGTATTGTACTATACCACATTGTGTGCTTTTGCTGGAATGAGTACAGGATCAAAATCTCTACACACGAAAGCGAAACGTCGGGGATTATAACAAGGACCATGCTGTTGGTTAGGAGAGTATACGCCTAGTATCAGCATTTCAGCAAAAGAGAAACCCAATGAGAGTTGCATTTCTTTTCCAAATCCAACTCCAACCTGCTGTTGTTTCCTCTTAATTCCCCGTCACCTCTTACGTGGATCCTTCTGTCCTTACTCCTTAATGCTTGGATTATTTAATTTGTCCTCTTTTTGCTTTGCCTTTTTCTCGTACGTTTTTAAATTGTGCTATGCATACATATCTTATACAAATCGTACTCTCGGGGTGTACTTCCTCACTCGAGGATATGTGATCGCGTGGTTGGGGGCGCTCGCGCCACACATAAATGAAATATTAAAAAGAAAGCAACGAGAGAAAAAAAAAAACGTATAAGGACGACAACAAAAAGGGAAACAAATTGAAGTTCGGAATTCAATTTTATTCCGGTTAAAATGTAACCAAAGAAGGGAAACTATTTCCATCTAAACTGAATGAAACAAAAAGAATGAACATGGATGAAAGAGAAGAGAAAAAAAAAAATACATACAGCTGTGTTGGAAACAAATAAGGCATTGTCATTCAATAAAGATGCAGCAGCGGAGGTAGGAAAATGGGAGGCAGCATCCACCAAAGAGAAAGAATACAAATTGAAAATATCGCAGATACGAGGAACAAATACTAAAAGTAATTATTTTTCTTTGGTAAGTTCGCACGCCCGGCTCCGCTTTGTTTAAAGTGAATCTGGTTCTGGGTATGTGCGCTTATTTCCATGGGATGGGGCAGTCATTGAATCGGTACAAATGAAAAATGTATCCTTTCTAACGGAATGGTTCAGTGTTCGCTGCAATATGTTTTGGTGTGAGGCTAGATTGGTCATTCGTTAATGGAAATTACTTTTGAGGACGTTGCTGGTGTGATCGCATGTGGAATGGTTTTTGACAAAAAAATATCAGATAGGAGAGGCAGAGGCTTAGACATGTGCAAGAGGCATGCTTTTAAAAATACCTTTCAAAATGTCACTGGATTTAAAGATCTTAAGATTTGATTTCACTTACGGAACCATCAGTTATGGCCCGTACTAGAACCGATAAACGATGTTCTGGGAAAAAATCCATAAATTTGTTTGTGATCGAAATGAGTAAAAAAGACGTATTTGGTTTACGTCATCCTTCGCGTGTTCCTACAAAATTCCCAGAGAACAAATTACTTTAAGTTTTATCTGAATTTTTCGGTTTTTAAAACCTTAATCGGACTATTTCATCAATTAAAAAAAAGTCTTAAGCACTTCGGGTACATCTGTGCAGCTACAAAGAAGTTATGGCTCCTTATACCCTATTGACACCAAGCCGAAAACCCAGTTTTCGTCAAAAATGTTTAGAAAACTCGTGGATGCATTCACACCGAACACCAACTCGTTTTCGTTTGACGTTTCAATTAGCTGTGAAACAAGCTATGAAAAGTTTGTGGCGACTAGACTTTTATTTTAGTTACTAAACTTCGCTCGAATTGGCATAATATAAAAACAAAATTATTTAAGCTACTTGATAATCGTTAACTTATGGTTAAATGCATAAAATAATTAACATAAGCAACATTCAAAATCAAAACATCTGAAAATACCATTTAGTTGTGGCAGGTACCTTAGCATAGTTTGCTCTTTATGGTGCAATGCAAAGATAACAAAAAAACTCTCACACACTCTCACTCAGTCTCTCAAATCCTGTCAGCAGTTTTGCTGAGCTCGTTGAATGTTGCAAAAGGTTTGTCTGCTTCAACAACCCAACGATTGTACTCGTTTTCGTGGTGTTTTCATGGAAAACGACCTCAGACAACTCGTTTTGAAAACTTTTTTGTATTGGAAAACTTCTGTTTTCGAGGAAGTTTTCGACTGTTTTCGCGAAAACCCAGTTTTCGGCTTAGTGTGAATAGGGCATTAAACTCAAAATTTTGAAAATTTATTACATTTTTTTTACTTAAAATGTTTTTTCTCAGAATTTGTACTTAATAATTTTTTATTTTTTTTTTATGAATTTTTTATCCTTAAGAAATTTCCTAAAAATTATGTTAAGCAACTTTTGTACGTCCGATCAACAGAAGTTGTAGTAAAAGCCATTTTTTGTCAGACAAAGATCAAACAAAATTAAGTGAGAACTGCTTTTAGTCAGGTCCGCAGACTAGCTGAACAGTTGGATAATAGATTAAACCCTTTCCATTTAACACCGGTACAGGATTTACTATCAGGAGATGCGCAAAGAAGAGTGGAATTTAGCTAGTGGCTACTACGCGAAGAGGCATAAGACGGGCACCTTCTCAAGAACATTCTGTAGACTGACGAAGCGCAATTCACAAACAAAGTTACAAGGTTATAAACCTCCACAATTTGCACCATTGGCCAGACCCCAATCCACATTTAATAGGCACAACATCCTTTTAAAGGTAAAAATTTAAGTATTTTGTGAACAACTTCTTCAAAATGTGTGCTTATTTCAAAGGAGGTTTAGCTTAAATGTAATGAACATATATAACACATGAACCAATACACCTACAAAGACCGTATGCTCTTATAAACCATGGTATTAGCGTCACCTTTCATAGGAAATTTCCAGAATCAAAATCGGTTCTCGCATTACAGAGAACATTATCGACAAACACAATACAACTCATTGTTATATATATACTAGCGAACCATTGCACACTTCGTAGTGCAAAATTTAAAAATAAAAAAATCAGTTTCAAATTCATTTAAATCAGTGATAAACAGTTTTTATTGTAATGCTCCGTGGTACACATTTTTGGTTTTTCCAAGAATCGTATTACGTAGAAAGTATTCTTGTCTATCAGGACAATGCATAGCTATCAGTGTTACTCATTTTACAAACTTTGGCTCCCATGACTGTTGAAAAATAGCGCCACACCCCTTTATATATCTAAAATTATCTGTCAATTTGAGCTTAATCGATTCGGTGGTTTTCGAAATATAAGATGTTTATTGTTTTTTTTTGTATGGGCGGTGCCACGCCCCTTTGTCTAATTTTGACAAATCTTCACAAGAATACTCCTGTGCCAATACCTAAGATTGTACGTAAATTTGAACTCAATCGATTCGGTGGTTTTCGAAATATAGTATTTTGAATGAATTTTTTGTATGGCACGCCCATATAACTCATGAACCAATACACCTACAAAGACCGTATATACTTACAAACCATGGTATTAACGTCACCTTTCATGGGAAATTTCCAGAATCAAAATCGGTTCACGCATTACAGAGAACATTGGCGACAAACACAATACAACTTATTTTTATATATATATAGATAGAGATTGAGAGGATAGATGAGAGGATTGGGATCGAGTAGTCTTCGAAAGTGTACGTCAATAAATAAATTTCGAAAAAATAATTTAAAGCGAAATATGCATTTAATTGAGGAAAGCAATACGTGCCGGTGTAATGGAACACAATTGGAACGTTATCGGTCGAATAATGGATTAAATTTGAAGAAAGATATGAACCAGTTCGAAGTTCAACCGATTGTCATTGAAAAGGCACCAAAGTTTCCCACACAGGAACGTCACATGGTGATTCGAAGGAAGAAGTCAACAAATATACTGCGGTGCATGTGTTGGCCAAAGTGCCCGCGTGAAGCGCATGCCATTTACCTGAAACAGGTCACATCGGTTCGCGAACGCCTCGGCTTCAAGAGTATTTCGTCAACATACTTGGAATCAGATCCACGACAATTGGGTTACACCTGGATGCTACCAGCGCTACTTTAAGATCCCTCAGCAGAAAGTTCCTAAACTCAGTTCAAACGGTAATATGTAATAACCTTGAATATTTACGTCTCTGTAATTATTCAATCAGCTTATTTACGGGTTTAGTTTGTCCATTTGCATTGGCGCTATTCTACGATACCCGGAGGCCCAGAGCTTGGCTTCAATGAGGGCCGAGGCCTGTGCTAATGTCTCTATCACATACATACATACATAGATAGAGATAGATAGATAGATGAATGATGATCAGCTTATAAGTTAAAAACTTTAAAAGTTAATTTGTGTAAACAATGCACTCCGCTTAGAAAATAATGAAATAGTAGACTCCAGAGACTGTTTGTAATAGTTCCTCAAGTCCTGAGAGTTTTAAAGTTGTAAAGCTAAGTAAATCCCAACGAATATTGTTGCTGGTGATAAACGCTTTAAAATTGATATACAACTCGGGCTTTGTGAGGCACAGTTGAAAGCTACATTCGCTGATAAAATTATTATGATTAAATTATGACAGTAAGGGCATAAAATAATCCTTTAATAAGGTAAAGCCAATACCATAGGAATTAACACTTTTTATGTGTTTTTTGTATTTAAATATATTTTTTTTCTAAAAATAAAACACCCCTTACATTTGACTTTCATAATGTACTTCCAAATGATAATAACTAGCGGAAGGTTATGAGAGTAATCTCAGGAAATAAGCTCTCAAAATTCTACCAGACAACTTGCAATAATAAGATCTCGAAAATATTACCTACTCTCAAATGGTTAGCCACCCGAGAGTAACTCTCAAGAGTCTTCTAGAGAAATGGACAGGAGAAAAAGTGTCTTCTATGTTTTCACTTTTTCTTTCAAACTTTTTTTTTTGAATTGATAATTTCAGATTTTTTTTAAGATCGGTGTCGTTCTATATTTTATATTGCTAATATCAATTTGGGATGTTTAAAACGGCGTTGAACTTATAGCTTAAACTTTTTTGCCCATATCGTTGAGTTGTCTCTTGGTTGGATGTAATTCAAAACTCGGTATTGTCCGTATTGTCATACACAACGTGGATAGAAATTTGTCTGTCAACAGATGGCGGTGGTTGTCTATAAGTCGTTAGTTAGTTTGGGTTGTGTAAAAGTTGAGTTGAGTTTATAGTGCTTCTATTTTACAATAGGGGCATTTATTTCTTTATATGAATTAAATAATAGAACGTGTTTTTTCATTCAACTTACAGCGTACAATCGAATAATGTTTCCATTACCCGTTTATAATGCTACTACACTATAATTCTAATTCGACATCAAGATATCTTTTAATTTTTTTCCGTTTTAGAAATGTCAAATCAATTTATTTAAAAAACCCCACGTCATCATAATGACTTATGACAAATCACTTCAAGTGCTGTTGTATAGTACATGCCAGTAGCAGCCATCATCAATGCTTCCAGGAACAATATTTATAGCTTCATTAGAAAAGGTGTGCTTGCGACTGTGTTGTTGATTTCAAATAAAAGGTTGGCGAAAAATCCTTCTTCGATAAAATGTTAGAGTGTGCATACCTACGCTTAACTGATGACAAATTTAGATTTATAGGGAATAAAATCGAACCGTAATCAATTTTTTTTTTTGCAGACATGCTTTCAAAGTAATTTTAGATACTAAGCATAATGAGGGAGGTGTTATTCTCTGTGGAATCCTTGGGCTGTTCGAGGGGTATAAATATACCGATTACTTTGATTTCTTTGTTTCAGCCTGGGAATGGGAATGTTGAATGTACATTATATCTATTAGGACATCATAATTATGGTTTCTACCTTTAAATTTGTGGGTTTTTTCTTGGAAACACTATATCTAACGTCTGAATTGGGTTTGTGGTTGATTTCAAGGTTGTCGTAGGCAATTTTTTTGTGTGTTGAAAACGTATTTAAAGTAAAACGTTTTGAGCTCTAGAGAATCCCAAATGATTATTTTAAAATGGAAAACGGTCTCACATTTCGATAGGTGTCAAACAGATTTGATCTGTCACTGAATAATTTATTTTGTTTCTACAAACTCTTATAGATTTGTTTTAGGAAAGCTACAGAAATTCAATATTGAAACGTAAAAAGAGACACGAGCCAATCCCATCTGAATCACGTAAAAAAAAAACAAAAAAATTATGAGGGTAGACGGCATAAAATATTAGAATCGACATCTGGAATGAAATATTTTGTCACCATATGTTTTGAATATCTGAATTGATAGTCTGTAGAATGTTTACTTGTTGTCACCGAAATAATATTAATAATTTAGTACTTTGTTTTCGATTCATAAAGACACTTGAAATGGCTATTTTTACTTGCATAGCAGATGTGCAATTTCTCAAAGCACTATGCCTACCTTAGCCATCCGGGCGTACCCAGAGATATTTTATTCAGCGCCCCTAATTTCTCATGCTAAAAGCTTCTCTCGAGTAGTCTATGTTCGTCTTCGTGTCACAAACTAAACTTGTTCCTAATTCCGCGACGATCGGTTGAGGCATTGAGGTGTGCAAGCAGGACCAACAAAGAAATTCACTTTCACATTTAGGTAGAAGTAGACTATGTCACGAGATATGCACTTAGCAATGTGAATTATTCGATCGAAACGGCTCAGCGGCATCCATGAGCGGTGCAATAATATGGATCACACAAAAAACATAAATGTAAAAAAATAGTCAAGTTCTTTTAGGTACATAGAAAAAAAAATTAGGTTTCTAGTTTACTAGTCAGTACGCCAAGTTCTTAGTTTAAGAAGGTTAATAATGTTAAAAATAAATTGGTAGGCTCTACCAAATTTCAACAAATTTACCAAAGTGGACGTATACCACGCCCCCTGAATGTAAGTTTTCGACTTTTCCAGTGTATGCACCAGAGGATCTAGAATTCTGCCAAATTCCACGATTCTAGGATTGCAGGATTAACAATTTTGATGATCATCATCTAAGTGAGTGAGTGAGTTAGTCAGTTACGGTCTTTGCGATTTTTGAAGCCCTGTATGTTGAGAACCACTAAAGTTATAGAGATAAATTTTCCTGAGGCGGACCTTTTCAAGCTGCAAATGTCGAAAGCGTGCATATGAAGCGCAGCTACAGGCCAGTAGGCCTGATCTTGCAAAACTCTATTCACCATCAGTGTCACATGTAAAGTGTTGCCGTGTACGTACCACAAAAAAAAAAAGAATAAAATAAAAAAAATGTATTCCTACGAATTCTCATATCTGCGACATTTCAATTTTAAAGCTGCCGATTGTCGAAAACACAAATATTTGACGTTGTTTTGCGTGTTCTTTGAAAGAAAAAAAGGAACGATTTTGGAAAAGTCGTATTAAAGCTGAGTAGTTTACAAAACTGCCAAATTCTAGTTCAAATCACATTGTGAAGCCGGACGAGTTGAACTTTTAAACTTAGTTTAGCTGAATTTGGGGGTAAATAAACCAGCGGATAGTTTTGAGATCATTCGATCCTGTCCCTGTGGCTGTCGAGTCACAATGGGTCTACTCTGGTCTAAGTGATAAGCTGCACTCGTTGCGGCCTGTTACCTAACCTAACCTTACATAATGATTTTACGTTCAATTTCTTTTAGGTATACCTTCTTTGAGTTGCTTTCCACGCTTTTGATTCAGCGTTAGACTGTGAGTTATCGGATATTCTTCATTCAATCGCCTCCGAAAGCATAGGCTGTTGATTTGTTGCAAATTAAGCAGAGGTAGTTAAGAGATACATAGTTCTTTAGTTGTCATTTGTTCTAGATGCGGTTAAGGAATTAAATAACGCCTCAAGCACATTCCTACCGCCGATACTCGAATCTGTTGTTCACAACATGGTGTGAGGCTTTAACATAGGTTTAGGTATAGATTTCAAGAGTTATTGATGTGTGACCAAAAAAAACAAAACGGCCAAGTGCGAGTATCACTCGCGCACCGAAGGTTCCGTATACTTGGCCACCATGCCCCCATACTTTCCATTAGGTACGGAACGGACGGTACGGTTGTAGTAAACTATAGCAGCCTTATTCATTAGATTCATTTAATAGACTAAGAGCTAGCAACGTTTTTTCTCAAGTCATTTTAGCAAGGCTGTAACTTTGTGAGCTTAGTTCGGGGTGACTACTGAACACGAAAATATATTTCTGGCAGCGCTGCATTGGTTTATATATTAATGACATAACCTCAAAAGTGCAAAAAATTTCCAACCTCATGTTAGCAAACTTAAGATTTTGGTATGTGTTAATTTACGACCGATGTAGACAGAAAATGCAGTTGCCATATCAGTTTGCCGGTCTTAAAGTGCAAAAAAGGCAAAGTAAAATTTTTGATATTATGGTAGAGATATTATCACTCTACTATTTCCTCAAAGCTAAAACAAAACTCCGGTTTCATCATATCATCAACATTTTAAGTTTGCTAAAATGAGGTAATTTTTTTTTTTCTTTTGAGGTTATGGCATTCCAATATAAACCAACGCAGCGCTGCCAGAAATGTATTTTCGTGTTCAGTAGTCACCACAAACTAAGCTCACAAAGTTACAGCCTTGCTAAAATAACTTGAGAAAAAACGTTGCTAGCTTTTACTCTATAATCTGTTAATTGTCAGTGTCTCAGCTAACTCACGCCAAATTCGAAACGGTCATTTTAATTAAGGATTAAAAAATGTTCATTCATAAAGAAATTGTGCTCGTATACCAGCTAATCAAGGAATTAAGGCAATAAGCCTAAAAGTATACCAGCATTTCATATAAAAGTATGCAATTGGTAGAAATATTTGACAAATTCTGACATTTTTCTCTGGAATGTTGTGTGCATGAGATAAGAACGCCATGATGATTTGAACAATTAAATTCAGAGTTAATTTGCTCCTGAATGCCGATTTGGGCATTTAATTTTTTGACGCTTGATTAAATGGAAATTATCTTTGAAAAAAGTTTATGAATAACGTTTTCTGCAATTAAACCAAAATTAATAATAAGGCTGCTAATTTAAGCGTAAGAGAACACGCCTTAAGAATGAGATTACCAGTCTAATATGGATGTATGAGTATGAGTAGAGTTAGATTCCTATGCATTGGAATCAATTCGGAAATTCACACTTATTTGAAGTGACATCTATTGTTAAAATTGGTGCAACAATTTGAATTACAACCGTTTTACTTGCCAAATTTATTAACTCCCAATAGGTGTCTCTAGCAGTCTATAGAGATCTCAAAGATGGTTGTCGCCTTTGCTGCGCTTCCCAATGCCATCTACTGTAAACAGTAACGCAACAATTTGAATTTCAACCGTTTTACGTGAAACCAACTTCCAATTCCAATTTGGAAACGATTAATGGAACAAGAACACGCATTATGCATGAGAATGGAGAAAGGAGTGTATTTTATATGGTAACTATCTGAATCCCCGCCAGCTTCGCCAGACCTTTTGTTGCTTTTTTATTTTTTATTTTCGGACTACAATTTTTTATTTTTTTTTTTTGTATTGGAGGGGCCACCCTTTATCCAACTTTGACAAATCTTCACAGAAGCACTCTAGGGCCAATACCTAAGATTATCTGTAAGTTTGATCTTAATCGATTCGGTGGTTTTCAAAATATACGATTTTGATTGTTTTTTTTTGTATGGGAGGTGCCACGCCCCTTTGTCCGATTTTGACCTATCTTCACAGGAGCACTCCACGGCCAATACCTAAGATTATCTGTAAGTTTGAGCTCAATCGATTTTGTGGTTTTCGAGGTATTCAATTTTGAATGTTTTTTTTGTATGGGCGGTGCCACGCCCCTTTGTCCAATTTTGACCAATCTTCTCAGGAACACTCCACGGCCAATACCTAAGATTATCTGTAAGTTTGAGCTCAATCGATTTTGTGGTTTTCGAGGTATTCGATTTTGAATGTTTTTTTTGTAAATATCTTTGAAAATACATTATTAACTTTTAGGCAAAACAGTAGCCATCACATATATAGCTACGAATATGATCCACAAAATAGGAATACATATATGCATGGGTGTTTTTTGTTTATAAATCAATAAATAAACAGTTTTTTGTGCAAATAAAAATATTTTGTTCGCCAAATTAAAAAATTATTTCAAAACTAGCTAATGTATAATAATTTCAGCCTTCTACGTCTATTAGTTGATAGACCTACATAGGTACAAAATTGGCTTAGTGGGTTCGGACAGACACCCAGACATCGTAGCGAAAACAATAAGGTTCCGTTTTGTCCCTGGGAAGGGAACCTTAAAAACGAGGTTTAGTACTGCACACTGACGTTTAATAGAATAATTCCAAAATATTTTACCATGGCAATGGCAGTAAAGTAAGCAAAAACAAGTCATAATAAAAGAACATGCATTCAAATTAGAAATCTAACCTCTTGACCGAGAATCTCTCCTACAGGTTAGGGCAACGGTCATCGATGATATGAGCATGAGCAACCATAAGCAACAGCCTACCCTCGCCGAATAAAGCAAAAACTTGTATTAAGATTTGATGAACGCTGAAGCATATAAAGCAAAACTGCTAATGAGTACTGGGAAAAAAGAATACAGTGCATCTAAGTTACCTATCACCTCTATCATTCTTTCCATAAGTCCAACAAATGGCTTCTGACTTTGAGTTCAGATAATATGATGAAAGGCGCTGAGAGCAGTTGTTTTAGATACAGCGACGCAACAGAAGGCTAACTAGAAAAAACTCAATAGTTGCTGCCGCATCCACCCTCAGACCCTAATTAATCTATTTGTATCGCTTTCATAGAACTGCCTGCATTCCAATTGCGGTATATTTATTTATCCGTTCTCAGAGCTCTAAATACATATATAAGTAAAGTAAAACATTTCATTGCTAAATAAGCTAATGAATGTCGGGAATTCTTTTTAACAAAGTCAACGGGTTTACCCGTTAGATGTCCAACTAAAATGGCAACGCATTCGCCTAACAGACACGTAAAGCTGACCCATTTAAATACATTTCGCAGCCATCCATTGATTAAAGGTCTTAATGGATGTCTCCCAAATTACCAAACTCTCCTGTATTTATCCAAATTTAATCAACATTCCTCCATTTCGGCTCTTAATACAAAGTACACCACTCGGCAAATGAAAGTCCACAGGTGTCCTATCCTAATGGCATAACGACACCGTCGTCGTCGTCGTTCTCTTTTCGGAAACAACATGGACTGGACACGCTAATTAAGCTTACGATTTTCTGCCTACTTTAAGTGGAGTTGGGGGGCGAATAAGTTCTCCGTAAAAAGACAAATCTGCGATAAGAAAAATCCATCCCGTCCTTCAAAGAGGATAGCTAATGAAAATCCTCTCTTCATTGCCGTTTGCTCTTGAGCTTCTACATAGTAATCTCTTGGCAAGGTTATTTTGTTGTTTCTTTGCGCCCGTATTTCTCGTCTCTAAAATCCGCATGTCTAACGCTAATGCTTTCCTGGATTAAAAGTCACGCTTTTTGATTTTCTATGTCAATTACGGTGAGAGTATGGCTTCCACCTCATGGGCCCATCTAAAGCAAGCCATTTAAAGCGGCAAACTTGACTGTTTTTTCAGGCAAAAAAAAAAAAAGAAAATGTTAAGGGTGGTGGGTGAAAATAAAGGATTGACGCCAGCGCATAATCAATTCTCAATGTCATTTGTCTACCAAGGACAGTGTGAATCACTCAATGCCACATCGCCCACTTAGTGGTCTTACCTTGAGATGTTGCGCGCCGCTATGACAGCAGCTGTCACGTGCATGACGCGTCATAATTAAAACAATTCTCCTAATTTTGTATCATTTTCGACCTGTGAAGCCTGAAGCCTATCGAATTTTAGTTTGTTTTATTAAAAATTCAAAAAGATACTTCTCGTCCTGGCGCCCTACTCTCGTATGCACCCCACCCTGTACTCCTTTTTCTAAAATTTTCATTTTTATGTACGAATTCCACTCCAGACTGACTGAATAATTAATGAGGAAAAGCTTCATTTCGCCGGGGTTGTCCAGGCGGCGCGGCAGCGTTTATTCAACGCACGAAATTTTCGTGCCGACATTGCTTCTTGTTCGTCGTCCTTTGAGAGGGGGTTCTTCGGCTTAACTGGGTTTATCGTTGTGTAGAGATGGAAATTAACGTCGGAGCAACGAGAAAATAACCAAAACAAAACAAAACATATTGAAAAGCGGTCATGAAAAATTCAACCATTTTACGAAGGTGCCGCGGGAATTTTTTTTATGTCCTATGGGGCTGAAGGGATCCATTGTTGTATTATCTGGGTGGTGGTGGTGCTTTGCGGATGGTGCTATAGGTATTGTTTTTTTTTTTAAATGCGGTTTCGGGGTGGCAGCGGATACAATTTTAATGGCGTTCTTATATTTGGAGCGTCCAGGGCTTCAATACACATACACTTATACGTGGAGATGTATGTCAGACTTACACGTATTTAGCCGAATATCGATCCCGTATATTATATATCTATGCGATGCGGGAGTTTTATGTTGTTGCACATCCTTAAAGGTGGATTTTCTTTCTTCTTTTGTGTTCCTCGCCGACAATAATGTGGAATGTGTGTAAAGTTAGTGCATTTATGAGTTCGTCCTTATTTTCTTTTTATATATGAATCACCTTTTACCTGGTCGCTTGCTCATTTACAAAAGCCAAGTGTGTGGCGTAAGGCGTGGACTTTGAAGTGAATGTTCCTTTGTACGGAAACGGCATTTCGCAATGGAGGAGTTCCATGGGGTAAAGTGCTGATGTGGTAAAACTTCGCTGAGCACATTAAACGTGATATGTTAGCGACGGATAGTGTGCTTTTTGAACACCTTAGGCGATTTCACTGAAGTATTAAATGCTTTAAACAATTAAAATGTAATTTTTTTTTTATGATTCTGTGTAGATAACTAAGAAGAGATAATTTCAGTATTAACATTTTGCATTCACCTACCGGTTTGAGAAGGTGAGGTTGAGACAGTGATGCTATAATTTTTGATACAAATTTCTTACACCAATGATGGAAAATACCTTTTTTTCCACCCAGCGCGCCGGTAGGTTATCCACGGAAAAAACAACTGACTTTTATTAGAAACAAAAATAGGAACAATGACCTAATTTACGAGTACATGTAACCGTATTCAGCGGAAGTCAGATCAATTCTACTTCACGGTATCATGGTCTGGTGGCCTGCGTTAAAGAAAAAATGTAACATCAAAGATCAGCCAGTATATGATCACGAGGGCCTTTAGGTCCACCCGCACGGCCGCTTTAGACACAATACTGCATCTACTTCCCGTCGACATCTACGGAAAATTAGTTGCATCTACAGCGGCTCTAAGACTCAGAGAATCCTAAAAATGGATCAACTCATTTGAGCATTTTACTCAATACAAGACTTTAATATAAAGTAAAACACAAAAATCCCAAATCGATCCGAATGGGAGAACGGGACTTTAAGGAAGAACTCCGAAATCGAGATCTATACAGATGGATCTAAAATGACTAAATGCACGGGTGTGAAAGTCTTCCCCCAATCCCCTGCACTTTACCTCGCCTTACGCCTCCCTGACCACTGCACTGTAGCGTTTTTCAGGCGGAAATTATGGCTATTCGTGAAGCAGCATACCGACTCGCCTGTATGGCGCTGTATGGACGAGGAGGAAGAGCAAACCACCGTTCACCTACTCTGCTCCTGTCCAGCTCTTGTCACCTTGCATAGGGGTATCTTAGAGGCTTATTTCTTTGAAGACCTTAGCGACCTGTCCCAAACCGATGGTTGCTGCATCACCAAGTTCGTTACAAAGTCCAACTGGCTTCAATGAAACACGCAATTATCTACTTGAACCGACCAATCGCCGCCTTCTTCGGTGTGAAACAGTAGGGTATGGCTTCGAACACCCGTCTCTTTCTCTCCTAACATACTAACTGTCAAAGGCTATAGGCGGGGTTATACTTTGCGGTTACCCTCCGTCTTTTCCCAAAGACAAATTGTCACCTCTTTTGAAGTCTAGGCCTAGCTTATCGCAACCATTCGTTTGTGTGAGTTTCTATTTTTGAGACGAATGGAAGGGATCTACAATTTTATGCCGAGTCCGAACGGCTGAATTAAGAAGCTTTTTCAGGACAGTCATACTCTCGGATGTGTGTCAGACGTTCGCGAGAGGTGGCGAAGTAGAAAAAACCTTAAGATGTAATTTGTGTTTTTCCGGGGATCGAACCTGGGATCCCTCGCACAGTAGGCCAACACACTAACCACGGCGCTACTGCGCCCGGTAAGTGGCTGTAAGATAGAGTGATCCAAATCAAGCTCTCCTGCTCAGCATCAGTATCTGTTCTATGGACTGATATTCATAAAGAAAGAAACGAGAGGCAGACCGCTACGGTTACCCCCTATCCTTTCTTCCGACAGACAATCCATCCATTGATTTTTTGGTCAAGCAGCAGAGCAGACTGGTTCAATCACTCACTTCTGAAACGCACCAGTCTCACTCCATAGTGACGGTCTGTCAGTGGCAATTGACAAGGGGCAGACTGTTACGGTGACCCTCCGCCCTTACCCGAATACTAAGACGCAACCATGCAGGAGGTGCAAACTCAGATAATATTTGACTGCCTCAGTCACCATCAATATTCCAATACGAGGTAAGACACTCAAATTTTCAAATAGCAATAGAGTTCGTAATGCCCAGCGCAGAGGTTTTATCTGGCTTTTAAAATTCCATGTGTACCATCGACGCCAAACCTTAAACCTTTTTAGTAATCGCAACTTTAGAAGAGTTAAGACAGCTAACCTTCACCCCTGTCTTTTCATTGGCATCTTATTGAGCTAAGGTCGCTTTACATTCTTGACCGACAAATATTTTGTCCAAGTCTGTCATATTAGGTGTCTAATGGCGTCAAATCGCACGACCGAGGCGGCCAAGCCACTGGACCATTTCGTGAGATAACACGTTCTCCAAACTTGGTTTCCAATAAATTGATTGCGACATTCGCTGAGTGGCTTGTGGCGCCGTCCTGTTGGAACCACATGTCCTCCAAGTCCATATCATCCAATTGGGGCCAAAAATATTCGGTTATCATTGAACGGTAGCGATTCCCATTCACAGTAACGTGCCGGTCTTGATCATCACGGAAGAAGTACGGCCTAATGACGCCGCCGACCCATAAACCACACCAAACCGTAATTTTTTCGGGATGCAATGATGACTAATGGAGTATGTGTCGATTGCCGCCTGACCAATACCGCATATTTTGTTTATTGACGAAGCCATTCAGCCAGAAATGAGCCTCATCATAAATTGGACGTAGCGCTCTTAACGTTGAGGCCACTGACTCCGAATTTCGGTAGTAAATTTTAATAATGTCGACTCGTTGTTGGCTCGTATATCTTTCGATCATAAAATGGCAAACCTTACTGAAGAGAAATGTCAAAAGAGCGGCAAGAAATTCGGCGTCGTTTGCTGTCCCTGTCGCTCTACTTTTGTAGCGTCCCTATTGAAAAACCCTGCAGCACGTTAAATTCTTTAAAAAATCCAAGTGAATATGAAATAAATGCCTGATTTCATTTTGTTTGAGGTTTTCTTGAATTTTGGTGGATTCTTTTTTCAGTCTATCTTTAAATGAATCTATTCGAAAAAAGGTTCTCAATAAATCTCAATTCTCAAGAAGCCTTCCACACCATGATGAAGTGAAAGCCACCGATATTTGTTCATTGATTTCATTGAAATACAAAATAAAAATTGGAATATTTTGGAAATTTATAAATGCCCATTTTTTTTTGTTCTGGGTGCCGGCTGGTATGAAAATAACCATTCGTCCTTTTAGCTTATATTCAGAAATGCCCACAAAATGCAAACTAAACAAAAATAAATTATTTAAAGCCCACGAAATGTTATATGAATAAATGCATTTCCATTTTTGTGTACGGTCTTTGATTGAAGATATCTTCATGGCTGGGCCAATTATTATCATTATCAAAGGCATGATACCAAATGATGGAAAATTCCCTTGACCTTTCTACCCATAAAGTCTCTTGAAATAATACTTTTATAAAGGCTCCAACGAGTTTTCGAATTGTATTAAATTTGCTATGACGCTGACCTTAAAATCGCAATAGTAAAAAAGGAATCTGAGTAATGAATGACATGTCCTTATAAAATTGACATAGTGAATTACAACTTAATTTGTGGTTATCACACGCTCCTTCAATTGCGTTTGTGGTTTATGAATATGTAATTAGCAATATTCTCTCACTCACCTGAAAATCCATCCTGGCACGTACAATTATAATACGCCACACCATCAACGCATACTCCTCCATTTTGACAAGGCCCCGACCAGCATTCATCCCAATTCGTTTGGCACTGTATTCCCGTGTACCCGTCTATGCAATAACACGAATACGAGCTGGAAAGAAACAAACGTGATAGCCTTTAATCAGAAAAACTAAAAAAAAAGAAGGATGCGCTCCAACAAAAGAACGCCCATTCCCAACATTGGTGAGAAATAAAATTAAGATTCCTGCGGCTGGGCTAACCCGATGAGCGTAAAGTGCTGCTGCCGCATGCACACTAAGAGCAAGAATTTTCTAATAAAACATTCATCGGCAGCAACTCGTCGTCCTTGCCGGTTGTGTAAGCGGGCGCACAAAAAGAAGAGACACTGCAAAGAAGGTCGGCAGGTGGACGGGTAAAAGCAAATGTATCACCCAAGCACTATGCGCCCCAGCCGACTTACCTATTTAATCCATCAATGCAAACGCCAAACACACACGGATTGCTGAGGCAAGCGAAACCGGCCTGCCCACCCCTCAAGATGGCCAACATCCAAAGCAGGCCAAATAGCCACGAGTAGGATTTTAGGACTGATGCCATCACTGTTGTTGTCGGTTTTGTTTTTGCTGCAGCTGTAGTCCGCTGGGGTAGTTTCACATGCTGCTCCTGCTCAGGCTGCTGCTGATTGGGACTAGAATACCGTGAGGATGCCAAAGGCGACGGTGGTAATGGTGGCGTTGCTGTTTTAGATTGTTCTACCTTTCGCTGCTGTTGTTGCTGATGATTGTTATTGTTGTGATGGTCATTGTGACGACGGTGGTGCTTGTAATCAGGGTTATCCGATGACGATGACGGTGGTTCCTCAATAGTTAGATGTCTACATTTGTTTCTGTCGGTGTTGTTGTTATTGTTGTTGGAATCAGAGCCGCAGTTGGAGTACCTGTGTCTACTACTAAATCTATAACTAATACAACTGGCTAAACTGTTCATCATCGTGTCGTCGGATGACGACTCTTCTGCCTCTTTGTTGTCGGCTGCTGCTGTTGATGGTTCATCGGATGTTTTTCTGATTCTATCACTGATCCTGTTGCGGCTGACACATGTGACGGGTGCGGAGGAGTAGAAGGTTGAGATGGTGTTGGTGGAAAATGACTTGCGTCCCCTATGACTGCCGCCTTCATCGTCACCATCTGCCGCCCTATTGGCAGTCATTGTATCGGAATTTCTTCTTCTTCAGTTTTCCACGTTCGGTGTTTCCCGAAAGAAAATTCGTCAACAAACTCAGGATACACAAAGAAAAATTGTTAAGGTTCGTATCCCTTTCAACGCTATCAGCAAGAGACTAGATTTCTCTTGCTGCTGCTGTTGATATTGTTATTGGAGTTCACTCTAAATGCAATAGTGTTGCTGCAGTTCTTTGTAGTCGGTGGCATTGATTGATGGTTATTTGTGGGGATGCGTTTGTATGTAATACAGAGAGAACGACGTCCTTCGTTGTTATTACTCACTCACTTACAGTCGAGTCAGTCAGGTCGATGGTTTCCTGGTGTGACTTGGACGTTAATCCTAGCTTCCCTCGGAGATTGGCAATTGATTGGAGTTATTTTGAGAGCACTCTAGGGAGATGGGAGCTTCCTGAAAGAAAATAAAACCAGAAAAAGGATTGAAATTAACTTAAACGAACGAATACCTTGTGGGTGAAAGGAATGTGGGATTACAGTGTTGGTTTTTTTTTTTTTTTTTTTCTTGTAACAGAATGGTTTGGAGTGTAATGGAGTGTGGTAGTTTCGATATTGGTTTAAGAAAGTTGCACACTGAAAAAGAAGAACATTGTGTACGTATTAGGTGGGTGGATTTAGAAAAGGAACTCATTTCATTTTTATTTCATTTGATGACCTGTTAGTTCATCCTTTGGGTCTCCCAGACTAATCTTTAGCGAAAACTCGAAAGACGTTTAGCAGTTTGAATTGAAGTAAATGTAAAAAAGTCTGGAAAAATGATCGTTTCCAGAACACCTATTCAATGTGCTCTTCATGCTAGTGGACTCTTAATTGAAATAAATGGATAAGTTTCAATTTCTCGGGTCGGGTCTTATTCACGACTAATGGAGGAAGCAGAGCTAAGTTTTCTTGTTGGATTTGTCATTCCGGGTAAATATTAGGTGCGTTTTTTTTTTTGCAGTCCTATTGGCTGAGCAAATTTGTTAGCCCGGATTATCATCGGGGCTTATGCCTTCAGTCCAGATAAAAACTGTGCTACCAATCTACGATTGCTTTAAATGTTATCGAAAGTTCTATCGATTGTGTCATAAATGACACTAATTTAACAACCAAAATTAATAGGGGAAACTGGGGCAACTTTGAACGTGAGGCACATTTGAACATTGCTAAAAAGACAAGGTTTGAAAAATATTTAAAAGTACCTACATATTAACCAAAATTTAAGCTTGGTAATACGGTCTTCTTTTGTCGTCAACGACTTTCGGAGATGGCTACAATTTTTCGTCTACAAAAAAATAGTATTTTTCAGAAAAAAAAAATTGCAATCGTCGGCAAAAGTCGAAAAAACGTCTGAAATTTAATAGAAATCGTCAGAAAATAAATAGAAATCATCAGAAAATCGTAAACATAGATACCTATTGAAAACGTTATCACAAGTTTTAGTAAAAGGGAATATTCATAGATGAATTTTGAGAATCGGCGTTGCGGTCTTTAATTTTTTAAAATATAATATATTTTAGTTGAAGGCGTATCGCGGGGTATTGACATGTGGCGAATATCGAACATCTTAGTTATAATGTCTTTGAAGAAATTAATTAATCTAGCAAGATTATATTTTTTTTTCAGACAAAAATTATGCTGACGATTTATTCAGATTTTCAGACGAAATTTCAAGTTTTTCAGACGAATATTTAAAAAAAGCTGACAAAAACTAGCAGATGAATATGAACAAATTAGAAGATGAAAATAATTTCTTTTCAGACGAAAGTGTTTTAACCAGTCGGCGCCTGGAAGCAGCCGGTGAGGCGGTTTTTATGCTAAAATTGTTTTAAATTTGTCTATTTGTAAAGGATCATACACATGGAAGCGAACGATTTGATGAAATGCGAATAAACTACTTTTATGAACAGTTATAAACAGAAAATTGCACATTTTATTATTGCAAGAGGAGGATAATTAATTATCCCATCAAAATGTATTAAGAAAATAAGTTTATATACAGTTTAAATTAAATAACGAAATTACGAATTTTAAAATTTTTATCGCGAACAAAAAAGACCCTTGAGGCGAATTGTCAAAGTTTATTTGCAATCCACATCGTTTAATTCGCGTTTCACAAACTAGCGAATAAAACATTCGGTCGAGTTTAACCTAAAACTAGACATTGCGGGTAAAACTGGGTAAAAACTGGGTAAAATTCGCGAACTGTTGCGACCTAGGAAAGTGTTCATGTGAACGAACTGTCAAAACTTGCGAATATTCGTCGTTCGTAGGTAGTTTGTCGCTCTCTTGTGAATGGTCCGTAAGAGTGTAAACATTTTATGGCGAGTTTTTCTTTTTGTTTAAAATATATCTTTAAGTCGGCTCTCACATTGAGGCAACAATCAATAAGCCACTGGCAATAGGAAACACACAATATTATCGCTCACAATTATTTTACATTGAATTAAATTAGAGGGCCCACATCAAAGCAACAAAATATCGCTCGAACGAAAAATGTTGCTGATTGCTTATTGGCAGTTGCTAGTTGCTTATTGCTTGTTGTCTCAATCTGAAAGCCGCCTAAGGCACAACTTTATTTGAAACCGTATAAAGGTATGTTTTTTTTTGACAAATATGAAAAATATAATTATTTAAGCACATTTTTCTGTCGCTTGTCATATCGGGGCACGTTTGTACAAGTCTTTAAATAGCATTGAAAGACTAATAAGCTACTGCAATTACAAAGCTTGTAGTACCTTATTAGCTGAAAAAAATCAATTAAAAATACTGCCCTTGAAAAGCGAAAAAGCAGAAAATGACGCCAACATAAACTATCGCTCTTGGTTCGGAGCGAAAAATAAGCGAAACAAAATGACGAACCATCTCGGATTTCTCCATAGAATGCTAGAGACACCTATTGGGCGTGAGAGAATTTATGGGGTAAAATCCAGTATAATGTACTTAGTATATGAACGGATTTTTTTATTAAACTCTAATATAATTCCAGTATATTCAGTTCATATACTTTTTTATTACTTAATTCAAAAAGAGTAGATGTACAATTTTTTTATTAATCTAAGCCTGTACTAAATTGCATTGACATCAGACTAACATCAGCTGACTGCGGGGCTCTGTCTGCGATTTTCTGAGGGTACACTTGATTTTTTTCTTTTGCGACGACAGAAAACTGTGATTCGCCTTTGTAACGTGGTATGCCCGCACCAGGCCCACACGCCTTCTCACGCAGCTAAGTTGTTATCAGTTGTCGATGTAAAAAATTGGGCCAACGTGTGCGATGTTGATGCTACAAAGACAACAAATGTTTTTCGATATCGATATCTTATTTGACACCTTGTCTTTAGCGTTGAACATACGCACCAGTGATAATTTTTGAAAGAGCTTTTTCAATCACACTTATTCCGAGTTGCGTTTAATTTTACAATAACTTCGATGACAGGGTACGACACGACGTCTTCCGTAAGTAGTTTACATTCCACATACGATCCAAACCATGGTAAATGGCGGTATCAGATTTTTATACCCTCCACAGGAAGGTATATTCACTTTGCCATTACGTTTGTAACGCCAAGAAGGATTCACCGGAGACCCTATAAAGTATATATATTCTGAATCAGGATCACATTCTGAATCGATTTAGCCATGTCCGTCTGTCTGTCTGTCTTTCTGTCTGTCTGTCTGTCTGTCTGTCTGTCTGTCTGTCTGTCTGTCTGTCTGTCCGTCTGTCTGTCTGTCTGTTGAAAGCACGATAGCGTCCAAAGGAATTGACCTAGGCGAATGAAATTTTGTGAGACGACTTCTTTTTACCGTCGCCAGGTTGGTATTGAAAATGGGCTATGTCGGTCAAGTAGTTCTGGTACCTCCCATACAAAACCACTATTAGACCCACGTCTCTCTCTGTCTGTTGAAATCACGATAGTGTCCGAACGAATCGACTTAGGCAACTGAAATTTTATGAGAGGTCTTATGTTTATGGCCTTCAAGTTTGTATGAAAAATGGTCCATGTCGGTCAAGTAGTTCTGTTACCTCCCATACAAAGCCAATATTTGACCCATGTATCTCTGTCTGTTGAAAGCACGATAGCGTCCAAACGAATCGACTTTGGTGAATGGAATTTTGTGAGAGGACTTTTTTTAACCGTCGTCGGGTTGGTATTGAAAATTGTCTATGTCGGTAAAGTAGTTCTGCTACCTACCATACAAAACTAATATTAGACACATACTAACTCGCATGGCAAATATTTTGCATGACTTTTATGCAGTGGAGGGTATCAAAGCATCGGCCAGGCCGATGATAACACTTTTACTTGTTTATTTATCTTTTTCGAAAGGAATTGAAATATTCAATGAACGAAATAAAAGATAAGCTTGTGGAAAACATTTTAATCAGGGACTTGCACAGCTCACACTCAACGAAAGCTTTAAAGTGATGCTAAGAAAAACTATCTGCCAATCATTTATATCTCTTGATGGTGGTCTAGGCCAGCGGTTCTCAAACTTATTAAGCTGTGGAACCCTAAAGAAGGCCCAAATATATTTCGGAACCCCAACTCTTATGCCGATTTCGATAGGCAAAAAAAACACTTTTTCTTGCCCCAGATCACTTTTTGCGTTCGTTTGGTACAAAAAAAGCTATCTTTTCAGATTCGAGAGCACTTTTGCGAATCTAAATTTTTTCTCAGAGTTGCTCGAGATTTACCAACAAACTTATGATTTGACTTTTGGAGTTTGTTTGTTTACGATTTACGAAAAGTCTTTGGCCGAAAAAGTTAGAGCTCGTGAAACTGTTTCATTGTTTGATTTATAATTTTTTAAAAATTTACTTCTATCTCTGTATTCGCACATCTGGGACAGCGCCCAATCTCGATCTGTATTTAATCTTTGCATAAGTATACACTGAAAAGCCTGCTTCACAGCGATATACGTTGTGACAAAAGGAAGCAAATTTAATATAGACTGTTTGGCAAGTTCGGGGTATTCACTCCTAATGCCAACCCAAAAAAAAATTTCAATGATATAGAATTAAATACATGTTTTGATGAAGAAGAACTCTGCAGATCTATAAGACACTCGTTTTCCGGAATGCTTACGGCGATATTATTCACTCACTTTAATCCTGATTAAAGTTTACACCCGGGTTTAAGTGAGTTTAACCCAAAAATTAAGCCAATAAGTCCATAATATTCAGTCGGTAAACCAGATAAAATCCGTCAGTGTTTAATCCGATTGAATTTAAACTGCACTTCGTAGACCAGTTTAAGTACTTTAACACGGGTTAAAACTCAATTTCATATCATTGACGGGTTTTTTTATGTCACATTTTTGACATTTCTTCGCTCGCAGAAAATAAATGAAAGTGAAAATATGAAAAGCAAGAAGATAAGAAAAATTAATTTTATTAGTTTTGGCAACGGTTATGGCGCCACATGTAAATTTGGGAATCAACTTTAGGTGTAGGTAGTATCTAAAAATTTTCTTTTATTCTATTATAAAATAAATGTATTAATATTATTCGGCCCTAGCGAGGTATCCGTCGGAACGGAATACGAATCGGAGGATTTTTGCTTCGAGGTATACTTCGGAAGAACTTTTCGGAACTTTTTTCCGACAAATATGCAACGCACACATTTTTGACAGCTGCATACGAATTTTTTTCCGATATGCTCCGACAGGAATTTGTTGCGGAATTTGTTTACGATTTGCAGTGAAGTATTGATAAACGAAAGCAATAAAAAAAAACTTGTAACAAAGTAATTGGTTGTATTTGTTGCTTAAATTTGTGTTTCCAGATCAAAAACAAATGAAAAAACAAGCACTGAATTGGAAAACCCCGATGTACCACGAAACAACATCATGTCAAATCAATGCGTCGTCGCATTTTAATTATTCTTTCCGAATGCGGATACCTCGAATGTAATTAGAGTCTCCGACGGAGTATCCGTTGCGGAGAATTCTCCGTTCCGACGGATACCTCGGTAGGGCCGATTGTATCGCGACGAGTCCACTCATTTCACTTTCACTGGACACAACGATTAGTGATATGGACCAAATGTGGATGTCACAAAATGAAATTTGACAATACGTGGGTTTAAAACGAGTTAAAATCGGATTGAAAATCGGTTTAAACTGTTGTTGCGTGGTGCGTGTTTTTAAGCGAATATTATGGATATAGGTTTAAATTGTCGGGTTTAAAAATGCGGATTAATGATCAGGTTTAAAATCAACTTAAACCTGATTTCCACCCAGAGTAAATAATTTGACCGTTAGTATCGTAGACTGGGTTTCATTTTGAGTATGTTTTCATTCTTTGTGAGATATTATGCAGAAACTATACAAAAGCTGTGCATGAAATGTTTGCGCAAAATTTTTGTAATTGCATTTTACAAAAATTATTTTTGTGTTTTCTTATTTTTAATTCAAGAAATTCGCGGAACCCTGAGAACTGTTCCACGGAACCCCAGGGTTCCGCGGAACACAGTTTAAGAACCGAGGGTCTAGGCTAGTCAACATTTTAAAATACCTATGCCAACGAAGTGTTTTTTTCTAGCAATTCCACCAAAACTCTTAAATTCACCCCTATTGTCGCTGTCGTCTGTCGCAAACGACTGACGACATTTGTCGTGTCGAGTCGTTTGGAATTTGGTATTGCGTAACTGAAACGACTCGACTCTCTGAACTCTCACATTCCACACACATCCCACAAACTATGACACATGTGGTTTGACATTTCAGTCGACGAATTCATATTTGGTCTGGTGTTTTGTTTGTAAGTTGGTTAATTATTTAATAAAACAAATGAAAAATGAAGAGTGTTGAGATGTTTTTTGACATCAGAGATGAAGAAGAAAACCAGAAAAAAGAGCTGGTAAAGTTATAAAAGGAAATTCGAACCAAATCCAATCCAAATCCAAAGCCCGACGCGACGTTAGTTAGTGAGTGGTAGAAATAATTTAAATTTGAAACATTGTTTTAATAACAGTTTTTATTTTCAGATTTAAAATGTATTTTAAACTATCGAAGTCGAAGGTGTTCCAAGACAATTCGGAGATAAGGCTATGTCGCCCCATTGCCGATTAACATCACTTTTTGCTAGGCCCTTTGTGAACAATGTTGCCAATAAAATATTTTTCTCCATTTCTTTCACTATTTCTTTCTTTTATTTGTTATTTTAATTTTAAGGAATAAGAACTATTGTTTCGTTAGTTAAATATTATATGTGTATTATACTTTTCTTTAACACTTGATCTCCAAGTTGTTGTTAAAACTTAATGCAAACTATTGATATAGTACCAGCTCTTTTTACCCCTGTGGCACATCCGCAGGCATACAAAATACGATACACAGGTACTGCACCTTTCTGGGTTTTTCATCACATTTTATGGCCTATGATCGTTGTGTAGTAACTCATTACTTATGCGCGTAGATTTATTGGGTCCAAGGCGATTCAGAGATAAGGTTATGTCGCCCCTTTGCCGATTAACATCACATTTTCTAAGCCTTCCTGAATGATTTTGCCAAAGGAATATTTTTCTGCATTTCGTTTACTAAATGTAGAAATTGTCTTTTATTTGCTATCTCCATTCTGCAAAATAACTATAATTGTCTTTTAGTTAATTAAAAATTAAGTACACATACTTTTTTTTTAACACATTATCACACAGTCGTCGGCAAAATAGTCGACGACAGAAATGTATCATTTCTACGACAAGCGTCGTCACAAAACGCCTTACGCAATACCGACGATCGTCGTCGAAAAATACAATCCACATTTTTTGACATTTCAGACGGCATTTGTCGATCGTCGCCGCGACAAAAGTAGTTTATTTTTAGTCGCCAATACCAAACAGTCGTGTCGTTTTTTTTTAGAATCGTTTGTCGTTTAGGAATGATTGTTTTTGGTTTGTAACTTTTAACCCTTTAAAATAACTTTTAACCCTTGAAAAGAATTTAATTTAGTTATTTGAATAAAATAACAATTCAAGAAAAGCTAAATTTTCAGTCGCTTTCAAAAATCCGTTTTTCTTGTCATCTTTACTTCAAAATAAGGGTGAATATTCGTAGTAGGCATTCATAAAATACTGGTAAAATTTATATGAAATTCCAGTATGGAAATTTATCCAGTATCTGGACCTTGAATCCAGTATGGTACTGCAAAATTCAGTACAGTTGGTATCATTAGATATGGGTGATGACCGAACAATCTGCCTTTTGTGTATGAATGAAATAATTACAGACAATTCTTGTACATACTTAAAAATTGATTTCATTGTTGTAAAAATTCACTGATGGTTACTAAATGTTAAGGAAAAGCTGAAGTGATGGCCATGAATGGAAATTCGTTCGGTTTTGACAGATCCCCATTTCGATTAAATGTTGTTGTTAACCTTCACTTATCTAGTCTATCGAATATTTGTCAAATTCATTAGATTATCTCTCGGGATTCAAGGGATTCCCTATCAAAAAATGTTGTGTTCTCATAGTGAATGGCAAGTTCGCGCAAAATAAGCGATCCTCATGCCAACGCCATTATTTGATTGGTCTACTCTCTGTCCATGTCAAGGCATTGCATTTATATGACTGGACTTTAGCTTCATCTACCCCTCAGAAATGCTTGAAAGACTAATCCATTAGCATAATAAAATTGTGTAACCCTAACCAAAATCATAAATTTCATATATGAGCAATTTTAATATTTCCAATTTTAATAATTTATGAAAATATCTACAATCAGCAAATAATTTTGTTCTTTCATCACTACGGCATTCGAATACTTTCTATTTCAATGTTCCTTTCCTACGCAAGACCCTGCTCCCTCGCACATCACCATCTCGAACAGATATCCATGACGACGAGTTCTTTATTTTCCAGTGCACAGTGCTCAGGGCTTGAATGGACCGATAACAACACATGCTCTTCAGCAGCTAGTTGGTGCGGTGCATGCAGAAGCAATAAGGCGGAAACTTTCGACTCCTTGCACTCAAAAAGTATATACACACAGCACCCAAAACAGGGATGTCGCATGGAACATGGGGATGGCTGCTGCCACATAAAAAAAAAAAACTGTTTCAAAGTTTATCCTTCTGTGAATTTGCCGTTGTAGTAATTTTCACTATGTGTTTTGTGTTTTTTGTTCCTTAATGAGATGTTCACAATCTCACAAAGTGGAGAGTGTGGAGGGCTATATCTTCATGTTAAGCTTTTAAAACTGCAATTTACATTTCACATGAATTGCCACTCGCACTTATCAACCGGGGACCGAGAGCCAGACCTAGGCTTTGCGAAAAGTTTACTTCCTTCTCAATTGTTTCGCTTTTTTTTTTTTTTGGCAGTAGGATAAACCGTCTAAAGCTAGGCAGAGGGGGATGTCATGAAGTAAGTAATGAAAGGACGTACATGCTATGACTACGACGAGGAATTTATCGTCACTTGATGTTTGCGTCATCGTTACGCAGGACGAAAAGTTCGTTTTGTACCCTAATTTCCAGTTTTGTGACGAAATGCTTCCTTGTTTTATAGTGTCATGTTGCTTTCTCCGTTTTCTTGCTTTTCATCGTTAAATTATTTTTAGGACTCCCCGACGCCGATGCCCAAGTGTACAGCTTGTGTTCTCGACGTTGTCGTTGTTGTCGGTGTGCAATGTAAATTGGGGGAAGGAATTCAGCATAGGAGACGCCGGCAGTCGCCGTTACCACCACCACGTGAAATAAGCGGTTTCCTTGGGGGAATTTTCCAACGCCCAATGTACGTACCTACCTACAAGTTGTGAGCGTTGCACACTAGCTAGACTTTAAAGCACAACAGCAACACAAGTTGGCTACTGTCGTATACATGCTCCTGTGCACAGTGAACCGAGCACGAATTCTCCCCAGGGGTGTCTTTAAGAAAACGAGGTAAACATACATACAATTGGAGTATATCTCACACCAGGTCGACATGGTTGTCGTATACGTAGCCCGTGCCCGATGTATAGTGGGCTCTAAATCACAGTGTATTCATACGAGCTTGTGTGCGCGGTTACTTGTGTATTTAGTGCTTCGTCGAAGTTCAGGAGCAGGACCAACTGTAATTGTCCTTCTTCTCGTTGCAACAATTGCCATCGCTCGCTTCTCCTCTGAGGAGAGCAATGCAACTGTATTTCCTCGGTAAACGCAGACTTTGTTAGTTAATAACTACTTTGCAGGAGGAAACTAGCGCTACTTTTAGTGGCGCGTACATACAAAATGGATTCAGCGCGCGTTCTATTTACATTGTGTAATGCCTTAATAAAACAGACACTAATTTATAATGAGAAGTAATGCGCGGGATAACTGCAGACGTGCAACCATAAATTGTGAGTTTCTGAAGAGATTTCTCCATTCGTCCAACGAAGGAAAGGACGTGCTACTCTTTAGTCTAATTAAACTGAAGCTCCGCGCACCATGTAACATCACGTGACGGAATTAAATCGATTTCTAAGTGGATTCGGGAAGGTTATTTTTTTTTTCTATTTCCTGTGTAAACATAAATATTGATTGTGAAGTGGAACTCATTCAGGACACATGCTTGAATGGCTGGTCGATGGTAGTGCTGGTGACGATGTTTACTGAACTTATTGAATCGACAGGATCCGAAAATAGACTCACTATGTATTTAGTTTGTTTAGGCTGTCGGATGTGGTGGGCGGCTATGTCTATGAAGTGTCAATTAAGTGTGTTTATTTAGGACGAAGGACTTTTTCGAAATCAATTGATTTACAGATTTGTTTTTTTTTTTGCTTTTTTTAAATTTTGTTTTTTTGTTAAATTCCATTTGTATTGGGGTAAACGAGTACTGTTTTTGTTTGCAAAGTACTTAAACTTTCAGGCAAAATGTGAAATCGTAAGTGCCAAATCAGATACACAGTCACGCTGGTTTTATGGTAAAAATAAAGTTTGTACCTTCTGCTGTCTGGGTTACCTGTCAGGTGTCAATAGCCAAATCTAAAAATTCATGGAAAGCTTCTAAGACCTTGAATATACCATGAACTATTCTCATTTGATGCTAAATAAAGCTTGAGATTTTGAGCAGATGTCTTGCAATAATAAATTGGACCATTGTACCATCCCGTGGTAGGTTGTGACCAGCCGATATCTTCTCCACCTAAAGAAATAGAAAAAAGGTTGGTCACTATTTTCTCTGGTTATACAACTCCGCGTTAAGCATTGAGAATGCGAGTTCTATCATGTACCTACATCGAAAAGCTGTCAGGAGTGTCTGCTTGCCTTAAAGGTCAACATTTTTATACGCTTCACTGGCATAAAGAAATTTCTAAAAGAACCTTGGGCTGGGTCCATACATATATAATATGTTGCGCCAGTTAACTGCATCTTTAAACCGTCTTAACGGAGGTTGCTTAAATGGGAAAACGGATAGTTCATCTTGGAAGAATGCGTACTTCTGAAGATACGATTAGATTATTTGACATATGTTAGATGTTAGACATAAACATTATGAAAGGAATAGGACTCTTAATGGCTTTTAAGGTTACCGCAAATTTTAAGTTTTGCAACTTAACTCAACTGCCAGCCGAACTATTTAAGGTAGCGGGAGAAACCAACTTAAGAAATAAATTATGCCTGATGAATGCAACCTCAACATTATTTGTCCGGTACATGAGAAAGGAGACCCTCTAAACAGCACAAAATTATGTAGATGTCAACAAACTCGCTGGCACCTACCTCCTTCAAACCCAAAAAGGAAACAGTTTCTCAAAATGTATTCCAACGATTCTTTAACTTACATTTTTTTTTTAAATACTTCTCCCGGGAAAGGCGAACCTATTCAGTGCCCCGAGATGCTTGCAGATGTTAGTTCTGCACTTAAATTGCTGCAAATTGTAGTCTTATGGAAATATATCCGCAGGAAGCGAGTTCCAAAGTTTGCTTGTCCTGTAACAGAAGGAGTTTTGGAAAATTGATGTCCTCGCGGTTGCCAAGTGTACTGTATGGTCATGAGCATTAACTGCCTGTCTTGTGGGGCACCCAAAAGTTTCGAGGGATAATGTCTTTGAGTTCCTCGGATTATCTACCATGGAAGTACCTATAGAACAAGCAAAGGTCTGCGACTTGTCTTCTGTGCAACAACGGTTGTAGATTCGATGTGAGTGTAGGGTCTCCAATAAGTCGAACTGCTCGTCTCTGTATGCTGTCAAGTATGTTGAGTGAATGTTTTGGGGCCGAGGCCTGGGGTGGAATCGGCTAAGGTGATAGTTGATTGTCGCTTTTTTGATTGTCGTTTTTGACTATCAACTCTTGTTTGCTCTGCGTAAAGCGATCACAAAAAACTGATTGATTATTGGCAGCACTTAGAGTTTTAAACGTCACTTCCTTGCCGACGCTGTCATTCCTAGCAGCTGATAGGTACAAATATTCGAAGTGTTTCTGTTGTGAAAAATGTGTGAACTTTGAATACTAAAATGTTAACAAATTACAAAAAAATTGTTTGTTTTTTTTAAGGTCTCAAGCAAATAAAGAGCAAATACGGATCCTTTCAACATTTTTGTAATTGTTTCCTTCATTTTCCTCTCTGTTTGAGTTCCAATGAAGTAAACATTGCACTTCACGAATTTTCAATTTCACTTGGTTTTTTTTTATTTTATTTTATTTAATATATTGTTTTATCACTGAAGTCTTTAATTTATTTGGAGTAGAAGCTAAGTGCATACCTGTGAAAATGACACAAATGTATGAAAACGACACCTAAATAGCTGTCACATGAAATTGATCGCAAAAAACCGATTGTCAATTTGATAATCACCTTACGTGGACGTAAAGCGATGATTTTGATTGTCAACTATCAACTATCACCTTAGCCGATTCCACCCCTGGTCTAACCTGTGCTTTGTAGAGAAGGAGAAGTTGCTTGGGGCTAAAGTACCCCTTTGGTCTAAATCTTGCGATATAGGATATCGATATGGTCCATGTCATTTCTAAATTGACTATGACTCCAAGAAGGCCCATTGAGCCCTTGGGATGGATTGGATGGTCTTTCATTTGTACCTGAGGAACTGTTGATGTATTTTTCCTAGAAAATATTGTGAGCTGTGTCTTGTTTGCTAACTTGCCTAATAGGGCTCTATGCCAGACTCGGTCAAATGCCTTTGATATGTCCAAGGCTACGGCTCTGGATTCGCCGTGTTGTTCAATTGCTTGCGTCCATAAGTGCGTTACGTAACTTAACAGGTCTCCAGTGGAACGACTGCTCCGAAATCCGTATTGCCTGTCACTTATTAATCGGTGGCCTTCTAGATATTTGATTATTTCGGCATTTATTACCTTTTCCATTGCTTTTGAGAGCATTGAAAGTAACGCTATTATGGACGATAGTTTTGTGGCAGACATTTCCTCCCTTTCTTTGGAATAGGTTGAATGCAAGCGGCCTTCTGGGAGTACGACACGCTGGCTAAACAGCTTACATAGGTGCAAGTTCTGGTGAGGCAACTATTTTCACAATCTCGTGTACTTATTTGCATACAGGGGTGACATTGACATAATTCGCAGAACTCAGCGAGCTGTCACAAGATCATTAGCAAAAGTAAGAACAGATGCGGAAAAATGCTCTTAGCCGTGACCAAGGCCAAGAAGGGACGGAAGGTCATATTAGGTATTACTTTAAGGTATCAAGTTATAAAACCTCAGCTCGGCTGTATACTCTAAAAATAACATCACATCAGAAATCGACCGAAAAATTACGCTTGTCAATCTATATTTCTTTGGGCTAAGAAGGCAAATGAGTAGTAAGACCTTGGCAAGAAACACTAAGGAAGCTCTTTTAACATGTTCCCAGTCCAACTATACCTATAAGCGGCGGAAGCGGCCAGAAAGATTCTATATGCCGAGCATTACAGTGGGAATACCACTGCTATTTGCGAATTTGGGTGACTTACCTCGTAGAGAGGTTTTTGGTGGTGACTGAGGCAGTCAAAACTTATGTATCTTTACATCTCTTACATCTTTACATCTCCTTGTTGCGACTTAGTCTACGGGTCAAGGTGGAGGGCGACCGTAACAGTCTGCCTCCTGTCCATTGCCTCTGACACGGCCATCGCTAAAGGAGGGAGACTGCTGCGTGGCAGAAGTGGGTGATTGAACCAGTCAGCTTTGCTGCTTGACCAAACGTCTGTGAATGGATTGTCTGCAATAGTCTGGGGGCAACCGTATCAGTTTGCCTCCCGTTTATTTCATTTTGACGACCTGTCCACATGACAGAAACTGGTGCTGAGCAGAGAAGCTTGATTGAAGCACTCCGACCTACTGCTTGGTACCGAAAATGCGAGGGCGCGATTTGTCTTCGGTGAAAAAAGGCGAGCGGTGACCGAAAAAGTCTAGCCGCTTGTCTGTTGCCCCTGACGGGGTCCTCGAATTGTCGAGACGAGGTTGATTGATGTAGCCAGATTCTCCCGTTTGCCGTTAGTCTTCGGGGAAGGCAAAGGGGTGACCGAAGCAGTCTAACCTCTGACAGTCCGTTAGTGAGGAGGGTGGCTGGTACAGATCAGATGAGAATGACTGCGGCAGGAGAGAGCGAAGAAGGGTGACCGAAGCAGTCTAACCCCCCGCCTATCCCATCTGACGGAGTCTGAAAGTTCTACGTGTGAAGGTGAAATTGACTGACGTGGTCAGCCCTTTCCGTTTTTTTTTTGTTTACTCATATAGTTTACTTCGTTAAATAAATTTTTCAGAAATATTTGTGAAACTTTCGATGCAACCAATGATCTGTGGCCTATTGATTTAAAACAATTTTTTCACAATTATTGTAGTAAAGGAGTCAAATTCGATTTCACCAAATTTAGGTTGATTTTTATAAAAATTTTATGGAAAAAAAAAACTTGGAAATACAAATTTGTAAGCTGCTGAAATACGCCAATGGTATAAACAAACCACCTGACCCACAACAATACTTTCAATTAGGTTAACAAGTATCCAATGGTGTATTTGAACAATTTAATATTTACAAGTTTAATTTAAAGGCTTTTTCATATAACATGGCTTTATTTACGGATCAGCATTTTATTTTATGTCATCAAATAATCACCGTTTTGTAATGTGCGAAATTAAGTTTTCACAAAAGGATTTTTCGATGAAATTTAAATTTTGTGTTTCTCTGTCGGCATGCATTGTTTATTTATAATAATCCGACAAAATATTTATCTGCCATCAACTACATGAGTTATAATGTAACCAGAGCAGCCTCTGATTTCCATATCGAGTATTAATCAGAATATGACAAGTCAGCATTTAGCGAGCTGCAATATACGACTATACAAAAGCCCACGTAACGACTCTAATACCATAAACAGCAAAAGCATTCTCCACTCACTGATGGGTAAACAAAATAACTTTGTAAATATTTGATGAATATTTCAAAAATTGTTGTGTGTACCCCATAAATTATGCTGCGATGTGCTTGCAGGTTTCGCAGCAACATTGATCAAACTTCCCGTTCCCCTTTGAGCAAAAATTGAACAGAGCTCGCCTCATTTTATGCTTCGAGGTAGGTGCCTAAGCTTTCGCCAAACAAAACTATGTATACGAGCGTAAGGACCTCTTCAGTTGAATGGAAGGAACATAACATTTTACAAATGAAATGCAAAGATATATGGGAAAGAGGGAAACGAATTCACGAAGCCCGTAAACTCACTCATCATGGTGTCCCTGTCCATGTTGGGGTACCATGCTGAGATCCTGGTACGAAGTTCAGAAATGCGTGCCTGCCGGAAGTGCTCATTGTGATTTTTAATTAGAACACTGAATGGATGCGGAGACGGGCGGGCGTAGCGTGGAGGTGCTTCGTGAAATTATTCTATGTTCCAGGAGGAATGTTATACCTATACGTATGGCGTCATATACACGATATGCCGAATGACTGGCTAATACCTAATACGTGACTAAGGATGTGTGTTTAGGTAGGTACAGTTGTAGTTTGAGAAAGTGATATGATGATTGCGTGTCATGAGCGTATAGGAATTGTTTTTTTCACTTTTATATAGCACACCGGAGTGTGATTAAATAGGTTATCACAGGTGCAGAAATTACTTTCAGTGATATAGCTGCCCTAATCTTAAACACCCATCTCGTGTTCTAGCTGTTTGGTGGTGGATTTTATTTGTTTCTAGTGTCATGCCCACTCACAATGAATGGAAGTTCAACAGCAAATAGTATATGTGTACTTGGAAACCAATGACCATAAATAATTAAATAATTTACACGAACTTAAAAACACTAACATATTTTAGTCCTAATAATTATAGCTTACCCACTAGCTAAGAGAACCCATTACAACTATGTTATCATGAAAATGACAAAAATAAATAAAAAAATAAATAAAGAAATGAACATGTTTAACACGCATTCTCTATTACAAGCTACTCAATTACCAATAACTGAATAGATCGGGGACATTTAAAAAATCTTTAATTTTTGATTACATAATAGATTTTAATAGGTATCTACCTACAGTCCTACAAATAAGCTTTTGTGTGGTTTACTATCTTACAACGAATCGTGTTGGCAGACAGATGTGAATGTCTGCATAAACGAGGACGCTTCAAATGATTTTAAACGTTCTGGCTAAAGACAAAGTTGTATCTGTCGGCGGAACAGTTTACAGTTTGTGTTTGTTCTAAATGCTCAGAGGTTTGGGTACTGACCGATGGAACTAGACCGCAATTACAAGCTGCCGAAATGAGGTTTGTGTATGTTTTTTTGCTGGTGTGATTCGCAGAGGTCGAGCTGCTTCTTCTCCGAACGTTAAACACATGTCCCTAACCCGGGGGATCATGACGTTAACTAGAACGACTAAAATCTAGAATGGTCAAAATCTCGAAAATGAATTTGATAAATCTCGAATGGGTCAAAATCTAGAAAGTACAAAAATCTCGAAAGACTCTATCTCGAAAAAAATCTAGAAAATAAAACTGCTTTCTAGATTTGTATAATTCACTAGCTGGACCCGTGCTCGCCTTGCCCGCTCGCACAAAATTATATTTGGTTCATTTAAAATTACACTTTTGAGTGTTTCATTGAAATCTGTCCAGTAGTTTTCGCGCTTTTAGGAGAAAAAGAAAATTCGTCCCTCTCCTAGATCTTGCTACTTATTTGTAATACTGAATTTCCTTTCGTTTGTTTCCCTCTTCCTATATGGAATCCAAGGAACTACCTACCCCAAACCTACCCTGTTACCATACCACATATCGAATGAAATTCTGAAATAAAACCTGTTTTGTATTATACGTCTCTCTTCTTATGAAGATTATTAATATACCCCATGCCATACTGTAGCACGCACCCCATCCCCATCCGGCATCGGGCATACGACCATAATATACATATGTACCTACATATACATACATAACTGATCATAGCACTTACTGCGAAAACAAATCAACCCTCGAATGTATATATTTTCACTTCAAAAAATACATTTTGGCTAAAAACTCTTCCTAAGGACATGGCTATAAACGACATAGCCTATAGCAGTCTCACAGTCCTAAGGAACATTAAAAAAAAGTTTCATCGAAATCTGTCCAGTAGTTTTCGAGTTTTTAACGGCCAAAGAAAATTCCTACAGTTTTATTATATGTATAGATTAAATTTACTCCGAAAGTAATGAAAACAAGTCTCATGTCGATTTCCATTGGGCTTTTACCATTTTGCTCTCAGATTTTTCCTGCCCAATAGAACATGAAATGAGATTACTGTTTTGTTTGCGTTTGTGTTGGTGTGTTATTTGACAGTCAGCTATTTTTTTATTGCGATTTGTGTTTACAAAATGTCTCTTGCCAATCACCAATACGAAGGTTAAAGTATGTGTGAATCTCGCCCTCGAATCGAGATTCAAAAAAGTGATCTGAATCTGAAAAAAGTGCTTTTTCTTGCCCAATAGAAATCGACATAAGATGAATATTTTGTAACTTCTTTGTAGTCATAACAAAACACATTCCTTCGAAACCATAACTATAACTATTAATATTAATTCTAGATTTTTGCTTTCGAGATTTTTTTTTTCTAGATTTTTGCTATTCGAGATTTTTGTTTTCGAGATTTTGGTTTCGAGATTTTTTCATTCTATATTTTTTTTCGATATTTTTTTTTCTAAATTATGGTTTTCTGTATTACATTTTTCTACATATCGGGGTAGACCCCTAACCCGGATTTAAAGAATTGCCATAAAGTCCATTTCATCAGGAAATTAGAGGCGATCGAGCAAGATTTCGAGTAATTAGCTTGACCCTCCTTTGCCCGCCAAAAAAAAAAAAAAAATGGTACATACATACATAATGTATATTGTTTTGGTTTTCGCAATTGTTACTATATCGATAAATTAAGGAAAGCGCAATGAATGTGTGTGCCAGCGTTTCCACCCTTTAGGTTGGGCAGAGTTCTCATCTCGGTGGAAAAATGTACTCAAATGGCTTCCAAGGTAGTACATCTTACAACGAGCCTAAAGTGTAGGGGAGAGTGGGTACGAAAGTAACGGTGGGTCGGTTGTAACACTGATGTTTTGTTTTAAAAAAGAATAGAACCGTATGCGTTCATTTTTAGATGCAGAATTCCTTGCAATTAGGTCCTGAATGCACCCCGAAATATCCCACTTCAGTGTACTAATATGGTGTCAAATAGATTTGAGAAGCTGAAATTCGAGCGCAAAAGTGTTTTTTTTTTTTGTAAATGGTTTCTTGTCATATTTCGTAAAGTAAGAAAGTCTCAAAATTTATTGAAGCGATATTATCGTAGTACATATTTCTTTTATCGTATGGAGTTAATCTTTTTTCGATGCGATATAGACCAAGAGCCCGAAGTAATTTTTCGGTCTGAGAGGTAACCGAACGATATTTGCATTACTGTGTAGCCTGAGTAGAGGGTATATCGAAAATAAAAGTCTGACAGCAAAACGTAGCAGCCGAAGCGTGTGGCAGCGCGTTGAATATGCATCATTTTCCGCAATAGTAATAATAAGTATAACCACTTGATTATAGCCCTAAGCAACAGAGTAGATCAGCTTAAACATGAAAATATGAGTCCAAGACGTTTTGCAGGCAGCGAAGTACTTGCCAGACGCGACCAAAGTAGCGGATTAGACGCTACGGCTTCAAAGTAATATCGTACTCAGTTCATAAAAATGTACTCAAAATGAGCAAATGAGTACAATTGTAGCACGCGAGGGGACGCTGGTGTGCGGCCATTTTCTGGGCATCCCGATTGCACTCTGCAAAATGCCGCTGTTGCTAGTCATTGTCCTTTCTTTACTAATTTATCAATTTTCAAATCACTCAGATTACATACATATATTGTAAAAAAAAGGCTTTACGGTGTAAGTGATCTAAAGACATTCAGAATTGTATTTTTATTTGTTGTCAATTGTTTTTGGTAACAAATTGTTTCCAGTCAATAAACAAACAATAAGCAAATCGATTTGATCTTCAAAAACAAGCTCTTATTATGCATCTTCATTAGAAAACATAAAAGAGGCAGAATATAAACCGGTTCCGTACTTGAACGTGGCCTTGAAACCGTTCATCCATAAGGTCATTAGCGCAAATTAGGTGTGCAAACAATTATAGGCCCATCTTGCACGGAGATAGATACAATTTCGGTCCAACGAACATTTGTACGATTTGTAACACGTATGAAAACGACAGTTTTGAGCATTTCGTCCTAAGATGTCCTATTTTTAATACAGTGAGAAATCATTATCTGCTAATAGATCGACTGACTTGAAAAGCGTAATGAATGTAGAAGACGAAAACAATGCAAATCTTTATGTAAAGGGTCCGCCATCTAACGTTTTTTTTTCAACTAGAACTTATTTCGCGAATGGTAACGCTTAGCTCATGTCTGATTTGACAGATAATTAGTTTTATCCTTCCGCTGAACGAATATGGTTGTATATACGCTTGAACAACGCTGGGAAATATTGCGACATTACTTTGAAAATCATGGTAATGTTGCAGAATGTGTGCGAAAATTGCGTACGGATTTTGGAAGAAGAGAAGCACCGTCAGCTCCGTATGTTCGTTATCTTGTGAAAAAAGTGAAAGAAACTGGCATCCTCATCGATAAACCAAAGCGTGAAAAGCCAAAAACAGTGCGTACACCCGAGAAAAATCTTTTTGGTGCGGATTTTGGTCCAGAGGCATAATTGGGCCATTTTTCTTCGAAAACGAGCAAGGAGTGGCCGTTACAGTCAATGGCGATCGTTATCGGGCCATGTTGAACGAATTTTTGTTCACTAAAATTGGAGGAGGATATTGGCAACATTTGGTTTCAACAGGACGGCGCTACGGCCGTCTTTTTGAAGATCGCATTATCAGCCGCATAGCTGATGTCGTTTGGCCACCGCGGAGCTGCGATTTGACACCGTTGGACTATTATTTGCGGGGTGCCGTAAAAGATAAGTGTTACGCCGACATGCCAGAGACAATTGACTCTTTAAAGGACAATATTCGTGAAGCCATTGGTGAAATACAGCTGCACACACAATCGATAATGTGCTTAAAAATTGGACCGATCGTGTAGGCTACTGCATGCCCAGCCGAGGCAGCCATTTGAATGAAATTATTTTCCATTATTAACCGGAAGGATTGTACTTTCAAATAAAAAAGTATAGCATTTATAGCATTTAAAAAAAAAGTTATTTGGCGGACCCTTTATAAAATTCTTCTGTAGGTGTTTGTAACCGAACTCCTCCTAAACGGCTGTACCGATTTTAATAAAATGTTATGTGTGTGTTTGAATGGGTCTAATGATGGTTTTGATTCACAATTGGACCCGGTAGGTGGCGCTGCGATCCGATTCCAGAAAAGTTCAAATAAAACCCACTCAACATAAAATAAAAAAGCAAAAGCTCATCAATAAAATTTTAAATAATAAACACTCAACAAAAAAAAAATAAATAGCAAGAAACTCATAAATTTCTCAACACCCGAGAAATCTAAAGTTGTAAAATTGTAGACATTGATGTGCATTGTCCAAACAAACAACCGCTCGACGTGTGGGTGGGATTCTTGGGCTCACGTCTGACGAAATAACGGTCGAAGCAGACGGAGTACTAAATCAGTTCAGACACATCGGTTAAATAAAACAGCCGCAGAACAATTGAAGGACAATGAAAATGTACGAGCAGGCAAAACAACGTTTTCCGGGACCGCTAGTAATATTTATAAATATGTCGTTAACTTACTCAAACTCAGAGCTTTTGTTTTAAAACTATAGCACCCTTCCCTTGTCTATCAAATCATTTAAAAACCGCAGCAGCCCGAATTCATTAAAGTTAGAGTGCGCCACAAGATATACCCAATTGGGAAGATCGACCGTATCATTTTGATTGTCAAGCCCCGTCTTTACCGATTAGAGGATTGAAATACTCAAAGAAGTGAGTAAATCAGCTAGTTGTGTAAAATCCTTTGGAAATATGTACACGTACAGCCTCATTTGACTTTTGGCAATTCGATAAAAGCAATACATAGCAAATCTCCCAATTACTTGCCCACGTAATATGACGTGCTGACGATGTGACTGTCACATTTTCTATGGCCGTGTCCAACATACGAGTGGCATAACATTTCTACTCGTCTGGAATATAAATACACTTAACATAAAGGACCTAATCTAATTCCCTCGATAGAATATCTGTCAAAATGTCAAATCTTCAAATCCCCCAAAATGTTCCCACATTAGTTACAACCACTCATTAATCCCAATACAAAGCTGAAATGTCCACATTAAAGCCAGTTATCGATTATCTGTTGTTGCTAATAGCAAGAAAATGACAGCGGATTTGTCAGCAACCCACTCAGTTCACTTACTACAACATCCCTAAAAGGATTTGCGTACGAATTTGAATTTTGCTACTCGAATAATAATTCAATGTAAGATATTCAAAAGCGACACAAATGTAACCTTCATTTGAATACAAAACCAAAGCTTGACCTACTTGTCGAAAGGCAATTACTTCTTATGCTCTTCATCGACGTGTCGTATCGGTATCACCATCATCATCCAAATCGGTGTTAACCAATCCCTCACTACCATCATCGATAACAGGCATGTCGTTTGGACACTTAACGATAACTGCTAAACAACCGCACAATCTCAGTTAATCCTGCACACATAGTGTGCCCCAATAATAGTAAGCAATCCCCCTATCCTGCAACACTAACAACAGAAATAAAACTAATTTACATATTAATTGGAAGACGACCGCCATTACCACCCCAGGGAGAGGACGAACCACAGAGGGGAATAAAGGAATTTGTAAATTGTAATTGGCTTTTGGGGCCACATATACATACCCTCTCTAGTTGGCAGAAACAATCCAGCAGAACGCCTTTCCAGTAGTAATCCTTTTTTGGGAATTTTTTTTTTTAGTTTTTGTTATAAGTTTTTTTTTGGTATATCTTTATTAAAAGTTTAGCTGCGAAAATATCACTTGTCACTGTGACGGAAATTTCATTTCCTCCTTTTTTTTTTTAATAAATTGATTTACTTTCTTTTCCTTTTCCTTTTCCTTTTTTTAATTATTTATAATTTTGCCGTCATCTGAAGGAGGAATGACATACATACATATATCAAAAAAAAAAAAAAAATGATAGGTAGTATCCTTGTTAAAATGATTTATCCTTTTCTTATAAGGAATAGAAAAAGAAAAATGAAAATAAAACACCAAAAACACCGACACACTAGAATGCTTCAAGGATGATTTTTTCGTCGAGGACTTTCCCGCAAAAGGATAAACAAAAACAGAAGAAAACAAAAAATTAAGGAAAAACCAAGCTAAACACTCATCTACTACCGCACACAATTCAACACATATTCTATGCTAGCTCCAACCGACCGAGACTGAGAGTGGAATAATTTCACAAATAAAACACTTTGCACTTTTTTATCGTCGTTGTTGTTGTTGTGTTGTTTTGTTTTGTTTTTTTTTCTTTTGTTTTGTTTGTTGGCAGCAGGTTATGTTTCTGTACTTTTAGGCGTTGTTGGCTCAATGTGTACAAGTAGATCCTTATTACACGGGAATGCGGCGATTTAACGCGCGCCGCATAAAGGATGAACAGAAACCGTGAGGGTTGGTTTTTATGTTGACGGTGGGGTGGGTGGGTTATGGAATTGGATGGAGCACGAGATGGGTATTATCTAGGCAAGCCTTCATAAATATTTATTCAGTGTAAATATGTGAGAAAAATGGGAATGGGGGAACGAACGAAAATTCGCTTTGATGTTAAAATGACGATGAGGATGCTCAAAGGGACAATGGGCGAATACGCGCCGCTTATCCATCTAACCATCCGTCTCTACGTTTGTCCACATTCATTCATAATTGAATTATGCAAGAGAATAGTTGCAGCCACCTTTCTCTTTGACAGAGACAGTGATAGTGACAGACACTGGACATGCACGACTTTAAATTCAAATGTTTAAGAAAAAACGCCTTTATATCTGTTCATCCTTTCCTATTTGTTATCGTTATCCTCAACCGTCCCTATTGCTATTGTTTCGTTGTCATATTGTTTAGTAAAAACTTGGTTATCCCCATAGTAACACTCAGAGCACACATTGTCAGGGATCCCCTTTTTCTACCTTTCATTGTTGTATGAACCGTATTGGTATATCCTTCTTACTATAATACTCTTCTTATACAAGTGTGTGCTTGGGTATTGCTGCGCTGCACTTGAACGTTGATCAATTCGCGGGTACGTTCGGTTGGCGAAAGCATTAGGAACACCGTTGTTCCTTTCTTTTTATACAGATAAATAAATAAAAAAAAAAAATTGATAGTAATTTTGTTTTCAAATAGATATACAACGATGAAATAAACAAACAAAAATTGACCGCAGCACTTTTCCAACTCGACCGTTTACAACCAAAGCTCGCACTCTACTAGAGAGTTGAGGGTGCATTACCGTATTCAACCCTCTTGGAGTCAGATTGTTCAGTTTGCGATGATATAATCGCATGAGTTGAGGGGGAGGATATTTTTCTCGTCATGGCTCGCTAAGGGCGAATTGTGAGGTGAAAAATATTATTTTGGTGAGATTGCGCAACTCGCAATGGGGTGGTAATGGTTAATAGTGGGTTTTGGCGGCGAATTCAGAGGGCGCTAAACAGATGGACATGGAATGTGTCTGTGGGTATATTGTATTGTCCATGGGGATGCATTTAATGTGATTGCGGTTCTGTCATTATCACGCTACTAAGTAGTGGTCCTTTTTTTGTGCGATACATTTTGAATGCTTTTCATGATTGTTGGTCCTAATTCCATTCATCACGTTTTTGTCGAAAGCTTTGTACATCCGTTAGAGCACTTGGAATCAATATCTGTCAGACAGATAGGTAGATAGTTCGTATGGTTTTTTTTAAAGATAGCCAAGAAGATGGTTAAATGTTCAGCATTCACTCTACAACAGCACCTGTGGGTTAGGGCTGATACAAGGAAACTCAGAACATTGCCCTCTCTATTATATCGTCGCATATGGCTGTGTCAGTTAATTTGCAAAGCTGTTTTGCTGTTCGCTCGTCGGGACTCCTGCCACCAATAAAATTGTGTCACTAAAACTGGGTTCTATAAATGTAAGGCGCCGCTCCCTTTTGGAATAGTTGTTCATTCCAAAAGGGAGCGGCGCCTTACATTTATAGAACCCAGCCAAACTCAGGCACAAGTAGTTCTACCCTTGTGTAATTACCACAGTATAGTGAAGAGTTTATCGGGCGAAACCTTTAGCGCAGATAACCTTAGGGCAGTATTCAGTATGTCTATTAAAAAAATGCAAAGCCACCGTCGGAGACAGTTTATTCCCATATTTTTCGCAGAAGTTTATCGACCACATTTTGCCGATATTGATATAGGGACTAATGAATGTGATTAATTACTAAGTCTGCCAAGTGGATTGCTTAAATCTTATAGAGCTATAAATATAGTTAAATGTTGTAACGCAAATGACCTGCCAGTCATGATTTATTGAAAAATAAAGTCAGTAAGTTTGTATAAACGAGTATGGCTTGTAAATAATAACTACATACTATCTACCCCTCCACACTCGTTTTTGAAAGGAGATTCACAACCAGAATTTCGAACAGAAGTGAATGGGAGCACAATGCAGTTACAGAAGAAGGGGAGATAGCCCCCTATACCGATGGTTCTAAGATGGACGTTGGTACAGACGCGGGTATCTTGAGCGAAACAATAAACCTGCGAGAATCCTTCCGAATCAACGATGACTGTAGTGTGTTTCAAGCGGAAATTGCTGCTATAACCCTAGCGACAAAGGACCTAAGGAGACGACACATTGCCGACAAACAAATCACTTTATACTCTGACAGCCAAGCGGCCATAACAGCTATGGAGTCAGTCGTGGTAAAGTCGAGGGCAGTAAGTCATTGCAAGAAATACCTGAAGCCAACACGGTGACCCTATGCTGGGTACAGGAGCATATGGATATTCCAGGCAATGAACAGGCGGATGAGATTGCAAGAAACGGGTCAAAAATGCATGCATCAATGTCCCTAGAATCTGTAAGAACTCCGCTATGCACGCTTGCTACGAAGATTGACATTGAATCCTTGAGTAGAACAAATCTACGCTGGAACAATCTCAACACCTGTAGGCATGCAAAAGAATTATGGCCGGAAGTGAGCAAAAAGAGATCCACATTCGATCGGACTTAGCCGCAAGGATATCCCCATACTCACGGGGGTCATTACTGGGCACTGTGCGATAGGGGTACACGCGGAAAGGCTGGGCATACTGCACAATGAATTTTGCAGAAGCTGCAGACACGTTGAAGAAATAAAATCCGTTCGTCATCTGCTTTGCGAATGCCCAGTCTTTAAAAACAGTAGACAACAGCTCTACAGCTCCTTCTTCGATGAACTAGAACTAGAGGACTTGGAGAATGTTGATTTTAAGGAACTCTTGAGATTCATACTCAAATCGGGGTGGTTCCAGTAAGTCAATAAACTCCACATCCCTTCGGTTGCTCCAAGGACAAGCCGGAAATTTGGATACAAGAACTTGTGAGCTTTGTCTCCAACAGGCATTCAAAGGGAAGGTTCCCGTGACTGGACACATTGGGCCCAACTGATGGTCTATATGAAGCTGAGGCAGCCGCCACAAGAGCACCCAATTACCTACCATATCTTGTAAATGCCGATGCGTACATGTAGACATGTACTGCCATACGATTCTTTAATGGTCATCCAGATTCCAGGTGAAGCATGTAAGCCACTTGGTGTCTCCACGGAAAAAAAGGCACTATGCTGTCGCTCTTAACATGTTTTCGCAAATATGTCTAAGACTTGTTAGTATATTGGCATAAACGAGAACTAAACCAAAAACACATCGAGAACCATCTAACCTACCACCACTATTAACAGTAGTAGCTGTAGTCCTTTGATTTATATTTCAAGATAAAGATAGTATAGAAAAGAAATTTATTAAAATTTTTAAAAATTCGTTGCTGGACCAATTTGTATCCAGGCACCTTTATTTTTTCTCAAACAATCAACGACTTGTCAAAGAGGATTCACTTTAAATACTTTTCCATTCCATTCCAGCATGTTACGTGCTGAATTATTTTTCTTTTTTTGGTACAACTCCTTCCTAGTCTGATTCATGAATTTAAGCACTTGATTCGCTCCACAGTAGTTGTTGATCAGATGGGCAATTTGGCCTCCATTTACAAAATAATGCCAATAAAAACTATGATTTCTATGACATCCATCCATGGTCCTCTTTTTCAAACCAACATTATATAGCCAGTAAGATAATTTATTTACAAAAGCAAGCCATGCTTCCTTTATCTAACTCTTTTCATGCATTCCTACAATCCAACTCATATTATTTATTATTTAACATTTTGTGCTTTCAGGATATGTTATCTACTACAACGGTTACCTCAGACCCGGGCATCCTGTGCTTCCATCACTGTACGGTGAAAGTTTTCTGTTTCAATTTGCCAAATGTTTGCCCGAATTGCAATTCCGAACTGGACAGGGCAACGCAAAAGTTTATGCCATTTCGACTGCCGTATCCTTTCATTAGAGCATCACAATACCCTTGCGGTATAGTCCTTCGACCAACAACGGGCGATTTTTTGAAGTAAGTTTGTTTGCCCACAGTACCGATACCAGGAGCATCAGAGCCATTGCCTTCAGCCAGCACAAGCTCCATCATCTTTTGTGTGGTGGTGTGTATGCTGAGGGCATGCAACTCTGATCCCTTTCACAAGCAGCTCACATAACTCGCTGTTTTTCTTTGTTTGTTTCTATTTTGCGGAATCGCTCACCCTCTCTGGACCGTGGCGCGGTATACTGTAAAGTGACTACAATAACTCCACAGACCTACACATCGGTGTGACCACATCGCACGGAAGCATTGTAGAATTTGACCGGAACGGTCTGCAACGCAGATCCGAAAACAATGCCTGGTGGCAGTGTCTGCTCGTCGGAGATGTTCCTGATCCTTGGCACGACCTATGGGATAGTGTCCTGATGCAGGTAAGCAATATCGACGTGTTGTGTGTTGCATGGAATTCATTTGCAATTTAATCATTGAAATTTGACATGTAATCGCATTTCATTCATTCGCTTGGTGGATTTTGCAGATTTGCAAGCAGCCACACTGGACCGTGGATCACTATAACGAAGAGGCTTACAACTGCTATACGTTCGTGTTGAAATTCCTCGAAGCACTCGGCTATGGCGAGCTTAGTGAGGCCGCCCAAAGTAAGACAGTGTTTTGTGAAAAGTATATTGTTCCTAGGACGACAACAGCTGGCAAATACATATCCCTCTACCGGAAGCTGCGTGAGAGTGGTGTGTACGTACACCATGTGAAGGGCAGCAGCGCCAGCAATGACACTTTGAATGGTAGTCTCGTAAAGCGGCAGCAAAAGTTGTTTACCATTGCCGAACAGGATGGCTGAGCACCGTTGACGACGTGTATAGTATTAACCAGATGATGTAACTTTTTTTTCCTCAGACGAGATCTCTACATAATTTATTATTTTGCACTTAAGCTAGTATTAACTCAACAGTTCCCAATTGTTCAGTATACATCGAACATAGCTCTGTATATGTGATTGCTTTTAATAAACTTTTTAAGCTAAATTGATGATGTTATTGGGCCTCCGCACACGAGACTAATTCTGCCGGCATAAAACTGATTTCGTAGGAGAGGGGACTGAAGTGAGGGGAAACAAACGGAATAAAATGTTCTGCCGAGTTTGAGCGGTTGAACAAGGCATAAAACTAATACATACATACACAACTTTCAAAATATTTCAATTGTGAAAATAATACTACACAATGAAAAGGGGTTCATATATATAATTTTTCTGCCGGCAGAAATCATCCCGTGTGCGCTCGACTCGAAGTATGGTATAAAAACGGTTTTCTGCCGGCAGAATTAGTCTCGTGTGCGGAGGCCCATTGTGTCTTAAAAGGAGCCTTATACTTGAGATGGCGCTACATTTTAATTGAACCTCTTTACGCATTCCATTTTTTTAAGTGGTCTATCGGAGAAGGATGCTTAACTAAAATATTTCTCTTCAGTATTATTTATTGTCTGTTTGAAGTCTAAAATGAACGGCTTCTTTGGTAGGTAGGTAGGTAGGTAGAAGTGGTGGTTTATGCCATTGAACCCAATTAGCACGAGGATGTGCCGTTTTGTTACCACGCCTCGTGTGACCTACTTTGTGGTGATCGTTACGGATGTGGTCCGGTCGGTGCCTACGCGAGATGTCGCTAAGGTCGTCAAGGAATTGTTGGTTCAGTGCGCTCAGTCTGGCTCTTGCTAGAGCTGGTCATTTGCAGAGGAAGTGAGAGAGAGTTTCTATCTCGTTTGTATTTCTGCAACTGCGGCAATGAGGGTTGTATGGGATACCTACATAGTTTTGCCGCATGGTCCAATTGGCCATTGCCGTGATTTTGGCGATATCTTCCTTGATATGACGCAGTTTTTCAATCCCTGCTTTCTGCAGAAAGTATTTGTCCCTTAACCGCTCCTAGCTGAATGTAGAACCTCGTTGAGAGCGAGGCGTGTAGTACTGAGCCCTTCATGGCCAGCTCATCCGCACGCTCATTGTCATTGCCTGTTATGTCACTATGCCCTGGGAGGGACCCAGAAAATGGTAGCCGAGTGGCTTTGGTTGCCTTCTATAGATTATATCTATCTACTTCTCCAACAATCTGTCTATTTTCAGTAGATGTAGTAGCTGTAGGTATTGGTCCTCCCTTCATGTTGCACTTATTTTAAAGAAAAATTCAAGGCACTACGTTGCTTACTCCGAAAACAATTTTGCAAAAGCACAATCGCATCAGACAGAGCTTATCAATCGATATCTTCTTTCCCCTAAGTGAACATGAACAAACTTTATCATCTTTAAAAGAAATTCTTCCAAGGAATTGATCCAATACCTCTTAATTCAAACCGCCCTTGAGCCATTCACTCTTCCACTCGAACCTAAGAGTGGATACACCGAAGAATCCTACCGTAAAAAAAAATCCCCAGACGGCAATCATAAGTTCAATCGCTACAAGCACTCAGGATGACCCAAAAAAGAATCTTTAATTAAAGCACTCTTCTTATTTAGTTCTTCCTTTTACTAGAATTCGCGCCCATAATTCAGCTAAAACTTGAGTACAAAAGAAACGGGTGACACTTGAAAGTGCTGTAACTTCAAACAAGAAAAAGGAGACGAACAAAAAGATTGGATTTTGTGCTGGCTTTCATGCAAAGGTATCGTGCCTCAAGGCAGATTACCTCTGCAGTAGTCTCTCTCTCAAAGAATACCAAAGGAAAATGCTGCTGCTGTTCCTGGCTGGTTGGGTCTGGGTAGTAGTTTCAAAAGTTTTTTTTTTTTTACCAAAAAAGAATCCCACGTCATTCGCAGTTCTTGGTAATAAAGAGCAAAACTTGCAAAAGTAACCCTCTAGCAAAAGTATAAAAATAATAAAAACCGTGCTACGGTGAAGGATTTTCAAGGAGTTAATTTGCAGTAAGAACATTAAATGTTTCCAACGCAAATATTACTTCCACCTAAATTGGTGTTTTGTTTGCCCGGCTAGCCACTGTAAAATAATCGGCTGAGTTGTATTAATTTAACATCCAATTAGAGCTAACTGTGGGCATAGTAGGTACACACAAGGGTTGGGTGGGATTTCGTTTTTGTGTTGGACTTTCAAAGTAGCAAAAATCGATGTTACATATGGTTTTGTGCTGTAGCTATAAACATTAAAGCAAGGGGAGAGGGTGGAATCGGAATGTATGGTAGCATGCCCCGTATGCGAGTACGTAGGCACTTACACAGAATATTTCGAAATTAAAGCGATCGTTTGCAAATTCATTGTAATCAGAACGAATAACTGTATGCAAACAATAAAGTGTATGTGTACCGGAGTGCATCCTCGCTGAATCGCCGGTGTAGTCTGTAGTGTGCCATTTATATTTTTTAGCGGTATAATAATAATTGTTAGCAAATGTTTGAACTTGCGCGGCTAACTAATAGTCCTAATTAAATGAATGGAATTTCGATTTTGGGCAAAATCTCAGCTAAATGCATTTAATTGGAAAATAGTAAATTGGTTGTTAAATTTGAATCCATTTGGGTAGTGCAACTAGCAGGGAAGTGCATAAATGAATGTAGTTGCACATTTTAGAGGACAGGGCTTATTTTGCCTGGCAGGCCTAAACTTATAGATTTTTCAACACTGCCTTTTTCAGTGGATCGTTTATCTTACCTACCACAGAAAAGGCAGTTAATACTTTACTCATAGGCGAGTAATTGGATTTGTTTTGTCTACTATCTACTCTGTCCTCGACTCTGTCTTATCCACGAGCATTAGTGAATTTTTCCAGTAAATCTGTCAAATCTTTAGAGCGTCAATGTGGTGTGCAATTCAGATATTTCATTTCTGATTTTATTGCTGCCAACTCTGAGTTTCATCAAGTTCGGTTATCTTGATGCTCTTATCGTGGTCTTTACTATAATTGATGTGATAGAATCTTAGAGTGCTCAGATTTAATAAAAATTTAATAAAAATTAAATTTCAGAATAAAATCTATAATATGACAAATTGTTTAATTTTAACCCTTTAAAAAATAACGCGACGTCGCTGGCATATGTTTCTTTATTAATTGGTACAACTAAATCCCTCGCATTGGTAAAAGTGATTCCAATCTATAGTAAGCGCGTAACCTTAGGTTAGCACTAACTATATGGCCACTTTGAATAAATTACTAGAATGCTACGTTTCGCATAGTACACTCGACTTACATATCTTCTTCTTCTATATATATACAAATTGAGCCCTAAAATGTAAATTTCTGTGAAGTTTGATAAAAATTGGACAAAGCTGCGTGGCACCGCCCATACAAAAAAAAACATTCAAAATCGTATATCTATAGAAAACCACCAAATCGATTGAGCTCAAACTTACAAATGATCTTAGTTATTGGCCCTGGAGTGCTCCCGTGAAGATTGGTCAAATTTGGTCAAAGGGGATCGGCACTTCACATCAAAAAAAAAAATATTCAAAATCTTATACCTCCTATACAAAAAAAAAAATCTTCTATGGGGTGAAACTCGATGACGTTGTATCTCGATAACCGCTGGGCCGATTTTCTTTATTCTTCTTTTGTTTTGTTCGTATTGCTGTATTTAGGTTTTGGCAGAAAGAAAATTCCATCAAGTCGATTTATTATCATTTCTCGCATTTTACGAAAGAACATTATTACCTAAAACCTAAGCAATACAATTTCTGTGCACGGGCAAAGCCGGGCGGGTACAACTTCTTCGATAGTCTTGGAATTGGAAGCCAAAATTTAAAATTTTTAGCATAATGAAAGTCAATAATATTGTCTAGGCAATATGATTTCCAAGATAAAAATGTTGTGTACCACAGAGCATTACAATAAAAACAGTTTATCTATTTAATTATTTTGCACTACGAAGTGTGCACGGGCTATGCTAGTTTGAGTATAAAATTTCTTAAAAATTCTATTTTCACCGCCCTCATTCGTTACTTGGAGTTTGCGATCGTGTAGTTGTCGGCTCTGCAGTCTGCCAATCGACCTTCTCGTAAATGCTCCCGTAAACCATTTTTGACACTAGCTTAAGCCTACATAATCCTAACAGGTATGGAATGTATGGTAGATCATGTAGACCCAATGTATGAATATTCACATGACCTTTTCAAAATTTATGCTGTCAACAAGAAGGAACACACAGCATCGACGAATCGGACAGAACGTCAAGATAGACAGATATAACTTTGATATAGTTCGGGACTTTGTCTACCTCAGCTCCGCTATTAACTCTGAAAATTATATCACTTCAGAAATCAAGCGAAGAATTACACTTGCCAACCGCTGTTACTTCGGCCTAAGAAGACAATTGATTAGTCGAGACTCATCATCCCAGTCCTGCTTTATGGCGCAGAATCATGCACGTTATCAAAAGCGAATGAAGATTTCCTTGGTCGCTTGGAACGCTAAATTTTTCGAGTGATTTTCGGCTCCGTTTGCGTTGACGGGCTTTTGAGGAGGAGATTTAACAGCGAACTCTACCAGCTGTACAGCGACATCGAATTGGTCAGAAAAGTACGTATCAGTCGACTAAGATGGCTAGGACATGTAGAGCAAATGGACACTGCGCTTGAAGTGCTAACTGGAGAGGCTTGTTGGTTGAGACCCAGGTACACCTCGGACTGTAGTGCCACCTAAGTAAGTAATTACATGAACTCTTCTTCAGGTATTGTTTCAAACTTTTAGTTTCACCAGCTTCCAGGACTCACATTGTATTACCACTTAGCTATGCAACAACGGCCCTACGAACTTAGTTCCAACTGGAACTAACTCCCACTAGCCAAATGAACTAAGGCCCACCAAACATGCAGTGGGATTTAGTTCATATATTTGGAAGATAGTTCCTAGTTCATTATGAGGAAAGTTAATAAAACACGAAAGAGACTAAAAATCATACACATCTTCTTGAGCCAATATGAATATGATTTATCACTATAAATCAGTAATAAACCAAATGAGCTGGCAATATATACCGACACGGATCAAAAACCTCGGAAGGAACGGACTGTGGCATTAATTCTGCAAATCTAAAACTGCAAATGTCAATAAGACTACCGGATAGTTGCAGTTTTAACAGTCAGGCTGCTCTCAAAGCACTAGAATCAAACTACATCAAATCGAGGCGTTATGTGTACAGAACCAAGTCAACTTATGCTGGGTCCCAGGTCACTGCATTATAGAAGGAAACGAACTCGCCGACGAATTGGAAAAAATGGGCGGGGAAATGACGAGAAATCAACAAGTTGACGTCAACCCACCATTGAGTACCTTAAAGGAAATTATTAAAAGTGGTATACAAAAACAAGCAGCCCGATTATATCCCAACATTACTGTCCACCGCGCGTCCAAGGCCCTGTGGCCAGAAGCGAACCACAAACGGACTAGAGAAATTCTTAAACTAAGCAGGGCAAATCTGAGAATATCAATAGGTATCCTGTCTGGCCACTGTCTTCTTAGGAAGCATACCAAAAGACTAGGACTTTCAGACCCAGATCTGTGTATATTATGCATTGATATAGGTGTCGAGGAAGAAATCACACACATACTGTGTGAATGTCATGGCATAGCACGTACTCGGTTCAAAGTTTTGGGAAATTACTTCTTTAACAAGATAGAAGAGATAGGGCTTATCGACCAAGCGAAGATATTTGAATTCTGTAGGGAAATAAAATGCTTTGGGGAAAGTTTTTTTTCTTCTTTTTAAATGATGGTTCTTCTTCTCCCAGGGATCGCGATGGGCCTACAAAGGTGCCTAGTATTTTGTGAGGTTCTCCTCACAACCCTGAAGCTAACCTAACCTAACCTAACCTTTATCAATATCCTTAGAGTTTTTTCTGATTTACCTACGAATTTACCTAATACGCAAAAATTTAACAGCAGTGTAAAAATGTACACATGCTTAGTATTCAGCAAAACGTAGAATTCAATTAGGTAGGTACATTAGTCAAGTAGGTGCATGTGTAATGCGTTTACTCAGAAACAGTAAAGCAGGGGGCTAACTATGCACTTCGCCGCGAATCGCATAATTTGCGATTCATTCGGTTCGATTCGCGGCGGACATGGCAACTATGCAAAACGATTGTTTGGAATGTCGACTTTCCAAGACATTTCCACATTTCCATTTTTATTTCCACAAACTTTTCCATTCATCTGTCAAAATGCTCTGGAATGTTGTTATTATTTTGTTCAAATAATTGCGCGAACTAAACAAGTAAATTGGATATTAAAACAAAAATGTTTTCGATCGGTGTGTATTTAAATGCTGAAAGGGATGAAGTCGATGTGTCTTCGAATTTAAATGTACAACGGAAATTAATAAGAAGTGGTTCATCCCCGCTGGATCTTCCCCACAACGGGTAAGATTAATTTGTTTTGAAAACGGATAAAAGTGCATATATATGAGTTTTTTTATACCCTCCACAGGAAGGTATATTCACTTTGCCATTACGTTTGTAACGCCAAGAAGGATTCACCGGAGACCCTATAAAGTATATATATTCTGAATCAGGATCACATTCTGAATCGATTTAGCCATGTCCGTCTGTCTGTCTGTCTGTCTGTCTGTCTGTCTGTCTGTCTGTCTGTCTGTCTGTCTGTCTGTCTGTCTGTCTGTCTGTCTGTCTGTCTGTCTGTCTGTCTGTCTGTCTGTCTGTCTGTCTGTCTGTCTGTCTGTCTGTCTGTCTGTCTGTCTGTCTGTCTGTCTGTCTGTCTGTCTGTCTGTCTGTCTGTCTGTCTGTCTGTCTGTCTGTCTGTCTGTCTGTCTGTCTGTCTGTCTGTCTGTCTGTCTGTCTGTCTGTCTGTCTGTCTGTCTGTCTGTCTGTCTGTCTGTCCGTCTGTCTGTCCGTCTGTCTGTCTGTTGAAAGCACGATAGCGTCCAAACGAATTGACCTGGGCGATTGAAATTTGGTGAGAGGACTTCTTTTTACCGTCGTCAGGTTGGTATTGAAAATGGGCTATGTCGGTCAAGTAGTTCTGGTAGTTTGCAGGACTTTTATTCAGTGGAGGGTATCAAAGCATCGGCCAGGCCGATGATAACACTTTTACTTGTTTTATCTTAGATATGTGCTGGAAAATATAAAAGACGAATTTCCAAGGCGAAGAAGTATTGCAACGCCCATAATATTAAAATAGCAGCAACGTTTCCATTTCTTGCTGAAGGATCTTATCAAAAGAGCGTTGGACAAGACATGCATACTGGCGCAACAAACCTTTCGCCAGCTGGTCGTGCTCTTTCATAAATTGAACTAAGCAAATGAACTGTTCAGTTGTTGTAGTTTGTTTTTCTGCCCTAAATGCAAAGAAAATATAAGAAATCACAATATTTTTCGCTGTCGTTTTGTTACTTACATTTTTTTTTCCACCATGCAAATGCTCCGCTGACAACTTCATTCGCCATCAAAACATCTATCGCATTTGACGTCGATAAATGACGTTCGCATTTGCATAGTTGCGCGAATGTAATAGAGCGAAGTGCGAAAGTCTTCGCCGGCGAACTGAATAGTACCAAAATGCGAAATCGAATAAAAATGTGCTTCGCGGCGAAGTACATACCTAGTTAAGTTAACCCCCACTATTTACATGTGGTGATATCAAGTTCGTATGTTTGGTGCTCTTGTTCAAAAAGTTACCAAAACCAGATAAAAATTACCAAATTACCAAAAATCACCAACAAAAAAAAACCAAATTTGGTAAACTATTCTTTATGAACTATTGATTTTTTATTCATTTTTATATTGAGACTTTGCTCATTCTTAGTTGAGTCTTAGTTGCTAAAAATCAAGGGAGTTAGTTCATAAGAACTCTGGGACTTAGCTCGTTTTGGCTAGTGGGAGTTAGTTCCAGTTGGGACTTAGTTCGTAGGGCCTGCAACAACATAGTTGCATAAAAAGATACTCCGAGGGAGCCTTTAGACACGTCTCTCGCTTACGGTAAAAAATAATGATACATACCTACTGTATTTATAGCAATATGCAAACAAAATTAAAATATTTCCAATAAATTAAATAGAAAAACTGTCCAGATTTTAGCAGTTTTTCTATTTAACTATATTTTGCTCATCAATCCAATTTGCCGTCGAGTTTCCATTAAATTTATCTAATGACATGGAAAACGTAATTACATGGTTCGTTAGCGACACATTTATTTTAATCCGTGAATAATTTATTTTCAATGGTACACATTACAAAATGTTGCTGGCTGGCTATACAGCACAAAAAGGCAAACAATATATTATGTATTCGCCTTGGCAAGTGCGGTAGTATCAATAAAGCCATTCAACCCCCTTTTACCATGAAGGACATTGTCTCCAGACACAGTATACATGACAAGTTTCATAATAATTATCTATTGTCGTAAAAGTTTATATGCATAGTTTTGTGTCAGATTCTGGTCTGCAGCAAACGACAATCGAATGGACATTTTCCATCATATATCCACAAAAAAAAACCCACTAACTTCCGCCCACACAAGCATATTAGTGACGAATTGTGCCCAAATGGGAAACTTGTAGGATATCATCCCCTCATTGATCGGGCGAATTGCTCTGTCTTACATATTATCCCATACAATAGTCATCGATAATCGAGGCTAAAATCGAAAACTTCTCCTCCATTATTGGGGAGGCGTGTGTCTGTTGTGTTATTTTAGTTTGGGTATGGTGTAGTTATAATGTCAATTTTATAGATAGATCCTTTGTGGGTTTTTTTTTGTGGAACCCATGCACTTATAATAAAAACTAACGATAATGAATATGACCGAGTTCCAATTGAGCAGAACATCAGTCGTACCATGCCGGGTGGATGGATATGGATGGAGCTAAAAACTAATGATTTATGCTCATCCATGCCCGGAGCTGGCATGTTAGTAGTTAGTGTTTTTTGTTTACTGGGTCATATGTGAGCTATGTCTGGGTATCATCATTGCACAGATGGAGGGTGTGGAGTGGAGTAAGAGTTACACAAGCTTTGTGAGAACTTTAGACGTTTTATGGGGAATCACAAACTTTCCCATGAAATAATAATAAATGCCAATGCTTAAGTGCTCAACACCTTGTCATTAAAATGTTATTATCGGTGGGAGATTAGCCGAATAGCAGCTAGCATCATGCTTTTAAATGAAGGTTGCTTTGTTTATGCCATGTGGTTGACATTGCTCAAGAATTAATTCTGCTTTGAATGGGTTTCGAAGGTAAATTAGGGATTATTATAATGGAAGGTAAAATCCGTTGTAATGAGAGTATTTCGTGGACTTAATTTTGTTGTGTTGTCGTTTTTAACGATGTGATTAGAAAGGATAGGGATTATTTTTGCCAACTCTGATGTGTGTATATTTACGAAGCAAATTTTTCGTGAACGTAGGTACTTTTATTTATTTGACTCTGGTGGTCGTACGAATATATATACACATAGGTATGTATATATGTAAATGCAAAGTCTAAAACCATTTATCAGATTTTCCAGATTTTTTTCTAATTTATGGATACGTCATAATCATGTATATGATTTATTATAATGACAAATAAATGAAAATTAATATTGATTCTATATGTTAGTTAATGTTGGACGGGGTAGGGCTCCTAAAGGTGTTAGAGGGCGTGGCACCTCCCATACAAAAAAAAAAAATTAAAAACTTATATATCGAAAGCTACCGAACACATTTAGCTTACATTTTACTGGGTCATTACTGGAGAAACAGGTAAGTGCACAGGTAAGGACTGAAAACACAGAGTTGCCGGCTATAGTGGGATTACTGGAGAACGGGCTAAATTGTCAAAATCAAAACCTTCTGAGCAACTGCAACTGAAACGAAAATACTTACCCCAAAGCTAAGGAAATATTTCAAAATGGTTTGTCCATTGTCTGACGCAACCGACGACACGACGGTAGAATTGAAAAATGCTCTGTTAAGAAAGTGAGAAACAATTGAGAAAAAAACGAAAGAAACAACTCTTTGTACAATGGTATCACGTCATATGTGTTACTTTCTCTGACCATTCTACTCTACCAAGAAACGGATAATGAACGAAAAAATGAAAAAGAAAAAAAAACACTCATGTCGATTTCCATTGGGCTTTACCGTTTTGCTCTCAGACCTCAGATTTTTCCTGCCCAATGGAACATGAAATGAGATCAATTTTTTTTGCATTTGTGTTGGTGTGTGATTTGACAGTCAGCTGTTTTTAAATTCCAATTTGTGCTTATAAAATTGAATTGTTAATTGTTAGTTTTTTACTTGTATTTGTACAATAACTACTTACTTGTTTTGTTTTGAATTAGCACTTCGTCCTTCTCCATGAAAACAACCCCTACGACGATCCATTCGTCTACATTAATATCCATTTTCAATTTTCAAATTTATTCCACAATAGGTAGGGGAGACTGGGGCACATTTGAACCCTTTTTGCTTTGAGGTCTCATAAAATCCTATTTGTTTAAATTATTAGACTGTGAAGTATTCTCACTTTAAGTAATGCAAATAAACTTAGATTTGGACAAATAACGACTTAAATTTAATAAGGGCGTGTAATTTATTTTTATTTAAAAACGAAGTAGGTCCTTATGTTCAAAGATACCCCCCCCCCCCATACGGGGCAGTTTTGAACTAGGCTGGGGCACTTTTGAACGGCAGTATTTGTAATTGCTTTTAGCAGCTAATAAGTTATTACAAGGTTTGTATTTTTTTAATAAAATAAATTAACTTTATTATTTTAATAAAGAAAACAAAAACGGCTTAGCAAAAGCAAACTGAAATTTTGAAACTACTGAAATATTTTACAGACTGAAGAAACTTTTTAAACACAAAAATGAGTTATTTTATTAACCCAACAGAAATTTTGAAAAAATTAAGACAAAAACTATCACCGCAGCTGTCCTCGATGTTCCCGGAGCGTTAATTGCGGTGGTGTTAGCTTAGCTTTTAGTTCAATGCCACTTACAGACCCCTTATTCAAATGTCAAGCGACAGAAAAATGTGCGCAAATATTTATATTTTTCATATTTGTCAAAAAACGTACCTTTATACGTTTTCAAATGCAGTTGTGCCTTAAAAATGTATTTTACACAAAAAGAAAAGCTCACTATAAAATGTGTACACTCTTACAAATAGAACAATTAAAATATGCAATTTAAGCATACAACCTCCTCATGCGGCTACTTCCAGGCGACACGACTACAAAGACATCCGAAAGTCATTGACGACTAAAGAACACGGTATTACCAAGTTTAAATTTTGGTTTATATGTAATTTAAAATATTTTTTAAATGTTGCTTTATTAGCAATGTTCAAATGTGTCTCACGGTTAAAGGTGCCCCAGTCTCCCCTAACAATAACTAACCTCAAAGTCACTTGTTTTGGTATTGGTGAAAGTATGTGCGAATCTCTCTCTCGAATCGAGATTCGCAAAAGTGATCTGAATCTTTAAAAAAGCGCTTTTTTTTGCCCAATGGAAATTGATTTTGACAGACAGCTGATTTCTAGAGAAGAAAAACTGCTCTGAATCTTAAAAAAAGTGCTTTTTTTTGCCCAATGAAAATCGACATCAGATTGAACTCAAACATTTTTCGATACAGGAGAGCAGTAACAACAGGAGCGAAGGCAGCAGCGGCACTGCAGCGTTATCGATGGGCAACATTTTTTTTATCTCTAACCCCCCGCGCCGACTTTTCAAAAATTCTCTGTTTTGGCTCCTTTTTACAACATTGGCGACTTTCGAACGACTATTTTTACTTAATGGCGTTCCTTAACCTTAACTCGAAAAATTCGTAAAAAGAAGTGACCTCGAGAAAGCAAGATATTACCCCTCCACTGAGAGTGTTACTAATTTTTACTGAATTAATTTCTGGTAGTAAGAATCACTGCTGCCAACTCTGAGGCACAGTTTTGCGCTGAAATTACATGAAAAACTTACTAAAAAGCGCTAGATTTAGTTTTCGCAAACAACAACCGCGAGGACATCATCTTTCCAAAACTCCTTCTGCACAGGAAAAGCAAACTTTGGAACTCGCTTCCTGGGGTTATATTTCCAGAAGACTACAATTTGCAGCAATTTAAGTGCAGAACTAACATACATCTGCAAGCATCTCGGGGCGCTGATGAAGCACTAGATTTTTGTTTTGCTAAATATAGATAGATAGATTTTTATTTCGTCATAAAATTACAAAGGAGAGCCATCAGATTTTTGAAGGGAGTTCACTTAAACTCGTAAAAGGTACACACGTTTAATGTTTTTTTTTTTTTTTTTTTAAGGGGATTCTTCCAAATCCTGGAGCACTCAGACGAATCTCTTTATTGTACTACCAATCAGAAACCCCTTTTTTGGTGTAGTGGTGGAGAAACCCTGATATTATTCGTTTCTCTTTATGGTCGGTGGCAGAGTATTGCTATTGCTGTCTCCCGCCGGGGCTCGAACCAACGCCGCTCGGGTCACAAGCAATGACTCTACACCATGGCCACCGCCACCGCCACCGTTTAATGTTACTTGACAAGTATAACTGGCGATTTTTTTCGTTTTGTAACTACTGGCAGAACTTTAGAATCGTTGTTCTATTATTCCAGAGGCCTGTCGTGCAATTATCGATCATTTTTGAAAATTAGACTTCTTTTCACCAAAAATTACCATTTAAAAAATTATAACATTGACAAATAACATTGAAGAAAAACAAATCAGTTTTGGTTTTCATCAATGTATCAATGTTACTTGACAAGAACATTGAAGAGCATACAAACGATCAATGTTACTTGCGAATGATGGGTCATTCAAGTAACATTGACAAGTAACATTGAACGTGTGTAGGGCCCTATAAACTATGTAAACTGTAGAAATTTACTTCCTCGTAAAACAAATCAGATTTTGTATGGAGAATAGTTAACGCAGACCTCATAATTTTCCACGACGATTTAGGCTCGGAAATCAACCGCGTAAAGTTACGCAAATCACAAATGTTAAACTTTGACAGACAGTCGTATGAGTTGTTTGTTTGATTCCAGATGTACAGTCGATTTATGCGATTTACGCAGTGACATTTGCGAGCTGCATACATTTATCAGGTTTTGTGAATACCGGGTTTGCCATTCGTCCGTGTGGAGGTTTTTAATTTCTTATCGTCAAGAGAAATTTTGGTAGTGTTTTTGAATCGTAACTTGTTGCTTTTGAGTTCTGCAGCATAATTACTATAATTCGCACTTTGGTAATCGAAAAAAGAAAGGTTAGAAAACACTGAATGAAAAAATCTTACTGAAGTCGATGTAATCACTTTAAAAATATAAAATAGAATACCAGTCACTTTTATATCATTCAAAAGGAAATGGCTTTCTCTTCACCCGGCAGTGGAACGGCTTTTGCTTATGGTTGAAACCCTTAAATAATATTTCGTAGACGTCAAAAATCCACCGAAAATATAAAAATTAACCTTGGGTCCCAAGTCAAATATCCAAAATCCCAGAAATTGATATTCTTTATCTCTTCCTCTATTCCCTTAATTGAAAGTTGGAAAAATGTGGAGTATCCGACTGAGGAAATATCTCTATTTTTATAATTTGAGTTTATTGAACTTTTTTTCAACATATTTATGTGTCAGAAAATCAGCCGACAATAATTATTTAGCGCAATTGACAAGCGGCCTCAAAACACGAAATAGGTACCTACCTACCGCAATAAAAGCGGGAAAGTTAAGTTTTTTTGTAAGAATAGTACCTACGTGCATTTTTGTCCTAGTTTTGTACTCTTTTTTTTTAATCCTATTTTGTCCGGGAAAGTTTCATGATTAATAACTACTTTCTTCAAATTATTTCTGGAACCCCAGAATACCCTTAAAAATTTCTTAAGTACAAAAGAGTGAAGAGTAAATATTTTTCCACATACATTATATTATGGTAATGTATGTACATATGTAGTACATATTTTATTTAAAAAAAAATATGTATAGACACATTCAAATATTATTAAAAATTTGGAAAATTATAATTATAGCCATAACAAATACGAACTTCTGGTATATTTCATTATGCGCTTAATTTCACGCTGTGCGCTAAATATATTCTTTACGCGCTGTCAGACCCGAAATTCCGCCAGATCTGACGCGTTTTCTGCTAAGTTGGCAACAGTGGTAAGAATTGAAAAAGCTGTCACCACTTGAAAATTGACAATTATTGACAGATGATTTAAAATTTGTCGTCCTATTTGGCATATGCGTGCAATTACTATTCGCATTTTTGTGGTTTGACTTCATCAAAAAGATGTTCGATTTATCAGACATTTTAAAGACTTTTTTTATCTCTGCAATTTATGAATTGTATGTGACAATTGTGACTGCACTTTACGGAAAAATAAAATGCATCTGTCATTTTTCATAGATTACTACAAAAGCCTGTCCTAACTTCTTCGTAAATTTCTCTCTCTGCGAAATAATTCATCCCCACAACTGACAGTCTTTTCCATTCCTACTGCAATGCAAACGTAAAGAAAAACAAGTAAAAGTGTTATCATCGGCCTGGCCGATGCTTTGATACCCTCCACTGCATAAAAGTCATGCAAAATGTTTGCCATGCGAGTTAGTAGGTATGTGTCTAATATTAGTTTTGTATGGTAGGTAGCAGAACTACTTTACCGATATAGACAATTTTCAATACCAACCTAACGACGGAAAAAAAAAGTCGTCTTTCAAAATTTCATTCACCTAACTCGATTCGTTTGGACGCTATCGTGCTTTCAACAGACAGATATGGGTCAAATATTGGCTTTGTATGGGAGGTAACAGAACTACTTGACCGACATGGACCATTTTTAATACAAACTGGAAGGCCATAAATATAAGACCTCTCATAAAATTTCAGTTGCCTAAGTCGATTCGTTCGGACGCTATCGTGATTTCAACAGACAGAGAGACGTGGGTCTAATAGTGGTTTTGTATGGGAGGTACCAGAACTACTTGACCGACATAGCCCATTTTCAATACCAACCTGGCGACGATAAAAAGAAGTCGTCTCACAAAATTTCATTCACCTAGGTCAATTCCTTTGGACGCTATCGTGCTTTCAACAGACAGACAGACAGACGGACAGACAGACAGACAGACAGACAGACAGACAGACAGACAGACAGACAGACAGACAGACAGACAGACAGACAGACAGACAGACAGACAGACAGACAGACAGACAGACAGACAGACAGACAGACAGACAGACAGACAGACAGACAGACAGACAGACAGACAGACAGACAGACAGACAGACAGACAGACGGACATGGCTAAATCGATTCAGAATGTGATCCTGATTCAGAATATATATACTTTATATGGTCTCCGGTGAATCCTTCTTGGCGTTACAAACGTAATGGCAAAGTGAATATACCTTCCTGTGGAGGGTATAACAAGTTTTGTTGAAAATACATCGAATATTAAGTTTTATTTGTATTAGGCCATTTTTTCAACTTTTGGCTACTTTCATTTTGACCATCTTACACACGGCTTCTCTTTATGCAAGCAAAAAAAGTGAGAAAGCGGAAAAATTATAAATGTTCAGGGCCAGATTCTTGTTAGAAAGGTCGAGGTTGGAAAAGTTATTTTTGGTAGATCATGCAATAATCTTCCACTTATTTAGTGCCTATTATTATAGTTCTTATTATACCCTCCACAGGAAGGTATATTCACTTTGCCATTACGTTTGTAACGCCAAGAAGGATTCACCGGAGACCCTATAAAGTATATATATTCTGAATCAGGATCACATTCTGAATCGATTTAGCCATGTCCGTCTGTCTGTCTGTCTGTCTGTCTGTCTGTCCGTCTGTCTGTCTGTCTGTTGAAAGCACGATAGCGTCCAAAGGAATGTACCTAGGCGAATGAAATTTTGTGAGACGACTTATTTTTACTGTCGCCAGGTTGGTATTGAAAATGGGCTATGTCGGTCAAGTAGTTCTGGTACCTCCCATACAAAACCACTATTAGACCCACGTCTCTCTCTGTCTGTTGAAATCACGATAGCGCCCGAACGAATCGACTTAGGCAACTGAAATTTTATGAGAAGTCTTATATTTATGGCCTTCAAGTTTGTTTTAAAAATGGTCCATGTCGGTCAAGTAGTTCTGTTACCTCCCATACAAAGCCAATATTTGACCCATATATCTCTGTCTGTTGAAAGCACGATAGCGTCCAAACGAATCGGCTTAGGTGAATGAAATTTTGTGAGAGGACTTTTTTTAACCGTCGTCAGGTTGGTATTGAAAAGTGTCTATGTCGGTAAAGTAGTTCTGCTACCTACCATGCAAAACTAATATTAGACACATACTAACCCGCATGGCAAACATTTTGCATGACTTTTATGCAGTGGAGGGTATCAAAGCATCGGCCAGGCCGATGATAACACCTTTACTTGTTTTTTTTTAATTTTGATTTAATGAATTTTTATAATGGAAATCGGAAAAAGCTCAGAAAAATGAACCGATATAAAACAGTTCCCGTTTATCTTTCCGAATTGTTCATCTTTTCAAGCATCAACATTTAGTTAAAGAAGAACGTATAGCCACAAACTTATAAAAATACATTAATTATGTGCATAGCATACTGCATATATTTTCAGACCAAGGAGAAACTAGACAAACAAAGAAAACTTTACCTTCCTCTGTACATTTTCGGAAGTTCTCCCTTCGCGTCCTTTTCGATTGAAATCAAAACTTATTTGTTATCTGATCCAGTTCAGATCACGGGCATAATAAAACACGGCTAATAATGTTTCACTGTAGTTCATACTGTAATAATCAGCTTTTGTTGTCCATCAACATTTCGCACATACTCCAAATCTGACAGTAACCCCAAGCAGGAGGGTTGCAGGGGGGCACCATGTTCCCCATATGTATTGAACTGAAAATTATTTTTGGGCTTTATTTCCATCTTGTTGTTTATTTTTGGGCGCTATGCATTTTTTTGGCCGTTAGTTCCAAATCGATTTGGGTGCTATTTCCTTGAGCATTATTCCTTAACGCCGCTCCGCGATTGTGGAAGTTGAGTGCTGCTCAGGGCCACACTAAATATTTTTTATGTGATCTAAGACTACGTAAGATGCGATAGGAGGCCTGCACTTTGTACCAATTCTCTGGTACACCTTTAAGGCTCTCCCAAACCGGTCCGATTTACTCGTAGCGACAATAAATATCCCTATGGTGTAAGACAACTACAACAACAATTGAGTTGTCTCTTGGTTGTAATATTCAAATTCGGTATTGTCATACACAACCTTGATAGAAAAGTTGTCCGTCAAAACAAAACAAAGATGGCGGTGGTTGTCTATGAATTGTCAGTTAGTTTGATTGTGTGAAAGTTGAGTTGAATTGAAGTCAACTAAACTTTCGCCTTCCATATAAATTTTACATGCAGGGCGATTAAAATGCGGCAATTTTTTTAGTATACATTCTAATTCCTCTGGTACATTTTCACTTTTGTTTTTACATTTTGACAGAGAAAGAAATTTGTGTTTAATCTCGTGAATATCCTTGTCGCATTCAAAGTCAATTGTCGTCGTCGCCGTTGCATCGCTGTGAATTTGTACTAGACTTTAATTTTTTAACTATTAATGTGGTTTATATTAAATTTGAAATAGCCATCGCCCTCGTAACTTCCACATATTATATGCTGTCGTAATTTATTTCACAATAATTACTAATTACTTTGTTGATAGAGTACCACCTTATTCAGACAGTCAGTCTCTTGTTTTCAGCGATCACAATACAGATTGTTTCCATAGTTTCCTAATCAAAGTATATAAGTGCATTCGAAAATGTCTTCAAACAGAACTTTGCATTTAAAATCAGCATAATTTCGCTCGTTCGAAGTACGCATTCCGTTCAAAGAATAATTGCACAAGAGCACATCATGTAAAATCCTTTCGAGGAGAAAATCTTCCTTTATAATATAATTCGAAGGGATTCTGATAGTAGTGTAAGCCTCTTGCTATGACAAAGTGTGCTGCCAAGACGAAAGTTAAATTGAAAAAGTTTCCGCAGTTTTCGCCCAAAGGATATCGATACATCGATTGAATGAAAAGTTTTCCGCTTTCTTTTTCTCTCTCGCGCATCGTAACAATTTCGGATTAAGAGTTCGAATTATTTAGTTCTTTTATTTAGAAATGCAATCAAAGAATGCAATCATGCAGAGAAGAATAACAAATCGTTGGCATCATTTCACCACGATTTGAATTGATGTATAGGTATGTATACCGAATCGACCTTGCGGGCGATTTGCCTCAGAATCAGATTTTATTTCGACGAATGATGTCTGCGATGTTTACTATTTGTTCTTGTGATTCTTTAATTCGGGGAAAAGAATTTAAAAGGATTTAGGTCGTTTTGCCAAAAAGAGAAGAAGATAAAGAAAATGTAAGAAAATGCCATATCCCCTCTTGAGTCGTTTCTTATTCATGAAAAGTTCATTTCATTTAGTCCCCGTATAAGAGTAAAATGAAATAATAGAAATAAAATCGTACCAAATCTTCATGTTATCCTGTGAGGAGTGCATATCTGCAGTGTTCCACAAAACTTTGCACATTCGTCTGAAAAGTTCAGGAAAGAAATAAAAAAAAAACTGGAAAAACAAAAATTAAAATATGAAAAACTTTTTCACGAATTTGGAAGCATTTTGTGTTGTCTGCTGCAGATTTTTCGAGATGGGCAGCTAGAGATGGGAGATGGTGGAAACTTTTTCCTTTCTTGAACTTTTTGACTTTGCGGAAATAATGCGGAAAGACGAAAAGTTTCCTATATATCATTCATAAATTATTAGAGTGTGTATATTGAGTCTGTGGATACTTAGATATCGACCGTTTCCAGGTGGAAAGCACATTAGAGTATCTAAGATATGTGCGCAGCCACCACATCCATAGATGGTGTCTACATTCCAAGATTACGACTGGAATTCTATTCAAAAGAAGAATATTTTTTTTTTCTGCCCAGAAAGTGGGCCTTACATTCAACATTTCGATATTCTTAATTCAACAACACAGCACAACAGAAGGATATACTTGTGGTATTCAAGTTCGGGTCGAAGAATTAAAATCGGTGAATTCGCTCTCGCCCAGCCACCGGATTCGTTGGACCTTCACTCTTCTGGCTAGGTCAATGTCGCTGTACAGCCCGTACAGTTCGTCGTTGTATCTCGTCCTCTATTCACCGTCTATGCAGACGGGACCAAAAATTACTCGAGCTCGAAGCAACCAAGAGTAAGCTCATCCGCTTTTGATAGAGTACATGCCTCTGCACCATAAAGTAGGACTGGGATGATTAAGGTAAAGGTCTTATAAAGGGCCACTTTAGTTGTTTGAGAGAGGGCTTTGCTACTCAATTGCTTTCTTAGCCCAAAGAAGCGAAAGCGATTGGCAAGAGTTATTCTTCGCTTAATCTCAGTGCTGGTGTCATTGTCTGAGTTTATAGCGGAGCCTAGGTAGACAAAGTCCTTTACCACCTCAAAGTTATATCTATCTATAGTGACATTCGACCGCGCCAGTGACATCACGCTGCATTCTCCCGACTATGTCGATATCGTCGGCGTAGGCGAGTAGATGGACGGACTTTTGAAAGATAGTGCCTCTGGTGTTAGCGTTTGGTAGGTAGGTAGGTAGAAGTGGTGGTTCAATCCTTGAACCCAATTAGCACTAGGGGGTGCCGTTTTGTTACCACACCTCGTGTGACCTATTTTGTGGTGATTGTAAAGGATGTGGTCTGGTCGGTGCCTATAGCCAACCTGTGGAATTGAGAAAACGGATAAGATCCTGGATCCCTTTGCCCGAGATGTCGCTAAGGTCGTCAAAGAATGGTTGGTTCAGTGCGCGCAGTCTGGCTCTCGCTAGAGCTGGACATTTACAGAGGAAGTGAGAGAGAGTTTCTTTTTCATTTGTATTACCGCAACTGCGGCAATGAGGGTTGTATGGGATACCTAGTTTGGCCGCATGGTCTCCAATTGGCCAGTGCCCCGTAATTATTATTTTGGTTGTAGGTAGGCCACATCTTCCTTGATATGACGCAGTTTGTCAATCCCGACCATCGGAGATTGATGTGAATGTATTTGTCCCTTAACCGCTCCTAGCGGGATGTGGACCCTCGTTGAGAGCGAGGCGTGGAGTGCTGAGCCCTTCCTGGCCAGCTCGTCCGCACGTTCATTGCCTGTTATGTCACTATGCCCTGGAACCCAGAGAAGTGTGACCCTGAAACGTTCGCTCAGACAGGCTAGCTCTCTGCACCAGTTTGGAGGATATGGTAGCCGATTCGATGGCTTTGATGGCGGCTTGGCTATCTATAAGGATAGCAATGCTTTTTTTATGCGTTTTGTCACGCCCTAGTTGCGTGCAGGCTTCTCGGATGGCCAGTAATTCGGCCTGGAAAACGCTGGCAAAATCCGGTAAGCGAACTGAAAGTGATATTTGCGGTGATTCCGAGTATAGACACCGACCCCCACACCACAGCTCATCTTAGATCCGTCGGTGTATATGACCGTGTCGAAGTCCTTCACTACTTCGCCCCTCTTCCACTGAGCCCTTGTAGGGAAACCGACGTGGAAGCCTTTCGTGAAGTTTAATTTGGGTGTGATGTAGTCGGTTGGAAGCGTGACCATGCCGTTTGGTAACGAATCCAGGATGTTAGTATAGCCATACGGCCTTGCAGTCCAGCATCCAGACTCCTTGAGTCTTAGAGCACTGCATAATGCGGTATATTTTGTATGTAGGTCAAGAGGTAGAAGATGCAAGAACACAGTGAGGGCATCTGTTGGGGCCGACCTCATTGCCTCCGTTGTGCCTATACTGGCTGTTCTTTGCAGTCTTTTCAGTTTCGTGAGGTTGTAGACTTTGCTCAATGCAGGCCACCATACTAGTGATCCATACGTGAGAATTGTGCGCACTACGGCTGTGTACATCCACAAGGTCATCTTTGGTTGAAGTCCCCACTTCTTTCCAAAGGTTTTGCTACAGGCATAGAAAGCGACCGACGCCTTCCTTACTCTGTGTTCAATGTTATGTTTCCAGTTAAGTTTTGGATCGAGCATGGTACCTAGATACTTAGCGCTGGACGATAGTGTGAGTGGTTGACCATTTAGACGGGGTAGGGTAAAGTCGGGTATTTTGGTTTTGGTAGTGAACAGCATCAGTTCAGTTTTGCTCGGGTTAACACCGAGGCCACAACTTGCAGCCCAGGTGCTTACCTTGTGTAGAGCGGCCCCCATAATTTCACTAATCACGGTGGGAAACTTTCCTGACACTAATATCACCACGTAGTCCGCGTACGCGACAACTTTGACCCGTTTCTGTCTAGTTTGAGTTTTGCACTATTCTTTCAAGAACGATGTTGAAGGAGTCACATGACAGCGCATCGTCTTGCCTAAATCGTTTTTTGACATCGAAGGTCTCGGTGAGTTATGGCCTTCTGCTACTTTTAAAAATCACAAATTTCTTACTTTCATAGGTTTAATGCGACAAAAGTTTCAATAGACAAAAGTTTACATACCTACCTATATTTTTAATGCACTATATGATGCAACACTAGACGTCTAAAAAATTTACTTGTTATCACTATTTTCTTCGGTTTTTAGATATGCCAATTTATATAGGATTATCTTCGCAATTTTTAAAAATTTTCTGCCACTGACATCGCACAAAACTTGTCCAGCAAATAGTTTACATCCAACCACACCCAAGCAAGTGATATGAGAATAAATGCGTTTTCTAACTTTATCTGACATTCGTAATTAATTCTTATATTTTATCTAACCCACTGTGATAGATATGACCAAAAACCAAATAACTCCAACAATGCATTGAACTAATCGGCTAATCCTGGGATCAACTTTTTTGAACCACCGACACTTCACACGTATAGAGTACTCTTTCGATTTTTTTCGTCTCCATTTCATGTCGTTACGGATGGTGCAATAAATTCTTCCATCCTGACTACTGTCAATATGCAAATGGATGCATCCGCCGCGCCACCAAAAACCTCTCCAGAAGAAAACCCACGATTTTGAACTCATTTCGTTGGGACGAAATAAAACACAGAAAACCGTGGCATAGTTTTGAATGCAAGCTCGTGGTCGTGGCAAACTATCTAAAAAATCCATTCATTTGCATGCACACTTTGGTAATTCTTTTGAACAATTTTTTTTTTGAACTCGTAAGTTGGTATACATACAACGCTAGTTGATGTCGGCTGAGTGGCCATTTTTCCGCTTCCATAAAGCTAGTAGCAGGCAGTGCTGAATAAACCACTTTAAGAACGCTGAAGTGCCGTGAGAGGCAGGTTCTTTGGAAAGCTCAAATAGCAGAAAATAAAGTCACCTTAGCTAATTCGCTTTAAATTGGAGTAAAGGTGTAGAGGTAGGCAAACACAAAATAAGTTTAGAATATGTAGGTACGTAGTTACTGAATGTGAAGGGTTAGTTCGAAGAATATTATTATGATATGGTTGATATGTCAAGACGTCGTGCCTAACCTCAATCATTAGAGTTTATTGCAAAAAAACACTTCTCCATTATTTGTATTGCTAAGCGGTTTCTAACTGATTTTAGTAAGTGATGGCATCCAACATTATCGAACGCTACAATAATTACTGCTAATCAGCGCCGCATTTACATTTTTTGGGCCCTAGGCCCTACAACAAATGGTGCCCTATTTTATATTTTCTTTTATTGGTAAATATTGTCTATTGACAATGGACCTTACGAATAATCAGTTTTAATCATCAACTTAAATATTTTGACGGCCACAATAGATAATTTTAAATGAAAATATTCACCATTGCGAATGCTTGGACACTAAAAATGATTTTATTAGTATTGCGTAATGGTAAAGGCGCACGAAATGATGCCAGGCTTCGCTATGTTCCACTAAATCTGGGCGTCGACTTTAAACCAAATAACAGTGACTGGGACACGTCAAAAGTAACGCTTGGCGAGTTTGTTGTGCAAGTGTTTTTATTTAAATAAATAAATAGGTGGCGCAACAGGCTGGTAACACCCAAGGCCTAGCTTCTCGCAACCATTCGTTTTGTGTGAGTCATAGTTGCAAAAAGGCTTACTATTGTACTGAATTCAGTACAATTTGACTTTCCCAAGTACGCAAGTACCACTTCTCAATTTTTAGTACTATTTGTACTATTTTCAATTTTCGAAAGTTTATTTTTATAAATTTTTCAAGTCAGACATATATAAGGATTAAACAAAAATATGCTGAACGCACTCCTTTGTTTTAAAATTCTGAATGCATTCATTACTCTTCGTACTTTGTTAAAAATTATCTTTTGAAATTTGCTGCATTCCTAGAAGATGTGGAAAAACAATTTGATTTCGGAGACATTTTTTTGAACTCATTACAACATTTTTCACAAACAGCCATTTGGAAGATTAAGTAGATAAATTCAATCGTTCAATTTGTCTTAAGGTTTTTTTCCTGGTGAACAAAAAAGTATTGAGATTATCAATCATGAATATAGAGGTCTATCTGACTACGATAGAAATAGGAACATACTTCTATTTCTGAGTTTTGGGCTGAAATAGGCATTTCGCAAAATGAATGCAACGAGTTCATATTTTCAAATCCTACACCGCATTGTCCAGGGTGCTTTTTGTATTTCTTCTTATTCTTCCGCAAACGTTTAAAGAATGTTTTCTTATCAAAATAGCTATTATAAAAAAAGCTAAAGAAACGAATACAGGCGTAATGTCTGCACTATTAGAACCTGAACATCTTATTGGGCCTCCGCACACGAGACTAATTCTGCCGGCATAAAACCGATTTTGTATGCGAGGGGACTGAAGTGAGGGGAAACAAACGGAATAAAATGTTCTGCCGAGTTTGAGCGGTTGAACAAGGCATAAAACTAATACATACATACACAACTTTCAAAATATTTCAATTGTGAAAATAATACTACACAATTTTTCTCGCCGTAGAAATCATCCCGTGTGCGCTCGAAGTATGGTATAAAAACGGTTTTCTGCCGGCAGAATTAATCTCGTGTGCGGAGGCCCATTAAAAATTAAGGCTGCCACAGCTCTATGAATAAAACAGATCTTCACAAAATAAACTTGAAAATGAAGAACTTGTATAGCAGATTGTTATCTGAATGTGGTACAGTCGTGTTCAAATCACTTGGACAATTATGGTAGATTTTCTGTACAAAGTCTACAGTTTACTCAATCGACCGTTGGACAAGTGATTTTGAACACGACTATACAAAGACTAGTCTTAATCTGTTTATATGTATGTACATGGACTAAAGTTTCGACCTTGAGCTTGGTACACTGCTCGTGCTAAATTTTAGCTCACATACAAAATTGTCTCCAAAATTTAAGCGAATCCATTCAGCCGAGCGGTATGTTGCTTCAGCTAAAAAATTAAATTTTCATTTCAGACTGTAGTGCATGTATATGTCACAATTTACCGCGCCCATTAATGGTTCGACACATTTTTTCTAGCTAAATTTTTACAAATAATGTTTTTTTTTCTTCTGTTCTTTTGCGCTGCGGAAAAGTAGATAAGGATAAGGTTTTTCAATGAATAACTCGATGAATTTTTGAAGGAAGTTATTTTCAACGAACAGCTGTTTTCTGTGACACTTATATTTACAGCGCACTCTATGTCAAAATTTAGCTAAGATTTTAGGCGTATTTTTTTGAGAATCTATAGCTAGCTCACTTTTACTTTTACATGCAAAATTGTTAAACTCACTTTTGGTTTTGTTATACTCACTTCCCAAAAAAATACGCCTTTTATTTAATGTTTGGAGAGAAAAATTGGAGAGCAGCTATAATTTAAATTCGCTCGAACTGCGTACTAAGCTTTAGATTCAATGAAATGCGCCTTTATAACACCCTCCACTGGAAGGTATAAGTATTCACTTACATTTCTAACGCCAAAGTAGTAACCCTATACCCCATAAGCCATAATTATTCTGAATCAGGCCAGGATGCAATTCTGAAACGATTTAGCCATGTACGTCTATCCGTCCGTCGGTCTATCTGTCTTTTAAAAACACAACAGAGTCCAACCAAATGAAACGACCTAGGCGAATGAAATTTTGTGAAAGGACTTCTTTGTTCCAGTACCTCCCTGCATGCATAAAACCATTATAAGAGCCACGTACTAGTGTATACTTACGAACTCACATAAATTCAACATTTTGCAGGACTTAAATGCGGGGGAGGTTATAAAAACTGGCCAATGATAACACTGATAGTTTTTTTTCTTTTTTAAATAAAATATTTATTTTTTATGTTTTTGTTTGGTTTTACAAATTTAAGAAATTTGAGTACTATTCAGTACAATTTTGTTTCAGTTTTTAGTACAATTGAGAAAAGTCGATTTTCATCACTAAGTGAGTTTCTATTTTTGGGACGAATGGAAGGGACCTACAATTTTATGCCGAGTCCGAACGGCTGAATTGAGAAGCTTTTTCATGACAGTCATACTCTCGGATGTTTGTCAGACGTTCGCGAGAGGTGGCGCAGTAGAAAAAACTTTAAGATGTAATTTGTGTTTTTCCGGTGTTTTTATTTAGGATTTAAAAAATATGTAAGTAGGTAGCGGTTAATTTAAAAATTTGTTGGTAGATTATAAATTTGTCTGCATTGCCCACTTTGAATATACAGGGTGTTTCGAAGTTCAATCTCAATACTTTGGGAAATGATTCGTGGGTATAATATAAAAAAAATAGTTCTACAGTTAGCGCCTATTTCCAATGAATGAATATAATTTGCTAAGAATTTAAGAAAAGGATTGGTTTGGTGTAGGCACCTTGACCGAAGATAACACAAAGAGTTCAGCAGTGTATAAACTAGTGACGAATATCTCACATATTCTTCTTTACCACCAATGAATCCCCGTAAATTTGCAAACCGTTTTCGAATTCACATAAACTTTCGATAGATGTTCGCATTTTCTTCTGATTTTATTCCCTGACGATTCCTAGATTGACATTCGCACCTAAGCCAAGCATTTCACACGATATGTACCTACATATATGTGAGCGTGAGGTGTCGCTTGGGATTCTCTGATGAACTCGCCGGCGAACACAATCTTCTTCCGGGGAATTCGAAGCAAACGAAATGCGAACTGTAGCATTTTTGGGGTACAGTGCAATAGATACTAACAAATATATTCAGAAATTTTGGTAGATCCAGCACATTGCGGCAGAAGTTACACACATAGGCGCATAGTCGCATAGTTTATGTCTATTTATAAAAAAAACCAAACCAAACGAAAACTGCAAGCAAGGACCAGCAAACTATGTAAAAATGTATAGGTATTATTATGAATGCCTAAGACATTAATCCGAATTCAAATATTTAGAAGAATTTGGCGAAGTTCTGTTTTAACCCTTCTGTCAATTATAGCTTTTTACACCTTCCCGTCAACCATAAGGTCTGGCCAGACCTGTACACATTTTGCATAAAAATAAAAGTGACAAAACAGAAAATATAAGAGAACTTATTTCCTTTTTAAAACATTCGATTTTTATAACCCACGGATTCTTCATTCGCTCTTCTATCTGCAGAGTTACCAACGAAATGACCTACGGATTACCACACCACAGAACATTCGTGTTGACTATCATGGAATTTCAAGAAGCTATGGCCATTGTTTCTTAGAGAAAACTCGGTTCGAAAGTCGGAAAGGTCTGGCCAGCCAACGAGTACATTACAAAAAAATTATCAAATCACAGAAAATATTTCGTGGTGTCCCATCTGTCATGATGCCCTAGGCCTGGGCCTAGTAGGCCTAAGGGTAAATCCAAGGCTGCTGCTGATGTAGAGCTGGAGCTAGTTCCGGTAATTTAAGGAATTTTTTCTTAAAATATTTCCTGTAAAAATGAAGAAAAACTCGAACTTGTGCATAAAATAAAATAAAATAAAAAGTATTTATCATTTATTTACGCCTACCAACAGCATACAATCCACTATGGTAGGACTAAGGATTCCTCCGAACCGACAGCAGGCAACTGCATCCCTTAGTCAAAATATTAAATTCAGTAAGTCTCTGCAAAATGTGTATATATGCTCTGCATGGTATCCAGATGAAAGGCATCCTTTGTACTTGGCACTCTGTAGGAAACGTTGGGTTTTTAAAATACTTCATAATTCTGCATCCAGTGCATAAAATCAAGAGTTCGAATAACATCGACAAAGTCAGAATTTGCTTTATTGTTTTTAACGGTCTGCAAAGTTCCGACAAATGCCGGTGTGTTTGTTCTATTGTTAAGCAGTATGCATTTGTATTTGCCTACCAATATAATTCCTAGTATCCGTATATTGTTGATGTTCGAGTCCATTTGCCTGAGAGTTATAAATATATAGCCGAACTTCGGAGAAAATGTTACGTATACGCCCCAGTTGCCACACAATATGTATGGAATTAATGCAATAAGTACTGTACATGCATACATATCGATATCAATAATTGGGAATGGGATGACTTACCGATTGAATTTGAAAAAGTGCTGCAAGTTTTAGTGCGGTCTATGGTTTAGGTTTTTGAAGTCCATGAAGTAAACTGTTTTATGCTGCCATGTTTGGCTTAATGTTGCATGGTGCACAGTAAAGCTGTGACTGTGATCCTAATAAAAATATTGCTGGAGCATCAGGTGTGTATAATGTGATAACCCTAGCTTTCTTAATCCATTTGTAATGGCTACAAAGGCAACAAATCGCCAGAACTTTTGCCGATCGCGTATCCCTCAACCTCTCGAGAAGTCCCATACAGCCAGCATCAAGTGCTGAAGACCAGTGGCATCGATGTCAAGAACCCATCAGAAACGCCGGAAGTGATGTGCTAGGTTTCACCCGACCATCACCACGAAACCCTTGGTTTGATGAAGAGTGCCGGCAAGCACATGCAGCAAAGCAACTCGCCAACAAAGCGGTGCTGTAGGGAAGGTCGAGAGCAGCTCGTGAGCTCTACGAGCAAAAAAGGAGGGAGGAGCAGCGGCTTCTCCGGAGGAAAAGGAAAGAACATGCAAAGCGCGCGATCGAGGAAATAAAGAGGTGCTACTCCAGGAACAATGTTCGGTAGTTTTACCAAAAGGTAAAAAGAACGTGTCACGGGAACAAAACCCGAACAGAGACCTGTACATGTACAAGCCAACAAGAAAACCTTGTCGTGGAGTCACAGTCAGTGCTGAGGACATGTAAAATCCATTTCTGCAGACTGTTTAACGTTGAAGACGACCCAAATTACGCTGTAAGGCACAATAAACCATTCAACCTGGGCGATGAAAGCCAAGACTTCCGTCCACCTGGCTAAAATGAAGTGAGGATAGCAATATCCAAGCTGAAGTCCAACAAGGCTGCTAGATACGACGGCTTAACTGCCGATCTTTTCAAGGCAGCTTCAGATGGCCTGGTAGACAGCATACACCAACTCGTGTCCAAGATTTGGCCAGAGGAATGATCCTCAGCATTGTTTGCCCGATCAACAAGAAAGGAGACCATCTAAACTGCGCATCAATCTCCTTCACATCGCTTACCATATCCTGTCTGCTATACTGTACGAACGCCTCCTGAACCATTTGTCAACGAACTGATTGGACCCTATTAGTGCGGTTTTAGGCCCGGTAAGTCCACAACCGACCACATATTCACACTATAGCAGATCCTGGAGAAAAACCAAGAAGTCCATTATTATCGACTTTAAGGCCACATATGACAGCATTTATAGAGATGAGGAGAACGCTCGCTGCTCCGTTAAGGTAGGAAACATTCTTACCGAGACCTTCGATGTAAAAAACGGATTTAGACAAGGTGATGCGCTGTCATGTGACTTTTCAACATTGTGCTTAACTCGCAAGCCAAAGCCAGGGTCACAATTTTTCAAAAGTCTGTACAACTACTTGACGACAGAATGCAGAGGGCTATTACTGGTTCGTTTGCAAGTATTAGAACAGAAGCGGCAAAAATGGGCTTAATGGTGAATGAGGGCAAAATAAAGTACATGCTGTCAACAAGAAGGGACACACAACACCGAAGAATCGGACAGAACGTCACGACAGAGAGCTATAACTTTGATGTGATTAGGGACTTTATCTACCTCAGCTGCGCTATAAACTCTGATTATGACACTACAACTACAGTAGAAATCAAACGAAGGGTTACACTTGCCAACCGCTGTTTTTTTTTACCTAAAAAGGCAACTGAGTATTGTGGCCTTGTCAAGAAACACTAAGGAGACTTTATATAAGACCCTTATCATCCCAGTCTTACTCTATGGCGCAGAAGTATGGACGTTATCAAAGGCGGATGAATATCTTCTTGGTGGTTTCGAACGCAAAATTCTTCGAGTGATTTTCGGTACCGTTTGCGTTGACTGGCTTTGGAGGGGGAAGATTTAACAGCGAACTCTACGAGAAGACATCGACCTGGTCAGAAAAGTACGTATCACTCTACTAAGATAGCTAGGACATGCGCCCCTAAGAGTCTTTGATTCCAACCCCGAGGGACAACAGAAATTGTTCGGGTTTTATACTCTACTAGCGAGAGTCGTTGTTACTACTCGCTTCCCACTCTGTAAATAGCTTTCGTTTTTTGCCCGAGCCCAAATACAAATTTCTTTCGTTTTCGAATTTACATGACGCAAAATGTTCGTGCAAGCTAAAAAGTTTCAACGTTTTCATTTTACTGAATCCCACCCCAGTATTCTTCGCAAACCGGGTGGCAACAGCTTCAATAAAAATTACATATTTTCATATAAGAATTGTGAGCTTGCAGAAGAATGTTCAACTGGCATTTATTTCATTGTAGATATTTTTTCAGATACTTAAATGTGTCCCTTATTTTATTGATACAAAAAAAAAATGGTCCTTCAACTCACATAAGCACATTTTACAATCTGTTTGGACGATACCGCCCTCTCATACTTGCAACGCCCGCATTAATAGCCTTCTGTTGTTCACTCACTTGACCGCATTTTATTTGAGCACTAAATTTTATGAACTTTACGCAAGTGCACATTTGGGTGCGAGCATATGAGTGTAAACAAAAAGCCCTCACCCAGATACCACATTCCACAATTTATTATTGCTGCGTAAATGCTTGAACCCTTACAAGTGGCATTTAATACCGCTACTCATCGTAAAATTGGAACTTGCGATAAATAATTCATACTCATCGTTGACATTTCCCAGTTGACACACCATAAACTGGACTGAGCGAGGAGGAGCCATATTTTCACATTTTCCATTGAGATCAACACAAGTCTCAGAATCCAGAGGACGAAATTGTAAATTATTTATTTTTCAAGTCGAACATGTTTACGATTTATTTGTTGATGAAAAATTATTTTGCTAACGCAGTCAGTCAACCTCTTCCTCCTGCTGTTGCACTGCATTCCCATTAATGGAGATGAACTGGTTTCTCTTTATTTTGTTGAAGAAGATAAGTCCGGAAACTTGTTCGATCTTTTCAGGTGGCCTGCGGAAGGTTTTCAAGTCTACGCTATTATCAATATATTGATTTGGTAGTAGGTAGGCTTCCATTGAGAATTTTTCATCTTTGGTTATGCACACGACGACTTTGAAAAAGTGGGTGGGAATCGCCACTTTACTACGGCCAATAAGGCCGTATGTAACTGTTGAGCTGTCCCTTGGTTGATACACAGATCCTGTACACACGTATACATCTGGAAAGACATTTGCCAAATTTCGAACGTAGATCTCAAGGTTGTTCCAAGAGTCTCTATTGAATCCCTGTCCCACCTGCGGGGCAATGTTGGTCAAGTAGAATGTCTCATCGCAGTGCCTCTGTTGACACTTGTGATTTGCTGCGGCCGCTAAATGACCACGATCAAAACCAGACCGAAAATAATCGTAATTGTGCGATCGGAACAGTGACGGGATCGCGTGATCCGATTGAAATTGTGAGTATCTACGATTTACTCCATAACTATTGCTAAGGCACCGTGCCGTGATGTGCTCCAACACCCAATGGGCTACACGATTACAGCGGTCATATGACAGGATGAAATCAGAGAACACCCTAATTTCATCAAGTCCCGGGAATCCATATTTCAGAATCTGCTCCATCCTATTTGGTGGCTCCTCGGTTTCAGGAAAACTGTTAAACTTAGAAGGGAATTAGTGTGTTTTATTATAATGGCATTGGAGATACTCACGATTTCGGACAACTTTTCCTTCAGGTAAAAGGCATATGGGTCATTTTTGATGAGTTTTACCACTTCTTTACATATTTCGACGTGGCTCATGTACTGACCAAGTAGGAATGAACTGCTGGCAACAAGGGCTGCGCTTGATACAACGGGTATTAGATTTTGTTCAGACATAAATGTTTACAGGGAATTTTGATCTCGTTTGTGCCGAAAGTTTGTCAAAAGTGATTGAAATATATTGCTTGGTAGACGTGTTATGCTATGACACCTTTTGCGCAAGTATAATTAATAAGGTGAGATAACAAACACATTTGAAAAAGAACTCGAATGCTTCATTTTAACTGATTATATTGATTTCCTTTTAACGACTGGGAGTTATATATTTGGACATTTTTTTGTTCATGGGCTCCACGCCACGCATTAGGCTAGGCAATTGCTTTCCGTTTAGTGACATAGAAACCTCGCTGTAACCAACTTTTTGACGTCTAAAAGGGCAAGGTGATGCGCTATCGTGTTATGTTGTTAACATCACACTTAAAAGAATTGTATACAAGTAACTCCGAAGCCTACAATATAGTCCGAAAACATCGGCGAGCTGTCAGTGATGCATGTATGTATTGAGTAAAAAGTTGCCTGATCCCAGCGGTGAATAAAAGTAAAAGAAAATATGTTATTTTCACAAAAAAGGACACTTGACATCGCTGCTTTAGACAGAAAGCTTAAACAAAAAAGATAGTGCAAGACTTTTCTACCTAGGCTTCTTTCTCTGTGACAAATTGCAAATTGCCTTATAGGCGCTGCGAAATTAAGCCCCAGGAAATAAGGCCCCAAACATCAAAATAAAATTAAGCCCCAAAAATTGGGCCAATTTTAATAACGAAAAATGTACAAATTTTTTCAAATTTTAAACAAATGAAAATATGCCCAAAAAACTTAAATAAACACATTTATTGTATCTTCTACAATTGTCTACAATAAGGACGTTGGAAATTATATAAACCTTTACCAATAGCTTCAGCTAGCAGTTTTAGGTCGCATTCAGTTAGGCTTGCCATCTTTTAGAAAATCTCGTGGAGGACTTAAAAAATAAAACTTTTTTTTGAAACATAAAGATAGAAAATATGAGGTACCTAATTAAAAAAGCTACATTTTATCACACTGCATTTTTGTACTGACATGCTGCCCCCCGTGCAATCTCTCTGCTTGTGGTCACTGAAGGATTTCGAGTAGGTGCAAGGTTGGGTACCTATATGAATTGTTTATGTTATGTTGCTTGACTAATTTTACCGCCAAAAAATACGCATTTCTATAATTACCTTACATAAATATCTTCGTTTTTTTGGATCCGATTTTGATGATTTTTTATTAGTTAACTACACATTTATTTAATACTATCTGACCCGGCGAACTCCTTCTCGCCCCCATTTAACGCCTTCGGATAAACTCCAGAGTGATAATAAAACACTGATAGTAAGCACATTTGCTCAATAGAAAATGAACATGCGAAAAGGACACCTGTCAAATTGCGAACAGCCTAAGTCTACGTATAATGCCATCTGTCGGGTTGTGGCATTGATCGCAGCACAGCGCAATCTATTATTTATCTTGGTAACTTCTCCACCCAAAATGCCCGCAAATTGTCTTTTATCACAATGAATTTCACAATTATCCGAAAGTTTCCAAGCTTCACAACGAATTTTCTACCTTTGCATCATCCAAAGTCATCATCAATTCATGCGATAAAATGCAAAATTTCGTCGAAAAAAAATTTATTTTTTTACATTTTTCCGGAAATTTCCGAGTTTTCCACTAAGAATTTTGTATTTTTCCATTCGAAAAGCCATTCCGAAACAATTGCACACAAACTTTCATACAAAAAATCAATTTTCGATTTTTCCAATTTTCCGACTTTTGCAGAGGGTTTTCGCAAAATTTTGTTTCGTATTTGAGCCAAATTATGAATTACTATACATTTTTCGCACCATTTATATATAATGAATAGATAAAAGATAAAAATAATAATAATTTTGTAAAAATTTTAAAAATAAAGTAAAATCTAGCCAAATCTACTACAATTACCCACTTTTTGTCATCATTTCGCAGCAGCAGCGTACCTACTGCAAAACTGAAAGTAGGCAGCTAGAGCAAAATTTTTCTTTCATGATTTCGTCGTGTCTTTTTTGTATGCGATGTTTCAATCCGCAGCTTCTTTCACGTGCAATGCAGATGCAGAAGTCAATAGTATCTGAATTCCCTGAAGAGATGAAAAATATTAATACCTCTTGCTCTTCTGCAGGTTCTGCAATTTATATTAAAACTTGACTCTAATGTATCTATTGCCACATTTGTGAAATAAAATCGTACTCTTTGAAAAGTGAAAGGAATTTGATTTTTTTTTGTTAAAGTAATTATGTTTGTGGAGGACATTTTTCTTTTTCTGGAGGACGGAGGACAGCACCTTACAAAGGAGGACTGTCCTCCTCAAAGGAGGACGGGTGGCAAGCCTACACTCAGTGCATATTTTTAAGTGCTTGCAAGGCAGTAGCACTACATTTGCCGGCAAATAAGTGCAAATTAAGCAAACGTGAGAAACTTCGGAAGTGGTGGTAACTTGTTAAATTTTTTACTTTTGGGACTTATCTAAGATGGGACATAACTCCCAAATTTTCGGAGAGATAATATCTAGCAAAGCATTGTGGAGTTCCATTAGGCATCCAACAAACAAACTTCACAAGTAAACAAAAGATATGTTTTTAGTTATCTGCCAGCACAATGGACATAATAATTCATTTTTATAAGCTATTGCTTCCAAGTCCAGTTTTAAGTATCTGCAAGGTAAGCAGACTATTTCAAATGGAAGGTCCTGGCACACTGCACAATAGGAGCGAGTTGGGTATGTAAATAAACTAAAGACGTAGCCAAGAAACGATTCGAAGGGGATGATCGATTTTCAATAAACCTAAATGCGAACTAAATTTTGAGCAAGGGAGGGTCGAAATCAAAAGTAGAATAACTTTTGCTAATCGCTGCTTCTTTGGACTAAGCAAGCAATTGAGGAATAAGGCCCTATAGCGAAGAACCAAGGAGACACTGTACAAAACCCTAATCAACCCAGTCTTGGTGTATGGTGCAGAAGCATGGACCCTCTCCCAGGCGGATGAAGGATCTCTTGGTATCTTCGAGAGGAAGATTCTACGTACGATCTATGGACCGGCTTGTGTCGTAAGGCAAAGTAACATCTGGCGGAGACGATACAACCACGAGCTCGTGGCTGTACAGCGACTTGCCACTGGTCAACAAACTGCGTGTTCAACGGTTAAGATGGCTAGGGCATGTTGAGCGAATGAACATCGAAGCTCCAGCCCGTAAGGTATTCAACGCTAAGCCTGAGGGATGGGAACCTGAAGCATAGGCAGACCTCATCTTCGGTGGAGTGATCAAGTTGAGGCCGACACGCACGCCGCCGGCTTGGTATTCGAAACTGGAGTCAGCAAGCTAGAGATCGAGTTCATTCATTCATTCATTTTCAATGGTCCGCTTGTCCATTAAGTGGGTCGCGGGTGTAGGTTGCTCAAGTGGACCCTCCATAGCTCTCGATCCTCCGCCATCGACTCTAAATCATCAAGGGCAATCCCCATACGGGTAGAGGAGAGATTATGAATTTGATCTAACCATCTCATCCTGGGTCTACCTAGGGGACGCCTGCCCGATGGTACGGATTCCATAGCACGTCGTGGAATCCTGGTCGGGGACATGCGTTTAACATGACCAAACCACCGAAGCATGGATTGCTCCGTCCGGAGAAGTAGCTGCTCGACATTGAGTTCCTCACGTATTCTGGTATTTCTGATGCGATCTCTACGGGTCACACCATCAATACTACGGAGAAATCTCATTTCGGCAGCTTGTATCCGCGATCTTATTCTTTCGGTAATTACTGAAACCTCATGACCATAGGTAAGAGTTGGAACAAACACCAAATTAAAGACTGACAACTTAGCTTTGACAGCAAGTTCAGTCCTCCTAAAAACAGAATGACCAAGCTGTCTCAAAATTGACCCAGCCTGACCAATCCTACAGGAAAACTCGGCATTGCTCCTTCCATCACTCGTGAATAAGACCCCGAGATACTTAAACTTCTCCACCTGTTTCAATGGGACTCCACTAAAATGCAGAGTGCATTGAACAAGCGTTCTGGAGACGACCATCACTTCAGATTTGTTCACGTTTACCTTCATCTCAGCTTCAACACAAACGGCTACAAACCGATCGAGTGCGCGCTGAAGTTCAGTCTGAGAGGACCCGAGGATGACCAAGTCATCAGCGAAGAGCAAATGACTTATCCTCAGACCTCCCAATTCGAAACGTTCTTCGCCAAGACTGCGCTGTAACATCCAGTCCATATAAGTAATGAAAAGGAGAGGCGACAAGACGCACCCCTGGCGAAGTCCAACGCCCACGGTGAAAGGTATTGATTTAACGCCGTTTACCCGAACACAGCTTTTACAGTTTGTGTAAAGAGATTGAATGGCTCTCAAGAGAGAACCATCAATTCCATACAGCTGTAATACACTCCAGAGTTTCCCTCGAGGGACTCGGTCATATGCTTTCTCCAAATCTACGAAGCAAGCGTAAACAGGTGTAGCATACTCCCAAGCCTTCTCAAGTACCATTCTGAGAGTGAATAACTGGTCGGTTGTGCTTCTGCCGGGACGAAAGCCGCACTGCTCATCTCCTAATCGTGCCTCGACCACAGCTCTGCAACGCGTTTCCAGCACCTTGGCAAAGACTTTTCCGGGGAGACTTAAAAGTTTAAGTTTAAGTTAAGTTTAAGTTTAAGTTTATTAATTCCATAAATTTCTATATACATACATAAATAAATCAAAAAAAAAATTCAAAAATTAAATAACATCAATTAATAGATAGTAATAAAATTAATAATAGAAATTCATTTGACATTCTGTATTTTCTATACAAAAGTATTAAAAAATAGAGTTGAATGTCTTCACACAGTAAATCGTATTAATTACAAGTTAAGTTATTATATGGGTGGGGTGACCCTTTTTAAAAATCACAATTTTACTTAATTATTTCAAAGCTTAAATAGTTTCAAGATAGAACAATTTACTTTAAAGTATAAGTCAAACAATCAATTTATACAAAAACTCGTATTTCTAAGCTTACACCAGATAGTCAAAGAGAAAAGATTCTACGCTAGCGAAATTTAAATTGAGAAGCCAATTTTTTACAAGTTTGAGAAACATTTCAGGTATAGAGATTGACCTGAATGACTGAGGAAGTTTATTAAATATACGAATAGATGAAATATTATAAAAATTACGATAAGCAGAAGTATGGAACTGAGGAACAGATACTGAGTACAAAAAATTTCCACGCAAATTATAATTAGAAATCAGTCGGAAATTGCGGTTGCCAGACTTCATAAAGAAAGTTTTTAAGACTTTAAAGCAGTACAAGTGACGCACAGGAAGAATTTTTAAGTCACAGAACAAAGGATAAGAAGGATGTCTAACAGGCTTGCGGCATATTTTTCGTATGATATATTTCTGCATAATCAATAGTGGTTGCATTTTATTCTTATAAGCGCCGCCCCAGCAAGTAATACCGTATTGAAGTTTTGATTGGACAATACCATAGTAAATCATTTTTAATAACGTAGATGAACAGATATTACGCAGATAGAAAAAATGCCTAAGGGCACAGCGAAAATATTTCCTCAAAGTTTCTATATGAATCGAAAAGCTAAACCTTGAATCTAAGGTAAGACCCAGGTATTTAAATTCAGTAACATTTTCGATCTGGAAACATTTATCACTGCAGTTCAGGTTATTATAAAAAGTAGGATGAGAAGAACAACGGTTGCAACAACTAAGTTGGAACTTTTGGCACTCAGATGCATGAAAATGAATGTTCACATCAAAGTCAGGAATAGTCGACAAACTAAAAATCATAATTTTTGTTTTGGAGCTAATAACCAAGTTGTGTTTAGCAAACCAGATCCTTAAAAGATTAAGGTCCCAATTTATGTCAGAAACCAGGTCAATTCGACTGACAGAGCCATATGCGAAGCCTACATCATCGGCAAAAGCGGTTGGAACACCTTTAAAATTAAGAGTAAATAGCGAGTTTATGTACACAAGGAACAGAATCGGACCCAAAACAGAACCTTGTGGTACCCCTAAGTTTAGAATCATATGATTGCTCTTTATATCATCAACTTTCACTCTTTGTGACCTATTTTTAAGATAAGATCCGAACCAGTCCACGTATTCCCGCACTTTCAAGTTTTTTGAGAAGAATGTCGTGATTGACCATATCAAACGCTTTGGTGATATCGATAAATAACCCAGCAGTACACTTTTTACCATCAAGGTTAGATATAATATTGCCACAAAACTGAAGAAGTGCATCTTCGGTTGATTTACCCTTTTGAAAGCCAAATTGCGTTGCATTAAAAAACTCAACTTTTGTGAGATAACTCACTAACCTATTTTTTACAAGCTTTTCAAAAATTTTACTTATAGCTGGGAGAAGTGAGATAGGCCTATAATTACACAAATCTACAGCAGAACCCTTTTTAAATAACGGTACTACAACCGCACACTTGAGCTCATCTGGAAAGACCCCATCAAATATGCACCGATTGAAGATATCTGACAGTACTTCCATTATATAAAAAGCAACTTTTTTGAGCAATATATTTGAGATACCATCAGCACCACATGAATTAGTATTTTTTAGGGTACCAATAACTTTTAAAACTTCAAGTGGAGTTATCGGTTCAAATGTAAAACTATTACAGAACGATTGTTCAGTAAAAAAGCCACTTGTCGAACATCTACGACAAGAATGTTGGACAGGACATGGTTGCAAACTGGTGGCTATATTAGTAAAATAACAGTTAAAAGCATCTGCAATCACTAGTTTATCCGATACGACGCAGTCATCGATACGAATAACAGACGGTTTATTCACTACCGAGTTTTTGTTTAAGATACTGTTAACTATTTGCCATTCGTTTCTTAAATTACCTTTAGCGTAATTAAATTTAAGGCGGTAATAATTATCACGACAAATAGGAATTTCCTTTTTAAGTTCAGTACACAATTTTTTGTAACTGCATTTTAGCCTAAGATTTTCGGGGTTCTTATAGCATTTTGTTCTAAGTTTATTTTTAACCTTGATTTTGTTCAATAAATACGAGGAAATCCAAGGCTTAAGCCGTTTAGATAAACTTTTAGTCCGCTGTATAGAAGAACAGCTGAGAATATGTTTCTGAAGAGAAGCGATGAACGTCGAATAGGTAGTAGAAGCATCTGTACACATATAGACTTCATCCCAAAACTCATAAGTAAGCTTCTGTTTAAGCTTTTTATAGTTTACTTTCGTTACACTCTTACGGGATTTAGAACTATAATTGTGCCAATTATTGGAAATGTTAAACAACAACCCAGTCATGGAATGATCAGTAATCATTAGATCCATAACGCATTTCTCGCAGTTACTGCAACCAAATTTTAAACGCCCATAAATATGGTCTAAACATCTACCTGAAACAGCACGAGTAGGTTCATTGATAAAGCTTGCTAAGCCGTGTGAAGCTAACAATTCCAAATAGCTCGAAACAAGTTCACTCTTTTCCAAAATGTTTATATTAAAATCTCCTAAAACAATAAAATTTTTTGATTTTTCATTTTCTAGCAAACAGGAAAATTCTTCTATAAAAGTTGAAATATTAAACATGTGCAATCTATAAACACACAAAAAGACATAGATCTCACGGTTAAATTCAATGGAAACCCTTAGTACATCAGCACTCAAACAGTCAACACGAAGTACTTCACGAATTATGTAATCCTTTTTATCTTTAATAAAACAACCAACACCACCTGCAGCGTAATTTTCATTTGTGTTAGCAAAAAATTTGAAACCGGGCATAAAATAATCATTTTTCTCAAACTCGTAAATCCAGATTTCAGACACAAAAATAATATCTGGAATACATAGAAAAGAATCAACATGAGCAACAAGTGCTGCGAAATTTTCTCTTAGACTTCTGATATTGGAGCAATCCCTTTTATCCCCTTTCTTGAAAAGGGGCACAATCACCCCAATCTGCCAATCGCTGGGAGTTTCGCCGCATTCCCAGGCCACTTTAATGACACGAGCGAGCCATTCGACTCCCTCTTCACCTAAGGCCTTTAGCATTTCTGGCCGGATTTCATCCACTCCGGCAGATTTGCCACCTTTTAGCGATTTGATCGCAAAAGTGACTTCCTCTACCGTGGGACTATTTTCCGCCCTGCTTAAGGCGATAGATGTGTCATCCTCAATGCCCTGGATTGGATTGAGCAATTCGGAAAAGTGCTCGCTCCATCTGCGCAAGATGTCCTCCTCATTAGAAAGAAGTGTACCATCTTTGGATTTGACTCCTTCGATAATGTTCCACTTCCTTCCTCTAAGACGGCGGATGGTCTGCCAGAACACCTTGCTTGCAGATCTATGATCGCGGTCCAATTTTTCGCCGAACTCCTTCCAAGAATGTTCTTTGGCTGCTTTAACAGCCAATTTGCAAGTTCTTCGCGTCTCAATGTACCGGTTTCGAGAAGGAGAGTCCCCCAAGTGAATCCACACCTTGAAAGCCTTCTTCTTCTCTCTGATAGCTTCTTGAACTCCGGGCGTTTTAAACCACGCAGTTCTTTTCTCACCACCAGCCGCCACACCGAGCCGCTTCACTCCGCAAACATGTCCTGCAGAGGCAATAACTGCTGTTGAAAACAACTGCCATTCTTCCTCTACATTCAATGGAACATTTGGAATTTGTTCAAACCTTTCAGATACCTGCCGTGCAAATTCCTCCCGTGCCCAGGAGCACAATGCGCTGTAGAGCCAACTAAAGTAAAGAAAGTAAAGTAGTTTTATAAAATAGGCCCCTGGACTTATATTTTAAGTTAATAATTTTTTTTTTATTTTCGACTATTTAATTAAAAAAAAATGTTAAGTAAAATTGGTCGACAAAGCCTTACCCGAGGCAGAAAAAGGACAAATCAAAGCGTAGAAGGACGCTGGTCCTAAAAACTACTATTTCCATGTCCTTCGCAAAGAAACTTAGCATTTAAGCCCTCTGCATAACAGAGCTGCATGTTTAAAGAGGTTTTCTGTACGTGGATTTATCAACATGATAATGCGCCAATACATACAGCCCGGGTTGTTAAAACGTATATAGAGACCCAAAATGTGGAGCCATTAAGCTGTGCCGCACTTTGAATATTTGAATATCATCGAAAATGTTTGCGGTTGTTGGCACGTCAAGTATTATGGACTAGGACAACGATATCCTTACTCAATACTACTTTATAAAATTCTACGTCCGTCTGTTCGTTCCTCCATAACTCGAGAACCATTCGTCCGATTTTCATGATTATTTTTTTTTGATTTATGGATATGTGGCCAAATTAGGCCGTAGGGTAGGTAAGAATTGTGGTGTATTAAAGGGGTCGCGGGGAGTAAGGGGGGTGTCACGAACCGTAAACCGTATGAACTTGAGAGTTTTTTATATGGATAGATAAATCAAAATTTGTACATGTCTCATTCATCATTTTCCAAAATTTGTCCTATAAGAGTTGAAAAAATGATTAATAATCAATTCATGTCTACAAGTTTTCATTTATGTGAATTAGCTATTAAATCCATTGACTTTGAATTTTCGGTACAGGTGCGTGTAGCATATGTAGGCAGAGCATGTTACTGCCACTGCGGCCATACGACAACTGCTATTTATTTGAAGGAAGCAAAACGAAAGATGATATTACACTTCTATGTCAAAAGTGTTATACGATGCACATTCCATTCAAATCCACCTCTAATGCTACCTTTCTAACATTCTCTTCCGGCTGCTCAGGGTTGGGTCGTGGGGAGAGGTGATGATCGAGAATGAATATGATTGAAATGGTTTTAAGAGAAAATTGAACTGTTGCACATACTTCATATCAGACACTAGATCTTCATTGATCGGAATGGGGGGTTTGTCACAAGGAACAGCTACCTGATAGCAAGTGCATTAGGGCACTCATTATCGAAGCTGTGAGGGGGCGCGTGTCGTACAGGTTTTTGGCATGCTTGGTGTTATCGCATGCTGAAACTACTTACTCGTACTCGTAGGTACATGCTGAAGGAGTAGATGGGGACGATGTTAATGACGAAGATGACCGATGAGAGGGGGGAAATTAGCAAGACATGTCCATTTCCCTGTTAAAAATCAATTTGACTATGAGAGCAAGTGCTGCCATAGTTGACGAAACGTAATAGTCGCGGACGATGTTATGTATATGTGTGGTTATATACCACAAATCAAAACTCGGGATATTTGATATGTATAATTGAAATAAAATTAAAATTTATTGATTAATTCATATGTTATGATCGATATGGATCATATCTTATATACCTTCTATATTGCTTTTCAGGGATTTTAATACAATTAGGGAATGTATGAAGTGATAATAAGAATGAATGAAATTATTTAATGTTAATGTTTTGAAATATAAATAGTATGCATGTATGTATGATTGATATTAAAGATTATTTAAAATATATAGCAAATGCAAGAATGCTTTGAGTGTTTATATATGAAATGTGATAGTGGTGATTATATTAAATGTATCTGATAAGATTATTTGTTACCTGTGATTTCTGCTCGTAGATTTTCTTGACATGTCAGGAACATCCGGCTTGTTGTAAATGATGACGCTGTTATTATTTAATTAAAGATATCTAACCACTATTTCACTTTTTGTAACACTTAGTTGCATGACAGATATTCAAAATTTAAGTTAACTTATGTAGGTATAAACAAAATTAGGCAATTAAGTATTTAAAAAAAAGTAGTTTAAGTAGCAAATATATTTATATGTAGGTATGGTATGTGTTAAAAGGTAGGTAAGCAATTATTTCAATTTTAATAGGTATTTTACGAATTTTTAAGTAGGTATTTTTAAGTTTTAATAAATATTTAGCAAATATATATTTAGGTGATATCACTCTTATGTTATAATGTATATGTGTCTTTATATGTAAATCACGAATTGTACACGTGCACTATATATGGGGAACACAGCGTGATTTTCAGGATTCGGACGAGTCTTATGCAGCTGACGGCGGAGATCTCACTAACTGGGCTGGCTTGGTTTTCGGCGGCTATGCGTGGATTTATTCCTGCGCATGTGCGCTCAGCGATCTTGGTGTCGTTTTTGGAAAGCTGTCGAGTTTCCCCACGTGTTGAAGAATTTGGCCGGAGTTTGGATGAGATTTGCGTGATTTTTTTTTTTTTATAACGATGCAATGTGCACCACAGCCTGATATTAATGGTGGGATCAGCTTGGGCAACAAAAAAAAGTTGAATTTTATAAAATCACCTCGTGGATGAGAATTACGACAAACTCTTCAGCCTCAACACGCTCTGGAGATGAATTTCGTGACATAAAATGCCAACGAGAACCTGTTGAAATGCATGATTATGCAAATTGGTGTCAGTTTTATACGACAAAATGTTCTCTTTATATATATATGTTATATATATCACATTCTTACCCTTACTGACTGCGTTATGTTCCTAATAGAAATTTGCACCATATGTACTATTAATAATTTTCTTATAGAACTTGTATTTATAATAGGTATACTTTATAATTATTTTAATTTAGACTTAATTTTATTATAGCACTATACTATTATTTTTAAAAACGTAATGAAACTCTAATATATATATTAGGACGAGAACATTATCGTTCGGTGGTTTAAGTCTAAAAGAAAGATAGATGCCGGAAATCTTTTCTGAAGGAGTCTTTTCGAAATTGTCGATCTTCGAAAGCAAGATCAGTCATAGTGACATCTGTACGTGAGCATCGCTTATCTGCTGTCAATATGACTTAAGCTCAGGACACAATGATGACCAGAGACTAGGAATGGATTGATGTTACAAAGCAAGCAGAACGAATGCGATGTTCGAATGCGTTATGTTTGAAAGACGAATCCATTTACATGTGAAAACAAACAATATAAAACAACGCGGGGCAGACTCACACCCTGAACATCTCATGCTCTACCAACTGAGAAACCGGGCAAACTTTGACTATGGAATAATGTCCTTCGCATGTGCTTTGCAAATATATTTACCATTAAGGTCTTCTAAATCATATAAGCAGTTTCCGATTTTGCGCTTTATACGACATTTCCTGAACTTAGGTGCAAGCTTGGCGTTATACTTATTAGGTGCACTACTCTTGACAAAATTTCTTCTATAAACTATCTGTCCAATCGCGAAGTCTACAGGTTTCGAACGCAGATTGTAAGCTTTAGCATGTTTTGTCTGTGCCAGCTTTAAACATTCGTACGCTTTTTCCCTAATCTTGATTAGTTTATCATGCCTTTCACCGATCTCAGGAGGCTCACCGGACAAGGATTCAAACTCTCTCAATAGCGCGTATGTGTTTCCATGTGTGACCATGTGGAAACCAAATAATAAATAAAATGGACTAAATCCTGTGGATTCATGCACCACATTTCTTAACGCACACGATATTGATCCGAGATGAGCATCCCAATCGCGGTGATCTCTTTCTACATATAACCTCACGGCTGTGAAAATGGTCCTGTTTGATCTCTCTGCAGCGTTTACTTGCGGTGAATATATACCGGTACAGACATGTTTGATACCATGTTCGGATAAGAAATTTTTAAATTCATGTGAAACAAACTGAGACCCATTATCCGAGACAATTTTCTCAGGAATACCAAATAAATCAAACACATTTTCCACGAGCGTTTGCATGGCAAGTTTGGAGGTGGCATTCCGAAGTGGCTTTACAAAAAGATATTTGGAAAAGTTGTCGAGAACAACAAGCGCCTGTGTGTTACCTTTCTTTGACCTTGGGAATGGCCCGACAAAATCTATATGCAATTCTTGCCAAGGACGCAAGGGTGGTTCTCGTGGTATCATTGGTGGTCTCAATATCATATTAGGAATCTTGGAAACTTTGCACTTCTCACAAGAGTTGACGTAATTTGTTACATCCACTACCATCTTTGGCCAATAATACAAACGTTTCAATTTCTCCACAAGTTTGTTGACCCCTGGATGTGCGCAATTTGGTGGCTCATGCTCATTTTGAATAAGTGCCTGGCGAAACATTTTTGGTAGCCATAAACGCCAACAATCCGACTCATCTCCAATAGAAAAATCACGAAACTTAACGCGTTTGAAAATTTTGTTTTTGTGGATTTTCAAATCGGGATATCGATCAGTTGTCTTCTCGATAGATTTTAATAGGTTCTGATATTCCTCATCCACAGAAAAATCACAGTCTAGATAATCTGTTCCAGTTCCGACAATCTCTTCTATCGTACCACGCGATAACGCATCAGCTACAATGTTGTCTTTACCTTTTCGATGCAAAATCTCAAAATCAAATGGTTGCAACTTGAGTGACCATCTGGCTAATCTACCGTTGAGGTCTTTTTGAGACATCAACCATTTTAAGCTGGCATGATCAGTGACAATGACAAACCGAGTACCTTCTATATACGGTCGAAACTTTTGAACACTAAGCACAGCAGCTAAGCATTCCAATTCTGTAATGCTATAGTTGCTCTGCGCAGTATTCAGTTTCTTTGACATAAAAGCTAAAGCTCTGGCTTTTTTCGATTACATCGAGATCGATCATCCTATCAATTTCAGCATATAGCAGTTTTTGCATAGCTGGTGAAATTGCAAAATGCCGCTGTTTGATAGGTTTCGCATCCCCTACATTTATCTCATGCTCTATTATAGATGTTCGTCCCAAGCCAAATTTCTCAAACGATGGAATTGTAGCAATGCACTCAGCAAGTATCTTTTGTTGTTCCAAAGACAAAGAATGAGAATTTGCATCTGGATTACGGGTGGATATTTCTTCCAAAAAAGTGGGGTGTAATCCAAATGCAAACCAAAAGTCTATGCCTAAAGTTACAAGCCTCTTAAGCGAAGGTGAGATGAAGAACTTTATTGTTTTTGAAGTATTATTAAAAGTAACAGGTATGTACACATATCCGATCACGCTGTGCGATGATCCATCAGCTGTACAAAGATCTGATTTTAATGATAGGAATGGAATTTCAAGCTCTTTCAGAAGTTCTATGGCCCCTTCTCCTAAAACTGAAATAGTGGCTCCGCTATCTAATAAGCCGGTTACAGACTTGTTTTTAAGCTGGATATTGGCTAACGGACGACCACTAACATCTGATAAGAGTTTAGTTTGTTTGACTTGTCTGGTATTATGTTTACGTGCTTTAAAGTACGTTACTGTTCTGTCTGGGTGGTGCAATTTCTGTTTGAGGTCGGTTTGTGTAGAAAACGTACACTGTTTTGGGGATGTGATTGACCTGCACTCGGATGTCGCACTCCCCTCTCTTTGCGAGCATCCGACTTGCGGTTTAAATTGTTACACCGGAAGCAATTTGGTTTGGTGACGTTTTTGGCTCCACACGAGTAACAAAATAAATTTCGTTGGTCTTTCGGACAATCAATAAAACTATGCCCTATGTCTTCACAATTCCAACATATCATGAAGTTGTTTTCTTCGACTTCAAACGTATTTTGATCAGTTTGATTGACCGAATAAAAAATTGATTGCTCAGGAGAAAATGTCAGATCTTCAGCATTTGAGACATAAGAAAATTCATTCACATGCCTTCTTCTCGTGAATACTTGGTCATCGAGAGTTTCACCTATATCATTCAAGCCCTTTTCAATCAGCATACACTTCTCCTTCAGATCGCTCACAGACACAATGTGCTCGAGTATAAGTCTTTTGCGTAAAGCAGGATGCATGTTTGACTTCAGTATACTGACTTTTTCCGCTTCTGAATAAGGAACTCGAAGAATCGAATCAAGCGTTTCTATCGCAAGCTTAAACTCTGCAAAGGACTCTCTAGGCTTCTGTTTCCTATTCTCAATCTGACGTCGGATTTCCTGATCTGTGGTGTAAGTCTGAAACTCACTGATAATGGCTCTACGAAAATGTTGCCAATTCGGTGTTCTATTTTTCTGAATATATATCCAGAACCAGTTGTTGGCATTTCCTGATAGCAGTAAATGCATAGACAAACAAAGTTGATCTAACGGAATCCCCTCACCCCTGGCTAAAATTTCAACTCTCATTATAAATTGTTCAATAGTAAGGCCACTATGAGAACCCTCATAACGAAGTTTCCAGTTGCTTACGTTGCGTAATCTACCCGGAGTATCACTAGAAAATTCATTATTATATTGAAAAGGCTCTGTTCTTCCTATTTGCTGATCCTGATCGAAAGAATTCTCAAGATGAAAATTTACATGGTGCGTTTGGTTCCTATATGTATTTGGTCTTTGCTGCGCCTGAATAGGTGGTATTGCTTTTGGCAAAGCATAGCTCATGTCATTCATGGAAAAACTCTGATTGTGAGACATTTGATCAGCGCCAATGTTACCATTCTGTTGACGATTCGCGTTAAACTGATTAAATTTGGAATGCCGAGCACCCGAAGAACGTTTTGGAATGGCTCCACAATATTGGTCTCCGATGACATGTCCAGCACTACTTGACGTTTGATGCAATGAGACACCAGAAGGGTTGTTGCTTTTCGCAACCTGTACAGGAGTACCTACTGTATTTTTGGACACTACTGACTTTACCTGTTGTTGATGGACTGGTTGTTGATCTTCAATGCCCTGTACCTCAACAAAATGCAAAGGTGAACTTGGACCAGCTCCATTATCAACACTCAGCATATTGTCAACTAAATGTTCCAACTTAGCTTTCAGATTTTCAATAGAAAGTTTGAAATTCGGTTCTCTGTTTGCTAATATCTCAAGCCTATTTCTTAAATGAATTGCTTTAGAAACAGCTTGTTTCTCGCGTTCTTGATTCGCAGACTTTATGCATTCAGTAACTAACGACTCCAGACGATCGAACTTCTCTTGGCACGCCTCCATCTCCAAATTTGGACTATTTACAGCAACGGGTTTAAAAGGTCGAATACCTTTTTGTTCCTCGTCAACAATTTTCTTTAGCTCCGTAGCCAACTGCCTAACCGTACCTACCAGTGGAAGACCTCTCAACTGACATTCAAATCTGATCTCATCTGGATCCAAACACACAAAATCTAAGCACTCCATTTCAAAAAAAATAATAATCGATATTAAGGTTTGTGAAAAATTGCAAAAAAAAATGTTTCACAGCATAAAATTACAATAAAAAAAATTGTTGTTCTCAATTAATGAAATCAAAAAAAAAAAAAATATGGTCTGTTGTTTGTTCAAAATTTCTCATATACATTACTTCGGTCATCTCCATCATACTTCATCATCGTATCAACTCCATCAGTTTACTAAAACCCATACTAACACAATAAAATCAAAAATTAACATGCAATCAACATTTTCTTTGAATAGATTATTGGAAATATGTGAAAAGAAATACGAAATGGATAAATCCTATTCATAAAAATCTAATTTCCACATAAAACGAGTGATAGGAATGTTAAGAAACGTAAACTTCTTGAAATTGTCTAACCATCATCTAATGCATTCGTAAGGATAGCAAAAAAAAGTATACTATTTTCTTTGCCTTCTAACTCACTATGCAGTGCTTAACAAAACACATTCCAATAAAAATTATCAAATATAAATTGTCGCGTGCATATGACCACATAAGATCATGACGTATGTGAACGATTCGCTAGATTGCATAACAGAATGAAAATAAAATTGTATAGCTCCACATATTAAAATTTTTGGTTTGGGCTGAAATAGCCCCTTTGTTGATATTGGGCGCCATAATAACTGTAGCATATGTAGGCAGAGCATGTTACTGCCACTGCGGCCATACGACAACTGCTATTTATTTGAAGGAAGCAAAACGAAAGATGATATTACACTTCTATGTCAAAAGTGTTATACGATGCACATTCCATTCAAATCCACCTCTAATGCTCCCTTTCTAACATTCTCTTCCGGCTGCTCAGGGTTGGGTCGTGGGGAGAGGTGATGATCGAGAATGAATATGATTGAAATGGTTTTAAGAGAAAATTGAACTGTTGCACATACTTCATATCAGACACTAGATCTTCATTGATCGGAATGGGGGGTTTGTCACAAGGAACAGCTACCTGATAGCAAGTGCATTAGGGCACTCATTATCGAAGCTGTGAGGGGGCGCGTGTCGTACAGGTTTTTGGCATGCTTGGTGTTATCGCATGCTGAAACTACTTACTCGTACTCGTAGGTACATGCTGAAGGAGTAGATGGGGACGATGTTAATGACGAAGATGACCGATGAGAGGGGGGAAATTAGCAAGACATGTCCATTTCCCTGTTAAAAATCAATTTGACTATGAGAGCAAGTGCTGCCATAGTTGACGAAACGTAATAGTCGCGGACGATGTTATGTATATGTGTGGTTATATACCACAAATCAAAACTCGGGATATTTGATATGTATAATTGAAATAAAATTAAAATTTATTGATTAATTCATATGTTATGATCGATATGGATCATATCTTATATACCTTCTATATTGCTTTTCAGGGATTTTAACACAATTAGGGAATGTATGAAGTGATAATAAGAATGAATGAAATTATTTAATGTTAATGTTTTGAAATATAAATAGTATGCATGTATGTATGATTGATATTAAAGATTATTTAAAATATATAGCAAATGCAAGAATGCTTTGAGTGTTTATATATGAAATGTGATAGTGGTGATTATATTAAATGTATCTGATAAGATTATTTGTTACCTGTGATTTCTGCTCGTAGATTTTCTTGACATGTCAGGAACATCCGGCTTGTTGTAAATGATGACGCTGTTATTATTTAATTAAAGATATCTAACCACTATTTCACTTTTTGTAACACTTAGTTGCATGACAGATATTCAAAATTTAAGTTAAGTTATGTAGGTATAAACAAAATTAGGCAATTAAGTATTTAAAAAAAAGTAGTTTAAGTAGCAAATATATTTATATGTAGGTATGGTATGTGTTAAAAGGTAGGTAAGCAATTATTTCAATTTTAATAGGTATTTTACGAATTTTTAAGTAGGTATTTTTAAGTTTTAATAAATATTTAGCAAATATATATTTAGGTGATATCACTCTTATGTTATAATGTATATGTGTCTTTATATGTAAATCACGAATTGTACACGTGCACTATATATGGGGAACACAGCGTGATTTTCAGGATTCGGACGAGTCTTATGCAGCTGACGGCGGAGATCTCACTAACTGGGCTGGCTTGGTTTTCGGCGGCTATGCGTGGATTTATTCCTGCGCATGTGCGCTCAGCGATCTTGGTGTCGTTTTTGGAAAGCTGTCGAGTTTCCCCACGTGTTGAAGAATTTGGCCGGAGTTTGGATGAGATTTGCGTGATTTTTTTTTTTTTATAACGATGCAATGTGCACCACAGCCTGATATTAATGGTGGGATCAGCTTGGGCAACAAAAAAAAGTTGAATTTTATAAAATCACCTCGTGGATGAGAATTACGACAAACTCTTCAGCCTCAACACGCTCTGGAGATGAATTTCGTGACATAAAATGCCAACGAGAACCTGTTGAAATGCATGATTATGCAAATTGGTGTCAGTTTTATACGACAAAATGTTCTCTTTATATATATATGTTATATATATCACATTCTTACCCTTACTGACTGCGTTATGTTCCTAATAGAAATTTGCACCATATGTACTATTAATAATTTTCTTATAGAACTTGTATTTATAATAGGTATACTTTATAATTATTTTAATTTAGACTTAATTTTATTATAGCACTATACTATTATTTTTAAAAACGTAATGAAACTCTAATATATATATTAGGACGAGAACATTATCGTTCGGTGGTTTAAGTCTAAAAGAAAGATAGATGCCGGAAATCTTTTCTGAAGGAGTCTTTTCGAAATTGTCGATCTTCGAAAGCAAGATCAGTCATAGTGACATCTGTACGTGAGCATCGCTTATCTGCTGTCAATATGACTTAAGCTCAGGACACAATGATGACCAGAGACTAGGAATGGATTGATGTTACATGCGTAAGGACTAAGTTGGTGATGGAGAGGCGTAAACGGGTAGTAGGGACTAACTCTGGAACTATTTGGCCGATTTTAAAAATTCTTTCAACAGTGTCCCGGCTATGGCGGTCATGGCTAGTTTGAGTATATATCTAAATTAACACAAGCCATCGAATAAGCTGGGAGCTCGATTTGGCTAAATTTGTATGCTATGCATCCCTTCCAAATCGGATGTGTGAAGTTTTGGAGCAGAAAGGTAGCTCAACACACTGTTAAATTTTTATATTTTAAATGTAAATTACTCTTATTACCCTCAATTTAATGTAGTTTTTGTGTTAAAAAGAATCAGGTTTTCCTACATTTTTTTTTTCGTTAAAGTGGCGCAAAATTAGGCCCCACATTTTGCCGGTTTTTTGTTAATAATTTTTTGTTAATATTCCTTCTGGACCAATTACAACAATTAAATTAGCTTTTTTTTTGTTTAATTTAAGTCTCCAGCGTGCTTGGTTTTATATCTATTTTCAGGGAATGGAAGCTATAAGAGGAGAGCTATATAGGGGTGGATCTGGTTTCAGACTTGATTGAAATGACTGGCTGATAAGTTAAGATCACCGGCCCGCTGGCGCTAATAAGAAAGGTATTTGAAAGATTCCGACATGTTTTCAAGTTACAGACACAATTTTCATTTCAAAATTTCCTGAATAGGTAAGGCACTCCGATGTATTAGATGCAGGTACGATATGTTTCTCATTTTTGATTCGCAATAATATCATCTTAGCGAAGTGTTTCCCATAGGTGAATCCGGAGCAGTACACTTCCTTCCCAAATATCTGGATCGTAAATCATATGATTAAAGTTCTTTATTAATTTAAATATAAGTATACAAAGTCACAATAGGTTTCACAATAGAAAGCCTATCCTCCGCCTTACCGTTAAATGTAATCATCCGTATATTTTAACATTTATTTGCAAACAAACACCTTGTAACATAGTAATTTATGGCCATAGAAACTGAAATGACCAGGACCACCCCAAACAATAAGTCACACACAATACAAAACCTCCTTTCATATGTCGACAGGACTAAGCAATAAAAAAACATCAAATGAAAAATTACCAACAATCCTGAAACCTATTAACACAATCAAATAATAGCACGACCGCACCTTGTTTTGTGCTAATCAATTTCAATTCAGCAGCTAATTTGACCCATTTCGCCGGTTAGCACACTAATTTAATTTATTGCAAAAATCGACTCCAATATTACGATATTAGGAGGACGGAGGCAGTAATATCAGGGTTCAGCGCACAGCATCCGATCTCAATAAGCATTAATTAATGACACGCGTATATGTAATGTGTGCGAAAGTTTCCCCCCGTAGAATATCCTCCTGCTGGCAAAAAGGGGTTAATTATTTACTCGCAAGACAAAACAACAACAGCAAGGGTAACGTCTCGCAGGCAGTGCTGAATTTTGTACGCAGACCACCGCACTGCAACGCGATTTAATGAAAATTAATTAAAACCGAAAGAATTGCATTGTTACCGCCACTAGGGCCGGCCGAGAGGACTAAAAGGGAGCAATTATGTCTTAAATCAACTTTGTGCGGCTGGATCCGGGTCAACTTGGGAGCAGCACCCATTGTAGTGCGAATGAAAGGCAACACTCGTCACAACCGTTGTGTTTGTGTGTCTGATTTGTGCTCGCCCCAAAAACAAAAACAAAAGCACGAGCCACCCTTACATTGTATTCTTGACCGCTGCAGGCAGAGTGCATAGTGGGTGGCGGCAGATAGGCGACAGAGAAACGCGCTCATATTATTATTTGCATTGTTATGACATGAACCGCGAAGCCATTCAACGGTGTCTCCTAGTGACACAGTTCTCCACTTTCTACACTCGAACCAAGGTTGCCGTTGCACTATAATATATCGGTTAGTGGTGGCATACTATAGTCGCGCAGAAGATGTGGTGGTCGAAAAAATGTATGGCGCCCATTAGGCGATAATCCTATCTCCTTAGTGCTTCTTAATTGGATTAGTCACGCTTTTGTGTTAAACGATTCCAAAGTGTTTCGGCCACTTGTTGCGGCTTGGGTTGCTGTCGAGGCAACTTCAGTTTATGAGGGTACACGCGTTCCGAACAATAGCTTGACAACAAGAACAAGATACAAACGAAATATGGCCGTGTTGGCAAATCGACTCTGCCAGTGTGTCAGGTGCTTATGCGGAGCTGGCTTCCTGACATTCGCTCGAGTGGAATGGAAAGGAGGCACATAGATCATATACGTTTTTGTTATGTCTAAACTACCCTTAGGGTGTTTTCGTACGAGCGCCATGTGGGTTCGTATTTTTCGGTGAGAAACGATTTAAGGTTCTTTTGGTGGGATTAGTGTAGGCTGGTGTCGGGTGTGCGTTTTTTTTTTGTATTTCTTCAGGGAAAAGATGAAAGTCAGGAAAAACGTGCTGCCAAAAAAGGTATCAAGTCGTTTTATGTGATTTACGTGAAAAGGACTCGATTTATTTTTGAGACACATATTAGTTTCATCAAAGGGAGTAAAATATATGAAATGGGACTCGAAGGCCTTTAAATCTGAACCACTTCAAGGTAGGCGTGTAATATAAGCGGCGTAAAAAGGATGCTTCAGTAGAGTCTAGTTACATATCGAACAAAAATCAATTTATTGGAACAGGTGGTACTCATTTGAGCTCTTCGTCTTCAAACGTCGTTCTATGACGTATGTGACGTATTATATGCTTGGGCAGGAATTATTTGCTAATAACTCAATTTTGTTAAGGCATTTGGGAAAAGAACATTATAAGCTCTACTATACTCACCATAAGCTAATCAAAGAAAAACAATTTGGGTACGACGATTCTCAGAGCCAAATGTAAGACTTGCATGAAAATGAAACATTTGCTAACTAATATTTTTTCTAGTAGTTTTATACTTTTATATTCTATAATACTATCAAATCCAAACTACTCCAAGAAGTTGGAAATATCGAGGCTTGCTCATCGGCAGCATTACATGTAAGGACAAGTCGTACAAGAAATTTGAAGGAAGGACATTTTTGTACGTCTTTTTCGATTGGAAAGAATTTTTCTCATCATGAAGACTGGTATATTGATTCAGGGTCATCTGAAAATTTTACCACGAAGAAAGATTTGCTCACAAACATCACGGAAATCAAGGAGTTGATAACTATAGCAGACAAATTCAAAAAAAAAAAAAAAAAAAAAATTTGATCTTTGGCATAAGCTTGTAGCTCACTGCAACGATGAAATTCTACAGAAGATGAAGAACGGATCTGTCAAAGGCGTTGACTTTTGGGAGAAAATAAGGGAAAAGTCATGTTAGTCTTGTTTACAGGGTAAACATTCAAGATCTTCGTTCAAGAGTTCCAACTCCACTACGAAAGGTATTTTAGAACTTGTCCATTCAGATCTATGTGGGCCCATGGAGATGAAGTCTTTAGGCGAATCCAGATAATTCATGACATGTAGCCAGGCTGAATATATGACCATATCATCAGCAGTTCAAGAATGCATGTGGTTGGATGGTTTGAAGAAGAGATTCTACTAGAAACACCGAAGATCATCTTGTACTCCAACAACCAAAGTGCTCTATCATCAGCCAATAACTCATCGTTCCACACTAGGACCAAGCATATAGATGTAAAACATCATTTTATTCGTGATGTTTACAATGCTGGAACTATTGATATGGAACATATTGGAATAAACGGCATAACAGCCGATATTTTAACTAAGGCACTTCCTAAGCCGAAGATTGAAATTCATTCTGCTGCCTAATCCCATTGCTGACAATGTTTCAGGGGAGTGAAGAAATGAAGCACTTGCTGACTTTAACTTTCTCGTATATGTACGTAGTAAGAGAAAGATATTGTTTTCGTACAAAATTTCGAACTCGAGATTTTGATCAATTCTGATATTACGATGATAGGGGAACTCAAAAAAGTGGGCCTCGCAATTCTGTCCGTCCGTATGTCTGTCTGTCCCACCCCTGGGGAATCTAAACGTTTGGACGGATTTGCTTCAAACTTCGTATTTAGAGTTTGTGGGCTTCCCGCTAGGGACGTTTTTTTTATGATAGCCCTAATATTAAGGTACCTCCCATATAAACATTTTACAAAATTTGACGAAATATGTCTAAATTTAGATTTTTTCGAAAACGGCTCTAACGATTTCAACCAAAATTGATAGTTGAGTTAATGTAAGCATGCTTAACATGACTGCATACCCAGTTTTTCGCTAAAAGGTCCAGCAACGTCAGTTTTGAAAATTGCCTTTTTCTCGGTAAAAACGATATAAAAAAAACACTTATTTTTAAGATACTATTGTCATTCTTAACGTAATAGCAAACTCAGTTTTTCCCTAAAAAGACTACGTCCTTTGATAACCACCCAAATCCCTAATAATAGTACTTTAAAAAACTGCTCATATCTCAAAAACGCCATTTTCGATTATGAGAAAAATGTTACTTTCAGGTAATGATTAAATCCATTGTAATACCATTTGCTCAGTTTTGAGCTAAACAGTTGAAAAGCAGTGTTTTTTGAACCGATTTTCACCGCAATCGCTAAAAACGGTACTTTAAAAACTATACATATCTCGAAAACGCCATTTTCGATTTGGTTAAAAATGTAACTGCTAGGTAATGTTTATATGCTGAAGAATACGTCGTACTCAGTTTTCAGCTAAACAGTTTAATAACAGTGCTTTTCGAGTCCAAATTGTAACATTTGTCAACATAATTTTACAAAAAACCGCTCTAACGATTTTGATCAAAATACACATTTAAGACAACATAAGCTCTCTAAACATGATCACGTACTTAGTTTTTCTCAGAAAACTCGAATATTGCCGTTTTATGAATATTTCTCAAAAATTACTACCCAAATCCCGACCATTGAAACCACTTTTTTAAAATAATCAAAAATTGGAAATTCAAAATTCATCGCCTACTTACCTCCTTTAAGTGTCAGTTGTTCGGGGTGAATTTTGAAAGTAAGTAATAAAGTGTTGTATGTTTATGTAGTATGTGTTACTTAGATACTTTTTATTTAATTAACAAGGATTCAGTTACTAAACCTGAGGACATCTTAATTGGGTATGATTTTAAATTCGCTGAAATGACTATGAGATTATGCGAGATTCGCAATAAACGAGAAAGTTTCGTGCGACCCAGTCGTGCACATTTGTTCTAGTACTTTTACCCCCAGTTTCACAGTAACCCCCAGTTTCACAGTAAGAGTTTGAACTACACTTTCAGTTAAAACCTTAGTTCAACAATTTGAATTCGATTTCAGAGTTTCGTTTAAACCTTGAACGGAGTTCATTCTGTAGTTCAAGTCAAACGACAGTATTCTGCCGTTTAAACCTCAGATCAGGCGATTGTCAAAAACAAAAACATTTGACGTTGTTTTGTGTGTTGTTTGAAAGAAAATACAAGGAACGATATTGAAAAAGTCGTATAAAAGCTTACTACTGTACAACACTGTCAAATTCTATTCATAAAATTTCGTTAAACTTAGTTCAATTGAATTGAAGTTCAGATTATATTGTGGAACCGGATGAGTTGAACTTCGAATTTAAACTCACGTTCAGGTTCAGTTGAACTAAACTTCCAGTGTGAAACTGAGGGTTATACTTTTATATTCTATACTTTGTTTAATTTATTGAAAATAAATTCATTCTCTTTTTCCATTTCGATCAAATTAGTTGTCTTGCATTAAGGGTTGACTAAAGAATATTATTGGTGATTGCAAATACTTATATATATGTACTATCTGAGATCTTTCGACCCTATTCTGCAGAATAGAGCACTTAGGCGACATTTGCATCGATGGTCATTTTAATGCAGTTGTAAAACAGGAATCAAGTACTAAGCCCAAGACTTAATTTAGCCTCTGTTTTACATATCCATTTATACAGTGGGTGTAAGCCCTTTTTACCAAACACGTACGGCGAAATAATTCCTTCATAGGACTTCGTATGGCTGCCGATTCAAAGACGGTTGGCTAACAAATCTGTTTAAAAGCACCCACTTTTCGGTATCGGGCATTAGTGCTGCCTCAGTGAATCGTCAGTTGTTTGAATGCTTCAGCAATATTATTTGTCGTTTGTGCCGATTAAGGTGTGAACATAAATCCCAGTAACATATGGCCCGCTCTCACATGAGGCACGTTTTCATCATCACCATTTCACGTGGGGTTAGAATTGACCTATTCGTTTACGTCAGTGTTTCCACTCCATTTGCCTTATACAGGCCCCAAATTGAATTATTTCCCATTGCCCCAGCGTCAAGCAGAATATTAAGAAAATTAGCATAATTTTCGACAGAAAGGTTGACATACTATACCGGCGGCGATTGAGTACTGACATTATGAGGACTGCTACGATAAATAGTAAGACGAATGGAGGAGGGGTGCACGTGCATTGTTTGTAAGTTACATTTCGGACATTGGGTGGAATTCTGCCAAATAGTTTAATCAGCGTAAGTAGATTGTTTTAGGACTGATTATATACGGATATGTGGGCACCGCCCTTAGTTAATTATGCGCCCAAGCCACACGTGTGTATTTGTGAATTTGCCAATCATTGATGGATTGTTGGTCCCTTTCCTGGTTTCACACTTATAACACTGAACCAAAAACATACGTAGATCCAACGAATTAATTCGTTGTCTCAACGAATTTTTCATTAAAATTCAGCCGATGAAAACGTTCGTTGGCTCAACGAATAGGAATTCATATATTAACGAAGCTGTTAATAAAGCAACGTATTTTTCATAAAACTAACGAAATCTGTTCATAAATTAACATTTTATTTCATCAATAACATTCTTCGTTGATTAACGATTTATTCGTTGAGTCAACGAATTTCTTTCATTGATTAACGAAATTTTGTTCAATGATCAACGCAAAACTTATACCGAGTCAACAATATTTTTCATAAATTTACGTACCGTTTTCATTGAATCAACGAATATCGTTCATAGGTCTATGTCCCACTTTCATTGGATTAACGAATTTTTTTCATAAAATTACGTTTTATTTTCGTTAAAACAACGTTTATTGATTGTTGGTTAACGAAAAGTGTTCGTTGAATCAACAATACTTTTCATAAGTTTACGTACCATTTTCATTGAATCAACGAATATCGTTCATAGGTCTATGTCCCACTTTCATTGGATTAACGAATTTTTTTCATAAAATTACGTTTTATTTTCGTTAAAACAACGTTTATTGATTGTTGGTTAACGAAAAGTGTTCGTTGAATCAACAATACTTTTCATAAGTTTACGTACCGTTTTCATTGAATCAACGAATATCGTTCATAGGTCTATGTCCCACTTTCATTGGATTAACGAATTTTTTTCATTAAATTACGTTTTATTTTCGTTAAAACAACGTTTATTGATTGTTGGTTAACGAAAAGTGTTCGTTGAATCAACAATACTTTTCATAAGTTTACGTACCGTTTTCATTGAATCAACGAATATCGTTCATAGGTCTATGTCCCACTTTCATTGGATTAACGAATTTTTTTCATAAAATTACGTTTTATTTTCGTTAAAACAACGTTTATTGATTGTTGGTTAACGAAAAGTGTTCGTTGAATCAACAATACTTTTCATAAGTTTACGTACCGTTTTCATTGAATCAACGAATATTATTTGTTAATTAGTGTACCCTGTTGCTTACCTGAACGAATTATTTCGTTGAGTAAATATGTTCTTTATTCTTACAGGATCACCTGGGAAATTGGAATTACCTATTCTGTAAAAGAAATTTGTGAAAGAAAACTAATGTCATTCAATAGTCAGTATAACAACAAAATTTATTGTAACAAAATTTATTGTAACAAAATTGAAAAGTAAAGTCAGACTGATTTCAATTGGGTATTAAAAACAGATAATTATGTACTTTAACAAATTTGCACATTTACCTAAGTGCACTACCCAAGATGCTAATTTTAGAGTTTTTTATTGAATATGGTATTTGGTACAAATGCTGTTGTACAAAACCCCAAAAGTTAGAACAAGCAATGGGGTATTCTAAGTTAAACAAATGAAATATTTTGAACAGAATGTCCACTGCTCTAATGCAGGATTTAAATTTAAATTTAACTCCGTCAAAATAAACAATAAAATCATTTATTAATGTAAGTTCATCCCCAATTCCTATTAGGAAGGGCTGAATACTTTCTGACCTTTGCTTCAAATGTAGAATGTGCTCCTCTACCTGCTGCGCTGTTTTACCAATGAACAAAAACGCTTCCTGGGAATCCTTAATGGTGAACTTGATCGTGTTTTTCTTGCCGACTTTGTCCTTCGCCACCGTTTTTTGCGTAGGTACCAAGAAACCGTGCATCGCGTACAATAGAACAGCATCCCTAGCAGCTGAAAATACAAATAAAATCACAAAAGTATATATTAGATTTTTGCGTTTAGAGCTATTATAGAGAGTGTATAAAGTTTATAAATAAGAGGGTAAAAGTTTAAAGAAAATGTCATGTATCTATGTTAATATATAATATATTAAACCTACTTTCTGTTATTTTGTTGTTCCTTAAATCATTAAGGAGCCCATTTAATCTTGGCTCTTTTATGTTTCGGTCTTCGGATAGAAAATGTAGTATTTTTTTAAATACTTCATCCCAGTTGTCTAGGAGGGATTTAGCGCCGCTGTGCATTACCCTGAAGTCCATGTCGATCTATATTTGAAAGAAAAAATGTTTTCGAGACTTAATTAAGCAAGTGGATGACATATAGGTATACATTTTTTATTTATACTTTTGCGCAATAATTAGATGTTAAGTGAATAAAAATGAATACGCTTGAAATACATTGCACGGCGCTGCGCTAGGAGTATTTTTAGGCGTGCGTAAGTTTAGTGTATTTATTTTAATATAAAATATTAGAATTATAAATTACCAATCGAAAACCAAGTGGCTGCTTATAGTTAGGCCATTTGTCCAAGGCCTCAGCAGTTGAAACGGATTCCCTAATTTGGTTTATTCTAAATTTTGCGCAACCCTGCCAATAATGGTCAAACTCGTCTGCTGAGAGATTGTCGTATTTTATTGTTCGTACAATAGCTTCAGCATTGCTTTCTGAGACTTAATAATTACGACAATTTTAGTAAAATGTGTCTATAAAATAATAATAAGGTTTTTTTTACCAAGTATTTTTTTATCGGAACGGCTACAACTTGGAGATTCAGTGGGAACGGGGCTGGAGCACGCTGACCCAAACGCTCTTTTCATGTTGCAATATTTGTTATAAAGTCGACCCCTTGTGGACGTTCTGTAATATTCCTGGAAAAATATCGAAATCAGACACACTTGTTTTGAGTTTCCGTTCCAGCACATACGATTTTTTTTAAATTCTAGTAAACTTTATTCTGATTTTCAAACATTCTAAACATTAAATAATAGAGTAAAAGCTAGCAACGATTTTTCTCAAGTCATTTTAGCAAGGCTGTAACTTTGTGAGCTTAGTTCGTGGTGACTACTGAACACGAAAATACATTTCTGGCAGCGCTGCGTTGGTTTATATTGGAATGCCATAACCTCAAAGTGAAAGAAATTTACCTTATTTTAGCAAACTTAAGATTTTGGTATATGATGAAAGCGGATTTTTGGTTTAGCTTTGAGGAATTAGTAGAATGACAATATCTCTAACATAATATCAAAAATTAAACTTTGCTATTATGACTTAAATTTTGCCTTTTTTGCACTTTAAAACCGGCAAACTGATATGGCAATTGCATTTTCTGGCTACATCGGTCGTAAATTAACACATACCAAAATCTTAAGTTTGCTAAAATGAGGTACCTACATTTTTTGCCCTTTTGAGGTTATGACATTAAAAATTCGTGTTCAGTAGTCACCCCCAACTAAGCTAACAAAGTTACAGCCTTGCTAAAATGACTTGAGAAAAATCGTTGCTAGCTCTTAGTCTATAATGAGTACATTATGTGTTTAAAAATACAAACCAATTAGTATTTTCAGTTATAAGAATACGGGTATGAGTATTCGAATCGAATGAAAGTCAGACAGGAAAAATTTCAGAATTATTAATTATCTCTTTTATTAATTTACCAATTTCTCTGTGGGAAACCGTTCGAGGATTTCTCTTTCGATTTTGTAGCTTTCTTTTAAGCTCAATGTTGTTTTGTTCTCCTCAAAATAGGTTGCCACAGTGCCTATGAGCATGATCCTCTGTTCATCACCAAATTGTTTCTTAGAATTATAATGTTCTATCAAAAACCTCCCTTTCAGTGTGTTATTAAGAATAGTTGACAAATTAACAGTTTGTTCAGATTTGTCACAAGGTGACCCAATACAAGAAGACGGATATGGGGATGAACGGGATGAACTTGCTTTTCGTAACACTATCGGTGAGAAATGCTCATTGCTATATATGCGGTTATGTTCCTCCTTCCACTTTTCTAGCTCGAATTCAAATAAAATTTTTAGCCCATCGGGAACTTCGGATAAGTAAAGGGGAATGTGGCAATTTTTCATTTTTCTTAAGACATCAATGGATATCCTTTTTCCTATGAGAAAGAGAAATTATAATCATTTTTTGATTTCAAAACCACGGAGACGTAAATAGCGAAAAATTAAAATTGCATTATCAAATTTTATAGACACTAGTGTTTACTATGATCATACAGTAAAAATTTATATAAAGAACAGTAGTTCATAAGTAGTGATCTACAACGCGGTCAATATTTATAGTACAAAAACATATACAGCCCAATTCTAAATGGTAATTCCCGGGGATTTTTTTTCCTTTTCCCATTTCTCCTATTCTAAATAAAAACTTCCGAGGAATTTCTTTGCTTTCCCTTTTCTCGTACTATTTATAAACTATTCTATTCGAAAATGGGAAAAATACTCCGGGAAAATAAGTAGGCATTTCAAATGTCAACAAAAGGGAGATTATTCTGCAATTTGCCGTGAGTTTGTTCCCCACGCATTTGCTAGGGAGTTTAATGACAAAATGTTAGCCTTTCTTTTTTTGCAAATTAAATATTGAGGTAAATTGAAATGATTTTTTTTAGGTTCAAAACAACAAGCAAAAAGCAAATTGTCTCCCGGGAATTTGAAATTGGGGAATTTAACTCCCGGGAAAGAATCTTCCGGCTAGTTCTTTTCGCCGGGAATATTTAGAATTGGGCTGATAATGTATTTTAATAACTTGATTTCATAATTCAAGTTGTTGTTGCTTTAAAATGTATTTATTCATATTCTTTTTGGAAATTGTGCTATTTATATGTTCATGGCTGCATCCGGCAAACCAAGATAGTATATTTTTGAAAACGGAAATGCAGTAAATTTGGCAATATAAACATTGCGAATAACGTTGAAAAAGGTTTTGACTTTGGGCGACTTTTATGTCCACTATTTTGTTCATATTTAAAATGCGTTTGCACGTTTTTTATTATACTGTAATTTGTTAAAAATATGGTGTCCCAGTTAAGAAGATCAATGCTGTGACTGAAGAGTCCTAAATATCTAAACAAATTTGAACAAGCAATGGGGTATTCTAAGTTAAACAAATGAAATATTTTGAGCAGAATGTCTACTGCTCTAATGAAGGTTTTAAATTTAAATTTAACTCCGTCAAAATAAACAATAAAATCATTAATTAATGTAAGTTCATCCCCAATTCCTATTAGGAAGAGCTGAATACTTTCTGACTTTTGCTTCAAATGGAGAATATGATCCCCTACCTGCTGCGATGTTTTACCAATGAACAAAAATGCTTCCTGGGAATCCCTAATGCTGAACTTAATCGTGTTTTTTTGACGACTTTGTCCTTCGCAAAACCATTTCTTTGCGCAGGTACCAAGAAACAGTGCATCGCGTGCAAAAGAACATTACTATAGAACTTCAGTGGCCTACACTTACCGGATTGGCCTTCTTAACTGGAGTACAATGTATTTAATAATGTTAGAAGAAATTAAATTCATGCTGTAGCAATGACTTTAACAATTTCTTACCTATAAGGATATCTGCCAGCTCACTTAAGTTCCAACTTTTCAGAAGGTCCCGTAGTTTGTCGTTTTTTGATTCCATTTGAAAATTATCATCACTATCCAGCATAATGACGCCTGCTTCGTCGCTTGGTACATCAATCAAAATGAGGTCTTGTGGATTAAAGGTTTGAGCTGAGTTCAAGTTGAATCCAGTGTCAGTGAGTTCACTCTCAGTTTCGGGTAGCTCGTCACAAAACTCATCATCAGAGATATAAGGTGGTAATGGTGCAACTCCTATGTTAAGTGGGTTCTCCTCGTTCGAATTTATATTGTCGTTTTCGGAAGAAGTACTAAAGTTCATCCCCTGAGAATTCATATCGCTATTCCTGATATCCATATTTGTGAGTTAATACTGTTGAGATACTGAAAACAAAATAAACCCAACTTTTATATATTTGCAGCGAAATGTTCTTTGATTCTAATCATTGTTCGTCCTCTTGGTGTTTTAATGCAAGTTAAAGGAGGCCCGACAAGGTCGTTTACATCTAATACCGAAAACTCTCCTAAGACATCAGGTTCTATATCGTAAGCCAAAAAATGTGGATGATATTGAATTGAGTTAATTTGTTGACAAAATAGCAAAATTGAAAAATTATCAATAGTAAAAATGTTTAAAATTGTAAATATCTTAATATCATTTTTGTATGTTGCTACATAGTATCCATCTTTGAATATATACCCATTGTATTTAATTTTGTGAAATGATTTAATTAGCATATGCTCTATGTGTAACAGTTCGGATATAATGTTATTAAAAGGGCTGATTTTTCGATCCGATTCAATAAATGAATAAGAATGCTCTTCAGAGTTGAGATCCATTAAAGAATATGCAAATTTTAATTGATACTTTATTGCTAAAGTTAGGCAAATGTTTTTTCGTGATGTTGTAGCTCTGGAATATACTTTGAATTGCCTATGTTTCGCCTCGTATTTAAAGCACCAAAATGTTTTCAATGGTCCGGATTTTCTGAAAATTGTTGGATAGTGAATAAGATTATGATGCTTTGGTTTAAGTGTGTCATTAAAAAGGCGGGTGTAGTCCGAGTTGTGTTTAGTTATCTTGGTACTTAAAAGATTAATAAAATCAGAATTGATCTCGCAGCAGAGGATCATATCTATTAATTCCAAAAAATTCAAAAGGAAAGCCCAAACATCGTCGTCTTTATGCACCATGTCGCCAACCATAACTGGGAAGCAGTAAACAAATGTTTTCATTTCCCGAGCTGACATTTTAAAATGTTTCATTGATAAATGAGCTGCTGTTATTTCCCCTGAAATGTTGTCCATTTCAATTGATCCGTAATCAAAATTCCTTTTTCTCGAATTCAAAGTTTCTATAGTGAAATACTTCGCCGTTTCAATACAATATTTTAATATATGGCTCATATTATAGTGGCAAACTCCTTCAAATAAGTCGTGCATAACATCGACGCTATAGTTTTCTACTACATGAAATGATGGTATTCGATTTAATAATGAGACTTCTCGGATTCCACTTTCTGAAGATTGCTGGGTTTCAATATCGTTATCATAGTTTATTCGATTCCGCATTAAAATTTCGTTTTCAGTACTTGCTGTATGGGTTTCAGTTTTCAGCATTTTACATAATCTGCAAAAGCTGTTACTAACAAATGATCTGTTAAAATTAAGAAATGTGTTGAGGCCTAAGTTATCTCCTAGCACCAATCCCAAGATGAAATGAATATGCTGCACACCGTTTTCTGTTAAAATATCAATTCCATCTACTTCTAAATGAATTAACTCATCAATTAAGGCTTTCCAGCATTTTTCATTTCCAAACGATTTAATATCCTTCGATTTAATAACTGCTCCCAAATATATATTTTCTAGCTTTGATTCTTTTTTTCTCAAGCATGGAAATGAGTAATATACATTACTTATTGAATGTTGGCCGCTATGAGAACCCAATGGGTTATTAATTTCAAAATCGTCGTTAAATAAAAAATATGGGATTAGATTTTTGCCAGGATACATATTCACTTTTTGTTTCCATAGTTCTCCTTGAACAAAATTTGTGGTGCGGCTACATTTCGTTAGCTCATTTATGTTTTCGAGTACATCAATTAGTAAACCCTTTTTTTCAAATGTTTTTCTAAACTGAAAACGCATTGGCATTATTACGCCTGTCACCTTTTCTTCATCGTAAGCTAATATACCACTGCGATGAACGGCCCCTATTGATTGATCAATGGTGAATTCCTGTGCATTTTGCATATACTGCTCTTCCTTTAGCCATTGAAACAAACGATATTCTGTTTGAGACAATTTAAATGGACTTCTGCACTCAGTCACCAAATCCACAAACTCATTATGTATTTCTGGACAAGCAATTTGTAATTTTTTTGTGGAAAATACTTTAAACATGTCTAAGAGTGGATCTGTGATGTACTGCTTTATGTGTTCTTGAATTACATATACATCTTTTCTAGTGAAATTATTATTGGCATGCAACACCAACGAAAATTTAGCAGCGAACTGTAAAAAACTCTTAACAGTACATACATTGAATGACTGTGTGGCAGTACATGGTTCGTCTGTTGCTTCAAAAATAATTTCGGATGCATCAATGTTTAAAGCATTACTTTTGCCAGAATCTTCGGAAAATGTATAGTCTGATTTTATTGCAGTATGCTCTGATACTTTGATACTTTTATTTTTAAAACATAACATAGATTTATTTTCGGCAGTTCTGGGTTCATGCTTTCGCTTTGCATGTCTTTTAAAGCTTGCAATATCGTGAAACACCTGATAACAAGAACTTTCTATACATCTAAATGTACTATTAGTTTTGAGTTCGTGTTTTCTTTTGAAATGTGTGATTAAATAGTCCGTTGTGGAAAAAACTTGTTTACATAAGAAACAAATCATTTTGTTCTAAAAGAAATAATAAATATTCTTGGTGTAATTTGCAGTAAAAGTTGTGTGTAACAACAGTAAACTCTCGGTTAATCGGGCTGATTAGGGCCCAGCTTATTTCAGGAAATTGAAAATACCGGTTAATTGCTTTAACACAAAGAGTGCTGTAGCTGCAGCTCGCACGAACGAACTGCTAAATATTCAATACATACAAATATCTAATGATAGAGTAAACACCGAGTACATAATCTATTACAGAATAATTGAATGTCTGCTGAAAAGGTAAACTGTCTTAGATCTATTTTCATAGATTTTCAGGAAAAATTGGAGAATCGAATGCACTAAACTGTTAAAAATTCATTTAAGTCGACTTAATGTAGTTACCTTTTCAGCAGAGTAAATTTTTTCTCAGACGACGATTTTCTTTCCTTTAATTATTGGATTAATTTCGTCACTTTTCCTTGAGTTTTTCTAGTTTTTCTAATTATTTTTCACACAAGTCATACGCACAAAATGTAAAAAGTAAGCGCGCATATTGCTTATGTGATTTTGAGCCTTGTGCGAATAAAAGAATTTTTGCCAGAAAAAGTTGTACAAAATACACAACTAATACTGGCTTCGCTTGAGGATAGTGGTGCTATGCGATTATCCGGTTTCGACTGTATAATATCATCTTATTAGGAATAATTACTAAATACTGATACGCATTTTTATCGACTATGCAAATAGTATACGAAGATTACCTACAACTACGCGTATATTGAATTGGAGAATCGAATGCACTAAACTGTTAAAAATTCATTTAAGTCGACTTAATGTAGTTACCTTTTCAGCAGAGTAAATTTTTTCTCAGACGACGATTTTCTTTCCTTTAATTATTGGATTAATTTCGTCACTTTTCCTTGAGTTTTTCTAGTTTTTCTAATTATTTTTCACACAAGTCATACGCACAAAATGTAAAAAGTAAGCGCGCATATTGCTTATGTGATTTTGAGCCTTGTGCGAATAAAAGAATTTTTGCCAGAAAAAGTTGTACAAAATACACAACTAATACTGGCTTCGCTTGAGGATAGTGGTGCTATGCGATTATCCGGTTTCGACTGTATAATATCATCTTATTAGGAATAATTACTAAATACTGATACGCATTTTTATCGACTATGCAAATAGTATACGAAGATTACCTACAACTACGCGTATATTGAATTGGAGAATCGAATGCGCAAAACAGTTAAAAATTCATTTAAGTCGACTTAATGTAGTTACCTTTTCAGCAGAGTAAATTTTTGAGCTCAATGAGAGTTTACTGTAGGTACTCTAAAATTAAGAATGTAATATAAATGTTATGACTTACATTTTTACTTCCAGGCTTTCTTATTTTCGGCAGCGACTTTCCTCCTTTGATTTTCCTTTAGATTTTGCAAGTCACCAATTTTGTTTAGTTTTTCTATTTATTTTGCACTCACGAGACACGTCTGGTCTAACTCGGATTTCATTGAATAATGTAAAAAGTAAGCGTTCTTTTATTGTTTCGACGAAAGATTTAATTTAATATTCGTAACTTTATGAAACAAAACGTTCAGCCAACGTAAAATTTAATAAAGGTACGAATAGTTTACATAATCAAATTAAATCTTTCGTCGAAACAATAAAAGAACGCTTACTTTTTACAATATTGAATGAAATCTTTTGTTAATTTATCCATGGACGCGAAGCAGAGGATTTTCTTTTTTTTAATTATTGGATTAATACCGTCACTTTTCTTTGATTTTTTTGTTTTTTTCTAGTTTTTTTATTTATTTTTCACACTAAAAACACGCGCGAGACTCGTATGGTCATTATGGTCGGACACTCGGACAACGTCTGCACAAAATGTAAAAAGTAAGCGTCTTTTTATTGTTTCGACGAAAGATTTAATTTGATTATGTAAACTATTCGTACCTTTATTAAATTTTACGTTGGCTGAACGTTTTGTTTCATAAAGTTACGAATAGTTTACATAATTAAACTAAATCTTTCGTCGAAATGATAAAAGGACTCTTACTTTTTACATTATTGAATGAATTCTTTTGTTAATTTAGCATATGGGCGCGAAGCAGAGAAGGCGAAGATTAAAAAACATGGCTGATCGTGAGTTGCAGCGGCTGGTGATGTTCAATATTCATGGTGGGTTGGAGCTGTGTTCGGTAGATGTTCACATTTTCAGTTGTGCGGGGTTCACATTGTATTAAAAACAGTTTACGATTTTATGTTAATGGGTTACTTAAATTTTTAGACTGTTAGGTAGTATTAAATGAAACTGCCGATATAAATTTGACATGACATCTTAGGTATAGTTATAATAAGTAATTGTAAATATTTAGCAGAAATTCGTGTTATGATATGAGTCTTGAAAAATACAGCAAAGACTATTTATTGTAATTTCCCTGGTACATACTTTACTGTTTTAAGCTTTCTGTTGTATATTTTGATGAAAATAAGTTTACATTTATTGAAAGTGTTTGTTGTTGGTATTATCAAAAAGCGAGTACATTTACAACATTTTCATAAGCTTTTAATGTCGATTTCCATTTTGCAATAAAAATCACTTTTTCCAGTTTCAGACCAGTTTTTCTGCTCTAGAAATCAGCTGTCAAATTCGTTTTCCATTTGATGGAAAAAAGCACTTTATTTAAGATTTTGATCACTTTTGCGAATCTCGATTCACACATACTTTCACCAATACCAAAACAAGAGACATTTGTAAACACAAATTGCAATAAAAAAAATAGCTGACTGTCAACACACCAACCCAAATGCAAAAAAAAGTAATCTCATTTCATGTTCCATTGGGGCAGGAAAAATCTGAGATCTGAGAGCAAAACGGCAAAAGCCCAATGGAAATCGACATTAGTTGACCAGGAGTTAGTGCTCCCGCAATAGTTTTGAATCATATTTTGCCCAAATGTGGAAGCGATTTTGCAAATTTGGAAAAACCTCAATACGTCAGAATATGTCATAAAAGGGTGCATGTCGTGTACTCGGCATATTATTGGCGCTAACATATGTTGGCATGCGTGTCACCCATATGTCCGACTCAGAATGGCATGTAAATTTCGGAGAATAAAAAAAAAATCGTTTGAATTGAAGATTTTTTGGACGTTTTTAAATCCATTGACATCGTAGCCATCCTTTGATGGAATTTGTTACTTTATGGCTTGATAGAAAGAAGACAAACCATATTTTGGGATATATACTCTATTTATTTCGAAATGTCACCAGAAAGCCCTAAAAGCGAAAATAAATCACTAAAATTTTTAATATTTTATGACTTTCTGGTGACATTTCGAAATAAATAGAGTATATATCCCAAAATATGGTTCGTCTTCTTTCTATCAAGCCATAAAGTAACAAATTCTATCAAACGATGGCTACAATGTCAATGGATTAAAAAACGTCTAAGAAATCTTCAATTGAGGCGATTTTTTGCTCTCCGAAATAGCCAATAGCGATGGAAGTGCGTGACATTTACTGACGCTTTAATATTAGTTAAATAATATTTCTGTTCAACACCTTACATATTACAACATATTACATGCATCTCCGGGGCGGCAAAACACATGCCAGTCACCGTCGACATACGAATATGCCAACTTTGATACAAAACGTGCATGCCGTGTACTCGGCATACTTTTCGCACATGCCACAATATAATAAAACGTGACATATTCTACAATATGTCGAGTAATTATCGTGACGTCAGAGTGGCATGCGTATGTCGTGTACTCGTAGCTTAACTCGCATGGCAAACATTAAGCATGACTTTAAGCAGTGGAGGGTATCAAAGCATCGGCCAGGCCGATGATAACACTTTTACTTGTTTTATGTAGCAGTATAGTACCTATTAGAGTAGGGTTCTGGGAAACAAAATTTAGGTATTTACAAAAATAGCGCTAAGAGAGAAAAGCGCGCTACATGATTATTGTGAGTGATTCGTGTTATACGACGGTTAAAAACCACTCATATATTTTTTTTATAAATATCCTTTAGTTGGTGTCAATTTTAATGAATTTGGTGGAACATGAAATACCTAAATCGACATGGTTTTTGTTTTGAACATTCACTAGGTAGCGATATGTTCCTAGCTTGTGATTTGTTGTTGCGATATTGTGAGTTTCGTGTGGTTTTCGAATATGCGGATCAAATATTATCAACAGTACAAATTATATTTTCGTTCAAAACTGAATTTACATAACCAGGCATCTACCTACGTGTAATACGTTTTTAATGAAATGTAAACAGTACCTAACGTAATTCTCCATACTAGGTATTATATCCTAACCCATGTGTTGTGTTGTGTTGAAATGACTCATCTTCCGAATGCGCCACACCACACAATTGCGCAATATGAGAGAAAGAGTACATATGACTCGTCTCATTATATTTACAACGCCAAAGCGGTGTTCAAAGAGCAAAACAAAAAACTATGTTGAATTCAACACAGCACACCACGCAAGTGTGCACATTCAGCGACACGACATAGCACACGTTAAGGCACTAGTTACAACCATCAGTAAAATGCGTACACGAAACAGTACAAAAATGAAACGTTTTGCAAAAAATCGTTTATTGCTATCGGAAAATATGTGCCAGTAAAAAAGCATGCATTTTAAACGTTAATTTACGGATCTTGTTCATTAGTTAATTAATATTTCTTTGGGTAATGACAATTTACGTAAAGCTATGAAAAGTATTCATAGTTAAACGAAACTATTCGTTGGCATGGCATACTGTTTCTTTTTATAAATCATGCGTTATTAAACGTTTTAAACGTTAATTTACGAATCTTGTTCGTTAATTAATTAATATTTCGTTGGGTATTGACATTTTACGTTAATCTATGAAAAGCATTTTATAAATCATGCGTTGTTGAACGTTTTAAACGTTAATTTACGGATCTTGTTCATTAGTTAATTAATATTTCATTGGGTAATGATAATTTACGTTAAGCTATGAAAAGTATTCATAGTTAAACGAAACAGTTCGTTGGTTTGGCAAACGTTTTTTTTATAAATCATGCGTTGTTTAACGTTTTAATCGTTAATCTACGCATTTTGATAATAGATTAATAAATCCTTCGTTGGGTAATGTAATTTTACATTAAACTATGAAACATTTTCATCATTGAACGAAACTGTTTGTTGGCGTGATGAGCGTTCTTTTATTAATAATGCGTTGATTAACGTTTCCTACATTAATCAACGAAAGTATTTGTTATTTAATGAAATTTTTCTTTGGGTTAATGAAATTTACATTAAGGTATGACGGTTTTCATTATTTTACAAATTTTATTCGTTGGTTCAAAGTTCATTAAATTACGAAAGCTTACGTTAAAATAATTTCATCAATTTGGCGTAGAGGAAAAAAATTAACGAATCAACTTTCATTGAACCAACGAAAGATTCATCAAACAACAAATACTTTTTATGAAATTTTTCGTTGAGACAACGAATTTTTCATTGAATCAACGAAAAACAAGTTAACGTAACGAAATTCGTACCATTACGAAGAATAATTTTTTCAGTGAATCAATCTAAAAGCGTCCCCTTCCCCCATCAACTGAATGACATTGTTCGATTGTAGGTCCTGCCATATAAAATGACGATAATGTCTATTTTAAACTACATTTGGTATATTATTTCCGGTGCAATAAACGATATCGAGCTTCTACAATGAAAAAGCATATAAACGACTCGACCATCACATCCAAATGTGCCTATATGCCGGTGCTCCCCGACCCTCCGAACACAAATGCCGTATACGTATACGGAGTCGCATGTGAGAGTTATTCATTTATTCAACAACTCACCTTCCGGCAAAATAACATCGCATAACAAAATTACAGAATTCGTCTTCTGGGATGACATGGAATCGACAGAATTCAATTTCGTAAAAGCAGCACAAACATTGCTCGCCCTCTGTCTCTCCGGGGCGGGAAATTTGAGAACATAAAACTGAATATTTTCCCAAACCCCATACAACCTTATAGTGCTGTGGCAGACACAGGGTCGTCTGCCACCCAGTTTGTTGTGTGAAAGTTTTTTTTTTTACCATATTTTTCCGTCACAGAATAGCAGAGAGGCAGCGCAGAGTAGTAACTATACTAACGACAATGTCATGTTTGAGGTGGTGTTTCTCGGCCTCCGTTCCGAATGAACAAGCGTCATGGCGGAGAATGATGAGAAGGACCAAGGACCGGCATTCGACATGATAGGGAAAGTCACCGGCATATATCCAGCAGCCACCATCAGCAGTCAAAATAATTTTCAATTTGTAACGAATTCAAATGTGAAATTGTTTCCTGTCTACCTGGGGGATGAATGAAAATGAACGAGTTTTTGTCGAGCCATCTTTTCGAATAGGGAAGCCAATACCAACGTCTGATGTGCCCGCAACTGGCAGCAGGAGGGATATTCTAAAAAACATCCCGGGGATATTGATGGATTCGCACAAATCGTGTTTGGGTGTTGTAGCATTTCGACAGCTTAGACGAGAATTGTTAGAGTTTGTGATGGACAAACTTGTAATACGAGGATGGGGGTTTTTAATTCTATTAACAGACGTTCGCAGAGTTTCCGAAAGTACCTACATATACAAGTCTAGCGAGCAACGATGAAATTTAATTTCTGAGTACGGAAATAAGTCTGCGGGTACAACCGTCAATTAATTTATGAGTGCCTTATCCCAAGATGGTCGCAAAAATGCTTTTGAGTTGTAACCGATTTTAGAGTTTTGAAAATAAGGTAGATATGATATAAAGGAATAAATTTTGTTATTAAATAATCGATTTTAGCCCGACTTCGCTTTTCGGACATACATCTTGATGAACAAAATTGTTTTCCGGGTCGGTTCTTCTGCCTAGGTTGAGATCTCGACCAGGGCAGAGCCGGAATGCAGCGCCTTCATAAGTGAAGTAAGTAAAGGCTCCTTTTTACTGATGTTTCGATATTTGTGTAATTAAGCCCACACCGCCACACCTATTAGTTCGTCTGATCGACTTCACAGCTTCTGAAAGCTTCATGGTTGTGTTCACTGCGGAGGGAGGTTGGATGTTGTATGAATAGGGTAGGACTTTAAATGACATCAACTTAGCGGTGTCCATAGTTGTCTCAACTATTTCGTACACGCCAAATATGCTTATCATCTGCGTCATTGGTATTGTCCATCTCGGACTCAGCTCGGTAAACTTATAAGCGCGAGTGTGGAAAATAGCAACACTATTATGCGTCTCCGCAGTCCAAAATAAGTTCAACCGAAATAGGACGCATGGCACGGCGGATGAAAACAGGATTGAATCATCGGTGTCGTCAACATTCAAGATGGTTTTTTTTTTCTTTTTTTTTTTTTATAATTAACACGCGTTAAAGAGGTTATGACTACTCTTAAGTGTAATGTGATTTACACAGCGCGGTAGGCTGTATTGTAAACTGATATGGGCATTCCTAGCATGGCGAGTATTGCGGTTGAATTGCTGAAGGGGTGGAATGCAGCTGGCAATTTCGTTTGAGCACTGTTTGTTTTAAAAGCAACAAAATAGAGCGAGACACGCAACGTTTCTACGATGTTCAAGCGAATGAATAGAATTCGCAATATTTGTGTCCCCGATTCGTTTAACGCACGATTTTGGATCCTATCCAGTAAGTGCAATATGGTTGTCGGTGCACCAGGCCATAGATGTGGGAATTGTACTCAAGTTTTGGGCGAATGAACGCCTTATATATTGTAGCCAGATCAGAAGGGGTAAAATATTTCTTGCACCGTTTGAGAAAACCTATAGACATTTCGCAGCATTCTTGGCGACTTCATGTATATGGTCATTCCAACGAAGGTTGTCATGGACGCACATACCGAGAGAGAAAGTCTTTCGGTTTCGTTGATGCAAGTGCCATTCATGGATAATGGCTGTAGGTTCGGGTTTCGCTTTAGAGACAGCAGACAGCGTTGTGTTTTTGAAGCATTAAATTCCACTCTATTGACTGAATCCCATTTTAAAATGCTGTCAAGGTCGGAATTTAATGTGCTTAACATACGTTGCCGTTCCAGTTCTACGGCCGAAGAGCAGCGACTGAGTCTTGGAAAGAATATGAGAAGCTAAGTGTGCTGTCATCAGCGAAGGAATGGATTGGATTAGAAGTTGCAGACAGGAGATCATTTATAAAAAATGAGAGAGAGAGTCGGAGACAGAACGGAGCCTTGGGGAACACCAGCATTTATATGGTGAGTTTCAGACTTGAAACCATCCAAAACAACTTGAATTGAACATCCAGAAAGGTAGTTTCTAATCCATTGAATAAGAAACGCATCGATCCCATAAGCACGCATTTTCGACAAAAGAGCATGGTGCCAAACTCTGTCAAATGCCTTTGAAATATCAAGCGCAACAATCTTCGATTCACCGAAGTGATGGAGAGATTGGTTCCACTTCTCGATGAGATAAGTCATCAAATCACCAGTGGACCTGTTGCCACGAAAACCGTACTGCCGGTCATTGAAGAGTTTCCGTGATTCAAGATATTTCATAAGCTGATTGTTTATCAGCGTTTCCATGACCTTAGAAAGAATGGACGTAAGTGCTAAGGGTCGGTAATTGGTGGGAGAAGAAGATTCGCCTTTTTTAGGGACGGGCTTGACAAATGCTGTTTTCCACCTACTCGGAAAGAGTCTAGAAGAATAGGACAGATGAAAATGCTTACGCAGTGGTTTTGCCAGCGTGGAAGAACACCTCTTCAGAACGATGGGGGAGATACAGTCTGCACCAGCGGATTTATTTATACGAGTGCGAAAATGGATTGGTCCCATGGTAAATTCGACGCACTCGAGTACAGATGCAGACAAAGCGCGATCTGGGAGCATCGAGCTGGATGCGAAATGTGCAACGAGCAGATTAGCTTTGTTGACAGCTAGAGTGTCATTGTAAATGAGCGTTGGGATCGCTGATGAGGCCGAATTCTTAATATTTTTTACAAATGACCAAGAGTTTTTACTACCCTTGGGACATTGTAGTATTTTTTGCCACAACTTTTGGTCATATGAGAATTTGACACGCTTTATGAGGGCATTTCAGTCATTTCTGGCTCGTTTAAACTTCTTTCGGTTTTCCTCAGATGAGTTGGCTTTGCAAGACCGAAAACTCAACTCCTTTAATCTAATAGCATCTTTACAGCTCAAGCCGTACCACGCGTTTTCTTTTGGTTTGATACTCTTTATCCTGTTAGGGATAAAGGATTTCATACCTAAGGTGATTATATTTGTTACCATATCAACGGCGGCATCCACGTCGTTATCGAGGAAGCATAACGACCAGTTAAGATAGATATACCTTACGTGAGCTACTTTGACATATTTGGAGTTATAGAGCTAATTTCTTTGGACTAGTCAGTGTGCTATTTGGTCCCTTATGCGGATAAGCATTTTTTGGCCAACGTTAACCCTCACAACCCCAAAGTGATATAAGTTCCCCGTCCTCCAGGTGCGGAAGATTTTATATCACGAAGCAGCCAACAATTTTCGATTTACTTTTACTTTTGGTGGCGCTTACAGTCCGGGGTGGACTATGGCCTTAACCAACAAGCCCCTTCAGCCAGCTCAGTCCCTCTCTAGTTCCCACAAGTTACGCACACCAAGTTGGTTGAGGTCGTTCTTCAATTGTGCGCGCCACCTAAGGTGGGGTCTTCCTCTGCTGTGTTGTCCCTCAGGGATGGATTCGAAGACTCGTTGGGCTGGTGCGTTGTTGTCTATATGCTCCACGTGTCCCAGCCATCTCAGCCATTGTATTTTTAGCTTTTTGACCAGGTCAGCGTCGCTGTATAGCCCGTATAGTTCGTCATTGAATCTTCTTCTCCACACTCCATCGTCACAAACTGGATCGAATATCACTCGAAGAATCTTTCTCTTAAAGCATCCCAGAAGGTTTTCATCCGCTTTTGACAGGGTCCATGCTTCTGCACCATACATAAGGACCGGGATTTGTTCTATGAGAGAGGGCTTTAAAAATTAAATTTTGGATAATGATGGATTTACTGTTGACAACCATGTAAAACGGAAAAAGACAGCGACAACATTTTGATCTGGCCCCGAACACGGACAACCGACATCTTTATATAACTTTGAGGTAGGAAGGGACTCTGCCGACCTTGAATCTGCTATAAGCTCTGATAATACGAAGTAGAATTTAAACGCAGAAATTAAACAACGAATTAAACGCTTTGAAATAAAAAGGCGACAAACCAATTACAAAATTCAAGTAGTAAACTTTATTTAGGATTTCAGTGATAAATTCAGATTATAAACGTGACTTATCTTTTGCGATGCTGAAGGAAGAAGAAGGTTAAGGTTAACGAAAAGTTTAGCAAAATAATGATGACGTTCAGCTAATTATAAGAATGGGAATGTTGCATCTTTGAAAGCGATATTTCCAACACTCCCTCTCGCTTTTACATAAAGCTCAGCTTCAATCATCGGACAATCCCAACAGCTCAACAAGCCTTCTAAATTTCTCTTTTGGTAATGGTTTGGTCAATGGATCACCCAATTGATCATTAGTGGACACATACTGCACATCAACCATCGCCATTTTTTGCATGTCACATGTGTAAAAATATTAAGTATCAATGTGTTCGTTTTGATGACTCTGGATGTTTAACTAATGTAATTGCCCTTTGATTGTCACATCTGATACACGTAGGTTTAATTTGCTGTTGGTCCAAATCTGCCAGTAATCTGTATAGTCGCCTTTGTCGATGAACACAAAGCTACAAATTCTGCCTCTGTTGTTGACGTTGCAATCACGCTTTGTTTCTTGGAACTCCAAGCAATTGAGCCTCCATTCAAAAGCACGATCCAACCTGTTGTACTTCGTCTCGTGTCGACGTCTCCAGCCCAATCAGCATCACAGTACACGGTCATTTCGGTACAGTTGGATTTTCCATCAAATGTTATTCCTCGTTCTGGTGTCACTCGTAAGAATTTAAGAATTCGTTTAATTCCTTGCCAGTGCGTCAAAGTAGGGCTCTCGAAAAACCTGCTGAGAACACCAACAATATAGGCAATGTCTGGTCTTGTACATACCATCAAATACATAAGCGAACCAAACGCTTCTCTATAAGGAAAAACTGCTGTACTCTGTACTTTGTTTGTATATAGATGCTTTGATAGATTTTTAGAGTACCATTATCCCTATCCCTTTTTATTTGCATGCCGACGAAGTATTCAGCTTCTCTGAAAGTAATCTCAAATTCTTCATTAAGATTATTCAAAAGTAATTTTATAAATAAAATATCGTTTCCACATATAAGTCCATCATCCACGTAAAGAGCTAAGTATGTTATGGATTCCTTTGACTTACGAACAAATATACATGGATCAGCTGTTGACTGTTTGAGTTCATATTGCAGTAGAAACTCAACAATCATTTTGTTCCATTGCCTCGACGCTTGCTTAAGTTCATACAAACTTTTATTTAATAGACAAATTTGATTGCCTTTCTCGAACCCATACGGCTGTTCCATATAAATATGCTCTTCCAGGTTGCCATGTAGAAACGCCGTTTTCACATCAAATTGATAAATTTCTAGATTTTTCGCCGCTGCTATCGCCAACAATGTCCTAACAGAGTCGTATCTTACAACCGGAGCAATTGTTTCTTCGAAGTCGATCCCATACTTTTGAAGAATGAGATTCAGCGTCGAACTATACGAGCTGTGCAGCGACATCTAAATAGTCAAAAAATTGTATATTAGTCGTCTAAGCGAATGGACAGTATCGATCCGATTCTATAAGAGTTTTCGACTCCAACCTAGAGGGGCAACGTAGAAGACGAAGACTCCGTCTTACGTGACGTCGCATTCGACTCAAAGTGTGTAACTGAAGGCATTTCCCAAAGACCGAACCGTCCACCCCAGACTGTAGCTCCACTTAAGTAAGTCCCTTGTACACTTGTATAGTGTTAACGTTTTTAAGAACGTAGAAGTTCTTTGAATGATTATTTTTAGTGCTTGAATTTTCAAATCATCTTTTCAATATTTAATCAGCTCACGTGCGTCTGCGGCACCCTCCCTTCGCCTGTAAATTTATTGCTTTGACTCAATCTGGTCTTCCTCCAATTTCAATCCAATAATCCAGACCAGGATAAACAAGGCTATTAATAATTAAATGAACGATTTGTTATTCAAATTTCCAAGGATATCCGCAGAGTAAGTATCCCTCATTTCCTTATTCAAAAAAAAAAAAAGAAAAAAAAAAAGATGGGTTTCCATATATTTACATTTGATTCAGAGCGAGTCAACTTTTTCGCCATTGTTCACAACGTATCCTTCCAGCTTGGCGAGATGAAAAAGCCTTGCTGCTTACTGCAATGGGTATGAGAATTCCCTTGGCTCCGGAATTCCTTTGGAACGAAAACATTTACAATTCTATTTTCCCACAAACTCTCTCTCTATACGTATGCTCTGTCATTGGTATATTATTCGTTGCCCATAAATATTGCTCAATGTATACAAACAACTAGAAAAAAGGAAGCAACTTTATTCCACAATTTGCCTTCATCGTTGGAGATGATGCTTGACAGTAATGGATATTCCACGGGGAAAATTGTGGGATACTGCACCTGCAGATTTTTACATATCATTGTTGGCAAAAAAGTAAAACGTGCAAAAATATACTTTTGTCGTTAGTTTTTTTTTTTTTTTGAGTGAAAAATAATGAGGAATGCTGAAGGAATCCCCTATTGTCACAGAATGGGGCTGGATTGAAGAGATCATAGTTGGCGTTCTTTCACCCTCAGCTCAAATGAATGTATTTGCCAAAGGAAAAGTTGTAATAGATTGGGGTTCTTGATTGTATTTAAGTTTGCTTTTGGCGTATTACAATGGGAATGCGTCAGCAAATTTCTAACGGATCGACAGGGAATAACATTAAGTGACTTGCTTAAAAACTGAATCAATAAAAACGAGCTCGTCCTTTCGTTGTACCCTTGCTCTCTAAGCTGTTTTATAAATTTAAGAGGATGTAGTTGTCCAAGTCCATGAGTCATGACTTTGTGGATAATAATCAATTTGTTAATAGGAAAGGGCGATGGAGGTGACTGAAAGCTGAACCATTGCGAGAGTGGGAAGATTTTCAAGTGGTCTAATTTGACGCACAATTGGATGGACGATGATTAATGTCATTTTGAAGTTTTTATATGTCGTTAGTGCTTAGGCAACGGAAGTGAAGGTAGTTCTTGTTTTTGAAGAACTTTGTAAAACAAACTCTTCAAGATTTAATTGAGGAGTTTTCTCTGGCCAGTTATTCCTTCTGGCAAATGTCAGACGTTCCCGAGAGGCAAAGTAGGTAGGTAAAAAGTAAAAAGTTCCTAAGATGTCACAAAATTGGCCTTATTTCAAAACGGATTTTTTTTTAAATATAGACCAAATGCCCAAAATACAGAGTGAGAGTAATTTTTGTAGTGTCATGTGTCAAATGGAAATATTAACAGAATTTGAAGGAAATTAGCCATGTGCATGTGCATGTCTTTACGATATGGTTGATGAAATGTATAAAAACATTGTATTAAAGGGTGATATGGGACACAATTGCAAAGGAATTAAATGAGAACGGTATTCTCGGACTTCTCTCTTTTTATTTCGCGCACCCACATTCTTTTTTCTTTTTTCGAAAATTTCGTAGCACGGCAAATAAAATCTATAATTCGTCATCAGAGGTGCTTGACATGGTGAGAGAATTTGATGATGAGCTATCTGTTTGACGTCGTCTAACGCGGCGTTGAGACCGTCGCATCAAAATAATCTTAACGCCGCGTAACATAATCTAACCGCGGCGTTAATAACGCGTTCTGTTTGACGAAGCCTTAAGTTGGTTAGGGTCCCCTTCCACTTGCGTGCGCCACCACAGTCGCGGTCTTCCTTTTCTGCGCCGTCCCTCGGGTGCAGATTCGAAGATCTTCCAGGCCGGAGCATTCACGTCCATTCGCTGTACATGACCCAGCCACCGCAGTCGTTGGACCTTCACTCTTCTGGCGTCAATGTCGGTGTACAGCCCGTACAGTTCGTCGTTGTATCTCCTCCTCTATTCACCGTCTATGCAGACGGGACCGAAAATTACTCGAACTCAAAGCAACCAAGAGTAAGCTCATCATCATGCCTCTGCACCATAAAGTATGACTGGGATGATTAAGGTAAAGGTCTTATAAAGGGTCACTTTAGTTGTTCGAGAGAGGACTTTGCTACTCATTTGCTTTCTAAGCAGCGATTGGCAAGAGTTATTCTTCGCTCAATTTCAGCGCTGGTGTCATTGTCTGAGTTCATTTTCATTATATTCTTTGACGCATTTGGGCCTGAATATGTAATAAGCTTAATGGCAATTTTTGACAACTTTTTTGATGGAATCTGCGATGCGATCGATTTTCTAAATATTCTTTGAGATGATTTGTTTTTGAGAGAAATGTTTTTTTTATGTAATTTTGACTACTTTTTTTGTACTTGATTGTTGAATTATGTAGTTGTCTGGACAGATTTTCTCAAGATTTCCATTTGTTGTGGCCAATATGTAATGATGTTGGGTCTAAGTTTAAGTTTGGTGCCCTTTAAGGACGATTTCTTTGGGTTTCTTTTTTTTTTTTTTAATTCCGATTATTTTCAAAACGTATTGGCGATGTTTATTTTTTTGTAATTTTTTGATTTTTGAATCATTTTGACGAATTTTTATTTTAATTACTGCGGGGTTCCGTGAGCCGACTTTGAATGCTTTATTTATTGGTGATGCGCTATACTTTTTTTTTGGCTTTTACGAAGAATTGTATATACGAGGAGTTCCTTATCCATCTTTTTATACACCTTAAAGCCAATGTCAATGTTTGGTTTAATTTTAATTTTAGCTGCGATTTTCAAAGCGTCAATGTGGTGTGCAATTCAGATATTTTATTTCTGATTTTATTGCTGCCAACTCTAGGTTTCATCAAGTTCGGTTATCTTAATGCTCTTCTCCTGGTCTTTACTAGTATCTTAGAGTGCTCAGATTTAACAAGAATTTAATGGAATCTTTAAATTTTAGAATAAAATCTATATTATGTCAACTCCCTCCTACAAATATCGTCTTAATTTGTTTAATTTCAACCCCTTAAAAAATAACGCCGCAATGGCATATGCTTCTTTATTAATTGGTACGACTGAATCCCTCTCATTGCTAAAAGTGATTCCACTCTACAGTAAGCCCGTAACCTTAGGTTAGCTACCACTTACTATCACTTTGAAAAAATTACTAGAATGCTCGTTTGGCCAACAACATGCATAGCACTAATATTTCTTAAAAATTCTATTTTCACCGATCCTCATTCGTAACTTGGAGTTTGCGATCGTGTAGTTGTCGGCTCTGCAGTCGGCCAGTCGACTTTTTCGTAAATTCTCCCGTAAACCATTTTTGACACTAGCTTAAGCCTACATAATCCTAACTTATATGGAGTGTATGATTGATCATCTAGACCCAATATATGAACATTCACATGACCTCTTCAAAATTTATGCTGTCAACAAGAAGGGACACCCACCATCGACGAATCGAACAGAACGTCAAGATAGGCAGCTATAACTTTGATGTAGTTCGGGACTTTGTCTACCTCAGCTTCGATATTAACTTTGAAAATGATATCACTTCAGAAATCAAGCGAAGAATTACACTTGCCAACCGCCGTTACTTTGGCCTAAGAAGGAAATTGATTAGTAAGGCCTTGTCGAGACTCTATATAAGACACTCGGTGCCATGAAATAAAGTCTTATGCAAAAAGGTCCAAAACGTAATTTTGGACTTTATTGCACTTCTGAAATTGCAATAAAATCCAAAACGAGTTTTGGACTTTATTTCATTTTTGAACTGCAATAAAGTCATTGGACATTATTTCACTCAGCTATTTAAAAGAAAGACGAGCAGGGGGTTTGCAGGGGAGCAGCATGCCCCCCCATATATATTCTATATACTGTTTATGCATTGTGGATTTTATTTCCACTTCGATTTGGACTTTATTGCACTTTTGAAAATGAAATAAAGTCCAAAATTACGTTTTGGACCTTTCTGCATAAGACCTTATTTCATGGCATCAAGACACTCATCATCCCAGTCCTGCTTTATAGCGCAGAATCATGGACGTTATCAAAGGCGGATGAAGATCTCCTTGGTCGCTTCGAACGCTACATTTTTCGAGTGATTTTCGGTCCCGTTTGCGTTGACGGGCTTTGGAGGAGGAGGTCTAACAGCGAACTCTACGAGCTGTACAGCGACATCGACCTGTTAAGAAAAGTACGTATCCGTCGACGAAGATGGCTAGGACATGTAGAAAGCGAATGGACACAAACGCTCCGGCCCGAAGATTTTTCGGTTCCAACCCAGAGGGAAAACTAAGTAGAGGAAGACCTTTCACAAGTGGAAGGAGACCTCAACCAATTTGGAGTCCGCAACTGGAGGCTAACTGGAGAGGCGTGTTGGTTGAGGCCCAGGTCCACCCCGGCGCCATCTAAGTAAGTAAGTATGTTACCATCGTGACTAGCTAAAGTGATTTATTATTATTACAAAAAATTTTCTCACCGAATTTTCCGTATTTTATTTTGACATTTCTGTCATTTCCTGCAACTTTTTTTTCCAAAGTTCCAGTAGGAAGAACTAGTCTTTTTCGGGCCAAAATGCCCTTTTATAGCTTACTTCATGCTTTGGCAACATACTTACTTACTTACTTACTTAGATGGCGCTACAGTCCGGGGTGGACTTGGGCCTCAACCAACACGCCTCTCCAGTTAGCACGATCTTTGGCTAACTGCCTCCAGTTGCGCACTCCAAGTTGGTTGAGGTCCCCTTCCACTTGTGCGCGCCACCTAAGGCGAGGTCTTCCTCTACTGCGTTGTCCCTCCGGGTTGGAATTGAAGACTCTTCGGGCCGGAGCGTTGGTGTCCATTCGCTCTACATGTCCTAGCCATCTTAGTCGACTGATACGCACTTTTCTGACCAGGTCGATGTCGCTGTACAGCTCGTAGAGTTCGCTGTTAAATCTCCTCCTCCAAAGCCCGTCAACGCAAACGGGACCGAAAATCACTCGAAGAATTTTGCGTTCGAAGCGCCCAAGGAGATCTTCATCCGCTTTTGACAACGTCCATGATTCTGCGCCATAAAGCAGGACTGGGATGATGAGGGTCTTATATAGAGTCTCCTTGGTGTTTCTCGACAAGGCCTTACTAATCAATTGCCTTCTTAGGCCAAAGTAACAGCGGTTGGCAAGTGTAATTCTTCGCTTGATTTCTGATGTGATGTCATTTTCAGAATTAATAGTGGAGCCGAGGTAGACAAAGTCCCGAACTACCTCAAAGTTATAGCTGTCTATCGTGACGTTCTGTCCGATTCGTCGATGTTGTGTGTCCCTTCTTGTTGACAGCATATATTTCGTTTTGCCCTCATTCACCACTAAACCCATTTTTGCCGCCTCTGTACTGATACTTGCAAACGCACCAGTGACAGCTCGCTGTGTTCTGCCAATGATGTCGATGTCGTCAGCGTATGCAAGTAGTTGCACGGACTTCTGGAAAATTGTACCCCTGGTGTTGGCTTGCGAGTTTCGCACAATTTTCTCAAGAATGATGTTGAAAAAGTCACATGACAGCGCATCACCTTGTCTAAATCCTTTTTTGACATCAAAGGTCTCGGTGAGATTGTTTCCGACCTTTACGGAGCAGCGAGCGTTCTCCATACCAGTTTGGCAGGGATGCCAAAACTAGACATGGCTCTGTATAGCTCGTCTCTATAAATGCTGTCATATGCGGCTTTAAAATCGATAAAAAGGTGATGAGTATCGATTTGGACTTCTTGGGTTTTCTCCAGGATCTGCCGTAGTGTGAATATTTGGTCGGTTGTGGACTTACCGGGCCTAAAACCGCACTGATAGCGTCCAATCAGTTCGTTGACAGATGGTTTCAGGCGTTCACACAGTACGGCAGACAGAATTTTGTAAGCGATGTTAAGGAGACTGATGCCTCTATAGTTGGCGCAGTTAAGAGGGTCTCCTTTCTTATGGATCGGGCAAACAATGCTGAGGCTCCATTCATCAGGCATACTTTCCTCTGACCAGATTTTAGAAACGAGTTGGTGTATGCTCTCTACCAAGTCATCCCCTGTTGCCTTACAAAGCTCGGCCGATAAACCGTCCGGTCCTGCAGCTTTGTTGGACTTCAGCTTGGATATTGCTATCCTAATCTCATTTTGGTCAGGTGGACGGAAGTCTTGGCTTTCATCGCCCAGATTGAATGGTTCATTCTGCCTGATAGCGGAATTTGTGTCGTTTAGCAGTCTGCAGAAATGGTTTTTCCATGTCCTCGCACCGACTGTGACTTTACTACAAGGTTTCCTTGTTCGTCTCTACAGGTCTCTGTTCGGGCCTTGTTCCCGTGACACGTTCTTTTTACCTTTTGGTAAAACTTCCGAACATTGTTCCTGGAGTAACGCCTCTCTATTTCCTCGATCGCGCGCTTCTCGCTCTTTCTTTTTTCTCCGGAGAAGCCGGTGTTCTTCCCTCCTTTTTTGCTCGTAGAGCTCACGAGCTGCTCTCGTCCTTCTCTGCAGCGCCGCTTTGTAGGCCAGTTGCTTTGCTGCATGTGCTTGCCGGCTCTCTTCATCGAACCAAGGGTTTCGTGGTGGTGGTCGGGTGAAACCTAACACATCAGTCGCGGCTTTTCTGATGGCTTCTTGGCATCGATGCCACTGGTCTTCAGCACTTGATGCTGGCTGCACAGGACTTCTCGAGACGCGATCGGCAAAAGTTCTGGCGGTTTGTTGCGTTTGTAGCCGTTCAACGTTGAATCTCCTCACAGTATTTCCTCGTTGTTGTGGTGTCTGGGATATCCGCATACGTACCTTTGCTACAACAAGGTAGTGATCCGAGTCTATGTTGGCCGCTCGGAAAGTTCGGACATCTAGAATACTGGAGGAGTGCCTTGCGTCGATCGCAACATGGTCAATTTGATTGACCGTTTGATGGTATGGTGACCGCCACGTTCCTTTGTGAATGTTGAGGTGTGGAAACCGTGTACTTCCTATAGTAGCATTACGTCCCGCAGCAAAGTCAATTAGCCTAAGTCCGTTTCCAGACGTGGTGTCGTGTAGGCTGTGCTTTCCGATAGTGCTACCAAAGATGTCCCCCTTTCCTATTTTGGCGTTAAAATCACCTAAGACGATTTTAACGTCGTACTTAGGACATTGCTCATACGTTTTGTCGAGGAGCTCATAGAAACATTCTTTGGTAGCATCGTCCTTATCTTCTGTGGGGGCGTGAGCGCATATCATGCTGATGTTCGCGAATTTAGCCTTGATGCGGATAGTTGTAAGGCGCTCACTAACGTGTCGAATGCTCAAGACTTCTTGCCTAAGTCTGCCGCTTACAACGAATCCGCATCCAAATAGACGCTGCTTCTGCTCTCTGTAGCAATCACCGTAGTAGATGTCACAGGTTTTCATCCTTCTTTTGCCTGGCCCATCCCACCGCACCTCCTGAATGGCGGTGATATCTGCCTTGTAACAATCTAGGGCCTCCGCTAATTGTTCGGCTGCACGCGGTCTGTTCAGAGTTCGAACATTCCACGTGCAGACCCGAACGTCATTGTCCTTTTTTCGTTTTGCAGGGTCGTCAACAGTGAATCCATCCGTATCTGAGGCTCTTGGTTGCTTCGTAACCATTAGTTTTTCCGTGGTTGGGTAGTTAGCCCCACGCACAACCCCCAACCTGGAGGACCAAGCCCTAAGATAACCCTAGGACAGCGGGTCGGATACTCCATTGTCAGTAACCCACTTCGGGGATATGAGTGCTGCCGTTGGCCCATAAAGGGTTCATCCGCCACCATCTCTATTTCAGCACCCTGACTAGTGCTGAAAATCCTTACAGTCCTTTGCTCCAAATATGTCAGAGAAGCTCACGCAAGGTATCTGCCATCTCGACTGTTGACAACACCGTTGATTCAATCTTGTGTATTCATCCGCTGTATGTCCTCTTTCTGAGGGGCTCATGTAAGACCTCTGAGACTCGTTCAGTCAGTCATTCCGACAGAGCATTATAGTGTTGCTATTTTCTTCGTGTTCAACACTCGCGCTTATAAGTTAAGCAAGCCAAGCCCGGTTGAGCGAGACCAGTACCCGGTGGTTACCACGCGGAGGTAAAATAAGCACAATTGATGTGTATGAAAAAGTTGCAACAGCTGGGCACCGCCAAGTTGATGCCGATCAGCGCCTACCCGATTGTTTTGGCACCATATCGGACAATATAACAATATGTTGGTAGGAACATGTTATATTATTAGTAGTTTTTATAACTTGTTTTGTTTTAATTTTCTTTTTTTTTAAAATAAAGAATTCCTATTTTGTATGTTTATTATAAAATATTTTTATTTTGTGTGCTCTCTTTTTTGTCCTCTATTTTTTTACGAATGTTCTCTATTTTTATGTCTTTGGGATCAAAATGTTTTCTTTTTATAAAGACCACAGATGGACACCCTAAAGTACCCCATGCAGTCACAAATAAGAAGAAAATGAATAGTTTCAAAAACTGCAAAAAAAAAAAAACATAGCGTTCTCCATTAAACGTAAACCTCTTGCCATATTTCAAGTTATTCGCTTTTCGCCAAATGCATACAAAGAAGATGAACCAAAATGATAAATTGTGTCCTAACTTATTCACATTCTGAAAACTGCCACAAATTCATATGGCTGCTGGAAGACAGCTGTGAATTGTATCTAAACAACTTCCAGATAGCTAGTAAAGACTTCACTTTTCACTTCTTTACCCAAACAAAATGAACATCTGCAATTAAAAGTTACTGCATCAGATACCCAGGCAACGAAACGCACTCTCATCTGTTCTCAGATTTCTCAAAGAAATTCTTTCTTTTCTTTTGCAGAATTGCAACCGTACGCAATGGTAGTGATCCGATCCAGGACCAGCTCATGGAAAAAAAGATGATAAATGGGTGATAATCTACGCAAAAGGGGAAACATAAAACCCAAGAATACTTACCACCACCACTGCCAGGCATCCATCTAATTTAACATAATCTGGGACCTAGATCCATCGCCACAAATTGCTTCATTCAGTGAAATGTGCGCTGCCATAGCTCGGGGATGTTTGCAGTTGAGAGCTCTGGTCCGAGGAGAAACTGTGGCTGTTGAAAAATTCACCCTAATCATGATGAACTGTTGAATAAGACAACGACACAACTGACAGACCAGCGGGACCGAAGCTGCATCACTCATTCATGAGCTGTATAAATTGCTGCTAACCGCATATATCTATAGATGAGGATACATGTTCTCTCCTCCATAGTAGTGTCCTTCTTAAGCTACCCAAACTTACATTTTATCGTTTAATATTATTTTTTTGTTTTCCAGCTTTTGCCACTAACTCTAGCTTCTTCAAATGACATATTCCGCAAAAGGATTCCCATTTCGTTTTACGATCCTGGGACACCCCAAAACGGAATTAATGAAAGTAGAAGTATTTTACTACCTGAATTCATTGAAAGCACATTTTTCCCAATCACCCCCGGCGCCAACCCTCATTCTTCGCACTTCTTTTTGGATTTATTCGTGATGGCACATAATCGGCGAGAGAGATATTCCTTTTCTGTTGGCTGTTGCTAAACATCGACAATAAAATTGGAGCATAAAAATAATCGTCAGACTTGATGTGACCAACAAAAAAAAAAAAAGGATAGGAGCACCAAACAAACTGTTGGAGAACAGCAATTTTGGTTCCATAGTCCGACTATAAAGAGGTTCAGTTTCCCATTAGTTTTATAGGCGAACAACCTCTCTACACTTCACAAACAGCACACAGAATAAGGAGAAGGCAGCACAAAAAAAAAGGAACTTTCCTCTGTAGAATGTTTTTCTATTCCAATTTTTCCGTAAATGTGTGCTTTTTGCGTGCGAACAAAATTTGGGACAAAATAAAATATTCAAAAGGCAAAATCACCTGAAGGACACAACGTGAGCGTCCTCGAGCCACCCTCTCCGTGTGATTTATGTGCGCGGGTGTCAATGCTGTGTGTAGGGACATCTCTTACAGGGCATTCAAAGGCAATTTGTTTTTGCCTTAGATGCGCGCACAAAGAGCGAGGACATTATATCTTGGGATACTCTAAGAAGCGCCGGGATATACCTACCATTGAAAACGAGATAAACTAGGAGCTGAATATAAACAGCAGTAGCAGCAACAATAAAAGCAAGGAAAAGCTATTTGTATGGAACAAACAGCTGTTTTTATTTTGGAATTTGGGTAACGTAAATATTTGCGCTGCAAATTTGTCTGGAGATTTTCATGGATGGATGGTGGATTGACGAGAGTGGTAGTGCGGTGGTTCACAATGTCGACGTTGCCCTAGTGCCGGGGTTACCGGCTTTGATTATTCGTGTGTCTGCGCCGCACTGTAAACCCTCATTGAATAAGGATATTTGAGTTCGTTTTGCACGGTTGGTTTGTTTGCGAGAAGGGAATTCCCTATCGTCCTTGGGTTATGCATTTTCTTTTGCATGACTGTTATTGTGGAGAACTGAAGTATAAGAAAAAAGAAGAACACAAAATATGGACTTTCAGCGGTCGAAGAAACTGAAGATGAATTATTTTTGCAGTTTGCGAAAATCCTTCGGTTATGTAATGCAAATATTGATGTTTCTCTTCCTGTTTGGTAGTAGGTAAAAATGTTTGTCATTGCATTAAGGATTGAGATGTCAACGTAGCAAATCCTTGGAGTGGAGAAAAACCCAAAAGCATATAACTGATTACATCTTCCTAGATCAGGAATAATTTATTTCGGTCTTTTACAGAAATGGTGTGAGTAACTAACACCGATGTGGCCGAGTCAATGTAGTCGACGTGTTTTGGCTTTTTGGACTACATCCACATCTTGGTACAGCTCATAGAGTTCGCGGTTGTATCTTTTCCTCCATTCGCCCTCCTCGCACACGGGACCAAAAACCGCCGAAGTATTTTTCTTTCGAAGGAGCCCAGTATCAGCTCTCCCTTCTTACTTATCGTCAGCACTCGGCGCCATAAAGAACAACTTGCAGGATAAGGGTTTTGTAGAGCACACATTTCGTCTTTCGAGTAAGGAGTTTTGAACCCAGATGTTTTCCCAAATCGAAGTAGCAACGGTTTCGTAGGGTTATTCTTCGCCGGATCTCCACTAGGTTTCATTCGGGTATTTTATGTTTACTCCGAGGTAGGTGAGCTCCTGAACTACCTCGAAGTTGTTGCTATCAATAGTGACGTTTTGTCCTAAGACGGTGGACAAATGCTTGTTTGTTTGTTGATAGCATGTATTTAGTCTTGTCCTCATTTCATTCAAGGCCAACAGATTTCGCCTGTTCTTCAATCGCCGTGAACGCTTCTATCACGGGCACGGCACGTTGTAAGCGACCGGTGATGTCAATATCGTCCGCATAGCCCAGCAGCTGAACGGACTTATTGAAGATAATGCCTTCCATGTTGACACCTGCCCTGCGCACTATCTGCTCCAGTACAAGGTTGAAGAGGTCTCTTTGCCGAAATCCGGTGCAAGTTTGAAATTGATCGGAGGAACTGCTTCCAAATTGCACATTATAGCGTGTGTTTTCCAGCGTCCACGACACAGCTGAATCAATTTTGCCGGGATTCCGAATTCGGCCATCGCCATATAGAGCGATGTATGCTATCATTCGTGGCTTTGAAGTCGATGTATAGGTGGTGAGTTTCGACTTGAAATTCGTTGGTCTTTTCCAGGATTTGCCTCAGTGTGAAAATATGGTCTATAGTCGATCTGCCGGGCCGGAAGCCACACTGGTACGTGCCGATTAGTGTGTTGCAGAACGGTTTTAGACGTTCACACAGTACGTTGGATAGGATCTTGTATGCGACATTTAGCAGGGATTTGTCTTGATAGTTCTTGCAAGGCATAGGATCGCCTTTTTTGTAGATGGGGCATATGGAACATGTTTTCTTCCACGCATACTTGGTTGATGATTCGGTGCATGCTCCCTACCAAAACATCACCACCGTCCGTATTTAAAGAGCTCCGCTGGTAAACCATCAGAGCCTGCGGCCTTATTGCTCTTAAGCTTTTTTATTGCTAAGCCAACTTCTTCTATACTAGGTGGTGGAACTAGTTCTTCATTGACTGGACGTGGGTTCTCTTCTTGCCCTATCACTCTCTTCTTTTTCAACATGATGCCCTTTAAGCAGCTGCTTGAAATGCTGCTTAAACATATCGCTGTCTTGAAGAGCTTGCATTCCAGTTAGCCAGCAGCTGGTTGCTTGGCTTTTTTATAAAACTTCCGGATGTTAAAACGATCCCATGACTCTTCCTTGACCTGGGAAGCTTCTTCTTTCTTCTTCTTTCTTCGCAGGATCTTTTTTTCCTCCCTTCTCCTGGCTCCATACTCTTCTCTCGCTGTTCTTGTTTTGCGCTGCAGCGATTTCTTGTGTGCACCTTCTATCACCTTTTTCCTGTAAACGCATTCATCATAAAAGCACGGGCTCTTTCTCAGGCGCTCGCTGTAGGCCCTGGCTACTCCAGGTGTGATAAGGCGTCCAACGTCGAATTACTTCTTCTGGGCGGTTCGCATCTTCTTCTTGTTGGACAGTCGAGCTCTGAATTTAGCCGCGACTAAGAAAATTATCTGAGTCGACGTTTGCCCCTCGGAATGTGTGCACGTAAGAAAACAGAATGGAGAAACTAATTTTGAATTATTTCGACTGACATTTTTGCTCAAAATTAGCACTATTAGGGCAGCATAGCGGCCAGTTTGGAAGTATATACCTTCTCAGAGCCGTCAGTGTCAAAATATTCATATTCCAAAAAGAAACCAACAGATGGCGCTCCCTTAAGTTCATCATGCCGCAGAAGATCTCTTGAGAAAATCAGATCTCAGATAAAATCATACTTTCACAGAGTACATGTTCCTTAGTTTCGATTACTTCTACACAAAGGCGACGTTTGGTCTCTGAAGTCGACTCTAAGAAATCGCTACTATAGTTTAAGAAGACTGGGCACTGGGAATGCCCTTTTATTATTTCATTTTCTACGACGTCGGCCTCATTTCCAGGTACCTATCAGAGTTGTACTAAATTCTTATAGGTTTTCTTAAATTTAGCAGGATTTTGAACTCTGGATTTTAACTCAATCAGCTATATGTTTAGCTTCCTATGTGCTGCTCGCAAATTCCTAAATAGCATGTATTTTAGTCTGAAAGACACAGAAACTTTGCTATTGACTTTAAAAATTGGAAAGTGGGTGCATAGGTCGCGGCACCTTAGATCCATGGCGTCATGTTTAGATCCATTCTTATACCACTGGTTGAATTTGACGTAAATGTATGCTTGTTGGCTTGGTGTCGATCTCCAGTCGAAGAACAACGTTTTTCATAGATAAGCGTTCCTTTATCTGCCTACGAGAATCATCTTCAAAACAGCTTCACCCATGAAATAGCAAACAGAAAATGGAAATGTCCTACACAACGGATCACTGCTAAAATTCGCCGACCGTTCCAAAACCCGGGATGGAGTTCACAGTAAAAGTCTGCACTACGTGCATACACCGCACTGTCATACGTTAAAAAAACAATTCATGCGGACGCAGCAGGCAAAGCAAGTCACACATGGAAATACCTAGGATACTGCGATACCTCCAGGATCACCTGGCCAAGATCTAGCATCTCGAATTTGTTAATGTCATCTCCGGGCACTATATCTTAGGCAAACACTCGGAACGACTTGGTCTGCTGTACAATGACTTCAGCAGAAGTTGCATATAGATGAAAGATATTCTTAATGATTTCAGTGATCTCTCAGCTTTAGGCATAAACGACAACAAATGGCTTGCATGAGTAGCTAGTAAATGAAGCATTGCCCTAAATTTCAGTGGTATGGGCAATGAGCCGACTAAGGTCTAAGTGCATCTGCCACTGAGAGAGAGAAAATTTAAACTAACTATAACTTTGTGTCCATGTGTTCCCTAGAATTCATCCCCAAATTATAATGGATTGGCGTTAGTCCAAAGAATACAATTATGGCAGCTTTAAGGAGTTTATATTTTTCCAGCGAAAACCAATTTGACAGCTGAAAGCTGGCTTGTACTCATTTTACCAAGCGTAGGGGTACCTACGATTCACAGTACCAGCATCAGCCCGACAAACTATAGATTGCGCCTTATTTGACCCCAGTCGCGGAGCATAATAAGCCCAAAATCATGTTCCTTTTTTATGCACTGCTCTAACCTAGTTCTAATATATGTAAATATATGTACGTACATTGATATACATTTTGGTAATTTGCTACCCAGAAATTACGTGACGAAGATAGCCACTTCCGTGAAATAATACTCTTTGCACTTTTCCCCAAAGTGTTAAGTTTATAATATCATTCGAAAGTTGTACGTCCTCTTAGTATCCGTTAAAGTTTAATATTTACAATTAAATTAAGCGCAAGACCATCTATAGCTCTTATGCATTTGCACTGCGTTAATGCATTTCCCAATACATATGAAGTGATAATCCCGAAGGACCACTTTCGCACTGTATCTCACTTATTGATTGGAAACATCGCTTTTCGTGTTATCAATTTGCCCCGCCATTCAATGAAATAATCGCTAGCATCCTCGCCCCATACACAATAAAGAACTCAATCCCCTAACGAGAAAAGTTTCCTCCGTACTTTGAACTATTTCTCAAATCCTATTGGGAACGTAGACCTTAACGTCTTCTTGACTGCAACTCCGTCTATATTATATATATTTGCTCTCGCCACCATCACCACCGCGCGTCTTAGGATCGAGGCAATAGTTCGGCTAACTTTTCCGTGTCAATTAGTGAAGTTTAATTGAATTTTCTCATCGTACAAAGGGGAGGTTGGAAATACACATCCCTTCGCTGCCTCTCGACATCCCGCAAACAGAACTCTTTTCAAAGGAAGGCTTCAGGTCGTGTCGTAAGGAAAACGAAATAATCTCTTCGGACTCCTTTGACTGTAGCTGTAGGTACTTTCAATATTAAACTTTTTAAAAAGTCATGAAATACCTTCACCGGAGCGACGCGGCGGCGGTGGCGGCATGCAGTCCGCTTCCAAAACTATGTTACGTTGTCGGTCTCGCAACAAAATTATTCAGTGGAATGTAATTTGCACGTTTCGCAAATATTTGTTGTGCTGGCGGCCGACGCCGACGCAGGAACAAGGCGGAGATGATAAATGTAAATATTTCGAGCCGAGACGTGTGTGGCCCATTACACTTACACACATCGGCTGAATGTTTGTTAAAATCTCGGAAATAATTAACCAACCCTTATCTCGTTGGTGCAGAGATGACAGTGTATCCGAGAATGGGCCTCTATATATAGCCTTTGCATCCACACAACCCCACCCAAAGTGAAGTCACTGCTCTTTCGCTTTGTACATACGAATGAACTTAAATTTTATGAACTCTGCTTTTGTAAAAGAGTTTGTGAGTACAAGGTCGATTGAAGGTAGACTGAGCAAAGAGTGAAGTTTTCGCTTTGTTTATTTAGCGGAATTGTCGCAAAGTTGGTTATTTCACGTCCATCTTTCGTCTGTGCTTTTGCTCTGCCTTATGGCGATCCTTTTACTTTTTTAATTCAGTTTGTTTTACATTATTTCAATGGAGCAAAGCGTATAGGTGCAGGTTGTAGTTGTAGAACTGGTGTATGTCCTCACTTTGCGGATTATTTGCACAATTTTGGCGGAAGGATTTTAGCGACATTGCCGCTCGATGAGCTATAAGATATAGAAAAAAAAGGTTCTGAATTTGGACGTGCTTAACATTTTTAGTAACATTCAAATTGTTGCAGAATGCACACAGAATAATAAGAAGTAAGTTTGTTTGCACAACAGGTACAGTACCATGCTAGTATCCAACGATTGAAATCAGTTTTTTAGATTTTAAGAAACATTAAATAGGTATCTGTAGTATCTCGAAATACTATATAAATTGTTTGAAGTTTAGTTTATGCTAACTTTGTATAAAATGTCAGTTTTAATAAAATAAAGCACGATTTCTAAAGTTCGTAATATTAGGCCATCGCCTCCGGTAGAATAATGGCGTAGATGTAAAGACAACTTTTTTTTTTTTAGTTAAGTATGTCAAAAGTCTGTGGGCTCAGTGGCTCAGTGGTTAGGTTAGGTTAGGAGGAGTAGCCCCCTCTTCACCCCACTTAGGTCCTCATGGACCCATTGTGTTGGGGTTAGCCGTACTGTACTGGGCTTTATTTCATCCTTCCCGTGGTTACTCGACTTTGTCTAGCCATCTCGTTGTCCTCAGAAACCTGTAAAGATTAGATATTGAGACGTTAGAGTGTTCTATTCCTCAAGTGACAGAGAAAGTGAGGGGTGTCCTCGTGGGCTTCTTCATCACCGCAGGCACTACAAATGTCGTCATTCTTGAGATTTAGTTTCATTGTATGGCTTCTTAGAAGGTTGTGACCAGTGAGGGCGCCAACAATCTTAGACAGCGATATTCTGTCGTATCGCAGAAGTTTGTTGGTCCTGCTTTTGTTGTACTCTGGCCACATCTTCCGTGATATTTCACAGGTGGTCAGTGTTTTCCGCCTGATATTGGCTTTCATTCGGATCTTGAATTCCACTCGCTCTCTAAGACTGCAGATTGGTGGTTTGATCGACTGAAGTGGTGCCTGGTCTAGGTGCATCGCAGAGCCTTTTCTTGCCAGTTCGTCAGCCTTCTCATTGCCGGTTATGCCGCTGTGTCCAGGACACAGCACAGATTCGTATTATTCTGCGAGCCAAGAGCCTTGGGCGAACTAGTTTGGATTTTATCTCATTATTAGAGACAGAGGATTCCTGCACACTTCGTAGTGCAAAATATGAAAATATAAAAATCAATTTAAAATTTATTTAAATGAATGGTAAACAGTTTCTATTGTAATGCCCTGCTGTATTCACAACACTTGGTTTTTTAGGATTCGTAGTGCCTATATAATATTCTTGTCTATCAGGAAAATGCCCATCAATGTTAAAAATTTGCGAAACTGTAGCTCCTTTGACTGTCGAAGAATAACGCCTCCTTACCCCTTTATCTATTTTTGACCAATCTTCACAGGAACACAATCGATTCGGTGGTTTTCGAAATATAAGATTTTGAATGTTTTTTGTATGGGCGGTGCCACGCCCCTAGGTCCAATTTTAACCAATCTTCACAGGAATACTGTTGGGCCAATACCTAAGATTGTACGTAAATTTGAACTCAATTGATTTGCTGGTTTTCGAGATATAAGATTTTGAATATTTTTTTTTGTGTGGGAGGTGCCACGCCCCTTTGTCCAATGTTGACCAATCATCACAGGAATACTCCTGGGCCGATACCTAAGATTGTATGTAAATTTGAATTCAATCGATTCAGTGATTTTCGAGGAATAAGATTTTGAATGCATTTTTTGTATGGGAGCTGCCACGCCCCTATAACTCATGAACCAATACACCTACAAAGACCGTATGAACTTATAAACCATGGTATCAACGTCACCTTTCATGGGAAATCAATCAACAGAATCAAAATCGGTTCACCCGTTACAGAGAACATTATCGACAAACACAATTGACCATGATTTTTATATATATAGATTGCCTTGATAGCCGACTGGCTGTCAATAAATATATGATAATATCATTCCGTGGTACTGCCATTATTGACACCATGATTGCCACTTCCGCGACCGCCAGTACCTCAGCTTGGAAAACACAACAGTAGTCAGGGAGCCTGATTGAACTACGTATGTTGAGTTCCTCTGAGAATAGTCCGGCGCCAGTTCCACATTCCATCTTTGATGCATCTGCGTAGATGGCTATCGATGTCGTTTCCGTGGGTTTGTTCCTGCCCCATTCTTCCCTGCTCGGAAACCGGCAAAAGAATTGTTTATCGAAGTCTAGGTATAAGGTGATATGTAGGCTCAGTGGTTAGTGTGCTGGACTACTGTGCGAGTGATCCCATGCCGATGGACCGGCGCACTGTTTACAAATAATAGTATCTTATCAGTTGCGTTTAAAGTTCTTGACATCTTTTATTAAATTGTAGTACATTTTTGGTTGAAGGAAGACATGATTTTTCATTACGACAGTTCATTCTTAAAAAAAACCGTAGATAAAGACGTAAATTGCTACCACATATTGAACTTGATGTGGAGAAGAATGATAAACCAATGAACCAAGAAAAGAACAATCGATATCCATCTACACATAATGGGTCCAAACTCTGGATATAGGAACGGAAGCCGGTATATTGTCTACGGAACTAAAAAGCAGTGCCTTCCAAGCAGAGGTATTGGTAGTGATAAAAGTTTACTATCTGTGATAGGAGCTTTAGCGGCGATTTATAATGAAGACAGGAGGACAAAGAAACTCCTACAGAATGATTAAAAATCGGCTGTGGCATTATGAGAAGGCTAATGAAGAAACACCTCATTACCTGTGTCACTGCACAAGCATGAGAAGCTCTTGACAAACAAAATACCTACTAGGAAGCTACTACTTTGATGACATCACGATGACTCTATTCACCAAATAGCAGCAAGGAAGAATTAGGAAAAAGCCCAGTAGGTATACAGGAACTGCGTACAAACCCCCGCATCAGACGCAAAAAGGATCAGCTGCTAAAGTTGCAGTGAAAGCGCACGCCGTCTTTTTTGCAAATGAATGACCTAAAACCATCAAATAAATAAATAATGTAATGTTAATGGCGCGCCCCCTCATGTAGCTGACCTCCCCGTGGTGGGGGGCGGGCAACATGTCTAGGTTTACCTAGACATGGCTGACGAAGCACACACCCAACGATGACAAGAAGAACTAGAAGAGCCTCGGATATTGCCAAGCCTGTCATAATAGGGCGCCCTTTGGAGCCAGGCCTGGAGGGTGGCAGTTTGCGAGCGTCTGGTGGTCGGCTTGTCACGCTCGGCAGTCGGCCGGGTTTAACCCGAAACGGCTACGAGCTTCCTATCAATGGTCTCGCAAACCATTATGGGGGTCAGAGGGTGGATGCGCTATGCACCAATAGGGGCATAAGTGGACTTTCGACAACTCGACAACGGCATCGACTTAGGATAGGCACGTGGAACATCTCTTCGCTCACGGGAAAAGACCTGGAGCTTGTTGGGGAGGCTGTTAAATATCGACTAGATATAGTTGGTGTTTCCTCAACAAAGCAAAGGGGTTCTAGAACTGTGGACCTTGCAGATGGGTGGAAACTCTTCATGTCGGGAGTAGCACCTTCAATGTCTGCTCAGGCGGGAGTGGGGATACTCACAAGTCCCAGGCTGGCAGGCAGAGTATTGGAGTGGATACCATTAGGAGGGAGAGTTGCGATCTTAAAGCTTAAGCTTGAAAGATCAACTCTGGCTCTAGTGCAGGTGTATGCACCGAATCTGGAGTCAGGGTACGCAGCTTTCTTAGATGAAGTTGATGCAGCCCTTGAAAAGGTTGCAGATATGGATTCTTATATCCTGATGGGTGATTTCAATGCTCACGTGGGTGCGGATTTCTCGACATGGGGCAGCGCGATTGGAAAACACGGTGACCCCGATCAGAACGCGAACGGAGAGAAGTTGTTGGACTTTTGTTGTTCAAATGGAATGTCCATTATGAACACTTTCTTTCCACACAAAGATATCCATAAATACACATGGTACCGTCGAAGTCTGCAGCAGAAATCGCTGATAGATTTCTTTGTGGTACCGTCGTGTATTGAAAGGATGGTTTGTGATGTTCGTGTTTTGAGAGGGGCTGAACTGTCAACTGATCACCACCTGGTGCTGTGCAAATTGTATCTCAATGATCAAATACCTATCCTGCCAAAGCGTAAACCAAGGATGGTTACGCGCATACGGTGGGAGGGGCTGCAGAACGATGAGATACGGGAGGAATTTGCACGGCAGGTATCTGCAAGGTTTGAACAAATTCCAAATGTTCCATTGAATGTAGAGGAAGAATGGCAGCTGTTTTCAACAGCAGTTATTGCCTCTGCAGGACATGTTTGCGGAGTGAAGCGGCTCGGTGTGGCGGCTGGTGGTGAGAAAAGAACTGCGTGGTTTAAAACCCCCGGAGTTCAAGAAGCTATCAGAGAGAAGAAGAAGGCTTTCAAGGTGTGGATTCACTTGGGGGACTCTCCTTCTCGAAACCGGTACATTGAGGCGCGAAGAACTTGCAAATTGGCTGTTAAAGCAGCCAAAGAACAGTCTTGGAAGGAGTTCGGCGAAAAATTGGACCGTGATCACAGATCTGCAAGCAAGGTGTTCTGGCAGACCATCCGCCGTCTTAGAGGAAGGAAGTGGAACATTATCGAAGGAGTCAAATCCAAAGATGGTACACTTATTTCTAATGAGGAGGACATCTTGCGCAGATGGAGCGAGCACTTTTCCGAATTGCTCAATCCAATCCAGGGCATTGAGGATGACACATCCATCGCCTTAAGCAGGGCGGAAAATAGTCCCACGGTAGAGGAAGTCACTTTTGCGATCAATTCGCTAAAAGCTGGCAAATCTGCCGGAGTGGATGAAATCCGGCCAGAAATGCTAAAGGCCTTAGGTGAAGAGGGAGTCAAATGGCTCTCTCGTGTCATTAAAGTGGCCTGGGAATGCGGCGAAACTCCCAGCGATTGGCAGATTGGGGTGATTGTGCCCCTTTTCAAGAAAGGGGATAAAAGGGATTGCTCCAATTACAGGGGTATATCACTTTTAAGTCTCCCCGGAAAAGTCTTTGCCAAGGTGCTGGAAACGCGTTGCAGAGCTGTGGTCGAGGCACGATTAGGAGATGAGCAGTGCGGCTTTCGTCCCGGCAGAAGCACAACCGACCAGTTATTCACTCTCAGAATGGTACTTGCGAAGGCTTGGGAGTATGCTACACCTGTTTACGCTTGCTTCGTAGATTTGGAGAAAGCATATGACCGAGTCCCTCGAGGGAAACTCTGGAGTGTATTACAGGAGTATGGAATTGATGGTTCTCTCTTGAGAGCCATTCAATCTCTTTACACAAACTGTAAAAGCTGTGTTCGGGTAAACGGCGTTAAATCAATACCTTTCACCGTGGGCGTTGGACTTCGCCAGGGGTGCGTCTTGTCTCCTCTCCTTTTCATTACTTATATGGACTGGATGTTACAGCGCAGTCTTGGCGAAGAACGTTTCGAATTGGGAGATCTGAGGATAAGTCATTTGCTCTTCGCTGATGACTTGGTCATCCTTGGGTCCTCTCAGACTGAACTTCAGCGCGCACTCGATCGGTTTGTAGCCGTTTGTGTTGAAGCTGAGATGAAGGTAAATGTGAACAAATCTGAAGTGATGGTCGTCTCTAGAACGCCTGTTCAATGCACTCTGCATGTTAGTGGAGTCCCATTGAAACAGGTGGAGAAGTTTAAGTATCTCGGGGTCTTATTCACGAGTGATGGAAGGAGCAATGCCGAGTTTTCCTGTAGGATTGGTCAGGCTGGATCGATTTTGAGACAGCTTGGTCATTCTGTTATCAGGAGGACTGAACTTGGTGTCAAAGCTAAGTTGTCAGTCTTTAATTCGGTGTTTGTTCCAACTCTTACCTATGGTCATGAGGTTTGGGTAATGACCGAAAGAATAAGATCGCGAATTCAAGCTGCAGAAATGAGATTTCTCCGTTGTATTGCTGGTGTGACCCGTAGAGATCGCATCAGAAATACTAGAATACGTGAGGAACTCAATGTCGAGCAGCTACTTCTCCGGACGGAGCGATCCATGCTTCGGTGGTTTGGGCATGTTAAACGCATGTCCCCGACAAGGATTCCACGACGTGCTATGGAATCCGTACCATCGGGCAGGCGTCCCCTAGGTAGACCCAGGATGAGATGGTTAGATCAAATTCATAATCTCTCCTCTACCCGTATGGGGATTGCCCTTGATGATTTAGAGTCGATGGCGGAGGATCGAGAGCTGTGGAGGGTCCACTTGAGCAACCTACACCCGCGACCCACTTAATGGACAAGCGGACCATTGAAAATGAATGAATGAATGAATGAATGATGTTAATGGCGCTGAAAACTTCAAATTGGCTTCAACAAATATTGCAGTCGATGACAAGACGTATTTTAACTGGCCTCCACTTGTCATCTCTTCAGCTCTTTCAAAGCTTTCCTAAAGGGACAATCGCAGGCGTTCGTTGCCAAATGTTTCTGGTTGTACGGTGTTATTATAAGGCTTAAGAAAAACCTTACTTTAGGCTTTTTTTTAAATTTTTTACGTAAAACAAAATGCGTTTCCTAGTAATAAAAGATCCTGAATTCGCTTCATAATTAAATGATGTAGAAAAGGAAGCCATCGTTTTTGTTGGGATTTTTTTTTGTTGACTAGTGTTATTATATTATCTACTTATAACTTATTACACTGCTAAAAATTATATGAAATTTTGTTTCTGTAAATTGCATTTTGATTGACGATCCAACTTGTTTACACTAAGTTCATTATACAATTCGAGATACGATATGTATGTACCTACTTGCAATGAACTCGAAAATCTCATACAAAACGGTCGTGCACTTAGGGTTGCCAGTTCTCCCGATATTCCGGGAGTCTCCCGGTTTTTTCACTAATCTCCCGATCTCCCGAAAATTCTATGAAATCTCCCGAATTTTCAATATTTCATTTTAATGTTCTTAAAAAACCAAAGTACGAACAGTTAAGAAAAAGTTTTATTCCGAGTTGTCCAACAGCACTAAAAGAATACGAGCTCCCAAAATTGAGTTCGAGAAGTTTGTAATGGAGTACATATATGAAAATACTTCGGTATGGTCCAAACACGTTAACTGTCACTTGGCAATGCTCTTGATAGGCTGATTGTTATTTGGCCAGCGGTTGGGTCTTATTTTCAAGATCTAGGTGAAAATAATAATAGTAAAATAATAATACTTATAATAATTGTCATCCAGTTGTTTGGCAATTGCTTTATAGATGAAACTAATAATGACGCAAAACCTGAAATATTTTTGTACTTCTTATGTCATTTCATTAGGTTCATTAATATATTAAAAATTTCGATTTTAACTTTAGAAGGTAGGTATTTACTTACAACAACTATTAAATACCTATGTTTAACTAATATAGAATGTAGAATTAAGGAGACATTTTTTTGGAGCAAAAACTCATGAGTGCTCAAGAGAAAAACTAATTTGTCAAAAAATAATTTCATTGAGACTGGATTCTTAAATATACATAATATAAAAATGCTTCAAAATATATACATAAAAGAAATATGATTTTGAAAGAATTGGTTTGAAACAACTCTATATTTCCGAGTTAAAGAATTTTCAAAATGATTTTTTATTCGAAACTGTAAAAAAAATGATGGAGATCCTTCACATATCTTGGGATTTTGATTCTTTAGAAGACGAAGTAAATATAATTCGAAGTAGAGAATATGCTTTCAGAGGAACAACAATTTTTATGAATCACCGGCACAAAAGATGTGGTGCAAAAATTTCCAAAACAACAAGCTTTCGATCATTAAAAATATAGTTCAAATTATTTTTTTTTATTCCTGTGTAAAATGCATTTGTGGAACGACAATTTTTCCATGATAGTCTCTATGTTCGAATGACAGCAATCGGTTAAAAATAGGTACATTACATTAGGTATTATAAAATCCATCATTTGGTCAAAAGTGAACTTTAATTTTTCTTGTCAAGAATTTGTTTCTTAAAACTGAAATTGTTAATTAAAAGTGAAATTGTTATTCAAAGAAAGCTTAAATATATAATAATACTCATTAACGTTTCTTTTTTTTTTGTTTTTTAGAAAACCGTGAAATAAAACTATAAATATTTGTTTTGTAGTTATTATGAAGAAATAAGGTTTTTCTAATTCTCCCGATTTTTTCTCAATCTCCCGATATTTTTTCTGAAACCTCCCGATTTGTTGAGAAACATTCCTTGCAACCCTGCAATCTATGATCCCACTAAAGATTGATTTGTGGACACGGTTATATGTATTTTCAAGTGTCAATTGGTGTGATATAGTTTTTTTTTAATTGTATCCCGATATGATACACATTAGGCGATTTTTAGGACACGACCTATTCATACTTTTAATCGTCTAACTACCTATGTATGTACTGTAGTTGTGGACTTCCCACTTCCCAGTATTGGGCCATCCAACGTTTACCCACATAATTAATGCACATTCATAACTTTTCGTAACGAACTTTAAGCTGACTTTGGTATATCCTTTATGTAGTAGTATTTTCCCGAAAATCTGGCAAACGCATAAACTTCAGTCAACATTACGATTGCTGAGCCACGAAGAGCATGTGAATGTGGTAATTTTATCCCATTACGATAGCAAAGTGTGAGGTAAAATGCATACCTAAAACTCATTTCCGGGAAGCCAAAGGTAGTATGTATTTTGTATTTCCCTCAAAGGGTAATCCAATTTATCTAACAATGCATTCTGCAACAGACGCACGTTACAAAATTCCCAAAATGTTTACAGTTGCTATGCCAGAATGCCATAATTTAAAAAGTAGCGATTTTAAATGTGTTTGAATAATTATAAAAATCAACTAAGGGTTTGAAAGTCATAAGTTCTTATAAATATGACCTAAGACCTGTAAATGGCAATCCAATAAGTGTGATTAGGTAGAGTGCCTGCTGCGGCCCATTAGTAAAATGTGAATCTATTAGAAGAATCGAAGTGCATACGCAGCGCTGCGTCCGTCGGTCGGCCGTCATCAGCCATAGCTATCAAGGAACTCTATTTGGTTCCAACCGACAAAAGCCTCGCATTGACATCAATTTCAGTTACATAAGACAGACCTACCCCCTCGTGGGCTGGCGCTGGCGTCAACCTACTAAAAATATCTAAAGCAGAGCACATGCTTTCTCCACACGAACGAATACGTAACTTGCGGCAGGCAATGAATTGGTGAGAGAAAGTTACAGTTATACATGCTTATAGTTGTGATTCTTGTATCTAGTATACACCCCACTTTGGAAGCACTTCTTTTTTCGATCCTAGGCTTGTCGTTGGGGTGGACGGAGAACACCCTCTCACCCATTCCCCATTTGATTTCAATGCCTTTCCGATTAAACTGTATCTCGCGCCATTGTACCTTCCAACGAGGCGCCAAACAAAGAAGACGTGCAAAAGAAAATAGAAAATTATTGTTGGCTTGAAATCCATTTAAGCATGCCCGGCATGTGTGTGAAAGAAAAATATGTGTCTTTCTGGTATGTTGCAAATGAAACATATTATGGCAAAAAACGAGCTTCTTTATCTCAACAAAGAGTACCAGATGGTGTGACATTCAGAATGTAGGTACTCGTAGTTGAAAATTGTTACACAAGACCAACTATGGGTGGAAAGGAAAATATTGATAATATTTGTGGGATGTGCGGCACAAAAGACGAGGTCTTAAGTTCTTTGTAAAAAGAAAATAATAGAGAATAACTGAGGCAACTGTTCTCGATTTACATAATACCTTTTATGCAATAGAATCTAGGAAATTGACGGGGACATCTTTATGAGGGTATTTGAGCAACAAAATAGCAACAGAATTTTCTGACTTACTCAAGGATGAAGGACTTAGTCCTTGACAGCAAGGAAGAGCATACTTCTCCCAAAAGGCAAAAGGGAAATATGTATCTACAAGTATTTAAGTGAAAATGGTTGCAAAAGCAGTTAGGTAAAGCTGTAGATACACTATTAGTGGAGTAGGTATGCTCAGCAGTAATTCGGATCCTTTTCGCATTATGATACCTACATTTATTAATATGCAATCTAAGAAAGCTGTGATGAAGGTTGGTATCTTTTGTTGATATCTTCGCTCTTAGTCAGAGAGCTGTCAGTTGATTTCATTCAAATTTACATAACGGCTACAATTGTTTATTAAGAACTGATCCTTTTCAAATTTGTGTGGGTAAGCCATTATATAGGAGGACTCATTTGTCGCCCTAAACACTTAAAGGATTTATATCATTTCTCGGTTATAGATGGAAGAAAGAAGTGCGAGAAGAGATTCAGTGTTAAGCCAGTCTTAACAGATCACAACAAATTAGGAAAATATTCAAGTTGTATTTTTAAAACTTCAAAATTCTCCCCATTCGTGTCCACATACACTGTTTCAGAATGAAAATATAAGTGTGATGTCATTAGAAGCGTTATAAATCCTTGAAAACAGTCATCATCTGCAGCTTGAAACAAATATTTAGCATAAGGGGATAACTGGGTAAGAAGGCGATCTATGCCAGACTTGGTCAAAAACATCCACGTCTACGGTTGTAGAATGTAGATTCCACGTGCCATTCGGTTATACCAGCGCCTAGTCAGGGTTTTCAGTAGAACAATGTGAAATTGTCTAGCTGCAAACAAATACCATCTAAGACTTTTTATTAGTCTAAAAACTTATTTTGAAAATGTTTTTAGCTGTTTTATTTGGAAGTTTCTATAGCTTCATATCAATAGATCTAAAATGTTGTCTCCAACTACAATTCAATTCAATGCCGCCGCTGATATGGTAACAAATATAATCACCTTAGGTATGAAATCCTTTATCCCCAACAGGATAAAGGGTATCAAACCAAAAGAAAACGCGTGGTACGACTTGAGCTGTAAAGATGCTATTAGATTAAAGGAATTGAGTTTTCGGTCTTACAAAGCCAACCCATCTGAGGAAAACCGAAAGAAGTTTAAACAAGCCAGAAATGGCTGCAATGCCCTCATAAAGCGTGCCAAATTCTCCTTTGAACAAAAGCTGAGGCAAAAAATACTACAATGTCCCAAGGGTAGTAAAAACTCTTGGTCATTTGTAAAAAATATTAAGAATTCGGCCTCATCAGCGATCCCAACGCTCATTTACAATGACACTCTAGCTGTCAACAAAGCTAATCTGCTCGCTGCACATTTTGCAGTCAGCTCGATGCTTCCAGATTGCACCTGTACTTGAGTGCGTCGAATTTACCATGGGACCAATCCATTTTCGCACTCGTACAATCGCAAGAGTACTTTATGATCTCAACATAAATAAATCCGCTGGTCCAGATGGTATCTCCCCCATCGTTCTGAAGAGGTGTTCTTTCACGCTGGCAAAACCACTGCGTAAGCTTTTTCATCTGTCCTATTCTTCTGGACTCTTTCCCAGTAGGTGCAAAACAGCATTTGTCCAGCCCGTCCCTAAAAAAGGCGAATCTTCTTCTCCCACCAATTACTGACCCATAGCACTTACGTCCATTCTTTCTAAGGTCATGAAAACGCTGATAAACCGTCAGCTTATGAAATATCTTGAATCATGGAAACTCCTCAATGACCGGCAGTACGGTTTTCGTGGCAACAGGTCCACTGGTGATTTGATGACTTATCTGAAGTGCTCAAATGAAATTGCCAGCTGCATTCCACCCCTTCAGCAATTCAACCGCAATACTCGCATGCTAGGAATGTCCATCAGTTTACCATACAGCCTATCTTCGGGCGTACTATGAAATATAGAGACTCTTTCATAAGCCGCACAACACGAATGTAGAATGCCTTTCCCAGCTCTATCTTTCCTCCTTAGTGCAATTTACAGACATTTAAAACCAATGTGCATCGGAATCTCCTATCTTTTCTATCCCAATTTTCTTAATGCCGGCGCTGTGTAAATCACATTACACTTAAGAGTAGTCATAACCTCATTAGCGCGTGTTAATTAATTAATTTCTTGAAAAAAATCGCACTTTCTTGATACTTCCTAAAGTATTTATTGTGCGGTTTTCTGCTCATCCCCGGATAGTTGGCCTGATGAATGCAACGCAGCCGAAATCACATCTGGACCCTGTACTAATAGCCTTGTCAATAGCTTATGTACCTACAGTTCCCAAAAGCAAGAATAACTTTTCAGATACATACCAAAACTCTGATGAATTAATTTTAATGAGACGGCAATATCTTCATAGTTGAAAAATGTTGATGATTTTGCCATATAGTAACCTCTTTTTTGGCTGAGTCCTGATATACCAACTGCGAAGGTATGTAATACAAAATTTATGAGTACCCTTGAATCATCGACATGTACAATAGGGTGGATCGTTTTAGTATATGAAATATTTTTTTTTTTCACCAAATTGAAGTGGGCCGCGACTCAAAAGTTGTATCCATAAACACATTAACTCGATCCAAAATATTTTTTGAATTGAAGTAGGTTTAATACTGCCCCAAGCCACTTGAAGTTTTAACCTATTTTTGATACAGTATATTTTAGATGATTTTTTTTTTTCAGTTTCATATAGCTTCAACCTATTTATTATTAGTATTAGTATATAAACTTATTAATAAGCAGTCTGTATTTCAACGTTACATACCACTTAAAAAGGTAAATACTTTCAGACCGGGCATCTTCCTTTTATAAAAAAAAAGCCGGCAGTGTTAAAATCAATACAGTAATCTTTAAGAATTATATGAAAATCAAATTCGAACCATCATCAGATATGGAAGAGCTGCCTCAAGACAGTGCTCAGAAGAAGCTCAAGAAGTTATGCCTTATGTCGCTCACGCAGTTGACAGATACGGCATTTCAGATAGAGCTGCAGCCGCTATCGTGTTCGCTGCTCTCCAAGACGTTGGTCTTATAACAAAGGAAGACACAAGCAATGTAATCGATCGAAGTAAAAATAAGACGAGCCCGTCATAAGCAAAGAGATATTCTAATGAATAAGTTACTATTACTCCAAGATTCTTTTGGGCTATATTTTAATGGACGCAAGTACAAAACCTTCACTGTGGTAGATTCCTCCAGAAGAAAGACAGCTTGCGAGGAACATATAAGCTTAGTCAAGGAGCCAAACTCGGAATACATCCTAGACTGCGATAACTTGCTTGTAGTAGGTTCTGACGGAACTGCTCTCAATACAAGTTCTAAAGGAGGTATAATACAATGCTTGGAACAAAAATTGCAAAGACCATTACATTGTCATTTGTTTAAATATCTTGATAGTCTTACGACTGGGCCACGCAGCTTCTTAGGACCAATAGGAAAAGATTTAAAAGATTGCGAGAGTCTACCTTTAGTGCCCTTTAAAGCAATAAGTTGTAATTTTTCAGACATATCAAATGCAAAGGATCTAAGTACCTATGGATCAATTATATCTCTTCGAAATCTGCTGCGCTAGATGAGGTTATATGTCTCAAAAATTTTTCCTATGGAAAACCTGTTACATCTTATTAATTTCATTTTAAAAGTCTACGCACCGATGTGGTTTTTGATCAAAACGAAGCCGAGTTGTATTTACAGATCGAAATATTTGCATAAAACTATTGTCCTTTCACTCTATCTGCCAGATCATTTAAAAGCTGTTGGGATGGATAATTTGGACAAGCAAAAATCACTTTACTGGCGATGTTTAGCAGACGAACGAAAAGCAATTCAAATAAGTATTAGCTTTGCGAAGGATGCTAAAGTCTAGGGATTCCTTCTTAAATATTTAGAGCGCTTGGGGCAGTATAAAATGGAATATATTGAAAAATGTAATTATGCCGTTTAGAATGTTTTTAATAGTGGCAACTTTCTAGCAATGGCCGAAACCGGTATATTAACTCACAGAGTCTTTTGCTCTAATGCTAGGCGTTTGTCTCGGTCGTACATTCCTTCAAATAAAGTCTTTGGTCGCCAACCAACTGATGACTAAAGCCAATCATCATTTTCATCATCATCATCATTTTTATCAATAATATTGTAATACCTTGATGCATCAATTAAACACTTTTGCTGAAGCAGCTAATTCGGAAAATTTAATTGCGCCCCGGTTTCTTATAAATCTTTGTCCTTTATACATATACTGTCCGAAAGTCGCCATAGATCTCTTCAAATTAACTTTAAACTCATCAGAGAAGAGCATCATCTGCCAATTTAAGACAGCCCAGTCAGTGTTGTCACGCCTACCACAATGTGGTAGATCTACCACAATTTCTTAATATTTTTTCAATCTACCACTGCACCCAAAAATTCTACCACGTTTTGTTATTCCAGTGTTAAATATTTTATAGTTCTCTATGCTTTCATATCGATAAGAAAATAAAAGCGAGGCGCACTTTTGATGGATATTTTTATGATTCGTGTCGTCATTAACATCTTCAGTCTAAAGTTTCATATCCCAGCAAAAGAGGCAATTACCATTTCGTTCGCTGAGAAGATTTTGTTCCTCAGTAAGTTCGATTAAGAATTTCGAGCGATACATTGACATTTGACGCCCTGGACATTGACGCCCTAATGTTCGTGTCTCCAATTACTTTTCACGCGCGGTTTTGTATCTTTTTTAGTAGGTGCAATCGTGCAATGTGGTTTTCGGCGCACCCAGCCAGATAATGAGAAGCGTACTCAAGTTTGGGGCGAATGAACGCCTTATTATATTGTAGCTAGATCAAAAGGGTTAAAATATTTCTTGCAACCTAGACATTTCGCAGCGTTCTTGAAGACTTCGTGTATATTGTCGTTCTAACGGCGTGTTTCATGGACACACATACCGAAAATGGAAATTCTTTCGGGTTCGAAAATATAAGGGTCATTCATTGATAATGGCTGAAGGTTTGGTTTTTGCTTTAGGGATAGCAAACAGCATTGCGTTTTGGAAGCATAAAACTCCACCCTATTGGCTAAACCTTTTTTTTATGAGTTTAACATATACGTTCCACTTTTATGACCGAAGAGCAAGTACGTGAGTCCTGGAATGAATATGAGAAGGTAAGTCTGCTGTCATCAGCGAAGGAAAAAATGGGATTAGAAGTTTCAGATAAGAGATCATTTATGAATATGGGAAAGAGAGTCGGAGACAGAACGGAGCCTTGGGAAACACCAGCATTTATATGGTGAGTTTCAGACGTGAAACCATCCAAAACAACTTGAATTGAGCGGCTATTGACTAATTCTAATGGTGGATATAAACTTCAGATCTACCACCCATTTCTTAAATTTACCACATTTTTTAAATTCCAAGTGACAACACTCGGTTTAAACTACCATTAACCGCTCGTCGGTCGCCCGGAAAGTCTTTCTTGATATCTCTAGACTTAACTCATTTTTAATACATGCGAACGATATTAAGGGGTCCTTTTAATGAACTTGCCGACATTGGTTCTTGGGGATTTGTGTGGTGACCCATTAGGTAGCCTACTAAATTTTTGATATCATGCCTACGAAGATTTAGTATCTTATTGGCATCTGCTTTGAAGGGCTGAATAGCTCTTTTGGCCTGTCTTAGGCCTGGGATGTTCTCCCAATATGAAATACATTTGTTTTTTTCACAGCTTTTTATAGCCAGATTTATAGCTGATTTGGGGATCGAAAAGAGGGTGCAGATCCAATGAAAGGGGTTTCCGAGCCTTTTCTGGCTAGTTCATCAGGTTTTTCGTTACCTTCAATCCCCTTATGTTCGGCGACCCACCATAATCTGGTTTTGTTCCTGGAAATAAGTATTTCGAGGGAATCGAAGCAGTGTTGTACTGATTTGTAGTCAATAATGTGTGAGCTAAGGGCTTTTATAGCTGCTTGACTATCCGTGAATATATGGTTGTTAGCGCCTTTGATATACCTGAATTGAATATTAGGGTTGTGCATTCTTTAATGGCATGGAGCTCTGCTTGAAATACAATGGGGCTTTTTCCCATAGGTATTGAGATGTTCCGATTTGGTCCATAGATACCAGCTCCCACCCCCGAGTCCATTTTAGAATCATCCGTATTCCACTACAGGCCATTTCGGCAGTTTGGTGGGTTATTGCTAACCCATGCTTCTCTGGTTGAAGCATATAGTGTCTCTGGTAAGCGGTCTGAAAACGCACAGATAATGTTAAGTTCTGGAAGTTCGGTAAGTAGTTCAATTAGTTTTGGGTGTTCGCTAATATTTAACTCTTCCGCTTCTGTCAAACTTGCTGAGATGCGTATTGCCACTTTTTTTTATATAGATGTGGAGGGGCGTTAGTCCTATTAAGGCTACTATAGCCGCAGTGGGACAGGTACGCATTGCTCCGGAAGTGCCCAGACAGGCAAGCCGTTGCGCCCTATTTAGTTTTTTTTTATGGTCGTTAAAGATAACTTTAGTATGACAATTTATTTTTACCAATCTATTTTGTATTTTTAATTTCTTTTCGCATGGACACCAAAGCTGCCGTCAAGCATAGCGGGTCGAGTTACTTTACTAGTACAAGGTGGCGCAAAAGTAATCCTCCTATCAGAAAATGCTATAAATTTTGCGATTGGCCCCTAATGTCAGTTCTGTTTTGACATTTGTGTAGTAAACACATGCGAAATACACGTTAATAAACAATGCTACGCTACACTGCTCCAGAACGCGGAATATTGGTGACTATTTATTTGAGCAGTAATCGGTCGGTGACTTTGGCACAACGTGAATTTCGTCGCAGATTTCCTAGCCGTCCAACGCTTACTGGTGAAACACTGCGACGTTTAGCCGCTCGCGTCGAAGAGACTGGCACAACACGAGATGCTGCCAGGCGTGGCAGACCCCGGAGTAGCCGTTCTGCAGAGAATATTGCTGCTGTAGCCGAAGATGTCATGGACATGAAGACGTCGCGGGCCGAACGGTTACTGTGAATGGTGAGCGCTACAGAGCAATGATCAACGAGTTCTTTTTGCCGCAACTTGATGAATTGGGATTGGAAAACATGTGGTTCCAACAGGACGGTGCAACGGCACACACTGCACGTGCCACAACCGATATGCTGAAGGATGCATTTCCCGGGCGCCTAATCTCCCGTTTTGGCGATTTGCACTGGCCAGCAAGATCGCCTGATTTGACCGCTCCAGACTTCTTTTTGTGGGGCTTTTTGAAGTCGCGGGTTTATGTCAACAAGCCTCAGACTCTTGCAGCTCTTAAAGACAATATCCGTCATGTATCGCCGGAAGTTTGGGCCAAAGTAATGGAAAATGCCATAAAAAGGGCTCAAATGACAATCAACTGTGGCGGCGGCCATTTACATGACATCATATTCTCGACTTGATGTAAAAAAAATTAAAAGACCAAATAAAAATAATCCACAAGAAGAATCAAAGTTTTTAATTTTTTTTTAAATTACAGCCAAAAAACATCGGAAGGTTATTTTTGCGCCACCTTGTACTACTGAGCCACAACAGCAAAAGGCAGCGATGCCGATTCAGAAACATTAATCAGAGCCAGAAAAGTGTACTCATGCAGTTCATATGCAGACCACACGACTTTAGTATGTATCTACAATATTTTAACGTTTTTATTCTTATTTCCAGCAAATACTTACCTTCAAATACTACCCTGAGCCCTTTCTATTTCATAACTTAGCACTTTTCAACTGATTGCCTCTTACCTCTGGTAAAAATTCACAAAGTCCATGTTTGCTCTTTTAATCGTATTTTTCTCCGCAATTTCAATTAAAAAAATAATAATAATTCTAATGAACTCGTAGCAATTATTCACTCTACCAGTCAATCTAATTAGTAGCTTAACGGCAAACAGAAACTCAGTAAGCAAAACACAGCTCATTTAACTCATTAAAAGTGTGGCGACGATGGACAACCTCATGCCTCCTCATCATGTCTTCTGCAAAAACCACGGAACGGCTCTTTAGCTGAGGTCGGTTGAGAAGGCATCCAATTTTCACACAGAAAGTCACTCATGTGGTGTCCTCCAATTGAAGATGTAATGAGCAATCATTGCGAAGCCAAAAACTGGAACGAATCGTTACTCAATTTAATTAATTTTCTACCACAAGCAGTGTAGAACCGTAATTGGAGCACACTGTAGTGCGTCAGTCAAAGGCACACGTGCATGTAGATGAAATAGCCGTAAAGGTATAGAATAGACCATCGCAGCTCTTCAGCTCCACCGCAGGACCTTTGTGTGTGCTTCTGGAACGCGTTATACCCGCAAGCTATATATACCCGTACTGATATCCGAATGTAGTTTACGAACACATAATGATACTCGAGAGACCATTACCTGGGATCCGCACACAGCCAGCAGGATACGTGTCATATCCATACATATGCTCGCCTTGGCTCAGAATCTCATCGGAACTGAAGTGGTGGGCAGTTGAGCAAAGTTTTTGCGGTTCATCCTGTTAGCCTTCGTCAATTGCAGGGGGAAGGCGGCTTAGTCTTCTCTGCTCTCATCTTTGAACCGGAATGGTTTCATGCATTAAAAAGCTACCTCAACGAAGACCGGGCAACCTAAACTGTTATTTTACGACAGTATCGTTCGGGATAATTAAGAACACATGCAAGCTTACATATACTCGCAAATACCCACACTGAGGAGGCTGACGCACATGAATTTTGGGCGGCAACTGAGTGAGCAGAACTAAAGTTTTCCTCGATGATGGAGAGTAATGTGGGTCTGGTGCACCTTAGTGCTTCTGGCAAAGTCGAAGGGGTTTCGTATTAATTTAAAATTAAACGTCCTGGTGGGTTCGTTATGTATTCTATATACAGATAGAGGGTAGTTTCTTGTGTATGGTCATTGAATTAATGAAGAAACTATAACCAGACTTTAATGCTTATGCAGATTTGAGACTTTTCTTTTTTAGTAATGGACGAAATACTAGAAAAAATGTATGTAAGCCAGTCCGCCAATTACGTGGATGGAAATATGCTTAATAATTTATTTGATTGGGCGGTAAACAGGATGCTACTCTTAATATTTTGCATAAGTCAGAGGTGGTAGACAGGGTGAGATACCACCACATCATGCTATATGCTCCGTGAAGTAGTCTTGACTACGTTTCGGAGTTTGACAGATGGGCCGGCGCCATAAAGAATTCCGGAGGTAAACTAGTCTCCCATTCGGATCTCCGGGGGGGACTATCTTAGGTTCAACTTGCAAATATTCACCAACAGAACTTGCAAGACGACAGACAACAACGAACACAAAGACAAACAAAAGAGACAAAACACGGACACTAACAGAAGAAAGCTAGCAACAGATTTCTGCAACATTCGAGGCACAAACCAGTAAGAATAGACCGTCGACTCCTCCCACATAACGGACTTTGCCTACAAGCTACCGGCGGGCCCAGGATTTTGCATGTATTGGTGCTGTACAAAATCAAAGGAGCGCCATTAACGCACGCATACTTGAAAAATCCTAGGCCCATGGTATAGCATGGCAAATCATTGCCGCCATTAATTTTGACACTTACACGTATTCACAGACACAGGTGTACGGGAAGTCGGCGGTCTATTCTTACTGGTTTGTCATTCGAGGTCTAGTATTCAACAATGACAACGTCAGCTGCGTGCACCAAAGAAGAGATGGAACCTGAGGATCTCAATATGGCTAAAGGTCGTCGTACAAAGTTGTACCAAATTCTTTTGCAATATTCGAGTTTTCTGAGAAGAACTAAGTATGTGATCATATTTAGAATGCTTATGTTGCCTTAATGTATTTTTATCAAAATCGTTCGAGCGGTTTCTGACAAATGTTACAACTTTGGATTCGAAAAGAACTTTTACTAAACTGTTTACCTGAAAACTGAGTACGACGTATTCTTCAGGATATAAACATTACCTAGCAGTTACATTTGTATCCAAATCGAAAATGGCGTTTTCGAGATAAGGGCAGTTTTTTTTAAAGTACCTACTATTATTAGAGATTTGGGTGGATATCAAAGGACGCAGTCTTTTTAGAGAAAAACTGAGTTTACTATCAAGTTAAGAATGACAATAGTATCTTAAAAAGAAGTTTTTGTTAAAATCGTTTTTACCGTTCTCGAGAAAAGGCCATTTTTCAAAAGTGCTGTTGGTGGACTATTTAGCGAAAAACTGGGTATGCAGTCATGTTAAGCATGCTTACATTAACTCAACTATCAATTTTGGTTGAAATCGTTAGAGCCGTTTTCGAAAAAATCTAAATTTAGACATATTTCGTCATATTTTGTAAAATGTTTATATGGAAGGTACCTTAATATTAGGGCTATCATAAAAAAAACGTCCCTAGCGGGAAGCCCACAAACTCTAAATACGAAGTTTGAAGCAAATCCGTCCAAGCGTTTAGATTCCCCAGGGGTGGGACAGACAGACATACGGACGGACAGAATTGCGAGACCCGCTTTTTTGAGTTCCCCTATCATCGTAATATATCAAAATTGGAATTGATCAAAATCTTGAATTCGACATTTTGTACGAAAACAATATCTTTCTTTTACATACTACGTATACGAGAAAGTTAAAAATATTTTATATTTATGTTTTCTGACCAGTTTAAGCCAGAAAAAAAAGGTTTGCTGAGTGTTCATAATGGAAATCCGCCCCTTGAAATCCTCTGCCCATAAGAGTGGATTAGTTCTCTAAATAGTGATCTAGACAAAATCTTGAAGTGGGGAAAAGACAACTTGGTGGTATTTAATGCAAACAAGACACAGCTCACAACATTTTTTAAGAAAAATGTATCAACAGTTCCTCAGATCCAAATGGATGACCATTCAATCCATTCCAAGGACTTAATGCACTTTCTAGGAGTCACAGTCAATTCAGGAATCACATGGCAGGACCACATATCCTATATCGCAAGATCGGCGTCTGCTAAGTTGAGCTACCTATTTAGAGCAAAGAGGTACTTTAGCCCCAAGCAACTTCTCCTTCTCTACAAAGCAAAGGTTAGACCAGGCCTGGAATATTGCTCCCATATATGGAGCTCGTCCACAAAACATTCACTTAACCTACTTGACAGCATACAGAGACGAGCAGTTCGACTTATTGGAGACCCTACACTCACATCGAATCTGCAACCGTTGGTGCACAGAAGACAAGTCGCTGACCTATGCTTGTTCTATAGGTACTTCCATGGTAGATGTTCCGAGGAACTCAAGGACATTATCCCTCGAAATGCAACTTTTGGGCCCGCCACAAAGACAGCTAATGCTCATGACCATACAGTACACTTGACAACCGCGAGGACATCATCTTTCCAAAACTCCTTCTGTTACAGGACAAGCAAACTTTGGAACTCGCTCCCTGGGGATATATTTCCAGAAGACTACAATTTGCAGCAATTTAAGTGCAGAACTAACATACATCTGCAAGCATATCGGGGCGCTGATGAAGCGTTATAGGTTTGCCTTTCCTGAGAGAAGTATTTAAAAAAAAAAAAAATTCTGGAAAACCTTTTCAAATGACCTGCTTGCCAGCATATTGTAGATCCAGCTTATCTTTTTTATAGATCTAGACTCTAGCTATATAGGTAGGTTATCGAAAGATTCTTCTATAGCTACAGGAAGGCTCCAGAGCATATTTGCAAACTACCAGCAATAACCACCTTTAGCTCAAATTGTAAGCCAACTCGAGTCTTAAATTTGATCATTATTTTGACCATTTTGCTAAACCATATTTAAAACGACTTATCGTATAATCTATTCATTCATACATTGAAACCAAAGGTCAAAAAGCTCTCTACAAATCCCTTGCCTGAATCGAACTATTACTTTCAATTTAACTTCTCCACATGTAATTCCAAATGAATTATACTTTCGTTCAACCCTTTCTGTTTGAGAGTCAGAAGACTCCCCAGTCCCCTTGTACATGTCACTTGTAACAAGGTGTCGCCATTAACGAATACTGCCAACCACCTTAACAAGGCCGTTAAATAATTTTAAAGGATTCACCCCAAAAGTTCCATCTCAGCTAAAAGACTTAAATCAGGTGATAAGTCATCGTTTCAGGGATAAAAGTTTGTCCTGTGAATTCACTTCGCTGTAATGGCATTCATATTGTACGCATACTTGTTCATTCACTTACTTAGTGACTTGGAGTGAAAAGTTCCTTTCAAGGCGAAAGTTTAAGCATTAAGCAAGACAAGGCCAAGAGGTGGGTTATCGTTTTTGTTCGCCCTACAATAGTCGCCCGACTACATCTGAAACTTTTTTTAGGCAAAACTTTAACAATTCAATTCGGAGCATGGCCAAAGTAATAATTTAACGTTAAACTGGATTACGTTGCAGTTCGTGCCATTAAAAGCTGAAGGACTCACACTCTCGCTCTCACTTGTTCGTCAATTAGTTTTATTAAAAGAGGAAAACAAAAAGAATACCGCTGCTAAGAAATTATTTTCCGCTCAATTTGAAGAGCAAATCTGATTCTTTTTCGAAGGATTTTCGCCGAGCTTATTTATTAGGATGGTCTTGCACGCGCCACTCGGTATGTTTATCATTCTAATGGTCCCCATCCAGCTAATCGTTTAGTGTAATGTGGCGCGGGAAAACTCTACACAAGTTCAACATTTCCGCAGTATATCTATGAATCTGCTGTCGCTTTCGTGGGGACCACCGCGCGCTTCTACGTATAAAGGATTTCCCGGTGATACCGTCGTAATATAATTTAAATTTCCTGGAATGCATCCAAGTAATAATTCTTCATGTGGCCGCCGGGCTGAGATGGGCGGCTTTTGGTTTTTTTGTTTATTTTTTGGTTGGGGGCTGGTAACGTTTTGTACTTTGGACCAAATCTCTGATATTTAGAGCCAAATTTTATGGTCGAGATTATTTTTTGTCATGGGATGAAGATATTTATGGCAACATTTGTGGAAGATGGGCGTGGGTGCTTCCATCCATTTGTGGGAATTGCATCGTTATTCACAAAAAGTAATTCCATTCTCCATATTTTCCTGCTGGAGAAAAACAAATTGAGTGAAAATAAACGGAGAAAATGCCTAGAGCAAGGATGCCAGTGTTGTGCTATACTAGAGGGTGCCATGCCGGATCGGGGGTACAGTGTACAGTGCAAATGGAACAAATATTTTCACTTTTTATGAAATCTTTGGGGAGAAGAACAATAATACCATTGGTCACATATGTATGGATGTTCGATGTTGAATGCTGGATGCAAGGATACAATTGGGATTTGCTAGATGCAGACTTAAAAGGAAACCCTTGGGTATGGAATGTAAAGTTGTTTTTTTTTTTCATTTTGTATGATGTAATGTATGCTGCGGAAATGGAAAGTTTTGGATGGGAAATTGAAGTTTAAAGTTATTTGAGGAGAGTTGTGCAAAAGGGTAGTGGTAAATGAAATTCACATTATTTTCTTACTCTGTATAGACTTGGTCCATACGAAAAATGACGTTGGTCCTGCGTGGAAAATGGTGTTGTAACAGTTTTGCCAGGAATCCATGCCATTTCAAAGCCAAGAGAGTTGGCTTCATTTCCTTTAATTTCTTCGCCTTTATTATTTTCCACCCAGACGTTTTGAAAATTGAATGTTGCTTTTGAAAGAGTGGTACTACAGTTTTGGAGTCAAACGTTAAGAGCGTGCAACTCGTTGCATTCGTTGTATGCATTCTTGTTGCTACGATTCGCTGGCCGAAAATCATAACAAACCAATATAGAGTCAGGCTTTTTCAGACGAGATCCTTTGGACTATTGTCATCAGTTTGGTAAAATGTTTAAGCTATTAAAGCAGTTCAACTTACGGCCAATGGACCATTAAGCCACCAGGATAGGTGTAGTTTCAAGAAGACCACTGACTTATTGAGATTATAGTTTAGCGAGGAGGTTACTCCGAGAAATAAATCTTTAAACCTTTAAGGGCGTGAGATTTTCTACTGGAATCAAGTTGACGTCAAATAACCTTCAGTATGACAACACCCGGAACCTGCGCCGCCAGATATCTTGAGAAGCACTATTCAGGTTTCAAACGCTGTATACCGAGCGATTCCACCCCTTCGAGCTATACTACACCCCACACCATCTCCCAAAAAAGGGCATAGATGGGTAGGTAATTGGGTACCCTTGTGGCGGCTGCCACAGCTTCACGTAGACCATCAGTTGGGTCCATTGTGTTCAGTCACGGGAACCTTCCATTTTATGCCTGTTGGAGACAAAGAATACCGCTTTTATTTGAGTCACCTAGATTTAGTATTAATCACAGGCATTCACAAGCCCTTGCATCCAGATTTCCAGCTTGTCCTAAGAGCAACGGAAGGGATGTGGAGTTTGTTGACCTACTAGAACCACCCCGATTAGAGTATGAATCTCAGGAGTTCCTTAAGTTCAGCATTCTCCACATCTTCTAGTTCTAGTTCATTGAAGAAGGGCTGGCCATTCGCAAAGCAGATGACGAACAGATTCTATTCCTTCAACGTCTCTGCAGCTTCTGCAAAAGTCATTATGCAGTATGCCCAGCCTTTCCGCGTGTACCCCTATCGCACAGTGTCCAGTAATGACCCCGTCAGTATGCGGATATACTTGCGGCTATGTCCCATCGAATGTGGATCTCTTTTTGCTCACTTCTGGCCATAATTCTTTTGCATGCCTACAGGTGTTGAGATTGTTCCAGCGTAGATTTGTTCTACTCAAGGATTCAATGTCAATTTTCCTAGCAAGCGTGCTAAGCGGAGTTCTTATAGATTTTAGCGCCATTGGCTTTCGATATTTCGTCCAGGTATTTCTTGCAATAACTTACTGATGCCCTCGACTTCACCACGACTGAGTGTATGGCTTTTATGGCCGCTTGACGGTCACAGTATATAGTGATTTTTTTGTCGGCAATGTGTTGTCCCTTTAGGTCCTTTGCCGCTACGGCTATAGCAGTAATTTCCGCTTGAAACACACTACAGTCATCGTTGATTCGGAATGATTCTCGCAGGTTTAGTGTTTAAGGGCTATCTCTCCTTCGTCTGTAACTGTAACTGTCCGGAATTCTGGTTGTGAATCTCCTTTCAAAAACGAGAAAAGGACATACAACAAAACAACTAAACTTTCTGTTTTATTGACCCATAAATTAAAAACTGTAATAACTCATTCAGCCGACAGCTTCCCAGGAATTTAAGCACGCACGTAAGCAAATTTGCGGATACCTACTGCCTTGATTATATTATCGGCGCCATGCGAACTATATTCTACTCCACTTGAACACACAATAAGTAAACAAAATACGGAAATGTCCTTGAAAATATTCCAAGTCCAATATTTTTTGTTATTCCTGCGGGTTTATTTGAGATTCAACAGCTTTTGTATTTGCATAATGGTCTCTTGCATAAGCTTTTGTAAATCCTCGTATATTCACATCCAATAAAAACAAATTACACCTTAAAAACCTGAAACAGGTACGTATAACACCTTTTGCATTTGAAATGAGCTCCCGCAAATCTACATGATACAGATACTCGCACGCTCACTCTGACACAACCATCTTGTCTGTGAGCTGTTTGACATTTAATTTCAACACACAAACAGCAGGAATATTAAGACGAAGGCGATGGAATTCATTTTTATTCCAAACGAAAACATCATTTGGAATATTACATATTTCCATTTCCTGGGAACTTTTAATACCAGCCGGAGTGTTGGCTCCCATCCCCCATCCTAAGGCTGCTGTCAGTGCTAATGCTATAAGTTAACATCAACACGAGCAACGGAAATGCTGACAAAGCGTCTGCCTCGATACAGCGAATTTCCACAGAAATTCATGTTGCAATTCAATTCAATACCTTAGGAATGCAAAGTACCGAGGTAAAATCGAATATAAAATTATTGATTGTAGTTAGTTAAGAAGTAAACTCAATAAAGGTCAGAGCAAACTGCTCTAGAAAAGATTTTTTTTATTAATTATTTCGGTGTAGTGATTAACTGGCGCCCAACGTGGGGCTTTCGAACTTACACGTTCAACATTAATTCGCAACTTCAGGAAAAGAGTTCCATCAGTAGTCCAATAACCAAGGATAAAAAGGAACAGAAAAGAGGTCCCCCAGTAGCCCGATAACCAAGGACAAAAAGGAGCAACTATAAAGCTGCAGCCGCCTGAATAGGAATAGAAGAACCACCAAAACAAAAAATATCGTTAATCAACACATGGAGCAACACTTCATACTATTATTGTAAGTCTAGCTCTAAGAAGTGAATCAATTTTTGAAATAATAAGAGAAATAATAAGAGTAAACAAGTGAAGTTAAATCCTAAAAGCACAACTTAAAAACCGTGTAAAGAAACCTATTGATTAATTAATTGATTTTATTTAACAAAACATTATTCAAACAAGTTTATTACATTAGAACTAAGATAACATCTGAAAAAATCGTTCCTCTTTCTTTGCCGTTATCTATTTCCATCCGTGCTCTTGCTTTTATTTCAAATTAGATACTTTGAAACGTTTCAGCCAATATGGCAAATCAAAATAACCTTATTAGGCCAGCACGCCTGGAACACGTCGCAGATCCACCTATCCCTGGCCCTGCTCCCCAACCTGCCCCCCAACTTGCTCAAGGTATTAATCCTAACGATTTAGTTCAACTAATCACCAGATTAGTAGCAGAAACGCTACAAATACAAGGAAGACAAATATTTAATTCGATAATGAATCCCGCGGCCGACATCAATAACGAAGTCGACCAACCCATCAACTTAGTTGATAATAATTTAGCCGACCTTGACAAAATACCAGACGTAGTTAAAAGTCTACGAGAATTCTCTGGGCAAGCTCATGAATTCAATTCATGGAAGAAGAGTGTTGAGAGAATAATCCAAATTTATGATCACGTTAGGGGTACTCCCAAGTACTATGGCATTTTGTCTGTAATTCGCAACAAAATCGTAGGACATGCCGACGTCGTGCTAGAGTCGTACAACACGCCTCTTAACTGGGAGAAAATCTCGAAATGCCTTACTCTTCACTATGCGGATAAAAGGGACTTAGGAACCCTTGAATATCAAATGACAACGCTAGTGCAAGGCAATAGCACGATTTCTGAATTCTATCAGATCGTCTATCACCACTTGTCATTAATCCTAAACAAACTGGGATCAATGGAAATGAGTCAAGATGCTATGAACAACATGACTCAATGCTACCGTGACAAGGCCCTCGATACCTTCGTCAGGGGTTTGAAAGGAGATCTGCCTCGCCTGCTTAGCATACGTGAACCAGCAGACCTTCCACAGGCCCTGCATTTGTGTTTGAAACTACAAAACGTAGACTTTCGCGCCCAGTACGCAAACAATTCCCACAGTTCTCCCAGATCGTCTCAACAAGCACCTCCAGTTCCCGCTAAAAGGAACAGTCCTCCAGGACCTGCACCAGCCCCAGCTCCTAGACACAATTTCTATCCCCACTTACTGCACAACCCTCGTGCTCCACAACAACCTCAACTCTATAGAGATGTCCAATACCAACCTAGGTACCAACAACAAAGAATACCACCAAATCAACGACCTCTCCCACCGAAACCAATGTCCATTGACTACTCCCTGAGGACTCAGAAAGTAGACTATCAAAATAGACCAAGGAATCAACAATTCATACAAAAACGACAACATTCGCAGCAAATACACCAACCACAAAAGATGCAGCGAATCCATCACACAGCTCAACTCGGTGACGAAGAAAAATCCATGGAAGACTACGAGACAGAAATTGCAGAGGAAGACCAAAATTATGACGAATCACTAGAAGAATACACTGAACAGAGTGGAGGAGAAAACTTTGACCAACACGAAGAACTGGATGACATCTATTTTTTAGACTAACGCCCTCTTCACTTCCTTATTTCGAACACATTTCTAGAAGTGGAGAGACCCTGAAGTTTCTTGTTGACACAGGTTCCAACAAGAATTACGTTCAACCACGTCACATAAAGAATCCCCTACTAAATGCTAAACCCTTCTACGCTCACTCCGTGGGGGGAAATATTAAAATAACCCATCATGCACTTATTCAACTTTTTGGCCCCCAAACTGACAAAATTACATTTTTTATTCTCCCTAGTCTTATTTCATTTGATGGTATCATAGGACATGACACACTAAAACATTTAAATGCTATCATTAACACAAGTAGAAACCATATGTCTATTCACCCTGGTTTCTCTCATCCAAGAATTTCCATTCCGCTCAAACAACATCAATCACAATTTGTCAATAACATAAATATTAGAACCGACCACATGACTAAAGAACAACATTCCGAACTTATTAAAATTATTCATAAATGCCCCAATCTCTTTTCGGAACCAAACGAAAAGTTAACCTATACCACCATGGTCAAAGGAGAAATTCGAACCACAACTCGAGACCCCGTGTACTCGAAATCATATCCTTACCCCATGGCACTTAAAAATGAAGTCGAAAAAGAAATACGGAAACTATTAGAAGACGGTATCATAAGACCATCAAGATCTCCCTACAATTCTCCTGTTTGGGTTGTCCCCAAAAAAATGGATGCTTCAGGAGAAAAGAAGTTTCGAATGGTAATTGATTACCGTAAGCTAAACGCTATAACTATCGCCGACAAGTATCCAATCCCTGAAATATACGAAATCCTTGCAAACCTTAGTAAAAATCAATGGTTTTCCATAGTGGACCTAAAAAGTGGTTTCCATCAGATCCCACTTAAGGATTCTGATATAGAAAAAACTGCCTTTTCGGTAAATAATGGCAAGTTCGAATTTACTCGTCTTCCATTTGGGCTAAAGAACGCCCCCTCCATTTTCCAGAGAACGCTAGATGACATTCTAAGAGACCTCATTGGAAAATGTTGCTATGTTTACATTGATGACATCGTCATCTTTGGGAAAGACGAAACCGAACATTTCTCAAATCTGGAAAAAGTATTTCACACCTTAGAAAAAGCAAATATGAAAATTCAGCTCGATAAATGCGAATTTTTCCAGAAAGAAGTAGAATTTTTAGGGTTTATTATTGGAAGATTCGGAATAAAAACCAATCCAAAAAAGGTACAAGCTATAGTTGATCGACCTATTCCTGAAAACCTAAAAGAACTTCGATCCTTTCTCGGAATGTCAGGGTATTACCGCCGCTTTATACGAGATTACTCAAAGTTGGCAAAACCACTGACATCCCTTTTAAGAGGGGAAGATGGACATGTGTCCGCAAATATGTCAAAGAAAAAACTTATTCAGTTGAATCAAGATGCCATCGAAGCATTCCACAAATTAAAAAACTCTCTCGCCTCCGAAGAAGTTATTCTTCAATATCCAGACTTTGACAAAAGCTTTCAATTAACAACTGACGCTTCCGACTACGCCATTGGAGCAGTCCTCTCACAGGATGATAAGCCAATCACATTTCTCTCCAGAACCTTAAGCAAAACAGAAGAAGGTTATGCCACGAACGAAAAAGAAATGCTGGCGATTATTTGGTCCCTCAATTCTTTGAGAAACTTCCTTTACGGATCCCGGAAAGTCAACATTTTCACAGACCACCAACCACTTACCTATGCTCTAAGTAACAAAAATACAAACTCCAAAATGAAAAGGTGGAAAGCCATATTGGAGGAGTATAATTATGAGCTAAAATATAAACCAGGTAAGGAAAATGTGGTTGCTGACTCTCTCTCGAGACCCCCAAAAACTGAAATACACTCAATGACCCCTACAGAACACAGTGCTGACAGTTCAGCGCAAAACCTAATTCCATCTGTAGAAATCCCTATAAACGTTTTTCGAAATCAACTTTTACTCAAGATAGGAAATGAAAATAGCTATCAAATCCAGAACCCCTTTGACAACTATACAAGACATATTCTGATACGCCAAGACTACTCAACAAACGACATCATTAACATTTTCAAGAGATACCTTAATCCAAATACTATTAACGGACTTCTAACAGACGAAATGACGATGGGACGAGTACAAGAAATTTATCCGTTACATTTTAAAGATTATCGTATTCGATTCACCCAAAAATTTGTTGAAGACATAACCGGCCAAATAGAGCAAGAAGAAAAAATTCTGAAGATACATCGAAGAGCACATCGTAACGCCGAAGAAAACAGGATTCAACTGTTGGAAAACTATTACTTCCCTAAAATGTCCTCAAAAATTAGAACACTAGTTAACCGATGCGTAACATGCAAGGAGAATAAATATGACAGGCATCCTAACAAACCACATTTGAATCACACACCGATCCCTAGCTATCCTGGTAACATCCTCCATATAGACATATTTTCTACGGAAAAATACCTCGTGTTGACCGCCGTCGATAAGTTCACGAAATTCGCACAGGCTAAAATAATATCATCCCGTTCAATCGAAGATATCAAGGAACCTTTACGTGATATCTTGTTCTACTTTTGTGTCCCCGAAGTCGTTGTTATAGACAACGAAAAGGCTCTTAACTCAGCCTCGATAACCTCAATGTTAGAAGATGACCTCCAAATCAAAATTTTCAAAACACCACCATACAAAAGTGAAGTGAACGGCCAAGTCGAACGCTTTCACTCCACCCTATCTGAGATTATGAGATGTCTCAAATCGGAAGGACCTTCACGGTCTTTCAAAGAACTGTTACAGCGAGCCGTTAACGAGTACAATTTTACTATCCATTCAACTACAGGTAAAAAGCCCATAGAACTTTACTATGGGCGAATACCCAGACTAAACCCGGAACAATTTGAAAAGACACGTTTAATTAACATCGAGAAAATTAAAGCAAAACAGGAAAAAGATATTAAATATCATAATAAAAAAAGAAAACCGCAGAAGGACTATCAGATAGGACAGGTCATTTATGTAAAAAACAACAAACGGTTAGGTTCAAAATTAACAAATAGGTATAGACAAGAAATCATTAAGGAAAATAGAAACTCTACAATAGTAACAGAATCCGGAAAAATAGTCCATAAAAGTAATATAAGAAACTAATTCTCTTTCAGATGCACCATCTATTTTGGTCGAGCGGAGATCCAGATCATGGATTTCTCAAACTCCCAAATTGTCTCCCTACATACAGGGCAAACAAAAATTCAAGATGGACATTTCAAGTTAATACATAGCATTAATCTTAAACAATATGAGCAATTCCTTTCCGACATATCACCAGTCCTTAATCTCGAAACAACCCAAAGTCAAATCCTTTTTCCCTTAATATCACATGAAATTCAACAAATCCGTAATCTTTTACATAACTTACAACCCAGAATAGCGAAACGTTCTCTAGACTTTATAGGCAAAGGTTGGAAATGGATTGCTGGCAACCCAGACCACGATGACTTTGTTACAATAAAAGAAAAAATTACAGATGTTCTAAAAAACAACAATAAACAGGTTATTATTAATGAATTGTATAACGAACGAATAAACAATATTACGAGAATCCAGAATGAAATCCAAAACTTACTTAAAAATAATAATAAAATAAATTATGAAATTATATCAAATCTCAAATATAAAATCAAAATTGTAAAAGAAGAACTAGAGAATATTAACTATGCCATTCATTGGGCTAAACTAGGTACAATAAACTCTTTTATATTGTCAAAAAATGAAATAGAATTAGCCACCAAAGTATTTAATGAACAAAAATTACCCTACACAACAATAGAAGAAGCCCTAGACTTTGCAGATATAAAAGTTTTAAGCAATAGTACGTCAATCCTCTACATAATAAACATTCCCTTAACAACGAATGAAATTTACGAAAATTTGTTAATAAAGCCAATTAAAAAGAAAAACATTGTAACAGAAACATTGTACGAGGTAATTTTAAGAAATAATGAAAAATTATATGGAACAACAAACAAATGTAAAACTTTTAACAATCTATCCATTTGTAACTCAAAAAATATTGTCAATATTACAAACGATACTTGCATTCCTAATTTATTAAAAAGTCTACCAGCTACTTGCAACAAAATAAATAATCATCATATTCCGACCATAGATGAAATATCAACGGGCATAATGCTATTGAACCAATTCATCGGCACCCTTGAATTTGATAACACAACACACAACCTAAATGGAACATTCTTGGTAAAATTCCATAACATGACCATCACTTTGAACGGAATCCAATACATCTCCAAAGAAGCCTCAATGATTAAACCACTTCCGGCAATATTGCAAACCAGTCCCAAGGAAAACGAATACCGTGAATTACTCTCACTAGAAATGATGAAGGATCTCCATATTAACAATACCAATAAGATCCACCTTCTACAAACAGAAAACGATAATCAACGAGTAACAACATATTCCCTCATCTCCGTACTAGGACTACTTATTACAATAGCGATCATATGCAAAATCTTGCCAAGAAGAAACAACACAGAAATCATAATTGAACAACCGACAACAAAGACGAATGGACCAGTAACAATCATCGATAGACTTTCCGTTCCTGAGGTCAACTATCTCCAATATCCAAGCAGCCCAAAGTTCAACAACCTACCATACTTCTGACGACCGATGACGATCGTTTTTTAGAGGGGAAGAGTTAACATCAACACGAGCAACGGAAATGCTGACAAAGCGTCTGCCTCGATACAGCGAATTTCCACAGAAATTCATGTTGCAATTCAATTCAATACCTTAGGAATGCAAAGTACCGAGGTAAAATCGAATATAAAATTATTGATTGTAGTTAGTTAAGAAGTAAACTCAATAAAGGTCAGAGCAAACTGCTCTAGAAAAGATTTTTTTTATTAATTATTTCGGTGTAGTGATTAACTTATAGCTGCTACTTTCTCGACAACTAACAGACCAGAAAGGTTCTGTCAAAATTCCGGCAGGCCATATCAAAGACTGGTGTCAGGGCAGGGTATGTCGAAATAATGGTTTGACGAAATGTCAACGTCAGTGGAACTGCTAGAATCCCATTTATAATTAAATTGTAATTTTCTCTGGTGTACGACCGGCGACGACGCACGTGAGCGCATACAGTGAAGCGGGCTCACGACTTGTTGGCTGCATGAGTCTATTGAGGGAGCATCACACGTTTTGCTTTGAAATTCATTTCAACTGTGAGCAGTAAGCACGTTTTGCTGCGCTAAAAGAGAAATGCGGATGTGATTTGTGGCAAATGCAACACCAGATGCCAAAAGAGTTAATTACAAATGTGACGCAACCGTAACCAAATAAAAGAGGATACAACGAATGGCGTCAGTTTCTGAATTTAGAATACAAAATGGTCATTCCAACAAGACTAGTTGTGGTGGTTAGTTTTGATTTAGATCTGAATGAAACCGAATACATATTAAAGCAGTTGTATAGATGTTAAGCTTGAACTAAAATATAAAAAAAAAATAATAATCGTATGATTGTATTTGTGAAACTGAGTAAAACTGCTGCTCCCTTCTGTCTTGATTTAGCGATGCGACACGTCGGGTAATCTGTATAATAGATTTATTCTGCTGAAAAACAATTCTACTTCTCATGCACAGAGTGTAAATTACGACCCAAAACATTTATTATCTATTCACATAATATTCAGTTCAGTCAACTTCCCATGAAACATTACCCGTGCACCTGAATTTACTCGCAGTGCATGTGATTCCTCGAAACCTAAATCATCGATAATTCCCACAGCTACAATACACCTTCGTCCGCACATCCAAATTCCGGAGAAACCACCGACTCAGCGTCTGCGTTTACTTGCGACACTTTTGTTTGTCTTAGGTTATAAATATTGGTAATTAATAGATTAAGTTTGAGTTTTAATTCAGTATTATTCTAATAAAGAGCTCTGCTCCGGAAAAAAATATTTTTTTTTTAATCGTTTTAATTTAAAGAAACGTAGTTTGTATCCTCTTGGTCCTCGAGGTCTTTCGCTATACCAAACGTTTGCACTTAAAAACTTTTTGGTACATATTAACTACGTCAGGCCACAGGCAATCTATATATCTATATACATATATAAAAATCATCGTCAATTGTGTTTGTCGATAATGTTCTCTGTAATGCGTGAACCGATTTTGATTCTGGAAATTTCCCATGAAAGGTGACATTGATACCATGGTTTATAAGTTCATACGGTCTTTGTAGGTGTATTGGTTCACGAGTTATAGGGGCGTGGCACCGACCATACAAAAAAACATTAAAAATCTTATATTTCGAAAACCACCGAATCGATTGAGTCAAAATTTACGTAAAATCTTAAATATTGGAGGAGGAGTATTCCTGTGAAGATTGGTTAAAATTGGACCTAGGGGCGTGGCACTGCCTATAAAAAAACAACACACAAAATGTAATATTTCGAAAACCACCGAATCGATTGTGTTCCTGTGAAGATTGGTCAAAAATAGATAAAGGGGTGAGGAGGCGTTATTCTTCGACAGTCATGGGAGCTACAGTTTCGCAAATTTTTAACATTGAATCGCATTATCTTGATAGACAAGAATATTATGTAGGCAATACGAATCCTAAAAAACCAAGTGTTGTAAATACAGCAGGGCATTACAATAGAAACTGTTTACCATTGATTTAAATTAATTTGAAATTGATTTTTATATTTTCATATTTTGCACTACCAAGTGTGCAGGGGGTTCGCTAGTCTTCTATATAAAAACTAGCTAAAACCCCGCCAGCCAGGCCTTTTTTTGCTTTTTTATTTTTTTTATTTTATTTTATTTATTTACGGGCGACAATGTTTTATTTTTTTTTTGTATTGGAGGTGCCACGTCCCTTTGTCCAACTTTGACCAATATAACAGGCGCACTCTGTAGTATCTTGAAATACTGTCTAAATTGTCAGAATTTTAGTGTATGCTCGCACTGTATAAAATGTCAAATTTAATAAAATAAAATGTCATTTATTCAGGATACTACACACTCTACGGCCATCATATATATTTACCCTTACTGATTCTGTAACGCTCCATACTTTTCATATTTTTCTTATTTTAAATAAAAGTAGGCGGTGGGTATTTGAATACATTTTCGAAATTTTAGTTTTCTCATTATGTATTTAAAATTACCGCCTACTCTTCATATATTTAAATTTTCTACATGGTTCAAACTCAAAAAAACTAATGCTCGGCAAGTGCTTTCAAAAGGAAATTGGCAATTTAAAACTTTGTATATTGATAAAGAAGTAAAATATTATTTATACTCATAAATCTTTGCCCAGGTAGCAGAAATGTATGAAGAAGACGTTGTTGAAATTCCCACGGAAATTATATCAACCGGAGACTTGATTAAGACAATTTTTGGCGATTTGCGGTAAATGTCAATGCAGGAACTTCCAAAATGAGTCATTGCCGCGCTGACAAATGCGCAGACATTAGAAATGAATAGGAATGTAATCGATTTAATTGGTAATAAATCCTAAATCTATTTTAGCGCCGATTCTGTTGTCAGTGAAGACTAAAAATCCAAATGATGCACCAAATTTCTCTGTTGAGTTCCTCAATTAGCAAACTCCATCCAGCAAGCCACCTCATGCCCTGTAGCTTAAGCAAGGTGTCATCATCATTTTGCTGAGAAACTTTAACCCTAAAAAAGGACTTCAATGGAACTCGATTGATTGTGGAAGAGCCTGGACGAAATGTGATAAGAGCAAGAATTATTTCGGCATGCAATCACAATGATTTAATTTCCGATAAATTCTAGCGTACGTAATAAAATAAGCAAGGCTCAAGACCAGTCATTTGATCACGTTGGCATGCATTTGAAGACCGAAGTATTTTCACACGGTCAACTGTATGTGGCTTTATCACGATCAAGAGTTGCAAGTCAAATGAAGATGTATATTGATTCTAATCCACAGCATGAAAGATTATTTATTAACCAGAGACAATTCACACGCAATGTAGTTTTTTAAATAAAATAATTTGTTTATCAATATTACGTTGCATACCCAGCGAAGCGGGTACAACCAACTAGTTACCTAAGATTATCTGTAAGTTTGATCTCAATCGATTTGGTATATTCGATTTTGAATGTTTTTTTTTGTATGGGCGGTGCCACTTCCCCTTGTCCGATTTTGAATTTGTTTATCCTATCACCCAATCACCGTAATTACCGACATTTAACAAAAAAAAATCAACAAAATTGGTTGAAAACTACGGGCGACAGAGGGAAACAGTTTTTTCCACTTTGTTTTATATATATAAAAAAAAAATAAAAATAAAATAAATAAATAGGTGGCGCAACAGGCGGATAGACACCCTAGGCTTAGCTTTTCGCAACCATTCGTTTGTGTGAGTTCCTATTTTTGGGACGAATGGAAGGGACCTACAATTTTATGCCGACTCCGAACGGCTGAATTAAGAAGCTTTTTCATGACAGTCATACTCCCGGATGTTTGTCAGACGTTCGCGAGAGGTGGAGCAGTAGAAAAAATCTTAAGATGTAATTTGTGTTTTTCCGGGGATCGAACCTGGGATCCCTCGCACAGTAAGTAGTCCAGCGCACTAACCACTGCGCTACTGCGTTTTAGCTTTAGAAAATTTGAGCAAATAAAAGTTAAAAATTCGCGCGAATTTAAAATTAAAAAAAAAAAAATAGCCAGCTCTTACTGTAGTATCGGCACTGTGCGATGCCAACACTTGTCTATATAAAATGTAAAACAATGAAAATAAAGTCGCACTATAATATGAAAATACGGGAAATAAAAGTCAATTGATAGAAAACTTTAGATCAATCAGTTATTGAATATTGGGTCTCTACACTTACTTACTTACTTACTTAGATGGCTCTACAGTCCGGGTTGGACCATTTCCGATGTATTATTTCGCGGGGCCGATGTATAGAAATAAGGAAGGATATTTCGGAATTCAGCCCCTAGATACCCCTCTAGGATCAAAATTTGTATGGGAAAATTCTTATTTTTCACCCGATCGACTTCAAACTCCGTTTGTGTACTCTATTAGAAGAAAAAGAGATAATTAATTTTTCCGATTTTGGAAAATTAGCTTGGGCCCTTTTCTTAACTCACGAACCGTTCGGCGTATAAATTTGAAACTTTGTAATGCGTCCCAAAGTCTTTCGCCGTTGAATATGATTATCGCTTCATCTAACTCCAGCGTACGTACTCTAAATATATTTAAGAGGAATTCTGTAAGAATGGGGTCATACTCAGTGTTGCCATGAAAATATTTCGAGAAATCTGCAATTATGAAGGAAAATTCTGACATGCAGATTTCCATGGAAAAAAATCTGTATTCATAAATATTACAATATCAAAAAATTTAATTTTGACAGGTAAGAGCTAGACGCATTCATTATAGCCTCATAAGACCAGAAGTGCGACAGTTTTAGACAGCATTTCTACTTATAGAGCGCAAAAACCTCTACTTTCTTGTTCTCCTCCGTGCAGCTCAAAATTACTAAACAAACCAAATAAATGCAGACAAAATCTGTCACGCACATTTTGGGATTTTAAAAGTCTGCAGCTGCGCTGAAAATCTGCAAAATGCAGACAAATCTGCACTTATGGCAACGCTGGTCATACTGCTAGAAAGTGGTACACATCCCTACCACAAACCAGTAAGAATAGACCGTCGACTCCCCCCACATAACGGACTTTGCCTACAAGCTGCCAGCGGGCCCAGGATTTTCCATGTATTGGTGCTGTACAAAATCAAAGGACCGCCATTAACGCACGCATACTTGAAAAATCCTAGGCCCATGGTATAGCATGGAAAATCATTGCCGCCATTAATTTTGACATTTACACCTATTCACAGACAGGGTAATTTCATCCGGGGGGAATCGGGTAGGTAGTCGGCGGTCTATTCTTACTGGTTTGTGATCGCTACGATCTCTCTGGTTGCATATGTTTAAGAGTATAGGCAGATCTGGGAGGTGTGGAATATAATGAATGGGTAAGAATTCCCCCTATTCTATAGATGGTGCTCATTTAACATTTAACCAAAGACTCGTATTAGGTTATGGTTCACAGTCACGTTGTGATTGTGATTCCATATAGTCTCTGTAAACATCGAGTAAATATTGCGTCTAGGCAGATGTGGTGGTTCGTCTAATGATGAGCCCACCCACCACATCGGGGCGAAACGCATTTGGAATTGGGCCACTTTAATATTTCAGAGGACATAACTCATCTCCTCTGTGAATGTCAAGCTATTGCTCGGTATAGGAGGAAATTCCTCGGTAGGTACTTCTTCGACAATTTGGAGGAGGTTGGCCTCGCAAACAAAACTGAAACAATTTTCAGGTTCTGTAGGGAAATTAATTGCTAGGGCGAAATGGTTTAGGTTATTTGACCGTTAAGGTTCTCCAGGGATGGCGATGGGTCCAATATGGTGCCTGGTCCAATGTGATGAACTCACACCCTATTCAACCTAACCTAACCTAACCAAAATATTTCAGTTATCGAATATTTTACTTTACCTGATAGAGGAAAAGGCATTACATATTTAAAATTATTTGTATCATAATTTTCAATATTGTAACCAACAATAACATTATCCGATTTCAATCCACCGCCATTTAAACGACATTCCATTTACGAAATCGTTGGAGTTGTCCTCTAGGACATTCACACATCATTTTAATTTTTTTGTTTTGTGGAATGCATGCTGCGGTCAACCCGTCATCCATTGTTTTGACTCTCATTTACCAGGATGTGTCAATAACAATTAGCGCATGACTACCGCTGCCAAAACCTTCTCAAACGACTCATCCCAGTGTAACCACCGCTACCATTTTCAACATCGATAACGACTCTGCGATGCCTCCCTGACTTTCGCATTCAATGTGTCAATTGAATTTATGTGTTCGATTGAAAAACGGTGGTCTCGGATGAATTAAATTAATGAATTCATTTATATCGCCAGCGATCGGTGGCTTTCAGTGTTGACGAGTATAATTGCTCCTACCCACAACAAAGAACAACCGAGTTGTCATTTGTCAATGACTCGCGGGGAATTTTTGTTTTGTTATTTATTTGCCGCTTCGATTGTTGGCGGGATTTTTGTTTAAATAAATAAACCGTAACCAGACCATGATCCACTGGAGAATTGCTGAGATTCGAAATCCTCGTTAATTTTTTTTATAGTGAAACTGCCATGGGAAACCAAATCCGCTACCTTCCCTTGCTTTTGTCGCGCTAAAATCCAATAATTAAATTGACTGTACAACTCGGTTGAAAATAATTTACAAGCAGTAGAGTCCTTAGGAAAATATCTCCTGTATACAGGTGAAAGCATAATTTTCAATTCTCGCACTCAAGTCTCATTATATTCAAATTGTTTTTACCCCCTCCGTCTCGTCGTCGCATGGAAACATACATTCGCTCCGCCGGCCGGCCGCCTGACTGAGGAGCTACACTAGGATCAAGGACCATTTTTGCTTAAGCACCCTTGACTTGTTGTCCGCTTCTCTTCCGCATCGTTATTACAACAAGTATCGTTTTATCGATTATCTTACCTATTCCGCAATTCAGGAATCAATCCCAAGAGCCGGTGGAACGGTGTGCCATCTCGATTATGCCCTCATCTATGAAGAACCAATAAGCGCTATCAAATTCGTGTGATTGTCAATGCAGTAGGGCGGAAGAGATCAAGCAGATACTCGGAGGAACGACCCACGTCGTCGGTTTTATAGGGGTTGCCCTCGAAATTAGTGTTATGTGGAAAGTTTCTTCATTAATTTAGAATTGCGGGGTCTCCGGAATAATATAATTTCCAAGTTGCTTCACCATAATGTAGTTCATTATTGTTATGCTTATGATGATGCAGGCATGTGGGGGTGGTGCTTGTGAGGGGCCTGCCTGCATGTGGGTTAGAGGTGAAGAAATGTTGCATAAAACTTTTGATCGTTTAATTAGATTTTCTTAGGTAAAGTTTTCGGGTTTTTATAGGTGCTTAACCCTAAATGCTTTTGAATTTATATTCCAAATGGGATATCTGACACAGACATGAAGACATAAATCAGACTATAGACGGTTGTCAACCGCATATAGCAGATGAATAAATAAAAACAACCTAAAAAAATTGCATGGAAGGGTGAAGAAAGACGAAACTTGAGAAACGTTTATCACAGATATGTATTGCATTAAATATGCTTATGCATGTGGAAAATACAAAGATACGTATGACGTAGGAGTATTGTGTTTCTGGGAGTGAATGGGGTTGGTTGCAAAATCTGCTGAATTCCTTTGAGAACGTGAGAGAATTTGTTTGCAGCTGCAAAAGAATACAATTGATGTCTAAGTGTGGGCTGACAGTGTGCAATTCTAAAGTGATTTTCGAGATATGCCACTGCATCAAACATTTTTTATGATTTACCCGAGAATTTGCCAACAATGGCCTTAAGATTTTGGAAAGTTATTGTGTGCCTAATTTACTTATATCATTTTCAAATAATAAAAGCGACAAATATCTGAGATTTGATAATGATTGGTTGGTTGGTTAAAAGTGGCCGTCAGCTAAAAACGCCAACACACTTAGACCAGTATAGGTCCGTTGTGATGCCACGAATAAGGATCTAAGATCTCCCTACTAGTTGAACCATTTTGAGCTCTTTATAAAGCGTAAGAGGCTTCGGATGTCTACGCTTGTCAGATCGCCCAAGTCGTTGTAATGGAAGGCTCCTAAGTGAAGCTTCCTTCTGCGGGAGAGAGCTGGGCAGGAACAAAGAAGGTGAGGGATAGTTTCCTCTTCTTCCTCATCCATGCAGCTTCTACAAAAGTCGTTTGAGAAAAGGCCCAGCCTTGCGGCATGTTTGCCTATCAGGCAGTGTCCAGTAATGACACCTATATTGTAGTGCCGATATACAATCTGTTGAGAGAGATCAATTTCTTAGAGCGTTTCAAATCCAGCTTAGGCCAAATTTCTTTTGTCGCTAGACAAGTGGTTAAACTTGTCCACCTAAGATTTGTACTCTCGATAGCATTCAGCTTCAATTTTTGTTTGTAGCGATTGGTATCAATAGGGTGCCTTTATCCGACAGAATAGGTTGAGTTGTTCTTATTCTAGCGAGTTCATCGGCCTTACAATTCCCTGGAATGTCTCTATGCCCCGGCACCCAGATTAGGTGAATGTTGAACTGTTCGGCCATCTCCGTAAGAGATGGTCGGCAGTCGAGGGCTACTAGAGAAGTTATAGAGATCGAGTCCAAGGATTTGATGGCTGCTTGGCTATCCGAAAATATGTAGATATCTTAAACAGGTATATGACGTTTTTCTTGAGCCAAGATAAGACTTCTTTAATCGCCATAATTTCCGCCTGGAACACGCTACAGTAATTTGGTAGACGGAAGGAGAGCTTGAGATTAAGACTTTCGGAGAAAACACCCCCACCAACTCCATCTTTGGTTTTTGAGCCGTCAGTATAGAAGTGAACTGATTCATCTTCCGGGAAGGTATCTTCATCTCAGGTTGCTCTGGATGGGATAGTGACGAGAAAATTCTTGTCAAAGTTTAGAGATGGGGTGGTGTAGTCAGTGTTTTCTGTTGAGATCTAGAATTTTTTCAGAATACAGGCGTGGCCAAAGTCTTTGCTTGACCATTGTGAGATGGCTTTAAGGCGAATGGCTGCACTCGCTGCCATTTACTCGCTGAATATGTCAAGGGGTAATAGATGGAACAATATGTCTAGTGCCGCAGAGGGTGTTGTGCGTAATGCACCGCTTATGTAAGGCCTCTTTGCATGGTAAAAGTAGAGCTCATGTGGGCAAAGTCTTTAACTTAGAAGTTCAAAGTTATATCTGTCCAACATGAAGTTTTGCATGAATCGCTGATTTTAAAAGCCCGTTCTCGATAAGAGCATATTCATTGGACGCCCTCGGTACCACTGCACAAAATCGAGGCTTTAAAAATTAAAAGTCTTTATAGATTTAACCCGGTACAAGTGAATTGAATAACAGATCACTTTTTTCCAAACATAGATAGGAATTCCGTGGAGGAAAAATAAGTAATCAAACTAGGATGATGGTTTTTTGGGCGCGGGGCATTATTCGGTATTCTTTAATTTGGTATTACATATTTGATACCAAAATTCTGTAAATCTCTCAAAAATTCTCTTTGATTAAAATTTTATTTTTTTTTAATGCTGTTTTTCAAAATTCTGAAAAATCAAAATTCTGTATTCAATTTATAAACCAGTTTCCAATGTTTTAAAAATTGAAGCTCTTTTCTTAAATCACCTAACAATTTATATAGACCGAAAATAGCAACACTATAACGCTTCCTAGGAATGACTGACTGAACGAGTCTTAGAGTTCTCACATGAGCCCCTCAGAAAGAGGACATAGGTACAGCGGATGAATCCACAAGATTGAATCAACGGCTACTCTGACATATTTGCAGCTAAGGGCAGCAACGATTTTTCAGCAGTAGTCAATAAACGCCTTACAACTATCCGCATCAAGGCTAAGCTATGCACTCACGCCCCTACGGAAGATACCAAAGAATTTTTCTACGAGCTCCTCGACAAAACATATGAGCAATGTCCTGTATGACGTTAAAATCGTCTTTGGTGATTTTAACACCAAAAAAGGAAAGGAGGATGTCTTTGGTAGCACAATCGGAAAGCACAGCCTACACGACACCACGTCTGGAAACGGACTTAGGCCAATTGACTTTGCTGCGGGACGTAATGTTACTATAGTTAGCACACGGTATATCACCTCAATATTTACAAAGGAGCATGGCGGCCACCAGGGGCCGAATCGCCGCATCCGATTCGAGCTATACGTTCACGGAATTAATCGTTTTTACACTCTAAACAAAAACAAATTCGGCAGGTATTGCCTGTTTGCGGATGAGACGATTCGGCCACCAGATCAACAAACCGTCAATCAAATTAACTATCTTGCGATCGACGCAAGGCACTCCTCCAGTATTCTAGATGTCCGAACTTTCCGAGCGGCTAACATGGACTCGGAGCACTACCTTGTTGTAGCCAAGATACGGATGCGGATTGCGGATAGACCAGACACCACAACAACGAGGAAATACTATGAGGAGATTCAACGTTGAACGGCTACAAACGCAACAAATCGCCAGAACTTTTTCCGATCGCGTTTCCCTCAACCTCTCGAAAAGTCCTGTGGAGACAGCAACAAGTGTTGAAGACCAGTTGCATCGATACCAAGAAGCCATCAGAAAAGCCGCAACTGATGTGGTAGATTTAACTATTTCTGCAGACTGTTAAACGGCGAAGACGACACAAATTCCGCTGTCAGGCAGAATGAACCATTCAAATGGCCCAAATGAAGTGAATTTAGCAATATCCAAGCTGAAGTCCAACAATGCTGCTAGAAAATATGCCTGATGAATGGAAACTTCAGGCCCAGGTCCACTCCGGACTGTAGCGCCACCTAAGTAAGTACATAGTGTAAGAAAACAGCGGCAACACTTTGCTTTTGCTTTAAGCTATCGCTTATATGTATTACTACTTATACGTTACCTATGTACCTACATTTTCGAAATACATGATTATAGAGCTTTTTGCACAGTAAGTCGCGTGATAGAGTTAGACCTTTGTTAGCAACGATCGGGGCAAGTTCTTTGATAGCAAATAAATGTTAAAAATTTTAATCTTGTTTGATTCCTTTTTTTGTGTTCTTTGGCTACCTTACAATAGTATAGTGGAAGATTTTGAAATAAGTTAATCCAGCGTTTCCAGAATAGTTAGTGAAGATGCGAGTAAAATGTTGCCAAAAAGTGAAGACTGGATAAAATATCCTATGAATCTTTAAAGCAATACTTTTTTTTTTTAATTTCCGGATTATTTAGAAGATAACAGAATAAAAATAAACTGCTCATGAAAACGGTTATTTTCATCAATTGCCCTTTTAATTGTTGTTCCCTTTTTGCTACATTTTGTGAACTCATCTTGGCATTTGTTAAGCAGAGACTGAGACAACGAACTGAGACAAAGGTTTTACATACTAGTTCGAACTTTTGCTCATTGCAAACGCTAAGTCTCAATATCAATACCTTTCGTTCTGTCTTACAAGTCAATCACACGAAACTGAGACTAAGTTTTAGGACTGACCGCCAAGTTCCATTTTCTGGTAATTTTTTGAAAGATATTCGAATTGGACCACAATATATCGGGTCCCATTTGATCTCTCCTGGTGTAGTGCTGGAGAAACTTCGATATAATTCTTTCCAGTTAATGGTCGGTTTCAGAGTATTACTGTCTCCGACGGAGCTTGAACGTACGCAGCTTGGGTGTCAAGCAATGTCACATATACACATAATCACCACAATGGAAACTTAAACTCCTTCCACCAGACGACAGTCCAGACAGAGAAGAGCATTAAATTCCGAGGATTTCCAAGGACACTCTTCTCCAAAACTCCATATATAACATTCACACTGCCCTTCGGTGGACTAATCTAATCTTAGCGATGAGATCCAACAAACTTGTGCTTGTGAAATTGTTATCGTCCTCTGGCCTTCATAAAGGAAATTAAATTGGACAAACAAAATGCCCCCTCAAAGATAAACTTGAGGCGTACCTTCTTCCATATTATGATACCGAGTTGCCGCAGTTTAACCTTATCACTTAAATATTTATGGTGTCGTTTTTGCTGTGACTTGTGAGGTACAACCGGTACAACGACACTGCTGGATGATTTACGAGTATTTTTGGGTAAAAATAAATTATTAAAAGCTTATAACCATCAACTGGCTGGATAATGAAGGAAGGACCCATTCATTTGCATGGTGACCTTGTTCCCTCATACAATTTTCTGGAAAGGTACACCTTGTATAATATTACATAACTGGCGTATAAATATCACACAATTTCATTAAAATAAGAGAGTCTTTTTCGACTGCCATTTTTTCATTAAAGCCATTAAATTTTTAGCGAATGCAACATTGACACTTTGCCATGAGTACATTCAAAGCGGTCCTATACAGAAAACAAATCGATTTCCTTTGGAAGAGTTTGTTCGGAAACTAAACGCCCATTAGGTGTGACTATAAAATTTATAATTTATCGAGGGGAAAATGTTTGTCGATATTAAAATTCATAGTTTTTGTGGGGTTTCCGAATTGAATTTGAATTTTACTGGCACCGCAGGGAGTAGGAACTTATGCATGGACAGGAGGCGAACGAAGGTGGGTCGGTACTACTATGGGTTGGGTTGGTGATTCAAATTTAGATTTAGAATTCTGTGGAATGTGGTTGGCATGTAAGCCATGATTGGACTTTCGGACTCGGAATTTGGGTTCACTGGTTTCCGGTCCGAAGTCAAATAGAAGTCAGTTCAATAAATGGAGCAAATGGTTGAGGAATTATTTATGAGAAGTTTTATATAACTGCAAATGAGCCAAAGGGTGAGTTGGTGGGTGTTTCTACTCGCATGAGAATGGATTTCTAACTCCATTATGTGGCGTACGTATTTTGGAAAGTATTCGTTAGTAAAAAACAATTGTCCTGAAACCGTATTATAAAACGTTGTCTCAAATCGAGTGAAATATTAAGAGCATAGCATGTAAATGTATTGAAAATGTTGGGAAGAATTTTTGAAAAGAAATTCAGAACCGTTCAGCACCTCAGAATTTCTATCATAGTATCCGTCTTCTATTTATAGTCGGTAGTTGCAAAGCTGCAGAATATATTTGCTTGTTGTTTTCAACAACGAATTAATGCGGTATATCGTAATAATGTGCTATAGGTATTTTTTTCAACAATTTATATGATATGTGAGTGACGGAAGAGCAATGAATCGAATAGAATTTTCCCGGTCGGTCATTGAGACCCCCCTTACTCCCCGCGACCCCTTTAGTCCTCACCAATTCACACCCACCCTACGGCCTAATTTGGCCACACATCTATAAATCAGAAAAAAAAAGCATCAAAATCGGACGAATGGTTCTAGAGTTATGGAGGGACGAACAGGCGGACGTTGCATTTTAAAAAGTGGTATGGAAGTATAGATAATAGATTTTAGTATTATTCAAAAACCACCAATTATCAGTTAGATTAGATTATAAAAGTCGGGAGAGCCTTCACACCCTGGCACTGCGGCCTCGTTAAAGGGGCCTATTGTGCCTTTTCTGGTAGGGTCCTAGAGACATCTACTTAGGAAGACAAGTATCTTCTCTGGGGTAATTCTGCAAGATTTGCTGAGGTGACGATTTCTTCACCAAGGACTTTCTTTCTAAGACGGAAGAGAGCCGGACATTCCATGAGAATGTGAAGAGAGGATGCATGAATCTCTAGGCACAGTCTACATGTGGGGTCCGGTGAGACTCCGATTCGGTGAAGGTGTTTTTTCGGTGCCATGAAATAAAGTCTTATGCAAAAAGGTCCAAAACGTATTTTTCGGACTTTATTGCACTTCCTTAATTGCAATAAAGTCCAAAACGATTTTTGAATTTGTTTCATTTTCAAAAGTGCAATAAAGTCCCAATCGAAGTGGAAATAAAATCCACAATGCATAAACAGTAGAATATGTATGGGGGGCATGCTGGCCCCCTGCAACCCCCTACTCGTCTTTCTTTTAAATAGCTGAGTGCAATAATGCCCGATGGCTTTATTGCACTTTTAAAAATTAAATAAAGTCCAAAACTCGTTTTGGGTTTATCCAAAAAAGTCAAAAATTACGTTTTGGAACTCTTTGCATAAGACTTTATTTTATGGCACCGTTTTTTCATAAGATCATGTCCAGTAACAATTCCTGTCAGGATTCTTAGGTTAGTTTTATTTAGATTATAGTTAGAAAATAGGATTTCCTGATGGGGGAGAATTTTGGGAAAAACTGTTTGGTGCAGTTCTGCCCCGGTGTTTTAAGCCATAGTTCATTAGATTCGATTTGACCTAGGCTTCTAATGTATTCCCTGAAGCATCCCTTACTCACACCGCAGAAGGGTTCAGGTCCGACAAGTGGCGTTGTCGCGCTTGGCCAGTAAGTTAGCCGTTTCGTTTCCCGTAAAGCCCCTGTGGGCTGGAATCCAGTGTAGGATGACTAGGTTTTTCTTTGCAAGTTCGTGGATGACCAGACCATGTAAGTTTCCAAAACCAGCTTCGATTTTATAACAGATGAGTCCAGAGCTTTAAGAGCAGCCTGGCTGTCTGAGAAGATGAATATGGTTTTACCACGTGTATTAGAACTTAGATTTATTCTAGCGGAGTGGTTAATGGCAAGGACTTCAGCCTGGAAATGGATGAGTACCTGCCTAGGTTGACTAAAAAGTTCGCTTGAAGCGCTTCTCCATAAATTCCAGATCCAGTGTCCCTGAGTCCATCTTGGAACCGTCTGTACCAGACTATGTCAAATCGCGGTGGATTGGGTTTTTGTTTTTTCCAGTCTTCCATTGGCGGGATGATGATGGAGAAGTTTTTGTGGAAGCCATATTTGGGTAGCATATCATCTAAGAACATGCTGAATGCTTTTTCAGGCTCCATATCGTCGATCAGAGACAGGTGACCTCCACGGTAGGAGTAGGGTTCAATGTTGTTCGAATGAAATAGACGATGAATGCTCAGTCTAGCTTCCATTTGAATATGTACTTGAATAGGTACAAGGCCTAGGATGACATTCAGTGCAGTGGTCGGGGTGGAGCGTTGACAGTCCGTCATGCAGTTTCCAGCTATACGTTTTATCCGTTCGAGCTTGATGTGACTTCGTTAGTCTTTGTCCATCAAACCACGGCAGCATAGGTAATCGCTGGTCTTACCACAAGCGAGTATAGCCAATATATCATCCGGGGTCTTATACCCCAATTGTTATCGCAGATTCTGCGGCAGATCCATAGGGGTCTGGTGCCTCTGTTTACGATGCGTTCTATTTGAGGGTTCCATGATAGTTTACTGTCAAGGATGATTCCCTGGTATTTGGCTTCCCTTGAAAATTCAATGGTTTCGTCGTACATAGTGGGGCGAGTTAGGAGATCTGGTTTTCTCCGTTTGGTCCGACAGTCGTCTTTTATCAGTAGAGTGAGCAATTAGTTATAAATTATTGACTTGATTTCTACCAAAGCGCGCACCAAAAACGCACTGAAAAGGACCTAAATAATTCATCCGAAAAACGTCCCAGAGAAACTACAAAAAACGCACCGAAAAACGCTCCTAAAACGCCAAGAAACCATTGAAAAACATCCAGAAGAACGCATCGAAAAATGCCTCAAAAAATTACCGCAAAGTTGGTCAAAAAAAAACTTTAAAAAATGCAGAGAAACATAATCCAAAACAAGTAAAAGTGTTATCATCGTTCATCGGCCTGGCCGATGCTTTGACACCCACCACTGCATATACAAGTCATGCAAAATATTTACCGTCTTAGTTAGTATGCACTTACAATTGTACATAGGTCGATACGTTTGGACGCTATCGTGTTTTCAACAGACAGATAGACGGACATGGCTAAATCGATTCAGAATGTTATCCTGATTCAGAATATATTACACTTTATGTGATTCCTTCTTGGCGTTACAAATGTAGGTAATGGCAAACTGAATTGACTATTATGCAGATACATACCTTCCTGTGGAGGGTATAAAAAGCATGGAAAAGCGCCCTAAAATGCGTCTCGAAAATGTCAGCAAAATATGCTGAAAGACACCCCCTTCCCAAGAACAATACACTGAAAAGTGCTTCCAAAGACGTCCCATTAAAACTAACCCAAAAAACGCGTCTAAAAAGGCACCCAAAAACGCCCATAAAGACACACGCCCAAAACCAAGTACCGAATATACCTCAAAAAACGTCCGCAAAAAAAAAAAAACTCCAACCCTTCATTGCATACTATAGCCTGTAGCATAGCTATCTGCATCGTACTCTTAGGCTACGGACAGAGTGAACGCGAGAAGCTAAGCGAAAGCTAAAGCTAAGGTTTGAGAGGTCAAAGCTAATAAACTGCGCCCATACATTTTAATTGCACTTGCCATAGTAGATTCGATGCTAATTTACATGCTAAGCGAAACTTGGCTCTAAAAGCGAATAAACTCTTCTGCTCAGTTTTTTAGCAAGAAATTCAAGCTAAAACGAAGCTGTCAATAGATTTGGGTATATAATCGAATATTTTTAATGACAGTCAAAAGGTATTCAGCAATTTTTGTCGGGATGTTTTTGAATATCTTCGTAAATCTTTGAACAGATGATAAAATTTGTCATATTTATTACTTAATGTTGCAGAATAAAACGCAAACCGTGTTCAATATATAATATAACAAAGACCTTTATTCAAGTAGGTATAGAAAGCGAATGAACAGAATAATGATTTGGGCAAAAGAAAAAAGAATGCGTTAATAATGTACATAAGTTCTGTTAAGATTTGAGAGAGTTAGAGTATTGTGTTGTTAGTGTTTTAATAATTAAGAAAAATATACAGTGGTGCAAAAAACTATTTCAACACTCCCCCACAATACAATACTATGAAAAGATTAATCAAACAAAATAAATTTTTTAAGTTGACAAGCCCATCAAAGATACAAATTTCATATGTTTTGGTTTCGACAAATTCTTGGTAAATACATCGGCCATCATGTCTCCCGTGCATTGGTAGTTTAGCTTGATGATGTCTTCTTGAACCAGCTCTCGGACAAAGTGATATCGTATGTCTATGTGCTTTGTTCTGGGGTGATGTACCGGATTTTTCGCAAGTTGTTGGGCGCCTAAATTGTCATTAAAGAGAACAGTATGATTATTTTTAAATTTCATACCCAATTCTAAAATTAAATTTCGTAAATAAACTGCCTCTTTACTGGCTTGAGACAAAGCCATATACTCAGCCTCTGTACTACTGAGTGCAACTGATGTTTGTTTTTTTGACTCCCATGAAATCGCGGCCCCTGACAATATAAAAACGAAACCTGTATAGGATTTTCTATCATCAAGATTCCCCGCCCAGTCTGCGTCAACATAGCCCTTAAGATCTTCAGATGTTTTCGTGTAAGTAAGCTTAGCATCGCAAGTAGTACTGAGATATCGCAACAAATGCTTTAGAGCAACCGCATGCTCTGCGTGTGGATCAGTATTGAATTGGGATAGCTTGCTAATTGTATAAACTATATCCGGACGCGTAGAAACAGCCAAATATAGAAGAGCTCCAATCAGCGATTGATACGAATTCGGGTTATCTCTCTTACAAGTGGAATCTGCACACTTCCTTAACTTGATACCTGGATCTAGCGGTGTGAACTGAGGCTTGCAGGTTTCCATCCGATGACGTTGCAGCACATCTATTATATACTGTTTTTGATGTATACTTATTGGTCCCCTTAATCCATTCCGCTCAACCTGAATTCCCAAGAAATATTTGAGAGGTCCCTTGTCCACGCATTCAAACTGGTCACAAATTTGTCTCTTGATTTCATTCAGAGACTCTTCATTAGAACATGCAATCATAATATCGTCTACGTAAATCGCAATAATATTAAATTGGTTCTCCTTGTTCATAATATAAACACAATTATCGCCATTACATCTTGAATAACCAATATCATGCAAAACACCGTCCAATCTTTTATTCCACTCCCGGCCTGCTTGTTTGAGACCGTATAATGATTTAAGCAGCTTGCATACCTTGTTAGGATGGTGAATGTTTATAAACCCTTCCGGTTGTGACATGTAAACTGTGTCCTCCAAATCACCGTTCAGGTATGCGGATGTCACGTCTAATTGATGTAAAATAAGTTCCCGTTCAACAGCTAAGGCGATTATCAACCGAATTGTCGAAAAACGTACAACAGGTGAGAAAGTCTCGTTGTAATTAACCAAGTACTTCTGAGCGCAACCTTTTGCCACAAGCCTGCATTTAAATCTGTCTACCGAACCATCTGCATTCCGTTTAATGCTAAAAACCCATTTGGAGCCAATCACCTGACTGTTTTCGGGACGATCAACTAACTCCCATGTGTTGTTTCTTAATAATGCATCCATTTCAGCATTCATAGCATCCTTCCATTTGTTGGCGTCTGTACTTGACATTGCCTCTGCAACCGTTAATGGGGCAACTGGAACTTCCACAGAATTCACAGCTTCGATAACGTTGAACTGTTTTGCTGGACGACCGGGTTTGCCTGTACGAATAATTCTTGGACGTCCTGGTCCTCTAACGTATTCCGGATTTTGGGCCTTCTCCTCCTCTTTCTCATTGCCTTCTTTCTCTTCACTAGACTGTTGCAGATCTATCTGGGACTGAGGCTGTTGTATTTCAGTTGTTAAAAAATCACTTGCGTTACCATCAGACATTTTCTGAAAATCCTCAAAAAATATAACGTCCCTACTTTTTTCCACCTTCCTTGTATTTGGGTCGAATAGACGATACGCCTTCGATTCATCAGAGTAACCAACCATGTACAACTCTTTTCCTTTAGCCGAAAACTTCGAGCGACCTGATTTCTTATCTAACATCACAGCCTTAGATCCAAAAAGTTTAAGATGGGAAATTGTTGGCTTTCGACCTGACCAAAGCTCATATGGTGTTAAATTCCCTGCGACATTTGTTGGGGATCTATTTCTTAGATAAACTGCAGTATTTACCGCTTCCGCCCACAGGTATTCAGAAAGTTCAGACCCCACAAGCATACACCTAGCCATTTCTACTAAGGTGCGGTTGGCCCTTTCCGCTACCCCATTCTGTTGGGGAGTATACTTAACTGAAAGCTGCCTCTTAATTCCACTTTCATTTAAGAATTCCTCGAACGATTTATTTAAATATTCCGTACCATTATCACTTCGAATGGTTTTAATCTTGCACCCTGTCTGCAGTTCTACCATTGCCTTAAATTTCTTAAAAACTCCGAAAACTTCATCCTTGCTCTTGATGAAATAAACAAAAATGTTTCTAGATTTGTCATCTATAAATGTAAGAAAAAATCTAGCTCCTCCTGCCGAAGTCACTCGCATAGGGCCGCAGACATCCGTATGAACCACCTCTAGCAACTCCTTGCTTCGATGTAAGGATTGTTTAGGAAACGGTTTAACAGTAATTTTTCCTTTGGCACACACTAAGCAATCAACATTGGAAATTTCTGAATTAAACTTTAGACCTATCACCATATTATTTTCCTTAAGTTGTTGGAGACTTTGGCTATTTAGGTGTCCGTAACGTTGATGCCATTGATAAAAACTATTAACATCGCTACAGGAACTATAATTCAAAACTTCGCTCTCCAGATCCAAAATAAACAAATTATTTTTTCGGTTAGCCTTTAGTACGGGTTTATTACATGCAGTTTTCACGATAGCCATATTTTCATTAAAATCTACGGCATAATTATGTTGGGTAATTCTGCTGACGGACACAAAATTCCCACGTAGCTGAGGAACATAGAGTACGTTCTTTAAGGTAATGTTACCGCTTGACAACTTTAAGTTAACCGTTCCTATTCCGCTAGACGAAACTGATTGATCACTGGCTAGCTGTATGGTCTCTGTACTATTTACATTCAAACTAATAAAGAAATCCCTCCTGCAGCACATATGCGACGTGGCCCCACTATCCAGACACCATTCGTGAGACTTCAACACATTAGAATCAATCGCAGAAAACAATCCAAAAGATGCTACCGAATTAGACGAATGGTTTTTATTTTGACGACAGTGTGCAGCAAAATGTCCTCTTTTTCCACATGCGTAACATTTGCCCTTGGTCCTAACACCGTTGTTTCCGAAGTGTGTACCGTTTTTGGGTGAACCCGTTTTATGATTCGATTTTACCGAAAAGACTTGGTGATTTTCTACGCTGCTACTTCCTTTCTCATGTCGCCTTTGTTCTTCCTCTAACAATTTAATTTTTAGACTAACAAGCGATGGTAAATTATCTCGACTTTCAATTGCAACAATAAAATTTTCATATGTATCAGGCAGACTACATAATAAAATTATGATAAGCAATTCATCTGGTATAGTTACGTGAATTTCATGCAATTTCTCAACTATTTCATAAAAATCATTAAGATGAGCTGACATGGACAGACCATCTGTCATCTTGGCATGCATTAATTGTTTAAAGAGACTCACCATACGAGCCGGACCTTTAGGCTGGTGGATTTCGGATAATTTATCCCATGCTTCCTTGGACTTCTTACAGTGCTTTACATGCATTAGTTCCGACGACTTTACGCTGAGTAAAATCGTTGCGAGCGCCTTCCCATCGCCAGTATTCCATGCTGCTACTTGTTCGACTTTCGGATCCTCAGTGGGGAGAACATTTGACCCATCCACATACGACCACAAATCCGCATGCACCAGGACACTCTTCATTTGGATTGTCCATGTAGAATAATTTTCTCCACTGAGCTTTTCAATTTGATATAAAGAACTCATCGTACACGATTTACTTTTCGACAAACGAATTCTAGAAGTTTTATATTACAAAAAAAATTTCTTTGTTCACTTGCAACCTGGGCCCATAACCTGTTGCAGAATAAAACGCAAACCGTGTTCAATATATAATATAACAAAGACCTTTATTCAAGTAGGTATAGAAAGCGAATGAACAGAATAATGATTTGGGCAAAAGAAAAAAGAATGCGTTAATAATGTACATAAGTTCTGTTAAGATTTGAGAGAGTTAGAGTATTGTGTTGTTAGTGTTTTAATAATTAAGAAAAATATACAGTGGTGCAAAAAACTATTTCAACACTTAATTTTTAATATATTGAACGGATCCTATTTTTCCAACAATGAATGGCTGAAAATAAATCATTTAAGTGAAAGTTCTCTTCTTCTGACGAATCCATTCCCGTAATTCAAGGATGTTTTTTTTATTTTTATGCAATTCCGAAGCGTTAATGTTAGCTTTCATTATGGACACCATTCGCTTTGCTTATAGCTAAGAATCTTTAGCTTTAGCTTTCGCTTCGCTTCTCGCGTTCACTCTGTCCGTAGCCTTAGAAAACCCCTCATCTATTGGATTTAGTTTTTAATTTTCAATTAATTCCACTATGGTATCTTGTCTTTGAGAATGTATTTGTAAGCGTTTCAATGCAAAAAAATGTAACTTGAAGTCAAAAGACCATGTCCTCTCTTAGTGGATAAAATATGTGGCTCAGTGCTTAGTGTGCTGGACTACTATGTAAGGGGTCGCAGGTTCGACCCCCGGAAAAACATAAATTAAAAAAAACAACATGCATTTCAGGGTTAAAAACGAACCAGAGACAAAGAATACACCAAAGAGTTCGGCAGGAAGTGCTTCGTTTTGGAAATGAAATGAAAATCGCTCCCAAAACCTATCCAAAAAAACCTCTCAAGAAACAGCACCGAAAAAAGCACCGAAAACGTTTCAAAAACGAACTATCTGAACTGAATTCAAAATGGTTCCATGAAAAGCGGACGTGTGTGTGTGGCAACACACAATCAATAAAATGATCGAAGTTAATTGATTCCGAATATAGCGGATGATTGGCACTTAACCTAATTCAAACTGAAACAAAAAAAGAACACATCAGCCAATCGATTTTGTAGGTATCTTTCTATAACAGTTTTTATTACCTTTGGTAGCGCCACCAATTCCGAATTGGGCCACGTATACGTCAACTTTGGCAGAGTAATCTGCAGAAATTATCGGCATCTCACTTCAAGCTAGTAATACAGCAATTGGTAATCAATAGTTTGTCTACTCTATTTTAGCTTTTTATTTATTAAATTCAAATCAAGGAAATGCATTCCTATGTCGTTCAAGTGAAATGCCCACACAATGCATCCTCACATTGCCAACTGCAATAAACATTGCTGAGCTGTATTTGAATCGGAATGTACATGAAATCCTTAGGAAAATTGTCCATGTTACTGAAGAATCTGTTGCTCCTGGTTTTCCTTCAATTAGCTGTAGTGAACTCAAACAGATGGTCCTTAAAATTGATTGCTTGCTGTACAAAGGCATTCAAAACCCCGCATACAGATTGGTCACAAAGAGGATGAATGCATGCTGCACAGAAAGCCTATTATAATCCCTTATCGTTTTTTCCCCGGAAACTAGAATTTATTTTATGGGCACTCGAAGCGGTCAACAGTACCAGCATCAGCACTTGACGTGAGGCTATGTATTAGCATCGGACGAAGCTCTGCTGACCGAATAAATTTTCAAGTCGCATGCTGTTTCGGAAATACGCCATCGTCGGCATCATACATAGACATAACACTCAGCAGTAGAATGCCCTGCCCACCATCATTCATCCTTTGAAGGGCCAATATTTTGTGCATGCATCCCCGGAAGACTGCCTTTTGTGACCATTATAGCTCTCGGTATCACCCATCCAATAGTTGTTTAGCTGGTTAGCAGTTCATGAATATAAATATGCCCCCAGCAGAAAAGGGAGTTAAAAAGTGCACATGCATAAGTACTGATGTGGCAGGACCATTGTAACTGTGTTCCAGTGGTCCTCTGATGTTAACATTTTTCCAGATTCAAATGTGACTTCTGACATATTCATAATCATATCAATTGCGGCAAGTTGCTTCAAACCGGAGCTTCCGAGTGACCTGTTTTGAATTTGAATTAGATTCAACGATACGTATGTGTATGTGCAGTAAGTAACCAAAATGAAAAGGAAGCTCAAAAGGAGTCACAGAAAATTTAATTTTGCTCTTTGGTGCCTCGTTTTGTGTGTTCAACTAAATCGGCTTGCACAAAGGCGGGCGCCACAATTTCAACAAAAAGTGCAAAAGCATAGCGAATAGCGGAGTGCGGGCGGCAAATTAACATCCACCACGGCCAGCGAGATTAAATCTCGGCTTTTAGGTCGGTTCTGCTGCTCAGAAGATGGAATATTTTAATTTATTCGGGTGCACGTCCTGACCCCTACATATACACATAATAATTGTGCCTCCCTCTCTCCCTTTGAAACAATTATTCTGCTCGTATATAAGGCTTAAGATTAATCTTTCTGGCTTGTAACGAAAGCCTTTGTCGTCACGCTGGTGTGGTAAAACTGGTGGCAAGAGGGAGGTTGGGGAGTCGAGGCGACCGACGTGGTGACCAGTTTATCGTTGTTTATGGCATTTTTAAAGCAAACAAGCTTCCCTTTGGGAGAGGACCAAAACAACAGGGAGTTGTTGTGTGGTCTTATAATTGCGTACAAATTTAATGTCCTATGGCGGACGACAGTGGTCTGTGGTAGGTTGGTCGGTTGGCTGCTTTAAAGCAAGCAAATCTTCTTATGATGCCATAGTGTTCCACTGCAAAGGTTCATAATGTTGTGGGAAGGTATGTTCTCTGTGGTCTGGGCTTACACGAAAGGACACAACATTTTGTTTATATTCACTTTTGTATTTATATTGCTCGGAAAGATGTACTCATATGACCGCAGGACTCTCATAAGATGCATGAGTTTGCATTGTCGACAGGATACCAGTTTGTTTGCTGCTGCAGTCCATTAGCATATTACTTGTGTTGATTTAGTGTTGATTTTATTAGAATTTCCTTAAAATATCCATAAGGATGTATATGGCCTTATTGTAGGCTACATGCTTGTGTAGCACAAAAATGTGATCATTTGGATTTGTGGTCAAAAGGAAATAACAAAAAAAATAAATATTTATAGATATACGCCTTATGGCAGTGTACGTAATCACATTACATATCTATCTTGTATGTATGTAAAAGATTAAAAAATCCTTTAGGGAATCGCCAAAAGCTGCATAAGTGCTCCACTCTGCATTATAGTATAATGTGCTGGACTATTTGGCGCAACAGCTCCGTATGGGACAGTCAGTCTAGCTTCTTATAACCATTCGTTTGTATGAGTTTTTTTGTAATATTAAGACGAATGAAAGAACTACAGTTTTATTCCGACCCCGAACTACTGCATTTGTCAGATATTTGCGAAAGGTGGCGCGGTGGAAATACACCCCAAGATATAATTGCTGTTTAATTATGACCAAGCATAATCGTTGTTTCTTAAGATGATGTTGGAATTTAAAGGTCACAGCCATTTTGGTCCTTGCAACCAAAATGGCTGTGACGCAGCTTCCCGATGGCAAATTTTAAACTTTATAATGAAATCAAATTTTCATCAAAAACGTATCGCTGTGTGTTTAGCTTTACTTTTGAAATCGAAAAATGAATGACCCTACATTGGAAACAGCAACTTTGTCAAGAGACACTCCATCGATACAAACTGGACCGAAAATCACTCAAAGAATGTTTCTCTCAAAGCGTGCCAAGAGATTTTCATCAGCTTTCAAAAAGGTACATGCTTCTGCACCATATAACAGAACCGGGATGATTAAGGTCTTGTACAATATCTTCTTGGTTCTGCGGGAGAGGGCTTTACTTCTTATATGCCTTCTTAGCCCGAAGGAACAGCGATTGGCAAGAGTGATTCTTCGTTTGATTTCTACGCCGATGTCGTTTTGCGAGGTAATTGTAGAGCCTAGGTAGACAAAGTCTTTAACTACTTCGAAATTATATCTGTCAACCGTGACGTTTTGTCCGAGTCGCCGATGGTGAGAGTCGTTTCTCGATGACAGCATATACTTCGTTTTCTCCTCATTAACAGCCAGACCCATCTTCGCCGCCTCCGTTTCAATACTTGTAAACGCGCCATTGACAGCTCGCTGAGTTCTCCCAATAATGTCAGTATCATCTGTATATGCAAATAGTTGAACGGACTTTTGAAAAATTGTACCTCTGATGTTGGCTTGCGAGTTCCGTAGAATTGCTTCAAGAATGATGTTAAAGAAGTTACATGATAGCGCGTCGCCTTGTCTTAAACCTTTTTCGACATCAAAGGATTCTGTGGTGTTCTTTCCCACTTTGACGGAGCAGCGAGATTTCTCCATCGTCATCCTGCATAGACGGACGAGTTTTCCAGGGATGCCGAAAGGACTTAAGCAGGACTTAGTTCTAGATATCTAAAACGCTGCTACAGCTTCAGTATGTTAGCATTTGAAAGCTGAGAAAAGTCACCGTAGCGTTGGTAGCATAAAGCATTTGCACAGCAACATTCAATCAATCAATGTCGATGTTAATGCTAATGTGAAAAAAATAATAAATAAACAATTGGCGAAACAGGCATGTAACCACCAGGGTTGTTAGGTTCTAAAAAGCGGAATCGCCAAACGTAAAATATAAAACGCCAAATTTAAAAATTGTTCACTCAAAATTCAAAAACCATAAAAATCAAATGAATTCGCGCAACTCATAATTTTTGCGTAAAAAAAAAAATTAATGAAAATTTCTCAAGCTTCCGTAACTCTGGATGTCCTAAAGCATTTGTCATATTTTACACCTTGTTCCAAAACTTCAAAACGTTTCTTCGGATACATTTTCTAGATAAAATTCATTTGACCAATTGACAGCAATTAATTTTTCCGACTGAGCCTCAGTAAGTCTAAGTCGTAAGCTTCTGGGTGGAATCAAGCTTACAAGCAGACCTTCAAAATGGGATCGCAGTTGGCTTAAAAAACGCCTGGTAAAAATATCCCAAAGAAACAAAAAGTCTGTTGCAGTTAGACAATCTTTTTCGCATTTCTCTTAGTAAAGCAAAAATTAAATCGTTAACTTGCTTCTTAACTTAATTCTAATGCTCTGTGCTAACACTATTTTCTATAGCCATTCTTTCAAAATCCGACCCTAAATCAATATCCTTCCAAACTTTAAAGTTGTCTGCATTCTATAATTTTAATATTTCTTCACAGTCATCACAGATGTAAGGGTGAAAATTATAAAAAAAAATAAAATATGAGGATTTTGGTTATAAACAAATTTAAATCGCCAAAATCTAAAAATATCGCCTTTTTTGGGGCGCGTCGCCAAACCGATTTTCGTATCGCCAAATTGAATTTCAAATCGCCTGTTTGGCGATAAATCGCCACATCTGAAAGCCATGATGGTACCCACCCTGTGTATTTTTGGGACTAATGGAATTTTATGCCGATTCCGAACGGCTGAATTGAGCTTTTCAGGACAGTTATACTCTCGGATGTCTGTCCTACGTTCGCAAGAGTTGCCGCAGTGTAAAAACCCCTTAAGATACATTTTTGTTTTTCCGGGGGGCGAACCTGTGAACCCTCGCACAGAAGGTCAGCATAATAAGCACTGCGCCACTGCACCCACAATGTGCTAATGTGACTGAAGCCATTTAAAAATCAACGGCTCTAAAAAGTGCGCTGTAGCCGCCAAAGTTGCTGTTGTTGTGTCAATCTCTTCCTCGCATTACAAAACGACAAAAGGGAGAAATGAAAAACGCTTCGAAGTCAAAGTCGTCTTCGGTGACTTGTTCGATTTTAGAACAACATTTGTGTCGTGCAGTAGGTATAGCTACGTTCTTAGGACAAATGGGTTTTCTTTAAAACTATTGACCACCGGTCTATTTTGTCAATACACAATACTTAGTAGTTAATTCCAAGAAATTCCTAAAGCTTAGTTCACAATTCTTGCAGGATATTTTTGCCACATTAAATTTGATTCAATAAATTGCACGAACTATGCACTTTGTCCATTAAAGGTTGCGGTTTAACCTCTTAATTTCAATCCATTCCACACATGAATATATCACAATAGCCTCACATCCTATTTTGAGGAATTGTTTTGCGAAAGCCAACTCCACAATCTAGAACCTTGCTATCCTTACATCTATACAGATCTGCTTAATCCGGTTAATTACTTGTTGACAATGGAAACACTCTCCTAGTCCCCGCTAGAGGTAACCTCCAGTAATAATGTGATTGTGTGGATTATATATTGCGTGCTAATTGCAGGAAAATTTATCATCATCACCGAGAAATTTGTTCAATGGAAATTCGCTTGAGTAAATCTTCAGCCAGGCTTGCCGAAGTGTTTGTTAATCGGAACGTTTTGTTCGATTGCCTTGGCGTTGTTCTTGGATCGACAATGATTCAATAACTGCATTAAGAGCCGATAGCTAGCTCATTAATTGGATCCTAATTGAAGCGTGCTTCACAGAGAGTCCTGATTAGTTTTCATTTCTCAAAGCACCGAGGACGGATAAATCATCACCACATCATTCCCGGAAACATCATCATCAACAACCAGAAACAGCTTATATCAGCAATTAGTATGTGATACACACGAATTAAATACATAGGAGCAGTGTATATGGTAGACGTCGTCTAACAATGGAACCATGACGACACGATGAGAAACAACAGATATCAACCAACAACACAACAGGTTTGTCTGGCATTTTAGCCCATCAGAGATGTTGTAGGCTTCCGCACGGATTTGGCCGGAAAAACCGATGGCATTATCAATGGCCGAAATCGCGCTGATGGTCAAAACGAATTAGAGATACAGAGTAGCAGCCATCCAGTCGATGGCTGACTTTGGGATTAGTCGTCGCTGTGCCTTGGATATCTGAAAATCAATACAATTCGGTGACATGAACGGAATATGGTGCGTATACGCCCGAGTGAACGCTTGTGTCTACACATACGACACAACAGGCAAACATTGGTAATTTGGTTAGCGGGACAAATCCCATCCTTCAGCGCTGGATGTGAGAATAATTATGATGGTAAGGCATAGGCATAGATTACTAGGAATACTAGGAATACCATGTACAAACTTCATCCGATTTGTAATGGAATTGTCCTTGTGGTAAAAATCAAAGCATGCCGTAATAATTCCGATTGAAAATGTAATCAATTTTGGTGAAAGAACAGACATAAAGGAATCGAATTGAATTGAATGGCGGATGTTTGCCACTTCTTTTTCTCTACACTCCGATGTGGGTTCTGTGAACGATATCAAAGGGACTCACCATGGCGGACGACACTGCAAAAGACTACAATATTAAAATCACTTCATTTATCACGTCAAGTTTCTGACACTGGCGCAGGGAAAGAAGGAAATGGATCTTGGGGATTGATTAATTGATTCCAGTGCTTGCAGGAAGATGGAGGAGACAAATTCGTTCTTTTTTTTTTTGCTATGTTGCCGTGCCTTTTGACGATGGTAAAAGGTGTTATTGAATTAAAAAGGATGTCACTCAGACAGAAAGAGAGGCGAGCTGAAACGAATGAGAAAATAATAGCTTTATGGTGTCCTTCGTGATTTCGGTATCGATTTACATAAGGAAAGGATCCCTGGGGCAGGAAATGATTTGATGTACTACTCCAAAGCTTATTTGGGTAAGGAATGGTCGGGTGTATGATTACCCACGATGGTCGTTTATCACCGAATGGAAATCCATTAGTAAGGATTTTATTTCCCTTTGTTGGCTGGCAGTTCATTAAAAGTGTTCTTATAGTGGAAATGACCAGCAATTAAGGCCGAATGGCAGAATAAGCATAGGCATGCCTAAGCCTAATGGTTGTCCTGACATATTTTTAGGAGGCAGCTAGTTAATCGGGTAAAAGGACATTGGCGCATTGTAGAACAATATGGATGGATGAATTACAAAAATATGCTAGATGTTGGAAAAAGTTCGATAGCGTGTATGAGGGACGTATGAGTGATAACGCAGTGGATGTTAGAGCTTAGTGAGGAAACATTTTCGAAGCTCATTTGATAGGCCTCATTTATATGACAGACAATAAAAATGAAATATTATTCGCAATATGTTTAAAGACTCTTACCGGGATAATCTATTTGCTTATTTTTGTAATTACTATACCTAAGTGAACTTTCGATAAAAGTTTTAGCGCTCTAAAAGGTGTGAGAAATAACTACTCTACTTCTCCTAGCGAAGTGGTTCATGATCCTGTTGATTGGTAGCTTTAAATGCGTGTCACAAGTTTGCATTCTATCCGAACTTTAGATAGGCGCGGGAGAAGATTATTGGCTACAGTCCAACAGCTCATTACCTCTAAATTACGTTAAAATTACACTTTGAGCAGGCACGTAGCCAGGGGGGGGGGGAATTGAGGGGCCCCACCCCACCGAAAGTCTTTAACAAAAGACAAAAACTAAAATTTTCTAACTGATAGCTCAACTTTTTGTTTTTTTAATACTTTTTCGGGGAAAGGCGGACCTATAACGCTTCAACAGCGCCCCGAGATGCTTGCAGATGTCTGTTAGTTCCAAATTTTGCTTGTCCTGTAACAAAAGGAGTTTTGGAAAGTTTATGCCCTCGCGGTTGTTAAGTGTACTGTATGCTCATGAGCATTAGCAGCCTGTTTTGTGGGGCGCCCAAAAGTTGCATTTCGAGGGACAATGTCTTTGAGTTCCTCGGAACATCTACCATGGAAGTACCTCTACCTATAGAACAAGCAGAGGTCAGCGACTTGTCTTCTGTGCACCAAGGGTTGTAGATTCGATGTGAGTGAAGGGTCCCCAATAAGTCGAACTGCTCGTCTCTGTATGCTGTCAAGTAGGTTAAGTGAATATTTTGGGGCCGAGCTACATATATGGAAGCAATATTCCAGGCCTGGTCTAACCTGATGTGCTTTGTACAGTAGGAGAAGTTGCTTGGGGCTAAAGTACCCCTTTGTTCCAAATAGGTAGCTGAACTTAGCAGACGCCGATCGTGCAATATAGGATTGTGCTCCTGCCATGTGATTCCTGAATTGACTGTGACTCCTAAAATGTGCATTGAGTCCTTGGGATTGATTGAATGGTCATCCATTTGGATCTGAGGAACTTTGAAGCATTTTTCTTAGAAAATGTTGTGAGCTGTGTCTTGTTTGCAACTGAAACTGAAATTACTGTAATGGGGCTTAATATAAATTCAAATCTATAAAAATAAGGAGACTATCTCGGTAGGTATACAGTATTTAAACGCTAGGTATGTACACTGTGCAAGCCATAGCTTTAACTTGGCTCTGCCATGTCAACTCCTGCAATTTGCAATTACCTTAGTGTAGTTAGTGAAATAGCTAATTTCTTCCGCAACCTTTCAAATGCATATTATGTAACTTTCAAAACTGTCATAAAAAAACACGCACCAGAGAGCCGAAAAACTTGACTTCTGCGCCTTTGTGAAACAAAATTCATTGAAAGGCATGACAGTTTTATTTTCTTTGTAGAGCTGTTCAAATGCATCTCAATAAGTCTTGAAGAAATAACGAGGAGAACGTGGGCGATGTCTTCGAAAGCACAAACACTTTTGGCAGCGGTCCAAAAAAGTGATTTTCTAGTAAGCCCCATTGTAATGCGAAAAACTATTCAGTTTAACACTGCCCTTATCAGTTTCCCTACAGAACAAATCCTTAGATTTCGTTTCTGCAATCGACCGCGCAAAAGAAGTTCTGAATTCTCTTAAGGACATCAGAGAAAATGTCGAAGATTTTTTCAGAGAGGCTTTTCAATCCGCATCCTAACTTGCCGAGGACTTATTTGAAGAACTTCATTGAAACAAACAACGCGTTCAAATCCAGAAACCTCTTCTTCTGAAGCCTATTTTAGAGTGCCGATACTGATTTCTTGCATAGATTCGTTAATACAAAATCTTAAGGACAGATTCATGGTCAACGAAGACGTTCTACCATCGTTTCAAGCTCTTCTCCCAGGTTTTGCTGCAGTTGAGTCTGAGCGCAAAGTTAACACTTTATTTTGATAATGCAATTGCTGAGTACATTCTTTGGTGCGAAAAAAAAATCGTCGAGTGACCCTTCTACCGAAGTTTTGAAATTGCTTGATATGTGTGACAAGACTTACTTTAGAGGTATATAAATTTCTTGCTTACGGTTTTAGCAACGCTTCCAGTGAACACAGCTAAAGTGTTGAAAGAACCCTTTCAGCTATGAAAAAGAAAACAATGTCCCGAAGCGTTATGGAGAATGCAAGGTTAATTTCACTTACTATGATATCTGTTCATTCGAATATTATTGTGAATCCAGATAAGGTGATTGATCTCATATCAAAAAAAAAAATCAAGACGTTTTCTGCTTTGAAAAAATGTGACTAATAGAAATCAATGAATTGGAATATACATATAGTTTTTGTTTTGTAGGCTTGGAAGCAAGCCCCCCCGAACCAAAATCCTGGCTACGGCCCTGACTTTGACTTTGTTTCATTGAAATCTGTCAAGCAGCGATGCCACTTCTGAAAAAAAATTTAGAGCAGAATTGCCTAAAAAAGTGGAGTAGATGGAAAAAAATGAGAGTAGATTTTCAAAAAGCAAATAAACATACCTTTTTCAAGGTACAACGGAGAATTTTTTTTATTTTGATTGGGAATTTTATGAATTTATCAAAGCTAAAGCTTAACCCTAGGTACACTAAGCAAACCACCAAAATAAAACAACAATAACAATTAAAACCACGTAGAGGAATAAAGACAATTAACCTAAAATGTTTATTGAAGGGCTAAAAATATAATGACCCAGGTCTTTGTGTTGAGTTCGCAAAGCCCAAAAGCACCTTCTAGGAGTCACAGTCAATTCAGGAATCACATGGCAGGACCACATATCCTATATCGTAAGATCGGCGTCCGCTAAGCTGAGCTACCTATTTAGAGCAAAGAGGTACCTACTTTAGCCCCAAGCAACTTCTCCTTCTCTACAAAGCACAGGTTAGACCACTCCTGGAACATTGCTCCCATATATGGAGCTCGGCCCCAAAACATTCACTTAACCTACTTGACAGCATACAGAGACGAGCAGTTCGACTTATTGGAGACCCTACACTCACATCGAATCTGCAACCGTTGGTGCACAGAAGACAAGTCGCTGACCTATGCTTGTTCTATAGGTACTTCCATGGTAGATGTTCCGAGGAACTCAAGGATATTATCCCTCGAAATGCAACTTTTGGGTGCCCCACAAGACAGGCTGCTAATGCTCATGACCATACAGTACACTTGACAACCGCGAGGGCATCATCTTTCCAAAACTCCTTCTGTTACAGGACAAGCAAACTTTGGAACTCGCTTCCTGGGGATATATTTCCAGAAGACTACAATTTGCAGCAATTTAAGTGCAGAACTAACATCCATCTGCAAGCATCTCGGGGCGCTGATGAAGCGTTATAGGTTTGCCTTTCCCGGGAGAAGTATTTATTAAAAAAAAAAAAAAGTTTGGCTTTGATTCAATTTAATACAATAAAAACTATAGTTCGAATATTAGAACTTAGAAGAAAAATAGCTTAGCATGTGTGTACCTACCCAACAAAACAACGTCACGCTAGACACTGAAGAAATAGTTCACTTGAGCGAGCATTTGTATACCAGGAAATCAACGGAATTATTGATAAGCAATGAAAGTAAAACCGCTTTGGATTCCAAAGGCACTCCTTGCATAATACCTCGCTGTCATTTTCTTGTAATTGCGCGACTAGGTACATATAATGAGAGTCAATTCAGTACGCTTATCGAAAGCCATTTTATTGAAATGTGCACTCAAAATATTCATTTGTCCTCTATTACACTGATACATCCCTTCGAATTGGAAATTTCAAGTATAGATTTTCAGATAAAATAAAATTCCTTTCACATTGTATTTCCCAAATGGTACGATGCATCCTCGTACTTTTCACTTTAAACATTTTTTTTCTCCATTTGCTTCATAGAAATCATAAATTCAAAAAGATGCCAATTCAAATTCGACAAAAAATATAGGGATAGTATTTTTTATGAGCACTTCAGCATGCAGGATAAGAGCATCCTTGAAGAGCTATCCTTCATAAACAAAACCAATTCCAGTGTTTGTTGTTCATTGCACACACCCACACATGGCCTTGATAGTCTTAGTTGATTTTTATTGAAACTGTATATACATATCCTGGGAGCTGGATAACATTTGATTGCACCATTGAATGCGGCTGCACCCGTACAATGAAGGAGCTAACAAATGAAAAACACAAACACCGGATAAATATCCTAGATAAAAGTGTTGCAACAAAGCGATACTCTGTCCTCGATAAAGCTCTTCTCCTACTCTGGCAGCGAACAAAGCCGTCACTTGATTAAGTTCACTTCAACAATATCCCTATTTGATTGGGTGTAGTGTGGAAAACTAATAAGTGTCCACCTGATGCATTTGTAAAAATTACTGCATCTCAGCTTGCACTTGAGTAGGTTTTCCATTTGATTCTTGCAAAAATGTCCATGATGTTGGAAGTATTGTTTTCTGTTTGTCGACTGTACAAACCAAACTTGGTCTCTGAGCACCATTTTCATTTTATCAGCAAGGACTCTACGGCAGGAAACGCAGAAGAAAGTGTGTGTATTGTCCCGAGGTTGAACAAAAGTGCGAATTTGAACAATGGCAATTGCAAACACCTTTTGTTTGTGTAGTGTCCCCTTTCTGATGGCGAGGCAAACTACCCAAACACTTCACTCCACTCCACTCAGCTTATTAAGGACAACAAGAATGAGTGGTGCATTCGCTCTTTTATATTCGATAAAATGTGAATGGAGTTGAAATTGTGTGCACTTAAGTGCACATACAGCGGTGGACATGCAAAGGACCTTATCTCCTTATTTCAACAAGTTCGAAGTTTGTGTTCATCGTAATGGCAGCTAGCCTTTTACAGGAATTAGGTAAACAGAAATTTATAGATGGGTGCTTTCAACTTCTTCATTTTTTTTTTTTAGCCGAAATTGGTGTAAGCTCCCGAGTGGCGTGGAGGTTGGAAAGTTGTATATTCATCCGAATGCACTTGGGGTTTCGAGTGGAATTTGAACGTTTAACACTTATCTGCAAATTGTGTTTGAGAAAGTTCGAAATGGTTGGTTTGCCTCCAGTGCGGTTAGATGCTCTTTATATTGGGCCAATATTAGTTGGTTTGACGGAGTTGCGGATGAGGGAAACTCGTAATTTATGCACATTAAGGAGAACTGAATTGATGTTGGTATATACATACATGTGTTAGTTAGCTGAGTTTGTAGTTGTATATAAGTGAATAGCAAGAGAATGGCTGGCTGATGGCTTTCAGTGCGGTTGAGCCCAAGAACATCAGTTTCGTACTGAGTAGGGAAGCGAGGAGTAACAACGATTCTCACTATTTGGGATTGACCCTGACAATTTCCGTTGGGAAATTTTGTCGAATTTCAGTCTATGAATTTTTGTTTGAGAGAATAACCTTATCAACAACTCATAGACACCATCACTTTGGTAGGAATGAAAGCTATTTTGAACTACGGGGTTCAGAATGCAGAATTGTGTAGCTAGAGAATCGAGATATTATTTAAGCAATGTAATTAAACGATTGATTATGGTGATGCACATTGCTTGTTCTATTGGCTGTACTATAATTCAACTTAGTCCGCATATATTCGGCATGTGAGTTCAGGCAATAAGTTAGACCAGGGGTTCCCTAACTGTGCGTCGCGACGCCCTGGGGCGTCGTGGGGCTATCCTAGGGGGCGTTGCAAGACAATACGCACAGGTCGCCTGCACACGACGTTCCATCATCTTGAGCTCGATTTGAAAAAAAAAAAAAAAAACGTCGGGTCGGGTTCGTTCGATGTTGGCCATTGGCTTGTGTTTTGCCGTGCACAAGAAGTATAAGAATTTTGCAGACTTCAACTTGGCGAAATTTTGCTTCGAGACTTGGGCCCATAGTTCAAGTTCCAACTAAACCAGTGTTATGTATAAGAATTAACTAATGGCAACACTTATCATTATGTACACAAATGAATTGTATTGGAAATAAAAGTCAGTCGATGATTATCCACCAAACAAGCAACTGGTTTAATACATTTTATTGGCGACGAGTCGATTTCTTTTTTGTCCGAACCCTGTATTTGAAAAAGTAATTATAAAAACTAATTATAAAATAGTCAACAATTTTAAAACAAAAAAAAAAATATATATATATATACATAATATAACATAAAATGTCAGATTCGGAAAATAGAGACGATAAATTTATAATTAAAAACGTGCAAGCTAACCATACGGTGGGAAACATGCCGACATTCATACCCGGGAATAATTTTAGTACCTACGAAGTGCGCTTAAAAATGTTCTTTAAAATCAATAAGATTCCAGCGGAAGACCAAGTAGCGACGATGCTTACCCTATTAAGTGACGACGTAGTAGAAAAACTTATGAACCTGGTGCCCCCTGGAAAAAAACCGGAAGAAATGAGGTTGGAAGAACTCTTGGAGTACTTAAAACAGCACTATTCCCCCACCGGCAATGTGATCGCTGAAAGATTTAAGTTCTACAACCTGAGACAGTCATCGGGCGAAAAAATTTCCGATTTTGTTGTTCGGTTAAAATTTGCTGCACAAAAGTGTGAATTCCCCACAACATTCGTAGACGAGATGTTAAGAGACATTTTTATTGTGGGATTAGTCAATAGTGCTTGGCAAGTAAAATTAATTGAGATAGGCAAAACCCTCAAATTCGACACTGCCGTTGCGAAGACACTAAATATGGAGCTAACGGAAGTCGAGACACGTGCAATAAATAACCCAGCAAGTATAATCCAGTTCGTCAAACGTCAAAGTCGTAGCGGGCAAAGTAGCCGTTATGAAAGATCAGAACACAATTATCGTCGTTTCAACAGTATGGCTAAAAGTCGTCCAAGGTCAAAGTCAAACAGTCGAGCCAGCAATTCCGCTCCAGTCAAAAATTCGTCACACAAAAACGGATGCAATAGATGTGATCGTACTCACTATGATAACAGTCAATGCCCTGCAGCTAACTGGATCTGCTACCGCTGCAAAAAGGGAGGTCATATCGCATCGAAGTGCCGGTCCAAGAAGTTGGTGAAATTTGTCGATGCAGTTGCGGATTCAGACGAAGAAAACTCAGAGTCGTCTTACAAAGTCAAACCAACAACTTCATATGAGGGTCTATATTGGTATTCAAACGTCAACAAAATTAACACTCCAGTGTTTATCGACGCAGTAATTGCGGGTCAACAACTAAAAATGGAAGTCGATTGTGGTGCGTGTACCAGTGTCATCAGTCAGGCGGGATACGAAAAATATTTTTCTAAGTTAAGTATTTGTCCATACGATAGATTATTTACTGTAACAGGTGAAACCATTTCTGTTTTAGGGAAAATTGTAGTTCCAGTGCATTTGGTTGGTCATCGTCCAGGTGAACATAAAGTTTTGGATTTAGTGGTTATTAAGACAACAAATAGCAATTTTTTGCCTTTGATGGGTAGAGTTTGGATGGACGCCTTGATTCCAGGTTGGCGAGATAAATTTATTTTAAATCTGCATGATGAAACTAAGTTAGATACAGAACGCGAGCAGCCAATAGAAAGACAATTTGCGGTTACGAATATTGGAACAGGAGAGTCATTAGTAAGCTACCTTAAACAAAATTTTCCTAATGTTTTTGATGCAACCCTACAAATTCCGATCAAGGGCCACGTTGCCCAATTATTTTTTAAGGAAAATTCCAGGCCTATTTTCTGCAAGCCATACAGTTTGCCTTTTGCTTTAAGACAACCTGTCGAAAATGAATTGCAGAAAATGGTTAAGGAAGGTATTTTGGAACCAGTCGAAACAAGCTTGTGGGCAACGCCTATTGTGGTCGTGGAAAAACAAGATAAGAAGATAAGAATTTGTATGGATTGCAAAATTACAATTAACAAATTTATTTCTATGCAATACTACCCCCTGCCGCGTCTTGATGATATTTTTGCTAGCCTTTCTAGTTGTCGGTTCTTTGTTAAAATAGATTTTTCGGGTGCATATCTCCAGTTGTCGATAGCTCCGGAGTCCCGCGAGTTTTTAACAATAAATACGCATAAGGGATTATTCCGATACACCCGCTTACCTTTTGGAGTTTCAAGTGCTCCCTCGATATTTCAAGCAGTCGTTGAAAGAATATTAATGGGTATTCGAAACGTTGCATGCTTCTTGGACGATTTGATCATTGGTGGGTCAACTTCTTCCGAATGTGTAGGTCTTTGTATAGCTGTTTTCGAAAGGCTAAGCAAACACGAAGTCAAAATAAATACTCAGAAATGTCAATTTTTGGTGACCGAGGTCGCTTATTTGGGTCATATTATTTCTTTTAACGAATTGAGACCAAACCCGAAAAAGGTAGATGCCGTAATTAAAGCTCCTGCCCCTAAAAGTCTTCAGCAGCTGCAAGCATACCTTGGGTTGTTGAACTATTATTCCCATTTCATCCCAAACTTGTCCACAAAAATGTCCGTTTTATACAAACTGCTGCGAAAAGACGTCAGTTTTCATTGGTCGGCAGATTGCCAAAAAGTTTTCGAAGAATCGAAAACTTATCTTTTAAAATATAAAGTTCTTGCTTTGTACGACCCCAAGAAGCCATTGGGACTTTATGCTGATGCCAGCCCCTACGGGTGTTCGGCAATTCTTGTTCATTTCATTGACGGAGTCGAGAAACCGATACTGTTTGCTAGCTGCACGCTTAGTGAAAGTGAGAAAAATTATTCTCAATTGCACAGAGAAGCGCTAGCGATCATATTTGGTATTCGGAAATTCCATAAATATATATATGGTCTTAGATTTCAGCTCTTTAGTGACCATGAACCTTTAAAGGAGATATTTAATCCAAATAAATCGAATTCGGCAGTTGCAATTGGCAGACTTAAAAGATGGTCAGTCATACTATCCATGTATGACTATGAGATTAAATTTAAGCCTGGTCGTTTAATGGGCCACGTTGATGCACTATCACGCTTGCCATTAAAAGAACCAAGCTGTATTCCAAACGACGGAATAGATTGTATCAACTTTTTCAACGAAAGCAACGAAGTGCCTTTAGATATTGAGTCTATTCGTAGAAGTCAAAGAGAATGCTTATTTATGAAAAAGCTTTATGATTATATCCATAACGGATGGCCTGTAAAGGCTAATCCTGAATTTAAGTCATATTTTCTTAAACGAAAGGAACTTAGTACAGAAAATGGATGTCTGTATTACCTTAATCGTATTATTGTCCCCTTCGCGTTGAGAAACCGTGTCCTAAAAGTATTGCACACAAACCATAATGGAATGGTTCGTATGAAAATGTTGGCTCGATCATACATTTGGTGGCTAAAAATAGACGAAGACATAGAAAAATATGTTACCTGTTGTTCGACTTGTCAAGCAATTCGAAAAACCAAAACGCATAAAACAACGTCTACCTGGCCTTCCGCCACATTTCCATACGAACGCATTCATATAGACTTCTTCTGTTTTAATAGTTGTAACTTACTCTTAATTTTCGACGTTTATTCAAAGTACCTTGATGTTTTTATTATGAAAACAACGAATGCAAAGTCTGTCATATCAAAGCTATGTAAAAACTTTAGCATTTTTGGGTTACCGGAATATCTTGTTTCTGACAACGGCCCGCCATTCAACTCTCTTGAGTTCTTGTCCTTCTTAAAAAATCAAGGTATAAAAAAGATATCTATCCCGGCGTACCATCCTGCAAGCAATGGCAGTGCTGAACGTGCAGTTCAAACAATAAAATCTAGCCTAAAATGCTTTCTAATGGATAGCTCAAATTCTGCAAACCATATAGAAACAATAGTTACCCAGTTTCTTTTTGCTTACCGTAATACACCATCAACGATTACCAACCAAACGCCTAATGAGTTGCTCTTTAAATATAAAAATCGAACAATCTTGGAATATTTAACAAATGTAACTGAATTAAATAGTACTAAAAATATGGACAAAATTAAAAAACCTAACCAGAAACAAAACATTGAATTTGAAAACAATCAAAAATCTTGTAAAGTAGATTATAGCATGCATAAAACAAAATTTGAGGAGGGAGAAGTGGTATTCTATTTAAATCATTTTAAAGATACGTGCAAGTGGGTACAGTGCAAGATCATGAAAAAAGAAAGTCCATTGATTATTTTAATAGACATTAATGGATGTATTCGAAGAGTTCATGTGGATCAACTTCGGAAGCCATCTGAATCAGAAAAACTGTCTAAGGCTTTTCAATCCTTATATAATAAGCCATTAATTTCAAGATCTAACACTGCTCAATACGCTGCACCGCAAGCTAATGCTGAGGAAAAACAAGCAGCACAAGTTATAATCCCCGAAGATTTAAATAGCCCACCAGATATTTATAGAACACCACTTGCCACTCCTGAGTCTAGGTCCTTACGTCCTAGAGAAACTTTAAAAAAACCGAGTAGACTCATTTATTAATTTATAAAACATAAATTTACTAAATTGAATTCTTTTATATGTATATTAGTATGTAAATAATTATCTCTGAATTTACTAATTTGAATTCTTTTATATATATTAGTACGTACATAATTATCTCTGAAGAACAATGTTATCCATCATAAATTAGTTATATAAATTACCTCTAGACTAAGAAGGGAGATATATGTTATGTATAAGAATTAACTAATGGCAACACTTATCATTATGTACACAAATGAATTGTATTGGAAATAAAAGTCAGTCGATGATTATCCACCAAACAAGCAACTGGTTTAATACATTTTAACCAGGAGCTCAAAGTTAATGGTAATTTTAATGACCATAGCAAGCAACCTACACCCGCGACCCACTTAATGGACAAGCGGACCATTGAAAATGAATGAATGAATGAGCAAATCATCTTTAGCGGCGAACCGCATTTTTTGATGAATTGTCAAATTGCTATATATGGGATGACGCCAACCAACACGAGGTGGCAATGCGTCCATATAAAAAGCTGTTTTGGTGCGCATTTTAGACCGGCCGGCGGTGGCGTACTTTTTCAGGACGTTTGTAATGCCAATACCATCAACGGCGAATACTACAGAACGATGCTGCTAACATGTGGTTCCAGCAAGAGGTGGCTATGTGTCACTCAGCTGCAAGGTATGGTTATCTGATCTCTATCAGAGGTGCCGTGAATTGGCCACCAAGATCGTGCGATTAAACCTCGCTAAAATTTTCTTGTGGCTTTGCCTTAAGTCGCAGCTCAATGTGAATAAACTGCAATCGACCGATGTCCTTAAACCCAACATAACCAATGCCATCGCTCAAATTAGCCGCATCTATGCGGTAGATTTGACCACTCGGATCCGTGACAACATGAGAAGCTGCGGCGGACATTTGGGCATGGTGTTATATTCCATACAATAATGGCATACATGGGATTCGTTAATACCTTGCACACAGCTTGATTTATTCCATTTCAATGGCGACCAATCCAAATAGTGAATCTTTAGTAAGCTCAGCTTATATTCACATATCTGTGCTGTTTTCTGTTGTGTGAAGGGCGTCGCAAAAATATTAGAACCTGTATAGGGAGTACGAGTATGGAAAAATTTGGAAACCCCAGAGTTAGACCTTTCTAAATAGGTGTAAATAAAAAAGTAGTTGCAGGTCCACCCTCAATAAATAATAAGTTGGTGCAAGAAATTTGTATAGTACCCCAGGTATAGCTTCTTATAGATATGCAGCCCCAGTCTAGGCGCAGGCACTGAGGACGAAGGAGACTAAAAGGAGTCTATTGTCAACATACAGGCTCTACGCGCTACGGACAATCAGCGGCTTCCGAAACATATCGGATGAGGCCGCCTTTGTTTTTGCTGGAATGGTTCCCGTCGACATTCTTGCAGACGAAATGTTAGATATATAACAAAAGAGTTTTAAACTAATACGATGCCAGTGAAATCAAGAGAATTAAAACTGAAGAAAAGGCAGCGTTAATAGCTATGTGGCAAGCTCATTGGAATAGCACAATGAAAGGCAGATGGACATACAAACTTATACCGACAATCCTGGAATGGATAGAACCTATCCATGGAGACCGTAACTACAACCTTGCACAGTTCCTGTTAGGCCACGGTGGCTATCGCAAGTATCTGCAAAGTTTTGGGAACGACAGCTCACCATCTTGCCCTGAATGGGTAAATGAAGATGAAGACACGGAGCACGCAGTATTTTATTGCCCACGCTTCATGGCATGGAGTAATACTTTGCCCAGCCCGTCACTATAATCATCGACCACATGTTGCAGTCTGAAGAGAATTGGGCGGAATTATGCAATTTTATAACCATCCTGCAAAATGAGCTACGGAGAATAGAAAGGCTAACAAAAGCCACAGCCGAAGCCTCAGAAACACCAGAAGCAGGTGACACAACACGATTAGCTTGAATGCTATATACTATATATACCCAATGGCAGTCCCGCGGGGAGAGTGGTTGAAGTGTGTGAGGTGTGGATTAGTACGTTTAGGCGCACTCCCGGCATCGATTATTCGGGTTTGCGAATCGTGCATGTTGGTAGCACGGGCTACCGTAGAAAATTACCAGCATCAAACAAAAAAAAAAAAAACAGATTCTTATAGACGTTTCCTTGTGTGTATGATATTTTTATTATTTCTAGGACGAATGAATGGAACCTTATTCTGAATCCGTGTCCGCGCAGCTAGCTTAAGAACCTTTCTCGAATTCTTGTTTAATGTTCGCGAGAGGTGCGGTGCAGTAGAAAAACCTTTAGGAGTTTTTCGAGGGTTAAATTTAAGGTATTTTCATAGTTGTCAATAAAAATGCTTTACTTTTGATGACTAGACGCAGTAATGTCGAGAAGGGTATCAGGAGTTTTAAGAAACAGCTCATTATTATTTAAATGTTGATTTATCAAATGATACTACCATCAATCTGCTCCTACTCGAGGGTTGAACTTAAATTATCTGAGTTGGGTTAAGTATTATTGAGAACATTTCTAAATAAGACCAGAGATTAGGGAACGCTACAGTGTCCGTAAATTGGATTGTCACTTTTAAGGCAGATTATACTCACTCTGACTTTAATGGCAACAAACGCCAAGCCCATGCCAAGTGTAACTATACATATCATTTGTCTTTACTTTTCTCTCCCTTCCGTGGCAATGATTAAGTACTTCTTGTAAGCAATATTTCTTCAAGACAAATGATCAACACTTAATATTTACAGACATTCGAAACGCCAATCCAATCGATGCGATGCAATACATACCGAGACCGAGCTACAAACCGCACAGAAGACGAAATCCCACGAAGGCACGATAGCACACCTATTATAGTAGAACGACTGAGTAAGAAGCTTTAGAGAGACTATATGCATTTAGCTAGAAGAAACGCCAACAGTCAGTGGTCACTTGATTAGTATCGCGACATACTCAATAAGGTAGTTACAACTACGATAAGTTACTATTATAGCCACTCTAGAGACGGGGCCATTCGTACGTGGTCAATTTTAAGTGGCTGAAAATAGGTCTTGCTATTTTGTTTGGATAAAGACAGTTGACTTTTGTAAGTGAATACTTTTTATGGCTCATTGGAAAGTAATTCCAAACTATGATGAAACGAAAATGATGTTTTGAGAGGTTGAAGTATAGACTAGGCACATGGAGTCGTGGCTGGCTTCGTATGAGTATGGCAAGTTGTAATAAAAATTTATATTTTACAGAATATCCTTAAAATGGTATAGATCTTTGGATATCATGCATTAGCAAACCGCAAAAAGGCACATTGCTCCGAAAATGTTCCTTGAAAAAAAAAAACATTCTCACCCAATTTACAGTTATAGCCCATCAAAGTGAGTGACCTCTAATTTGGAGGTGTTATTACTTAAAACGCTATAACTTCTTAACTGTTATAGGTATACAAATTGTTTTGTACATTTTGAAAAGAGAATTTAGTAGCGCATAAAAGTCTTCAGCAGTTCGAGTACATCTATACAGCTACAAAAAACAACAATGGCTCTGTCGAAAAATATAAGTTAAAGTGTAACGCTGGTATTGGTGTTGGCTCGCGTTCGGATTCGGCGAACAGATCTTCGTTTGACGTTTAAACGACATTTGCCTTTGGCACATCGTGCTCGTGTAATTTCCGGGTGGCTTTGGCCATTTTGAAGCCAGCCGTCATCGAATCCGAACGTGATCAACGCAAATTGCCAAGAAGTAGGTATAATAAGTATTATATATGATTAAACTAGCAACGCCCGCGGCTCCGCCCACTGGTTTCTTTTCTATTAAATTAAATTCAAGCTTTTTAATCTTACAAAATATTTAATCGCTATGCCTTTTCATAAATAATTATACCTACATGTAATTTATTTAATGGGCGCAAGATGTAGCCGGTACAATCTTGAAAGAATTTTTAAAATCGGCCAAATAGTTCCAGAGTTAGTCCATACCACCTCTTTACCCTTCCTCTGTCACCAACTTAGTCCTTACGTAACCTGTACGCTGTACTGATCCGAAAGTCCTATAAGTCAACAGACATAAGATTTCACATAAATAAAAACACGTCACAGGTATGATCTAATTATTTATACTACGCGATCATATTGTTACAATTTCCATAGCTGCAGATCTCAAATACATATATGTAGATATGTATCTATCACTTACGCACCACAAACCTCTTATATGTACGTAGATGTACATATATACATATTTAGTTTGTTTTATGCATATCCATTGCCTACATCAAATTCAACTACGCAATACATGAGTATGTCGTACAATGTGCATTCTGAATGCCAGTCGTGGGAGTAATCATATTCTATTTTGGGATTTGGGAACGCAATATAAAACTACCCTTAAGCACAACTGCAATCGAGAAAACATTTTTTTCGCACTTTCCCAAATAAGATCTATATTTAATGTATTATATCTCACCCTCTAAATGGACCAGAGAGATGAATTTTAGCTCAAAACACTCGATGAAGTATTGGCTAACAAATAAAAGCATTTCTTGAAATGACATACGTAGATTTATGAGTATAATGGCAAGTTAAGCGTAGTAAGGTCGAAATAGAAAAGTTTGTTTGAAAAGTTTTTGAACCCTTATGGGACGAATTTTGAAAAACGATGAATGAGCCATATAATAATTTTAACTTATCTATCAATATACAAACTTTTAAGTTCATACGGCTAACGGTTCATGAGACCCCTCTTATTCCCCGCGACCCCTTTACTCCTGAGCAATTCTCACCCATCCTACGGACTAAGTTGGCCACACATCTATAAATCAGGAAAAAATCACGAAAATCGGACGAATGGTTCTCGAGTTATGAAGAAACGAACAGACGGACGTTGCATTTTATAAGTAGTATGGATGGATACGTTAAATTTGTTAATTTCAAATAGAAAATAAACCGCCAAGTAAAGATTTGGACTTTTATTTTGGCGCGTTCTATTGCAGCGATTTGGGACTCGGATTTCTGGTGACAGGCTCCTTAAACTCAAAATTTTTAAAATTCATTGTTTCATTTTTTAACATAAAATACTTTTATCTCAAAATTGTTATTTAAAATTTTTAACTTTCTCGTATACGTAGTAAGAGAAACATATTGTTTTCGTACAAAATTTCGAACTCGAGATTTTGATCAATTCTGATATTACGATGTCCCCTATCACTCAAAAAAGTGGGTCTCGCAATTCTGTCCGTCCGTATGTCTGTCTGTCCCACCCCTGGGGAATCTAAACGCTTGGACGGATTTGCTTCAAACTTCGTATTTAGAGTTTGTAGGCTTCCCGCTCGGGACGTTTTTTTTTTTATTCTAGCCCTAATATTAACGGTACCTTCCATATACAAATTTTACGAAATATGACGAAATATGCCTAAATTTAGATTTTTTCGAAAACGGCTCTAACGATTTGAACCAAAATTGATAGCTGAGTTAATGTAGCCATGCTTAACATGACTGCATACCCAGTTTTTTTTGCTAAAAAGTCCAGCAACTGCAGTTTTGAAAATTGGCTGTTTTTCGAAAACGGTAAAAACGATTTTTAAAAAAAAATATTTTAAAGGTCCTATTGTCATTCTTAACTTCATAGTAAACTCAGTTTTTCTCTAGAAAGACTACGTCCTTTGATATCCACCCAAATCCCTAATAAAAGTACTGCTCATATCTCAAAAACGCCATTTTCGATTATGATAAAAATGTTACTGTCAGGTAATGCTTAAATCCATAGTAATACCACTGGCTCAGTTTTGAGCTAAACATTTGAAAAACAGTGTTTTTTGAGCCATGAATGCGTCCTTCGATTTCCACCTCAATCGCTAAAAACGGTAGGTACTTTAAAAACTACACATATCTCGAAAACGCCATTTTCGATTTGGTTAAAAATGTAACTGCTAGGTAGTGTTTATATCCCGAAGAATACGTCGTACTCAGTTTTCAGCTTAACAGTTTAATAACTGTGCTTTTCGAATCCAAATTGTAACATTTGTCAGCATAATTTTACAAAAAACCGCTCTAACGATTTTGATCAAAATACATATTTAAGACTACATAAGCATTCTAAACATGATCGCGTACTTAGTTTTTCCCAGAAAACTCGAATATTGCCGTTTTATGAATATTTCTTAAAAATGACTACCCAAATCCCGACCATTAAACCACTTTTTTAAAATAATCAAAAATTGGAAATTCGAAATTCATCCCCTACTTACCTCCTTTAAGTGTCAGTTGTTCGGGGTGAATTTTGAAAGTAAGTAATAAAGTGTTGTAGGTATGTTTATGCAGTATGTGTTACTTAGATACTTTTTATTTAATTAACAAGGATTCAGTTACTAAACCTGAGGACATCTTAATTGGGTATGATGATTTTAAATTTGCTGAAATGACTCAGAGATTCTGTGAAATTCGCAATAAACGAGAAAGTTTCGTGCGACCCAGTCGTGCACATTTTTTTTATTCGTGCACGTATCATCATCAGTAAATAGCGTACTATAGGTATCGCTCCATATAAATATGGTAAGTAAATGTTTAAGCAAGACCAAACTATGCATTAGGCCCATCCAATCACGAAGCAACGAACACTGCCTCCCACTGTGAGGTTGAAGGTATTAAGCAAACGGCCTTAATAAAATTAAGAGAATATCCTGTATTATGAGCAAGAAATTTATTTACCTGCGGCACAATTCCAATTTATAACAACCACTACCACCATGACGCGTCGTGTTGTTTCTGCTGACTTGTTGACATGAAAGAATCCCACCACCCTTAAACACTGCTATCAAATCCAACCAAACCCCTAACATAATTACAATAAATTAAATTCCCCGCTTAATGAGCCGATTAATTTTCGCATTTTACGAGCTCTCGAGCCCCAAGGGTTGTGCCGCCAGAAATGTCTACCGGCATTCGAATGCGGTTAACTTGGCACTGGCATCCTTTATGCCATCACATACTCCTTGGCCCGCAAATCGCAGCAGTCGGAAATACCTGTGGAGAATATTTATGCGACACAGATTCTGAGCACGTAGACTTACGACATGGCCCCGCTCTCACATACAAAATCTCGAGAGTACACAAGGTGATAAAGCTACCTTAGTTCCGTGCCGTGCGCATCGCGTATCCGTCGCCGTCGTCCTTCGTTTAAGTTGAGTGGGAAAAAAATACAAAAATAATTCTCACTTTCGGGATGCGCATACATACGCAGGATTTTCATGTCAGGGCGATATATTAGTATTCCTGGAGCGTATGGGTTGGTAGGTATCCGCTACTCGCACCAAGATGCGATGTGACCAAAAGCGAAAGCCCTCTCCACACACAGGCACACTATGGGGGCTCAACACGGTTACGGAGATCTTAATTAATGAGAAGATTAAATCCGCCAAGGACCACAATTACCATTCATTTTGCTTTTCGCACTCTGACATCGGTAAGTGCGACAAGGCTATCAGCGCCAAAAGCATCAACCTGTTGTGGTTATTGGGTTGAGTTGAGGGCGGAAAGGACATATCTGCGTCATAAGGTAAGCCAGAACATATAAATTCAGGAAAAGTCGCGGTAACGTCCACATTATTCAACTTTACTCACAAGCAATAAAGCCTTAATGGCGCATGATCCTTGTATACGCTTGCCGGCCGGACAAATCATATTCAAATGGGCATTTTTCGCATTTCACTAATGGATGTCATTCGACCGTATGCTTGATGCTTCCATATGGCTCTACATTAGTATGACTGATCCATATCCCGATGACCACCAGGACATGCACGGATGACGGCCGGCAGTCTGGGTGTGTCTGATGGACAGGGTGGGGTGGAAAGCACTTAAATATTTATTGCAATTTTCACACTTGAATATAAAACGTTCATTAAACAAAAATGTTGTCCTCGTGTTACGGATGGGTGCTGTGGATGTTTATGGTTCTTCCTGTTTGTTTAGATTCAATATATTCGCATAAAAGTGCAAGCATGATGATTTATTACGGAAGGCTACTGAAATTGTCATTTTCATATACGCTACGCAGCCAGGATCGTATTGGAAATAAGTGGAGCGTGTTTCTTTTCTGTCGTTTCGTTTAGTCTTTTTGTTCACAAACGTAGTGGGTATCCCCGTCCCGAGTGATAGAATCCTTTTCAATTTATATTTTATTGAAATATTTTGTGCGAAATGAGGTACATAATCCGATGGCTGATCAAATTTCTAGAATGAATAAAAAAAAATTGTCCTCCAAAGAATATTCTATTTGAGATACACACATGTATACATTTATCACAAAGAGCAGAAACAAAATGTGCACAAGGAATCTTCTGTAAGGAGGATTTTTTTAGTCGCATATGAAGTGATTCAATTTGAAGGATTTTGCTTGTATAAATTGGAAAATATAATACTGCAGAGCGATGAGTTGTATGGAGACAGTTCGCACAACGCACAAGGACTGAAAAGGATTTACTTCTTGCATCATGTGCTTTGTTGTAATCATTTCAATAGTCAAGTTAAGCTATTGTTTGGCTAGACCGATGAAGCCAAAATGTATGCCAATGAATACGGTATTTAAAAAATGTTTTTTTTCTTATATAAACGGCTTTCTTATATGATTTTATTTTCGAAATATTGGGATTATTCCCATTAGGTGCGAAGAAGATCGGTACAGCTAAAGAACTTGCCAAAGAAATTAAAGAAGGCAAAAATATAGAAAAAGCCCCAGGGTATGATTTGATTACAGGAGACATTTTGAAACAATTTCCACGAAAATGTCTGAAAAAACTAGCGCAGATTATAAATGCTGCATTTAAGTTGAGATATGTCCCAAGCATGTGGAAAGTCGCTGAGGTATTAATGATACCAAAACCAGGCAAGCCAGCTAACGAGGTAACCTCATATGGCCCAATATCTATACTACCAATGTTGTCAAAGTTATTCGAAAAAATGCTGGTTAAACGCCTGCAAAAAATAATTGACGAAAAATGGATTTAGAAATAAGCACTCTACAATCGATCAGGTGCGTAGATGCACAGATAAAATCGAAAAAGCATTTGAAGAGAAATAAGTGTGCTCTACAATATTTCTTGCTATAGCACAAGCTTTCGATAAAGTCTGGCACAACGGTCTGATCCACAAACTACAAAGGCAACTGCCAAAACAATATTCGACAATTCTGGAGTCATATATATCAGATCGATTCTTCAGAATTAAACAAGAGACAGAGTACTCAACATTAAGAGAAATTAAAGCTGGTGTACCACAAGCCAGCGTGCTAGGTCCAATTTTATACCTTCTATTCACTAGCGATTTGCCTGAAAGTGGGGAAACCACTATAGCTACTTTTGCAGATGACGCAGCTGTCATTGCTGTGGGATCAACTGTCGAAGTAGCAACAAAAAAGCTTCAAGGGGCAATAGACAATATCTCTGATTGGACAAAAAAATGGCAGATTAGATTAAATGACCTTAAGCCAGTCCATATTAATATTACGTATAAAAACGTACCATATATTCCAGTATACATAAACAACAATGTAGTGGAATACCCAAATACAGCCAAATATTTAGGCATGACTCTAGATGCGTTGGAAAGCGCATGTAAAGAAAAAAAGAGACGAGTTGAACATGCGATACAGTAAAACAATGTATTGGCTTATTGGGAGATATTCATCTCTGTCAAATTACAATAAGTTATTGCTATACAAGCAAGTTCTAAGACCAGCATGGACCTACGGGATCCAGTTGTGGGCATGTACATGCCAGACAAATTTGCAAAAAATTCAGGTTTTCCAAAATAAAGTACTAAGGAACATAGTCAATGCACCTTGGTACATACGCAACGCTGATCTACATAGAGATCTTAACATTGAAATGGTTGAGGAAGAAGTTAAAAAAGTTGCCCGAAGGCATAAAAGTAGACTTCTTAACCATGTTAACATAGAAATAACAGAACTTTTAAATACTGACAATGTAATCAGGAGACTAAGGCGGGTAAAACCTCTTGATCTTAGCTAAGACCAAGAAAGTAGGTAATACTTTCAACTAAAAAAGTATAGAAATTCGGCAAACGTCGGATTTATACTCTAAATTTTTGAAAATGAATCAAAAATGAATTGCCTATTGTCGAACGACTAGGTGCAATCAATTCGGGATGACGAAAGTCAGTCCCCTTGGGAGTTTTTTTAGATCGGGTTAAAGTCCCTCACTATTGCAGAAGCATCCCTCGCGTAATAGCTGTGCAATGTCTTTCGATGATTTTTCCTTCCAGCGAATACCCAAAAAAAAAAAATCCCATAAGCGAGAAATTGTGAGAACCCTTTGGTAAACCTTGGTTCAGTATCTACATAAGTTCAATTTCTTTACGAAAAAGCACAAAAACTCTGCTTCAGCGTTTCCCTTCCCTTCTTTTCCCGGTAAAATTCAAATATACAAATCTAAGAATTTTCAATCCAGAAACTAATGTTTTCTTACCCCCAGTTTCACACTGAAAGTTCAAACTTAAGTTCAATTGAACCAGAACGTGAGTTTAAACCTGAAGGTCAACTCGTCTGGTTTCATAATCTAATCTGAACTTCAATTCAATTGAACTCAGTTTAACTAAATTGTATGAATAGAATTTGGCAGTATTATACAGTACTTATAGCTTTTCCAAAATCGATCCTTGTCTTTTCTTAAAAAGGACACCCAAAACAAAGTCAAATATTTGTGTTTTTGACAATCGGCTGATCTGAGGTTTAAACGGAAGAAAACTGTGGTTTAACATAAAATACAGAATGAACTATGTTTAAGGTTTAAACGAAACTGTGAAACCGAGTTAATTGTTGAACTGAAGTGTAGTTTAAACCCCCACTGTGAAACTGGCGGTAAATCAATCTATATAATGGAAAACTAGATAAAATTCGATAGGTAGCACTTCTAAATTCAATCTGCAAGTCTATCTTTTGTTTGATGTACATCCAGTGGCTCGGTTGAGTATTCCTGCGTACGGATAAAAACGTATGATATATTTATCCCAAGCGTGTTAGATTTTCAAGCCATATAGGCACTCATATACCTACAGTGAGCGGCAAAAGTAAATGACGACCGATGCTCTTTTCAGTTGTACTTAATAGATGCCACCTAATGCCTTCTGTGAGAGTTTTTATTTTTTGGGACGACTGGAAGGGACGTACAATTTTATGCGGAGTCCGAACGGCTGAATTGAGAGTAGTCCTTCCATGACATTTATAGTCTCGGATGGTTGTCAGGCGTTCGCGAGAGGTGGCACGGTGGAAAAACCAAGTTTGTGTACCTAATTTGTGTTTTTTGGGAAATTTAACCTTAGACCCTTCGCTCTTTGTCTTTGGGTTTGGAGTTTGGAAACCATTCTTTTTTAAATGTTTATAAAGTACCTAGTTATTCCGTCGAAATAAAATATGTATATGTAAAATTAACCTTTTTACAGATTGTTTGTTTTTTTTAGACCACTTACTTTTGACGTTCACTGTGAATATTTTACGTGCACGTACGTTGTAATCGAACTCATTCTAAACGGCTGGACCGATTTTAATGAAATTTTGTGTATGTGTTTGAGTGGGTCCAATTCACAATTGAACAAAAGGGCTTGGCGCCTCCTATACGAAAAAACCAGAAAAATAGTATATCTAGAAAACTACCGAACTGATTAAACTCGAATTTTAAGAAAATATTTGTTATTGGCCCAAAGGTGTGTCTGTTTGATCAAAATTGGATAAAGGGGCGTGATACTTCCCGTATAAAAAAAATTTGAAAAATTTCTCGACACCTATGGGAGCTAAAGTTGTAAAATTGTAGACATTGATGAGCATTGTACAAACAACCTCGCGAAGTGTGGGTTGGATTGGAAAACGGACCATGACTATATCTGAACATTGCATGATTGAAGCATTTTACAAAACCTGGCGGTATTGGACAAAAGAGCGTGACACTTCTCATACCAAATAACACATTTCAAACCTTATTCTTCGGCAGTCATGGGAAAAAAAATGTCAAGACAATAAAATTCGTGGGCACACGTCTGAGGAAATATCGGTCGAAGAACACGGAGAATCAGTCCGGATACACGGGTCAAAAAAAACTGCCGCAGAACAATTAACGGATAATGAAACGAGCAGGCAAAACAACGTTTGCCGGGTCCGCTAAGTATATATGTATGTATAGTATATAAATAAAAATGAAATAATGTTCGTTGTGTCATCGTCATCTCATCACTTGATGACGGTTGGAAATTTGCATATTTTTCCGAGTAAGGTTTATACGAAAAAAAAAATTGGAAAAGTTGCTCGGTTAAGCGGAAAAAGGGGCGTGGCACCTCCCATATAAAAAAAAAATCGTGAAAATATCGTATATCTCGATAACCACCTAACCAAATTGAGCTCAAATTTGCAGATAATCTTAGGTATTGGCCCAGGGGTGTTCCTGTGGAGATTGGTCATAATTGAAATAAAAGGCAACAAAAAAAACCGAATCAAATGAACTTAAGTTTTCAGAAAATCTAATTCATTATCGTTTCCATCAAATCTTTGTGAATTCACATCATCGAAGGAAGCACTCATGAGCAGAACGTACTCAAAAATTGGTCGCAATTAATTGAACTACGATTGGCTGAGTGAGTGCGTAAGGCTGCAGGAAAAAAGGCCCCAAAAGAGAAAATGAAATAGGGTCCCAAATTTTGGATATTATTTCATAATAAAATAATACCCCAATTTCAAATATGAAATAAGGCCCCACTGCGATGAAATGAGGCCCTAAAAAATTAAAAAAGACCCCAAAATTGGCAGGAAACCCAAGCATGCCACCCCCTGCTTTCGTTTTTCGTTTGGGGTCTTATTTCATTTCTTCTTTTGGGGTCTAATTTCATGATGAAAAAAGGTCCCAATTTTTATTAGGAAATAAGGCGTCAAAAAGGGAAATAACCCCACAAATTTTATTAAAAATCGTTGTTGTTTCCTGTAAAATTTTTTGAGGCCTTATTTCGCAGATCGCCCGATTGCAACTAATCCAGAAAATAATTTAACAAAAAGTAGTGCAACAATACTACGCGAATCATTTCGATTCGCCTTGCTACCACGTGAATTACATTCATTTCAATTTAGTTAAAACGGCGTTAGGTCTTATCGCCCAAGGTCATAACGCCCAAATTCAAAAATGTCATAACACCCAACAACCACCACATCGCCCAAAATTTAAAGGATAATAAAGATAAAATAATCTCCGCTTTATGTGGTTTTCTAGCGTTATTCTAAGGCCTTCTGCACACGACTTGTATCGTCATATCGTCACATCATGAATTTGCCGTGCAGCTACGATAACGATATGCGTATTAACGACGCAATTTCCAATCGTCAAAATACAAAGCGTAAAGATGCCGCCTGACATTTTTTTTAAACAAAATACGTGGGTATTGAGAAATGTAAACAAACTCCAAGCGTACTCGTACAAAGATGATGTTGCGTAGCGTACGAGTCGTGTAGGTACTGTTTTCCAATTAAATAAAGGGTCCGCCAAATAACTTTTTTTTTTGGAAAATGCTATAAAAAAAAAACTACTGAATATATTCTCAAATTTCTTTTTTTATTTGAAAGTACAATCCTTCCGGTTAATAATGGAAAATAATTTCATTCAAATGGCTGCCTCGGCTGGCCATGCAGTAGCCTACACGATCGGTCCAATTTTTACATTATCGATTGTGTGCAGCTGTATTTCACCAATGCCTTCACGAATATTGTCCTTTAAATCGTCAATTGTCTCTGGCATATCGGCGTAACACTTATCTTTTACGGCACCCCACAAATAATAGTCCAACGGTGTCAGCTCCGCGGTGTCCAAACGACATCAGCTCTGCGGCTGATAATGCGATCTTCAAAAACAGGGCGCAAAACATCGAGTGTAGCTTCGGCTGTGTGGCACGTAGCGCCGTCCTGTTGAAACCAAATGTTGCCAATATACTCCTCTTCAATTTTTGTGAATAAAAATTCGTTCAACATGGCCCGATAACGATCGCCGTTGACTGTAACGGACACTCCTTGCTCATTTTCCAAGCAAAATTGCCCAATTATGCCTCTGGACCAAAATCTGCCACAGCAGCAATTTTCTCGGGTGTACGCACTGTTTTTGGTTTTTCACGCTTTGGTTTATCGATGAGGATGCCAGTTTCTTTCACTTTTTTCACAAGATAACGAACATACGGAGCTGACGGTGCTTCTCTTCTTCAAAAATCCGTACGCAATTTTCGCACACATTCTGCAACATTACCATGATTTTCAAAGTAATGTCACAATATTTCACAGCGTTGTTCAAGCGTATACACAACCATATTCGTTCAGCGGAAGGATAAAACTAATTATCTGTCAAATCAGACATGAGCTAAGTGTTACCATTCGCGAAATAAGCACTAGTTGAAAAAAAAAAACGTTAGATGGCGGACCCTTTTGTGCGGCAACAAATCGTCTGCCTCTCGTACATCGCACCGTATACGATACAATGACGATACAAGCCGTATGCGGAAGGCCTAAACAATCTATCTTCTGTCTGTCTTTTCTACTGTTGTTAAGATGATGAAGTTTTTTTTTAATTCCTTGGGCTTTTTCTGTGCCGGTCGGCATGGTAGGTGACTATCTGATTCAGTTTCTTTGCAGATGTACAATTTTTGTTTCCATTATGCCTATACCTCTACATAATTAGCAAACTGTGTCGCCATTATCATTCGCAGCAACCAATCATGCCTCGCCCAGCCTCGCATACTAGTCTAGTCTGCTTCTATAGTAAAACGTTCTTAACTTCCTCCAACTTCAGAAGCTATAGCTCTACTGGTTTCACGAAATCACTGCGATTCCATTTCACGCCTTTTTCATAACTCTCCAGTAATCCCACTAAAAATATGACAAAAACCCGCAAATCCAGAGGCTCATTCTTACTCAGCATGATTTCTTTGTTTATATTCTGCGCCAGGCAATTTACGTCCTGCATTAATATATGTATAAAATTATCGTCAAGGATTTCAATATAAATTTTCCATCTTATCTACTCTCTGTTAACTCCCTCTCTTTGGTTATTTATCTGAAAAGTGCTATAAAAATAAAAATATTCCAAGAAGTTCAGCCCACCATGTTATGAAGTATATTTTCATCTTTTGAAGAGATGAAAAAAAAAGTCGTAGCCAAGAGCGACTTCTTTTAAAATAACGCCAGGTAATTGAATTTAAGAGAAGGTGAACCCATTAAGGATTTTAAGGATTTGCCGACGAGTGTGGGATATATTCTTATATTCTACGCGCGCTGATCTCATCAATGGGCTGACAGTTTATAACTTGCGGCTGAACATTTTCATCTAAATGATGACGGGAAAAAATCTCTCAAATGATATCATTAAATAGGCCTTGAGCTTTGTTCTCATATTATATGCAGAGATGGGGATAAAATCGTAATTGAATCGGGCTTATTTTAAAATCGCACACTGGTACTACAGGAGTATGTGGTGAGTAGTTATCTGAGATGCGTATGACGATGGGTTGGCATGGGCATGGGCATATCTGCCTTTGTATTTTATATCTAACGTGATTATTTTCACGGAGCTCTCTTTTGTTTACAGAGTGAAGGATGCGCCATCAACATAATAGAAGGTGATGTGAAATAAAATTAAAGATTGTTCTTGGAGAAATTATGATTCATTTCTTTTCTATAAGAATAAATGAAGAGATACATTTTTGATGTAGGTCAAATTTCCACACATTTAAGCATACCTACTGCACTCAAGAGCGATAAAGTAGATAATTGACGCAGAGAGGCTAAAATAAAAAATAAAATAGTTCAGTAAGCTACAAAAAATCGTCGCTCTCATTGTACTTTACTATTTTTAAAATCCGTAAGCTACCTTGTCATCTTGCACAAGGTTCAGCAACTGACTACCCGGAGGCACGTTTAAGGAATATTCATCCAACACAACAGTGTTATTTCTATATCCGTTCATCCCCAAACCGCATGTGTCCGGTTATTTTTTTTTTAATAAAATATTTGCATATCCTAAAATGAAAAAGATTTTGTGTTTGGATATTTTTAACCTGATTACATTGACGTTGGATACTTGCCAAGGCAATGGATTCTATTTATTATTAAAATATTCATCTGCATCTATACTGCCACACATCGTTTGGTATCTGGCAGAATATGTAAATGAAGTTAATCCTTGCTTTGTAGAAATTAGTAAAAGTAAAAGAAAATAATTTTATACCTATACGAATGTAAAGTGGTAGTATCTTCTGCAATAGGTTAGGTTAGGTTAGGTTAGGTTGAAGTGGCTGCCGGCAAAAGGCTGACACACTTAGACCAATTAGGTCCCTTGTGATACCACAAGAATCTATTAAAAATTTCGTCCTACTCGTTGAACCAGTTTGAGCTTCTGATGAAGCAAAGGAGACTACGAATGTCTATGTTTGTTAGATCGTTTAGATCGTTGTAGTAGGAGGCTCCCAAATGGAGATTCCGTTTACGGGAGAGTGCCGGACAGGTGCAGAGGAAATGCTGAATGGTTTCCTCCTCCTCTTCGTCCAAGCAGCTTCTACAAAAATCGTTTGAGAGTACGCCGAGCCTTGTTGCATGCCTACCTATAAGGCAGTGTCCCGTAATGACACCTATTGTGGCGCCGATATGCCTCATGTCAAGAGAGATCAAATTCTTAGAACGTTTGAGATCAAACTTTGGCCAGATCTCTTTTGTCGCTAGACATGTCGTGCCACATGTCCACCTAAGGTGTGTTCTTTGGATGGCATCCAGCTTTATCATAAGTTTACACGTAGCGATTGGAATACCTAAGGTACATTTGCTTGGTACGATAGGTAGTGTTGTTCCGAGCTTGGCAAGTTCGTCAGCCTTACAGTTACCTGGAATGTCTCTGTGCCCCGGCACCCAGCAGAGGTGAATGTTGAACTGCTCCGCCATCTCTCTGAGAGACGTGCGACAGTCTAGGGCTGTAGTAGAGTTAATAGAGGCTGATTCCAGGCACTTAATTGCAGCCTGACTATCCGAGAAGATGCGGATATCTTTAGCGGATATCACGTTTTCTTTTAGCCAGGATAAGACTTCCTTAATTGCCATTATTTCCGCCTGAAAAACGCTACAGTGATCTGGGAGACGGAAGGAGAGACTGAGGTTAAGTCTATCAGAAAAAACACCACCTCCTACACCATTGGACGTTTTCGATCCATCTGTGAAGAATTGAACCGCCTCATCTTCAAGGAATGACCCCTCCTCCCAGAAAGATCTATTGGGGATGGAGACTTGGAAGTTTTTATCAAACTGTAGTTGAGGTATGGTGTAGTCGATGTTTTTCGGGAGAGTCTTAAATGTATTTAAGATAGCCGCATGGCCAGTTATTTTACTGGTCCACTGTGAAGTTGCTTTCAAACGAACTGCTGAAGATGCTGCCGCTTGTTTGCTGAAAATATCGATGGGAGTCAGGTGAAACAGGATATCAAGTGCAGCAGAAGGTGTGGTGCGAAGAGCACCACTGATACACAAGCAAGCGGTTCTTTGGACTTTGCCTAGTTTACTGCGGTTTGTCGCTTTATCTAAGGCAGTCCACCAGACAGCCACACCGTATGTAAGTATCGGCCTTATAACCGAGATGTATAGCCAATGGGTGATGCTAGGTTGTAGGCCCCATTTATTTCCTATTGCTTTTTTGCAAGAGAAGAGAGCTATGGTTGCTTTTTTAACTCTTTCTTGTATGTTAGACTTCCAGCTAAGCTTTCTGTCTAGAATAATGCCCAAGTACTTGGCTTCATTAGAGAAAGTCAGGCTTATGCCATTTATAGATGGAGGGTCAATGTGCGGAATTTTGTATTTCCTAGAAAAGAGAACAAGTTCGGTCTTGTGAGGGTTAACGCCCAGCCCACATTGATACGCCCATTTTACTAGCGTGTGGAGAGCGTGTTGTAGGAGTTCTTTTAAGGTATTTGGATACTTTCCTGACACGGCAATAGCAACATCATCCGCATATGCAATCACCTTGTAGCCCTCCGCTTCCAGGCATGTCAGCAGTTGATTGACCACTAAGTTCCAGAGAAGGGGAGACAGGACACCACCTTGTGGGGTACCTCTGCTGACAGATCTTCTGGCAGACGCCCCGCTCAGACTAGAGTTGATGATCCGGCTATTGAGCATCAGATTAATCAACTCCCTGAGCGAGGCGTCCACGTTCAGAGCTGACAGTGCTTGCGCGATTGCAGATGCATCAACGTTGTTAAAAGCGCCTTCAATGTCGAGGAATGCAACCATGGTATACTCCTTGTGATGGAGGGAATCCTCGATGGAACATGTCAGCGTATGTAGAGCTGTTTCCACGGATTTACCTTTAGAGTACGCATGTTGAGCAGTGGATAGAAGTTTCGTATCAATGCTTGTACGAAGATGGATTTCGATCAGTCTTTCTAGAGTTTTTAGGAGGAATGACGAAAGACTAATGGGCCTGAGGTCCTTTGGACTAACATGAGAGCATTTGCCTGCTTTGGGTATAAAAACCACTTTTACTTCTCTCCATAACAAGGGAATATACACCAGATTTAGACAGCTATTTAGGATTATCTCCAGCACTGGCAGGATGATATCCGAGGTGTTTTGTAGCTCGGCTGGTATTATGCCGTCTGGTCCTGGGGATTTGTATGGTTTGAAGCTACGTAGCGCCCAAAGCAATTTGTCTCTAGTGATCAGACCTTGAATAATTGTAAAAAGCACATCTGATCTGTTTGGATCTAAGTGACTTATACTGCAGGAGCTGCCTGGAAAATGGATGTCGAGCAGCAGATTGAGCGATTCTTCGCTAGAATTCGTCCAAGAGCCATCCGTCTTTTTCAAGCAACTAGGCATTGTTGGATTTGTGGAGAGTACTTTCCTAAGCCTTGATGCCTCAGACGACTCTTCAATTTTTCCGCAGAAGAGCCTCCAAGATGTACGCTTAGCTTTCCTTAGCTCCTTTTTATATATTTTTAGGGATTCCTTGTAGTAGTCCCAGTCTGTCGCTTCTCTTGTGTCTTTAGCACGATTGAAAAGCTTTCTACACTTAGTTTTAAGCAGTCCCAATTCTGAGTTCCACCAGTGCGGTTTCTTCTTACCCCTAGGTAGAATGAGAGGACAAGAAGAAGACATGGCTTTGTTGAAAGCCAGGGTGAGATCATTTACTTTACGATCGAGCTCACTGGTGCTGCAGGGGGGAGTTAAAAAGTCAGGAGTAATTAATTCTATCAGAATATCCCTATATTTGAGCCAGTCTGTTTTCCTAGGATTTCTAAAAGGAAGTTGGCGGGGAGGGTCATCGGTTAAGTTGAATTGGATATACCGGTGATCTGAAAAGGAGTGTTCAGGTGATACTTTCCAGTTGGTGATCATCTGACTGACGGTATCGGAGACAAGAGTAATGTCTAATACTTCTTGTCGGTTTTTTGTTATGAAAGTAGGTTCATTTCCCACATTACATACAATCAGGTTAGTGCTTAATATATAATCAAAAAGTGACTCACCTCTATCGTTAATGTCAGTACTTCCCCATACTGAGTGATGTGCGTTAGCATCACATCCAATAATGAGGTTGATTTTGGTCCTCTCTGCTTCCGCGATCATTCTCTCCATTTTGTTTCCGGGAAGAGAGCCAACGTAGTCGTAGGCCAGATATGCCGATGCCAACCAGTACGTGCCTTTAGCAGTGACTAGTCTAGCTGCTGTAATATCTGAATCGCTGAAAGTAGGGAGTAGAAGTAGGTTAAGGCTACGTTTCGCGAATATGCAAGTTCTGGGTTTACCTTTGTCAGTTACATATAGGGATTCGTATTGAGGAGTCTTGAGTCCACGAACCACACTGTTGTCAATCCATGGTTCCTGTATCAAGACAATGTCTTCCCTACCCCTTGAGAGGCGGAGAATGAGGGCGGCCGAAGCCTCTTTAGAGTGGTGGAGATTAATCTGTAGTATCTGAAGCATTTTTGCTACAGTCAGGAGGCTGAACCTCCACCACAGTATTGTTTGGGTCCTCAGATTCCGAGGATGAACCAAGAAGTTCGTCTTCATCAAGAAGAATCCTGTTCATACAGTCCTCCGTGTCCATGTCTGACAAAGTGTCATCCATGGTGGGCGTGGCTGTATTGGAGTCATCTTCATCTAGCGATGGAAAAGAGATTGATGCTCCAGGGTCAGAAGTAGCAGGTTCCGATTCAGAGCCAGCAGGGAAAGGAGGCAGTTTGCCTGAATTAATTTCGTCCTTTTTGTAGACTCGCAACGTGATTGGTTCGAAACCGAATCGTATCACACCTTGAGTCTCGGCCAGAGGAACAAGGGACTCCTTATTGATCACAATAAGCGCGCATCTATAAAGACCCCTTTGCTCCTCCAACTTTACGACTTTCCAGTTGTGAGTTGGAAGTGACGGGTTACTGAGTCTGATGATCTCCAGAATTTCCTCAGTAGAGGAGGGTTCAGCCGGGATCCAGGTACGAGTTCGCGGTCTGTTTGGGATTTCCTCCCTATCAACGACCTCGAGCTTTGCACCGGGCCAGACTTCACCCAGTCTACCTACAGCGATCCTGTAGAGATCACAAGTGAGGTTTTAATTATATTATTACATATAATTATGACTATAGGAATAACCATCTGTGGAATGGAATCATTACTCCGAATACTCCCCGATTAAAGGGTAAATAAAAAACTACGCCACATGCAAAATCTTTGAAAGAAAGAAAAAAATTAATAAAATGTTCACATTTAATGGTTTTAAGGGTGGTGTTCCATCCCCCTTCTTTGGAAGCATTATCAGTAGTTCATTGGTGGTTAATGAACTACTGATAATCCTGGAAGGTGAAGGATGCACGGCGACCCCTTTATAAGCTTGAATAAGCTAGCCAGTTGGGTGAGTCGTTGTGGTTTAGGTGTGATCCCCACAAAACTGACCTGGTGATATTCACCAGGAAATATAAAATTCCGACAGTCGACCCTCTCTCACTCAGTGGTATCAACCTAACTTTCTCTGACAAAGCTAAATATTTGTGGCTCATCCTGGATAGGATGCTTAGTTGGAAACTCAACATCCAAGAAAGAGTCAAGAAGGCTACAGTAGCACTCTTCTCTTGCAAAAAAGCTATTGGGAATGAATGGAGTGTACAAGCTCGAATAACCCACTGGCTCTATATCTCAGTTATAAGACCGATACTCACCTATGGGATAATTGTCTGGTGGGCAGCCTTGGAGAAGGCCATAAACCGCGACCGGTGCACTACGCACAATTCCCTCTGCGGCACTAGACTAGACATATTGTTTCATCTATACCCCTTGATATATTTAGCAAGCAAATGGCAGCGAGTGCAGCCATTCGCCTTAAGGCTATCTCACAGTGTTCAAGGAAAGACTTTGGCCACGCCTCTATTCTGAAAAAATTCGAGATCTCAACCGAAAACACTGACTACACCACCCCATCTCTAAATTTTGACAAGAACTTTATCCAAAGCAACCTAGGATGAGAATGCTTTTCCGGAATTCGATCTCTATAACTTCTCTTATAGCCCTCAACTACCGATCGTCTCTTACGGAGATGGCCGAACCGTTCAACATTCACCTAATTTGGATGCCGGGACATAGGGACATTTCAGGGAATTGTAATTCCAATAAACTCGCTAGAATAGGTACAACTCAATCCATTCTGCCAGATAAAGGCACCCTAGGGATACCAACCGCTACATACAAACAAAAATTGAAGCTGAATGCTATCGAGAGTACAAATCTTAGGTGAACAAGTGGCACCACTTGTCTAGCGACAAAACAAATTTGGCCTAAGCTGGATTTGAAACGCTCTAAGAAATTGATCTCTCTCAACAGATTGCATAATCGGCACTACAATAGGTGTCATTACTCAGTGTCCAGTAATGACACCTATTGTAGTGCCTGATAGGTAAGCATGCCGCGACTTTTGCAGAAGCTGTATATTAATGAGGAAGAGGAGGAAACTTTCCCTTACCTTTTTTGTTCCTGCCCAACTCTCTCCCGTAGAAGGAAGCTTCACTTAGGAGCCTTCCATTACAACGACTTGGACGACCTGGCAAACACAGACATCAGAAGCCTCTTATGCTTTATAAATAGCTCAAAATGGTTCAACTAGTAGGGAGAACTTACATGATCCTTTTCGTGGTATCACAATGGACCAATACTGGTCTACGTGTTGGCGTTTTCAGCTGACAGCCACTTTCAGCCAACCAACCAACCATGGTTTTAAAACATTTATTTATTATACTTTTCTACATTAATAATAAGTATGGCCGCCATTTTTCGATATGACGGTTTGGTATAGAATCATAGAGTTTTTTTTAAATAATTAAGAGAAATTTGGGCCCATGCATCACGAATAGCTTTGACTAAAGTGTCGTTGTCTTCAAATTGTCTGCCGCCTTCATACCCTACGATATAACCATGACCAAACATTTTCGATTATGTTTAAGTCCGGTGAATAGTGCAGCCATGGCAAATGTTCCACGTCTTCTGATTGAATCCAACTTCTAACAACCCTGGAAGTGTGAATAGGGGTATTGTCTTGTTGGAATATCCAAGGCAGGGGTCCGAAAATGTTTTTCACTTTTGAAAATGACCATTCCAGTAAACATTTTTAGTTGTTTCCATTCACTAAATAAATAAATAAATAATTAGTTGGCGACAGGGCCGTAGCCAGGATTTTGGTTCGGGGGGGGCTTGATCCAAATTTTATGAAGCAAAAAACTAAGAATATTCCAATTCATTGAGTCGTATTAGTTTTTAAATCGTATGTACTTAAACGAACCTAGGTACTTAAATAATAATTTTACACACATTTTTTGAAGCAGAAGACTTCTTGATTTTTTTTTAACATGAGATCAATAAACTTATTTAGATCCACAATAATATCCGAATGAACAGATATCATAGCAAGTTACCTTAACCTTGCATTCTCTATAACGCTACGGGACATTGTTTTAATCCTTTTCATAGCTGAAAGGGTTTTTTCAGCACTAGCTGTGGTCACTGGAAGCGTTGCTAAAACCGTAAGCAAGAAATTTATACCTCTAAAGTAAGTCTTGTCACATATATCAAGCAATTTCAAAACTTCGGTAGAAGTATCACTCGACGATTTTTTTTTCGCACCAAAGAATGTATTCAGCTTTCACAGCTGACAGTGAAATTGCATTATCAAAGTAACGGGTTAGCCTGTTAGCTTTTCCATTTCGTTCACTCGCTCAACTGCAGCAAAACCTGGGAGAAGAGCTTGAAACGATGGTAGAACGTCATCGTTGACCATGAATCTGTCCGTAAGATTTTGTATTAACGAGATTGTGTAATGCAAGGAAATAGTATATCGTATTTGTAGACACTTTAAACTAGGCTTCAGTAGAAAGGTTTCTGGATTGGAACGCGTTGTTTATTTCAATGAAGTTCTTGGAGCTCTTAATTTAACTTAAAATAAGTCCTCTGCAAGTTGGGATGCGGATTGAAAAGTCTCTCTGCAAAAATCTTCGGTATTTTCTCTGATGTTCTTAAGAGAATTCAGAACTTTTTTTGTGCGGTCAATTGCAGAAACGAAATCTAAGGAAAATTGATAAGGGCAGCGTTAAACTGAACAGATTTTCGCATGTAATGAGGCTTACTAGGAAATTACTTTTTTGGACCGCTGGCGCTGCCAAAAGTGTTGATGCTTTCGAAGACATCGTTCTGCTCGTTATTTCTTCAAGACTTATTGAGATGTATTTTCAATGAATCTTGTTTTACAAAGGCGTAGAAGTCGAGTTTTTTAGCTCTCTGGTGCGTGCTTTGTAATGACATTTTTGAAAGTTATAATATATGTAATGCATTTGAACAGTTGCGGAAGAAATTTCACTAACAGGCGTATTTTTTTTAGAATTTAAAGCTAGGTCACTTTTACTTTTCCATGCAAAACTTTTCTACTCTCTTTTGGTTTTGTTATACTCACTTCCCCAAAAAATACGCCAAACTACACAAAGGCAATTGCGAATTGCAGGAGTTGACTTGGCAGAACCAGGTTAAAGATATGGCTTGCACAGTGTACATACCTAGTGTTTGAATACTGTATACCTACCGGGATAGTCTTATTTTTATAGATTTGAATTTAGGGCTTAAAGCCCTATTTTGACAATCATTTCAGTTTTAGTTCAGTTAAGCTTTCAGTTAAACTGATGTACTGCAGTGTATTTAGACATCAGTCTAGTATTCAGTTGAGCTTTCAATTTACTCGTGATTAGCCGAAGGTTAGAAGATTTATCTACTAAAACTTCTAAAAACTTATGGGAATTCCATCAGTTTTAATCTCAGTTTTAGTTAAACGCTTTCATTTTTGCATTTAGTCATCAGTTTAACGGCCGATTTCTTCTGATACTCGGTACTAACGAGAACTTAGTACTTGTGTATTTCTTCACATTGCTAGTACCGGAGCTAAATTTATCAACCGTACTACGACTAATACGTCTAAAAACTGGTCTAGTACCCATTTTTGACTGAAATGTCATAACGGTGACATTTTTATGCTCATTGGGCGTCAAACATCTTGCAGGATGACTGATTTTTATTCATAAGAGCAAGTATTTTTTTTAAATATTTTTGTTGCTTTCCTGCTGTAAAATAGTGTGTGTTTAGGGGTATCCAGCATTGGATAGCATTTGATAGCGTATATGATTGGTTGTTTTTTTTTCTATTATTGCACATTATGGAACTGAACTAACCAATTCGGTGTTTGCAATTTAACATGAGTGCGGTAGGTTGCACTGATTGTTCGTGGAGACTATGCAAAGCGATAAAATGCAGCAGCGGCCACCTCCTGTTCTTCCAATGTTGCTGACATTTGAATAAATTTGTCCAAATGGCGTGTCAAGGCCATACATCATACTTTTGGCAGTGTGCGACATACACTAGCGGCTGGTACGCAAATGACGTCGGCAACCACTACTTACATCGAATCGATCCACTTGTCATGAATTGTAGAGTGATCAGCAATTGCTGCTCAGGCAGTATCTAACGATTACTGGTAAAATCTTGAATAAAAACGATTACCGACTAAAACTGATAGTATATAAAATATGTTAACCGTAGGTACTGCAATTCGTCCACATTCGAACGTAAAAAAACGTTACTCTGGACAACTGAAATTGCCAAAAAAATCCACATCGTTCTTAGTATTTACTGTATTCCATTGTAGCATAATATGGTAGATGCGCCGCTCAGATCAACGAGTTGCCACCCCTTCTTCACCATTCTCAATGTCGTCATCGAAATTATTGAACCAATTATCCCTATCGAAAATGAAATCCATTTTCTAATCAACTGCATTAGACTTAAACCTACGATGTATTTACTTTTTGACAAAAATAGGCAAGAGCGAAAGCAATGAAATCGATCTAATTCAGGTACTAACGACGTTAGACTGCCGATTTTGAGGGTCAAGCTCATACCGAGTACTAATTAATACTTGGTACCAAATTCATCTTAGTACTTCGTGAAGAAATGACCTGATACCTAGGTATTTGAGTATCAACTTTTGGTCTAATACCGGTACTAGCGCTAGTACTTTGTGAAGAAATCGGCTGTAACAAGCTTAATTGATAACTCAACTAAAACTGAAACTGAAATGATAGTCTTAAATTCGGCTTTAGAAAATTTTAGTTTTTTGTCTAGACTTTCGGGGGGGGCTTCAGCCCCTCAAGCCCCCCCCTGGCTACGTGCCTGGTTGGCGAGACATGCGTGTAGTTTTTTGTTTGAGTTTTTTTTTTTATTTTTGGGAGGAATGGAAGGGACCTACAATTTTATGCTGAGTCCGAACGGCTGAATTGAGAAGCTTTTTCAGAACAGATAGCTATACTCTCGGATGTTTATTAGACATTCGCAAGAGGTAGCGCAGTAGAAAAAACCTTAAGATGTAATTTTTGTTTTTTCCGGGGATCCATTCACTGCTGTGGACAAAAACTCCAACTCGATTGGGCCATAGTAGGTAATAGCTCCCCACACCATTACACCTGTTGTACGGCTGTGATGTCTTGGCAAAATAAGCTCCCCCTTTCTTAGATCATGGGAATAAAAGTTGTAACCATCGGGGCCGTAAAGGTTAAACTTTTTTCATCATTACAACGCGTTTCCATTCTTTGCTACAAGCGACATGTTCTCTTGCAAAATTCATTTGATCCTCCTTGTGTACTTGCCTCAAAACAGGTTTCTTTTTAAGTTTTCTTCTCTATACCTATATTACCCCTTTTTCGTATTATCCTTCGGACCGTTGCTATGCTGGCTGATACTCCACTGTTGGCCCTTATTTTAGTCACTGGTAGAGTAAAATTTAAGGCAAGCCGTAGAATTAACCGCTTGTCTCGCAATGTTGTTGCTTCTGCCGTGCGTCCTTTTTGATTTTTCCCATAGTGCTGTGTATCCGCAAGATAACTATTTACAACAGTCTTACTTCTATTTACCCTTCTCTTGCAATTTCTCGGCATATCTATTTTTCCTCTTTTTGTCGCTGTCAAAGACTTTCCGGAACCCATTTTTTCGAACTAAATAAAAATAGTTATTTTTAACGCTTTTTTAAATATTAGTAACACAACTAATAAAAAATCGCTGATATGCACTCCTGCAACGAAATATTCCCATTGCCTCATCCTAGTGGCGCATCTTTTTATACGCTTTTCAGGTAGTTCATTGTTTGATCTTGAGAAATTCCAGCCGTAGTTTTTTACTTAACCTTTAATTTTATGACTTACCGTTTGGAAAATGTGTACCTGTTTACAGGTGGTAAAAGTTTCCGGGTAAAACATTTTCAACTGTTATAAAGAGTGAAAATCGATTGCAAAATGTAGATATGGCCTCATCCACATTTTTGGCTTGCGATTTACGCCGAAATGAAACAGTTTATTTTGTTCCCTACATTTCGATCATACACTCAAGGAGACAAGAAGCTGAAAAAAATATATTTATATTTCCATGATAAGCCATTGTTTCACTGTTTTCCGTCAATCCGGTTTTATTCATTTTTATACCCTCCACAGGAAGGTATATTCACTTTGTCATTACATTTGTAACGCCGAGAAGGATTCACCGGAGACCTTATAAAGTATATAATATATATTCTGAATCAGGATCAAATTCTGAAGCGATTTAGCCATGTCCGTCTGTCTGTCTGTCCGTCTGTCTGTCTGTTGAAAACACGATAGCATCCAAACGAATCGACTTAGGCAACTGAAATTTTATGAAAGGTCTTATATTTATGGCCTTCAGGTTTCTATTAAAAATGGTCCACTTTTACTTGTTTTTTTTTTCAATTTCCCAAGTTTTGCCCCCTATTCATTAGGCTCTTTCTTGACACATGTGGTTTTTTGCGGGCTATGCATCCACGAAGATTTTTTTCTACGAGACGGCAACTAATAACCCTGACCGAGAGTTCTTGATGAATTTATATTGCAACAATCAGGCTCTACATGTCCGGCAAATCTGCCTGTCTTCCTTTGGAGTCATTTTGCGTTCAATTTTCTTTTTTTAGGGTTCTCAAAATTTCCAGTTTTTTAAAAAGTTGTATTGAACAGAAAACAAGCTTTGTAAAAAAACCCAAATCATTCCGATATCAACGCCATTGATTTGTTGTTTCCATTTTGGTAGCTCTGAAAGATTAGTTTTCGAAGTTGTATAGAGAAATCGATATATTTTTATTACAAACGCACAAATTCGCAAAATCACAAATTTTCCATTTCTTTTTAAAGAAATGGTCCAATGAATCATAATTCTTGAATTCTATAATCTCAGCTGAAAATATGAAATAATAAACCAAAAAGACCCGAAAAATTTCCTACAAAATGTCTTCAAAGCAAAAGAAGAAACTCTGTGAAAAGATCTCCGAAAATTTTACTTAAATTCCATGAAAAACGTTCGGAAAATTCCTAAAAAAACGATCCAAAAAAAAAACTCCCAAAAAAATTGTCACAGGAAACCCCCTAAAAATGATCCCCAAAACGCGATAAGAACTGCCAGGCTAATCGCCCCAAAACCGCAACCAAAAACTTTCCAAACTTTCCCGAAAAAAACTTCAAAAAGTTTATCAAGACTAACTTCGTAAAATGACTCCAAAAAGGACAGACTTTCGACCTGATCCCTTTGTTGACGATAAATCCATAATTTGAAAAGGAGTGCACCCTTTAAAGGCTCAGTTGTTAACACTGACGCCACACGTAGAACGCTAAGCAAGCTCAACATTTACAGTATTATAATACTGCATAATCAGCGTGCTTAAAGAACGACACATTATAGCCTAACTTGAGGGTACTAAACTAGGAGCTTACCCCTCCAGAGGAACCCTTCAGGGCGCGGTAATCCCTCCACTGTTGTGGGTCATTGTTCTGAATGAAGCGCTCACGAAACTTAAGAATAAGGGTATCAGAACAACGGCTTATTCGGATGACGTCGTACTGTTGGCAACGGGTAAATTCCTTCCAACACTGAAGGAAAATACCACCGTTTACTACACCTTCTGTTGGCGGCACACCCCTCAGAATCTCTGATAGCGCAAAGTGCCTGGGACTTACATATTATACTAGACAAAAAACTAAATTGGAAATTGAACACCAATGAAAGACATTCATATACAGCTATCGGCCGCAAAGTGCAATGAGAATCAGCCAATCGGTAAAATGGAATTTGAAATAAACGGGTCATTCGATGATGCTATACAGAAATATTTTGGCCATGTACCTGTCGCGGACTACATCACGCCTTACCTAGAGTTTACAAGACCCTTCTTTAGTGCTTATCCCAGCAGGGAAGAATGGAGAGACGGACTCGTACCTAGCTCACTAACCGCGGTCGTATTTATAGACGGATCAAAAATGGACACTGGGGTCCATCGCTGGGTATATCAAAATCGATCGATCGTATTTACCTGAGTGTTGCACCGCCGGCCCACAAACCTAACATTGCTCAGATGGATTACTTGGCGGAAATGCGTATGATCAGTTTTAGACGTACTTTTGCTCAAAACTTGTATCTGAAATACTAATCAAGTAATCAAGTATCTAAGTCCAAAGATTACCCTTCGTAGGTATGTAAATAGATGAAAAATAAACAAAAGCCACTTAACGGTAAAAGCCCAACAAAAAGGCCATTAAAAGCTTGCTTATAGATTTTTGCTCTGTTCCCTACACACCCATTTGCTATGTATTTAAAATTCACTCGAATGCCCCCATATAAAACAACCTGAACTTTATTCCAAAGTCTTTAAAAAGTTTTTATTTTTCACAGGAGGAGCCACCAACATTTTGTGCACATACCACGTCATCGCGCTGCCATTCGAAAATTACGACTTTTTCTTATTTGTGTTTCCACTTGTAACATTACAGCAGTGAAACCATCTAATACCACCTCGCTGACGCTATGACATTAACCTTATCTTCGCTGCATCTTATAGCATCAGCAGTCTGTAACTGGGACTCGCTGTGTCTCCGATTTAATGTCCAAACAAACGACTGAACGTCTCCAAGATATATTTCTTCAAGCCCTGCCGCCAAGGGGCACAACACTGTTTGCCCTACCATCAACACACGTCTCGAAACGAATACCATACGAGCATCATCAGGGAACTTGGAATAACACCCATGTAACTGTATATGTAACACTCCTGCCAACAATAATACCGTCATTTAATTTATCGCTGGCAGGTTTTATCACTGAAGGAAATGGTGGATACTTTCCACAACTCACCACCCGGTTGCATCTAATGCTCCGGCTGACAATCAGGATGGTGAAAGTTGGACGCCTGAGTGGTGCCACACAAGGACTCACATTAACCGAGCCTGAGTAATGTTCATGTACTTCGTAAAGTGTTTGCTTTGACATATGACCCTGCTTCGAGGTGCAGTTAGCTTCTTAGAGCACCTACACAACAACTTTAAAGCAGACAATTAACGCTCCATCGATACCGATGCATCCACATGACATTTCTACTATGGCTTTGACGATTTTCAATTAATTGCACACACTCTGGGAATAATATTGAATGTAAGCCACCATCCGCAGCATTTAAATCCTTTAAAGCGACTGCCATTCATAAATAAATCGTATGTCCATAGGATAGCCCAGAGCAATAAACACATGGGCAAAGGGCGAGGACGAGGAGTTTGGTAAATTAACTTTCCAGCAGGAGTCCCATAACTTACTTGGGGGTAAAATTAGATTTTGACTTCGATAGGATACTCTGTCGACACCGAATTTATTGAGACATCGTTGTCCTGCTGATGAATATTTATGCAGTAATAAAGTGTCAAAGTTGACTCCTTTAAACATGCCCATGTTTCCTAATACAATTTGCATAAATAAATATTGTGGGACCGATCAATCCTTATTATCCTTGCGTACGTTGTAATACATTTACATAAATTTGTGATTGGGTGGCAGTTGGAAAATTTAATCAGACTTTAATTACTTTTTCTACAAAGCAAGCTATTTTCGTGACGCGAAATGGTAGAGCGAACAATTGAATCGAATATTAATGTTTTCCTGGAATTTATACTCTTCGATTGATCCTTGAACTATGAGGGCAATACTCTATAGTGGAATCGAGTTCTGTGGCTATTATTGTGAAGGTCTGATAACCTATGATTCCAAGTATACAATTGATATATAGGAATGAAATGTTTATAGATTGTTGCAACTTACACCATACTCTTATTATTATATGAATAACACCATTCTTTTTTGTATAGACTTACAGAAGACCGCCGACTAAAACGACTCACATGCATTCGAAGCCTGACTAGACGGTCAGTCAGACCTCTACAGACAGGATATATGCATTTTACAGATTACAGGAGTGAGAAAAAGAAAAGGTTACTGGTGTATCTTAAGGATCATTCACATGACAGCAAACGAAACAGAAAATTTCACATTTTACTATTTCAAGAGTTGGATAAAATTAATTCTCCCGTCAAAATTCAAAGTTTATTAAGAAAACAAGTTTATAAATAATTTAAATAACGTTCGTTTTCTAAACTTTTTGCTCTAAAACACTCCTGCCGCGCGAATTGTCAAAGTTTATTAGCAATCCACATGATAAAGACGCGTTTCACAAACTAGCGAAAAAACACCTTCGTTTCGTATTTAACCTTAAATCGGTCAGCCGACCGTCCTTTTTAAAATCGATTCGAAACGCGCTAAATTTTAAGGATTTCAGTCGGCAAATTCAACTCGGAGAAGGTACATAAAGATAGACAAATATTAATTGACACAAAGGCGGAACCTTTGAAAATACCGACTTGAATACATTTACATAATGAAAATCCAAATTCATTTCTTATTTTTAAACATTCTGTTACGAGCTAATTTTTCAAAATTGTTCATTTTTGCCGATAGTTTTTAGTTGCTACGTAAAGTTAATAAATGTTCCTTGATTTGCCGACTTCCGGTACTAGTTCCTGTGGTACATACACTGGGAAAAGTTGAAAACTTCAGATTTTCCATAGGGCATGGTATACGCCCATTTTTGAAAATCGGTTATTATTTATTTGGTCCACTTCCGATTATCGTAAATTGTTAAAATTTGGTAGAGCGATAGGACTTGCAGTGTAGAGAAAGGAAAAATCAAAAATTGTATATTCTCCATTCAGGAGGCGTGGTATCCGCCCACTTTTGAATAATATTTATTTTGACCACTTCCGACTGCCGTAGATGTAGAAAGTTGAAATTTGGTAGAGCGGTACAGAAGGTAGAAATATCAAAAATACAAATTTTCATTTAAGGGGCCTGGAGGCTGCCCACTTAAGGTATGAAAACACCAAAAACATAAATGTAAAAAAAAGAGCCAAGTTCTCTTATATAGAATAACAAAAATATGCATGTAACTAGTCAGCAGCGTTGTTATATGGTTTTAATTATCTCTTATTTTCTAAGATATTGAGGTGGTCTCCAAATGAGAAGATATTTAATCAATTTTAATACATTTTTTTAAGATTTGTAGAATTTTAATAAGAATTTTTAAGATATTAGCTTTGAAATAAAAAATTAATTGAAAAAGAACTCACTTCGAATAAATTTGTCCATTCTTCATATTTTTGAAGATACGAATTTTCTTAGATTGCTCATTAGAAGTTTAATTAACTCTGCATAGTCTCAAAATTTGTTGCCAAACATTAGGCGTTTTTCTTTTTTAGTTCAGAACTGCGCTCTGAATATAGAGCTCGAGCATTTTGAGCGTGCTTTGAACCCATCGTGCTCAGATCGTTCTGATTTGTTAATGAAACACACTTGAGCACAGCTGTCATGTCTTTATTTATTAATTTTGTTTACCTTTTGTGGCAGGCTCGTCTGCCATTTTAACTATTTTGTTTTTGTTTTTCTGTGAAATGTGACTGTAAGCGCGTAGTCAGTTTTTAGTCAATCTATTCTAAGAAGTTCATAAAGCACGCTCTGATCATTTTCTGAATGAAAAACGAAACATAAATTCAGAGCTCTGAGGTTTCTGAGATAAAAAAAAAACGCCTATTAATGACATTGGGCCTCCGAGACGTTGGGCACACGAGATTAATTCTGCCGGCAGAAAACCGTTTTTATGCCATACTTCGAGCGCACACGGGATGATTTCTGCCGGCAGAAAGATTATGAACCCCTTTTCATTGTGTAGTATTATTTTCACAATTGAAATATTTTGAAAGTTGTGTATGTATTAGTTTTATGCCTTGTTCAACCGCTCAAACTCGGCAGAACATTTTATTCCGTTTGCTTCCCCTCACTTTCAGTCCCCTTGCTTACAAAATCGGTTTTATGCCGGCAGAATTAGTCTCGTGTGCGGTGGCCCATTGATTGTAATTTCAGTTTTCAAATTACATCGATGATCTGCAGAGTGCCTAGTACAGTAGAACTTACAAAGTTAATAGTTGCAGCTTTCCTGAACTCAAAATATTAATACTTTCCTTTGTCAATCTTTTTGCGGTTTAACTATTCCCATCATATTGTTTCAAATATCGAAGTCGGGGAAAGATGTTGATAAAAATCGATCTGTATTCAAAATAGGTTTACCTTTTACCTATTCATTCATATCTCAAAAAAAGGTTTTGCGATTTTTATAAAATTTTTCATATAGGGTTCAAACAGTTTTCAAAACTTAGTAGATTTAACATAAATTTCAAAAACAGAGCATAATCTAAAATACCTTCAAAAACGCTGCAAAGGCACACCTAGTTTTTGACTAGAAAATAGGTTATATTTTCAAAATTTCTTTAGGTTTATTTATAACTGGCATTTAAGATGAATTAAGATATGAAATCGAAAGTTGTTAGATCTAGAAAAAAAAGTATAACAATACTGCTAGTCAGCCACGAAAAGTAATGAGATCTAAATGTACACCAAGTTCTTAATTTATGAAGGTTCAATGTTAAAGAAATTGGTAGGTTTATTTGGCAAGTTTTTCGCTTATAATTTAATTATATTATATTAGGCGCAGTAGCGCAGTGGTTAGTGTGCTGGACTACTGTGCGAGGGTTCCAGGTTAGATCCCCGGAAAAAACACAAATTGCGTCTTAAGGTTTTTTCTACTGCGCGCCACCTCTCGCAAACGTCTGACAAACATCCGAGTGTATGACTGTCCTGAAAAAGCTTCTTAATTCAGCCGTTCGGACTCGGCATAAAATTGTAGGTCCCTTCCATTCGTCCCAAAAAATAGAAACTCACATAAAACGAATGGTTGCGAGAAGCTAGGCCTAGGCTGTCTACCCGCCTGTGCGCGCCTGTTTTTGGTGTTATAATAATATAATACAAGAGCTCTAAATCGATTGTTCTTTTTGATATGATATATTTTAATCGTTTGTCAATCAAATGGGGTGAGGAAAAGTTGTATCTGCTGAAGAGAAAGGCAACAAACTTGGCTATATTGATATTTGCCAAAAAAAAAATTGGAATAAGCAAGCCAATGGCTTGGAATTTTCTTTAAAATATGTACAACTATACAAACAACATGAAGCGAGGACCAAAACAGCTACTACATATACTGAAAATAGACGAATTGTTGGAGAAGCATCAGATTCTCACTGTTCCGTCTCGCAACGGACCAAATTTAGGAGTCGTTGCTATAGCTGACACGTTGGTAAGACGAGTAATTCGGAGAGCTGTATTCTGTATATCTAAAAAGATTAAAATTTAAAAAAACCGCCTCTCGAATGATTTTTGCTCAGAATTGCATGACATGGAATAGCTAGTGTAAACATGGCAACATGATGTTTAAGTATAACTCCAATAAATATGAATGTATGTGTAAAAGGATGGAAGAAGAGAGTCAGGACGTGTGGAATTGGGGCATTGAGTTGGTGACAAGCAAAGCGAACGGTTGATTTAAATTAATAAAATATTATATAATTAAACGGAAAAGACTTTTATTCAATAACTCAGAAGTGGGATTAGCCCAAAAATATATAAATATTTAGATACGGATATTAGCAATAGTGTATGAAGTGAAAAGAAAAAAAAATAATCTAAATAGACGGATCGCTAGATGGTGGCTACGATTATCGAATTTGATTTTGAAATTGTCCATAGGCAAGGAAAACTAATGCCACATGTCGATGCACTGAGTCGACAGCCCGTGGAAAAACTCGACTCAATGACAAACGAAAAAAACAGTGTCCTAAAAATAGCAATTGATAACACAGATTGGGTTGCATCCTTACAGGTGCAAGACCCAAAATTACTGGAAATAATCGAAAAACTTAAATCAAATGATAAAGACAAAGAAACCAAACAACTGCATACTGATTATACCTTAAAAAATAATAAACTGTATAGAAATGTTAATGGGAATAAGATGTGGGTAGTTCCAGCGGGTGTACGTTGGCAAATCGTCAAAAATTATCACAATGATCGGGGACACTTTGGTATTGAAAGGACTTTACAACAACTCTCTACAACATTTTGGTTTCAAAGGATGCGACAGTATGTTACCAAATATATACGATCTTGCGTTGAATGTTGTTATAATAAGCGTCCAGGAGGTAAAAAGGAGGGTGAACTACATTTTTCGGAGACGGTACCTATTCCATTTCACTGTGTTCATTTGGACCATTTGGGTCCTTTTGTTAAGAGTTCCAGCGGAAATATGTATTTGATAGTTCTAACTGACGCATTTACAAAGTACGTTATTATCAAGGCAGTTAAAGACACAAAAACTTCTCACGTGCTTAAGTTTTTAAACGAATTAACGGTAATTTTTGGTTGTCCGACGAAATTGATAACGGATAGGGGATCATCTTATACATCTAAAGCGTTTGAAAAGTACTGTGAGGACAACTGCATACGCCACATAAAAAATGCGGTTCGAACTCCTAGGGCAAATGGACAGGTAGAGCGTACAAATAGAACGTTGCTTAGTGCTATTACAACAATGACTAATAAAGATACTGGACGAGACTGGGACAAAACATTACGGAATATACAATGGACTATTAACAGTACACCGAATAACACAACGGGAAAAAGCCCAAACGAGCTCCTATTCGATTTTAGGCCACGTGACATTCTACAAAACAAGCTGCTCTTAGTTTTGGATGACGAAGAACGAGTAAGAAATACTTCGGCAGTTGCCAGTCGGATAGAAGCTTCAAAGAGGATTGAAGATCAGAAAACTAAGTGGAAGGACCGCTATGATCGTCGTTACAAGAAACCAACTATTTACAACAAAGGCGATTTGGTTGTGGTCGAAGCAGAACCACCATCCACGGGTGAATCCCGTAAACTGGAACCAAAATATCGTGGTCCATTTATAGTATCGGCGGTACTTCCCAATGATAGGTATGTCATCGAGGATGTACCCGGCATTCAAAGGTTAAATAGGTTTTACCACTCCGTTTTCTCTTCCGACAAAATGAAACCGTGGTGTGTTATTGATCCAGAGATTGATGAACTTGATGAGGAAGAAACGGGGGCGTTTCTCATACAGGATGGCCGAATGTAAACATGGCAACATGATGTTTAAGTATAACTCCAATAAATATGAATGTATGTGTAAAAGGATGGAAGAAGAGAGTCAGGACGTGTGGAATTGGGGCATTGAGTTGGTGACAAGCAAAGCGAACGGTTGATTTAAATTAATAAAATATTATATAATTAAACGGAAAAGACTTTTATTCAATACTAGTGACATCAACAAGTTTTTTCGGACGAAAACCGATTTATTTAGATGGCCATGATGGTTAAGTTACTAATTTTATGACATACGCAAAGAAAAATACTACCTGTCTGGTATCCGTAAAAGGGGTGTAATGGTATGTTGTGCGATTTCTTACTATGGCCAATGTTAATTGCAGTTTCTGTCATCAAGAATGAACGAGAATAACTTCAAAGACATACTACAGAAGGTTCTTCCTAACCACGATAATGTACATATTTGGACCCGTGCCATAGACTTTCCAGCAGGATAATACCCCCATTCATACCGTACGCGTGGTAAAAGAGTGTATCAGTACCCAAAACGTACCCATACTGGAGTGCCCACATTATTTCCCTGATCTCAATATAATTGAGACTGTTTGGGGATGGTTGCCACGGAAAGTATACGAGTCCGGTAAACAATTTTCAGACGTTAAATCATTAACAACAGCCATCAATGCCGCAAGGAGCGAAATTTCCAAGAGCTACCTAGAATCTCTGTATAACTCAATTTCAAACGGTATTTATGAAGTTATTTCCAACAAATGCAGCTAAACCCATTATTAACTAAGCTTAACAAGATAAACAAGAACTAAATTTGAACTGAATTTTGCAACGTTTTGTTGTTGATCCTTGTTTCCAGTTAATTTCCCTATTCAAGTGCGACAAAAGAAAAATTGACATTTTTAGACTGGGTTGGGTACGAAAACCCCAAAATGGGGATTTTGGGTTTTGGGGATTTTGCACTTGGGTATTATGTAGGTATCCCTTTTAGACTAGGTACATTCAAAAATAATTTTAAGGCTGCGGTTCCGGTGCCAGCGAATGTAAGCGAATTTCACTCGCGCGAATTCGGAAAGTTCGCTGAAATAATTCATTTCATTTCATTTCATTTCATTTATTCAATCTACGATTTACATCAACAGATTACGAAATACATAATAATAATAATAGTATAAGTTATATAAATATATAAATAAAAATAAAATTCAATTAGTGATAACAGAAGTTAATATATCTTTAAAAATGTTTCTGGGCAAAAATATATCCAATTCAGAACAGAAAAAATTAAACATTTTAATACACACAGATATAGGTTCACGCTGACCATAAGATGTAGTATGGCCACTTTCAAATAACAGTGGCCTTGATCTCAGAACTCTAGTAGGAGCATATAAATTCAAACACATAAGTAAATTCTCACTATCGATAGTTGCAGATAAAATATCACGAATAAACATAACATTAAACATTTTTCTTCTCGATTCAAGAGTTTGAATTCCAAGTAAAAGGCATTTCGAATAATATGAATGATGAACTTGAATGTCATTATTAAGAAATAAGTGACGTAAAGCAAATTTTAAAAATTTTTTTTGAACACTTTCAATTCTGCGAATATTTAAAGCAGTAGTAGAGCCCCAAACAACAGACGCATATTCCAGGACAGGCCGTACAATACTACAAAATAAAGCCTTAAGGGTGTAAGGATCTTTAAAATCTGCAGAGTTCCTTTTAATGAAACCTAAAAGAGAGTTCGCTTTTGAAACTGTGTAGTTAATGTGTAGATGAAAACTTAACTTTGCATCAAAAATTACACCAAGATCTTTAAAATCATCGACTACTTTTATTTGGGCACTGTTTAAAAAATATTGTGGAAAAATAGAATGAAAAGTTCTATTGAAGCTTAAGCAAGCACATTTGTCTATATTTAACATCAAGTCGTTTGAATGACACCATGAACAGAAAGTATTTAAGTCCTTCTGTAAGAGGAAACAGTCATTTATTGTTGATATCCTCAAAAACAATTTTAAATCATCTGCATACATAAGACAGGAGCAGTGTTTTAGTAAGTTAGGTAGATCATTAACAAAAAGTAAAAATAACAGCGGACCTAAATGGCTTCCTTCTGGGACACCAGAGGTTACTGAGATTTCCTTAGAGAAATAGTCCCCAATAACAACATATTGTGTCCTGCCATGTAAATAAGAATTGAACCATTGTAGAAGTGAACCATAAAAGCCGTAAGCATGAAGTTTTTCTAAAAGAATCGCTAAGTTAAGTCTGCTGAACGCTTTAACGAAGTCAGTGTAAATAACATGGACTTGTTTATGGCTTTCTAAAGACATTACACAGAAATTCGTAAATTCCACTAAATTGGAGACAGTAGATCTACCCTTCCAAAAACCATGTTGGTATTTGCTGACGTACTGCTTAATAGTAAAGGCAAACTTATCCTTTACAAGGTTATCCAATAGTTTTGGAATAACCGAGAGTTTTGTAATCGGTCTGTAATTTGAAATAAGATGTTTAGAACCCGACTTATAGACTGGATCTATTATGGACACCTTCCATTCGTCTAAAAAGATTCCCTTAGCAAGGGACTCATTAAACAAATCTAACAGCGGAAAACAGAGTGAACTTGCACAATAACGTAAAACGATCGGAAAAAATCCCAAAATATCTGGTTTCCGTTTAGGTTTTAAATTGTTTAAAACCATTAAAACCTCACTGACGTCAAACGAGTATGAGGAGCAATCAATAACAGATGGGAGGGAATGTATGTAACTATAATCAATAGAAGCTGAGGAGGTGGAATTGTAAATACTTTGAAAATATTCAGCGAACATATCTGAAATATTTTTAGGGTCGCTAGAATGTTTGCCATTTAAGTTCATCACATTCGGGAATCCAGTACTTTTCCGTTTTATGTTAATGAATTTCCAAAACGTTGTTGGATTATTCTTAAGGTTACTTTCAACCGAATGAACATAACTACTATAAAGAAATTTTGACAAAAAAATATACTCTTTTCTGAGACGAGAAAAAATAGCATAATCGTTAGGAAAATTCGACTTTTTAAACTTTTTATGAGCAGCATTTTTAGCGTTTTTTAATTTTAACAGTCTACTATTATACCAAGCTGGATGAGAATTTACTTTTTTGCGAATAATGGGTACACACTCTTTAAGAATATTGTTAAAAATAACTTTAAACGTGAAAAATTTTTCTGATATATTTTTGCACATAAATTCATTTGACCAATTAATGTTACTAAAGCAATCATTCATACTAGAAAGGTTATTAGAATCAAATTTGTATAAAAATGTAAAAGAATTGAATTTCGAGAAATTATTATAATTACAATTTTTGAGAAAAATATTGATTGCAGTGTGATGAATAGAATTTTTAAGTAAAGGACAACATTGTAAAACAGATGCATTTAAATCATCAGAGATAAATACTAGGTCTAATAATCTATTAATTGAATTATAAACATAATTTATTTGATTTAAATTAATAGACAATAATGAATCAATTAATAAAACCTCAATATCAGAAGATACCAAACTTGGTAATAACTTAATGTCATTAGTAGGTGACCAAATTATATCACCACAATTAAAATCTCCGAGAACACAAATATTAAAATTATTAAATTCAGGCATAGCGATAACCCTATCAATATTTTCTAAATGTTTTTCATAAACAAGCAGTGAACTTCTAGGTGGAATATAACTGAGAAATATTAGCAAACCACCACAAACATCATCAAAACGTACACATAGTTGATCAATATGCATTTGGTTTGCAACGAACACAACATCAATTTCCACGGGAACAGCTCCAAGTAAGCGCCTCGCAGCAAGTAATGCGCCACCTCCCCAGCATTTTGTCACATCAACGCGATCACAGCGAAAAACGGAGAATAAAGATTCATCGAAAACCTCTTTGTCTTTAATATCGTCGTAGAGCCATGTTTCAGTTAAAGCGAAAATATCATAATCGCTTGCATCGATGGCAAAGGAAAACTCTCTTAGATTGGAAGAGAATCCTCCCATATTTTGATAATACATACATAATTCAGCATTATTGTTGCTCTGCAATTGCAAATGCAAAGGCAGTCCAAGGTGACTTGTTGTTTCTGCAGTCGCTGGCGGTGATGATAATGTATGTATTACATGCGTTGTTAGACTGTTGTTGTTGGGTTGGGCCGGTTGGCGTTTTTTGGAAACGATTTAAAGTTTCTTACGTATACATTTACAGGCCAATTGTTTACATTAATTGCAGATGTTAAATTGGCTGCAGGAACACCAACTTTAAAGTTCACATATTTAAACTTTGAAGTATCAGCGTCTTTTTTTATAAGTTTAAAGCACTGGACTTCATTAATTGGAATGTTCAGTTTGGTTGATACATATTTTTGAATTGATTGTTCAGAAGTTGTCACCGAAAATTTGGAAACATGGAGCCATTTTATAGGAGTGATAACATTCAGATCTTCAGGCAAGGTATCAACACCAATAATAACAGCACGATTACGACGCGTTTTGCGTTTATTTTGTACATTTCGCCACACACTATTCTCACTCTCATTTGTGGGTAAAAGAATGTCTTTGTTAATAGCAGTAGAGGTAGAAGGGGCAATAGACATATTGTCATTAAGCACTGATGTAGCAGTTAAGTTCGAAACAATAACACTAGATGTTGATGCGTTTGGGTGCAAGGGAGGTTCACTCACAGAACAAACTAAGTTATTATTGGGCTTGACGCGAACAGTGTTTAAGAGCTCACTTAAATTAGATTTAAGAGTGTCTAAGTCACACATTTTTTTTGTTAGCACATCTACTACCGAGACTAAGTCATTTACTTTTGTAAATAATTCTCTGATTGGGAATTTAGAGCAATCGGAACAATGATAAGCCAAATTTATATTTGCGAATTCTTTAATGGTAGGTTCAGTCAATCCAGTACAAATTTTGTGAAAGGATTTACCACAAAATAATCCGCACTTTATACCCTCGTCTAGGACGGGATTTTGACATTTTGAGCACTTTAAATTAATTTTATTTGCCATATTAAAAAAACACAACCGAACAGCTAGAGAGCACGAGAGCGAAGATTCAAAAGTACGCATTTAATATGTTGTGCTTCCAGTACACAAAATTTAATCGCGCGAACTTAGCGAATCTAAGCGAGTAAAATGTGAGTTTTATTCGCTTACATTCGCTAAGTTCGCGCGAGTAAAATTCGCTTTCACCGGAACCGCTGCCTAAAAATAACACAAAGATTTTGGTGCTTAATTTTGTTTTCCCTTTAATACAAAATTGAAATCATATTTATGTCTATACGAATATTATGTTGCTTTATTGAAAGCCCGCAAAAGAGAAATAAGTTAATCTTGTCCCTCCCTATTCAAGTGCATGGGAGTGTATAGGTTTGCTTGTTCAAATATTTAGCAATCTTCCCCCTTAGCTGGCGGCTAGTATTTCGTAGTAGACATCCTTTGTTCGGGGTGGGTCTGCCCAACTCCACTAAAACTTGAATCTGTATTTTCTTAGACTACATATTTTGAACGTTCATAATGCACATGGTGCACCTTATACTCCCAATAGGGCAGAGGTTTTACGATTTACTGAAAAGATTTCATAAGTCAAACACAAAAGCTGTTGCCTGGTATTTACCCACTAAAATTGAAACAACACGCGTCGGCAATTCATTGTCCTAATTCCTCTTTCCTCTTAGAATGTTCTCCTAAGAAGTTTGCGGTTGAAAATCCTTGGGTTTATCATTCCCATAACAGGTGCCACTTAGCCACAGAGAAATGGGGCAATTTAAAGACTTTGCAATCCAAACACGAAAGGCTCCACAAAAACTCCAAGTCAACAAGAAATTTACGCTAATTTTCGCACATTGCAGTACAAATTTGCTGAGCACAGACTGGATTGTGTGTACAATTTCGCCATCATCAGCCTGCGGAGATGATTTGCATGTAAAGCCTAATTTCCTTGGAAAAATCTCCATCAGCCACCGGAAGGCGCAAAATGTTTCCGTTTTTCTCTTCATCCCACGAAATTAATGAGTGAAGTTCTGTTCGGGCAAAGACACCACGCCACAGCCACAGCACGACTAAAGTTGAATCTTTGCGAGAAAGTTTTTAATAGTCTCATCCTGTGGACGGGCTACGCGTTGCAGATGGTTTTTAGTAGCTGCACAGTTAAAATATCCGTGGCGTAGAGTATACTTAGCCCGAAAGGTCAAACTGCTTCTTTTATGAGTTTAGTTAAAACAACGACAAATAAATCTTTAGAAATCTGAGCAGCTACTATTCCTTTGAATGATATATGGAGTCGTCAATGAATCTCTTCACATCCAATTGGACTTCATTAGGGCTGCCATAAGCACCCTTGTCTGTCTTTGAGTTGTACTTTTTAATAAGGTTCAAAGAATCAAAGGCTTTCGAAGGAGGTCACAGACCTATCCTTCATTAAATTGTTGAACGAAATGAAATAAAAAGTGCGATGATTGAAATTGAGCGTTTGAATGAGCCCGAAAGAGTTATACAGCAAAGGATGAATGCTCGACGTTGGAGAGGATGAAGGGATGAATCGTAGTCAGCATTTATTTCAGTGGACGAAGCATTCAAGTGGACGGGAATATTTTTTTAAATTAAAGTATGGACATAGCGTTGCAGAGCAGAGTAGTAAAGGATTTTGTATCTGTGTGTTAGTTGCCGCCTATTGAATTGGAAAATGTATACAAAAAGGACATGTGCAAGGGATTTTCTTATGAAGTCACTGACTTTTTTAAATAAATGATTTCTGCACTACTTGTAAGCTCCCAACTCTATGTGGTACTTATTTCTTTATCTACTCGCAAGTTTATAAGTTAATACTTCAAAATAAAAAATGCAACTTAAATTTAAATTTATTCATGAGAAGAGTGTGTAAGGGTGAGCCCAATTAGTACTCTCAAAGCGAAGGATAAGCATGTTGTTTGTGCCGATGAAAGGAGACGTTTACGTACCAGTTGTACGCATTAGTCAAATGTATCTTTAGGAGTACGTTGAGGAATTCTTTTCTTCTTATTTTTTTTTTGAGCATTTTTTCATCGGTGTAGAATGTAGATTGTAGATATATAAAATCTGTATTCCATTTTGATTTTGTCCAAGGTTCCCTTCACAATGGGCGAATCGTATTCAATTACATAATAAAATACTCAGGAGCTTCAGGAGTTTACATTTACTGGATTGAGACTTCCTAACTGGGACATGTTATAAAATTTGAATAGAAAGTAGTAAATCAGTAAGAAAATTTATTTTTACCGATGTTCTATTTCTCCAAAAGTTTAAACAAATTTGTCTCGACATGTCGTCCTTTTTTTTTATTGGCTGACACTACGACCTATATGATAAATCTTTTATTGTAGCTCAACTGGTAAAAGTATCTCTTTGTTTTTATTTCCGGATACGGAACCATTTTGTTAAGATGATTTTTCTAGATACAGTGACCTGTGAGAAAGTGTAGGTAAGGTAGAGTCCTTTCTTTTAAACAATCTATACAGTTAGTCTGACACTATGATCGCATTAGGTATGTAGTCAGGTATATTTATAAAAGCAGTAAAAGTATGGCGCACCTTGATTTACCAATGGCTGGGAACCCTTAAAACAAGACAAGATTGTGTGCAATCGATTCGATTATAGCTTTCCGGGTTTCAATAGACAATAAATTTAGATCTCTTTAGATCTTAGCTCAGAACAGTGATATTCAGCATTTTCTAAAAATGTTTGTATTTATTTTATTTGGATTTTTAAAGCTAAAAAAATAGACGGCGACTGCGAGACATGAATAGAATATGTGCCCATGAACGGGCGGATCATAACGAATTTATTATTCACGCTACAAAAAAATTACCATTATAATGTAATAATAAAAGATATTTTAAATGAGTGCGCTAACATTTTGCAAGACATTTTCTTAAGCTTGTATAAATTAGACTAATTCAGATTAGACAATGTGCGGTAGGTACTTTACTTCGTGTGCCAAGTTTGTACACAAAACAGAAATATCAAGTATGCCGGAATTTGAACTTAAGCAAACACAATACAAAATATATTTCAAAAGAAAACAATTTACAATCAAAATCAAACAGAAACAGCTAGAAGAGAATGCCTCAATCTTCCCCAATCCAATATTATCTCCGCTTTAGGAATAGGCAATAGGGGAGTGCAATATTTCTTTACCATTTTCTGCGTTATACTCGGTAAGTAATTTTTAATAATTTAATTAAAACAACGGTTTTGTTTCAATTCAAATGTGTGGAATATGAAATCGACACAACACCTGGTGTGTAAAAAGTGTCATAATTTATAGTTTCTTTCAGGCTTCAGATATAATATACATAATCAAAAAAAAAAACTGTCCATAAATATGGTTAAAATGGTAAATCTCTTTATTACTATTTATTATTATTTATTATTATTGTTAGTTTCCGATGACACTTTTTTTAAGGAAATCCCAAACTGAGGAGATTCCTCATAACGATGCAGTGGCCCGTAATGAAATCTACCTCTTTCTAGTTAGGTATATAAGACTGTGGGAGTTCTTGAGATCCTGCATGGACCAGCTCTGTATATCATCATAGAGTACGTGATGCAGTATCATTTATCGCGTATTGGTAAATTAAGAGTTTCAAGTAGGTACAGCGTTCCCTGAAAGGAAAATTCTCCGACAGAATCCACTACAGTGATAAAAATCTACTTTTCTCAATTGTACTGAAAACTGAAACCAAATTGTACTGAATAGTATCTACTCAAATTTCTTAAATTTATAAAACCAAAGGAAAACCTAAAAAATGAATATTTTATTAAAAAAAAAACGAGTAGGTACCTATCAGTGTTATCATCGTCCAGTTTTTATAACCTCCCCAGCATGTTAGGGAATTATTATAATGATTTTGTGCGCAGGGAGGTACCGGAACAAAGAAGTCATTTCACAAAATTTCATTCGCCTACGTTTGGTTGGACTCTGTTGTGTTTTTAAAAAACAGATAGGCCGACGGGCGGATAGACGTACATGGCTAAATCGTTTCAGAATTGCATCCTGATTCAGAATATTTATGGCTTATAGGGTATAGGGTGACTTCTTCTTGGTGTTAGAAATGTAAGTACTTATGCCTTCCAGTGGAGGGTGTTATAAAGGCGCATTTAATTGAATCTAAAGCTTAGTACGAAGTTCGAGCGAATCTAAATTTTAGGTGCTCTCCAATTTTCCTCTCCAAACATTAAATAAAATCCTAGCTAAATTTTGACATAGAGTGTGCTGTGAATATAAGTGTCACAGAAAACAGCTGTCCGTTGAAAATAACTTCCTTCAAAAATTCATCGACGCGAAAATGTGTTATATTTTCGTTGCACTTTCTTTTTTGCTAGGTAGGAGGAAGGTATTCATTGAAAAACCTTATCCTTATTTACTTTTCCGCAACACAAAAGAACAGAAAAAAAAAACATTATCTGTAAAACTTTAGCTAAAAAAAATGTGCCGAACCATTAAAATTAAATTTTTTAGCTAAAGCAGCATACCGCTCGGCTAAATGGATTCGCTTAAATTTAGCTCAGCTAAATTTTGGAGACAATTTTGTATGTGAGCTAAAATTTAGCACGAGCAGCGTACCAAGCTCAAGGTCAGCTATTTGGCTCTCACATTGAGGCAACATTCAATAAGCAACTGGCAATAGGAAACACGCAATATTATCGCTCACAGTTATTTTACATAGAATTCAATTAGAGGTCTCACATCAAAGCAAATTAATATCGCTCGAACGAAAAATGTTGCTGGTTGCTATAATAATTATCGCTAGCGATACAACGCGCATGTTGAAAAGCAACATAATATTGCTTCCTAGTAGCAATATTTGTCATTATTATTGACACATTTGCGCATACTACGTTTCGGGGCTCATTCGATAACAGTTTTGAAATTGGGTGGGATTGGGATGTGCTCTGAGTTCCTTAGCTCAAATATTTCCACCATGATTTATTAAATTAGTAAATGCAGGGTGCACCCAATATTTCCTTTTCTTTTGTCATTTTTTTCTTAAATGGAATCACATTAGAAAAATCGAATCATCGTAGTCGTCGGATGACATGTTAGTTAGAAATTTCAGGCAATACTGTTGCTTCGATGTGAGAATAGGCTAAAATAAAGTTGCGTATTGCTTATTGACAGTCGCTAGTTGCTTAGTTGCTTGTTGCCTCAATCTGAGAGCCGCCTAAGTCTTATAGACGCCGGATAGGAACTTTAGTCCATGTACATACATATAAACAGATTAAGACTAATCCTTGTATAGTCGTGTTCAAAATCACTTGTCCAACGGGCGATTGAATAAACTGTAGACTTTGTACAGAAAATCTACCATTGTCCAAGTGATTTTAACACGACTGTACCACATTCAGATAACAATCTACTATACAAGTTCTTCATTTTCAAGTTTATTTTGTAAAGATCTGCTTTATTCATAGAGCTGTGGCAGCCTTAATTTTTAATAAGATGTTGCGGTTCTAATAGTGTAGACATTGCGCCTGCATTCAATTCTTTAGCTTTTTTTGTTTTTGATAATAGCTATTTTGATAAGAACAGATTCTTTAAACAAAAAGCACCCTGGAGTATGCGGTGTAGGATTTGAAAATATGAACTCGTTGCATTCATTTTGCACAAGGCCTATTTCAGCCCAAAACTCAGAAAAAGAAGTATGTATTTCTATCGTAGGTAGTCTGAATATCTGACTGATTGATAATTTCAATAGGTACTTTTTTGTTCACCAGGAAAAAAACCTTAAGACAAAGTGGACGATTGAATTTACTTGATCGTCCAAATGGCACTTTGTGAAAAATTTTGTAATGAGTTCAAAAAAATGTCTCCGAAATCAAATCGTTTTTCCACATCTTTGAGAAATGCAGCAAATTTCAAAAAATTATTTTTAACGAAGTACGGTGAGTAATGAATGCATTCAGAATTTAAAAACAAAGGAGAGCATTCAGCTTATTTTTGTTTAATCCTTATATAATGTCTGATTTGAAAGATAAAAATAAACTTTCAAAAATTAAAAATAGTACTGAAAATTGAGAAGTGGTACTTGCGTACTCGGGAAAGTCAAATTGTACTGAATTCAGTACAATAGTAAGCCTTTTTGCAACTATGATCCACATAGTTGTACCATATGTGAACTGTGAATTGTTTCGCCATCTCGTTGAGATTTGAGTGAAATTAAATACAATTTGCATAAACATTTTATGCAGGTCCTGCAAAGTGTGGAAGTAAATATCACGTTACGTTACTAATTTCAGTAAGGCTTTTGATAATATTTCCCATAAATTAATACGGTCATTTTGCTAAAATGGTGATCTTCATTCCTGGAAAAGCATTTTTATAGGGTTCGATTTAGGTCCGTTCTCTTGACCCCTACCTTGGCAAGCTCGGGTGTTCCTAAAGGTAGTCATCTAGGTCCACTTATCTTCATACTAACAATTAACAATCTTGAAAGGGTCATTCAACACTCAGCACTCTTTCTTTATGCTGACGAGTGACGATACCAAATTTTTAACCCCATTTCCTCACAACATCATTCCATTCTTCTTTAAAAAGATCTAAATTGTTTTTCCACCTAAAATAAATAAATAAATAGATGGCGCAACAGGCGGGTAGACACCCTAGGCCTAGCTTCTCGCAACCATTCGTTTTGTGTTAGTTTCTAATTTTGGTACGAATAGAAGGGACCTACAGCGAGTCCGAACGGCTGAATCCTTGAGAAGGTTTTTCAGGACAGTCATACTCTCGGATGTTTGTCAGACGTTCGCGAGAGGTGGCGTAGAAAAAACCTTAAGATGTAATTTTGTGTGTTTTCCGGGGATCGAACCTGATAGGATCCCTCGCACGTTAACCACTGCGCTACTCTGCCCACCACCTGGGTGTCTTAAAAACTGTTTATAACTTCTGACGTAAGAGCAAGAAGTCTCCTGTCCGAGTTTACCTTCTCCACGGCCAACTTATATCTCTCGTGCAATCCATTCGTGACCTTGGCATATTATGCGACAGGGAGCTTAATTTTCGCTCGCATATTGATGACATAATTACCAAAGCAAACTCATCACATGGCTTCGTCAAAAGATGGTCCAACAAATTCTGCGACACCTATGTGACTAGATCTTTATACATCACTTTTGTTCGCCCCTCCTCGAGTACTCCAGCCAAGCGTGGTGTCCCTTTCAACAAGTTTATGTTTCCATAATCGAGAGCATCCAGCGTCGTTTTCCTCGTTTTGCTCTTCGTGGTCTTTCTTCGAATGATCGCCTAATCTTACCTCCCTATTGCGATTGCAACCATCTCAAACTTAATAACCTAAATGTCCTTGAGCAACGCAGGGGCGCTGCAGACATATTTTTCATTAACAGACTCCTCTCAGGCTCCGTTGATTGCATGTCTCTTTACAACTCTACCTGCTTCAACACTTCTAGCCCTCGTAGTATACGTTGCCCTCGTCTCGTTTTTCTTTCAACCCACCTTCTATGGTTTTAATGAAGCAATGTCTCCCTAAAAATCGATCTCCTTAAACATCCTTAGCTGTAAGTACTAGTTATAAGTTCCAGTAGCTTTAAGTCATTGTGTTAAAGTGGTCACCGTCACCGTATAAGCAAAACTGACACCAAACAAATTAAAACAAAAGAAAGTATTGTCCCACTTTGGGTTTATACAAAGTCTTTATTTAAACTTTAATTTAATTGCGCCTGGCCGTCACAGAAGTAGTCGAGAAAAAAAACGCGATGCCGGAAGATAGCCGGCTTACAAGTTACAAACTTGAAGTTGGTTAGGGTTTGACATCTATGAATGAATAAGAAAACGTACTAGATGTACTAGATTTTTTAATGTGGTTTTTCTTATTCATTCATAGATGGCGTCAACAGCTTGTATTAACCATTATTGACCAAAGACAATTAAATATATTACGCAGCAAAGCCAAAGCCACTTGCAACTACTTAAACACTCGTATCCCATCGACTTTATTTGTTTTTTTAATTAATGCCTAACGAGTAACAACTCCTTATAAACGACAATATTTCTTGTCAAATGCTTTATACAAAAAAAAAAAAAAAAAAAAACGCCTCTTGCCTTGCAGATCCCTTTGTTACCCATATTACCTCAACTGAACTTTTAAACGAACTTTTGCCCATATGTTCATTGAGTCGAATCTTTACACTGAATACTTCAAGTTTAACCATCCTCGTAGGTGTGCAGCACAAGGAGCATTCCCAACTCGAAACAATAGGATACAACTTTTCCACTTGGTTTGAGTGTTGTTCGTATCTTTTCGATTCCATTCAATGTGACTACAAGAAGAAGCACACTTTAACAAATTAAACGTACGGTTAAGACAAATAGAGAGACACTGCTGCTTGTTGTTGGTGTTCCAATGGAGGAGGAAACTTTAACTTGAACAACATTGAAATATACATAAATCTTGATCTCCCTCTTTCCGTGCCCCCTTTTGAAACTGTGACCATTGAATCTTATCGATTCACTAGGTAATTAATTGAGATTGCGTCTCGCAAGAACAGACTCTCTTCTCCTATCGACGCCAGACACAACAGAATCTCGAGAACTGAACACATACCCCCAAGAGGTGCTATAAATAAACATTCCAGAAAAGCTGTAAACTACTTCCCTGTGTGCACTTGAAATCCCTTTGCTCCCTTCAACCGGCCGATGAGTTTTCTTTTCGAAAACTATCGCCTTGCATCGAATTGTGTGGGAGGGAGTCGGAGAAGTTTCGTCTTCCCAAAGGATGCTAGAGTTTTCTTTCTGTTTTCCCTTTAATGAGGAATATAATTTGAAGGCAATTGTGAATAGACAAATGGGGGTCTGTCCTGCGCCGCGCTTATCTTGAGGGCAATACAAATCTTTATATACACGCTCCATTGTCAGACAAAACATCTCGAGGGGTAATTTCTGCTGCTAACAATGTGCAGGGTATACCTGAGAGCGATAGCTTGCCTCTAATGTGTCACCAGAATGAACCTTCCTGCTGGGCCTGGAGTGGATTTTAAAAGTGCTCACATCTTTGTTGACATCAGCCATCCTGTCATAAAGACAAAATGAAGGTGGGCGGATTACATGAAAATAACTTCGAGGTTATGGAAGAGCCTATTCGGAAAGATGTCTTTTATGTGTGTCCCGCAACATCTCTGAGGGCAATGTGGCTTTGTTGGCAAGATGAAGAAAAAGGATTTCGTGCTATGTACTTTGGTTTTTCATTTGCATTGTTGACGAACAATAGGTCAATGTTCTTTCTTCTTTTCGACTTTTATCCGATTTTTGGTTTGATGATACGTGTAATGACCTTGTGGGCGTTTGATAAGTTTTTTTTTTATATTGCTCAGAGAGGACTCCTTCGAATTATTAAATAAGACGAAGTGATGGCGCAATATTTTAAAAGCCAAATGACTGTGGAAGAAGAAAAGATGGTCGTGATGGAAGTACAAACTGCTTGGACAATGTACCTTCTATTTAGGGTTCAATTTAAAGCTGTTGTCTGTGGAAATGGTTGAGCTAATATCGAGAAGATAAGCTGCTCAAGGGTAAATATCAAGGGCGGTATTACCGCATCCGTGAAAAAGTACCTACTACGTGATTGAATTTTTGCTTTGTAAAAAAGCAGCTTAAGTCAGCTATGGCTAAATTAGGATTCACCACTCTTATTAGTAGATACTATGAGACAAGTATTGATTCGTTGGCTTTTTACATATATTTATTAGATTTAAAGTTTCTGCACTTAAGTTGAAGACCATATTATAAAGTTTCATCCGCCATACAACAACTCGGTTACGTTAGATTAGGGGACAGTTTGCACTATGCAGCTTCTGAACCATGTGTGGTTCCAAGTCTTACGAAACAAAAAACTATGTAGGTATATTCCATTTCATTGATTTCTATTAGTCACATTTTTTCAAAGCAGAAAACGTCTTGATTTTTTTTTTGATATGATCAATCACCTTATCTGGATTCACAATAATATCCGAATGAACAGATATCATAGCAAGTGAAATTAACCTTGCATTCTCCATAACGCTTCGGGACATTGATTCAATCTTTTTCATAGTTAATAAAAAATAAATAAGTGGCGCTACAGGCGGTAGACACCGTAGGCCTAGCTTCATAGCTGAAAGGCTTCTTTCAAAACTAGCTGTGGTCACTGGAAGCGTTGCTAAAACCGTAAGCAAGAAATTTATGTACCTCTAAAGTAAGTCTTGTCACACATATCAAGCAATTCCAAAACTTCGGTAGAAGGGTCACTCGACGATTTTTTTTTCGCACCAAAGAATGTACTCAGCAATTGCATTATCAAAATAAAGTGTTAACTTTGCGCTTAGACTCAACTGCAGCAAAACCTGTGAGAAGAGCTTGAAACGATCGATGGTAGGACGTCTTCGTTGACCATGAATCTGTCCGTAAGATTTTGTATTAACGAATCTATGGAAGAAATCAGTATCGGCACTCCAAAATAGGCTTCAGAAGGAGAGGTTTCTGGATTGGAACGCGTTGTTTGTTTCAATGAAGGTCTTCAAATAAGTCCTCGGCAAGTAAGGATGCGGATTGAAAAGCCTCTCTGAAAAAATCTTCGGCATTTTCTCTGATGTCCTTAAGAGAATTCAGAACTTCTTTTGTGCGGTCTAATGCAGAAACGAAATCTAAGGATTTGTTCTGTAGGGAATCTGATAAGGGCAGCGCTAAACTGAAAAGTTTTTCGTATACAATGAGGCTTAGTAGGCAATCGCATTTTTGGACCACTGCCAAAAGTGTTGATACTTTCGAAGACATCACCCACGTTCTGCTAGTTATTTTTTCATCTAAGAAGTAAAGCCCTCTCTACAAAGGAATTAACACAGAAGTAAAGTTTTTCGTCTCTCTGGTGCGTGTTTTTTGATGACAGTTTTGAAAGTTACATAATATGCATTTGAAAGGTTGCGGTAGAAATAAGCTATTTCTCTAACTACACTAAGGTAATTGCGAATTGCAGGAGTTGACATGGCAGAGCCAAGTTAAAGCTATGGCTTGCACAGTGTACATACCTAGCCTTTGAATACTGTATACCTACCGGGATAGTCGCCTTACTTTTATAGATTTGAATTTATATAAAGCCCCATTACTGTCATTTCAGTTTCAGTTGCAAACAAGACACAGCTCACAACATTTTCTAAGAAAAATGCTTCAAAGTTCCTCAGATCCAAATGAATGACCATTCAATCAATCCCAAGGACTCAGTGCACATTTTAGGAGTCACAGTCAATTCAGGAATCACATGGCAGGATCACAATCCTATATTGCACGATCGGCGTCTGCTAAGTTGAGCTACCTATTTAGAACAAAGAGGTACTTTAGCCCCAAGCAACTTCTCCTACTGTACAAAGCACAGGTTAGACCAGGCTCGGAATATTGCTCCCATATATGAGGCTCGGCCCCAAAGCATTAATTTAACATACTTGACAGCATACAGAGACGAGCAGTTGGACTTATTGGGGACCCTTCACTCACATCGAATCTACAACCCTTGGTGCACAGAAAACAAGTCGCTGACCTCTGCTTGTTAGGTAGAGGTACTTCCATTTCCATGGTAGATGTTCCGAGGAACTCAAAGACATTGTCCCTTAAAATGCAACTTTTGGGCGCCCCACAAGACAGGCTGCTAATGCTCATGAGCATACAGTACACTTGACAACCGCGAGGGCACAAACTTTCCAAAACTCCTTTCCCGAAAAGGAATAATAAAAAAAAAAAAAGTTGAGCTATCAGTTAGAAAATTGTAGTTTTGTCTTTTGTTTAAGACTTTCGGGGGGAGGGGGGGGGGGGTCGAAATCGTAAGTATCGCTTTCAATACGATCCGCCGTGTATTTGGGAATAACCCCCCTGTATCCGACACTTATCTGCGCTGCTAGTTTAATATTGTAAACTTTAGTAAAATATGTCAGATGGAAAGTTTACATTATTTATCTTTAAAAGCCTTTTCTTTGCTTTCATAATATACTTTATTAAATGATACCTCTGCATGCTGCACCTTGATTTTTCACACTGGCCATTTCTGTTGTCCCTACAGACAAGTCCAGCTATAGCAAATTAACTCCTAAACAATGTTATCCTCTCACCCACCCCATCATTCAATGAACCCGTTCATAATGTAAGTACTATACGAGTATTGATTTCAAAAAATTGAGTTGACATTTTTGGACAATAACATTCTATATGGATTTTAACTCCGTGTAAAAGAAATCCTTATTTATTCTAAGTTGCCGATCGATATAAATGTAGTGCCTTCTCAATTAGAATATAGTAACATTTGTCATGTAAGTCACATTTCGTCAAAACACTGTTTGTCACTCCTAATAGTCCTAATAATGTCACTGTCACCTAGCAACTTATATAACCAAAACACGAAAACTACAAAAGGAATTTATCGTCCTGAATACAGAAAGACCCAAAGAAAGTGAAAGGATATAACTATTAAGATAGCCACCGTCTGTCGAGAAAGCTCGCTCCCTACTAGAGAGCTATGGAATTCAAATCTTCAATCAGCCCTAAAAAAAACCGACCCCAAAAATTGTGCCTTTTCTATAATACTATACCCCTGCACACGAGAAATTTCCCTTTGGTGAGTATGCGCACAAGTTTTGTTTTCGTACCTTTATGTCGGCAAATGTTGTATAATATAGCCTGTAGGTAGGTAATGTCGATTCGCCGGCACTATGACAAAGTAACAATTTGTCTAACATTTCTCTGGCACGCGTCTTGTTGGGATTCGGAGCAAAGCGTTCACGTGGTTTAGCCAAATTGTGCAGGGTGCATGTGAATGAATGTTGAAACGTATCTGAGATTGACAAGGCACACTGATATGGGTTAGGATAATTGACTGTTTATGGTTGAAGTATTTGGCGTAGAGGGCGTTTTATTTTTCAACGCGTTGTTACTTTGGATTATCGGAGAGGCAATTGCTTAAACTAAGATTCGAGTATTGGATTTTAATTTTGCGAGTATTTTTGTATATGCTTAATAATAAATTGGACACACTGGGCGTTACTATTAAATTAAATTAAAAGTCGCAAAGCTTATTTGATGTTGACCATTTTACCATTTTGTGGTCGTAAAACTTAAGCCGGACATTACAAATTATTTCGCTGTATGACAAATGCATTTTCTGTGGGAACACAATAATACAAACGACCTACACCATTTTTTTCTTTTAAAAAGAACATGATGGTTTGTAAGTGGTAGCACATGGCTAGTCTGACGTGAACAGAAAGTGCCACATATCGTACACTACACTATACGTATTTGAGTGTCACAAAGAGAGCTATTACACGGAATATATCGTCACGTCAACGCTACTTACGTCTGTGCCTTTCTACATGTCGTGTACTACCACCTTAAGTCATGATCATTTGCACATACATATGTGCAACTAAAAATAACTTGTTTGGATACTTAGTAGCCAAAACTAAGAGGTATGATCAACTTCATATATGTATCTGTTTGGTTACACATATTTGCTGGAATAACCCACCTTTCATCACTTTTGAGCGATCTTAAAAATTTAGATAGGATTTACAGAAACTACAAAAAAAGCCCTTCCGAAGTAGAAATTCAAATGACATCATTAGAATTTTGTCCTTGATTTTTGAACTATATATAGACAAAGTTCCAATGACAGCAATAGCTTCCCATGGGATGTAACTGCTGTAACAATAGAGAAGTAAATAGGGCTTTTTCGAAATTGTCTCATGCTCCTATTGTACTCTTCTCCGGCATCTTTCATCTAATATCGTTCCCAAAAGGAGAGAGCAAGATGTTGCGGTATGCGGTTGCTAATACATTTGGTCCGGACAACTGGAAGCATCAAAAGTATCAACAGTGGCTCTATTTTAAATTCCATTTCTACTCTTGCGAAAAGTAGGTCTATCGAAGTATTAACTTCAGGGGGTTGAAAATGTTTACCATAACGAAGTGAAATTGTGACTTGGGTACCTACCTACAGCCACTCGAAAAACTTACAGATAGATCTACGTACTGAACAAGTCAAAAGACTCACACATCTCACTGAATTGAGTGCAATAATGTTCTTGCTTATGCTCAGTAGTTCAGCACACTGACCATTTTGCAGATCGTCGAAAAACCTAAGTGCCCTAGGGTGCTTCCACACCGAATGGATCAAAATGCCACAAACAAAACTGTTTTTCCGTGTGTTTTAAGCAAAACAATCGAGTTAGGCAAAAACACTATTAAACAGTTTAGGGGAGAACACATGTAATCAAATGAGAGCACCCACACCCACACCCAACTAGCCAAACAGACAAAACAAAATAAAACGCTTGAAACTTGAATTTAGCCATTCGGAAACGTTTTTTGTTTTAATCTATATACATCTTTTTTAAATACTTATCCCGAGAAAGGCGAACCTATAACGCTTTAACAGCTCCCCGAAATGCTTGCAGATGTATGTCAGTTCTGCACTTAAATTACTGCAAATTGTAGCCTTCTGCAAATATTTATATCCCCAGGAAGCGAGTTGCAAAGTTTGCTTGTCCTGCAACAGAAGGAGTTTTGGAAAGTTGATGTCCTCGCGGTTGCCAAGTTAAGCTGCCTGTCTTGTGGGGCGCCCAAAAGTCGCATTTCGAGGGATAATGTCTTTGAATTCCTCGGAACATCTACCGCATGGAAGTACCTATAGAACAAACAAAGGTCAGCGACTTGTCTTCTGTGCACAAACAGTTGTAGATTCGATGTGAGTGCAGGGTCTCCAAGAAGTCGAACTGCTCGTCTCTGTATGCTGTCAAGTAGGTTAAGTGAGTGTTTTGGAGCCGAGCTCCATACATGCGAACAATATTCCAAGCCTGGTCTAACCTGTGCTTTGTAGAGAAGGAGAAGTTGCTTGGGGTTAAAGTACCTCTTTGCTCTAAATAGATAGCTCAACTTAGCGGACGCCGATCTTGCGATATAGGATATGTGGTCCTGCCATTTGATTCCTGAATTGACTGTGACTCCTAGAAGCTGCATTGAGTCTTTGGGATAGATTGGATGGTCTTCCATTTGGACCGGAGGAACTGTTGATGCATTTTTCCTGGAAAATGTTGTGAGCTGTGTCTTGTTTGCATTAAATCAACCAAGTTGTCTTTTCCCCACTTCAAGATTTTGTCCAGATCATCATTTAGATAACTAATTTGTTCGTATCTCTGACTGTGTAATGTAGCTGCATTCACAGGCCCACTGTTCGAGACGGAGGATATAAGAGTGCTGGCATCAGCAAAGCTGTAGATATTATTATTTGTCGATCCAAGCAAATCGTTTATGTGGAGAAGAAATAGAGTTTGGGAAAGAATAGATCCTTGGGGCACTCCTGCATTTATAGCAAACGAATTAGATGATACACCATCTACCACAACTTGGATCGATCTTTCCAGAAGAAAATTTTGCATCCATCCGCAGAATTGTTGTGGTAATCCATAAGACGCTAACTTGCCTAATAGGGCTCTATGCCAGACTCGGTCAAATGCCTTTGATATGACCAAGGCTACGGCTCTGGATTCGCCGTGTTGTTCAATTGCCTGCGTCCATAAGTGCGTTACGTAGCTTAACAGATCTCCAGTGGAACGACGGCTCCGAAATCCGTATTGCCTGTCACTTATTAATCGGTGGCCTTGAGCTCTTGAGTACTACAGCCGGGATTTCGGCGGCTCCAGTTGCCGTATTGCAATCTAGTTCTTTAATGATGCGTTGAATTATTGGAGGCCGAAATTTCACTTCTGCCATCGATGTTTGCACCCTCGGGATATTTGAGCTTGAATCTTAAATATCTTCCTCTTAACTCAGAGTTGTTAGCTCTAATCAGAAAACCTTTGCATTCCAATTTAGAACAAGTTAGTGGAAGTAGCTAATCAAAATTTCGCAAAGACGAGTCCACTCAATTAACTCAAATTCAAGGTGACAAACAAGTGGTAAGTAATTAGTTGCATGGTTACTAGTCATGGAATCATTATTACTAAACCAAAATGATCGCCTATTTGGCATTCTATCGACTAATGAATGCCTTCAGCAAATGCAACTAATCGCCTATTTAATCATAGGTAATCCTTGCCTAACAATTATTTGGCAATAATTACCAGCTTAGGGTCCATTTCCCACTAATCCACCGCAAGAATAACTTCATACCTACATAATATAACATCAGCGCGATGCCGGCGTTCGCAGGCCCTGGGTGTCCAAATTAATTTTTCAATAACGCGGGTGTAACGCCCAATGGCATACGTATACATTTCCAATTTTGAGCTGGCTATTCGGTTCAAAATAATTTCCCATTAAATTAATCGACCGGAATTAACTCCACTAACTGGCCTATGTGTGCAAAAACAAAAAAAAAAGTAGAGCACGCTTATTTTGAGCAAACACAAAACGTTGTAATCCTTCGGACTTAATTATGTTTTCCATTAAAAGGATTCCTGATTGGCCCCCATCCCTTAGTTGTGTTGTTCCACAATTGACGCCGCTAACTTGGAAACGAGGTCAACGTTATTAACAGAGCAGCTCCCATTAAGAGCGAACAATACCCAAGCCGAAGAAATATTTTCTTACTTCAATGGTCGGGTCGGTTGCGCCACCCCTAAGCACTTTGCCACTAATTACACTCAAAACTAAAGAAAGCATAATTCGAATGGCCTTCATTTTGAATAAAGTGGAATTATAGTTTTGCACCCTCCAGAGGGTGCCATGAATTCCATTCCATCGACGCAAATTGGCTTTGCCCATCAGCTCTGTGTTTATGGCCGTTGTGACGTCGCTCTTGCGCCAGTTGTGGCACTGGTGTGAATATATTATCGTGTTGGTATGTGCGAAAACAAATAATTTCGACCGAAAAGTCAGGCCACAGACAAACTAGAATCACTCAACCACAACTAAAATATCCACACGCCTCACTACGACGAACAGAACCACCCTTGTCCAGTCGACCCCCAGCGCTTTATCACTTTTGGGGTTTAAACCGTAGCACAGTGAAGCGAAAAACTGCAAGCTTTTGTTTGTTTTCCCCTTGCACTTGCGGTCGATGATGGAAGGGTGGTGGGTAACCCATAAAAATGCGGTTTTAGCGAAGAAATGCAATTAAAGGGTTCTAAAATTGCCACGAATTGATTTCTTCTTTCTGTCTGTGCAGTTTGCACTTTCCAACATACAGACAAACACACACACATTCTTTTAAATTGCAAGCAAGCAGTTTTATTGAATTAAAAATAACAAAACAACGCCCGGGGAAGGAGAAAAATTATTTATTCGCTTTTGCGGTATTCATATTTGAGCGGAATGGTAAAAAGTTTTCTCAATTTTTTGTTTGTTTCAGCTAAAATGGAAATGAAAAATAAAATAGATTTGAGGCTTATTAAAAGTTCTTCAGTTATCCTTTCGGTTTGGTGTCAACATGCAGTGAAGTGGATATTTCGATGAGAGAGTTTATGATCAAAGTTTTGCCAAAAACTATATCAGCCGCACGACATGCTGGTTCTCTATCAGTTACTTCGACGACGCTTTCAGCATAATCCTCCACCATAGTACCTATGCATATTGAACTGTGAATTAGGTCGACTGTCAGAGTTGTGACAAACAAAAGATATCCTCAGCAGTCAGCAATGGTTAAGGAAATGCCTACAGGATGACCGGACGGCAAATTTACTCGAAATCTTGTAAAATTGTAGGGCCACGGAATTTTTTACAATTGGACCGGTATAATAGGATTGCAAGAATTCCAGGCAGGTACATAATTGGTTTGATGGTTTATAGTAAGATCTGTGGTCAGTGGATATACATTAGTGGCAATTACTTGATTACTTAAGGTGCCGCTCGCTACAGTCCGGGGTGAATCTGGGCCTCAAGCAACAAGCTGTCTCCAGTTTCGCACGCTAAGTTGGTTGTAGACTTCCTCTACAGCCGGTGCCGTCCCTCTTCTGTGGATTCGAAGATCTTCCGGGTCGGAGCATTTGCGTGCATTCGTTCTACATGACCTAGCCACCTTAGTCGTTTGACTTTAATTCGCTCTTCTGACCAGGTCGATGTCGCTATACACTGTACAGGCCATACAGTTCGTCGTTGTATCTCTTCCTCCATTCACCGTCTACGCCGACGGGACCGAAAAATAGGCACATAATCTCAAATGAGTGCAAAGAATGCAATCATAAAAATCATTGAATGCTTTTTAAAGATTGGATACCCAAATGATTGTATTCTCTTTAGGGATTTAGGCGGTTTTTACTAAATGACCGGTTTTAGGTTAGGTTAGGTTAGGTTGATTGGGTGCGAGTTCATCACATTGGACTAGGCACCATATTGGACCCATCGCCATACCTGGAGAACCTTAACGGTCAAATAACCTAAACCATTTCGCCCTAGCAATTAATTTCCCTACAGAACCTGAAAATTGTTTCAGTTTTGTTTCGGAGGCCAACCTCCTCCAAATTATCGAAGAAGTAGGTACCTACCGAGGAATTTCCTCCGGTACCGACCAATAGCTTGACATTCACAGAGGAGATGAGTTATATCCTCTGTGACATGCAAGTCTTCGCAATACTTGCATATGTCTGTATCTGTTAGACCTAATCTCATAGCGTGCCTCCTTAGAAGACAGTGCCCGGAGAGTATTCCTATTACCATTCGTAGCTTTGATCTGCTAAGCTTTAGTAATTCTACAGATTTTTTCCGGTCTAGCTTAGGCCACAGACCCTTTGAGACCCTGTGGTCTACTATTTTTTAGTTTTTAGTTTAGGTTTTTCATCAGTTTAATAAATGACAATCCCCGCATACAAGTTTGGCTCCGCTCCCAAAAAAAAAGTGGATCGAAAATGCGAAAGTGAATAAGCAAATGTTGCCCGGTTTTTGGTTCTAAAAAAAAAACCGGAGGAGAACCGAGAAAAAAAAATCTGGACAATAGCGGTTTACAGAAGAAAAAAACATTTCTCGGCTAAAACCGGTCGGTTTTTCCCATCCCTAATTATTCTCTTATACCTACAACTCAGTTGTTGGGTAGGCACCTATATACATTTGAGTTGCTGCCGTCATTCTCTTCATTATTACTTCTTAAATTTAATTTAGTTGTACCTAAACGATAAAACCTATAAGATATGGCAACAAAAAGAATACATAATATGTTAATAAGTATAGTATACAGTATCTCTCTATATATAAAACAAAGTGGAAAAAACTGTTTCCCTCTGTCGCCCGTAATTTTCAACCAATTTTGTTAATTTTTTTTAAATGGTCATCGGGCGAAAGTCTAAAGAAATTCAAAATCGGACAAAGGGGCGTGGCACCGCCATACAAAAAAAAAAAAAAGCATTCAAAATCGTATATCTCGAAAACCACCAAATTGATTGAGCTCAAACTTACAGAATAATCTTAGGTATTGGTCGTGGAGTGCTCCTGTGAAAATTAGTCAAAGTTGGACAAAGGTGCGTGTCACCTCCAATACAAAAAAAAATTAAAACATTGTCGCCCGTAAATAAATAAAATAAAAAAAATTAAAAAAGCAAAAAAAGGCCTGGCGAAGCTGGCGGGGATTTAGCTAGTACTAGTACCTACATATAAATTCTAGTAAACTTCAAATTTAATCGAAATAGTAACAAATCAAACAAACTTTGAAACTACATTATGTCCATTAAGTGGGTCGCGGTGTAGGTTGCTCAAGTGGACCCTCCATAGCTCTCGATCCTACGCCATCGACCATCATCAAGGGCAATCCCCATACGGGTATAGGAGAGATTATGGACTTGATCTAACCATCCCATCCTTGGTCTACATAGAGAACGCCTACCCGCATTACAGAGTGAAACTGACGAAAACATATTGTAAAAACATTTTGAATTGTTCTCTACGAATCTTGAATTTTACACCTCATGTTTAAATCGGACTCATGCTGATGTTAAAATTTAAGAAAAATTTAATTATTTTTAACGTCCAGAATGACCGATTTAATCGCGTCCTCGATATAATTTAAAACTTTAATAAGAATCAAAGCTATTATGATTTGGTACCCAATTTTGAGCGCTAAGACTATATAGGTATAGAAAGCAAGCTCGACTCCTGCGGCATAACCAGGAAAATGTGGCCAATTTTTAACAAACAGAAAACTGAGAGAATCTTACAATTGAACAGGAAATCCTTGACCTCGATTGTGGGTATTACCACAAGAAAAATGAAAATCAGCACCAGATGACATTGTGCCACTTAGGAAATAAAATCCTTGGTAGCTACTTTTTCGAAGATTTAGAAGAACTCTCCGATAGCACCATTATCTAATGACCTACTTAGATTTGTAAGTAGGTAAATTTTGTCTAAATTTTAATTATTTTTTTTTTAATCAAACCGTGTTTTTGTGACTCAGTCCAGTTACATAGCTGAATAAGTCTATACCAAAAACTGTCCGAGAGGCGTCTGTAAGAAAGTCTCATATATTTAAATTATGGATTTGGCTGGCTAAAAATGTAACCCTTTTTTTCCGCAGGGTTTAGCCGCTCACGCGACTTTGTCGCTCCGCTAAGGATATGCCAAGCCAACCACTGTCTGGCAGGCGCCTGGAGCTAAAGTTTAATTATATTTACTCTGGGGTATTTAGCAGTAGGTTTAATACTTTCAGTCAATAAAAATGCACTTTTCTGTGAAAATTGAAAACATTAAAAGTAAAAAAAAAAATAGAAAATAAAGTCAATTTAAGCAAACAGAAATTAATTTGCTTAAGTGTTCATAATGAAAACCTCAGCTCAAAAATGAATTTACATACATACGTACATAATTGTGATCTTAACCTATTTCTTATCTATTCCACTCTGTGGTTTACATGTTGGGAATAATTGCAGTTGGCGATAAGGGATAAGCTAATTAGGCACTAAGGATTACTCGCGCGTATTAAAATGAAATGATCTATTCGTACTATCTAACAAGACAAAACCACATACTAAACGCATATTACCATCTATACTGTACTGCAGAGGACAGAGAAGCATAAATTCCTCAAATTCAAATTAAAAATCCGCAACTCGAAAAAAAATCGCACTAATTGCCAAATAAATTTGTAAACAAACTCACAGCAAAGCAAACCGCCACTGCAGAGGATAAAATTGATAACCGTGCAAACACAACTCATTAAAAGTTTACGCCGCTTTTCCGGACAAACTGCAGCAGCAACTCGTCAGCCAATTATATTTGTCGGAAAGAGAAAACTTTTTTTTTATGTCATCATCATCATCCAGAAAATACGATGCGCGCTTCCTTTGCCTTTTAATTTATTTTAAATTCGAGCAATTATTTATCGATGTTCAAATGTTAATTACTGGCGGTTTAAGTCCCGAGCCCACAGCACAGTCACCAATGGTCGCGAGTAAGTTCGAGAGTAGTTCGCCGCCCACACATAGCGATGAGTAAAACCGTGAAACGCATGTGGATGCGGAAATAAAGCCAATTAACCAGTTTTTCCAGGATATATACAAAGTTTTTCCATTTCGTTATCCTTGCATTTTGTATTCTCTAGTTAAAGAGCTGCTTTACGGATTGCAGCCATAAGCCGCAGACCGAATTATAATTATTTTCACAGACACGCAGTAAAATTAAATACAATCCTCAGGGATAAATGAGACAAGCCAGGTGTATCCTGTTGTTGATTGCGCGTTGGTGGTATCGTCGCGCCGTACCCTATAGTCTAACAACGGGTATGGGAAAGGTGTTTATTTTGTATCGTCGTAACTGATTGATATCAGAGAGCGACAGTTTTTTCGGGTTTGCCCGCAATCGTTTTCAATTGAACTCTGACGCGTTATCATCCCCAAGGATTAACGCAAATTATTAATTAACATGTTTTAATGGCGGAGGAGAGTGTGGAATGCTATTTGCACATTCGCGGCTTTATTTAAACGAATACAATAAGCCATGGCTTACCACTGTTTTTTTATATACGTACGACAATGATTATAGGAAAGGTGTGACTGTGTGATACTAAGGGTGGGCTGGTTCAAAGTAGAAACATTATTAGGAATGAGTGAAAAATCGCATATAGATACATAAAGGCTTTAGTATGGGTGTATGGTATCTCTTTATCTCTGCATTTATCCATTAGAATAACAATCGATTTGTTAAGACAAGAAGATGCATCGGAAATAAATTAAAAACCAGTAGGGTAAGGTCGGGATGTTTCGACACGTTAACGAACATTTGGAAATATCTTAAAATCCAAATACAATTTAAAATTTTCAAAATTTACATAAGTTACAAAAGCATTTTAGCAATATAAATATATATAATCGATATAAATATTTTTAACATTGTTTAGAATTCATCATTATTATTGTTATTATTTTGATCACCCTACTCCCAACATCGACCACCCTATACCTAACAAGATTTCACATTCCCATAATATATCACCATGAACAACTTCTTATCAGCATTCTCAGGTATCCCATTCCCATTCCCATCAAAACTCATGCACTGCACATTGTACAGGTGCTCGATCACATTACAAAATTATTCCCATAGAATTTAATGCTGACATATCATTTTAGTTTATAAAATAGAGTATAAATAGCCATAAGAATACAGAAATAAATCACTTTACGTTCAGAAGTCAATCTTTTAATTTGCTACCCCCCACCAGAGGTAAGGAGCATTTAATAAGGAATCAACTCTGGAATCAAAAGAGGTTCCAGGTCAAAACAAACATAGTTGTAAGGTTTTTCCCCAAACCTTACAAAGTGTCAATTCCTGCTACCATGAAGGAGGATTTGCCATCTGCCTAAGGAGACATTTTTAAAATAATAAAACAACTTATATATTGCTTTTCAACAAATAATAATTTTGTTATTTTCAATGCATATTAATCTTTGTTTATTAATTAAGTCTACATTTAAGGACGTAGAATTAAAATAACAAAATAAGTTGACCAACAGAAACAAATTTTCATAAAAACTTAATGTAAAACACTTGTTTCATCGATGTTATGGTGGGGATTTTTTACTTGTAAATATTTGGCATTCTTACATTCTTAAAAAAGAGTAAGAAGTTGTTTTACCACACAATTTTTACTTTGACTCATAAAGGAGGTTTTGTTACTATGTCAACTCCTCCTTCAGCAAGAATGTCAAATCCTCCTTTTTGATTACTTTTGGGACTAACACAAAAAAAAAAACTTTTGTAATGGTGCTCAAGATAAAATATTGTTTATTAATGATTTTAAAACGAATGAAGGTGCACTACATTGCACTTTCAATTTCAAAGGTTACATGTAGCTGACCTCCCCGTTGTGGGGGGTGGGCAACATGTCTAGGTTTAACTAGACATGGCTGACGAAGCACACATCTAACGATGACAAGAAGAACTAAAAGAGCCTCGGATATTGTCAAGCCTGTCAAAATAGGGCGCCCTTTGGAGCCAGGCCTGGAGGGTGGCAGTTTGCGAGCGTCTGGTGGTCGGCTTGTCACGCTCGGCAGTCGGCCGGGTTTAACCCGAAACGGCTACGAGCTTCCTATCAATGGTCTCGCAAACCATTATGGGGGTCAGAGGGTGGATGCGCATGCGCTATGCACCGATAGGGGCATAAGTGGACTTTCGACAACTCGATAACGGCATCGACTTAGGATAGGCACGTGGAACATCTCTTCGCTCACGGGAAAAGACCTGGAGCTTGTTGGGGAGGCTGTCAAATATTGACTAGATATAGTTGGTGTTTCCTCAACAAAGCAAAGGGGTTCTGGAACTGTGGACCTTGCGGATGGGTGGAAACTCTTCATGTAGGGAGTAGCACCTTCAATGTCTGCTCAGGCGGGAGTGGGGATACTCACAAGTCCCAGGCTGGCAGGCAGAGTATTGGAGTGGATACCATTAGGAGGGAGAGTTGCGATCATGAAGCTTAAGCTTGAAAGATCAACTGTGGCTCTAGTGCAGGTGTATGCACCGAATCTGGAGTCAGGGTACGCAGCTTTCTTAGATGAAGTTGATGCAGCCCTTGAAAAGATTGCAGATATGGATTCTTATATCCTGATGGGTGATTTCAATGCTCACGTGGGTGCGGATTTCTCGACATGGGGCAGCGCGATTGGGAAACACGGTGACCTCGATCAGAACGCGAACGGAGAGAAGTTGTTGGACTTTTGTTGTTCGAATTGAATGTCCATTATGAACACTTTCTTTCCACACAAAGATATCCATAAATACACATAAATGTGGAAGCGCAGAACAATTTCCCTTAAGGGGATATTTTTCTACCAGCGCACTTTTGACCAAGTAAATGGTTATTGCTTTTCTCTACTTTATCTATTTTACCATTTGTAAATAAAAGAAAATGTGTGCAATATTATTACATTGTGTATTTTGGTATTAACGAAGTGAATTGATTTATTTTCGACACATGTTTGAACTGTCATCTACTTTCACCAATTAATTATTGCAGTAATTATTATTTCTTTTTTTTTCAATAATAATACATATCTAGTTGTTGAAATGTATGTGGCATTCAGACGGATGCGATCACAGGTACTGCTTCTTTGTAACTCGCTGGGTTTTTACCACATCCAATCACCCGTGTCGCCAGTAAAATATTGAAAGGATTTTATGAGCCTCTAATTAGGGTCATTGTCTGGTAATAGGTAGGCGCAAAGTTTTTTGCTGGTGTTTCTACGAAAATCTGCGCTATCTTGTTCTGGTTTTACTTTTTTTTTAAACAAAAAATGTAGGTAATCCAGATCTGTATACAAAAATGGTATGAACTCCGAAACCTTTGAACTGAACAGGCATTGTCCCGAGAAGTGTGTTCAAAATCGGACAAACAAATTGCATTGTAAAAAGAATAGAGTGGGTAGTGTCTTGTTTCAGCCAAAACAAAATGTGAAAGATTTGAGTTTGTATAGAAATATATTTTGTTCGCGAAGAATCTAAAGAAATCACTAGTACATTACAAAAAAATAATCGTCATTTCCACACACGAAAAGAAATAATTTGTATTGAAAAAACCTCAATACAATTTACGCTTGTCTACATTATGTTTGGGCTAAGATCTACCTGATGTTCACTTGGAAAAATGCGTTTTCATTGAAAAGTACATTATATTGGTTGAAAATCTATTGAAATTTTCTGATGACAGTGGGTTTACCGCAGTAATGCTGGAACAAATCATAGCTCTACTTTTCACTCATATAAAATCAAGAAGTGCAGCACCCAAAAAATTTCTCATTTCTGTTCTCTCTCTCTATCTCTCGTGTATGAAATAGCAGCTGTCAAAATAAACCTCAAAATGCGAAACGAAAGTTTAAACGGCAGAATGCAGGCGTTTAACTTAAACCGAGAGTTGAACTCCACTTTGGGTTTAAACGAACACAGTAAAACCGAAAATTTGTTGAACGAAGGTTTAAACCAAAACGAGAGTTTAAACTCTGACTGTACAACTGGGCATAAGTATCTCGGGGTCTTATTCACGAGTGATGGAAGGAGCAATGCCGAGTTTTCCTGTAGGATTGGTCAGGCTGGATCGATTTTGAGACAGCCTGGTCATTCTGTTAGCTTGGTGTCAAAGCTAAGTTGTCAGTCTTTAATTCGGTGTTTGTTCCAACTCTTACCTATGGTCATGAGGTTTGGGTAATGACCGAAAGAATAAGATCGCGAATACAAGCTGCCGAAATGAGATTTCTCCGTAGTATTGCTGGTGTGACCCGTAGAGATCCCATCAGAAATACCAGAATACGTGAGGAACTCAATGTCGAGCAGCTACTTCTCCGGACGGAGCGATCCATGATTCGGTGGTTTGGTCATGTTAAACGCATGTCCCCGACCAGGATCCCACGACGCGCTATGGTATCCGTGCCATCGGGCAGGCGTCCTCTAGGTAGACCCAGGATGAGATGGTTAGATCAAATTCATAATCTCTCCTCTACCCGTATGGGGATTGCCCTTGATGATTCGGAGTCGATGGCGGAGGATCGAGAGCTGTGGAGGGTCCACTTAGGTAACCTACACCCGCGACCCACTTAATGGATAAGCGGGCCATTGAAAATGTATGTTTGTATGTATGTACATACATAATTTAAATATTACAGTTGGATTGCTTACCATAAAAGTTAGATGAAATGGGCACAAAAATAAAATAGACGTCTACTTCGATTATCTTCTAGACCACAGTAATTGCTTATTTATTACTCAAACCAATCGTACGTAACTACCTTCGTTTTCTCATTTAAAGTGCTGGCAGGGTTTTAGTTTTTCAGAAAAGTGCTGATGTCAATTCCTTCTGACTGTCAAATGATCCTGACCTTACCCTAAGACAATTATATTCGACTATCCCGAAGCTTAAATATCCGGTACTATGTATATTATATTATTGTAATGATAATAAAAAAATATTTTAAATATTTTAAATATTTATATTAAGTTTACCTTAATATCGGCTTTAGTAGTCTAACTAGTATTGTGATGCAATTAAAACACGTTCAATTCATCCTTTTCACCCTACGTTTTGTCGATTTTTTGTCGACATCCTCAGGGGTACTTTATTAAGTATGTTACAGGTTATACATTAATATACTTATTCGTTCTCGTTCGTTTCGGTGCCCAAACTGTCATTATCATTACCATGTATGCCACGGGAACCATGGAAATGACATCAAAAGGTATTTCTCTAAAATAAAACCGAAATTTACTGAATATTTCCCTAAAAACGCATCTAATTAATTAAGTATATTAAAAAGGCATGCATTAGAAAAAATATTTCATTTAATTATTAAATTATTACAATCAAAAGCACTAACCACGGTAATGACAACTTTGGGTAACGAAAACATGAAAAACCTTAACCACATGAAAGAAAAATCAATTCTTATATGTAATGGTCTTATTGCGAAATGTTCCGAAATCAATCGACCTTTCAAATATTTACTTTTTGTCAAGGGAATGACAATTTATTTGGGGACAATCACTAAATACCTTCCACGTATTTTTTTTTTTAAATTCCCTTAAAATAAATTGACTGGGCCCCAGTCATCATTGTCCTTTCTTCTTCAAGGCTTCATCAATAAAATTTTGCAAACCGGCTTACATGTTAGAAATAAAATACCTACATTTGTTGAATGCAGGTACAACTTAAGACATGTCATAGTAATAAGTAACATTTTGGGTGTTTAAGTTAAAATTTCGGCATTACTATAAATTTTAATTTGTATTAACTTTCTTGTTTTTTTATGTGTACATGTTAAAAGAATTTCTGTAGAAGTCGATTATTTAAACAATATAATATTTTTTATTCTATAAATGAAGAATATTAATATTTTGAAATATTTAACCAATTTCTGTTTTTATAAAACAGTCTTCAGTTGTGAAAATATTTCAGTAATCTGTTAATTTCAGTTTGCTTTTGTTTTGTCGTTTTTAACTTCCTCGTATACATCTAAGAGAAAGATATTGTTTTCGTACAAAATTTCGAACTCGAGATTTTGATCAATTCTGATATTACGATGATAGGGGAACTCAAAAAAGTGGGTCTCACAATTCTGTCCGTCCGTATGTCTGTCTGTCCCACCCCTGGGGAATCTAAACGCTTGGACGGATTTGCTTCAAACTTCGTATTTAGAGTTTGTAGGCTTCCCGCTCGGGACGTTTTTTTTTTTATTCTAGCCCTAATATTAACGGTACCTCCCATATAAAAATTTTCAAAATATGACGAAATATGCCTAAATTTAGATTTTTTCGAAAACGGCTCTAACGATTTGAACTAAAATTGATCGTTGAGTTAACGTAGGCATGCTTAACATGACTGTATACCCAGTTTTTCGCTTAAAAGTCCAGCAACGGTAGTTTTGAAAATTGGCTTTTTCTCGAAAACGGTAAAAACGATTTAAAAAAAAAAAATATTTTTAAGGTACATACTATTATCATTCTTAACTGAAAAGCAAACTCAGTTTTTCCCTAAAAAGACTGCGTCCTTTGATATCCACCCAAATCCCTAATAATAGTACTTTAAAAAACTGCTCATATCTCAAAAACGCCATTTTTGATTATAATAAAAATGTTACTGTCAGGTAATGCTTAAATCCATAGTAATACCATTTGCTCAGCTTTGAGCTAAACAGTTGAAAAACAGTGTTTTTTGAACCATGAATGCGTCCTTCCCAATCGCTACTTTATAAACTGCTCATATCTCAAAAACGCCATTTTCGATTTGAATGAAAATATATCTGCTAGTTTTCAGCTAAACAGTTTAATAACAGTGCTTTTCGAATCCAAATTGTAACATTTGTCAGCATAATTTTACAAAAAACCGCTCTAACGATTTTGATCAAAATACATATTTAAGACAACATAAGCATTCTAAACATGACCACGTAGTACTTAGTTTTTCCCAGAAAACTCGAATATTGCCGTTTTATGAATATTTCTCAAAAATCACTACCCAAATACCGATCTTTATTCACACACGGTAGGTATGTACCTATATTTTTGCAAAGCCCAAAACTTCAGTGGCAATATATGTAATTTGAAATTCATCGCCTACTTGCCTTGAAGGAAATGTCAGTTCGTGGTGAAATTTGAAAGTAATAAAGTGTTGTAGTTACTACGTATGTTTATGTAGTACCTATGTGTATCTAATTAACAAGGGTTCAGTTACTAAACCTGAGGTATGATTTTGAACGTAAAATTTGCTGAAATGAATCTGAGATTCTGCGAGATTCGCAATAAACGAGAAAGTTTCGTGCGACCCAGTCGTGCACATTTTTTTTTCTTATTGATAAAATTTATTTAATTAAAAAGAGGCTCATTTACTGCCAAAAGCAGTTACGAATACTGCCGTTCAAAAATATCCCAACCTTGTTCAAAACTGCCCCCTCTACCGATTTTTGCGAATAAAATGGTAGTAGTTATGTTCCCTTTACAATCTGTATGGCTACTCCATTTTGACAAAGTAGCCCTAATTTTTCAAGTGCTTTTAAACTGACAGAAATATAAATAAATATCCAAACAACGAAATAGGCAGCAGCAGTAATTGTAATTGATATAGGACCACTCATGCGCCCACTAATATCCACTGGAATTGTTTGTAATCGTAATGGACATGGTGCTGCTCGTATCTCAAAAATGAAAAGATATTTGTTTTACAATTTCCATTCAGGAGGTTTCCGAATTTCTATGATTTTTCCGACTTTGTACTGAAATTTTAATTGAAGTTCCATCAAATTTCTATTGAATTATTGACTACTTTTATCCTACATTAAATAAATTCAATCCAAAAATCAGACCATTTCCAGATTCGTTCAACTTTCACTAAGTGGATTTATCAAAAAAGCGCCGGCCGTTATCATTGGAGTAGGTATAACTTTAATGATGGCGCTTCACTTCAGCTCCATTATTATTCGGATTTGAAATTTATTTCTGAATTTCAATGGTGCACGCTGCTAAGGACCAACATTTTCCAGGCACATCCATTGTATTCAGCATCCTTTGTTGAGGCTGCAGTTGTGGTGGAATAAAAACGAACTTCTCGCTGCAATTATGCTATTGTTCTCGGTTTATTGTGTCAAAAACGGTGCAAATTGTTGTGACCAATTTTTGTAATCGCACCAATTGGTGGATAGGTTAAGGGATGGCGGTACATACATACTTCCTTTTTTTATTTAACAAAGGAAAATGATTTACTTTTGAATAAAGGCCAAGGATTTTTATTTGCGATCTATGAACTGAACTGTATAAAGTTTAATTAATTTTATTAAAGGAAATTTATTGTAATTGACAATAGAGTGTTTTAGTTTCAACAAAAACAGCAGCCCTTATACGCAACCTGCAACTCTCAATTCAATTGGAATTTGATTGAATTTGATTAACGTTGCAATAACTTAATTCAAGTTTAAAGTGCCCTTTAAAAGTGTAATTTACAACACTCACTCGGCGCTCTGAATTGTATTCGATTGAAGGTACGTTGCATGGGCAGGGCATGACTGCGGCTACAATTAGCACACAAGAACGCACTTAACTTCAACGAATTTAATCCAAAATCAACAAAATCCTTTTCACTTTCAAATAGGACCGACATAAAGGAATTCCTTGCCAATATACGAATGTAGGCCGCCTCATTCCAATCACCACTTAAAGCATCAAATTTATTCGGAATTACCACTTTGTGCTATTGAATTGACCCGTCGTCAGCGGTATCCAGTTTGACTGTATCCACTATCATTCGTACTGCGTTAGCACACATATTGTCCAGTTCTACTCGGCCAGGAAAGCGAACAAAAATAATGACACCTAGCTGAAACCACTCAATCCAGTTACACGTCCTTTATATCCATTGCTGGCAAAACTCTATTCAGTGGTTAACTAGATTCCCGTAATCGAATCCGATACAAAAATTCCCATCAAGTGCTGAGATTAAAATCGACTTCAATCAATCGTCGATGCCGATAACAATGAGTTCCAGCCCAATAGAGTACGTACCTACGCGCTGACATTTACATTGTACAGTGCGATACATTTGAATAGACGCACCAGATTATGTAGTTATATTTCAAATCTTGATTTTTGTTCGTATTATTTGGATCGACGGCGAAAAAAATCACACCTCTATTCTGAGGTTGTAAGGGCTTACCAGACACAAGCTCTTGGAAAGTCGAATCATACAAAATCCACCTCACCATGGCAAGTTTCTAATTGCCACCAATTCTTGCTATTTAAGTAAGTTTATAAATTTTAAGGACATCCATTCCATAATCCATTACAAATCATATCTACTTCTTTATTACATGCAGGTGCAAAAACGTATTCATTCTTCGGTTCATTTGAATAGTCGCAGCAGCAAAAAACAACAAAACACCAAATTTGATTTGTTTTGACTTTTTTTTTAACTAAGTTTAGTGTCGTTTAAGTTGTGTCTATTGCATGCGCTGCGTTTTAAAAATCAAATTCAAATTATCAAATTATTCAAAGAGTCATATAAAATTAACCAACCCCTAACATTTTCAGCTAGATCAGGAAATATGGCGGCCAATGCAAACAAAGCAATATTTCAGTGTTAACACTTATAATCTATTTTTTTAATAACGCGTGTATTGTGTATAGGTGTGGCATTCTCTGAAGATCGACGAAATATGTCCACTATTGAGAAACAACAGCTTCCAAAAGAGCACTAGATACATTGTTGAATACAATCACCATTTCTAAACGACACTTTTTGAAATTTTACCGTAAACAAAACTTCTTATTGTTTCGAACAATGACGGCTCAAAAACATATTATTTTCTTTCCGAACATCATAACAGTTGGTAATAAACTCAGACATCAGGGCAATACCAGATAAACGTATTATTACCGGCGAAATCAAAACTTTGGTCCAATTTCTTAATTACTTAAATGTCCACCCTGTTCTCTCCGATTAAGCTTGGTAGTAGAAGATTAATAATAATTATACGACCCACAGTAGATTTGTTGCAAAAAAGACCTAAGCTTAGGGTCGCGGTCGGTTTGCTCATCTTTGGTTAACTCTAATCAGCGGTTATTTCCATCGATAACCATGGAAATCTGTTCGTTCAGTTAATTTGTAACCAGTGAATCCACGGTTTGGTTAGTTAACCCGAGATATCGATAACCAACCGATTTTGGTCGGTTTACGGCATTTAACCAAGGATATTTTGGAATTTAGTTTGTTCAGTCTTTGACATATCAGTCAACAACACAAAAACAAAATAATCAACTTAGAATCGTGTTGCATCATATTCGATTTGTTGATGCATTTTCAATTGACATTATAAATACGATGCACGCAGTGTGGACAAAAAATGTAATGCATTGTCGCGGCTATGACATATTTGTGCTGACAACACTCATATTTAGTTAAATTAAAAAAAAATACATAAATCAATAAGTACGGGTTACCACAAATATAACCCTAGAATGCATATGGGGTTGCAAACGCACCCCACTCCAAAACTAAAACGGTTATATTTTTTAAAGTAAACGTAGTTATTTTTGAAGAGTGCTATGACTTTTATTTATTTCGTTATACTTTACTACACCCGAAAGATATTTAGTTCATTTATTCTCTCTGGACTGTGGATTATGTGGTCACTGGGGTGTGCTGGCACCCCATATGTGTTAGTGTAATTTTTTTTTTTTTGAAAGACAAGTGAATATTTTATTTTAATTTTTCGAATTCTAGCAAAATAAGTTAATAAATCATTTCAGAATTACATTACAAAATGTTCCACAATTGCAGTACCATCGAAAAAGTGCTTCGAGAATCAATGGAAGGCGATCTACAGCATTGCGAGGATATTTTATTAAGAGAACCTCAAAAGAAGTTTCCAAAGCAGGGAAGGTGCTTTTTATGTTCTAGGAGACGTGATGAAAAGACAAAAACGCCGTGCAGTACTTGCCAAAGGCACATTTGCCCAGACCACCGCTGCGAAGTATGCCATAGCTGTCTATCTGCTAGGTTCCACATTTCACTTTCACTCGAAATGAAATCGGAAATAAATTTTTGTGTTTTACATTTCACTGCATTCGATTTCGTTATCAAAATTTTTTGGAATTGAGACAAAGTGAAATTGTGATTTCGAAAAAATTTCGGAGTTTCCGAATCGCTCGAAATGCAGAACACTGAAGAAGAATTCACTCGATTTGCAATTTCCATTTCACTCGATTTCTGGAACCTAGCTGTATATAAATGTTGAAAAAGAAAAGATTAAAAATATGCGGGTAAGACTTACAAGTTACAAAATCAAAACTCTTTAAATATATCTACCTACTTATGTTGACAAATATGTCTCCTTTCAGAAACAAGAAAAAAGATTGAAAGATGCAAGCTTAAAAAGCTACATTTTTTTGGATTATTTGAAACACTATATGGTCACACCACTTAATAACCTCTGTGTTTATTTTTTTTTTTAATTACTAAGGCTGTGAATGAAATGTATTTTTTTTTGTTAATTTAGTTAATAAATACATTATTTTAAAATAATATAAATACATTTTAAAAGATTGTCTTACAAGTTGCTGGTATTTTCAACCCAAAAATCCTGGGGTGCTCAGAAACCGGATATGTGTTAATGTTATTCAAAAACCCTTATGCATTCTAGGGATAATAATGGATTAAACTAAATATATGGTAACCTAACCGCAGATTTAACCAGCTCTGAACAAAATACCTAATTTTGATTGTTGTTTAAACTGAACTAGATGCCAGTCTCTGAATTTTTCGATTGTCTTGTTGTGTTAAAACGGTCCTCCCCTTGTAATTTTTCCATACACGATTTTTCACAAAATTTTTCTTATTAATGCATATTCACTTCTATCAGTTGTTGCTGCACTTGGTAATAACTAAATTAAATAATTTAACCGCTACAACACTGCGATTATTCAATAACCTAAAAACATGTCTCTTATATAAATTTTAAAATTATATTTATTTTACTCAGTACACTATTAATGCACCTTTCTGATGAATGCGTACGGAAAAAAAATCCAGATCTACACTCTAACTCTGGTGCAACTATTCAAATGAACCGCACTGTAGGTACATACACATACTTACACTTCTTGCTGAGGATCTACTCTGCATTCATTAACGCCATTAAACTTCATTAAATTATCCTTGGAAACACATTCAAAATTGTATATACGCTGCCAATTTGTGTCCCCTTGCATAGTAAGTTTTCGAGTTTTCGTCCTGTGGCGCCATCCTGTTGTTAACCACCCAAGTCAGGCACAAACCACCCGCTTCTTAACGCTGGAGAATATGAATAGTTTTCCCGCTGTGGAGCCGTTTTTTTTTTTTCGGATACCAAGAAGAGTAACACTCGAGGGCAGGAAACATTGACACAAGGACGCTTCAATGCTTCAGACTAATTTCATTTGTTCGTGTTGAATTGAAACTCTTGGTGCTTCTTCTTTGCATTCGTATTCGTGTTCGCCTTCCCAACTACTTCTTCTACTTCATTCACTTTTCTGTTTGATAATTTGTTGGCAAGAACTGGAGCGGGGGCAGCGTGTTGATAGCAAATTTGGCATGAATTGGCCAAATGCACTGCTCCATTGCTGCTGCTGACACTAGTTTTGTAGCTGAACCAGCTACTACTGGATTGTAATAAAGGACGTGACTTGAATAATGAAAGTGGAAATGTTTGCCGGCAACGGTGTGGTACGCTGGGAGGTCATCCTACCGCGAGTATTTTGGGGGAAATCTTTCCGTCATTTGGAATACATTTTTCCATTGTTGCTGCTGTAAAATTTGTATTTCCAAGTTTCTGGCAACAGATTTGGGCAATTGACCCGTAATGGCGACAAGTTTTTCGCTATTTCCGTGAACGAGACTTTGAATTGTATATTTCGAAGGATTATCAGAGATTGAAAGTTGTTTTAGGACTTGTTTTTTTTTTTGTTCATAAATAAATGCGGAACAGCAAGGGTTTTAAGAGGATTCAGTATAATTTTCAGATTTCGAAATTGGAGAGATAATTTTAGGGGGTTTGGCGAAAGAAAACTATTTATTTAATCGCTTGAGAAAATATTTAACGTCTCTAAGATGGACATGGGTAGTTTGATTGATTTTTAATCCTTAAGCAGAACAAACCTATGCTGACACACAAAAAGCAAAAAATATTACGTCCAAATATAAGATCGGACTGAGCTCCTTTTGTATACCCTCTACAGTCTACAGGATGGTATATTCGCTTTGGCAATACATTTGTAGAGTCACCGGAGACCCCATAAAGTACTATATAACATGTAGGATCACCCTGTCCTTCCACGATCCACAAAATATTGTTCAACGCTATAGAAATAGAGAATGGCGGTAAAACGATCAGGACCAGAGAGCAAGTCGAGGAGTCGACTACGACTGTGTGCTACGTTCGGTCAAGTATAGAGGTGGTTGCAGTACGTCGCCAATCCTTAAAAAGTTTCTTTTCATATTTGACAGTGTTTCATTTAAATGGATGAACCCAGCCTATCCCGATCCTTCTGAATCGAAATGAATGAATGAAATTTAGCCATGTTCTAACTTTCGGTCTGTTAAAAACACGGTAGCGCCCAAACGAGTCGACCTAGCAAAGTGACATTTTGTGAAAGGACTTCCATTTACCTAAAGTCATTAAAACCAAGTATAGAAATATGTTGACAAACCAGCATGTCAAAAATTGTAGGTATGATGGCCTCAAAAATAAGATAAATATGATCTTCTATCTCGAATAAACCATTGGTGGAACACACCCCTATCGGAAATAATCACCCCTATCGTGGAATCCGTCGGAATTGAGTTTCACTTCACCTATTCGATTCCCTTTCACCTTCTATTGCTGTCGTGGAATCCGCCGGAAAATTTTCCTTATCGACACATTTTTGGAAAAGGTAGTTTCACTGTTAACGGCTGTCTTTCACTTGTGAATACAAATAGTAGCTGCGTTCGTCGGAGAATGTATATGAAAAGTTTGTCTCAAAACTGATTTAAATAAAAAATAGTGTTTATTATGTATTAATGTATACGATAGCTCTATTCTTGGAAGCATAAGAGGAATAACGAAATGAGCAGTGTTCTCAGAGAAGAATACGAGACAGGTTAAGAGGAGCAGTGAATGATTTCACGGTACCTCTGGATGAAATGTGTTTTTAGAATGTTAATTTTTTGATTTTAATAAAGTTCAATCTGTGCAATAGATTTATTAGAAATGTTCGGCTTAATGAAGCAGCTGTTTTGTATGTAAATTTTTTTAACAAAAATTCTCAGAACGTGCAGCAAGCAAGAAAACCTATGAAATAAGCAATGAATTTGATGCGGGCAAGAAATGTCATTTTGTTCGGGAAAAATTCGATTTGAACGTTTTCAACGATACAGTGAAACTCATTCACATTACCCACACGTGGAACTGTTCACCTTGCGGATTTGACGATACGAAAACATTTTTTTCCGTGAATGATTCCCCCCGGCGGATTCCACGATAGGGGTGAATATTTTCCCCGAAATGTTTTCCTTTTTCACAAAATAGGTATTGTGAATAATTTTGGAAAGGAAACAAAAAATTCCGTCGGAAAAATAGCTATCGGGAATAAATTTCCGATGGAAATATTAACGTAATTTTCCCCGAAATATTCCGCTGGCATTTCTTCAGGGAACTTTAGCTAAAGAGCAGCAATGTAAGTGTTTTTCTGCAAAATATTTAGAAAAAAAAAATTCATATTGTCAGTTTTCATGGAGGTTAAACAAAACAAATTCAAAACAGCTACAGCTTATTCTAAATCATATGGAAAAATACCCGGATATAGCAAATGAATTTATACAAAGAAACAAAGCAAAGCATTTTGGAAATAGATGATTAGCCTAATCCAACTTTGTAGTCGTTTCCATCTCCAACCTGGTAGCCGTCTTCTGTAAAAAGCGCAAGCATGTGCTTAGCTTAACTAATGGGGAAACTTCGAATGATTTTTTGGTTTGCGGCAAAGAATCTACGGGTAAAGGTGCTAGTACACGGCATGTAGCAAGCCACATACGTATGTAGCACTGACGTCAGTGTATGGTCTACATGCCGTGTACTAGCACCTTAAGTCTTAATCACAAATCTTTCAATTTCAGTTTCAGTTGAGCTATCAGTTAAACTTTCAGTTGAACTGATGTCTAAATGCAAAAATTGAAGCGTTTAACTTAAACTGAAACTGAGACTGAAACTGATGGAATTCCCATAAGTTTTCAGTTCAGTTGTCAGTTTTAGTAGAAGTAATCTTTTAACCTTCGGCTAATCACGAGTAAATTGGAAGCTCAACTGAATACACTAGACTGATGTCTAAATACAATGTAGAACATCAGTTCAACTGAAAGCTTAACTGATAGCTCAACTGAAACTGAAATGACCATCTAAATGGGGCTTAAATTGACGGCTTTCTATATATATCAAAGGTCTTCACCAGCTCTTCACCTATATTAGATATCTGGTGCTGGTCTGTTTAATGTCCGAAGATTCGACGTGAATCTTGCTCTCCGCTTCCTCATGCTTTTCAATCGCTAATAAAAAATGCGCACTTCAATACATATATCAAAAATATTATTTTTATTTTTTTTAAAACTCTACTCTCTCTCTCTCTTGTCAAAACATTCGAACATATTTTCGAAAGTACTTTTCTGATACCCGGGGAAAAAAAATTCCGATGGAAATTCACGATGGTTAGATTTAATTCTCGGGAACTAAAAATATTCGGGGGAAACATTTTTCCCTCGGAATTGCAGGACCGGACGGTTTATCGGCCGAGCTTTTTAAGGCAGCAGGGGATGACTTGGTAGAGAGCATACACCAACTCGTTTCTAAAATCTGGTCAGAGGAAAGTATGCCTGATGAATGGAGCCTCAGCATTATTTTCCCGATCCATAACACCGCGTCTCCACGAGCAATATTTCATAGCTTGCCATCTGTCATTTCTGATAGAAAGAAATAACGATAGTATGCAATAAAATGTAGGGTGGGCATTTCATATCATACTATTTCCATAGCCATTACACGAAAACACATGCGTCACAACAAAAAAGTACACCCCATAGCATACTATCGATAGCAAGCTATGAGCTGAGCAATAGATGGAATACCATTTTTCATAGAATACTATTTGTGGTCTCCACGAGCAATTTTCATAGAATACTATAATGGCAAGCTATGAAATATTGCTCGTGGAGACGCGGTGTAAGAAAGGAGACCCTCTAAACTGCGCCAACTATAGAGGCATCAGTCTCCTTAACATCGCTTACAAAATTCTGTCTGCCGTACTATGTGAACGCCTGAAACCATTTGTCAACGAACTGATTGGACCCTATCAGTACGGTAAGTTCACACTACGGCAGATCCTGGAGAAAACCCAAGAAGTCCAAATCGATACTCATCACCTATTTATCGATTTTAAAGCCGCATATGACAGCATTTATAGAGACGAGCTATACAGAGCCATGTCTAGTTTTGGCATCCCTGCCAAACTTGTCAGATTGTGCAGAATGACGATGGAGAACGCTCGCTGCTCCGTAAGGGTCGGAAACGGAGACCTTTGATGTCAAAAAAGGATTTAGACAAGGTGATGCGCTGTCATGTGACTTTTTCAACATCATTCTTGAGAAAATTGTGCGAAACTCGTAAGCCAACACCAGGGGCACAATTTTCCAAAAGTCTGTGCAACTACTTGCATACGCTGACGACATCGACATCATTGGCAGGACACAGCGAGCTGTCACTGGTGCGTTTGCAAGTATGTATCAGTACAGAGGCGGCAAAAATGGGTTTAGTGGTGAATGAGGGCAAAACAAAATATATACAAGAAGGGACACACAACATCGACGAATCGGACAGAACGTCACGATAGACAGCTATAACTTTGAGGTAGTTCGGGACTTTGTCTACCTCGGCTCCGCTATTAATTCTGAAAATGACATCACATCAGAAATCAAGCGAAGAATTACACTTGCCAACCGCTGTTACTTTGGCCTAAGAAGGCAATTGATTAGTAAGGCCTTGTCGAGAAACACCAAGGAGACTCTATATAAGACCCTCATCATCCCAGTCCTGCTTTATGGCACAGAATTATGGACGTTGTCAAAAGCGGATGAAGATCTCCTTGGGCGCTTCGAACGCAAAATTCTTCGAGTGATTTTCGGTCCCGTTTGCGATGACGGGCTTTGGAGGTGGAGATTTAACAGCGAACTCTACGAGATGTCGACTTGGTCAGAAAAGTACGTATCAGTCGACTAAGATGGCTAGGACATGTAGAGCGAATGAACACCACCGCTCCGGCCCGGAGAGTCTTCGATTCCCGGAGGGACAACGCAGTAGAGGAAGACCTCGCCTTAGGTGGCGCGCACAAGTGGAAGGGGACTTCAACCAACTTGGAGTGCGCAACTGGAGGCAGTTACCCAAAGATCGTGCTAACTGGAGAGGCGTGTTGGTTGAGGCCCAGGTCCACCCCGTACTGTAGCGCCATCTAAGTAAGTAAGTAAGTAATTGCCGATAGGGGTGATAATCTTTTCGAAACTTCACCTAAATTATTATTAAGATCGCAATGGATAATTTAACTGAACATTAAAAATTATATATTAATCGCCGACGAGAGCCAATGTAAAGTAAAAGTTCTATTAAAAGAGCTATCTAAATCCTTTTGCCGCAGTTTCCTCCTATACCATCGCCAAACTTAAAAACCAAAAACAGTTATTGATCATATATTAGGGCAGAAAAACTGAACCATAAACCCTACAGATGGAGCTATAGTCCATGCCCTCCTAGCCTTGTGACTTGTGATATAATCCCATCAAACAGGGCTGCTGCTGAATACATGCAAACTACAAGTTTTACCGTTAAATAAACCAACCACAGCATTTTTATTAGAACGCACTCCCACCAAGCCAAACTAATATATGCACATTTATTAGTTTCATCATAAACAAAGTTACATTACTTTGCAATGTGTAACATGAAATATCTCGTAAAAGTCAAGGTAAATAGCGCTAGGCAGGGCTAGGCGGCGCCGCCGCTCCGTTCAGCTCAGCCTCCGCGATTGAGTGCTCAGCTCTATTTTATTAAACCATCTGCGAGGAACATGTGCTGAGTACGTTCAGAATATTGAATAATAAATAAGAACTCAGAAAAAAAGGCATAAGCCAATCTCCGCACAAAGGCCAACTGAGCAGAGAGCACAGAAGAAGGAAGTCCCCTCCCAAAACCTAGTTATTCTCGACGTCACATGTAAATCGAAAAGAGAAATGTAAAACTGCTGCTTATGGTGGTAATATCTTCCTCGCGAAACAAGACCCCATGCCAGTACCTCCACAGTCATTTTCCATGTATGTACCATTCCAAAGATAAGTGGATATTTTATGAATATGTTGGTTGTGCCAAGACATTTACGAGAATACACACGTTCATCTGTGAATAAGTGCCGCGATGCTGCGACTGCCACCCGACGGGGGTAACATGTGAGGGGCCCACACAACCACGTTTTTATTAAACGAACGCCTATACAAAACCCTGATGGGCATCTGTCGGCTGTCTAAGTGTCTCTGTCTACCCTGGACTTTGCTTCGGGGGTGGTGAAATCTCATTGGGGTGTAGAGTGTAGTAATATTAGGCGAGCAGCCTGCTGAATCCTTAAAGTTACCTCCAAGGATTATGGTTGAAATTCACCTTCCGGGCATTGGGCCAAATGGAATGAAAATACCCCAACACGTAGCCCTCTTTCCAAACTAAAGTTCACATAACTCAATTTTATCTGTCTGGGGGTGCCGTCTTCAGAGGGGTGGCTGGCGAATTCCTAAACAACCCGGCAAACTGAGGATGCCTCTGTTTACGGGCGAAGATAAATGGCCAAATGGATTTGAAGTCGGATTCCTTTACGGCTTTTCCATTTTCGCGATTACTACTTCTTTCCGGCGCGCAGCGGCGGGGGTGGGAATCTCCGTCAATCTGTTAAGTGCATAGTTTTGATTTGATAGCAGGTTACTCTTAATCAAATCTCTGTTCAATTGAATTGTATCTCGCTTAGTTGGCAAGGGTGAATGATCTGTAAAGATATGCAAAACTGTGTGTAGGTACAACCCGTGTGCCCCGAAGGAAATGGAAAACTTAAACCGAGCACACATGTGTTATCAGAAGAAAAAAATGAGGATTTTTTTGCAATCAAATTGAGGAGTTAGTTGGAATCGATTGAGCAGGAATGGAAGTTACTTTGGTTCAGCTTCATGTTTGGGAGATGCCCCCAACGTATGTTGCAATTTCCGAAAGTTGTCAGACAGGAAAACTTTCTAATTCGTTTTCTTGCTTCTTTTTCACTTTATCTCCGTTCGTTGTTTGGCTTTTCCGATGTTCGACTCTGGGGGACATTTATTTGCAGTAAAGGCAGAAAATTTCGATCTGAAAATCCAATTTGGCTTCCAATTTTCTTTTTAGGGATGCGAACGGGTCTGTTGGGTTGAATGGATATTTAACCGGAGTCTAATTAAGTGGATATCTTTCAGGTTGCTTCTATCCATATATGCGGTGAATGGTTAATCGTTCCTTTTATAAACTAAGGTATGGCTTCATGGCTGACAATCGCAAAGCTGTATGTGAGATACGTATATATCTTCCCAGCAATATCTAGTAAGTATGACCATTCAGTTGGCAATAGAGCGAAGTGCTCTAGATACCCCACCTCCGCCATACATGTACTGCGGCGAAATACTTCAAGCGAAAATTGCACTTGGTTCACTATTCACTATCAGCAATAGACCAATCACATCGCCATCCAGGAGGAATCAACATACAATGTCTAAAGTATCGGAAAGCTTATTTCTACATTGAGCACCCTGCCGTACCTACGGGTCGATCTGAAAATATAGGCTTACAAAACAAACCTCCCGAAAAATGTGAAAGTCTTCTGATGCCAACGTGCTCAGTCTATCAAAGTTTTTTTTCACCACCACTTCACCATGTGCAACGTATCTGTTACCTACCTATAGTACTCGTAGCCACGGTAGATTTACTAAGTTGAGATCTACAATCCCAGGTAATGCCACGTTTAAGCATTTAGAAAAAAAAATCATTTTATCAATAACAAATAAATTATAATAAAATAAATAAAATCAGCCAACATTTTAACGAAATAAACGACGATTTGTGGGCCCACATAGCAGTTCGGGTTCTGGCAAATTTCAGCTGCAAAAAAACTCGCAGCGAATAACCCTCAAGAAATCATTTTGTAAGTCACGCCTAATTTATTTTGTATATTCTTTGGCAACTGCATGTTACCTTTTTGCATTATTATACCTTCTAAATTTGAAATTTAATTCTACTTTTCATACCTTATTATATAAGAATTATTATAAACATAATTTAGACCTTTTCATTTAAGTAGTCGCATCACATACCCTCTTCGGAAAGGCTCTGTAGATCTATAAAGGGAAATCGTTAAATGGCACGAAAATCTAGTTTGTAGTGAGGCAATGCAGCAGGAAAAACCCCATCCTGACAAGATGTAGCCCGGCTTCTGCAAACTTGCCACTCTATGCTACAAGGAACATTTTACCGCACTGCGCATCCTCCCTCACCGCTATAAAGGGTTTATGACCAAAACACATATGAAGAAATTCAGAACGCTTCACTGCAAGCAGTACTGCAGATGAAACAGATGCAGAATTCAATTTACATCGGTTGCTGTCAATGCGGGGAAAAATACGAGAGTGCAACACAGACGACAAATAATTCCCGCCTCTCTTTTCCTCGTATGTATGAGTAGCTGAATTTAAAAATTCGATGCTGCCAAGTCGCATCATCATTATAATTTTCAATGATCCGCTTATCCATTAAGTGGTTCGCGGGTGTAGGTTGCTCAAGTGGACCCTCCATAGCTCTCTATCCTCCGCCATCGACTATAAATCATCAAGGGCAATCCCCATACGGGTAGAGGAGAGATTATGAATTTGATCTAACCATCTCATCTCTACCTAGAGGACGCCTGCCCGATGGTACGGATTCCATAGCGCGTCGTGGGATCCTGGTCGGGGACATACGTTTAACATGACCAAACCACCGAAGCATGGACCGCTCCGTCCGGAGAAGTAGCTGCTCGACATTGAGTTCCTCACGTATTCTGGTATTTCTAATGCGATCTCTACGAGTCACACCAGCAATACCACGGAGAAATCTCATTTCGGCAGCTTGTATCCGCGATCTTATTCTTTCAGTCATTCCCCAAACCTCATGATCATAGGTAAGAGTTGGAACAAACACCGAATTAAAGACTGACAACTTAGCTTTGACACCAAGTTCAGTTCTCCTGATAACAGAATGACCAAGTTGTCTCAAAATTGACCCAGCCTTCCTTCCATCACTCGTGAATAAGACCCCGAGATACTTAAACTTCTCCACCTGTTTCAATGGGACTCCACTAACATGCAGAGTGCATTGAACATGAACAGGCGTTCTGGAGATGACCATCACTTCAGATTTGTTCACGTTTACACTCATCTCAGCTTCAACACAAACGGCCACAAACCGATCGAGAGCGCGCTGAAGTTCAGTCTGAGAGGACCCAAGGATGACCAAGACCAAGTCATCAGCGAAGAGCAAATGACTTATCCTCAGATCTCCGAATTCGAAACGTTCTTCGCCAAGACTACGCTGTATCATCTAGTCCATATGTAATGAAAAGGAGAGGCGACAAGACGCACCCCTGGCGAAGTCCAACGCCCACGGTGAAAGGTATTGATTTAACGCCGTTTACCCGAACACAGTTTTTACAGTTTGTGTAAAGAGATTGAATGGCTCTCAAAAGAGAACCATCAATGCCATACTGCTGTAGTGTATCAGAGTTTCCCTCGAGCGACTCGGTCATATGCTTTCTCCAAATCTACGAAGCAAGCGTAAACAGGTGTAGCATACTCCCAAGCCTTCTCAAGTACCATTCTGAGAGTGAATAACTGGTCGGTTGTGCTTCTCCCGGGACGAAAGCCGCACTGCTCATCTCCTAATCGTGCCTCGACCACAGCTCTGCAACGCGTTTCCAGCACCTTGGCAAAGACTTTTCCGGGGAGACTTAAAAGTGATATACCCCTGTAATTGGAGCAATCCCTTTTATCCCCTTTCTTGAAAAGGGGCACAATCTCCCCAATCTGCCAATCGCTGGGAGTTTCGCCGCATTTCCAGGCCACTTTAATGACACGAGAGAGCCATTTGACTCCCTCTTCACCTAAGGCCTTGAGCATTTCTGGCCGGATTTCATCCACTCCGGCAGATTTGCCAGCTTTTAGCGATTTGATCGCAAAAGTGACTTCCTCTACCGTGGGATTTTTTTTCGCCCTGCTTAAGGCGATGGATCACATGGATGGACATCCTCAATGCCCTGGATTGGATTGAGCAATTCGGAAAAGTGCTCGCTCCATCTGCGCAAGATGTCCTCCTCATTAGAAAGAAGTGTACCATCTTTGGATTTGACTCCTTCGATAATGTTCCACTTCCTTCCTCTAAGACGGCGCATGGTCTGCCAGAGCACCTTGCTTGCAGATCTGTGATCACGGTCCAATTTTTCGCCGAACTCCTTCCAAGACTGTTCTTTTTTTGCAAGTTCTTTGGGCCTCAATGTACCGGTTTCGAGAAGGAGAGTCCCCCAAGTGAATCCACACCTTGAAAGCCTTTTTCTTCTCTCTGATAGCTTCTTGAACTCCGGGCGTTTTAAACCACGCAGTTCTTTTCTCACCACCAGCCGCCACACCGAGCCGCTTCACTCCGCAAACATGTCCTGCAGAGGCAATAACTGCTGTTGAAAACAGCTGCCATTCTTCCTCTACATTCAATGGAACATTTGGAATTTGTTCAAACCTTGCAGATACCTGCCGTGCAAATTCTTCCCGTATCTCATCGTTCTGTAGCCCCTCCCACCGTATGCGCGTAACCATTCTTGGTTTACGCTTTGGCAGGATAGGTATTTAATCGTTGAGATACAATTTGCACAGCACCAGGTGGTGATCAGTTGACAGTTCAGCCCCTCTCAACACACGAACATCACAAACCATCCTTTTAATACACGACGGTACCACAAAGAAATCTATCAGCGATTTCTGCTGCAGACTTCGACGGTACCATGTGTATTTATGGATATCTTTGTGTGGAAAGAAAGTGTTCATAATGAACATTTCATTTGAACAACAAAAGTCCAACAACTTCTCTCCGTTCGCGTTCTGATCGGGGTCACCGTGTTTCCCAATCGCGTTGCGAATTTAAAAGTATAACAAAAAGATGTGACAACAGACTTAGTCAACATCGGACTTTGAGGTTTTACAACTGCATTTAATTTTTACTAGCTGTATCCGCCCGGCTTTCCACGTATATATTATATTATATTTTATATATATTTTTGTCTTTCAGGACAATGCATGTCCTGTCCGCATATTCCAATTTTTACTAGCTTTGGCTCCCCTGACTGTCGAAGAATAGCGCAGATAAACAATCTGAAGCATGCAAAAAGCTATCATATTTGAAAACTTACCAGGCACTGACTTTCGCATTCAACATTGAGAACAATGTTTCACAGCAGTTCTGAATTTATATTCACTCCAATTCATCGAATTACCGCCTGCAAGGCGGTCATGTGTGCTCTTAAAGTTGCTCCTCTATGGAGAAAGTTTTCTCCATTTCAGAGGCGAAAAGATGAACAGCAACTCGGCACATTTAAAACACAAGTAAATACACAACACACATGATGTAGGGTTACTAAGAATTTCAAGGATCGGAATTCTTTGAAATGGAGCATTTCAAGTATATAAGTACACTCCCCCTGACAAGCCACAGATAAAAAAAATTGAATTTCCTTTAGCAGACAGGTCTGCAAATCTCACTCCAAAAACGAGTATAAAGTCAATACCTACCGCCATCAAGTACTAGACTGCATCATATGCAGTACCTACTTCAAAAATACTTTATAATAGATGCGAGTAATTCTGAACAGCTTTCAATTGCTATTATCGTTCGTTGTGAGACCAAGCAGATGGGAGAAATTGAAAAAAATTAAGTGATTTCATTATTTTTATGAAAAATGTAAATTTTCCCCATCAACAGATAAAAATATGAAATATTTCATGTTGTGCACTCACTATACTGTATCTACGCCGCTATCGAACCGTGTAATTAAATTTTCACATCTCATTAGTTGAATTTAATGAAATTTTCAAAAGCAAAAGTACCTACTCGCTCCAGCGGACAAGAGTAGAAAGGATGCGGGCGTTTTATGTATCTCCAACAATGTTGAAAAAAATATATAAAAAAAATTATAATGGATAATAGGTGGTAGATACTATGAACAATCTCATTTTAAATTTAACAATGAATGTAGTGCCCCGTACCACCCTCTATTTAATAAAGTCAAAAGGATCATCCCCTACAAATGCACTTTCAAAGCCTTTGCCAATTTGAGGCAAATTTATTACCGTAATCATGTGAAGGTCCTATAAAAACATCCACATCATCTGATTATAGCCTCATAAAGGGATTTTGCAAATGCCTGCCGGCAGGAAATAAAATTATACTACAAACGATAGACGTCTGAAACAACTATCCATGGGAAAAGCGTTATCAAATCATAATCCCATCATGCTGTTGGACAGTTATGCATTCTATTGCACTTGGTCTAAGAGGTTAAAATTAAATAAAGTCGACTACCGACTAGTTCCGATGTGCAAATACCATTCCCCCAATCCCCAACGCACATGTGAACATTTTATAACCAAGTTGTCTTGTCTGTGATGGAAACTAATTCTCTGCAAACAACTTCAAACGGTATGCACAGACTACTCAACTCAGACTTTGGATGTATGTCCCTAAAGAGCCCTGGCTGGAGTGAAATTTATTTTGTAAAATATAATATTTTCAATTTTCATGTATCTACGCCCTACGGTTACGGTGTCGGTTATTTCTCTACAAGTAGACAGACATAGATATACGTTCTGATGGCAGACTTATGTATTTCGAAGTGCGTATCTTTCATAATAAAGGACGATGACGAATGTTTGTGGAGAATTTTGCAGTGGGACCATGGGATGACAGACTATTGCAATTTGTTTCTTCAGCGAAATTTCTTAGGTGGACTATGACACAACCTAGCAGTGCCTTTTCTTTATCCTTAAGAAGAAAATTCAGTATTACCTATTTTGCTGGAATTTCTTCGACTTTCATGGATCTTTCAGTTTCAGGACTAACCACATCAGCTCCGAAGACCTGCCACTCAAAGCCAGAACCATAACAAATCCACAGTAGGTATCGTCGTCTTCTCGAGTAAATCGAGGTAATACAATATTTAGCTTCCAGATGGGTAACGAGTTGCGTCCTCCCTGGTACCTACCTATATGCTTTTATTTATTTTAAATTTGGTCTCGAAATTTATTTGGATTGTCAAGCTCTTATCAATCGATTCGGTTTTTCGAAAGTTCCATCCATTGCTCAATAATCTGAGTGGCTTCTTGAAGGTCCCATTAGCCACTACGGGCTTGCTCAAGGCCTCTCGCCATTAGGCAAGTGTGATGCTCCCATTCCTCATTCTTGGCACTTGTCGATTATTTAACTAACTTTCATGTTCTGGGACAGTACTGCTTTGTGTGTGTAGTTTTACCACTTTCCGATGGCTTAGTTTTCTACTTAGCTCAATTTTTGTCAGTATAAATGATTAAATAAATTTATACCGCGTATTGGGTTCTGATCTCTTAACTGTATTTTTTTTGTCGTGGGTTTTGGATTCAGTAACCCACTTTAGGCTATTGCATCAATTCTGCCATCAACTCTTTTCCAATATCCGAATTCAGTACTGACCTTTGATTCAAATATGCTGAAGTATCAATCAATTTTTTTTTAATACTTCTCCCGGGAAAGGCGAACGTACAACGCTTTATCAGCGCCCTGAGATGCTTGGAGATGTATTTTAGTTCTGCACTTAAATTGCTGCAGATTGTAGTCTTCTGAAAATTATATCCCCAGGAAGCGAGTTCCAAAGTTTGCTTCTCCTGTAACGAAATGAGTTTTGGAAAATGTATGTCCTCGCGGTTGTCAAGTGTACTGTGGGGATAATGTCTTTGAGTTCCTCGGAACATCTACCATGAAAGTACCTATAGAACAAGCAAAGGTCAGCGACTTGTCTTCTGTGCACAAACAGTTGTAGATTCGATGTGAGTGTAGGGTCTCCAAGAAGTCGAACTGCTCGTCTTTGTATGCTGTCAAGTATGTTAAGTGAATGTTTTGGGGCCGAGCTCCATATATGGGAACAATATTCCAAGCCTGGTCTAACCTGTGCTTTGTAGAGATGGAGAAGTTGCTTGGGACTAAAGCACCTCTTTACTCTAAATAGGTAGTTCAACTTAGCGGACGCCGATCTCGCTATATAGGATATGTGGTCCTGCCATGTGATTCCTGAATTGACTGTGACTCCAAAAAGGTGCATTGAGTCCTTGGGATGGATTGGATGGTCATCCATTTGGATCTGAGGAACTGGTTGATGCATTTTTCCTGGAAAATGTTGTGAGCTGTGTCTTGTTTGCATTAAATCAACCAAGTTGTCTTTTCCCCACTTCAAGATTTTGTCCAGACCATCATTTAGAGAACTAATTTGTTCACATCTCTGGTAGGTAGGTAGGTAGGAGTGGTGGTTCATGCCTTTGAACCCAATTAGCACTGGGTGTGCCATTTTGTTACCACGCCTCGTGTGACCTATTTTGTGGTGATTGTTAAGGATGTGGTCCGGTCGGTACCTATAACCAACCTTTGGAGTTGAGAAAACAGATAAGATCCTGTATCCTTTTGCCCGAGATGTCGCTAAGGTCGTCAAAGAATGGTTGGTTCAGTGCGCGCAGTCTGCCTCTCGATAGAGCTGGACATTTGCAGAGGAAGTGAGAGAGAATTTCTTTTTCATTTGTATTACCGCAACTGCGGCAATGAGGGTTGTGTGGGATACCTAGTTTGGCCGCATGGTCTCCAATTGGCCAATGCCCAGTGATTATTGCCGTGATTCTGGCTATATCTGGACGGGTTCTTCCTTGATATAACAGTTTAATTTGGGTGTGATGTAGTCGGTTGGAAACATGACCATGCCGTTTGGTATAACGAATCCAGGATGTTAGTATGACCATACGGCCTTGCAGTCCAGCATTCAGACTCCTTGAGTCTTATAGCACTGCAGCATATGTATATTTTGTGTGTAGGTCAAGAGGGCCGACCTTATTGCCCCCGTGGTGCCTATACTGGCTGCTCTTTGTAGTCTTTTCAGTTTCGTATGGTCGTAGACTTTGCTCAACGCAGGCCACCATACTAGTGATCCATACGTGAGAATTGGACGCACTACGGCTGTGTACATCAGCAAGGTCATCTTTGGTTGAAGTCCCCACTTCTTTCCAAAGGTTTTGCTACAGGCATAGAAAGCGACCGACGCCTTCCTTACTCTGTGTTCAATGTTATGTGTCCAGTTAAGTTTTGGATCGAGCATGATACCTAGATACTTAGCGCTGGACTACAGTGTGAGTGGTTGATCATTTAGATGGGGTAGGGTAAAGTCGGGTATTTTGGTTTTGGTAGTGAGCAGCATCTGTTCAGTTTTGCTCGGGTTAACACCGAGGCCACAACTTGCAGCCCAGGTGCTTACCTTATCTACAGCGGCGCCCATAATTTCACTAATCACGGTGGGAAACTTCCCTGACACTAGTATCACCACGTCATCCGCGTACGCGACAACTTTGACCCGTTCCCTGCCTAGTTTCACCAGAATTTTATTTATAACCATTAGCCATAGTAGGGGCGATATGACTCCACCCTGTCACATCTCTGACTGTGTGATGTAGATGCATTCACAGGCCCACTGTTCGAGATGGAGGATATAAGAGCGCTGGCATCAGCAAAGCTGGAGATATTGTTATGTTATTTGTCGATCCAAACAAATCGTTAATCTATGGAGAAGTAATAGAGTTGGAGAAAGAATAGATCCTTGGGGCACTCCTGCATTTAGCAAACGAATTAGATGATGAACCATGTACAACAACTTGGATTGATCTTCCCAGAAAAAAATTTTGCATCCATCCGCAGAGTTGTTGTGGTAATCCATAAGACGCCAACTTGCCTAATAGGGCTCTATGCCAGACTCGGTCAAATGCCTTTGATATGTCCAAGGCTACGGCTATGGATTCGCCGTGTTGTTCAATTGCTTGAGTCCATAAGTGCGTTACATAGCTTAACAGGCCTCCAGTGGAACGACGGCTCCGAAATCCGTATTGCCTGTCGCTTATCAATCGGTGGCCTTTTAGATATTTGATTATTTCGACATTTATTGCCTTTTCCATTACTTTTGAGAGCACTGAAAGTTACGCTATTGGACGATAGTTTTGTGGCAGACATTTCCCCCCTTTTTTTCGGAATAGGTTGATTGCGAGCGGTCTTCCAGCAGGAAGTAAATGTCTTCTGGGAGTACGACATGCTTAACAGCTTATATGTATACCTAGTACAGGTGCAAGTTCTGGTGCACAGCTCTTGAGTCGGGTGTCACTATTGCCAAAGTGTCACCGCTTCAAGTGTAATCAACTGTATGTATTTGCCTAGCGGTTTGACGCATCTCAATGTTCACTTGAGAGCTACTCACTTGTGAAATTGACCACCCTATATGCTGGCAGCCACATGCAATTAACAGCTGAAGTGTCCTGGAACAGACCCTAGCGCAGACGATTTTACACTTTGATAAATCCCATTAAGATGTCGATAAGAAAGGGGTAAGGCAAAATCCTTCCAAATCGATTGAGTGTGCCAAAGAAAAAGAATTTCGTAACAAATCCCAGGTTACACCGCACCAAATCTCTTCGATGGATAAATTCAGCTTAAGCAATAAATCCCTCTTCAGTCACATTCACTGTGCCAGAAAATTTGTTTTCCCGTTTTTCTGTTATAGCTACCGCGGATCCGACGAATGTTAAGATGTCCTTAGCGCTTTGCAACATAACAGCAATTCTCGTGCAATTACAATTTTTTCCTCGCTTCGGTTGAATTATTTATAGCAATGTCCTTGCCTTGGTGCGCGAATCGTGCACAAGCAGAGATAACCGAAAATGCAACGGATTTGTTCCTGCCAGCCAGCCTCGTGCTTTCTACTTCTTATCGACGCGGAGCATGCTACACAAAACTAAATGCTTTGGTAAAAGTTCCGTATTGCCTCGTTCTTCGCCAAATCACTGCGATCATCTGAGTCCAAAGGATGCTCGGCTGCATTTTGTTGAAATATAATTTCAAAGTTTTGGAGTTCGTCCAAATAATAATTTCATCCTTTGTTGTCCTGGAGCGAGGATTTGAATATTTCAGACCGGATTTAATAGTTGCATGCAATTTCATGTGTTTGTCTTATCACACGGAGACACAGAAGAGTGTCCTTGGAGAAATTGATTGCGCCCCAAACCGAAAAACCCTAAATAACTTTGTCTCTCTGAGTGAAATTTAATTTTCGACTCCCAGGACGATTATTCTCCATGTTGATGGATTAAGGAGTGTATAGGGATGGCCACAATCCGTATGCAGAATGCATGATGCATATTCTTCAAATGAATTAATAGATCCTGCGGTCACTTGAAGGGTTAACAGAATTTCGATTGACAATCTTTCAAGGGACATATAGATCCTTTGAGATTTTCTAATCGCATTTCTAAATTGTACAATCTACATACATCCGGAATGCCCACATAAAATTACTCATGGAATTTTCCTCAGAGGAAATATGCTAGATTATCAAATATTCAATATATTTACAATTTGATTTCCTCATCCTTGTGTATAGGTGTGCAGGAGTGGTAAGGACTACCTATAGGTATCATCATGACAATTCATCCGAGATTGTGGCTACCGTTGAGAAGTTAAGTTGAATCACAATATACGGAATTATATTGTGAAGTCGTTAAGCCCGGAAGTCTCTGCTGGTAGGATTTCTGGTTGAGAAGCCCAATGTGCACATGAACTAAGTGAATATTTATTATTGGTACTAAGCTCATGGTAAGACGTTAAATTCAGATATTGAACAGGATTTCCCTAGATTTATAAATAAGCTATGATAAAATGTACTTCCGGTCGACGTGTGTGCGGGAACCCGGATCCATGAAATGAATTGGCTAATATTCTGGAAAGAAATACATATGTCTGCTTTTCAAATAAACCATTTAGATACACGGTAGTAAATATTTACAGACTATTAATTAGAAAAAAATCGAAATGGGAACCCAATACATTCAGCAGTAAATGATAGTGTGCTCGACTATTAAATTATAAGGAGATTGTCATACAAGTACCTACTCCATGAAGAGGAAAATTCCTAGATAATTCGGAATAGCTTTTAAACACGTATAGCCTTGTATAGGTTCATAGATAGAGTATCTATTGTAATTATAACGCCTATAAGGTCTCAAATTAGATATTAAATAAACTAATTGTGATTGGTGCAACATTCTTTTATCCTGTCAACACAATTTATCTAATTTAATCCATCAATATTAATTAAAATGGATGACCAGCCTATGTCCCATCACCGTCGCATAGTCCCAGTTCTTAGAATTTTTGAAATTAAATGGCAAAATCACTAGCGTAAAGTTGAGTTACCTTAGTCGGCTCTCACATTGAGGCAACATTCAATAAGCAACTGGCAATAGGAAACATTCAAAATTATCGCTCACAATTATTTTATTTTGAATTGAATTAGAGGTCTCACATCAGAGTTCAGAGCAACTAAATATCGCTTGAACGAAAAATGTTGCTGATTGTTTATTGGCAGTTGCTATAGTTGCTTATTGCTTGTTGCCTCAATCTGAGAGCCGCCTTAGGGCCATTTTATTCACTTAAAGTTGAACACAACTTGGGGGTTTTTTATTCTCAACTTGAGAAATTGCTTTTATTCACTCGAAGTTGAATCACTCAACTTTGGATATTCCGAAGTTGAGAAAACCAAGAGTTGATTAACTTTGGATTCGCTCAACTCCCCGAAAAAGTAGAAGTTATTAAGCAAACTTGGGGTTTTACGTCAAACGTCAGAATTTTTTTAACTTTCTCGTATACGCAGTAAGAGAAAGATATTGTTTTCGTGCAAAATTTCGAACTCGAGATTTTGATCAATTCTGATATTACGATGATAGGGGACCTCAAAAAAATGGGTCTCGCAATTCTGTCCGTCCGTATGTCTGTCTGTCCCACCCCTGGGGAATCTAAACGCTTGGACGGATTTGCTTCAAACTTCGTATTTAGAGTTTGTAGGCTTCCCGCTCGGGACGTTTTTTTTTTTATGCTTGCCCTAATATTAACGGTACCTCCCATATAAAAATTTTACGAAATATGACGAAATATGCCTAAATTCAGATTTTTTCGAAAACGGCTCTAACGATTTAAACCAAAATTGATAGTTGAGTTAATGTAAGCATGCTTCACGTGACTGCATACCCAGTTTTTTGCTAAAAAGTTCAGCAACGGCAGTTTTGAAAATTGGCTTTTTCTGGAAAACGGTAAAAACGATTTAAAAAAATTTTTTTTTGAGGGACTATTGTCATTCTGAACTTGATAGCAAACTCAGTTTTTCCCTAAAAAGACTGTGTCCTTTGACATCCACCCAAATCCTTAATAATAGTACCTACTTTAAAAAAACTGCTCATATCTCAAAAACGCCATTTTCGATTATGATAATGTTATAATTCAATCTATATTTTATTCATTTATAATATAATTACTTAATACTATAATTAATACTTCATGTTAAAAGTTAATACGGCAAGATTAAATGTAGGTTGGACTTGTCAGGTCGGCGGCCAAAGTAGAAGTGCCCTCTGCTAATGTCAGTATGACACTTGACGTCGCTGAGATACAGGGTGTATCAGATAAAAATGTTACTTTCAGGTAATGCTGAAATACATAGTAATACCATTTGCTCAGTTTTGAGCTAAACAGTTGAAAAACAGTGTTTTTTGAACCATGAATGCGTCCTTCGATTTCCACCCCAATCGCTAAAAATTATTCTTTGAAAACTGCTCATACCTTGAAAACGCCATTTTCGATTTGGATGAAAATGTAACCGCCAGGTAATGTTTATATCCTGAAGAATACGTCGTACTCAGTTTGCATCTTAACCGTTTAGTAACAGTGCTTTTTGAATTCAAAGTTATAACATTTGTCAGCATAATTTTACAAAAATCCGCTCTAACGATTTTGATCAAAATACATATTTAAGACAACATAAGCATTCTAAACATGATCACGTACTTAGTTTTTCTCAGAAAACTCGAATACAGCAGTATTATGAATATTTCTCAAAATTTACTATCCAAATCCCGACCATTTAGGCCACTTTTTTTCAATCATCAAAATTAAGCCTCCGTTAAGTGTCAGTTCGGGTAGGGTGTCCATCTGTGGTCTTTATAAAAAGAGAACATTTTGATCCTAAAGACATAAAAATAGAGAACATTCGTAAAAAAAAATAGAGGACAAAAAAGAGAACACACAAAATAAAAAATACAAAAATACAAAAATACAGAACCTTCAAAAATATTATTTTAATAAACATACAAAATACGAATTCTTTATTTAAAAAAGAAAAAGAAAAACAAAACAAGTTATAAAAAATACTAATAATATAACATGTTCCCACCAACATATTGCCATATTGTGAGAAATGCTGCCAAAATATGAAGTAAGCAATAACATGGCATTTTGGCCCAAAAAAGACTAGTTCTTCCTACTGGAACATTGAAAAAAAAGTTTCAGCAACTGACAGATATGCCAAATAAAATATTGAAAATTCGGTGGGAACCTTTTTCGTAAATATAAATCACTTTGGCTAGTCAAGATGGTAACATGGTAACAGTTAACATTTTTAATCTATTTCTCTCTTGTGTCCATTGGGCCCAATCAGAAAGAATATATTCTTTTGACATTGGTATTCTGCTCAGTGATTGTTTACATGTTTAGGATATTTCAGTCTTTGAAAAAACGTCATCAAACATACTTTTATTTGAATTTTCTAAGTTTTGCAACTCGCAAAAATTTAAATTATTATTAAGTTTCATCAAAGTAGAACTTGAACGGGCTCCCCTTTTCGAAATACTAACAGTCCGCTAACTGAATAACTGATTACTTTTGTTGACAGTTCAGTTTTCAAAAGCCTATTTATAGTAGATTTTACTTTTATTTTTAAGAAAAGCATTTTCATTCTGTTTTCTTAGTATCAGTAAATATTTTGGAAAATTAAATAAAAATTATGTACCTAAAAATTATGTACCATAAATTAAATTATATAAATAAGCTATCTAAACTCGAAAAAAAAAATATAAAAAAAATTTCGGTTAACCGCTTTTCTTGAAAACCGAGTTTTTCAGTATGATGCATATTTGCAACGCCATGCATTGACGATATTAATAGCACACTTCGTAGTGCAAAATAGTTAAAAAGATAAACTGTTTTTATTGTAATGCTGTGGTACCTACATAACATTTTTTTTTTTTTTTTTTTTTTTTTTCAGAAATCGTATTGCGTAGACAATATTATTGACTTTCAGGACAATGCATTATTCGCATCAATGTTACAAATTTTAAAATCTTTGGCTTCCAATTCCAAGACTGTCGAAGAAGCTGTACCCGTCCGGCTTTGCCTGTCCACAGGAATTGTATTGTTTAGGTCTTAAGTTTAGTAATAGTGTTGTTTCGTAAAATGCGAGAAATGAGAATAAATCGACTTGATGGAGTTTTCTTTCTGCCTAAACCTGAAATACAGCAATACGAACAAATCAAAAAAAGGATAATGAAAATCGGCCCAGCGGTTATCGAAATATAACGCCATCGAGTTTCAGCCCATAGAAGATATTTTTTGTATAGGAGGTGTGTATACGATTTTTAAAGTTTTTTTTTGTGTGGGAGGTCACACGCCCCCTTTGTCCAATTTCGATCAAACTTCACAGGACCACTCCAGGGCCAATAACTAAGATCATCTGAAAGTTTGAGCTCAATCGATTTGATCGTTTTCGAGATATAAGATTTTGAATTTTTTTTGTATGGGCGGTGCCACGCCTCTCTGCCAAATTTTGACCAAACTTCACAAAAACACTCGCAGGCCAATACGGAAGATTGCCTGAAAATTTGAAATCAGTGACTTTGGAAGTTTTTGAGAATAAGATGGACAATGGTTTTTTTTTGTATGGAAAGTGCTGAATCCAACGAGTTTTCAATGAATCAAAATCATACTCTAAATGCATGGTGTTGCAGATATGCATCATAGACAAAATATCGCAAAAATATCTACTATACTTCAACCTTCTTTTGCACAGACATCACAATTAACATATAACAAACTATACAAAAAATACTTACATGCATTAAAACACATAGTTATTTATGTTTATACTAAATTCAACACACATACTTTACCCATTAGGACATGGTATTTTGACTTCAAGTTCCATTTTATTACATTACATACATATATACGCTTATAAATAAATTTTCAAGGACAACATATCATCACGGAATTAATTGGAAATAAAAATATACCAAATCCAAGAGATATCTGCACATGCAGATATGCTACAATATGCATTGAAGGGCTAAATAAAAAAAAAGAGAACAAAAATAGATCCATGACAAAAAAGATAGTGTAAAAAAGATCGGACCAAAAAAAGAGAACATGTTCTCTTTTATAGAGATACGATGGGCACCATAGTTCGGGGTTAAATTTGAAAGTATGTAAGTAATAAAGTGTTGTAGTTAATATCTACGTACTACGTCTATGTAGTATATATTACTTTTTTAATTAACAAGGGTTCAGTTACTAAACCTGCGTACCTACATCTTAAGTGGATATGATTTTAAACGCAAACTTTGCTGAAATGATTGTGCGAGATTCGCAATAAACGAAAAAGTTTCGTGCGACCCAGTCGTGCACATTTTTTTTTTCTGTACATATTTACAATTTAATATAAAATTATCAAAGCTTGATTTAGGAGAAATGCTTTTGAATGACACGTTTCATTTACAAAAAATTGAGAAATGACTGAAGGGTAGTTTTTAAGTTTAACCGGGTGACGGGGCATTTGTCTTAGACATGTGTACGACAAATGTGTGCAACATGTTTCGTGCTAATTGTGTTGTTTTTACGTCATGACTCATGATTCATGAAAGAGCCATGTAGATTATTTTTTTCCTTCAATAAATAATAATTTATGGAATAATCCAATACAAGAGTTTTTTATACCCGGTACCACACTGTGGTGAGGGTATATTCACTTTGGCATTCCATTTGTAACGCACATAAGGAGGCGTTGTAGGTATGACAAACTATATATATTATTGATCAGCATCACTTTCTTAGTCGATCTAGCGATGTCCGTCTGTCTGTCCGTCTGTCCGTCTGTCCGTCTGTCCGTCTGTCCGTCCGCACGATTTCGGCCGTAATTTAAGAGCTATCGACTTGAAATTTGGTACGTAAGCTTTTATCCACCAAACTGAGGCTAAGTTCGAAGATGAGCAAGATCGGATGAAAACTACTACTACCTCCCATACAAAAATATCGGATTTATATAGCTTTTTAATGTGAAAAATTAAATTTAAATAGCTACAATAAAGATAGCAAGTTTAAACTTTGCACATATTGTTTTAAAAATATTTAAAATTTTTTGACAAAAAATGGGCTTGATCGAATAAAAACTACCCATACCTCCCATACAAATATATATTTTTTTAGTACTAAAATATTTTTTTATTTTTACAATAATACAGTACCGGGTATTTGAGCTTCGGCATAGTCGAAGATAATTGTCTTACTGGTTATATTTCTTTTTGTCTCGAGTTTCGCTTCTAAAAATATGATCACCGTAGCTTATAAGCAGCACTTTGAAATTGGTTTTTGATACAAACGGTATCTAAATCAAGTTCAAATACAAGGTGGCGCAAAAGTAAAAATGTTATAAATTTTGCGATTGGCCCCTAATGTCAGTTCTGTTTTGACATTTGTGTAGTAAACACATGCGAAATACACGTTAATAAACAATGCTACGCTACACTGCTCCAGAACGCGGAATATTGGTGACTATTTATTTGAGCAATAAATCGGTCGGTGACTTTGGCACAACGTGAATTTCGTCGCAGATTTCCTAGCCGTCCAACGCCTACTGGTGAAACACTGCGACGTTTAGCCGCTCGCCTCGAAGAGACTGGCACAACACGAGATGCTGCCAGGCGTGGCAGACCCCGGAGTAGCCGTTCTGCAGAGAATATTACTGCTGTAGCCGAAGATGTCATGGACATGAAGACGTCGCGGGCCAAACGGTTACTGTGAATGGTGAGCGCTACAGAGCAATGATCAACGAGTTCTTTTTGCCGCAACTTGATGAATTGGGATTGGAAAACATGTGGTTCCAACAGGACGGTGCAACGGCACACACTGCACGTGCCACAACCGATATGCTGAAGGATGCATTTCCCGGGCGCCTAATCTCCCGTTTTGGCGATTTGCACTGGCCAGCAAGATCGCCTGATTTGACCGCTCCAGACTTCTTTTTGTGGGGCTTTTTGAAGTCGCGGGTTTATGTCAACAAGCCTCAGACTCTTGCAGCTCTTAAAGACAATATCTGTCAAGAATGTGAGGACCTATCGCCGGAAGTTTTGGCCAAAGTGATGGAAAATGCCATAAAAAGGGCTCAAATGACAATCAACTGTGGCGGCGGCCATTTACATGATGTAAAAAAAATTAAAAGACCAAATAAAAATAATCTACAAGAAGAATCAAAGTTTTTCATTTTTTTTTAAATTACAGCCAAAAAACATCGGAAGGTTATTTTTGCGCCACCTTGTATAAACATAGCGAGAGCGGTTATGTGTTACGCAAACTTTCAGGCTATAAGCATTATAAAATGAAGTAGAGGCGCGGCAATATGAACAAATTAGAAGATGAAAATATTTTCTTTTCAGACGAAAATGTTTTAACCCTGCTCTCTTACGGTAAAAGTGTATTCATAATTTGTATTGTTTGCTATCGTTGGCCCCCAGCAAAATCCATAAAAAAAGTGTGCCCACTCAAAAGTGGTAAGCTTTCAAAGTTATTAACACGAATCCATACTTAGTGTCCTTCCGGCTATGGCCAGTCATCCACCATTAATTTTTAAATTCAATTTTAAATTGATTTTCCGCCAGCTCTAACCAAACGTATCCAACGATAAAATACAACGAAAGTGTATTGTGTATACAATACACCCCCAAAGAGCCAGAGTGTAACCGCACGAACAGGACGATGATGACTTCCCATGTGGAACCCGAGGGTATTTCTCTCTACGTTTTGCAGCAAAACGACAGTTGAAATATCCTGCTAAGAGGGAACACCTCGTTCAACCCACAGGCTTTAGCGCTTACAACTTGACTGTTTTTTCTACGTGCCACGGCTATGAGGATAGTATTAAAATTGCATCATTTGTCACGCCAAGGATGTGAACAAGGAATGCCACGAATACCTACTACTGATTGATTAATTGATGACGAGCGTATAGGAACAATCGACTTGTGCAGTACTTAGGTAGAGTATCTTGTGAGATGGAACGTTGCGGCCGCTTAATTGGAGAAAATGCAGCATTAAAGTAATGAGCTCGTTCAACTCACAGCCAGGAAAGTGCACCACAATGGGAGAAACTTCAAATTGCAATCTTCTTTGGAAAGTTCTTCGAAAAGAAAAAACCGCAATAGGTCCAAAGGAAGCTGTGCCTAAAAAAAAAACTTGTGCTTCATAATGAACGGAAACTATTTTTCCACCCTTCTATACTGCATAATGCGGAATATTTCTCTTTAACAAACATTTTTTTCTATACCTTTGCAGCCGCATAGGAAGAGGAACAACTTTTTGAATTGTGCGGTTGCGGGATTTTAATTTTATTCTACCCGCTCTTTCAAAATATGTATTTACTGTTTTTCTTCCCATAGTCATTTGGGAGTTGTGTAAATAAGATACGCATTCAAAACTTTAAATATTTTTGTTTGAAAGTAGTTGACAGAGAAAAGGTTCCGGAATTTGAACTCGAAATTATATGTAAACTAGTTGAATACGCGGCATAGCTTGGTAGCAAAATCCCTAAACTACTCAACCCCATAATAAGAGTCAAGTTTCCATACTTTTAGATGTCCTAGTTCCAAAATTAACAGGGTGAAAACTGGTGTACGGTGTACCTTATGTGCCTAGGGTCCCCTTGGTTAAAATTTGGGAGCCCAAAATAATTGTCTGCCCTATTTTTCGTATAGGATATAGATAGTCCATAATTCAAACTTTAGCCCCAGTCGCTCTACCGCGTTTTGTATTTTAGAGCACGTCAGCTAGTTGGCTCTCACATTGAGGCAACATTCAACAAGCAACTGGAAATAGGAAACACGCAATATTATCGCTCACAATTATTTTACTTTGAATCAAATTAGAGGTTTCACATCAAAGCAACTAAATATCGCTCGAACGAAAAATGTTGCTGATTGCTTATTGACAGATGCTTATTGATTGTTGCCTCAATCTGAGAGCCGCCTTATGAATCGGCGTTGCAATCATATTGCTCGCTTTGCAAAGACGTTTCATTTTCCTTCTGTGCAATTATTATACTGGTTTAAAGTCGGCCCACGTAATTGTGTCAACCTCTGACATTCAGGGGCGTAGCAAGGGTTCAAACTTTTATTAAAATGCCGACTTATATGAGCAACTTGCCGACTGTATAGAAATCATTAAAATCGCTCTAGCGGTTACCGAGTTATAAATAACGTCAACGACTTTGAACCCATGATAGAAGATAAGGTGATCGGGTATGCAGTGCGAAGTGACTGAGTGGGAAAAAAAGGTTACTAGTGATCTTAAGGACTATTCACACGAGAGCGACCAACTATCTACGAACGAACAAATATTCGCGAGTTTTGACAGTTCGCGAACTTCAGCCATCAGTTTTTATCAGCAATTTCTAATTTGAGATTAAATTCGAACGAATGTTTGATTCAACCACTCTTCCCGCGGGACTGCCGTTAGGTATTACATCGCGGGGCTGGTTAGCAACCTATGCTAAATCCTCTGGGTCCGCCATTTCGGATCTTCTAAGTCTTTCAAGTCTCCTTAATTCTTCGCGTACACTCGTTATAAAGGAGCATACTTCCAGCCAGTCATCTTCTGACCTTAACATATGGCTTACTAGACTTTGGGGCACAAACCACAGAGAACTAGACCGCCGACTTTCCGTACACCTACCCGATTCTCCCCGGAAAAAATTACCCTGTCTGTGAATACGTGTAAATGTCAAAATTAATGACGGGAATGTAAATAAAACCTAAGAGCAGCCATTTATTGGGATGTGTTAAGAAACGTTGGGAACTAAGTTTAGGTACTGTTTCCATTTTAGATAAAATCATATTACAAGTAGCTAGACGGCTGGTTGGAATGATTTAAACTTAATTTTGAGCGAAAATATAATCTATATCGTTGATAATATTTTGTTCGCTCATCCGAAAACTAATACTTTTTTCAATTCACAAGAAATTCATCGCAACAACAAATCACCCGCGAATAAAAAAGAGGTAGGGATTAGTGAATAAAAAAAAATCGCTGGCGATTTATTTTACGTTCCAGCAAATTTGTTAAAATTGCTACCAACTAAGGGACAACTTTTGGAATTGTGGTTTAGTTTAACACGAGAACATTATCTTACAATTACCTTGTGGCATCACCATAAATTATTATACTGCTTTCTCTGTCTTACAACTCATTTCGAATAAACGCTCGAGTCTTTTTTCTTTTCAGCGAGTTGGTTGTGTTTTATTCTTGTCTCCGAAAAACTTTAACTTTTTCAGCATTTATTCATCAATAGGCCTGTTTTATTGCACATCTATAAAGTAGGGGTATTCATGCAACGTCGTAACGAACGTGGTAAATGAACTGTCAAATTTTGTATGGAAAATCACACAAGATGTTAAAAAAACCGAGATGGTAAACTCACGACGAGGTCAATGTGACATTTCACACTTTAAATAAAGGCGTGAAATCAGAAAAAAAATGTGCAATTTTCTCTTTACACGAATGGTAAACTTACGACGTTGCATGAATACCCTTAGTGTCAAGCAGTGTGTAGTTGTTGTAATTGCGTGTTAAAATGTCAACTTTTCTTTACTTCACTGAGATAGATGTGCAATAAAACAGGTCTAATAACAAAATCAAAATAACAAATAAAGGATAACCACGTGAATAAACCAAAGTGAAAAATAAATCACGAAAATAGTTTCATTTTGACACTTTGTTTTGACTGTCAATTCATGAAGCTCTTCATTCCAAAGTTCCAGGAGCAAGTCTTTTCCCGACCAATTTTGTTTTTTTGCAGTCATGAACATATATAATAGATCACGAAATTAATAACATGATTTTAGCTAAATCAAGTGAATTCAGCTAAATCACGTTGGTGGGAACATGGTATAAGTGAAAAGAATATTATCACATGTTTTCACAGTCCATTCACATGAACACTTTTATTTGTCGCAACAGTTCGCCAAGTTCAGACATCAATTTCTACTAAATCTTTGATTTAAGTTTACATAAGTTCGAACGAATTTTGTATTTGATAGTTTGTGGAGCGGGTTTTAATGTCTGAATTTTGAATAAACTTGTGAAAACTCGCACCAAGGGTGTTTTCCTTCGAAGCAAACATTTTTAGTTCGAAATTTCGTTGTTTAAACTCTTTTCAAAGTTGTTTTTCCCATATTTTGATACATTATTTTTTTATTCTAGGTACTCTTGCAATAGTAAAATGAGCAATTTTTTGTTATATAAATGCATCAAAAGTGGTTTGTTCGCATATTATTATCAATTCATTTTTCATTCTCATGTGAATATTCCTTTACATCGCCAATTTTAATTGATATCAACAGTTTGAACTATTTAACATTTCCTAAAACTAAACTGTGATGTGAACGAAGTGTAACTGGAAAAAAAGAAGAAACCTTCAGAACACAGCCCCACTGCCATAAACCACTGCCAGGTGCAACTGCCATAGGATTTTACTAAGTATGCGTGTGCCGTAATTTCTTCCCTTTGATTTATACAGGCCCAACACATAAATAAATCCTATGGTGCCAACAGCTTGTAGGCAAAGTCCGTTATGTGGGAGGAGTCGACGGTCTATTTCTTACTGGTTTGTGCTTTGGGGGTTTGGTTAGTTCGCTCTTCCCCCTGCAAAGCGCCTACAATGGAACATTGCGTGCTCCGTATCTTCTTCTTCGTCTGGGCATTCGGAACAGAAAAGCGGGCTATCGTGACCAAATCTGTGAAGGTATTTCTGATAGCCGCCGCGCCGTGCCCCGATAAGAACTGCGTAAGATGGTAGTTGCAGTCCCGTTTGTTCTTTTTGTCCAGACCTCGATGGTGGGGATCAGTTTGTGGGTCCATCTGCCTTTTGCGTGTTATTCCACCTGGCTTGCCATATTTTGCCATATTTCCATCGATGTTTCCCTCTTTTCAACTTTGACCCTTCTATTAGGGACCTCTTGTTGCCTAAGGTAGATCCTTTTGCATCTCGCTGGCAAGAAAAGAATGTCGATGGGGATCATTCACGATATAACGCAGGCTGCTTCATCCGAAATTGTTCGAAATCCCCTTATGGTTCGAAATACTGTATGATTCGATAGTTTGTGGAACGCGATTTGATTATACGGATTTCGGTAGGTGTTTAAATTGTTTATACACTTTTTTTCTTAATGCATTTTGATGGGATTGTTAATTATACTACGAAAACGAAAGTTTATCCGCAATCCACATCACTAAGCCGCATTCCACAAACTAGCGAATAAAACAAGGTGGAACCTTTGAAAATGCCGATTTGTATACATTTACAAGTTTGAAAACCTATACCTATATGAAAATCCAAACTCACTTCTTAATTTTTAACATTTTGTTCCGAGATAATTTTTGAAGTTGCTCGTTTTTGCCGATTTTTGTTTTAAGTTGCTCAAGTTTATAAATGTAGCTTCCGTGATTTGCCGACTATTGAAAATTGTGGTGGGGTATTGTACACTACTTTCGGTACGCCCCTGATTCACAATTGATCATAGTCTCGCATTAGTTATAAATAGAATGCATCAAAACAAAACATTTCTCCTAATTGCTTCAAGCAAAACACACATGCATAATTTATGGGCAATGGTGGAAAGTGTTAGGAGAAAAAAAAATGATTGCCCTCAAAGCGTATGGCGTATGTGGAACATTTTCTTAAAGTAAAAATACGCAAGAATAAATAATAATTCAGTGTTATTGGCACACTTACATTTCTTTGCAAATAAAGTGACCTCTAAAAGTGCACAGGAGGCAACCCATTGAATTTACTTCTTTACAACATTTTTCATCTTTCAACTTTTCAGACAATAAAATATATATTTCACTGGGAAAATGTCACCAGACGTCTTACATACATTGAATGTAACCACGATATGAGAAAACTTGGATACAAGCCAGCGATAGACCAGACCAGTAATATTTGTTTGGGGCTCTATAGTCCTGGGTAGAAAAATAAAATCGATTTCTTTCAAAGCAGTTTACTAGTAGCTCTCAGCGACATAACGATACATGTGTGGTTATATGTGCCTCGTGGGAACAATTCCAAGATCCCAGTAACCTCTCATTTTTTACAGGAAATTGGAATAATACAGACGGGACTTTAGATCCCAAACTTGCTTTGATATTCATGTGAAACTATCCTGAAGGGCTGTTGGTCGGCTGTCGTATAGCTGGTCTGACTGTATAAGGTAATCAAAAAGGAAAGTCTAGCCATGGGCAAATTGGTGCTTAATAAACTTTGTCCAGCGAATGAAATCGATATACAAATCGAAATTGTATATGATGTCGTCATCTTGTGGTTGTAAGTGTAACTTTAAAGGGATATGCGAAATGAAAATTGTTCATTTTGTCCTCCGCTATGGAGATGTTTTTTTCGCAAATATTGTTTCATTCAAGTGTTTGTCTCTGATGGAATGGAACTGTAATTATTTAGAAACTTCTCGTCATATTTAGATATGGATAACTAAGAATAGGTTGTGGTACATCTATGTTAGTCTAGAACTATCATCTATCTGCATGCATCTTTCGGAATTGCTGAAGCATTATTTTAATTCCAGAGAGATTGATAATAACTGTAGTGATAAATTCGGCAAAATCGTATCATTCCCGAAGCGCTCCCTGGATTGCTATTTTATTATAGTGAATTAACAATGACCGTGTACTAAACACAAGTAGTTAAGTTTTTAATTTTAAAATAAATTAAAAGTGTTGAGAAATAATTTTGTGTTTTTGATCACCCTATCCCATCCTCTCCCTAAGTAACCCGTACTAATCCGGAGGATGTAACCAGTACAATGTTGAAGAAGTTTATAAATTCGTCCAAAAAGTTGCAGGGTTCGTGCCTACCACCCCTTTACACCTCCCCCATCAACCGCCTTACGTAACCTGTACTGATCCGAACGGTGTCACCATCACAACGGTAAACGAATTCTTAAAATCGGTCGATTAATTCCAGAGATAACCTTTACCACCCCTTTTATAAAATATACTTTCACCACCATCCTTTCGGGAAAAATATTGAAAACAAATTGGTTAATTATATTTTTTGCGAAGTGATATTATGTTATTGTATTGTGATTAGAAATTAACCAGAAAGCAAAATTTCAAAGTCCTGAGTCAATGGACATACGTATATATTTCATAAACAATAGTGGACATAAGTATTTTGACAAAGCTAAAGTTAATTCTACTCATAATTTGAACTGACTTCATGTAAATTTTGGCTTCAATGGACAGGTCATATAAAAGTCGCTAATATTTTTTTATGATTTTTTGCAAATTGCTGAAAGTTACTCCCTCCCCTCCTTCCTCCCTCCCCGCCACCCCTTTTTCAACTTTGAAAAACGATGAATGAGGCATGCAATAACTTTGACTTATCTATAAATGTACAAACTTTCAAGTTCATACGGCTACTCCTTACCAATTCACGCCCACCCTACGGCCTAATTTGGGCAGTTATAGCCATACAAAAAAGAAAAGCGTATAAATTTAGTTTTGCTCTTTCGAACCACTAATTCTCTCAAAATCTTTGTACTTATTATTTATTAAACATGAATTTGGCTAAATTTATTTTTCGCACATTCATTCATTTTCGTTTTCCCGCTTATCCATTAAGTCGGTCGCGGGTCTAGATCGCTCAAGTGGGCCCTTGTTACGTGGGTGTGCCCCACTCCTCGGGCGAAATAGTCAAGACTTGCAGGCGAAACAATTTACCCGTGCAAAAAAAAAAAAAACTAAAAAAATTATAATATATAGTTGCGTTCATGAAAATAGTAGTGCTGCTCTACACAAAACTTGATGAATATAAGGATGCAAACTTTTTGTTTAGAATAGAATGCAAAGAAGAGAATAGCAAAATTCTGTTACTTTCGGTCAAAATTTATTTACTTTTGACTATTTTAGTGGACGCAGTAGCGCAGTGTGCTGCACTACTGTGCGAGGGATCCCAGGTTTGATCCCCGGAAAAACATCTTATACCCGATTTCACACTCCGAGCTTAAGTGTCGATCCAAGGATAAACTCAGGATTAACACAAATTTGGTTTCCACATTGCAGGTTTAACGATAAACTTCACTTAAATAGTGCCATAATTAAGCCACCGACTTCCGTGGCTTAAGTATCAATCCAGAGAATACATAATTGCCAAGCACAATAATATAATATTTATCCCAAAATACTCTGAGAAAACCTAAATAAGTAACAATATAATTGTGTTTGGCAATGCTGTTCAAGAGAAATGTCAAAATATCTCTTTGTTATTGGCGGAAATACTCTCTAGCATTGAACATGCAACAACATCGACTGCTTCGCTTCCACGCACACTCGTAATTTTCGATGGCAAACACATTGACGCATACAGTCACCAGATTTGTATATTCATGGTAAATGGTTCACAATGACACTCATTTGGTGGTTTTACTAAACCAAGCTACCAACCAACTATGGACTGTGAAAACGAAAAATACTTAAGCGAAGTTTTTGTTCAATCCTACGCGTAGCTAAACCCAGGATTAAGCTGCCACTGTGAAATTGGCTAAACGTTTTTTTCTACTGCGCCACCTCTCGCGAACGTCTGACAAACATCCGAGAGTATGACCGTCATGAAAAAGCTTCTTAATTCAGCCGTTCGGACTCGGCATAAAATTGTAGGTCTCTTCCATTCGTCCCAAAAATAGAAACTCACACAAAACGAATGGTTGCAAGAAGCTATAGACCTTGGGTGTCACCCGCCTGTTGCGCCCTATTTATTTATTTATTTTATTTTAGAGAGATGCACTATTATTTTTATGAACACAGCTATTAAAAATAAATTTCCCTACGCGACTGGAGAAAGCTGCTCTTATCAAGCTCCCCCACAAACTAACACAAAGCACCCGTTTTAAATTCAGCAGCAATGTTGCGGAAGTGGGCTTTGCTCACATTTGGGCGGGATACATGAGCTCGAACTTGCTTGTGGAGGTCATGGAAACTGAGTGCGGTAATCTCCAGACAAAGGAAATGTTCCAAATTGCAAGGTTGAATATACCGACAAGTCCCAATTCGTTGCGTCAAACACAAAAAAAAAAAAAAAACGATCACTTCCTATTAAATCCATAAACATATTTAGATAGATTATAAGAAACATTTTGCCAAATAACTCATTGGATTCTCTCTAGCAAGCGTAATGGAAGTTTTATCGACGAGGAGAACGTGCAGCGCGCTGAACTCCCACTCCTGACGTTCGGCAGTACGAAAAGGTACAATAAGTAAAGTTGGTAAAGTTTTCTATGATATTATATTATAACTATTATAGTATTAAAAGCCGACCCGATTTCTTGTCGGAGTCTTTTACCCTACTTAAAGTATACAAAATCTATTTTTCTTTTTACCAAATTGAAGCTTACAACTAATAGATGTGTTAAGAAAAATAATTGTTTAAAAAAAAGTATTTGCAAAATAAGTAAATTAGTGTTTTTAAATTACTTTGGTTACAACAACAATATTCTGCGCTGCGCATACGCGATTTCATCTTTCGGTCATTACCCAAACCTCATTCATGACAATCGGTAAGAGTTGAAACGAAGACCGAGTTGAAGACTGACAACTTAGCTTTGACACAAAGTTCAGTCCTCTCTATTTTCACCCTACGTAGTCAAATTCTGGTCAAAGTCTGAGGAAATTCTACTGAACTGTTGCACTAAAATATTTCACATTACTTTTCCATTTTTTAGGAAAGGCTTTTATAATAAGCAAACAATGTATTGATTATAAAGAAATAAGTCTTTCATGGATTTCATTCCAAAAACAACAAAATGCTTGTAAAGGCGATTTGCCTTTTTTATTAGTTTTATAACCCTATAGACGCCTCTTTACGGAAAATATTGTACTTTTCCGATGGCTATACTTGCTTAAGTGGAGCTATGTAGGTGTAGATTGTTTAAAGCATATTAATCAGCTAAAGCAGCGGTTCCCAATCTTTTTTGGTCGCGGAGCACTTTGATGGAGAGAAATTCCTTGCGGAGCACTTCGTTGTCCGTACGTATCCCAGGTATCCCAGTTTTCGTAGTTACGGAAAACGCAATTATACTATTTTCCGATTTTTTTTAAATTGTATTAAATTGAAGAAACAAGTAACATGTATGTGATGTGACCTTAAGCATTTTATAAAATATTTAAATTTGGTAGATATTTAAAAAAAAAAAAAAAAACATTTACGTAATTCAAAAACATTTTTAACTCATTTTCGAGTTTGCCACAGAATAACAAAAACTTTAAAACTCCAGTTTCCAAAACTTATAAAAAAAATTACCAATATTTACTGGCTTAGCCTTTATGTTTTTAAAACGACAGTCAATCTTTTCTGAAGACTTTCCACTAAAATCCGGCATCTTATATAAATAAATAAATATCTGGCGCTCTTCAGCATTTCTTGATTTTTTGGCTTTTAATGCTCTATCGATGTCGACGCACAAGTTTTTATTTCGGTTCAGGTCGGGACTTTGCGCGGGTCAATCCAAAACATTCATTTTGTTATCTGTAAGCTACCTATAGCTTCACTCTCCGCGGGGTATGATGAGGATCGTTGTGGTGTTAGAAATCATTATGTTACTGGTATGTATGAGAAAAGGGCTTTCTCTAATATGCTTATAAAAGCATATTAAAAGTCGACACTTATACAACTAATAAACCAACACCGAACCAAGAGAATACACCACAGACCATTACTTTCTATCCTCCATGTTTTATGGTCTGAAGCGTATACTTTGGCTGCAATTCTTTGTTTGGAGGACGCCTTACACACACTTTTCCATCTGATCCAAATAAATTATACTTGAATATGGCACCCCAGCGAACAATGGTTTTTGTAGGTGGAGTGTTGCGAAGTTCCGCTTCTTCCACATGTTTTTAGTGGAACATGCATCCGCGAAGATTTTCTTCCGTACCTAACAGCCCTGGCCGCGAGTTCTTGATGAAGTTCAGAACAATCTCCCTAATTTGTATATATTTCAAAAATGAATTGGCTCTACTTGTCCGGCAAATCTTTCTTTGGAGCAGTTTTGCGTCCAATCTTTTTTCTTTTGCGGTTCTCAAAACTTCCGGATTTCGGTCTTCTTAGAAACAAGTATTTCCCCAAAAACAAGCTTCGTAGAACAACCAAATCTTTTCGCAATCAACGCCATTGATTCGTTTCCATTTTGATAGCTCTGAAGTTCACGATTTATTTTTACGAATTTTTGTACAGTGTAATCAATACACAAATTCCATTGCGGCGAACAAAATGACAAATTTCAGAAGCTCAAAATTAGCTAGTCTGATGAAATTTTCATATTTTTTCCAATCTTTCCGCGGAGCACTTGCATTTTCATGGGGGAGCACCAAGTGCTCCGCGGAGCACACTTTGGGAAACTCGGAGCTAAAGTATCAATCGCATAGCAAAATTAACACCTCTTTATTGTCGCATAGAAAACCCTAAACTTGGAAGATTCGACTATATTTTAATCATCTGGGGAAGGAATAATTAATAAATGTATCTGCTCAGATGAACAAAAGTTACTGATGTAAAAAACGCCTTAGAAATTCACTAAATTATAAAGCTGCTGGATTGAAGCACATTTTACTAGCAACGTCAAAACGTTCAGTGAACATTTCTTTATTTTACACTGTTTTCACTTACCACTGGCGCTCCACTGCACCACTAAATGGATGAGCCATGTTGCTGCATATTTGCTTACACATTCTGACATGTAAGTCTGTCATGTCAAAAAATTATAAAACTAGACATGGTTCACGTTGTAGTAGGTACAACGCAAAAGGATCAACAACGGCATTCACTGCTAGTGAAATGGAGTACAGGAGAAACGATTCACATTTTCGTTGCGGGTGGAAAAAAACTTTACACTCTGGTAAACAATTTCTCACAGGCAAACAATTCGTAAGCCCAAATTGATTTGACAGCAAGTTTTTGCAGTCCATCGCCCCCCGCACACCATACAATCGATTGAAAAGCACAAAACAAACAAAATGTCATCCTAACTGTTCCCGACCCAGATGGCGGAGCGAAAGCGTTCGTATATTTGCTGAAGCCAGCTGGAGGAAGTATTTGATTTCCACCACGCAGATACTGGCTCGCTCTCGATTCGATTTACAATCGTTGTCACAGAAATTCATTTCAATCGATCTGAAATACAAACTACTACATTCCAGCCGCAAATGAGAATTGTCAATCTCCTGTGGGAATGCCACAGTCGCCTTGTTCGCCGTCGTAGTCGTAGCCCGCATTCCTCTATACTCCACCATCCTGACAGTTAATTCACAAGAGATTGCCACTCAACTAGGCTAGCGGAAAAGTGGCCACTCAACCGATATTCTGAGGACCTAAAGAGCACCGGGGTGGGCAGGCAGAGAGAAAGAAGCCATTTGCACAAGGATTTTAAAGTATATTCCTGAAGCGAGAACCGTTTTAGATCTGACGTGGGGCCACAAGGCTGAAATAGGTGTGCACTTTTCCGCTCTACAGCCCAAAAGGGCGCAGTTCAAAATGCTATTCCCGTCAAGTGGTTGGCTTTTAGTGTGAATTCATTTGAATATGACTGTGCAAAGTTGAAAGAATTATCCTGGGCGGTGATATATGAATTAATTGTAGCAGACTCCTAGCTTAGCCTAAGTGGTTAATCTGTAAGTGACGCGGCATTGATTCAATCGCAGGAGACCCCCTTCTATGATATGCATCCTAAAATGTATCAACCCGTGCGGAGGTAGATACATTTCGTGAATTTATTATCACGGCTAGCAATTACTGCGCCAAATACCTGCCGTAATTCTTTCGCTGAGGCAATTACACATTCTCCGAGTCGTAAAGAGACAGTTAAGTGCTTCAACAACTGATTGGTGTCTTGTGAGAATTGTTAGGATTTCACGCACACATTACAGGTTAGACCGCTAAATGCTGTGCTTTTGTACGATTCAATGGAAATGGTTGAAACTCCTTTCAATGGCAGGTAATTTGCTGGGATAATTTAGCTGTGGAATGTGCTGCGAAAAAACAGAAGGAATTAGGGGTGATTGTGCGATTAATAGAATTGCTTTTTGAATGATTTGCATAGCAAAAATTTGTATGAAGGGTAAATTTACAAAACATTTTGATTAGATTTGTACAAAAAACAAAACACTGAAGACCTGAAAATCAAGTGGGGAATCTCATCGTTGTAATGGAATCTAGATTAGATGATAGGTCGGGAGAGTCTTCACCGGCATCTCTAAAGCAGCCTATTGTGCCTTCCCGGCTGAGGTCCTAGAGCCATCTTTTGACTCCGGAGACAGCCCAGGAAGATAAGAATATTCTCTGTGGGTAAGTTAGCAAGTTTTGCTGTAGTGAGTGACGATTTCTTCGTCAAGGACTTTCCTTCTGAGACGGAAGAGAGCCGGACGTTCCATGAGAATATGAAGAGAGGATTCATCACTCTCCAGGCAAGAAACTGTTTTTTGTTTTAAGCCAGAGTTCAATAGATTCGATTTGAGCTAAGCTCCTAATGTATTCCCTGAAGCCATCCCTTGCTGATACCACGTCGGTTCAGGTCCGACGAGTGGTGTTGTCGCGCCGACTTTGGCCAGTGAGTCAGCCGTTTCGTTTCCAGTAAAGCCCCTGTGGGCTGGAACCCAGTGTAGGATGACTTGGTTTTTCTTTGCTAGTTCGTAGATAGCCATGTATGTTTCTAAGACAAGCTTCGATTTTATAACAGATGAGTTCAGACATTTAAGAGCAGCTTGACTGTCTGAGAAGATAAATATGATATTCTAGCGCAGTGGTTGATGGCAAGTACTTCAGCCTGGAATATGGACGAGTACTTGCCTGTAGGCTCACTGAAAAGTTAGCTTGAGGCGTTTCTCCAAAAATGCCAGATCCAGTCCCTGAATCCATCTTGGAACCATCTGTGTACCAGACTAGATCAAGTGGCGATGGATTGGGTTTGTATTTTTCGCATTCTTCCCTTGGCGGGATGATGATAGAGAAGTTTTTATGAAAGCCATATTCCGGTAACATGTCGTCTATAAACATGCTGAATGCTATTTTAGGCTCCATAGTGGAAATCAGAAATAGGTGACCTCCATGGTAGGAAAAGGGGTCGATATTATTCGAATGGAATAGACGATGAATACTTAGTCTTAGGTGAGGTTAGGTTAGGTGGCAATTATCCTCGAAACATTTCGAATTTTGGAGAAATTTCCGTATTTTGCTGATATCCGTTTCGGCAATATCAGCAAGCTCCCCGAAAAAGTACTCTTCTAGAGTTTGCTTTCTAATCGAGGATAGCGCCGGGCAGTTACAGAGTAGGTGGAACGGAGTTTTCTCCTCCTCCTCATCCATGCAGCTGCGACAGAAGTCATTAACGGTAGCTCCAAGCCTTACGGCTTGGGGTCTTATACCCCAATTGTTATTGCAGACTCGACGGCAGATCCAAAGAGATCTGGTGGCTCTGTTTGCGATGCGTTCTACTTGGGGATTCCATGATAGTTTACTGGCAACGTCAAGGATAATTCCCAGGTATTTGGCTTCCCGTGAAAATTCAATGGTTTCGCCATACATAGTGGGGCGAGTTAGGAAATCTAGTTTCCTTCGGTTAGTAAAAGGGACGATAGTCGTCTTTTTAGGATTTACAGAAAGACCTTCTTTGTTGCACCATCTTTCAACTATAGATAGTTCATGCTGCAGTATTTCTGAGACCGTGCTTTCAAATTTGCCACTGACAATGATTGCTACGTCGTCGGCATATCCTATAGCATCAATCCCTAGAATGGCCAGGGATTGGAGCAGGTCGTCAATGAGAAGGGACCATAAGAGTGGCGGGAGGACGCCCCCTTGAAAGCACCCTCTAGTCGATAACGCCGAAAGTTCCACATAATAAATGCGGGTCTGGATTACTCTTTTATTGAGCATAGCCATTATCTATCTACCTATGATTGGGGATAGATTCATGTTGTTGATGGACAACCTTCATGTTTGCTTTTTTATATATACTGGAATCTAAATCCTACACTCACATCGAATCTAGAACCGTTAGTGCACAGAAGACAAGACGCAGACCTTTGCTTGTTCTATAGGTACTTCCATTGTAGATATTCCGATGAACTCAAAGACATTATCCCTCGAAATGCAACTTCTGAGCGCCCCACAAGATAGGCAGCTAATGCGCATTCATAACCATACAATACTCTTGACAACCGCGAGGACATACATTTTCCAAAACTCCGTCTGTTACAGGGCAAGCAAACTTTGGAACTCGCTTCCTTGGGATATATTTCCAGAAGACTACAATTTGCAGCAATTTAAGTGCCAGAACTAAAATACATCTGCAAGCATCTCAGGGCGCTGATAAAGCGTTATAGGTTCGCCTTTCCCAGAAGAAGATGCAGATGTATTTAAAACAAAAAAAAATTTCTAACTTCAGGTATTTTGGGTTAATTCCTTGCTCACCTCACCAAGTAAATTACAATAAAATTCACCATTCGAGAGTTTTTTTTATACCAAAAGACACAATTACATTGATGAAGATGTCTCCTTTGACTTTCGTTTACAATCACTTCTATTTTCGACACACCGTAGGATAGCTGAATATATTCTTTCAATTTTGCGTAACTTAAAGACAAATCTTCGGGAAGTTAGCCATAAATCACACAACTTAAGCCCCAGCAGGACTTAATAGAGCATCAGTTGCTTAAAATAGCAAATCTCTGTGACCCATGCAATGGCTACAGTTCATTATTTCGTAGCCTCCCTCCTTAAAGTGAACTGGCTACATACAAAAGACTTACAAAACAACAATAAATTAAGTATTAAAAGTTGTGTGTGTTCTCTTTATGGCAGTGTAGCCCTTGTTACCAATTCCCCAGCAACCGTAAAAGTTTCCAAATCGCATGTCAGCGTTCCACTCCAATTCACCGAAGCAAATGTTTCTTCGTCTTTGCCTCACTAAATCAAGGTCACAGTAGAACATAGTACATAGTTGAACATCGCCACCCTTTAAAACACTTGAGCGAGTCCAACATCGGTGTACACCCTAATGTCCAATAATTAAATTATGGGCTTTCGCTTGAGAGCCCTTAAACCTCTGCATTCTAAGTTGGGTTTCTTGGCGTCCAGCCGTAGTATCGTCTGTTGCCGCACACCTTGAATTCTCTCGGATGAACACCTTTGGTCGCCTAGATTCCTCCAGAAGATTTTCATTCCAGTGCGCGCAACCCCTTGAATCGGTCCGACGAAGTGATGATGAAATTAATTTAAATTTGGGACGTCAAATCGGATTAATATCTCGTTATGTCATTATGCATGCAAATATTCACCTAAAAGGGACCGTGCTGGTTTCATTTGAAGGCTGTCTTCTGTAGAAAAGGTCGAATAAACTAAACATTCCCTTCACAGAGTCTTGTAATCCTGTGGAATGATAGATGATGTACTAATACAGTAATATGAAGCTTCTTTTGCTCACGATGAAGGGGAGCCTTCGGCGTAGGCCATTATATTGAATATATGGAGATCCGTTCGGATTACATGCGATTTACTTGCGAACCACAGCTCGTGAGCTTTACTGTATGATACACTGAGTAATTTCGGGTAATAAAGTGTCATCATCAAACCACCCGATTTCGGCCGACCGACGCGACGGTCGAAAACGACAATGAGGATTAATTTGAATTGAAATTGAGATACTTTAGAAAGGAGCAGACATTCCTTGCCATCTTGAATTAATTATGTATGTATATAGGTGCGAGGCGGTTGGTCATGTAAATTTGCCACTTGTTATAATTATTAGGAATAAGTTAAATTATTAATCAAACTGTTGGATGGTGATGGAATTATATAATTAATGTGTGTAGCGATTCGTCAAGGGCCGAAAATCCTTAAATAAGTGTGTTGGTGAGGTTCTCAATTTTTTTTTGGCGACGGAACCCTAATTGGCCATAATTTCTTTGGCGGATCTCCATTTTGATACATAAATAACAAATAGTGATTGTATGTAATTTAATTTTTTTTTTCTGCGTTTTTGTTTCAATACGTTCGAAAAACAAAACTCGAAGGTTTTTAAAAAATAATAGTACATTTTGTATCATAATGTTCTTGAGCTGCGACTAGCGTTGATTCTGTCTTGTTTTCTTTCCGTATCGCAGATGTAATTTTACACGTTGCGACTTTTCATGAATTTCTTTTTTTTTTTAGTTGTATTTCCGAGAACAATTTGTTATTCGAATGTCCATCAATAGGCGTATATTTTTGAGAATCTATAGCTAGCTCACTTTTACTTTTAGGTACATGCAAAACTTTTATACCTACTCAGTTTTGGTTTTACATGCAAAATTGTTATACATATAGTAGACCCTCGATATAGTGAACCTCTGTATAGTGAACTATCCAATATAGTGAACCACCAAAATTTTACACAGACTACTCTAAATAGTGAACTATGGAAATCTCGATATAGTGAACTCAGACTTTTTTTCGCAAAATTCAACGAAAAATGTTCCAGTTTTGCAATGCGCCTGCATGTCAACTATTTTTCAGAACAATTTACCGTTCATTTGTGTCAGGCACGTAGCCAGGAGGGGGGGGGGGGGGGGGGCTTGAGGGGCTGAAGCCCCCCCCGAAAGTCTTTAACAAAAGACAAAAACTAAAATTTTATCAGTTAGCTCAACTTTTTTTTTTTTAATACTTTTTCCGGGAAAGGCGGACCTATAACGCTTCAACAGCGCCCCGAGATGCATGTCTGTTAGTTCCAAATTTTGCTTGTCCTGTAACAAAAGGAGTTTTGGAAAGTTTATTCCCTCGCGGTTTGGGGCCGAGCTCCATATATGGGAGCAATATTCCGGGCCTGGTCTAACCTGTGCTTTGTACAGTAGGAGAAGTTGCTTGGGGCTAAATTACCTCTTTGTTCTAAATAGGTAGCTCAACTTAGCAGACGCCGATCGTGCAATATAGGATTGTGATCCTGCCATGTGATTCCTGAATTGACTGTGACTCCTAAAATGTGCATTCAGTCCTTGGGATGGATTGAATGGTCATCCATTTGGATCTGAGGAACTGTTGAAGCATTTTTTTTTCCTAGAAAATGTTGTGAGCTGTGTCTTGTTTGCAACTGAAACTGAAATGACCGTAATGGGGCTTAATATAAATTTAAATCTATAAAAATAAGGAAACTATCCCGGTAGGTATACAGTATTCAAACGCTATGTATGTACAGGTACACTGTGCAAGCCATAGCTTTAACCTGGCTCTGCCATGTCAACTCCTGCAATTCGCAATTACCTTAGTGTAGTTAGTGAAATAGCTTATTTCTTCAGCAACCTTTCAAATGCATATTATGTAACTTTCAAAACTGTCATCAAAAAACACTCACCAGAGAGCCGAAAAACTTGATTTCTGCGCCTTTGTGAAACAAAATTCATTGAAAGGCATGACAGTATTAATTCCTTTGTAGAGCTCTTCAAATGCATCTCAATAAGTATTGAAAAAATAACTAGCAGGGTGATGTCATCGAAAGTATCAACACTTTTGGCAGTGGTCCAAAAATGCGATTGCCTAGTAAGCCTCATTGTATACGAAAAACTTTTCAGTTTAGCGCTGCCCTTATCAGTTTCGCTACAGAACAAATCCTTAGATTTCGTTTCTGCAAACGATTGCTTGATTATGTGACAAGACTTACTTTAGACTTATAAATTTCTTGCTTACGGTTTTAGCAACGCTTTCAGTGACCACAGCTAGTTTTGAAAGAACCCTTTCAGCTATGAAGCTAGGCCTACGGTGTCTACCGCCTGTAGCGCCACCTATTTATTTTTTATTAGCTATGAAAAAGATTGAAACAATATCCCGAAGCGTTAAGGAGAATGCATGGTTAAGTTCACTTGCTATGATATCTGTTCATTCGGATATTATTGTGAATCCAGATAAGGTGATTGATCTCATATCAAAAAAAAAAAACGTTTTCTGCTTTGAAAAAATGTGACTAATAGAAATCAATGAATTGTTTGAAATTGAAATTGAAATCATATTTTTTTGTTTCGTAAGACTTGGAAGCAAGATGAAGATGACAAAAATTTAATTCTTTCATTATTAAAAAAATGTATGTATGTATATACCTATTAGTATTTGTGTTCCTGTGTTTATCCAGACTGATACATTTTTTTTGTTTCGGAATAAAAACTTATATGTTTTTGTTGTTTTTTAGTTTTAACTGTTAAATTAATAAAAAAAAAGTTAATAAAAACAAAAAATGTGGGCGCAGTAGCGCAGTGGTTAGTGTGCTGGACTACTGTGCGAGGGATCCCAGGTTCGATCCCCGGAAAAACCAAAATTACATCTTAAAGTTTTTTTCTACTGCGCCACCTCTCGCGAACGTCTGACAAACATCCGAGAGTATGACTGTCATGAAAAAGCTTCTCAATTCAGCCGTTCGGACTCGGCATAAAATTGTAGGTCCCTTCCATTCGTCCCAAAAATAGAAACTCACACAAAACGAATGGTTGCGAGAAGCTAGGCCTTGGGTGGCGCCTGTTGCGCCACCTATTTATTTATTTATTTTTAAAAACAAAAAATTATATTTATATAAAATTAAGCTTTTGTAAACATTTCGCGCTCGAAATAGTGAACAATTTCGATATAGTGAACAGGCCTAGTTTTTATTAGTTCACTATATTGAGCGTCTACTGTACTTACTTTTGGTTTTGTTATACATACTGACTTCTCAAAAAAATACGCCAAATGATGAAAAAAAAATGCTTTGTGACGCTTGTGAAATTAACTCGAGATACATTTAAGTTCATTGTTATGAACCAATTCATCCAATTGGATGTCAAAGTAGTTTTAAAACGACTCATATACACCTGAAAGTCGAAAAAAACATATTTTTAATTTTTTCTTCATGACGAGATTTGGTGGCTTAAACTAAAATTTCTCTTAGATTTTTCTGAAAAGCTCAACTCTCTGCTTTTAAAAAATGACATAAACGGACAACATAAAGCTGAAGACATTTAAGGAAAATTTAGCAGGTACACTGCATTCTCGATTGTCTGAACCGGGGGAAATTGCAATGATTCAAACAGATTCAAAGACTTATTAAAGGTAAATTGTGATCAAAACCTGTAAATAAAGAATATAGAAAATAGAACACTTAAATGTTTAAATAATCCAAAAACTTTTTACTTAGGCATCTACTTCAGTCATAAGACTCATAAGCCCAGTATCCAGCTCGCGCTTAATTTTAGCGAGCGCTTTTCTCTCCACAGCACAGATAAATGCTCGCTAAATTCGTTGTACAGGATATAGACCGGACCCTTTAGATTCTCAAAAAAATACGCCTAATATTGTTATACCGGCCGGACTGACATTACGTGTATCCTATCTATATGAAAATAAAAATTTAGCGTGTGGAACAGGATACTGCTTGACTAAACTGCGAGCAGGAAACCGGACTTTAATTCTGAAAAAAAGTATCTTATTATCTATTATTTGCATACAAAAAAAGTGATATTTTTGTTGGAAAAAGTGTTTCCTTTTTGGCATTTCTCGTAAAGTATCATCCATTCTTGAACAAATTAAGCGTGACCGATCAGATCACCAATTTGTACCAAAATTTAAAAAACTAACCAAAACCATAGTTGCGCTCAACAGATTCATACATTCATACGAGGAGTTGCGCAAATCGTGAGCTGCGTTAATCGAAAACGTACTGTACTGTGAATAGACAAAATTATAAGCAGCACTATTGGCGAGCTTCAAACCTCACTTAAAAGGCACTTTCTTTCGCTTCAGTTGGGGAATATAAATCAAGTTCCAAGACACAAAATTTCCCAGTAACAGAGAAACGACGTGTTTTACCTTTCAACATTCGTCAAAATAGATTTGGATGAGATTTGGCATTCGGTCAAAAATGTGTACCCAGAAATCAGACAAAAAGTCGGTTTTAGGCCAATTTTCCCAAACACAGCTGGGAATTCTTTCAATAAAAGAAAAACGAGATGTCGCTTAAAAAAAATGCTTCAAAGCTTTCAAAGGACATATTCTGTTCTTTCCAATGCATCCAATATCATTTCGATCGCTTCAGTATTGACTTCTCTAGGAGGGAAACAAAATGCCATTTTTCGCACTTTTCCTCGATTTCTGGGTAGAGGCCTCTTAAATGCTTTTAAAATTCATTTAAACTTTGCATCTGCATGGTTCGATGAAATTTGATTCTCAGCATTGACCGAAATAAAGTCCAAAAAGCGAGAAAGAGATTATAATAGCCGAAATGCGTATTTGTCTATCGACCTTGGAACCTCAGTTTTGCTAAGTGGTTGTTCCACCAGGGTGGTTTGTTGCCATTTTTGTGCCTGCTGATGGGGCAAGCTCTTCTGAAGGCGTCGTTCATGGATTTGGTAACCTTGTCCACCATTAAATCTAGATCCGATAGTGAATTCGGTTGATTGGGTATGTGGCTCAGCGCCTCAGCTTCTGCGTGAGAAGAGAGTTATATGCCTGCCAGTTGACCCTTCTAGGATTCCTGAAGGGTACGATTGGAGGCATGCAGTGTTCAATTCTGAATTGAATATAACGGTGGTCCGAGAATGAAACCTCTTTCGATACCATCCAATTGCTGAGTTTAAGTTTAGGAGAGTTAGTAGCTAAAGTGATGTCTAGTACTTCCTGCCTAATACTATTGATAAAAGTAGGCTCTGAGCCTTTATTACACACAATGAGATTAGTTGTCATAAGGAAATCAAAAAGACACTCACCTCTGTTATTTATGTCACTGCTGCCCCAAACGCTGTGGTGAGCGTTGGCATCTGCGCCCACCACAAGGGGAATAGAGTCCTTTTCGGCCGTTTCTATGGTTTTTCGTACGATGTTTGCGGGGACGGGCCCCATGTCGTCGTAGGCCATATATGCCGATGCTAGCCATAGCTTTTCGTTGCTGCCTCTATCTAGTTGTACACAGACAAAATCTAGATCGCTGAAATTAGGTATAAGACGAGCTTTTAAAGTTTTCTTTGCCAAGATGCATGATCTGCGTTTACCTTCGTTTTTCGTAAAGAGTAACGTGTAGTTTTTTGTCCTCAGTCCAAGTATGTGGCCTTTTTGGTTAACCCACGGTTCCTGGATAAGGACGATGTCTTCTCCACCCGTTTGCAGGCGGAGCAATAAATTAGCCGAAGCTATTTTGGAGTGATGGAGGTTAATCTGTAATAGACGTAGCAGCATTGCTAACCGGTACAGACACCTCTATCACTGTCTTATTGCCATCCTCCGAATCAGATGATGGCTCGCTACTGACGTTTATTGTCAAGGGTTCCACGTTAGTCTTGGCGCCATCCGTAACAGCTGGCTGCCTGACTTCCGTCTGGCTGGTTTCTTTTTCCTGGGAGGAGGGTGAGGGACCATCAGGCCCGGCATCCAGGCCAAGTTCCCCTAGCGAGGATACCACACCCGACAGAATTCTCTCATCCTTCTCCTGAACTCTGAGTACTAACTCGTCCATGCCGTAAGAGAAGCGGTAACCCCTTCTACTAAGCAGGTCGAGAGATTCCTTGTTCATGAGAAAAGAAACCAGCCTTCCCTTCTCTTCCGGTTCACCGGCTTTAATAATTTTCCAGTTGTTCACTGGGAGATCAGAGTTCTGCAGACGAATTAGTCTTAGGATGTCTGCTTCCTTGGTGGGACCCGGGGGTAACCACACGCGTCCTTTTGGACGAACTGGAATGTCGCTCCAGTGCAGAAGCTGCAATTTAGCATTTTTCCACAGGGGACTAATCTTTGGGATCGTTACTTTCAGGAAGTTGATCGCACTGCTATTTTTGCATTTTATCAGTTTTACCCCATTTGTGTAGTAACCACCATCCATGAAGGACGGTGGCTCTGCCGAAGGGTGTGAGTCCAAGAATTTGAGGACCTCTCCGGCTAGGGTCGCTTTGAGCAACATCCAGTTCTCCCCACTCATCTTGCCCTCGTCGTGACTGTTGTCGCAGATGCCGTAGAGCATATGGTCCTTGACGATCTCATTGAAGGGTCTGAGCGCCGCATCAGCATTCTTCGCCTTCTTTGAGGTCATCGGAGTTTCTTCCAAAGAAGTTGGCCTTGGTCTTTTGGACGTGAAGTCCTTCTTGGCAGCTGTCACAGAGGGTCCTCCCGTACCAGTAGGACTTCTCTGTTTGCTACGAACGTTCTGTGCTCCCGTAGCAGGTGCACTCGTCGTCGGTTTGTTTGTCGGGTCAGTTCTGTTGAGGGGGGGCCGTTGTACTTGTTTGTTGTCCGACGGTTGGTTGCGGCCACTGGTAGAGGAAGGAAGTCCTCCCGCAACAGGTTGACTTTCCTCCTCGTTTAGTATCGCTCCCGCCCATCGGATGGTCTCCCTATCCTTCTCATCCCAAGAACTGTCCGGCTTCGCCAGGACTTCCGACAATTTGTGCCTAGCTGCGCGTTGCTGTTTGCACTTTTTTGCGCTGGGGGTGTACTTTTTTCCCCGTCTAGCAGATTTGGATTTAGTTCCAAATTCCGCGTCCGAAACAGACGCGGTGGATTTGGAATCCGAATCCGACGGGAGTAGGGATTCGTTATCGTCGATGTTTGTTGTCCTGTAGTTCGTTGTGTTAGTCGGTGCGTTGTCCTTTTCGTCGTCTATGTGTCCTGATTTTTGAAGTTGTTGTTTGTTTTTGTTTGATTTGTTCTGAAGATCCATGTAATTCCCACGAGTAAGCCGGTGAAGAAAGGTCCGCCCCAACATAGCCGGTTCTGCTGGGGTAAGGCGCTAAATACGACAGGCCCTGCCAAGGCACCTGAAGGAGCTCGTTAGTGACTGACTAAAACCCGCAGTCTTTCATCCCTCGGCACGGTTTGCATAAACGCTCACACCACCACTGGAGTTGGGTTGACTATCCTTTAGCTTCGGACTACCCTCCTCCGGAGACCTTACAGTATGGGAATACCTGCTGCAATCGCCCTCCGGTATCATTAGGTACCTACTAAGCATCCACACCACGGCAAGGTAAATAGTCGAAGAGGATGTACTATACGTATAGTACAGATCATTTTAGAACTTGTTAAACAATTTGCATTTTTTAGAAAACGGCACTACCTAGCGATTTAAGCCAAAATTGATAGATGAGTTAATGTAGGCATGGTTAACATGACTGCATAGTGCATTCCCAGTTTTCCGCTGGTACTTTTGAAAATTGCCCTTTTCTTGAAACCGGTAGATATAAGTACATTACTGTCGACAGTTATGAGAAAAACAAATTTTTTTGTACAATCGCTATTCATATCAAACTCGGTTTTTCTCTTAAATCGCGCTAATAATGCTACTTTAAAAAACTGCCCATATCTCGAAAACATCATTTTCGATTTGGATTAAAATGAAACTGGTAGTGGTAGGTAATGCTTATATCCTGAAAAATTGTAGGTAGGTACTCATAGTCTAAGAGCCCGCAGTAAATTTTGGACATGAAGGGCAACTAAATGAATTTTACATAAATACGTTGCTCTGATGCCCAAGATTTCACATATGCCCGTCTGGCAGCGCTTAATGGCAGCAAAAGGGTGCAACTGCATATTAAAAATGTGTTATGATTCAAAAACGGAATAATTGGTGCAACCACTTGAATCTACTATCAAATAATAGAGAATGGTCGCCTCAGTACAAATACATGTATCCAAGACGTTTTAGGTGTCGCCAAAGCCCTGCCAAACGCGGTGGAAATGCGTTAAAAATTCCAATTTTGAATAATTTATGCAACTACTTAATTTTTATTTCAGAATTTAGAGAAAAACTCCCTGATAACAAATATATAAGCCCGCAAGACGTTTCACTTGTCGCCAAGTGCATCCAAAGGTTAAAAATCCGCTAAAATGCCCTATATACACCCAAAAACTAACAACTGAACATTAAATAATTGACGCAAGGAACTAATGCAAAAATGTTGAGCTGATCATAGAAATAAAATTAGAAAGCAGTTCTTAAAAGAGGTGGCATTTTAACAACTCATCTGACTGACCTGTATATTGAAGAGTGTTGATAGGAACTCTCTAAATAAAATCAGCGCAGTTTAAGGACTTTTGTATGTTCCTAAAATTTTCCAAGGGAAATAAATAAAGGTTTGCCGAAAGCCGCCAAGTGGCAAACAACAAAAACAGAATCGAGAACAGAATAATTGTTTTTTTTTTTCATCAACAGAATTTAGCGACAAAGAATTTCCATCTAACAACAGAACATCAAGGAGTATTGATTGTTTTTGTTGCTATTGGCCGAAATGTAAATTTGTGGTTGGACGCATGTTTTATACCATCCACAGAAAGGTATATAATGAAAAAAAGACTCCAAAATAAATCCACTTCAAGCATACAAATATTTATTATACCTCCCCAACGCATAGGGGGCAGTTGCCTTGGTCTTAACATAAAAAGTACCAGTCTTTGGTTGTGATGGTTCTCCACCCATTTTGTACTGTTTGCCTTGTTCGGGACAATGCCACTTTCTCTCCTCTGGATCACATAGGGTGCCCCAAAACCCCCTCGTACTAGTTATAGACTCTGCAAAGAACTGGTACGCTCGTCTGTGTGAACAGCCATAGCCCAAGCACTTCTGATAGAAACCCTTGTTCGGGAAAAAGGTTGCATGTCCCACCGGCTGACGCAGACCCAAGTTCACACTCGTCTGAATCGACTCAACATACTTTGCGTCAGTGGGATCAATGCGGCACTCCATTCCTTTCCATCGAAAAGCCGGACCAGCGGGATCCAAGGCGAAGATCGTATTGAACTTGGCCGGCTGAACTAGTTTTCCTGCACTACCAGCTATTTGGGCACCCAAACTATGACCAATCAGGTATATGTTGTCATAGTCCACACCCAGGGTGTTGTGCAGGTGTATAGCGAAGTTAGCCACGATCTCTCCAAAGTCTTCGATCATCCGCACGACCCTGAAGTAGTTAAGAGTGCTTGAGATCACGCTCCAGTCCACAATGATCACATTGAAGTCGCCAACGCTTAGGTAGGCGTTCTTAACATCACGATTAAACGAGGTTTTGCTTTGACTCATCCAGCCATGGATAATTATTCTGTAAGGAATTACAAAGAGTTTATTAGATGAATGTTGAAAAACTCGCGGCCTTCTGTGTACCTGGTTGGATGAGATATATTAAAATCGGACTTTTGTAGGGAATCATCATCGATTCGAATCTCCTGGCCGCAGGTTGGAAATGCCTTCTTGTACAAATAGAACTGCATCTTTGTGTCAGGGCGCGAAAAAGGATTTAGGTTTCGCAAAAACTTTGCCAAAAATTTTATGTCAATCAGTTTATCCAATCCGGTCGGGGTGCTTAAGTCATGTCCACATTCGTCCCATTTTTCAGTCTCACACGTTACTAAAACTGAAAGATAAGCCCGATAAGAATAAAATAACATTTACCAAGCCCGTCCACAAGCGACATACCCAAATAGAAAACTAAAACTAAAGTTGAAATTTGTACTGTCCGACTCATGGTTGCGTATTTATCTTAGTCGACCGTCTACTCTACTGCTGAGCGTTGAATGAAAGTTGCGCTTACACTAGGGGTGCAGTGCTAGAACTAGGTATGACTGAGCAGCTCACAGCTTCTTTTATTTATACAAGAACGTTGACTGGTGCAGTGACGTATCCCATGTGCGATAAGTCGGTGGTCAGTAGTAGGTACTTGAGTCATTTTTAATTAAGATGGGGATTTGATCTTTACATGCGATGCAAGTGGAATGCGGTACATTTTAAATTGACATAAGTATGTATTCTTAGTAGGTAAACCTACGTATTCGATTGATACGATCTTCGAAACCTGCTGGTAGTCAATGTGACTGTGAATACATTAAAAGGTCCTTTAAAATATAACGACACGATGATTAGATTTGGTGGTTTCTTAAATGTATATTTCTATTGTGAGCTTTATTAAAATGTACACAGTGACGTATTCAAAATATATTCTTAAATATTAAAAACAAAACAATATTCATAAATGATCCTTTTCTCAAAAGTAAAAATCCAAATGTTTCTTTTCATTTTGGCGTAGGAACCTACATACATTTCCCAGAAATTCTTGTACTGTATTCTGTCATGTTTCTGGTATTCATGTGCAATGATGGTTAACTGGGGCGGGGGTAGATACCTACTAAGGCGGAGCAGCTCTAGAGGTAAATGTTGTGTCTTTACGGATTCCGAGAAACAGTTGCAGGAGCATCTTGCTTTTAACGAAGATTACTTTGGTAACATTCTTTGAACTAGCACTTCAGAGATCAGAGAAGAGAACTCTCGAAAACTTCACAGTTCGCTGTTGATCCAGGTAGTGGAAATGGAAACACTCGGTGGAAGTTTCGAACTGTTTTTTTTTTCTAGATTTTAATAAGAGATGACAGTCTTTGGAACTAGCTTCCCCAAAACATTATTTCGAATGGACTACAACATACCTACAGAAATTTAAGTGCAGTAACACCTACATATCTCGAGACAGAAACACTAAAATCATCTTTTGCCTTTGAACTATTGCAATAAATTCAAAAGTAGCAGTACCTGCATGAAATAATCTGTTTGTGCTACGAAATAGCCACAACTCTACCTAACTTACCTACTCGTAAATACCTTAGCTTGCGGATTTCAAATTTTAAAGTGAATGTTAGGCGTTTAAAGTAATACCCATCATAATTAACTACGTAATGTAAATATAGATACATTTAAAATTAACTTGGTAAAACCAGAAATATTTACAGACTCACTAAAATATATCTACCAATTAAAAAGGAACAAGTTTCCAAGAAAAGTAGCTCAGGTATAATCGTAAAGCGCAGTAAATTAACAACAGTGATTTCCCAAAATGTATTCTTCATCGAAAATCTGTTTCTGATTTTAGTACTCTTATATAATTTGTACACCATCTATAGATATAATAAAACTGTAGGAATTTTCGTTGTCAGCTAAAAACTCGAAAACTACTGAACAGATTTCGTTGAAACTTTTTTTTAAATGTTCCTTAAGATTGCGAGACTGCTATAGGCTATGTCGTTTATAGCCACACCCTAAGGAATAGTTTGTATTTTGTACACATATATATATATATACCTTGCTACACTTTTGCGATCGGGCGACACGACAAACAAAAACAAAACCACACTTGCATACGTATACCTGGCATGCGAAAAGGGGTGATTTGTTTTCGCAGTGCGTGCTATGGTCAGTTGTATAATATGTATCGTATGCCCGATGGGAATGGGGTGCGTGCTGCAGTATGGCATGGGGTATATTAATAGTCTTCATAAGAGAAGAGACGCATAATACAAACCAGGTTTCATTTCAGAATTTCATTCTGTATGTGGTATGGTAACAATGTAGAGTTGGGCTTATGCTCTGACAAGGAGGCTGTTTCGCAGCAGTCAACTTGTTTCCAGAGTAAAGGTCATATGCTACGTGGCCGATCATCGCTTATGGCTGTCCCATTTGGTTCAATATAGCGCCTTCCTATATGGAAAAGATTCGGGTGTTTGAGGGACAGTGTCTTAGGACCTGCCTAGGGTTGTTTAGAGTCTGATTACATAAAATATTATCCCAACAAGACCCTATCCGATGGGGCTCGATTGAATAGGATTGACAATTTCTTAATTAGGGTGATTCGAAGGCACGTTGCAAGGGCGATGGCCAACGCTAACAATCTGATCTCGGGTGGTTATTACCCGAATTTAATGTCCACGAGAGTACCTACGCTCCGGTCTGGCTATGTCCCGCCTGAGGCATTCCTTCATGCAGACATGAAAGGGTTAGTCTAGAATAAAGATGGTGTGCCGGTATTGCACCACAGCCACCGCGGCGCGAGGGATAAGCGGCTCATCCACGACGGGTACGCCGCCAATGCTCAGGAGCTCCTCCGTTTTAATACCGCGATTGCGGATCGGGACACAGTCAATACTTTAAAGCAGTTCACCGAATTTTGGTGGCTTGAGGAAGTGGTGAGGGCAGACACGCTTTTCCGAGTCGTCGCGTTACCTATGTAACATCCTCCTCAGTTTTAAGCTAGTTTGTAAGTTAGTTAGGTGTATTTTAGGGGTCTGGCTCGCCAACATGAATGAGTGCTACCGAGACTTGACCGACTCTTATGGCCTCGCTCGGGTCCCGGCGCGCGGCGCATGTGTACCGTGCTGGCGACTGCAAGGCGCCCATCGACACAGTGGTTATTATAGGTTATATAGGTTAAGTAGGTTAGGTAGTTTTAAGTAGTTTTAAGAAAACCGCCATAATAAAGTATCCAAGTTTTTGCAAGATAGATTAGGATACATGTTAGTTTTAAATTAGATTTAGTCATTTTTGTGTAGTATGTAAGCTAAATAATGAATTAATAAAATTAATTTAAAAGCGATGTAGTTGAAAATGCTTATTCAGGACAAGAAGTACGGTTGCTGCAATTTTTAATCTGTAATACATTTCAGTTCTTTATTTAAATCTCATTGAGCTTGTATTAATACTATTATAATTATATTATATATACTTAATACTTTTTACTTTATATGGCGCTCACAGTCCGGGATGGATCACGGCCTCAACCAATAAAACCCTCAAGTCAGCTAATTGCTGCTCCAGGTACGCACACCAATTTGGTTGAGATCGCACTTCAATTGTGCGTGCCACCTGAGGTGAGGTCTTTCCCTGCTTTATTGAACCTCAGGGGTGGACTCAAAGACTCCTTGGGCTGGTACGTCGCCGTATTTTGGGCTTTTTGACTAAGTCAATGTCGCTATAGCCCATAAAATTCGTCGCAGAATCTCCTCGAATCACTCGAAGAATCTTTCTCTCGAAGCGTGCTAAGACGTTTTCAAGGTCCACGCTTCTGCACCATACAGCAGGACTGGGATGATTAAGGTCTCGTACAACACTTAATTGATTCTGTGAGAGAGGGCTTCTTAGATGCATTCTTAGCCCAAAAAAACAGCGATTTGCAAGAGTGAATCTTCCGCTTATGGGATATTTGTTGTGATAGATTCAGTGTTGCCGTGGTCACCGTCAATCTATCGTTGAATTCAACAATTGCATTCATAGCTTTTGGAAGATTGTTGAACACCATTTCATAAAAACGAGGCAGTAAAGAGCAATTTGAACTCACTTACTTGCATCGGCTTATAATAAATCTTTGCTTTATTTTTCATTTTTGTCTATTTATACCAACTGTTCTTGAACTACTTTAGTAAAATAAAAATGAAATAGATAAAACAAAAATTTTATTTGTTTCCAAATATAAAACAAGCTCCGAAAAACGGCGAAAATCGAAATCGTACCTCACGAGGAGTAATAAAAACAAAACGACAGTTTTACTTTTATTGTGATGAACTCAACTGAAACATTTTGTCAAGATGTCAAAAGACAAAACAAAATCTTATCAAAATAAATGAGAAATGGGTCAACGACAGACAGATAAATTCCATGCACTTTTTGTAGCCAAGGTACAGTGGTAGTTAATGGGTTAATTTCAGTCGGGAGTTTTTGTTTTTTGCTTTCTTAAAAATATTGTCTTTACAAAATCCTGACCACTAAAGACTTCTATTGTAAAAAAGTGTCTCATCTACCAAATGAATCAAAAATATACCCAAAACCACTGCAACAGCACCAAATAAAATAAACCACTGCAGATGTAATTATTCTGCACGCATTTATTGTGTTTATTCATAATTTACCATAGCAGCAGTGAACTTTTAAAACCACTTTGCACAGTAATTCTTGCGTGTGACACATGCAGTAACAGTCTCGAGTTGATGCAGGGAATCCCGCAGAAGCACGATATATTTAAAATTATTCCAAACGTGTCTGGCTTCTGATATGGTAGTGGTAGTCGCAATGTCCCAGTAGACTTTGCGGCGCTACGACTCGAAATGCTATATTTAGATTATTTCCCACGTTTTGGAAACTTCATAAATTCGTGGCGGACACAATATTACATAATACGTGATATGAAAATATATATCATTTAAATTTGAAGTGTGTTGCCTTTTCCGTATAAAAATAACATATATACATTTATGTATTCTCTAGAGCTGAGTTTATGACGTATCTACTGTAGGTATCCAAGTTATGACGAATTTGTTATTAGCCTTTATCAAGGGAGAATCTCATTTATAACACAAGTCCAAGTGTATCTTAATTTCTATCTTGATTTGGGTATAAGCAATATATGTTTGTATCTAGATAATGTTGAGCACGCAGAGTTTAGGCGATTTTCATTGAATTTTATTATTAGAATCAATAATGAAGGTGCCACCGTTAGAGCAGATTTTCTGTGATTCAAGTTCGATTTAAAAAATTGGAAATTAACTGAGAGTTCCATGAATATTCCTTAGATTTTAAATTCATATTAAAGTTTTTTTTAGGAATTACCAAAAAGTTAATCATGAAAAGAACAAATTTTTATTACGTAGGTACTTGGTTTTAGAAATGCGATGTATGTATTAGTTACTTAGGGATTTTTATAGAGTGATGGTAAAGTTCATTGAATCGAAATAAAACTAATGACTATGCAACATTAAATACATTCTTTTAATATAAGTAAGTAAGTAAGTGAGTAAGTGATTCATTTATTTACATTTCAACATAAACATAGTATACAAAAATGAATTTAAGAGCTATGGCTAAGCCGTCAGCCTGGTTGGCAAATTTATAACTATAAATTTAATTTAATTTTCTATAAATAAAAGAAAGAGCTAAAGATTCAAACATATTCCGATATTAGTAACATTCTATACTTATAAACTGCGATTTTATAAAATTGCTTAGGGTTTTCCAGTCGCACTCGTTTAGAACTTTGATAGTTTCCTGCATAGTTAATGTCAATCCGAAGAAAATTTGCCTTTGCGGTCTAAATATTGGGCATACACTTATGATGTGGAAGCAATCTTCTTTAGACTTCAGGTTACAGAGCGTACAGAATTGATTGTAGCTTCCATTATATGGGTTACCATTTAAGGGAAGAAGTTCACATCTTGCTTTGAATATGAAGGATATTTCATTATAACTTAGTGAGTCGTTGAAGTAGTTTCTACCGTTTAAGTTAAAGTTAAGCTGTCTATATAAAAGCCTGCTTTCGGATTCCCGAGCTTTTATGATGAACTCATCTCGAATAGAGTCTTCATTTTTCTGAATAATGCGGTAAAGTTGGTCTTTCAAATTGCGTAGGTTGTTCATATCGATATGTAACGATTCTCCACACGTGTCACCAATAGTTCGCATTCTTTCATACCACCAGTCCTTATTCCTCAGCTCAAATAATAGCAGTTTTTTTGAAAGTCTGGAATCTTCATAATGGCTGCATATCTTGATTATGAAGTCAGCTTGTGACTTGAGTGTGTTCGTCAGCAATTTCGGTAGTCCAGTTTCCAAGTATATAGCGTAACTAGGCGTATTTTGAGGTAGATTGAAGAGTTTTTTTATAAAGTTCCTATGGAATTTTTCGATTTCTTCATGTTCATATGCCCCCAAACTTGAGAAGCATAGCAAAGACTTGATTTAACAACAGAATTAAATACCTTAAATTTTGCCGATAAACTTATTTTGTTATTTGAGAACACATTTTTCCATGTAAAGTTAAGCAAGCTTTGCGAGCTATTGGCCTTTTCGGTTAGGTGTTTGTTGAAATTTAAAGTTGGATTAAGTTTCACTCCCAAATATTTAACCTCTTTAGCTGTTTCTAGAAGATGGCCATCGTATTTCCATTGCCTTTCAATATGAACTCTTGGGGATCGTGCAAAAACCATCATTTTCGACTTCTCTGTATTAATTATCAACCCCCATTTCTTGCAGTAGCATGATAAGCGATTTATCATTGCATTTGTTGCATTTGTTCCGGTGATTCGGAGAGTATGACGAGGTCATCAGCAGACAGCAAAACATTAATGGTAGAATTCGCAATTCTTACTCCTCCGGGGAGAACATCTACTATGTCGTTTATAAACAACGAAAACAACAATGCACTGAGCAGACAACCTTGTTTCACACCAGTATTTGTTCCAAACCATTCAGAATAGGTGGTACCATCCCAAACTGCTGCTTTTGTATCCGTATACATTTCCTTGATCACTCTAATGAATTTTGAGGATATGCCAAGTTGTGAGAGCTTGTAGAAGAGAGCATTTCTGTTAACTAGGTCAAAAGCCGCTTTAAAATCTACAAAAAATGCATACACCTTTTTGTTCCTGGCATCTTTTAATATAATGTAAGCTTCAAGCGGCTGTTAATAGCTGATGGCTCATTGAAGATATGTAAAAAATACATACCTAATAAAGAAATCGGGAAAAATCTCGATTGCCAAAAATGTACTCCGATAATTGTGACAGCCGCGAGCAGCTATGTTATAGATCTCTTCCGTTCTGATACGCCATCCATTAATTAATAAATTAAAAAGGCGACATCTTGTATTAAAGCTCAGTTTTAAATGCTTATAATCTCCCTCGGAACAAATCAGCGTTTTGTATACGACATCATACGAATAAATGATATAAGTATTCGTATGAACTGCTTTAACTAAAGGGTCCGCCAAATAATTTTTTTTTTGAAAATGCTATGAAAAAAAACTACTGAATATTTTCTCAAATTTCTTTTTTTATTTGAAAGTACAATCCTTCCGGTTAATAATGGAAAATAATTTCATTCAAATGGCTGCCTCGGCTGGCCATGCAGTAGCCTACACGATCGGTCCAATTTTTAAGCACATTATCGATTGTGTGCAGCTGTATTTCACCAATGGCTTCAGGAATATTGTCCTTTAAATTGTATCTGGCATGTCGGCGTAAAACTTATCTTTTACGTCACCCCACAAATAATAGTCCAACGGTGTCAAATCGCAGCTCCGCGGTGGCCAAACGACATCAGCTCTGCGGCTGATAATGCGATCTTCAAAAACAGGGCGCAAAACATCGAGTGTAGCTTCGGCTAAATGTAGCCAATATCCTCCTCTTCAATTTTTGTGAACAAAAATTCGTTTAACATGGCCCGATTATGATCGCCATTGACTGTAACGGCCACTCCTTGCTCATTTTCGAAGAAAAGTGGCCCAATTATGCCTCTGGACCAAAATCCGCACCAAACAGTGACTCATTTTGTGTATATCGGCTTTTCAATGGATGCGTGCTTCTCTAAGTCGATCGCAGGCCCACTTAGCGAAGCGAAAACGCACTGGATGGTCAGTTGGCTTCAACTCCTGAACCAATTGGACTTTGTATGGCGTCATACCAAGGTCTTTATGCAAAATTCGTCTCAATGATGTCTCCGAAATGTTCAATTGTTGAGAACGACGGTGAATTGATGTTGATGGCGCTTCACGCACACTTTCTGCCACAGCAGCAATTTTCTCGGGTGTACGCACTGTTTTTGGCTTTTAACGCTTTGGTTTATCGATGAGGATGCCAGTTTCTTTCACTTTTTTCACAAGATAACGAACATACGGAGCTGACGGTGCTTCTCTTCTTCCAGAATCCGTACGCAATTTTCGCTCACATTCTGCAACATTACCATGATTTTCAAAGTAATGTCGCAATATTTCCCAGCGTTGTTCAAGCGTATACACAACCATATTCGTTCAGCGGAAGGCTAAAACTAATTATCTGTCAAATCAGACATGAGCTAAGTGTTACCATTCGCGAAATAAGCACTAGTTGAAAAAAAAAAACGTCAAATGGCGGACCCTTATGTAGATACAAGGTTGTATGCCCCTCTATACTTACTTACTTAGGAGGCCGAGGCACAGTCCGTGGTGCACCTGGGCGGCTGGGCCTCAACCAACATGCCTACACAGTTAGCCCGGTCATTCGCAAACCGCCTTCAGTTGCGCACTCCAAGTTGTTTGAGGTCCCATTTAACTTGTGCGCACTACCTACATATGTAATACGAGATCTTCCATTGTTCCTCCGGGTTGGAATCGAAGAACCTTACGGGCCGAAGCGTTGGTATCCATTCGCTTTATATATCCTAGCCATCTTAGCCAACTGATACGTACTTCTCTGACAAGGTCGATGTCGCTGTACAGCTCGTAGGTATAGTTGGCTGTTAAATCTCCTCCTCCAAAGTCCGTCAACGCAACCGGAACCGAAAATCACCCGAAGGAATCTTGCGTTCGAAACGACCAAGAAGATCTTTATATCTGCCTTTGTAACGCCCATGCTTCTGCGCCATAGAACAGGATTTTGATGATAAGGGTAGGTTTTATATAGAGTCTCCTTGGTGTTTCTTGACAAGGCCTTGATAGTCAGTTGCCTCTTTAGGCCAAAGAAACAGCGGTTGGCAAGTGTAACTATTAGTTTTAATTTTGCTGTGCTATCTACCATTGGCAGTGTTAATAGGGGAGCCTATGTAGACAAAGTCCCTAACTCCTAAACTAGTATATTATACGATTAGCAGATGCCTTTGGTCTTTATACGTATATAGGTAAAATTCAGCTTATTTAGTAGTTCCATCGTAAATAACGGTATAGGTATTTGTCTTATTAAAGAAACCAATGATGTCTCTTCGATTTATAAGCATTAATCACAGCCATGCTCTGCCGCTCATGTATCTCTATCGATTTGCATGAAAAAATTCAAATTGAAAAGAATTCAAATGCTGATAGTTCCCACTTCTGGGAGATGTCAGCAACTGTAAAATTTGCAAACATGGTCATACACATTTTTGCAACCACATTGTTTATGATGCTCAATAAAGTGTCTGTTACATATATGCCTATAGTACCTAATTGAAAAATTACAAAATTGCATAGTATACCTACCTTTTGGAGTTTAATTAAAATTTTGAATGACTTATAAAGTACCTACCCCTTTGGCCCACTTAACATTTTAATTTGATAATATGTAATTAAAGAAACAATAATTAAAAAAAATTGGTTCAACATTTTAAAGCTATCGAACATTTTACTTTGACTTGTAAACTTCATTAATGAATGTCATCGCTCATGGTCATCACATCACGAAATGCCGGATTATTACTCACGCCATCAATATTGAAAGCTTGTTCTATGATTAACTACTATTTATATCGCTTTAAATTGTTTCTCAAAATACGGGCCGCTAAATACTGCTCAAACTAAATGTTAAATAAAACAAAGCGCACTTTGATACTTAAAACCTGTGCAAAACATTAAAAATCCAAATTTACATAATTTCATGCGAACATTGTATAAATAAATACAGTAGGTAATTATTATCTAACATGTTAGCACCACACAGACTCGGAAGCAATATAGGCAGCCGTTCTGAATGTCTAGAATGAAATAGTTCAATGTCATTGGCACGTCATTCATAGGTAGCGAGGCACACATTTCTTCTGGGAATTTCAAACATGTTCCAAGTGTGATTTGAAGCGCGTCACAATAAGAGAAATGCGATGCGCGTATTAATGTCCCCCGGCTGGTGAATGAACTATGCGAATGCAGTGAATCAGAGATGTATTCTAGGTGGTGGAGATTTATCGATACTTTTTTTATACCCTCCACAGGAAGGTATATTCACTTTGTCATTACATTTGTAACGCCAAGAAGGATTCACCGGAGACCCTATAAAGTATATATATTCTGAATCAGGATCACATTCTGAATCGATTTAGCCATGTCCGTCTGTCTGTCTGTCCGTCTGTCTGTCTTGTGAAAACACGATAGCGTCCAAACGAATCGACATGTTGTTTTTAGAGTTGTCAAGTTGGTATTAAAAATTGTCTAGCTATGTCGGTCAAGTAGTTCTGGTACCTCCCATACAAAACCAATATTAGACACATGCGTGTACCACCTATAAAGTACATACAGTGGAGGGTATCAAAGCATCGGCCAGGCCGATGATAACACTTTTATTTGTTTTTTTTTTTTAATTCAAATTAAATAATTAATATATGTGCTCGTTATATGTGCCGAGAAATTGTACTTCTAAAATGCCTATGCCCTTGTCTATCAGGACAATGCAATTCCAAATTATATACCCTTGAGAACATGAGCGAACGGGTCATAATTATGCATTTCAAAATTCTTTATCGACAAAATTTTGTATATATATATTTTTTGAAGGTGCTGTATGAACAAAATTCTGCATTTTAGAACTGTGTAGGTATTTCAAAATGCTGTACATCCAAAATGCTGCGAATGCAAAATTCTGTTTTCCGAAATGCTCTACACAACTCTATATTTTGAAAAAGTATTTGCATATCAAGAAGCAAGCTTTGATATAACTTTTAAAATTTATTTATAAAAAAATAAAAAAAGTTAAAAAAAATTATGAAATAAATTATGAAATAAATTGAAATTCACTTAGGTTAGGTGGGCGCAGTAGCGCAGTGGTTAGTGTGCTGGACTACTGTGCGAGGGATCCCAGGTTCGATCCCCGGAAAAACCCAAATTACATCTTCAAGTTTTTTCTACTGCGCCACCTCTCGCGAACGTCTGACAAACATCCGAGAGTATGACTGTCATGAAAAAGCTTCTCAATTCAGCCGTTCGGACTCGGCATAAAATTGTAGGTCCCTTCCATTCGTCCCAAAAATAGAAACTCACACAAAACGAATGGTTGCGAGAAGCTAAGCCTTGGGTGTCACCCGCCTGTTGCGCCACCTATTTATTTTTTTTTATTTAGGTGCTTACATAACTTAACAAAAACACAAGACAGTGGCAGTGGCGTGTCGGTGGCGTGGTGAACAAGAGGCTGGTGTCATAGGAGTGGTGTGCCGATGGCGATGGAAATGGAATGGAAGTGGTTTAGTTTAAACTGGTCATATCATAATATTGAAGGGTCTGTTGACGACGTGGATTTCTGCATTACAACTGCGTATTTTTCTTTACTCGGAAACTAAAAACATGCGAAGCGACCAAGAATTAACAATTCGGTACGACATTTTAAGAGCTGATGAATCCGTGGCACCATACGTTGTTTGCCACTTAAATCACTTTCGAACCACTTTGCCGCCGTTCCACTGCCTCACCACTTCGGTGCCCTCCTTTTCTAAGAGTAAACTTAATATCAACTCGAAAGAAATAATATTTTCTATTTTAAAAAATGGTTTTGATAATACAGAGTTTTGTTCATACAGAATTTTTAAATACAGTATTTTGCATGGGAAATGCCAGCTACTTTATTCAATTTTGACTAATCTTCACAGGAAAACTCTTGGTCCAAATTTGAGCTCAATCGGTTTGGTATAGATTTCGAGATAGGTCACCGATTTTGAATGTTTTTTTTTTTTTTCTTTTTTAATGGGAGATGACACTGCCGGGTTGGGTATGATATATCCTTTTTCAAAATCTCTTTTCCAAAATCCCCTGTTCCCTGTGCTGGAATCCCTTACTCCAAAAGACCCTGAGAGAAAATCCCCACCGGTCAAAATCTCCCATTCTTAGATTTGGTGTTTTTAATTCTGTCTCGCGGCAGAAGTTAGATACATATGGGGATTGGGGGTGCATGCTGCCCCCCTGCAACCCCCTTGCTTGTAGTCTCTGTAGGATTTGGGAAGGTGCGAGGTTGAGTATATGCAAATTTTATATTATGTGTTTGCTTAATTTTACTGCCAAAACTACGCGTTTAAGAACGGATAAATTCTGAATTGTGCGAACAGGGGATTTTAATGAGGGATTTAATAAGTATGTATGTAGTTGGGAGATTTTGGCATAGGGGATTTCGTCCCGAGAGATTTCGGAAAGAGAGATTAAAAACCAGTAAGACAATTATATTCGACTATGCCGAAACTCAAATACCCGGTACTATATTATTGTAAAAATAAAAAATATTTTATTATTAAAGAATTATATATTTGTATGAAAAGTATGGGTAGTTTTTATTCGACCAAGCTCATTTTTTGTCAAAAAATTTTAAATATTATTAAAACAATATGTGCAAAGTTTGAACTTGCTATCTTTATTGTAGCTATATAAATTTAATTTTTAACATCAAAATGCTATATAAATCTGATATTTTTGTATGGGAGGTAGTAGTAGTTTTCATCCGATCTTGCTCATCTTTGAACTTAGCCTCAGTTTGGTAAATAAAAGCTTACGTACCAAATTTCAAGTCGATAGCTCTTAAATTACGGCGTAATCGTGCGGACGGACAGACAGACGGACAACGCTAGATCGACAATGAAAGTGATTCTGATCAATAATATATATAGTTTGTCATACCTACAACGCCTCCTTATGTGCGTTACAAATGGAATGTCAAAGTGAATACCACAGTGTGGTATGTACCGGGTATAAAAATGAGAGATTATGTCTAATAAGGGATTTTGGAAAAGGAGATAACGTAGGGATCCCGACACTGCCACGCCACTTGGACCAATTTTAACCAAATTTCAAAGAAACACCTTTGCCCAAATAACAAAGATTGCCTGAAGTCTGAACTCAATTAAACTCCATTTAACAGTCACGTGTGGGTTTTCTCATGATACCTAAATATCAGACACCCTGGAGTCTGTTCTGGTTAGTGTTTCCACAGATTTTTGAAAGAAACACTTTAGTGTGAGTAAAATACGTATAAAAAATAATAAAATAAATAGATGGCGCAACAGGCGGGTGACACCTAAGGCCTAGCTTCTTGCAACCATTCGTTTTGTGTGAGTTTCTATTTTTGGGACGAATGGAAGGGACCTACGGCTGAATTGAGAAGCTTTTTCATGACAGTCATACTCTCGGATGTTTGTCAGACGATCGCGAGAGGTGGCGCAGTAGAAAAAACTTTAAGATGTAATTTGGGGTTTTCCGGGGATCGAACCTGGGATCCCTCGCACAGTAGTCCAGCACAATAACCACTGCGCTACTGCGCCCACAATATTACGTAAAATACGTATACTCTCATAATATTGAAGCTAAATAGTTTTCTCCATGTTTCTCCATGTAAGAATTATTTTTGTATGGGCGGTACCACGCCCCTTTGTCCAATTTTGACTAATCTTCACAGTAACCATATGTATGGACCAATACTAAAGATGTGTGAAAGTTTGGTTAAAAACGGTAAATGCGTTAAGGCATGAATGGACGACAAACATTTTAAGGCTCAATTTTTATGTACATATATAGAAAAATTAGATACACGTCCTTTTGCACGAGACAAAAATCCAAATGGAAGCACAGATATCGTATTAAATGTTGCGTCATTTGTCATTTGCCTATAAAAATGGCATGGCATGAATTTCCAATTTCGTGCCTTGTCATTTTTTAGAGACTGCCATTAAAATGACGCAACGGCTAAAAAGCTTAGACATTTGTCTTAGGCGTCATTAAAGAGCGATCACACGGCCAGTTTTTTCCGTCATTTTAATGACACAAAATTCATTGCATTTGGGCTGTCATTTTCCTACTCATTTAAATGACGCCAAAAATGTTATCCCAAAAATAGCGATCACACAGAACGACATTAAAATGACGGCTTTGTGACGCGATTGTTACATCAGAGCGCCGCCGCGCCGTAGGATGAAGATGGTTGACATATTCTGCGGTTTAAGATAGATCTTTGAAAACTACACGTTTCTAGGTTAATGACAAAATCTTTTCAGACTTACATTTTCCACACGTTAATTTTTCAGCTTATCATATCCAGTTGAAATAGATTGACGATTAAAGTTGCATTCAATATTGCATTTTAACTCTGCCTAATAGAAAGTTTCCGAATAAACGAGGTGCACAAAATTATCTGAACAAGCCTAGTCGACTAGGTACTTTCATAATTAGTAGTTCCACAGGACCATAGGTCTTCAGTATACTGCCAACAACTTTTAATGCTGGGTGCATTACATATTTACGTGCATCTTTTCCTTTTGGAAATGTGTCCTGTGAATATAGTCATAGTTTTAATAACATCAACGAACTGAATGGATTACATACATACGCATACCCAACCCACTCCAATATTGAACGGTTCTACCTCTCAAACTTCAGAACAGATATTGGTACTGCAGACCAACTTTTTATTCCGGCCATGTTCCTCCCAGACATACCATTATAATTAATTAAAATTTCAGTTTCTATTCGTGAATTAAACAAACGCTATTGAAGAAGTTCTCAAGCAAAACGAGATGCCAAATTAATTTAAATTATTTAAAACACTGGAAGCCATTCAAAGTGCAGGAACATGTTACGTATACGTTTCGCTGGACTTTAGAGAACATATTGCATGGGGTAAACTCATTTTGGCATGGTAATTAAAGCTGTTTACAAAGTTTTTCAAAAATATTCTCATTTTAATTGAAACGTTTATATTTTTAACAGAAAACTAGACTGACGATGAAACTTGTATAATTGAATGAATGTGCTGTAATTTTGACCGAAAGTTGCTTATTTTGTTTTTCAGAACAAAAAGTTGAACAGAATGTTATGGTGTCAAATTGGAAAATTCAGTGCAGTTTGGTTTTATTAACTCTAACTTAAGAAACTGGTGGTTGGGTGTGTATGAATCGGGTAGGCGCTGATCGGCATCAACCTGGCGGTGCCCAGCTGTTGTAACCTTTCGTACACATCAATTGTGCTTATTTTACCTCCCAGTGGTAACCACCGGGTACTGGTCTGCCCATCCGGGTGTGACTTGCTGAACTTATAAGTGCGAGTGTTGAACACGAAGAAAATAGCAACACTATAATGCTCTGTCGGAAAGACTGACTGAACGAGTCTCAGAAGTCTTACATGAGCTCCTCAGAAAGAGGACGTACGGCGGATGAATTCATTAGACTGAATCAACGGTGTCGTCAACAGTCAATACGACAGTTACCTTACTTGAGCTACTTCGACATATTTGGAGCTGAGGTCAGTGAGGATTTTTCAGGACTAGTCAGGGTGCTGAAACAGAGATGGTGGCGGATGAACCCTTTATGGGCCAACGGCAGCTCTCACATCCCCGAAGTGGGTTACTGACACCGGAGGAATCCGGCCCCTTTCGTCCAAGGGGTCTAACAAAGGGCCTGGCCCTCCAGGTTGGGGGTTGTACGTCGGGGTAACTGCCCGACTGCGGAAAAAATTACTTAGTTCCGAAACTACCACAAGCCTCGGATACGGATGATCTTACTGTTGACGAACCTGGCAAACGAATAAAGGACAACGAATTTCGGATCTGCACGTGGAATGTTAGGTCCCTTAACAGACCACGTGCAGCCGAACAACTAGCGGAGGCCCTGAACTGCTTTAAAGCAGACCTAACCGCCATCCAAGAGGTGCGATGGGATGGACCGGGCAAGAAGAGGATGAAAGACTGCGATATTTATTATGGCGACTGCTATCGGCAACAAAAACAGCGCTTATTTGGATGTGGATTCGTCGTTGGAGGCAGACTTAGGCAAGAAGTCTTAAGTTTCAACTGTGTGAACGAGCGCCTCACGACAATCCGCGTCAAGGCTAAATTCGCCAACATTAGCCTAATATGCGCCCATGCCCCCACGGAGGAGAAAGACGACGATACCAAAGAGAGGTTCTACGAGCTCTTGGACAAGACATACGAGCAGTGCCCTAACTATGACATTAAAATTGTCCTAGGTGATTTTAATGCAAAGATAGGAAGAGAGGGCATCTTTGGTAGTACTGTCGGGAGGTACAGCCTACACGACACCACCTCCGATAACGGATTTAGGCTGATCGACTTCGCGGCGGGGCGAAATGTTGTCATATCAAGTACGCGGTTCCCGCATCTCGATATTCATAAAGGCACTTGGAGATCTCCCGATCAATCAACCGTCAACCAGATTGACCACATTGCGATCGACGCAAGGCACTCCTCCAGTATTATGGATGTCCGAACGTTCCGAGGGGCCAACATTGACTCGGACCACTACCTTGTTGTAGCCAAGGTACGCCTTCGGATATCCCGAACACCGCCAAGACAAGTAAATACTGTGAGGAAGTTTGACGTCGGACGGCTAAAATCGCAAGAGATCACCAGATCCTTCTCCGATCGAGTCTCTCTCAATCTCTCAAGAGGTTCTATGCAGCCAGCATCAAGCATTGAGGACCAGTGGCAACATTGCCAAAAAGCCATCAGAGACGCCGCCTCTGATGTGCTTGGTTTCACTCGACCACCACAACGAAACCCCTGGTTCGACGACGAGTGCCGGCAAGCACATGCAGCGAAACAAGAGGCATACAAAGCGGCGCTGCAAAGAAGGACTAGAGCTGCTCGTGAGCTCTACGCGCAGAAAAGAAGAGACGAACACCGGCTTCTCAGGAGAAAAAAGAAAGAGCACGAGAAGCGCGCGATCGAGGAAATAGAGAGATGCTACAGCAGGAATGAGGTTCGGAAGTTTTACCAAAGGGTAAAAAGAACCTGCCAAGGCTACAGAGCCCGAACCGAAGCCTGCAAGGACGAACAAGGGAACATCGTAGTAGAATCGCAGTCGATGCTGGGGATATGGAAGAACTACTTCTGCAGACTGTTTAACGGCGATGACGAACTAAATCCCGCTGTCAGGCAGAATGAACCATTCAACCTGGACGATGAAGACCAACAATTCCGTCCACCCGACCTGGACGAAGTGAAGATAGCCATATCTAAGCTTAAGTCCAACAAAGCCGCTGGGGCAGATGGCCTAACCGCCGAGCTATTCAAAGCGGCAGGCGATGACTTGGTTAGGAGCATGCACCAACTCATCTGTAAAATATGGTCGGAGGAAAGTATGCCCGATGAATGGAACCTCAGCATTGTTTGCCCGATCCTCAAGAAAGGAGACCCTCTGAACTGCGCCAACTACAGAGGTATTAGTCTTCTTAACATCGCCTATAAGATCTTATCTGCCGTGTTGTGTGAACGCCTGAAGCCTTTCGTCAACAACCTGATTGGTCCCTATCAGTGTGGCTTTAGGCCAGGAAAGTCTACCATCGACCAAATATTCACACTGCGGCAGATCTTGGAGAAAACCCAGGAAGTTCAAATCGATACCCACCACCTTTTCATCGATTTTAAGGCCGCCTATGACAGCATTTATAGAGACGAGCTATACAGAGCAATGTCTAGTTTTGGCATCCCTGCCAAACTCGTCCGTTTGTGCAGGATGACAATGGAGAATGCACGCTGCTCCATCAAGGTCGGTAAAGAACTCACTGAGACCTTCGATGTCAAAAAAGGTTTTAGACAAGGCGATGCGCTGTCATGTGACTTCTTTAACATCGTTCTTGAAAGAATAGTGCAAAACTCAAACGCTAACACCAGAGGCACTATCTTTCAAAAGTCCGTCCATCTACTCGCCTACGCCGACGATATCGACATAATCGGGAGAACGCAGCGTGATGTCACTGGCGCGTTCGTGAGCATTGAGACGGAGGCGGCAAAGATGGGTTTGGCGGTCAATGAGGGCAAGACAAAGTATATGCTGTCATCGAGAAAGGACACCCAACACCGACGTCTTGGACAGAATGTCACTATAGACAGATATAACTTTGAGGTGGTAAAGGACTTTGTCTACCTAGGCTCCGCTATTAACTCAGACAATGACACCAGCGCTGAGATTAAGCGAAGAATAACTCTTGCCAATCGCTGTTTCTTTGGGCTAAGAAAGCAATTGAGTAGCAAAGCCCTCTCTCGAACAACTAAAGTGACCCTTTATAAGACCTTAATCATCCCAGTCCTACTTTATGGTGCAGAGGCATGGACTCTATCAAAAGCGGATGAGCTTACTCTTGGTTGCTTCGAGAGGAAAATTCTTCGAGTAATTTTCGGTCCCGTCTGCATAGACGGTGAATGGAGGAGGAGATACAACGACGAACTGTACGGGCTGTACAGCGACATTGCCCTAGCCAGAAGAGTGAAGGTCCAACGACTGCGATGGCTGGGTCATGTAGAGCGAATGGACGTGAATGCTCCGGCCCGGAAGATCTCTGAATCCACACCCGAGGGACGGCGCAGTAGAGGAAGACCGCGACTCAGGTGGCGCACGCAAGTGGAAGGGGACCTTAACCAACTTAGCGTGCGAAACTGGAGACAGCTGGCCAAAGATCGCGCTGGCTGGAGACGCTTGTTGGTTGAGGCCCAGGTCCACCCCGGACTGTAGCGCCACCTTAAGTAAGTAAGTAACTTAAGAAACTGTCTGCAATGTGGTTATAATATAAAACTCATAATTGAGGAAAACTAGACAACAGACACAAAAAGTGATTCAAAAAGCACACAAGCAGTAATAAAAATTGACCAAAACAATATCTAATAATTGGTATATCATGTGTCACCATTGGTAATTAATAATTCACGAGCTCTTCTCTCGTCGATAAACATCAATCGAATCTAACACGTAATTAATGATTCCTAATGGAATAATAAATGTACCCCTATCCACAAATACTCTACTAATTACCGCAATTAATAAGAAAAACATTTTGCTTCACAACCTCGTAACCAGTGCCAACAACACTCTACTTAATTAATCGGCCAACATTGCTTATTAAGACCAGAAAGGGGGCGCAAATCTGGCACAGCTCAAAACCTTTCCACAAAATAAATGTCATCACGCCTACGACACCTCATTACTCGTTGAAGTAAAGTGAAGTCTACAAAGCAGTCACCTCAATCAAAGGACTCCAGAGTTATCTGCACATAACTATATACAACAAGCGTCACCAATCAGTCGCCCTTGACACCACAAGATAGCTCATGTTAAATGTTAACTCCTCAAACGTCGCGTCGTTACACTTTGGTTGAGTTTCCAACCAGAAATTAGTTGCAGAACCGCAGCTTTGAGTAGGAAGCTCTAATACTACATTATAACTGCAGGCACAGGTTAATATACGAGGCTGAGTGCATGCTCTTGCTCTGGGGATTTATTTCTCCAGGTCAAGGCTGAGACTAAACAAACGATTCTGTAAATGTTTCTGTTCAACAGTGGCTCAGAGATTCGCGTAGAGTGTTTCAAAAAAATTTGATGACAAGCGAGCTGAGAAGACTGCTTCGGATAGAAGGCTGACAGCAGAAGATGCATTCGAGTATGTCAAGACGCTGTGGCGCAAAACAATGACAGCAAGAATGAAGAGTAGCTATAGAAGAAGATAATACTGCGTAGAAAAAGAGGACGCCGAGCAGTCTCCTAACGCAAGTAAATCAAAGAGTCTCCTTATGGTTTTAAGACCGGAATTGTGGCTCGTGGACAGGGCTTCGTTTTTTATATGCCAGCTGTAAGGAAGATGCAAGCAAGCGTACACCAAGATGCAAATGACGAAAGCGTGCGTATGAAGCGCAGCTACGTGGATAGAGTAGGCCTAAGAAAAGTACGCACGGGTGGGTAGGTGATTTTGACACTGGCAGCTGCTTCCCGCTCAAAATCTTGAACGAAATGAGTCGCTTTAGGCTTGAACAACGTTGGGAAATATTGAAGACAAAGTTCCAAAGTGAGTGCTGTGTAGAGTGTAGCCCAGTGGGTTTTTTGAAAAGAATTTTCTGCCGAAATGAAGCACCCACCGCCCCTGCTGTACGCAAGTTTGTGCAAAAAGTTCGTGAGACTGATATGCTAGTGGATAACACTCGTGGTCTCCTTCGTCGTACGGTGCACACAGACCAGAATGCATCCACAGAGAGTGGACCATTTATCTTCGAAAATGAGGCTGGGAACAGAGTTTCGGTCAACGGTGGGCTTTACGGAACCATGTTAACTGACTTTTTTTACTAAAATTAATGATATGTATTTTTACGACCTCTGGTTAATGCAGGATGGCGTGGCGCAGGCACGTAGCCAGGGGGAGGGGGCTTGAGGGGCTTAAGCCCCCCCGAAAGTCTTGAACAAACGACAAAAACTAAAATTTTCTAACTGGATAGCTCAAATTTTTTTTTTTTTAATACTTCTCCCGTGAAAGGCGAACCTATAACGCTTCAACAGCGCCCCGAGATGCTTGCAGTTGTCTTTTAGTTCTGGACTTAAATTGCTGCAAATTGTAGTCTTCTGGAAATATATTTCCAGGAAGCGAGTTCCAAATTTTGCTTGTTCCGTAATAGAAGGAGTTTTGGAAGGTTAATGTCCTCGCGGTTGTCAAGTGTATGGTCATGAGCATTAGCAGCCTGTCTTGTGGGGCGCCCAAAAGTTGCATTCCGAGGGATAATGTCTTTGAGTTCCTCGAAACATCTACCATGGAAGTACCTATAGAACAAGCAGAGGTCAGCGACTTGTCTTCTGTGCACCAACGGTTGTAGATTCGATGTGAGTGATGGGTTTCCAGTAAGTCGAACTGCTCGTCTCTGTATGCTGTCAAGTAGGTTAAGTGAATGTTTTGGGGCCGAGCTCCATATATGGCAGCAATATTCCAGGTCTGGTCTAACCTGTGCTTTTTACAGTATGGAGAAGTTGCTTGGGGCTAAAGTACCTTTTTACTCTAAATAGGTAGTTCAACTTAGCGGGCGCCGATCAAGCGATATAGGATATGTGATCCTGCCATGTGATTCCTGAATTGACTGTGACTCCTAAAATGTGCATTGAGTCCTTGGGATGGATTGGATGGTCATCTATATGGATCTGAGGAAGCATTTTTCCTAGAAAATGTTGTGTGCTGTATCTTGTTTGCAACTGAAACTGAAATGACCGTAATGGGGCTTAATATAAATTCAAATATATAACAATAAGGAGACTATCCCGGTAGGTATACAGTATTCAAACGCTAGGTATGTACACTGTGCAAGCCATAGCTTTAACCTGGGTCTGTCATGTCAACTCCTGCAATTCGCAATCGCCTTGGTGTAGTAAGTGAAATAACTAATTTCTTTCGCAACCATTCAAATGCATATATTATATAGCTTTTAAAAATGTCATTAAAAAATAAAATAATAGTTTAAAAAACTAAAAAACGCTTTTATATGTAGGTACTGCACTAAAAGCAAAAAAATAAAAATTAACCAATCTATTTTTAAGGTTTATCCTGGAAGAGGCTTATTGTAAGCCATGTTTGTGTAGTTTACACTCAAATAATACAATACATAACTACAAACATGGCTTACACTAAGCCTCTTCCAGGATAAACCTTAAAAATAGATTGGTTAATTTTTATTTTTTTGCTTTTAGTGCAGTACCTACATATAAAAGCGTTTTTTAGTTTTTTAAACTATTATTTTATTTTTTGCTTTTTAGTGCAGTTTAATATCTACCTAGGTACATACTTACAAAAGCTTTTTATTTACTATTAGTTTATTATATTGTCATCAAAACTGAAACATCAGCATGCAAAATTTCAAAGTCCTAAGACAATGGACATAATAGATTATGTATTCCACATAAATGAAAATTCGCGGCAGGTATGGTTTGATTGATTTTACTACGCGTACCTACCTATACACTTTCCATAGCTGCAGATCTCAAATATAAGTATGTACGATTGTGCATGTGCATACCTACATATTTACGCATCACAAACTCCTATATACGTACATATGTATACATAGTTTGTTTTATCCATATCCATTTCATACATCAAATTCAACTACGCCATACATATGACTATACATTCTGAATGCTCGCCACAGTGACAATTCTATTTTTAGAACGCAAATAAAACTACCCTTCCTAAGCACAACTGCAATCGAGATAGCAATTTTTTTCGCATTTGGCCGAATAAGATCTATTTTCAAATTATTATATCTTGCCCTCTGGATGGACTAAAAAGATGAATGTTAGCTCAAAATACTATTGAAGTATTGCCTAACAATTAAAAGGATTTTTTTGACTTGACCTACATATATTTATGAGCATAATGGCAAGTTGAGCGTAGTAAGGTAAAAATAGAAAAGTTTGCACCCCCTTTTTTCAACCCTTATAGGTCGAATCGGTACAAAGTATTAATTAGATATTTAATAGTTTTGACTTATCTATTGACATATAAAGTTTCAAGTTAATACGGCTAATGGATCATTCGTTATGAAAAAGCGTCCCTCAAAGGGCCAGGGGAAGTCAAAATCCAAAAATTCTTTCTAAATATTGCATTGTCTTAACAACCCAACCAGCATGGAAAATTTCAAAGTTCTAAGTTTAGAGAAAGTGGTTCAAATTTGACTTGCAAGATTTTGACACAACAAATTTTTCACGAAGTTAAGTAAAAGCCTTTAAAAACACGCACCAGAGAGCCGAAAAACTCGACTTCTACGCCTTTGTGAAATAAGATTCATTGAAAAGCATGACAGTATTATTTCCTTCGTAGAATTCTTCAAATGCATGTACATCTCAATAAGTCTTGAATAAATAACGAGCAGAACGTGGGCCATTTCTTCGAAAGTATCAACACTTTTGGCAGCGGTCCAAAAAAGTGATTTCCGAGTAAGCCTCATTGTATGCCAAGAACTATTTAGTTTAACGCTTCCCTTATCAGTTTTCGTACAGAACAAATCCTTAGATTTCGTTTCTGCAATCGACCGCACAAAAGAAGTTCTGAATTCTCTTAAGAACAGCAGAGAAAATGCCGAAGATTTTTTCAGAGAGGCTTTTCAATCCGCATCCTAACTTGCCGAGGACTTATTTGAAGAACTTCATTGAAACAAACAACGCGTTCAAATCCACAAACCTCTCCTTCTGAAGCCTATTTTAGAGTGCCGATACTGATTTCTTGCATAGATTCGACTTTATTTCCATAGCAAAATGGTAATAAGGGCGAAAAAATGTTAAGTTTTCGAAATTATGTCGAAAACTAAACAAATAAACCCCACAAGCAGTGAAACATATATGCAACCCCCTGCTTGTTTTTACTGCCAGATTTGGAGTAGGTGCGCTGAAATGGTCTTATTGAAGTGATCGACATTATTTCCATTTGTTTTTATTTTTTTTTTGGAAATACAGTCGAAGCACACATTTTTGTAATTCGACATTACATATTTCCAATCTGAAATGGAAATAAACACGATTCGGCCTTATTTCCTTCGACTTTAATTCACGGCACCCTCGAAGCTACGATTTGACGTTTTTTTTTTGTGGGAACCGTCGGTCGGTCCCTCCGATGTTAGGCCAACAATCCGGACACGATTCAAGCACTTAAGACCAATATCATCCAAGCCATCCATGAGCTGCCCGAAACCATCAACAAAAAAAAAAGTAAATAAATAGCTGGCGCAACAGGGGGGTATACACCCTAGCCCTAGCTTCTCGCAACCATTCGTTTGTGTGAGTTTCTATTTTTGTGATGAATGGAAGGACCTACAATACTCTCAGATGTTTGTCAGACGTTCGCAAGAGGTGCCACAGTAGAAAAAACCTTAAGATGTAATTTTGTGATTTTTCGGGGATCGAACCTGGGATCCCTCGCACTGTAGTCCAGCACACTAACCACTGCGCTACTGCGCCCACCATTAACAAAGTCTTGGAAAATTGCAGTGGCATAATGCGCTACTGCGAAGTCAGCCGAAGCAGCCGAACGACGTTGTATTACATAATTAATGGGAATGTTTGTTCTTACTAACATTTTATTTTAATTTTTTTGTATTGCATTTTTAAAAAGATACTTGTAAAGGGTGTTTTTTTTAGAGGTATAGAACTTTGAAAGGGAATAAAACACAGGTGATTTTTTTAAAATTGACATGAAATTTACTTTATTCGAAAGATAATCTTCTGGCATTATAATATAAATATGATCTCTGGCATATGATTGCCACGGCTGGCTCGGACGTGGTCTAATCTGGAGGTCCAATTTTCGATGACTTTTTCCAACATTTGTGGCCGTATATCAGCAATAACGCGGCAAATGTTGTCTTCCAAGTGGTCAATCGTTTCGGGCTTATCGGCGTAGACTAGCGACTTCACATATCCCCACAGAAAATAGTCAAGCGGCGTTAAATCGCACGATCTTGGAGGCCAATTCACGGGTCCGCAGCTTAAAACTATGCGGTTACCAAACGTTTGCTTCAGTAAATCAATTGTGACACGAGCTAAGTGACATGTTGCGCCGCCGTCTTGTTGAAAACACAGCTCCTGCACATCATGGTTGTTCAATTGATGAACGAAAAAATCAGTAATCATGGCTCTATAGCGGTCATCATTAACTGGAACGTTATGGCCAGCATTAAAGAAGTACGGACCAATTATTCCAGCACAACAAACAGTCAGTTTTTGTAGATGTAACGGTGTCTCAACATACACTTGAGGATTATCATCACTCCAAATACCGCAGTTTTGTTTATTGACGTATCCGTTCAACCAAAAGTGAGCAAAAAAAAAATGGACCGAGAACTGGCCTATCAGCTCCTTATTGTATATCCCATCTACAAAAATGATCATTTTATACAATACAAAAACAGTATTGAGCCATACCCCATACCTACGGTGGCCATATTTGTGAAAGGAAAATAAAGGACAATAATATTTCTGCTTAAAAACTTTTGGTATTTATTTAAAAAAAAAGTAATAAGATAGCAAAAAACTTTAATAACAGTTCTTTAAAAACAAAAAAATATTGGATTGACATTCACTTATAGCCGTATGTATTAGCAACTAAGCAACTAGCAACTGTAACCTATTTTCACATAGAAGCAACAGTAGTATTGCCTGACATTTCTGGCTATCGTTGCCTCAATCTCAGAGCTGCCTTACAACGCCTATACAATGTTGTTTAGCTTTCCGTAGCTTTCCCGAAAATGTTGTTTAAAAACATTATTTTATGGTTACTTCACTAAACGAGCTTGGTGTCTTGGTACGAATATTTGATAATATCTGACAAAAAGGCGATTGATGTCGTTATTTATGTGTTACAATGCAAATGAACCTTTTTCGACAAAATGTAACTGTTTTGTATACGTTAAAGCTTAGTACGCTGTTCGAGCGAAACAAAATTTTAACTGCTCTCCAATTTTTTTCTCCAAACATTAGCTAAATTCCTAGCTAAATTTTGCCATAAAGTGCGCTGTGGATACAAGTGTCATAGAAAAAAGCTGTTCATTCAAAATAACTTCCGTCAAAAATGCATCGACTCGAAAAACTGTTACATTTTCGTTGCACTTTCTTTGTTCCTTCTCTGCTATTGCTTGATCTCAAATTTATCATACTTTCAAAGGATTCCTCATCGAGTTAATTCGATTTTTTAGCTGAAGCAGCGTACCGCTCGGCTTAATGGATTCGCTTAAATTTAGCTCAGTTAATTTTTGGAGAGAATTTTGTATAAGAGCTAAAATTTAGCTCGAGCAGCGTACTAAGCTTAACATGAAAATATGTATCTTACGGCGGCATGTGCTTCTTTACCTGTCCGTAAAAAATTATAAATACGGCTGTCAATTTATTAGCACAAACATATCTTTTTACAGAAAAATTTCTCCAAATCACCGTTAAGTCACCAATAAGTCAGGACAAATATAAAATGACATTTCATCGAAAAGTTGTACGCCATTTAAAAATAAGTCGGTTTTTTCTGAGAAATAAATGGTAGACTTTTCTCAATACTTGACCAATAAGACCCTCTCAAGGGCTTCTACGTCCAAAAATGAAGAATTCTATTCGCAAATGTATTGTTGACATGAGTTTCATAACATCACAGTTTATGTTTCGATACTTCGTAGAGTTCAATTGCCCAAAAATAAATTCTCTATGCATAAGGACAAAATCCGTCCTTTATTAAAAATAAAAAAATACAGGACACAGGTCAAAAAGAAAGGACTGTCCTTTTAAATAAAGGACGGATGGTCAGCGTACCCATACCCCATTTTATTATAATAGAGTAAATTCGTACAACCTATTCGAATTTATTGATTTATTTATTGACACACTACACTGATAATCAGAAATGGCAGATATAGACAGCTCTTTTTGAGCGTTCGTATTAACCCAAAAAAAAAATTAAAAACACACTCGAGTTGGTTGTGATAAATTAAGCTCCAAATTGGTTTTGTTTCGCCCACTATGGACATCAATTACTACCTCTACAAGACATCTGGTTAGTATTTCGTCTTGTTGCGAATTGCAGTGAGGTAATCCTGATGGGATCTCTGTTTCCAGGTCATCGGTATGTAATGGGTTGATGTAACTGAGCTATAGAAATCATAGTTTCAATCCCAGATCCACGCATTATAAGTCGGCACAAAATACTATCTTGAGAGGAGTAAGGCCCTTTCAGTTGGTCATGGTCTCCTCTGTATTAATGCTCTTGCTTCAGTATTCATTTCAAGTACTTACATGTCATATATTGTCATATATTGACCTCATTTACTCATAGCAATCGATCAACAACTCCCACAAGCAAGAAGACGTTTCACGGCCGTATTCAGTTAAAGCATAGAGCTTTCTAAGACTTAACCCCCCATACAACGCAGACCTAATCAGTTCATTGTATGGTTGAAAAAGTATTAGTTTCTCTTTATGCCCGAATCTCAATTCTGAGCCTTGAAACTAATTCCCACAACCCATTTGCTAGTTTGGGGACAATCCGATTTTTCTCAGCGCGTCAGTGTTTATTTTAAGTAAGTTTACTTGACGGTTGATAGCGGGGTGGTTTTGAAGACGCCAATATTATGTAAAAGGAAAGTATGTCCTTGCGAACTGGCAATATTCTTTCAAGCACTATCCCTCCAAAATGTATGTATGCGATCTAAATTAAAATAACTCAAACGCCCATACAGTGCACACTTGATGATGCCGTTCTTTACCATACACCATCCATAATCAACGCTAAATGCTTAAATCCTTTTACCCCTATACTCCTCCTGTCGACCGCATAAATAATACAGGTAGGCATTCCTTTTTGCATTGCAAAGATGAGAGCATCTCATCTGAATTTTTTTTTAATCAGCAAAAGAAAACCTAACACAACGCCACTTTGTGGACCAGCGTTCAGGTAACATTTATAAAATATTCAGCCCTCCATTTAAATTCCTGCTTAGTTTGCAGGTCGTGTAAGGGGATTTTTTTTCCATCCCTGCTGCATGCCAATCTCTGGTTGACGCATTCTTTGGATACCTTTTTGGCACGTTAGTACACATTTATCTTCGTTGCTCAGAATCTACATTTCAACCCTTGACTGTATCCTTAGGAATCATTCTCGACACACACCGAGTAGATAAAAATCGATGGAACGAAATGGGAACGATGTATCCTGTCAGTGGTTTGTGTGTCGTCCATCAATGTTCGATTGCTGATTGGAAACCTGTCAGAAGCAAGTATTAGGATTATTCGTTGATTCATTTATTGTGCTAACGGACGCCATCTTCAATTGCACCTTGCACTTAATTGAGAGCCCACAAGTGCTATTATCCTGCAAACTCGTTATGTTCACGAAGCTAATTAAGCTAATACCGCTCAATGACTGCACTAATTCTGTTCCATGCCAGTGGTATTATAAAGAAAAGTCCCGCCATACATCTTCTTCACGGAGTCAGAAGGGACTTCCCAGTTCCCAATGGTCACACAATATCAGTCTTAATCACTTTCCACATTGTGCTTAGTCAAACTTCACCCAAGACACCAATAGACCAGGAAAAAAAGCGACAGAAGCGTTAAGTTTGACATCCACTCTCCGTTCGCGTTGGAACTCCTTAATCTTGGTGAGAAAAGGATAAGAAAACCCACATATTCTGGGACAAAAAAGGATGTTCTCCTAAATGGAGTGTACGCTCGAGGGAAAAACCATCTCACAGATACGAAAGGTGTCAAGTCACGATGTTCTTTGATCGTACAATCTATTAAACGGCTCACGAGGCAATGGTGATGCACGGCTGCACAGGGGGATGTTTCACTGGATTTACCAGGGTTTTGTCAATGCAATGTATATACTGTATAGTGGGTATTCCGTGGGGGGGTTTGTACGGAAATGAATGGCTTCAATTGTTTGCCATGACGGATGAATTTACGGATTTTTTCGTCACTCTCGGAAAAGTATAGGGGAGCAGTTGTATTGGGATGGTGGAGTTTTTATTTGTAGTCGCTAGTTGGAATGTCTTTTCAGGATCATTGTTTATTCGAGTGTTGGTTGCTGTGTCTGTTTCTTCCTTTTTTTTTCTTCTTATACGGTTAGGTAAAGCTGGAGGGAGCAATTTCCTGAGAACTTTTGTAATTTTTCATGTGATACTGCGCTGCGGAGGGGGAGTGACAAAGAAAAGTTGTTCGTTTGTTTGTTTAAAAATGTAGGATCAAGGTAACAGATTATATGGTTACCGCAGAAAGCTGATGTAAGTTTGTGTGGGTTAACAGTATATTCTGGAAGAAAGTTCTCCATTTCATGCAGGTTGGCAATAGGTCTACAAAAGGAACAGATTGACTTGGAGCTGTTGGTTTACCCATTGTTTCGCGAAGTTGTCATTTGATCTGATAGAAGAAGACAATAACGGAATTCTAGTTTGTTGAGAATGAAATAGAGATTTGACTTAACGTTTGGGTAGACTGTACCCATATCACAGGTGCTCTGACAGCATCTTAGCTTTTTTTCTTGTTCTAAGCAGCGTCAGCAAGTAATATGCTCAGCGTAGCAATTAGGGTAATGAAAGGAAATACTGGAGCAACCAATCGAAATGGTAATGCGCTTGCACCCTTCTCCAGATATGCACTCTATGACAGATCACTCCAATCTTCACATACATCACAATTCACAAACCATCACGGAAGAAGTTGGTGCTGGGGTTCTTTAAGATGGCCGACATTTTATCATTTTTCTTCTGCCTTCCAAGTCATTTTAATATATTCCAAGTACAAATCACAACTTTCGTTAAGTCGATACGATAGAAGGCTACCATCGCATTATAAACTGTTTTCCAACAGGGAAGTTAGATTTGACAGTTCATGGCGGCCATGTTGTTTCTTCTGTGGCGCCTATTTTACAATTTACATGGTCATCCTTTCCAGTCGACTATATTCAACGATTGGTAGTCTAATTCGAGTCGACAGGTTCAGAAGAGAATCACCAACATCCTTACGACAATTAAACGCAAGATCTGCTCAACTGGACCCCGATTTGAAAAACAAAAATCTGCAACTATGACGTACTAAAGGTACGTCAACAAGCAAAATTGCCGTATTTGGGAGGATGACTCGGAGATCTCGGATACGCCAAACCCTCCAAACCCCGGCGGATGATTTTTTTTGCTGGTTGGTCTGTCAGCCAGATTTTTTTTTACAGTTCACGTGTGTTTCCTGACACGTCGTGTCAAAGTAAAAATTACTCAGTTAAGCATCGCCATTTCACCATGGATAGAATTACGCCCGAAAAACGTTTGCTAAATATTGAATTTTATTACCAAAAATCGTACTCAGTAAAAAAGTCTTTAGAGCACTTTGTGCAGGCGTTAGGTCTTATCGACCAAAATTTGAAAATGTCATAACGCTCAAAAACCACCATATCGCCCAAAATTTGAAGGAATAAAGCGTTGCAAAGCCCAAATAGAATGACATAACGCCCAAAGTAATTATATCTCTTATCTATAAAAAAACAAAGTCGAAAAAACTGTTTCCCTATGTCGTCCGTAATTTTCAACCGATTTTGTTGATTTTTTTTTAAATGTCGGTAATTACGGTGATTGGGTGATAGGCTAAACAAATTCAAAATCGGATAATGGAGCGTGGCACCGCTCATAAAAAAAACATTCAAAATCGTATATTTCGAAAACCACCGAATCGATTGAGATCAAAAACTGACAGATAATCTTAGGTATTGGCCCTAGAGTGCTTCTGTGAAGATTTGTCAAAGTTGGATAAAGGGGCGCGTGTCACTTTCAATACAAAAAAATTAAAACATTGTCGCCCGAAAATAAATAAAATAAAAAAAAATTAAAAAAAGCAACAAAAGGCCTAGCGAAGCTGGCGGGGGTTCAGCTAGTAATGTAATAAAATAACACCTAAATCTAGAAATGTCATAACCAGAGTTGCCACTAAAAAAAAGTGAATCCGGTCAAATCTGACCGTATGGCCGCATTTTTATTTTCTAAATCCGGTTAAAAAATACGGTCAAAAGTGAAAATCAGTGTTTTTGACCGGAAACCCGGTGAGCAATTCAAATTACGTATTGGACCTGTGAATTGGCCGTCTAGATCGTGCGATTTGACTCCGCTGGACTATTTTTTGTGGAGATATGTGAGATAAGTCTCTCATCTATACCGATAAGCTGGCAACTAGCCTCTTGGAAGACAACACAACTGGTGTTATTGGTGAGATACCCAGGTGGAAAAATTATGCCCACTTGAAGCGTAATAGCGGTCAACATTTAAAAGAAATAACATTCAAAAGGTAAATGGCAAGAACTAATTTATCGACCTTAATAAAAATGTTACTCAATTTTGAAAATTTTCGTTTTTATTTTTTTTCACTTTTAAAAATCAAAGGCTTAAAAAATCACCCTCATAGTAAGGGTCCGCCAAATAACTTTTTTTTTTGAAAATGCTATAAAAAAAAACTACTGAATATTTTCTCAAATTTCTTTTTTTATTTGAAAGTACAATCCTTCCGGTTAATAATGGAAAATAATTCCATTCAAATGGCTGCCTCGGCTGGCCATGCAGTAGCCTACACGATCGGTCCAATTTTTAAGCACATTATCGATTGTGTGCAGCTGTATTTCACCAATGGCTTCACGAATATTGTCCTTTAAAGCGTCAATTGTCTCTGGCATGTCGGCGTAACATTTATCTTTTACGGCACCCCACAAATAATAGTCCAACGGTGTCAAATCGCAGCTCCGCGGTGGCCAAACGACATCAGCTCTGCGGCTGATAATGCGATCTTCAAAAACAGGGCGCAAAACATCGAGTGTAGCTTCGGCTGTGTGGCACGTAGCGCCGTCCTGTTAAAACCAAATGTAGCCAATATCCTCCTCTTCAATTTTTGTGAACGAAAATTCGTTCAACATGGCCCGATAACTATCGCCATTGACTGTAACAGCCACTCCTTGCTCATTTTCGAAGAAAAGTGGCCCAATTATGCCTCTGGACCAAAATCCGCACCAAACAGTGACTCATTTTGTGTATATCGGCTTTTCAATGGATGCGTGCTTCTCTAAGTCGATCGCAGGCCCACTTAGCGAAGCGAAAACGCACTGGATGGTCAGTTGGCTTCAACTCCTGAACCAATTGGACTTTGTATGGCGTCATACCAAGGTCTTTATGCAAAATTCGTCTCAATGATGTCTCCGAAATGTTCAATTGTTGAGAACGACGATGAATTGATGTTGATGGCGCTTCACGCACACTTTCTGCCACAGCAGCAATTTTCTCGGGTGTACGCACTGTTTTTGACTTTTCACGCTTTGGTTTATCGATGAGGATGCCAGCTTCTTTCACTTTTTTCACAAGATAACGAACATTCGGAGCTGACGGTGCTTCTTTTCTTCCAAAATCCGTACGCAATTTTCGCACACATTCTGCAACATTACCATGATTTTCAAAGTAATGTCGCAATATTACCCAGCGTTGCTCAAGCGTATACACAACCATATTCATTCAGCGGAAGGATAAAACTAATTATCTGTCAAATCAGACATGAGCTAAGTGTTACCATTCGCGAAATAAGCACTAGTTGAAAAAAAAAAAGTTAGATGGCGGACCCTTTACATACATATGTCATGATTGAATGACAATAGTTTCGCTGTAGGGTCGATTTTCAGCGACGATTTCTTCTACAACGATATCTGCTCTAAGAACTAATAAATCTAACAACCTTCCTCTGTATAGCCAAATTGCGTTTCGCTTCAAGGAATAAAAAAAAAATCCTTTCAGCAACGATTTCTTTAACGGCGATAGCTGTACGAACTTATAAATCAAACTGCTCGCACCCTTCTTCTGCAGCGAAACTGTGTTCCGCTTCCAGGATTAAAAAGAAAGTCCGTCAACAAAATAAATGCCCGATATTACTCCGATTGAAATGCGACTCATATGAATTGACAAAAGCAGACCATACCTCCTTACCTATCCAATGCGCCATGAAGCACTTTACTCCACGTGCATTTAAATCAATTCGACTTGAAGTTATTATTACCCAAATAAAATGGCTTGTCAGAATTGTACCTAGAACCTGACCGCCTCGTTAAAAAACACATCATTTGTAGAATACCAAATCGTCCAAGGATCCCCCATCCTACAAAGGCTGCCTCTACTGAGCCGTAGCAAACATAACTTTCTCGTGAGTAATGCCCGCGCTAAATGAGCTTTTATTACCTTTTACGTTCCGCTTGTGGAATTTAAGTAGAACATGTCGCATTTTTACGTGCTTCGCATATGAAAGTGAATCTTGACAGGACCTCCGCACAATGCCTCGAGGTTTACCGTTCTCGTGGCTCGTAAAAGTGGCGGAAATTAACCGTCCCATTTGGCGAAACGTTTAATTTATAGGACGGGCATAATTGTTGTGCCGCATAGATGAGCACCTAACCTATGTCAATAATTTATTCCATTTTATTTTAATTTAAAAAAAAAGCACACTCACACGTTCACCTGTTATTTTCCATATTTTGATTCAAATGGTGGCGTTTTTTACGCTCAGATGCCTACTGCTACTGTCATCCTGCGGCAGTGACCTCAGATGTGTGACAGTGAGTTTTTGTTAATAGCATATTTCTGGTGGAATGTGAATGGCAATGTTTTTGTGTTCCTATTTGTTTTTGTAACTTAAATTCAACTCAATTCGGTTATAAAGGGAAAAAGGAACAATTTATGTTGAATTGCATTTTTTTTTTGTGGTATAAACAAGTATGGTAGATATCAAGGATATCCGAAATGTTTTTCCTGTTTTTATTATGTGTCGACAGGAGGGCGCTTGTTTTCGGTTCGTTTTTAACTGCGGCGATGTTTTTTCTATCAAGCAAGCCATCTGATGCAGTTTTTTTTAGGGTGTCCTTACATTGGTCGAACTTCAGCTCTATAATAGGTGTTGGGGGAAGTTGTCACTCTGAGCAAATATTTACTAGTCGCTTCTAAAAAATGTTCTTTCTTTGTACATGGTCAGTCTCTGTGACCTAGTGACTGAGTTTCTTTTATGATTAATCTGTCAAATCAAAGTTTACGTTCTGGTCCAGTTCCATTTCCATCGATTATTCACGATTCTCTCTGATTTATTTCTTTACAGTGCCAAATTCTATCATAGGGTACAATTTTTCCTTTACCTCGTATCTGTTGAGCTTTTCCACCATTTTCCACCAAAGTCTCTTTTTTATGGGAAAATCATTTAAAATATGTTGGCACACACTTTTTGTTACTGCCAAATACTGGCCATTTGTGGTCAGCTAAATGGTCATCTGTATCCGGTATTCGCATCTCTTTTCATTTTATTTCCCCTGTTTCAAGGGAGGAAAACTAATTCGCGTATGAACGCGAAATAAAAATATTTCTTTATCCGGCAAGCTATTTGAGTGTCAACTTGTGTGATTTATCGGGTACGTAAGCACTAATTCAGTATTCACTTCACCATCATTTGAATAAATCACTATCAAGCACTGTAATCCGTGGGAGAAGGAGAGAATGAAAAATGTTCACATTTTCCTTTCATAATTCGCTTTAATTAATTATTCTCATTGTGCAGTGTGATAGCGAGTCACGAGGTGTGAGATTATAGAAAGCTAGCTCCTGCTGAAGAAAAACTAATTTAAGTTTGTGAATCAATCAAAACTTTACGAATTATTTCTGAAAAGGGATTTTTGTAGTCCTATGTCACCTAAATGGACAACAATGGGTTAATTAAGAAGTATAAAGTATTTCAAGCTAACTACGGAGAATATTTTTTCTTTGTTCTTGAAATCAAGCCCTTTATCCCGTTTCGTGGTGCGATGTTATAGCCTGAAACAGCACTGAAAACTGAGATTTAGACAAAAAGTTTACGAAAACTCGTCAGTGCATTCACTGACGTATAATATTATATATTAATCTGGACAAGGTTTCCAAACGCGTAAAATTGGCTTGTCAGCTAATGTAATATTCATTTATTTTTCCTTCTAAAAGCGGATTCATTAAAGCGTTTTCCAATAAAGACGGGTCGATGTTGGAATGGCGTCGTCCCATGCATGGCAATTTTGTTTGTTAACATAGCCATTGCATTCAAAAATGCGCGCGCCGTGATGCTCCAAAGCCCAATCAGCGAACTAACGGCTTTGTCTATGGACATTAACTTTGAGCTCCTAAATCAGTTGGATCTTGTACCAAGTCCCAATGAAAAATTCGCAAAGTTGACATCTGCAAAAGGCCGACTTTTTGTGCACGGCAAGTAATGGACTCCCTCGGGTTCTCCTGTACAGTGTACACTTACACGGGCCTCGGCAATGTTTTCAGTTGACCTGGCGTTCCTAACGTGCGGGTGTTGTCTAATTGTTTACCGAACTGCTTTGGCCTCCAAACTTGGAGTGTCGACTTTGAAGGGCCACCCTGTCTGCCGCAACGTTTCCACTGACGAACACACTGATGTGGCTTTAATGTGGATTTGAATTTCACTTCGACCTCGCTCTTGGCATTCGTAAAGAGAAGCGTAATGCGACGTGTTTTGAACTTACTTACTAGTAGATTGTACTCATTCAAATTTCTTGTAGAAAGGCCGTGTGTTAATGGCCCAGAGGCTCTCTAACTGTGGGACGTTGTGGGGCCATCCTCAGGGCGTCGCAAGATGGTAGGCACAGGGGTAGCCTGCACCCGCACATTACAGCATAGTAAAGTAAAGCAAGGTAAAGTAGGCAAAAACTCAATAAATTAGTTCTGACTCCGAGTGACATATGTATTTGATAAAGCGGTATGAATTGGTTTGGTATATTTTTATTGAATGCCTGTTTGATGAATAAATCGTTTCACCGTATTAATAAAGACTGTGTTAAAGTTATGAACCATATACACAGCAATTACGTGAAATTGTTGTAAGCTACCTGACGTCTGCTAGATAACTAACATAAGTAACTGCCCGGGTGGATGACCATTTACTTTGTTAAAGTTTTACAAGATTAAGAAGATTAAAAGTTTGCTCATTCTCGTTATGCTTATTAGCCCTGTCTTCACTGAAGCTGCTTCTGTGTCTGTAGCGCAAAGAAGATGAATGAAATGAGGTTGGATTTGGCCAAGGCCACGCCACAGAGAAAACTGGATGTAGGGAAAGGTTAGAACTTATTAAAAGGATCCAGGAAAATACACCTATTCATTGTTGAATAACGTTCACCAGAACGACCAATGAGTGTTGGTATTACAACACCACGATGGATGTAATCTTCCTTTCGCCATACATGATTATGTAGATGAGAAATGTACTGCCATGGTCGAAGAATGTTTCGCGGCTTTGCAAGGCGAAGCATAATATGAACTTGTGAGTGAAAAACTGTTTGTGAGATTAGTTTAGTCGTCATCGCCGAATTACTAAATCTTTATGGACGTTGAAACTCAACGGGTTTGTGGATATTAAGTCCATGAAAATGGATAAAGATCTCGGCAATGGTTATATTACTTTAGGTATAATATTGGCTGCAAGTTGGGCGCTGGTCCGACCAATACTGGGGAATCAATAAACTCACGTGCCTACCAATGATTGGATGGACTCATCTAGGATAATTTCGAAAATTTCTTCATAAAAATGTTATTGACCTTCCTTCTGATCTATTTACCCGCACGCTAAATAAACTGAATCAAGAAAACTTACTAGAATGGCGAGCCAGTGTCATCAAGTGATTCCTCATCCTCAGTTGACAGTGTGCTGATGTGTGTCGAAGGTATCCTCTGTACCACTGTTTCGATCGAGCATCTATATTTTCCAAATTCAATATGTCAATCAAAACAATATCTAATGTAATTTTTGACGACCCGTCGTGGACCTCTTTGGCTTAATATATTCTATTGACGTTTCAATGCAGCACAAAATCCTATAACATCCTTCATGCAATTTGACATGCCCCAGAAATATTAACATTGAAATCCCATTTTCCATAGCTGTCAAGTAAGGCACTCAAAGTTGCGAAATCTCTCTCGCTAGGAAACATTTTTGCTATCCATGATAGCGTATTTGAAATCCAGTTGCAAGAAAGAAACTGGGTTAAGGGCCTGCTACAATTCAGCATCCTTTCAAAAATAAAAATTTAGCAAGAAAATTAACTTATTCCCATATGGAGGGATGTTTATTAAGTGACACTTCATGCAAGTGCCAACCTAAGCAACCATTGCAAAGTGAAGGCCCTCTTTAGTGGCCCTCATCTTAATTTCAGATAGGTACACCCGTATCCACATATGGGGCAAAGGATTGAAATAAATTCACCACAATCCAGGCCAAAAGTTTCACCAAAAAGTCAGAAACTTCTTCAATTCAATTCACTTTGTATGTAGTAGCTACCCCTTTTTTGGTGCGACGATGCATGGAATAATTTGAGTCTTTCTTTGTTTTGTTGTTGTCACTTTTGAAAAACTTTCACACTCTCAAACAGATTCCAGCATCAGCGTTTGAAGATTTATTCTTCGTCACCCATATGGATGCGAAGGAATTCTTGATGAAGACAGATCAACATCACCACACCACTAAGGAGGGTAATTTCTCAAAAAACATTCATGATGGTGGAGCATGGTTTACCATTTAAAAAGTCAGTTTTTTTCTCTCTCTGTGGTTTATGTGTCTTTCGAATGACAATGGTAACATTTTTTTGCAGGGAATTGAAACATAAAGAAAAACACTCAGTCATCACGACATGTCATACGCCGCATTCATACCCATACCCATCACATACCGATATCAGTAAAAGTGTTGGACTTGGATCTGGGAAGGACTTTCAGAATAGAAGAAGTTGAGTTCCTCGTTCTCCTTCTCGTCTTCCTTATGAATGGGTAAGACATGGAACCATGAATTTTCATTGTTTTACTTTACCTACTGCCAGATGCAAAATTTTGTGAAATGATTGTGTGTTTTCATTTTAAATATTTTAAATTTTTATTTGCATGTGAAAAAGTCGACGAAAGTGCCTATGCTCAGCGATGCCAGGTGTGGGGATTTTTCCCCATTTTGGGGATATTTCAATCAAATGGGGAGATGGGAAAAACACACTTGAAATGGGGAAAAACAAAATTCTACTTTTCCATTATTTATTGTAATTTTAAAATAAAATGCTCTCTCATTTAGAAACAAAAATATGCATTTCAACGACGACTCTTACTATGAACTTAAAAAAAATTGCCTGAGGACGTACATGTATTTCAATAGGTAGATAAAGCTTCAGCTTCAGCGGTTGCCGCACAAGCAAATTTGGTATGGTTCGCAGAAAAAAAAGGAAGTAAATACCACTTGAAAGGACAACAAATTCTGTACTGATTTATATCTCCTACTTAATATCCTTCATGTTGCCTTCAAATATTATAATGCGCCATCGGAATATCGGATGCATGCTGACAAAATTAATTAAGTTGTGTATTGTGTTTAATACCTAAGAACTGAGTTACAGTGCCGCTCACTTGAATAGAACCCCCCCATTGCTTCGAGTTTTAAGGTCAATATCTTCAAAAGTAATAATGAAAATGATTCGTTTCTTTTTTTTAATTCAAGTTTATTAAATTGTGTAAGTAAACAAGAAGGAACTGTATCAATATTTATAGTTTAGATTTTTATATACGTTTTACAGCGATGTGATTCAAAATATTTACATAAAATATTGGCTCATTTGAATAGCACCCCCCCATACAAAAATATTTTTAAGAATAGTTTCACACTTTTAAACTTAAGTAAATTAATAGAAACAAAATTAAGATTATTTTAATAAATTTGGAAAAAAAAATTAGTAACGGGTGCTTCCGCCTTGATTATAGATAACCTCATACATCCGGTTGGGTAGGGAATCATACAAGTTCTTAATATAATCCAGCGAAATGGAGGCCCAGCTACATTTTATTGCCTCTATGAGATCATCTTTGTTGGAATATTGCTTGCCTGATTCGTACACTTTCCGAGAAAGCCATCCCCAAGCATTTTCGATAATGTTTAAGTCTGGCGAGTATGGTGGCCAATCCAACAATGAGACGTTTTGACGCTCAAGGAACAGTTTTACCACTCTGGCATTGTGAATGGGTGCGTTATCCTGCTGCAATTTCCATGGCAAGTCACCAAACAATTCATTTACAGAAGGGAAAACCTTCTCGAGTACGCCAATGTATGATTGTGCGTTCATACGAGGAGTCAGGAACTGCAACTCTAAAGTGCCGTAATAGGTTATGGCTCCCCAAACCATAACACCGCCCACTCGGCTGTGCAAACGATCCAATTGATGTTCCTCCTTCCGTAAATCATGAAAGTAATAATTAAAACCGTCAGGACCCTCTAAATTAAATTTTTTTTCATCGGAGAAAACAACACGGTACCATTCCTTACTCCATATCATATTAGCACGACAGAAACTAAGGCGTTGCTCTTTACGGGACGGGTTAAGCGGTGGTTTTTTCTTTAACTTTAGTCGTTTCAAGTGTTTAGCCTTCGAAATAATCCGCTTTACCGTAGACACACTTGCACTAACACCACTTTGTTCTTTTATTTTGGCGGCAGAGTCATGTGAATTTGACGCAAGTCGCAGAATTGCTCTTTTTCCAGCGGCGGTAACGGCACTAACTGTCCTCCCTTTCATGTTTTTACCATAATTGGATTCATTCCGTAAAAATGTGGATACAACTTTGCGGCTTCGTTGTGTTTTTTTGGCTATTTGGTGAATAGAAAGCCCACACTCGCGATAAGCCTTGATTTTGGCTTTCTCGTCCTCTCCCAATGATTTAGCACGACCCATTTCGATTAAAATTATTTTAAGACTACTAAGAAATATCAGAGACTATTTTTGCATAACTACCTGCCTTGGCTTACAAACGAAAAGTGATAATATACGGGAGGTGCTATTCAAGTGAACCAAAATATGACAACGTTTTGCATGTAATTCTAAACAACATAGCAAAACTAATCATTTAACGGGATATTTCCAATGTATGAACTTGCTTACAGAGAGAGTACTTAAAGAGATATCAAAATATCAAAATATTGAGAAGTTACATATTTAGAGAGTTGAATTATTTTCAGTTATATTATGCACAATGGGGGGCGCTATTCAAGTGACCGGCACTATATATTCTTGGCAGCTTTGTTTGAGTTCAATCAGATCGCTATGTTGGAATTTAAAAGACTGGAAAAGATTTACGGAAGAAAGTTACCTAGTAGGTAATTAGTATTTAAATTAGATTATTAGTTTCATGATTTCCGTAGGGCCTCAAGCACGCTGGGGCGGTTCCTAAGTATCTATATCAAAAGCCCAAATCTTGATTTGATAGAATTTTCACAGTACTCGCTCGACCTAAATGTCATTACATTTTTTACGGGTTGGTTGACACGAAAGATGGCAGGATATTCCAGATCAAAATTTAAAAATGATGAAATCCAATCCGCTTGGAATGAAATTTACAAGTATTTAAAGTTTTTAATACCAAGTTTATCTGGCAACCCGTATTTATATAGGTATTATGTCAGTGGTCTTTAAAATGTATTTTTTTACAGAAATAACTATAGATTTTATCTTTGGAATACTTCCAAATATATAGGTACTTGAATAAAGAACAAAATGCCTTAGATTTAAAATTATTAGTAGACTAAATTACATAGTTTTTTACATAATCTGAAATGGGGGAAAAAGTGGGAATTTACACTAAAAAAAATCTGGCAACACTGGCCTAGCCATGTGCGTATATCCTAAGGGTATGCAGTGAATTGAATTTGTTGAGTACAGAAAATTTGTTGCCATACAAAATTATATGCATACTTTTAGGCGTTCCAGATTTCTGTACATAAATCCTTTCTAAAACCGCTGAGCGGTAAGAACAAATCTTCCACAGCGCCAGTTCTGTACCAGGCCCACTGGGCACAAATTCATGCCAGGAATTAAAAATAAAAATATATGAACTCGTAATTCTGCATTCATTATTATGGCCGCCAGAAAACTGGACTAACAACATACATATACATATCCATAAAAAAATTACGATAAAAACCAAATTTTGACTACCAAAAGCAATACAAAGTTTAGTGTTTTAGGAATTCGGACTAAAGTGTTAAAAAATAGGGGTAGGTTCGAATTCTAGAGTGCATAATGAGAAAAAAAACTTAGGTTCGGACTAGCGTGATATTCGGATTAAAAAGACATTACTAAATTTTTATTGTAGGCTGAAGTTTAGTATGTGATTGAGTTAGGTTAGGAAATGATTGTTCTATGGAAAATAGGATAGGATTTTGCTAAAAAAAAATTTTAATGAAGTTGTGCAATAATTCTGTGGTAATCATGTAAGTACATACCTACATACTATTAAGACCACAATCGTAAAAATTAGTGGCATAAATAGGGGGTGATCAATCCCCCAATGAGTTTACAACTTACTTACTTACTTAAATGGCGCTACAGTCCGGGGTGTCCGATTCGTCGATGTTGTGTGTCCCTTCTTGTTGACAGCATATATTTCGTTTTGCCCTCATTCACCACTAAACCCATTTTTGCCGCCTCCGTACTGATACTTGCAAACGCACCAGTGACAGCTCGCTGTGTTCTGCCAATGATGTCGATGTCATCAGCGTATGCAAGTAGTTGTACGGACTTTTGGAAAATTGTGCCCCTGGTGTTGGCTTGCGAGTTTCGCACTATTTTCTCAAGATGATATTGAAAAAGTCACATGACAGCGCATCACCTTGTCTAAATCCTTTTTTGACATCAAAGGTCTCGGTGAGATTGTTTCCAAACTTTACGGAGCAGCGAGCGTTCTCCATCGGCATTCTGCACAATCTGACAAGTTTGGCAGGGATGCCAAAACTAGACATGGCTCTGTATAGCTCGTCTCTATAAATGCTGTCATATGCGGCTTTAAAATTGATAAATAGGTGATGAGTATCGATTTGGACTTCTTGGGTTTTCTCCAGGATCTGCCGTATTGTGAATATTTGGTCGGTTGTGGGCTTACCGGGCCTAAAACCGCACTGATAGGGTCCAATCAGTTCGTTGACAAATGGTTTCAGGCGTTCACACAGTACGGAAGACAGGATTTTGTAAGCGATGTTAAGAAGACTGATGCCTCTATAGTTGGCGCAGTTTAGAGGGTCTCCTTTCTTATGGATCGGGCAAATAATGCTGAGGCTCCATTCATCAGGCATACTTTCCTCTGACCAAATTTTAGAAACGAGTTGGTGTATGCTCTCTACCAAGTCATCTCCCGCTGCCTTAAAAAGCTCGGTCGAAAAACCGTCCGGTCCTGCAGTTTTGTTGGACTTAACAACTTAACTTGTTTACAACTTAACCAGTGTTATAAGAACAACTAAACTTATTGGACTCTGAAATAAAACACATTCAAACTAACATACATTATTATGTACGTAAGGTATACACAGCCTTACAATTTCGAAACTGTGGATATTGAAACCAAAACTGTGTAAATAATGAATTTGATACTGTAGTTAGTACTTAGTTTTTAAGTTTGTTTGTTCATTGAGAGAAATGCCCTGATTATTTTGGTAATAGGTACCTATTTTTCTATGAAAAAAAACAAAGTTGAAAAGGGTTTAAAAAAGGTCGAAATCCAAATTTGATACAGTCCATTGTCTTTCGAAGAAAAACAAAAGGCATGCTTAGTAATGCCAGATCTTTATAATTTCAACAATACCTAACATACATTTATGAGATTTACTAATCTATTCATGATTCATAAAAATAAATTAGAAGAAATTCCGGTGCTCTTCAAGAACGCTTCATTTGAAATTGAAAAAGCAGCTGGTAATAGCATTAAGACTCAAGTTTGTCAACGCTTTTGTTTTTCTTGTAGAATTGTACAATAGCTGAATCTTTTGGCTGCTCTAAAAGTTAAGCAGACGAAGACTAATGTGGTTTTCCATTGGAACAAAAAGTTTCGATAATTTTCGAGATTTACGCATACTCTCACTGTTTTATATAGATCTTGTATGCTCATTACAAGTTAGGATCACCCTGTATTACTTATATTATTAAGTGTCAATAAACGTAAGCTGTCATCACACCGATAATCGTGATGGCAGTCTGTTGTCTGCACACAGCTACAAAACACTCACAATATATTTGACTTTGAATTTGAACTCAAAACGAAATTACTCAAACCCGCTTAAAAAGCAATTATTCAGAAGGAAAACGTAAATAATAAATGGACATGGACTTAATTTTGGAAATTCTTCATCTGTGGATTTCGATTTTTTCGTCGATATCATTATTCATATATATTATTCATGTATATAAGCGAAAACAATTTGTACAGCCGATGTACTGTCAACTGACAAAGTTTTGACAGCTCGCGCGTATGTCGTTGAACGATACCACAGTAAGTTAATTTCCATTTATTTCAGTTATTTGACAAAAAATTGGTTGTCAGTTCATTGACAATAAAATGTTGACAAGTGTGTTTGTCAATTCACTGAAAGCTATTTACACTTGCCAAACTTGTCAATTTGGAATTGTCATCTCTTTGTCAATTGTGAATTGCGGCGTCGCTTGAGCAAATACATCTATAGGTACCTACATAATGTTCATAAAACAAATAACATTTTCTTTTTTAAAATATGAAATTAAATGAACAATTTTAAAAATGAAATTAATCGCTCTCGCTTTTTGTGATATGTTTGTTGAAGTTGAGTTGAAGCTGCGGGCAGAAGACGAAGAAAGCCGACAATTTGCAAAATACGCAAAATGTTCATGAATAGAACTGACTTCAAATCTATTTTGCAAAGGGTTAAACTATCATTCATCAAAAAAAAAATAAACATTCATGCGAAAAGGGGTGGGCAATGTAAAAAGATTAGCCCACTTTGAAAATGTGTCTATTCATTGACAAATATGATGCCAATTAATTTTTTCTGTCTCTTATTCATGTGATATGAATAAAAACCAGAAGCAGATACTCCGCTAGAGTATAGGTACTCTTATTTACAATTTCTTGTGAGTATTCTCACCTCTATCTTCTTGAAACCAAAGCTTTAATCTAAAATAAATAAATAAATAAATAGGTGGCGCAACAGGCGGGTGACACCCAAGGCCTAGCTTCTCGCAACCATTCGTTTTTGTGTGAGTTTCTATTTTTGGGACGAAGGAAGGGACCTACAATTTTATGCCGAGTCCGAACGGCTCAATTGAGAAGCTTTTTCATCACAGTCATACTCTCGGATGTTTGTCAGACGTTCGCGAGAGGTGGCGCAGTAGAAAAAACTTTAAGATGTAATTTTGGGTTTTTCCGGGGATCGAACCTGGGATCCCTCGCACAGTAGTCCAACACACTAACCACTGCGCTACTGCGCTTTAATCTATTCATCGTAAAATGGCAAAATGTACTAATTTCAAATACCCTTTCAACTGTTAAATTGCCAATCTGTAGAAACAGTTTTGCCAGTTTAAGAACCAAACCACTAAACCAGGAGTTCCCTAACTGTGCGTCGCGACGCCCTGGGGCGCCGTGGGGCGTCGTGGCGCTGTTCTAAGGGCGTCGCAAGTTTTATTTTTTCACTGCTGTAAAATTTCGAACAAATGCAAAGCATTACGATTCTCTTTACGAATGCCTTTCGCAGATTCCAACTTGGCGAATTTGGCATCGGGACTTGATGGGCTTACGCCAGTACATAGTCCAACTAATCTAGGAGCTCAGAGTTAATGAACGTAGACAAAGCCGTTTGTTCTCTGACTTGGCTTCGGAGCGTTTGGAAGAGAACCTCAATTTTGGCCGAAAAATTATCTTTAACGCCGAGGCGTATTTTTAGATGAAGGCGGGTATGTGAATGAATAAGCAGAATTGACACAAATATGGGACGACGATATTTTCAACGTTTACCAGTCTTTATTGAAAAACCCTTTAGTGAGTCTTTAGTAAGATCAGCTTCACATATCTGTGCTTTTACAAGGGCGTCGCAAAAATATTTCAACCTCTATAGGGAGTCGCAGTATGAAAAAGTTTGGGAACCCCTGCACTAAACAAAACACCCTTCAATAGAAGCGAAAGAAATGTGACTCACGAAATTTACTTTTCCATGTGCATTAGGTGTGATCGATTGCACTCACAAAAAAAACCTATTCATGGTTACGAATACTATATTGATCGAAATGGATATCATAGCATTAATGTAAAAGCAATACTTTAAATTCAATTGGGTTTACAAGCGTAGACGCATCATGGCCACGATCTGTCCACGATTCATGGCTTTGAAGCAACTCAGAATTTATAACATTGGAAGGCATGATTTTCGGATGTTGAATGCATTTCTTTAATGATATGAAGTATATGGCATAGAATCCTGGATAATGCTGCTTTTTAAGAATTCCTAAAAGTTCGGATATCCATACAAAAAGTTCAAAAAATTATCATAAACATGGCCATATTTCCAAACCCAGCATAAGTCCACTCTATTATATGGGTGGCTACGCACTACGCAGTCGCATTTCTATTATTTTAGGGTAGGTAGTGCTGAGCGGTAAGAAATATCACGACAAAAAACAACGCTGACAATTTATTTTCAGAAGCACAAAGCCTCACTGCATTCTGGCAGGATATTCTTAAGGATTTCCAAAATAAAAATATTACCTACGACAAACTGTGGAGTGTTGTGGGATAAAATTGTATTTGTCTTCAACTTGTCGAAGATTATCAGATAAATGGTGAAAAATATCTGATACCTCTTTCGGTTTATTTTATTTGATAAACACCAAATCTTCTTTTACAACAAATCGCTCAATAAATGACCACTTGCCGTTCAGTGTGTTGCCTTAAACGATATCTACCGAAGTCATAGATGGTTTTGTCATCCAAAAATAAAAATATTCGGTAGATACTTTACAAGAAAAAATTACTTATGCAATTTAATTCTGTATGAAAAAAAATATCTTACTCTCAATAAAAATTTTAAAATCCTTAAGTAGGCAATATTCAATTCAGCGACTTTAGAACTTTGGAAAAAGTCGTCTTTAACCAACATTAACCATACATACTTACTGCTATCTGAAGGCTTTCGGCAACCTAGTATACGTTTTCTAAGGCCTCTTTTTATTAAACTAGATTCAATTGTTCACCCAAAGCATTTAGTTCCTTGATCCTTATTTTTTTCCTTATCAACAGAGCTTTTCTTTATCTACCCTTTCAAGACTGGTACCATCTGCAAAAGAAATTTACTTTTGGTTTTATTGTTACCTTTCTCATGCCATTCGGTGTAAGGAATTTCCCAAAAAAAAAACACATTTATGCCATATCCTCCGTTAAAAAGCGACAAAATGGGCGGATTATCATTGTCATACCTGAAGTATACCCGACTCAATTCAAGTGGGATTCTTAAAAGTAGTTTTCCAGTTCATTCTGTTGTCCTATCGACAGCAGGACATTCGCTCCCGCAATGAAATGGGAATTTTGCTCGCCCACTTTGTTTCGGTTAACCACATCCACATTGATGCAGCGTGTACCGGGTGTGATTTTTTTGGTTTTTGTCCGAAACACCAATATAAACCACACTGCACACCAACCAACAATGCATATGGAATGCAGCGAAATGATTTTTGCGGCCAACCAAACCAACGTACCATGAAGAATTTTAATTTCATCTAGAATAGCATTCGCGAGAATTGTCGAGCAAACAAAACATCCCATAAACACATAGTAATCCGTCGATTAAGTCGGAAAAAAAGAGGTGCAACGCGCAAAGCCCGAAGGAGGCGGTACCGGTCAACCGAGAGTTGGGAATCCTTTTACCTGTCGTGGGTAAATGCGATTTTCGTGCGTTACTGGAACGAGTGTCGTTTACAAATGTTGATCAATAAAAATTTCATGATTCATCCTTTTGAATGAGATTATCCTGGTTAATGGATTTAATCTGGCGGCCAAGGATACAAAATATTTGGGCTCATCGATAGCTGCTACTGTGCAAATTTAAGGGATTTGCTGTTTTATGACGGTATTTTCAAAAGCTAATCCACTCTTTGTTTTAAGTGTGGCTGGTAGGTGCGGCGGGAGTGAGGTTTTACCGGCGGAATGGAGTTTCGTTTTCAAACAGCATATGTCAAGGTGATGTTGAATTTTGTGAATTGTGTTTGTCGTGGGATTTGTATAGGTATTTCGAAGTTAGGCGGGATATATAGCATTTAATTCAAATAAATATTACAATATATCAGCTGAATCCCAAGCACAATAGATCTCTTTGGTCGACGAGTATCTTAATGCTCCGACAAGTCAGACGTTTAAAAAATCTGAATCAGGCCTCCTACACACGTGACGCAGCAAAAACTGGAGTATTATTAAATACTATCGGTCCGCAGAAGTAGGTAAAAGGTTTTTTACTATTTTATTATACTAACACAGGGTGGGCCTGGGCATCCATTTTTATTGCCTATTCTATTTGTAACTAGTAGGTATACGGGGTTGTTTAGCTGACGAGTTCGGGTAATTTCTTTAAATTTCCGTTTAAGTCCCAATACTAGCTGTTCTCGTGAAACTTACTTATGATACGGCTCCGGATACGGCAATTCGACGTAGACCGCAAGTTTTCCAAACTCCTTATGTTGGCATTTCTTGAGCTAAACTAATGACTTATTGACAGTATGTGTACCTATTTTAGTTGACGTACATACATAATAAGCCATGCGTTGGCTTACAAAATTATGATTACTTTTTATTTGTTATTATTTGTATATTTGTTGTTATTTTCTCTCTTCTTTGCAGAGCCACAGGCCATAGAAATATTGCCATGAAGAAATTCAGTACCAACGTCAATGGATACTTGAAATTTATGTCGTTTTCGGTTGGTCGTCCAGAACCGTCCGGAAGCAATCCGAACGCTTCTGAAAGCGTTCGATTGGCACTCAACTGACAGTTCTTCTACTGAAAAGAAGAGAAATTTGCTTCTGGATTTGAATTCAGAATCGCGGGGTTTTCTTCCGGACGGTTCTGGAGGACCTACCGAAAACGACATTACTTTCAAAACCAATGGCCACTCACATTGACTCAACGATTCGTGTCCGAATAATATCCTTTTGAGAACAGGACCAAGGCTTGTGAAATGTTAGCTGCGACGGGATATACACTGGTCGGCATAAGAATTTTGACAAAACTAAAGTTAATTCTATTCATAATTTGAACTTACTTTATGTACACTTTGGCATCAATAGAAAGGTCATTTAAATTCCGTTTGAATGATACAAAACTTTCCTTATATATACAGGTTGAAATATTTTTGCGACGCCCTTCTAAAAGCACAGATATCCATTCACCCAAAAATACTCCTCGTCACTAAAGACGATTTTTCGGCCAAAATTATGTCCTCTTCCAAACGCTCCGAAGCCCAGTCTGCGAAGAAACGGCGTTGCGTTGCGTTGTCTATGGTCTTTAACTTTGAGCTCGCGGATCAGAATGATCTTGTACGGGTGTAGGCCCAAGTCCCAATGCAATATTCGATAAGTTGAAAACTGCGAAACTTATAAATGACGAGGAATTGACTACCTCGGGTTCTCCTGTACCAACATAATTTACGGCAGAAATGTTCTCGGCCAATCTGGCGTTTCTTTGAATTGCGGGTGTTGGCTAATTCTTTACCAAACCGGTTGTCCCGAATTTGGCCACAAACCTTTGGAGAGGCGGCTCTCCACGCCTGCCGTAATGTTTGATAATAAAGTATTCTACTGCAATGTGGCTATAATGTGGATTTGGATTTCGCTTTGACCTCGCTCTTGGCGTTCCTAAAGAGTATCGTAATGCCTTTCCTTTGCACAGTTGCCAGATTGGGCGCTTTGTCGTATTTTGGGCTACCTTTTTGCTTAAAAACGATAGAAATTTCTTCCATGAGCGCCCAACACAATTTTGGGCTATATATCGTTTTACAAATTTTGTTTTAGTTTTTGTCGCTCAATTAGCGCAACTGGTAGTCACTTGGTCAATTTAGAAAAATCGAGGTGCAAGTTCACTTCCACCTACACCTGTTTACGCTTGCTTCGTAGATTTGGAGAAAGCATATGACCGAGTTCCTCGAGGGAAACTCTGGAGTGTATTACAGGAGTATGGAATTGATGGTTCTCTCTTGAGAGCCATTCAATCTCTTTACACAAACTGTAAATGCTGTGTTCGGGTAAACGGCGTTAAATCAATACCTTTCACCGTGGGCGTTGGACTTCGTCAGGGGTGCGTCTTGTCTCCTCTCCTTTTCATTACTTATATGGACTGGATGTTACAGCGCAGTCTTGGCGAGGAACGTTTCGAATTGGGAGATCTGAGGATAAGTCATTTGCTCTTCGCTGATGACTTGGTCATCCTTGGGTCCTCTCAGACTGAACTTCAGCGCGCACTCGATCGGTTTGTAGCCGTTTGTGTTGAAGCTGAGATGAAAGTAAATGTGAACAAATCTGAAGTGATGGTCGTCTCTAGAACGCCTGTTCAATGCACTCTGCATGTTAGTGGAGTCCCATTGAAACAGGTGGAGAAGTTTAAGTATCTCGGGGTCTTATTCACGAGTGATGGAAGGAGCAATGCCGAGTTTTCCTGTAGGATTGGTCAGGCTGGATCGATTTTGAGACAGCTTGGTCATTCTGTTATCAGGAGGACTGAACTTGGTGTCAAAGCTAAGTTGTCAGTCTTTAATTCGGTGTTTGTTCCAACTCTTACCTATGGTCATGAGGTTTGGGTAATGACCGAAAGAATAAGATCGAGAATACAAGCTGCCGAAATGAGATTTCTCCGTAGTATTGCTGGTGTGACCCGTAGAGATCGCATCAGAAATACCAGAATACGTGAGGAACTCAATGTCGAGCAGCTACTTCTCCGGACGGACCGATCCATGCTTCGGTGGTTTGGTCATGTTAAACGCATGTCCCCGACCAGGATTCCACGACGTGCTATGGAATCCGTACCATCGGGCAGGCGTCCCCTAGGTAGACCCAGGATGAGATGGTTAGATCAAATTCATAATCTCTCCTCTACCCGTATGGGGATTGCCCTTGATGATTTAGAGTCGATGGCGGAGGATCGAGAGCTATGGAGGGTCCACTTGAGCAACCTACACCCGCGACCCACTTAATGGACAAGCGGACCATTGAAAATGAATGAATGAATGAAAAGTTCACTTCCTGACAGGGGAAAACAGAAATGTCTTCCCAAGTGGATATATGTATACGGAGAATTGACTGTCAGAATTCAAAAACTATTCAATTGATTCGTTTCCATTTTGATAGTTAGGAAGCTCTGGAGTACACGATTTATTTTTGCCCATTTTTGTACCTACTGTGTAATCAATACACAAATTACATTGCTGCGAACAATATGACAAGATTCCAGAAGCACAAAATTAGCTAGTCTGCTGGAATTTTCATATTTTGCGCTTATATTTCCGCGGATCCCTTGAATTTTTATGGCGGAGCACCAAGTGTTCTGCGGAGCATACTTTGGGAAACTTGGCTGTAGAAGAAAGAGCGTTTTTATTTATGAATTTAATTAAGATCAAACCGCGAAAACTATTGTCAACAGAATCAATCTAACGATATGCTTTGATGCGCATACGTATACATGTGTACCTGTTTTATAATAAAATACAAGAACCGAATTATTTTCAACGATTTTTGGGCTTCTTTCTGGGCAACGATATTGGGCTACATTTCTTATTATTAGTTGGGCTTATTTTGGGCGATTAAAGCAAACAAAGTTCTGGCAACCCTTTGTTCGGAGTCTTACAGCTGTGAAACAATAATAAGAGAAATGTCATTTCAAAGCGACCTCAAAACTGATGGAACGTCGCGTGCTTAGGAAAGAGCCACGACGCACAGTTAGGGAACTCCTGCCTTAACCCATTAAGTACCCATTGGTAATTTAGAATTTTTGTGAAAGTCTACTTTTTTAATTTTTTTTTCTCGGTCTCAAAAAAAATTTGATGCAAGAAGTTTCTTCAAACAATTCTAATATTGACTGAAAAAAAAATCTTCGCTAATATTTTTTATGATTTTTTGAAAATTGCTAAAAACGACTATTTTAGCCACTTTTTTCTCCTTTTCATACAAAATTTGACTGAGATCATCCCATTAAAAAAATCATAAAAAATATTAGCGAAGAGATTTTTGAAAAAAAAAATGTTCCAGTCACTGTTAGAATTGTTTGAAGAAACTTTTTGCAAGTGTTGGCCGAAATTAAATACAGTTTTTATTATAGCATTGGTAGTAAAATTGGCGGAGAAAACAAGAAATTAAGGAAACATTTCGATTGGCTCAGCTATGTTCCCATGGGACGTTTGCTGATACGTCTGATAAGGATTTAAGTTCCATAAAAACTCTTATATGTATAACAGTTTGTTCCTTACACAGAGTAGTAGGTACCAGTGATACTCTAAAAATAGTCGTTTAAGGGCTAAGACTTTAGTTGGGAGGCCAGTTTGGGAAATTAAGCGATCGACGTACAATTTGGTTTTCCCGTCAATGCAGACTGACTCGGGTTTGTCGTATAAGTACGCGAGGAAAAGCCGAACGCTGTCATAAATTTCGCTTTCATTAAAACGAGTGAGGACAAAATGGTCGTCATAACGAAAGACACTCTGTTACGAAGATGAGAGTTGGAGATGCATACTAAAGTAATATAACTAAGTTTTCTTAGAACTAGACTTAGTTGTTGTTGAGTTTAAATTAGGGTTGGAATTGCAATTATTTGTTGGCTCAAAATTACCAGAAAGCATTGGAATATTTCGAGCTCCCTTCCAGAAAGAAGGCATCAGTGTCTCCTGCGGCATTACTGTTCGTCTCATATGCCGCATGTGGGTAGAGGGCGGTATTGCAGAAGATGGCCGCATAGCTATATCAGCATCAGGAATAGAGATCAGCAACTTGACTTGATAGTAGAATTTTCAGTATTGATATTGATATGAATCGTTTCAGCAAACGATCCTTACCACCCATGAGTTGTATCGAGGGCTTTCTTAATATACCCATATGCGCAAATTTGTATTTCATTGATGCACCTGACAGATGTCAACGTTGCAGAAAATTTGATGCATCGATTAACGTTTCGCTGCGTTCTTGGAGACTTGATGTGAAATTGGGCCTGTTGACAATTTAAACCTTTAGATACCATAAATACCTACCATACACACGGCTTAACATTGTAAATAGAACATAGATAATGGAAATTTTTGAAAGAACAGTTCGTTCATCATTGAAATGCTCGGGAGGAAGTTTCAGCTGTAGAAGAAGTATAATACCTAAGCTGATCTTAGAGATCAATAACTTTTCTGTAATATAACTAATTGAACATAATATTTTCAAAACATATACTTCTTGTACCTCAACCAGTTCTTGAACTTGGTATAGTTTTCTCTGTCGTTAAATAGTTTAATGGGAAAGACACATACGGCTACATATCGCGATGTCACTGTGTGCATGGTGGAACACTATACACTGCTCCATCGGCTGGGTCTCAGGTCGTAATGCCGCAGAGTAATGAAAAAATATTAAAAGAAGGTGCCTCCGTCATTGTATTAGTTGTGGTCTAACTGACCCAAAATAAATGAATCCATAAAAAAACCAAACCAAACGCAGAAAACCTTGAAACCGATTGGGTAAGGTGGCAAGGTCAGCATAATGATTGTTTTCCACAAAATTGTCGACCAGCACAAATTTGGTGGGCACCACAAAATCCCTGCGTAACAAATTTCGCTGAAATATACGAAACCAAAATGTGACCAACAATCCGAAACCACACACCTAAACCATGAAACACCACAAGAGCCCATCAGTTATTGGTGCTGACTGTTTGAACACTGGGTGGAGAAAATATATTCTTTAGAGTGCCTAAGAGGAAAAAAGCCACCAGAACGAAATTAAAAATTCGATCCGCCATAGTTGGAACTACCTCTTTTCGAATGTCATGCCGGTGCCGGGCCCAAAAGAAGGCGGAGCTAATTTGTATTCTACTTTGGTTCCAAAAACCCAAAACTCGAAAAAAAAAATATATATACCTATGTATATCATGCGATACAACGTTAGGTTGTGTGCGAGTGGTTTTCAAATTTCCATTTGTGTAACTGCAACAAAAATGTCCATGACCATTGAAGAAACGTTCTCTCCTGGCCTGACATGGAACGACAATGATGATGCCCTTAGCACGGTCTGTTGTACAGTAGTTCCCCGTGGTGACAATTTGTTAAAAAAAATCTATATCTCCAGATATTGCGCGAAATTTTCGGGACTCGTCAGTTCCTGTGTATCTGTATCTATCTCTCTATTGAGAGGAAAATAGCGCGCTGCGACAGTAATAAAATCTTTGATTGTTCATCATCGTCGAAGCGAGCGAAAATTTACGATACCCATACCTGGGTTTCTCGAAATCAGCTCATAAATACGTTTTCTTTCGAGCAAAGGTCCCAAAACAGTTCCTTTTGACGCGTCCCAATGGTGATTTCACGGTCACTGATAGCAGCGACAATAGTCAACATCTTTTGTTGCACTTTCTCGCTAAGATGAACAGTTTTCATCCTCGACTTGAATGCGTTTCGCAAAAGGATGCTATTTGACTTTGAGTTGATGTTTGCTCGCGAGATTTATTGGCTGTGGTAAACGAATAAAATATTTATCACTTTATTTGGTGGTAGTTAGGAGGCAATTATTGGCAGTTAGGGTGATTGTTGTCTTTTGCGAAGCGTGTGTTACCACGCGATACCATGCGCCTTAAATAGTTATGAATAAGACGGTTAATTGTGCTCATTACTCCGACATCTCAACGATCCACATCCAAGCACGGTGTTATAATGAAATTACCTGTATATCTCAATTTGGTTGGTTATATCTATATGATTCCCAAAAGGAAGCTAAACTCTGCACCACAACTATGTGTGCATTCACTTTTGGGAATTCTAAAGTTTCTCCCACCAAGCATAGAAAATCCATTAGCTCCCATTCTCCTCGAGTGTGTGTTTGTTACGGGGAAGATAACTTCCTCCCTGAAATTGGTTGTCTGGCAAAGGATTTCAATGCCCGGTGGGTGGCAATTAAGGAATATCAGGGATGGTATTCGAGCGAACAGCACAAAAGGGGACAACAATATGTCCAAGAAGAAGGTATATTTGAACATTTTCGATGTTTTTTTTTTTCATTGTTTTTGTTCTCTGCTTAAATCTTCTAATTTGCCGGAGATTTATCCTTGAAGTAGGATGCAGAGAGGAACCCATCTAGTAGTCAAACCAAAATGTTTTCAAACATCTACAGAGATCAGAGACCATTATCGCCCGGCATGAGTCGGCCCATGTCCTTGTACACAGCGCAGTGCCTTTTTCGATGTTCGTTACGAAGTGGGATTTCACAGTCTTACCCCATAGTGTTCCTCGCTCATTCGAGTTGTGATTTTGTAGATGTGATTCCTTTTGTTCTCGAAATCGAGACGAGATGGAGAATCACATTTGTGGTTTGCAACGGAGTCTGGAGTCTCATTATTAGAAATGATTTCAATACTGCAGAAATCAGTACCAGATATTTCGTTTGGTATTTGCTCGAATGTGTTCTTGTGCATTTTTGTTAATTGGTCTGTTTCAATTATACATAGATCCGTACAAGGAATTATTTTTAGCTGTAAATTAAATGGAATTCCTTGGTGTCACATATAAATAATAATCGTATGTGTCCAGTGAATTTATTAGCAACTTCTATATCAATTTGCATTGATATATATTGATATGCAGTCTCAGTATTTTGGCAATAGAATTTGAATGTTTTTTTCGAATATACAGATTATACCGCAAATGCATATGCCGTGCATCAAGCACATGGCATATTTATTTAACCTATAATATGTCCTGTTTGCACTTATTGATCCCGAATATAATATTCACTATAGTAGGGTTCCTGCTATCAGCACAAATTGCCGTATCAGGACTAACTTTTCACTATACCAAAAACTATTTTTGTTAATGATGGGAATATCTCAGAAATTTAAATAGGCAGTCATCCTCGTCCCTCGAAAATAAATTGAAATACTAGTATTTTTACGTATACACTATAAAATAATTGTTAATGCACATTAGAGGGTGATAGTGAAACTATTAATATTATCAACTGCTCTAATCGTTTTAAATTCTGATGACGTGACATATTAAGCTATTATTTCGAATTACAGAAAACCTTTCATTTTCATTCACAATCGGCGGGCTGGTACTATAGTTATACGCTGAATCAGCCCAAATAGTAAGACACTATAGTAAACCCGCCTGGATTCGTCATCATGCATGCATACAATGACCCCATCAGCCATGTCCATTAATTGCCCCTAAGCATTATTTATAAAAATAGTAGTCGGAGGAAAAGAAAACATTCAGCAAAGACTTTTGTGGAGCACTTCCATCGTTACTTGCACTTTGGCACTCCGTAGAACTGGGTACCAGTGAATGAGTCGAACGGTCTTTTAGTTACAATACAAAGTTGATCACTTTTCCAAAACCCTTTCTGCTTCAGGACAAGTATACCTTCTCTGCTTTGAAACTCAATACCCGCAACACATTAGGGAACCAAAACATACAACAATTTATCTGCAAGCATCTCGGACCATTGTTGAAGCTTTCGATGTTCGCTTTCTTGACAGAAGTATTTAACACAAAATAAATTGTTGCCATAAGCCTACACTAAGTTAAATACCTACTACCAAAAGAAAAAACAACAAACCACTCGTTTTTTTTTATATTTTTTGTGATAAAAATATACATGCAAAAAAGCATCTAAGGAAGTTCAGCTTTCATTTGGTCCATAGCGAAGCGAAACAAGCTAAATCAAGAATATCAGTGTTATTTTAAGCCTGCTCGTTGACGAAAGTATGGTAATTTCGGAAAATCGTATTCCAAGTACAAAAATCTTATTTTGAGCTTGTTTTTTTACAACCAAAAAATCTCTTAATTGATTTTTAGTAAGCTTAAAAATCTAAATTAAATCCTGTTTCGCGATTATATTAAGAATGTACGTTCTTATTTTGAGAATACAAAAGCTACGCTTTGGACCATTGTCAACTTAAATTAAGTTCGAAAATTCTTAAATCAAGACCAAAAAATGTTCTTTTTAGATTTTTAGTAAGCTTAAAAATCGTACTTCAATTTTGTTTCGCGATTATTTTAAGAATGTGGTTCTTACATTATGTCTGAAACCATGTCAAATACCAAACCATTTATATTATCACATCATTCATTCACATCAGTAGGTCAGTATATAAGTAACAATATTAAATTTTTAATGTTGCCTTATGAGCAGGGAACGGATTTTGTTGACCTTGCGTTTTTGCCATTTTCTAATCACATTCCCTTTTTCCTAACATTGGCTTTTTCTCCCTTTTTTGGTCAAAGTTGAAGTTCATTTGCACTTTCTTCTTAACTGTAGGTACAATTCAAACAAAATATCGCCGAAGCATTACTTGCACACGTTGTTTGCGAACTTCCGACAAACATCCGAGAGTATAACTGTCGCCTCAATTCAGCCGTTCGAACTCGGCATGAAAATTGTAGGTCCCTTCCATTCCTTACAAAAATAAAAACTTACACAAACGAATAGTTGTGATTGTGAGCACGGTTGTCAGGTTTTAAAAACTGGAATCGCCAAACGTAAAATATAAATCTCCAAAAAATCGCCAAATTTCAAAATTTTCCCCTCAAAATTCAAAAAACCATAAAAATCAAATGAATTCGCACAACTCGTAATTTTTAAGTAAAAAAGAACTCAATACAAATTCCCCAAGTTCTTGGAACTCTGGCTGTCCTAAGCCATTTGTCATTTTGAACACCTTGTTCCAAAACTTCGTAACGTTTTTCTTCGGGTACATTTTTCATTCATTCATTCATTCATTCATTTTCAATGGTCCGCTTGTCCATTAAGTGGGTCGCGGGTGTAGGTTGCTCAAGTGGACCCTCCATAGCTCTCGATCCTCCGCCATCGACTCTAAATCATCAAGGGCAATCCCCATACGGGTAGAGGAGAGATTATGAATTTGATCTAACCATCTCATCCTGGGTCTACCTAGGGGACGCCTGCCCGATGGTACGGATTCCATAGCACGTCGTGGAATCCTGGTCGGGGACATGCGTTTAACATGACCAAACCACCGAAGCATGGATCGCTCCGTCCGGAGAAGTAGCTGCTCGACATTGAGTTCCTCACGTATTCTAGTATTTCTAATGCGATCTCTGCGGGTCACACCAGCAATACAACGGAGAAATCGCATTTCGGCAGCTTGTATTCGCGATCTTATTCTTTCGGTCATTACCCAAACCTCATGACCATAGATAAGAGTTGGAACAAACACCGAATTAAAGACTGACAACTTAGCTCTGACACCAAGTTCAGTCCTCCTGATAACAGAATGACCAAGCTGTCTCAAAATCGATCCAGCCTGACCAATCCTACAGGAAAGCTCCTTCCATCACTCGTGAATAAGACCCCGAGATACTTAAACTTCTCCACCTGTTTCAATGGGACTCCACTAACATGCAGAGTGCATTGAACAGGCGTTCTGGAGACGACCATCACTTCAGATTTGTTCACATTTACCCTCATCTCAGCTTCAACACAAACGGCTACAAACCGATCGAGTGCGCGCTGAAGTTCAGTCTGAGAGGACCCAAGGATGACCAAGCCATCAGCGAAGAGCAAATGACTTATCCTCAGATCTCCCAATTCGAAACGTTCTTCGTCAAGACTGCGCTGTAACATCCAGTCCATATAAGTAATGAAAAGGAGAGGAGACAAGACGCACCCCTGGCGAAGTCCAACGCCCACGGTGAAAGGTATTGATTTAACGCCGTTTACCCGAACACAGCTTTTACAGTTTGTGTAAAGAGATTGAATGGCTCTCAAGAGAGAACCATCAATTCCATACTGCTGTAATACACTCCAGAGTTTCCCTCGAGGGACTCGGTCAAGCGTAAACAGGTGTAGCATACTCCCAAGCCTTCTCAAGTACCATTCTGAGAGTGAATAACTGGTCGGTTGTGCTTCTGCCGGGACGAAAGCCGCACTGCTCATCTCCTAATCGTGCCTCGACCACAGCTCTGCAACGCGTTTCCAGCACCTTGGCAAAGACTTTTCCGGGGAGACTTAAAAGTGATATACCCCTGTAATTGGAGCAATCCCTTTTATCCCCTTTCTTGAAAAGGGGCACAATCACCCCAATCTGCCAATCGCTGAGTGTTTCGCCGCATTCCCAGGCCACTTTAATGACACGAGAGAGCCATTTGACTCTTTCTTCACCTAAGGCCTTAAGCATTTCTGGCCGGATTTCATCCACTCTGGCAGATTTGCCAGCTTTTAGCGATTTGATCGCAAAAGTGACTTCCTCTACCGTGGGACTATTTTCCGCCCTGCTTAAGGCGATGGATGTGTCATCCTCAATGCCCTGGATTGGATTGAGCAAATCGGAAAAGTGCTCGCTCCATCTGCGCAAGATGTCCTCCTTATTAGAAAGAAGTGTACCATCTTTGGATTTGAATCCTTCGATAATGTTCCACTTCATTCCTCTAAGACGGCGGATGGTCTACCAGAACACCTTGCTTGCAGATCTGTGATCGCGGTCCAATTTTTCGCCGAACTCCTTCCAAGAATGTTCTTTGGCTGCTTTAACAGCCAATTTGCAAGTTCTTCGCGCCTCAATGTACCGGTTTCGAGAAGGAGAGTCCCCCAAGTGAATCCACACCTTGAAAGCCTTCTTCTTCTCTCTGATAGCTTCTTGAACTCCGGGCGTTTTAAACGCAGTGAACTTTCTAGATAGATAAAATTCATTTGACCAATTGACAGAAATTAATTTTTCCCACTGAGCCTCAGTAAGTTATAAGCTTTTGGGTGGAATCAAGCTTACAAAAGACAAACAGGGTCGCAGTTGGCTTAAGCAAACGCCTGGCTAAAAATATCCCAAAGAAACAAACGCTGTGTTGCAGTCAGACAATCTTTTGCGCATTTCTCTTAGTAAAACAAGAATCAAATCGTTTACTTGCTCCTTAACTTCATTCACATGTCCTGTGCTACCACTGTTTTCGCGATTCCTTCAAAATCCGACCCTTAATCAATATCTTTCCAAGTTTTAAAGTTGTCTTCATTCGTTCATTATAATTTTAATATTTCGTCACAGTCATAACAGATGTAAGGTTTGAGTGAAAATTATAAAAAAAAAGAAAATATATGATGATTTTGGTTAAAAAAATTTAAATCGCCAAAGACTAAAAATATCGCCTTTTTTGGGGTGCGTCGCCAAACCGATTTTCGTATCGCCAAATGAAATTTCAAATCGCCTGTTTGGCGATAAATCGCCACATCTGACAACCCTGGTCATGTACCGTGTACCGAAGTGATAGCTAGTCAAAATCACGAAATATATACGTAAATTGAAGCGACAAATTATTGTAGTACGTAAAATGTAAACCAACGACAGGAAAAAAAAACATAGAACAAGTTCTGTTTGCTTTTCGAAGTTCAACGATAATTCGATTGTTTTTATTTGATGGTTCCGATCACTATAGAAATAGATAGTTCTAGTTCAGATAGTTCACTTCGCTCGTTAGACATTATGTGGAAATTATGCTGGTTCGTATTGCATTTTTTTTTTTTTTTTTTGATAAGTTAAACGAAATTATTCTGTTGAAATGTCGCGAAAACGTTGTTCAAAAACGTGTTCAACGAAATATTGCGTCAAAAATTTGCATTGCAACACGGTTTTTTTTTTTTAAAAAGCTCCACTTTGGACTAAAATGATGCCCATATCGCGGCATGTGAAGTCTGGTTGCTAACTGTGGGGACAACGCATCGTGTAATTTTGGCAACTTTAATGTGTTCCACAAACTAAATAAAAGAGCTTTACCCTGGATTGATTGGCGTTGGATGTGTAGCGCACATAGTTCACAACATATTATAGAAAGCGTGCGACAAAATGATTGTCGAAATTGAAAGACTTTTGAAAATCGTTGGATGTGAAGTACAAAAAACTGCTGGGATACAGCAAATCTGGTTTTCTGGGCTTGTTGTCATCAGTCGACTCAATTCTGCGAATTTCTGATGCCAGAATATTTTGGTCCTAACTCTCCAAATGCTTTGATAACATTTTTCGAGGATCCAATGGCTAAGATGTGGCAGCTTTTCCTTCAATCAAGAATGAATTGAATATACAGGCAGATACTTTTGGAAAATTTGTCACAATATCGTCTAATAAACTGATTTTTTTTTTAATTGCTCTATATAGGCTCTTGGAAAGGTATGGTCACACTAGGTATGCATACCTTTCAAATGTATTATGCTAAGTTAACAATTATCCGTTCTGGCGGGACCCTCGCTGAGTCTCACCTTAGTTTTACATCGAATTCACTTAACATGTATCAAATTTAATTCTGTCTCTTTTCAATTAAGTACTATTATTTGCTTTGCCAATTACAGGTCACGCGCCGTAATGTCAAGTTCTGGTAAACTTTTCCAATTGCAATTACCAAATCAAAAATCAAGTTTAATTCACGTAATGGATAACCATCATACGTATCTGTTTATATACACTCGGCAGTGTCCTAATTGAATAAACATTAAACAAATAGATCAATTATTCCGAAAGTATATCCTTCTTTGCAATTAATGAATAAATAATGGCTTTTTGCGCCCCGAAAACCCACTAGAAGAAAGTTTACGAAGATCTCATAAACTTACTCCTCTTCGATGTTGTGCTCCTTGAAATAAATTCCCATTTCCCATCCCACAGCCTACAAGGCGTAAGGCCGAAAGTAATGAATTCCTGTTTATTCTTCATCTCAATTTCCTGTGAAATTGGCTCGGGAAATCCCGTCCTCAGACACTCTCCTCGTTGGGGTTGATTGGCGCAAATCAAGTGGCAATTTGAGGCTACCATCTTGCAAAGTTACCCCGACGCAAGTGTTGGGAATGGTAAGTACTTTTTCATTTTGTGGTTATTTTCGAGATTTCGCAGAAATGAAATCCCTTTTCACACCTCCATCCCAGCATCGACTTTGCTACGACTTGTTTTTCGTGGAACCCATTAATGGACCTTGTTGACGCAAAGGCGGGCGCTGGTGGATGGTTTTTTTTTGTTCGCTGCTAAAGCGATACTCAAAAATTAATGACGCAATAATTAGCAAGCGAAAAGTGTTTCACTCCCGTTTGTTAGTATAATTATGTAAGCGGTGGCGGTAATCCAGGACATTACATGTACATGCTCAACAAGCCCACCCTCGAGGCTGAGGTTCCGAGAAGTGACAACTCTCCCGTTCACACTTTCAATTCAAGAAGGGAGGAAATAAAAAATCCATTCATCACTTCACCCTCAATTAATTCACACACCAGTGCCGTCGTCACACCATCGCCACCGTCACCATGCCTAATTGCCAAGTACTCAATTTCGCTCCAAATGACATAAGGCGGGCCGACAGTGACGATGATTCTGTCAGTTTGCGTGAAATTGTCCAAAAAGATGACACACAGATGCACCAGACGTGTAACACTCGCTGGCGCATTAATGCCTCCCCAATGTACTTGGATCTAAATGGACCCGCGTCCTTGTTCAGAGCATGTACTTAAAAATATTTTCTAAACAAATTCCCAAGCGCAACCAGTGATGTGTAAATTATGACACCAAAATTAATCATTCCGAGCCAAAAATATTTTAATAAATATTTCTAACGAATAAAACAACTCCCCAGATCCAAAAGTTGAGCTAAAAGCAGAAAATTGGTCTGCTCCCAGCGAATGACCTCTGTGGCTAAAATGTAGGTAGCTTTTGCAAATATTCCCCTCTAAATTTTGGGGATAGACGGAAAACAAAAAAAAAAAAACATTTTAGTAGTTTGCAAAATTTTTTACAGGTGCTTGGACTCCGACTATACCTACAGCCTTATCTACCCGCAGCGGAACATCTACATTTTTTTATGTATTGTCATTGGGGAATTTGTTGCGGTGGATTTTTATTACCAAATGCTTTTTCCTTTTATGGGGGTGAAAAGCGTTTTTTATGTTTGCCGATTCCACGAATAAAATGCGAGTTGATGAGAGGGCGAGGGGTGTAAATTTAAAGATAATACGAAAGCCGTAGAGAGGACGAAATGCAGTCGTTTGGTGGGACGTTGTCTTGTTTATACCTATCTCTATTTAGAAGATTACATCCTCTGGTAAAAACAAAAAACAAACTTAAAACAATAAAACAATAATTAGATTTTGCAAATTAAAAAATGTAGTAGATAGGTATATTACATTTTAATGAATAAATGAATGGGGGAGTTTATATTCTTATAGGCATTTCACATATTTTACATTACATCAACTTAATGCAAATTGTTCGTTATTTTGGTTGCAAATTGGTTATTATTTCGCTCTCTAAGAGACAACTTCTCAGTAGAAACTATTACAATTACAATTTGTTTATTATAATAAACCACAGTGCAATAAGATGCAATGCGGAAGTACGAAGAAACTCTCGGGCAGGACCTACAATTCGTCGACGAATTTTTTTCAAGGCACCCAGTATCCAGTTCGGAAGCATAATTGACGCCATAGGCTTTGGCAAACAGGGGTTTACTATAGGGTCATGACTGAATCTATGGAGATTTCAGCATCACTTTATCAAATTTAGTAAGATCAGGATCCTCAAATCTAAGTTGCCCAAAATAATACTCGTCCTTCTCTCTAAAGCACTGGTTATACCAGGTTTCGCATATTGTCCCCAATTTCCATGAAGCTCAGTCCTCACTTACAATATTTGACAGCACACAGAGACCAGCAGTTCGACTAATTGGAGATGCAACACTGACATAATGACATATGTAATTCAGAAGAGCAATCCGCTTGGACGGATTTGTTTCAAACTTCTTATTTAGAGTTTGTGAGCTTCCCGCTAGGAGGCATTTTTTTTATTTTATGCTAGCCCTAATATTAACGGTACTTCCCATACAAAAATTTCAATTAATTGAATTATTAAACTTACTTACTTAAGGTGGCGCTACAGTCCGGGGTGGACCTGGGCCTCAACCAACAAGCGTCTCCAGCCAGCGCGATATTTGGCCAGCTGTCTCCAGTTTCGCACGCTAAGTTATGGTTAAGGTCCCCTTCCACTTGCGTGCGCCAGCTGAGTCGCGGTCTTCCTCTACTGCGCCGTCCCTCGGGTGCAGATTCGAAAATCTTCCAGGCCGGAGCATTCACGTCCATTCGCTGTACATGACCCAGCCACCTTGGCAAGAGTTATTCTTCGCTGTTGGGTGTCCTTTCTCGATGACAGCATATACTTTGTCTTGCCCTCATTGACCGCCAAACCCATTTTTGCCGCCTCCGTCTCAATGCTCACGAACGCGCCAGTGACATCACGCTGCGTTCTCCCGATTATATCGATATCGTCAGCGTAGGCGAGTAGATGGACGGACTTTTGAAAGATAGTGCCTCTGGTTTGAGTTTAAGTTTTGCACTATTCTTTCAAGAACGATGTTAAAGAAGTCACATGACAGCGCATCGCCTTGTCTAAATCCTTTTTTGACATCGAAGGTCTCGGTGAGTTCTTTACCGATCTTGATGGAGCAGCGTGCATTCTCCATTGTCATCCTGCACAAACGGATGAGAAGCCGGTGTTCGTCTCTTCTTTTCTGCGCGTAGAGCTCACGAGCAGCTCTAGTCCTTCTTTGCAGCGCCGCTTTGTATGCCTCTTGTTTCGCTGCATGTGCTTGCCAGCACTCGTCGTCGAACCAGGGGTTTCGTTGTGGTGGTCGAGTGAAACCAAGCACATCAGAGGCGGCGTCTCTGATGGCTTTTTGGCAATGTTGCCACTGGTCTTCAATACTTGATGCTGGCTGCATAGAACCTCTTGAGAGATTGAGAGAGACTTGATCGGAGAAGGATCTGGTGATCTCTTGCGATTTTAGCCGTCCGACGTCAAACTTCCTCACAGTATTTACTTGTCTTGGCGGTGTTCGGGATATCCGAAGGAGTACCTTGGCTACAACAAGGTAGTGGTCCGAGTCAATGTTGGCCCTTCGGAACGTTCGGACATCCATAATACTGGAGGAGTGCCTTGCGTCGATCGCAATGTGGTCAATCTGGTTGACGGTTGATTGATCGGGAGATCTCCAAGTGCCTTTATGAATATCGAGATGCGGGAACCGCGTACTTGATATGACAACATTTCGCCCCGCCGCGAAGTCGATCAGCCTAAATCCGTTATCGGAGGTGGTGTCGTGTAGGCTGTACCTCCAGACAGTACTACCAAAGATGCCCTCTCTTCCTATCTTTGCATTAAAATCACCTAGGACAATTTTAATGTCGTAGTTAGGGCACTGATGCTCGTATGTCTTGTCCAAGAGCTCGTAGAACCTCTCTTTGGTATCGTCGTCTTTCTCCTCCGTGCGGGCATGGGCGCATGTTAGGCTAATGTTGGCGAATTTAGCCTTGACGCGGATTGTCGTGAGGCGCTCGTTCACACAGCTGAAACTTAAGACTTCTTGCCTAAGTCTGCCTCCAACGACGAATCCACATCCAAATAAGCGCTGTTTTTGTTGCCGATAGCAGTCGCCATAATAAATATCGCAGTCTTTCAGCACCCTGACTAGTCCTGAAAAATCCTCACTGACCTCAGCTCCAAATATGTCGAAGGAGCTCAAGTAAGGTAACTGTCGTATTGACTGTTGACGACACCGTTGATTCAGTCTAATGAATTCATCCGCCGTACGTCCTCTTTCTGAGGAGCTCATGTAAGACTTCTGAGACTCGTTCAGTCAGTCTTTCCGACAGAGCATTATAGTGTTGCTATTTGCTTCGTGTTCAATACTCGCACTTATAAGTTCAGCAAGTCACACCCGGATGGGCAGACCAGTACCCGGTGGTTACCACTGGGAGGTAAAATAAGCACAATTGATGTGTACGAAAGGTTACAACAGCTGGGCACCGCCAGGTTGATGCCGATCAGCGCCTACCCGATTCATACACACCCAACCACCACACCACAAAATATTAAACAATTTAGATTTTTTCGAAAACGGCTCTAACGATTTAAACCAAAATTAATAGTTGAGTTAATGTACACATGCTTAACATGACTGCATACCCAGTTTTTCACTGAAAAGTCCAGCAACGGCAGTTTTGAAAATTGGCTTTTTCTCGAAAACGGTAAAAATAATTTTAACAAAAACTCTTTTTTAAATACTATCATCATTCTTAACTTAATAGAAAACTCAGTTTTTCTCTAATTAGACTGCGTCCTTGGATATCCACCCAAATCTCTAATAATAGTACTTTAAAAAACTGATCATATCTCAAAAATGGCATTTTCGATTTGGATGACAATGTAACTGCTAGGTAATGTTTATATCCTGAAGAATACATCGTACTCAGTTTTCAGCTAGACAGTTTAGTAACAGTGCTTTTCGAATACAAATTTGTAACATTTGTCAGCATAATTTTACAAAAAACCGCTCCAACGATTCTGATCAAAATACATATTTGAGACAACAAAAGCATTCTAAACACGATCACGTACTTAGTTTTTCTCAAAAAAAAACTCCAATATAGCCGTTTTATGAATATTTACGTAGGTTTATGTAGTATGTATTACTTATATACTTTTTATTTAATTAACAAGGATTCAGTTACTAAACCTGAGGACATCTTAATTGGGTATGATTTTAAATTTTCTGAAATGACTCTGAGATTACTGAATTGGATAAAAGTTTCACTGAATACTTTAAGCTTTGTAAACTATTGTTGACTTTCCCCGTGACAAAGCATCTGTAGAGAGATCATTTTCGTGTCTTAAAAGAATAAAAAATTACTTACAAAATTAATTTTGGACAAGAAAGGTTGTAAAATGTAACCCTTATTTCGTTTGAAAACCATTTTTAAAAGAAATACAAGCCAAAGAAAAATTTTGTGATCAAATAATAGATAGTTTTGCTTCAAAAGAAAGAAGAATTAATTTAAAGTACAAGACTTAATAACCTTTTGAATCTTCTATATATGTATGTATATAAAAATGGTGGCAAAAATGATTAGTAAATCAGCAATTGAGAACGGCTGGACCGATTTGGCTCAAATTTGTTTTCAGTTGTTCGGAATTGCTAGAAGGTTCTTCTGAAAGAAAACTTTGGAAAAACCCTTTGGAAAAGTCGGGAAATTGGAAAAATCGAAAATTTATTTCTTTTTCTTTTTAGGCCGGAAAACAAATCGAAAAACATTATTAGTTTTTTTCATCGCTCTCTACTGATTTCGATTCCATTCAAATAAATCAGTTTATCTGAAGAAGTTACATTGGGGCGAGACGAATTTCGTCGGGTCCGCTAGTTATTTATATTATTATTTATTTAAATAAATTCTATACATATTTCTTATATATGTGCAATTAAGGATCATTAAACAATTTTGCTTAAAAAAAAGTTTTATTTAATGTATAAGACTTAAATATTTTATTGATTTTCTTTTATTATTTTGTTTTTAATGAATTTTAAAAGTATTTTTGTATTTACCATTTTGGCCTTAAATAATTTCAATAAAGCGATATTTTCTTGAATAAAGGACTTTTAATTTTTAGTTTAAAGTTGAGTCTTGAGTGCTTCCGCTTCCCAAAAAGTTACGCTTCGTGCCTGGTAGGGTAGGTACCTACCTACGACTTAGGCTTTATGGTAAACTAATGGGCATATCTATCAGGGAAAATATTGCGACTGAATTGATAAAGGGGCGGATTTCGTTTGAACAGTGTGTTGCCAGTTTGACTGTTTTCCAGTCAAATTTGACTGGATTTTTTCGGTTTTGACTGGAAAAAAAAATTAAATCCAGCCGACTGTTTTTTTTGACTGGAATTTTTTTCTAAAAAAAAATTGCACCTCCAATGTAAACCTAGCGTATATGAGATTCGCGCAGAGCGCAGTGCAATGAAATGAACACACCCATTTTCCGCAAGCCGCTGAAAGTCAAATTGAATCTAGTATTTCTTTCAGTTTGCACAGCGTTTCTTGAGAATTTTGAATGATTTCCTTTGCATTTAATTCGGTTTGTTGTATGTTGTATGTTGTTTATGTTTTGAGTTATGACTGCTGTTTGTTCCAGATTTTAGAAACAAAAAATAAACACAACTCTATTTTGACCATTAGAAATACCTACCTAATTTTCAAGATAAAAAAAAATTTTGTATAAATTTTGAAATAGGTACTTGAAGAAGTTATACAAAAAGTTGTAAAGAATACTATAGATCAAAATATAAAGGGTGGGCCAAATACAAGTTTCTTTTTAAAAATGCAATAAAATGAACAAAATAAAATTGTTCCCATGTATTATGGCTTTATTAGTAAGAGCAAACATTCCCATTAATTACGGAATACAACGTCGTTCAAGTTGCTGCCTCGGCTGGCTTCGCAGTAGCGTATTCTGTTACTCCAATTGTCCAAGACATTGTTGGTGGTTTCGGGCTGTAGCTAACGGATTGCTTGGATGATGTTGGCCTTGAGTGCGGAGGGCGGATTGTCAAATCTCAGCTCCAAGGAGGCCAATTGACATCGCCGAGAGGGCTGATAACAGGTTTTGGGAAGTTGGTGCGCAAAAGATCGATTGTGGCGTGGGCTGTGTGGCATGGCGTTCAATCCTACATGAATCAGAGGACGTCTAAATCCATGTCTTAAATTCCAGTAAAAAAAAAGTCGGTTAACATGGCTCTGTAACGGCCGCCGTTGACCGAAACGTTGTTCTCAGCTTTGTTTTCGGAGAAAAATGATCCAAACTGTCACTGTCACTCACTTCGTTACGCGCAGGTATGATACTGGCTTTCTGTAAAGATTTCGAGCTGGAAGCAGGTGTCAGTGTTAAAATTACTTATGATTTAAAAAGAAACCACGATGACCCACCTATTATTGTTTCCGAAAAAATAGCTTTTTACATTTTCGACTGTTTTTTTGACTGGAATTTTTTGTTTTTAATGTTTGACTGTTTCTTTTGACTGGATTCGGAGAGAAAAAATCCAGTCAAACAGTCAAATTTGACTGGATTTTAACATTTTCGCCTGGCAACACTAGAACACTGTTAAAAAAGAAAACAACAGATCAGTGAGAGAAATGTTACATTTCTTCGATGTTCAAGATAATTAATAGTATGCGACATTCGTGACTCCGATTTGATTAAACTCACATCTATGGATCTTATACAGCAGGTTGAATGTGGTTTTCGGTGCACCAGAACGCCTTTATCGTAGCCAGATCAAAAGGGGTAAAATATTTCTGACACCGTTTGAGGAAACCTGCGAATTTCGCAGCGTTCTTGGCGACTTCGTGTATGTGGTTGTTGCAAACGACAGTAAAGTGACACACATACAGAGAATGGAAATTATTTCGGTTTCCCGAATGCAAGTGGCATTCATGGATAATGGCTAAAGGTTTAGTTCTCGCTTTAAACTCGACTCTATTGGCTGTCAATGTTGGGGTAAATTATAATCTAATGGGAATTATTTATTCTCTGGATCTCTGGATCGCATAAAGTTGGCGGCTTAACTTAAGCTCAGTTCAATCGGCTTTTCAATAGCCGATCAACAAATCTGAAAATAAAAAGCGATTATGAATCATAAACCTACAATGGAACTTCATTGATAGTATACTATCTATAAATAATTTATTATAAAAACATATTGCTCATAAAAGTTGCTTTTGAGTGATTTAAATGGATGACATGTATGGAACTTTTGTAAATTCATCTCTTTTACAGTTTAATTATTCAACCACACACATTTGTTGCCGGTGAATGCATCGTAAAAATAATACAAAAAACTCCCCCACACCACATTAGTGTCGGCAATCATCAATACTATCGCATGACAACTCTGCGGCTAAAATCGATTTGAGATGAAATAAAAGAGCGAATCACTCGCCCCCAACCGATGAAAATATTTAGGGCATTTCTGACACTTTGACACAAAACACACATCCTTCAAAAAAAACACACACTCCACATCTACATCCTATATGGCATCGCAGAGAGAGGATAGCAAAAACGCTGTACGACATCATTCATTCCCTTTTCACTGGCTTTCCTATGACTATTATACTCGTATGTGTCCTCTGCACGCGGAAAAAGGACACTTCATCATGAGGAGAAATAAGATATTAACAGCAACGCTCGCAACAAAGATTATTTGACATAAGGATGAAAAGGCAGGCAGACAAGGACGTGAAATAGAACGACGAAGAGATTTATGGCTGCACCTCCTGTGGGGTCAATAAACGAATAAAATATACCAATTGTACAACGTTGATTTTCGGAACTCTGACTTTGTACCCTAAACAAAAAGGACATCTCAATATCCAGCGAACGTCCGTATCTAAAGTCAATAAGAGTACATTTCAAATATCTCTCTAAAATTGCATGATAGGTACATTCACTTCACTGAGATGAGGCTTCATGCTAAGGTTACAAAATTAGCTACTTAGAGGTATTTATAAAAATTTATGACGAGATACACGCCACCTGTGGTGCGTGAATGAATTTCTCTTTTGCCCCGGGTTTCACATGAATTTCGCTTGGTTCGGTCTGACTCGTGGATAATTATATTACCACTTAGGACCTCTCATTATTTCGCGAATGGTATTTGAATCAAATTCATAAAAATTCATTATCACTGATTGGCGGTGAGGATCATACTCATGCATGAAGCGCACGATGAATTGAATCCACACCCACCTTTCACAGGTCATTATATAGGTAGGTGCCGAACGGCGGCAGTATGCACGGGGGACCTTCAAACAGAAGGTAGGAAATGCAATCGGCGGAGCACATCAAGGCATCTGCGTCAGGATCGATTTGTTTTATTTTGACTTGGATACATTTTTTTTTGTTTTGTGCGGTTAGTTGAAGAGCAACGGGGAGGCCCTGGAACACTTGTCAGATCTATGGGTGAAGAATTCATCTCGTATTCAGGTTCGCTGGATCATTAATCAAAGGTGGTATATAGTGAGAGTAAGTTATATTGTATCTCGTGGGAATTTTGATGGCCAACGAACTGATCGATAAAACTGTCAATTTGACTTCCGCTTGGTGTTTTTGCATACAAAATTTTGTTAAAATGTTTCTCGAAAAGAAGGAATGTGTTAGCAGAAGAGTTTTTGGGTCCCGAATGCCCAACCAACTAATATGGATAAATTTAGACAGAAGATGGAAAGGCGGGAAGCAACGCAATCAAGATGTGCTTTTGAAACTTAGTCATTTTATTCGGAGCAATGGAATTTGTTTATTGATCACACGGCACAAAAACGCGTAAAAATAAATCGTGTACTCCAGAACTTCAGAGCTATTGAAATGAATCAATCAATGGTGTTGATAGCGAAAAGATTTGGTTGTTCTACGAAGCTTGTTTTCGGTGAAATACGTTTCTAAGAAGACCGTAGAAGCCAAGAACATGCTTCAGACTATTAAGCATGGAGAAAAGAAAGTAATGGTCTGTGGCAGCGTTACCCGGCGACGCCTTTTCAAAAATTCTCTGTTTTGGCCACTTTGTACAACATTGGCGACTTTCGGGCGACTATTTCCATAAAAGACATCCTAAAAACAGTTGAACAACTCAAGAAAAAAATATTCTCTTTATCCATAATTAACACTTTCCAATATCATTCCAATGTCAATTAGTTAAGTATGATTTGTTTTACCTCTGCTCCCTCATTATTGCATCTTTGAATATGCACAGAGCAAACCATCACTGAATAAAAATTGCTGAAGGGAGTTTCAAGTAACGAACGCGCCTATCCCAGCAGGGAAGAATGGAGAGACGGACTCGTACCTAGCACACCAACCATAGCCGTATTCACAGACGGATCAAAAATGGACACTGGGGTAGGGTCAGGTGTCTTCTCTGAATCGCTGGGTATATCAAAATCGATTCACCTCCCCGACCATAGCAGCGTTTTCCAAGCAGAGGTCCTGGCAGTGACAACAGCAGCCCGTGAGTCTGTGGTAAGGGCAATACCACCTGAAGGTATTACCTTCTTTATCGACAGCCAGGCAGCAATAAAAGCCATAACTGCACCAGAAATGAAATCGAAGCTTGCGAAGGGCTGTTGCGAAGAACTCAAGGCTCTTGGTACACAGCACAAGGTATCACTCTGCTGGGTTCCGGGACATGAAGGCTTTTCAGGCAATGAGAAAGCAGACCAATTAGCAAGACAAGGTTCGGCAGCTGTTTCAGAACAAGCTGATCCCTCTGTGGATATCCCGCCTTGCACATTAAAGCTTGAAGCAGGGAGGAAAGCCACAAGAGAGGCGAACGCAAGATGGGCCACCTTAAACAATTGTAACACCACAAGAATGCTATGGCCGTCCTTCAACGAATCCAAAACCGAGAAGATAATGCGGAAGGATAGGAAATCCCTGTCCACCCTCGTAGGTATCATAACAGGGCACAACACCCTGCGGTACCACATGAAGAAAATGGACTTAACGGAAGAAGAACTTTGCAGAGGCTGCGGTGATGTTAAAATGTTAAAGAATTTTGGCTTAAGATTGGCCAAAAGCAAAACTGCATGGGGAAAGCCCTTTTTATAAATTTATATTGATTTGTAGTAAAAATACTTACTCTGCCTCAGAGTAGTGCGTGTGCAGAGACAGTTTTTTTTTTTTTCAAATATAGCTTTTATTTGAATATAATATTAAATGAATTCACGTGTCTATTCTGTTGGCACTTAATAGGCTGAAGAAAAATTAAATTAGAAACTGGGTAGGGTACCTGATCGCCTATTGAAAGGCTTTAAAAAAAGTATTGGAAATATGTAAATATTGTATTACTTTGTATTACTATTACTTTTTTTGTTGCTTTATTTATATTTTTTATGGTGTTACTATTTTAATTCGAATTCGAAAAATTCGTAAAAGGAAGAGGCTTCGAGAGAGCAAGATATTACCCCTCCACTGAGAATCTTACAAACTTTTTATTCAACGAATTTCTGGTAGTAAGAATTGAAAAAGCTGTCAGCCACTTGACAAATTGACAGAAATTTATCGTCCTATGTAGCACATGCGTGAAATTACAATTCGCATTTGTGGTTTGACTTCATCAGAAAGATGTTCGATTAATCCCGAATCACTTCGCCGGTAGATGAATCAGCTAACATTGCTAACAAATTAGTAAATTATTCGCATTTATCAGACACTTTAAAGACCTTTTTACCACTGCAATTTCTGAATTCACAAACAAAAAGGTTACATCACAAACTGCAATTTACGGAAAACTAAATGCATCTATCATTTTTCATAGACTACATACTACAAAAGGTGGGCGCAGTAGCGCAGTGGTTAGTGTGCTGGACTACTGTGCGAGGGATCCCAGGTTCGATCCCCAGAAAAACACAAATTACATCTTAAAGTTTTTTCTACTGCGCCACCTCTCGCGAACGTCTAACAAACATCCGAGAGTATGACTGTCATGAAAAAGCTTCTCAATTCAGCCGTTCGGACTCGGCATAAAATTGTAGGTCCCTTCCATTCGTCCCAAAAATAGAAACTCACACAAAACGAATGGTTGCGAGAAGCTAGGCCTTGGGTGTCACCCGCCTGTTGCGCCACCTATTTATTTTATTTTTTTACCTACTACAAAAGCGTTCCCTAACTTTTTCGTAAGTTTCTCCTTCTAAGAAAGACTTTATACCCATTGACATTTTGACAGTCTTTTCCATTCTTACTACAAAATTAAAAAAAATTAAATTAATTAATTAAAAAATATTAGCCCCTTTTTAAACTCTTGGCGACTTTATCATTTTGGCCATCGGTAACGCTGGTCTGCGGTGGATTCGCTTGGTTCGGTGTTGGTCCATTATAAAAGCATATTAGAGAAAACCCCTTTTTCATACATGCCAGTAACATAATGATTTCTAACACCACAACGATCATTATCAAACTCCGCGGAGAGTGAAGCAATAGCTTACAATTAACAAAACTTATATTTTGGATTGACCCGTACTGAACTCAATTGAAAATTTGCGGACCCAAATCGAAAGAGGACTAAAAGCCAAAAAAAAAATAAAGAATTGCTGAAGACCTTTTCGAAAACATTAAGGAGGTCTGGAACTATATAGCACCCTATAAGAATGCCGGATGGGCGCAGTGGCTCAGTGGTCAGTGTGCTGGACTACTGCGCTAGGGTTCTCAAGTTCGATCCCCGGAAAATACGAATTACATCTCAAGTTTTTTTCCACTGTCTTGAAAAAGCTTCTCAAATCAGCCGTTCGGACTCGGCAATGCTTCCATCGCCATTGCTTCGTGCCTTTACGGACGTGTTGCGTCAAATACTGCCATTGCAAAAAAATTAAGGCTATTCCACGAAATATTGACAATTTTTACAAGTTTCTGAAACTGTAAGTTTACAGTTTTTGAAATTCTGTGGCAAACTCGAAAATGTGTTACCGCTGATATAATGTACACATACGTCATACTCATACGCATACCACAAAATGTCATCAACATATTCGTAGCAGGATACTCGATCTATATTCCCTACTTTATTCAGCCTTAATGATAAGCACCGGTTCAAATATCATTATCTATAGGTAGCGTATATTTGTTTAATTTACAAACGAATTCAATTTTCACATAAACGATAATTCACATCAACACTGTCATACCGTATGTTCCGATTCAACTAATTTGAATATTTTCATCAAATTACAGGTCTACGGTCTACACACAATAGAACAATTGAACTATTATTGTAATCAAATTGATAACGATATCGATCAATCGGTGACTCTCATCGTAATGTCCAACTCGATTGGCATGCAGAGATAGTATCCATTGGCAGCGTTATGCATCTTGCACATCGGCAATCGCCATCACCATTACCATCATCAATTTCATGTACATATAGTGTATATATATGAACTGCTGTGGCGTTACGAGAGAGTGAGATGGGGACTTAATTAATTGCTGTATCGGACAGTTGTTCCATGAAATTTTATCATTAATCAAATTCACGCGATATCCACTTCAGCGTGGAGGAGGTGTGGGGTACCACACGCGGCCCAATTGTTGTATTATTTATATCCTTTTGTCGGCCTAGCCCTCCGCATCATATGGTGTGCAGAGCGTATACGTGAACAAAGCGGTTGGTGGTTTTCTAATTTTCTACTACCTGACCGCCGGAATTATTAATCATTCACTCGGAACCAAGGTATCACCATTGAATTGCCTATTCGGTTTTAAGTGGATATGCGATATGATTTGTATTCATATTCGTAAAACATAAGAGTGACAGATATCACACTGTTGGTGCTTGCTGCCAACCACTTTGAGACAGTCGATTAACTCTTCTACGGAAGGCTGTTACTAATTTATAAAACTGACGAAGGTCACATTGGTTGGGGGCTTCCTCTTGACTTGTCACAATGGAAGTAAACCCGCAAAATTGCCAAAAGTCTCCTGTATGACTTTACTGTCCGGCCACACAGAAGACAAGTAAATAAGTCATTCTCCCTATGGTACGTGGGTGAACATATTTGAAAAACGATTTAGACCTGGTAGGGGGTTGTCAACAGTACCTACGTCGCTGAATGTGTGACCTTGCCGGTAGTATTTTCAACGTAAACAAGTCATTGCCGTTTATGATGACCTTGAGTGTGAAAGAATGCAGAAATAACTACGACATGAGATCGTCTAAGTTAATATGGAATGATTTATATTGTGTCAAGAAAACCGTATTATTCCTAAGAGAATATGGTATGAACATATATCGTGTCATTAAGACATTATGCGGTTTGGAAATTATCTTAAGTTAGGCCGGACTGTAGCGTGGACATCTGTTATTATAGCAACCCTGATCCGCAGCTAGTTTCCATTCAAGCTATTATTGCTGAAGCACTGTCGAAATTATTAAAATGAGATATCAAATAAGTGCACTTAAATTGTTTCTATTGTCATACAGATTAGCATTAGGGTGGTCATGGGACACAAGGCAATTTTTTTTTTTGCGAAATCAAAAACGCATACCCTCCATTTTTTGTCCATTTAGTCCTATTAACTCGATTATGAAATACATATTATAGCTCCAAAATAATAGGAAGTTATGCCGACTTGATGATATATGTAGTTACTACATATATGGGTATTTGTACTGGATTACTTTGGGGGATCTTCATGTTGTTTTTATAAAATATATTCCAACCTTTTTAAATCGTATATTATATTTTATTATGACGCTTTTTATTTAACAATATTTTCTTTTTAACGTTTTTTTTTACAGTCAGGGTAGATCTTCCTATGTTCTTGTACACAACGTAACAAAAATTGTTTTTGTTCCTCATGAACCGTCAATAAACCATGAAAATCTTGCATTAGTTTAACAGCCCTTTCTGCTGTATCGTTTGCCAAGGGTTGATATATTTTCTTTCGACAAGTTCCTTAAAATTTTATCTTTCAGCATTTGGTCTCCCTCATCGTCACTATTTGATCGCTGCTACATCAGTCAAATACCATAAGCGTTGGCTGAACTTCTGTAGAGCTGATTTCGAAATGCTTTTCTCAATATTTTTGTAAGACTTCAATGCCCTTAGAAAGCACAAATCCTGGTAAGGTGCTTTTACTGCTAAAATACATTGAAGCCATGGCTTGACATAAGTTGTCACAATAAACAAGCAAACGTCTAGCAGAGCTGATTTGTCTTTGCTGGTTAATTTGAATTGAGAACTCAGCAATGATATTTGCAGTGAATAGATTACTCTTGCCATCCATCGGGCTTGGTGCATAGCTCCTGGAGGCCTAGTTTTGAATTTTCGCTCTTTGTCTCCGTTTAAAAATATGATTGAGAGTTTTATAAACTCCCGATAGTCATCTCTCACATTTTTTTTGGTCAGTTCAGTGCGATAGAATTCAATCAGAGCTTAAATTTTGCAAGCAGTTAGGTATCTTTCTTATCTTATTTGGGTCAACAATTTTCCAATTTTCTCTAAACTTTTTGAATATTGGGATATCAGGGCTTGTGGTCACTTGGCTGATTCAAAAACACATTTTAGTACCAGTTCGTAAATGTGGTGTCGACAAGCAAAAACAAACACTTCCCTGTGAAGTTTATGTTCAAGGAGCACACAGGCACCATTTATACGACCAGTATTTGAGGCCGTAGTATCGCAGCAGAGAATCTGTACTTGATCTTCAAGATTCCAATCATGAATTGCATTCCAAACAGCCTGTATCTGTTCTTTGCCACTTGAACTCTCTAATTTCGGCACAGCTATTAGTTGTTCCTTATTTCCATACGAAATTACTATAGGATAGGAAGACCTTCTCACTCGCATTTTCGGGCATCCAGAGCAGGCAATAGTTTTCAGTCCCAGTGAACAGTTACAAAGCCTGGAACTTATTTTGGAAATCTACTTTAATTGCTTCCGCATGCTCTCTTCTTTTTTCCGTACGTATTCTTTGAATGGATGACTTACTGATCGGAAAATCATCAATATTATGACTAAGTGCTTCGATTGTTGCTTGAAAAGGATAAAGACAGAGTCTCTCACCAGTTTTCTCTCTTTGTTTGCCAGTTTTCTATCGACTCGCCACTCCAGCAAAGAAACCGGGTCGACCTGGCTCTCTTTGGCGCTCCAAGAAAATTGTATCTTCTTCAATTTTCATCAATTGAAGCGCATCGACGTGTGCAATGTCAAACAAATTATCTAAATTATTAGTAAAATCTTGTTGACGTCGCTTGAACACGTCCGGTGTTTTGTTTGTATTTTTTTATAAGTCTCCCCAAACTTGGTACAACTTATTAAGTTTTGTAGCACAATTAGGAGTTGATTTTGTGGGTATTCCCGCCTTTTTCCCAAAATATAACACACTCCCGAATAACTAGATTTGCACTTTTATTAACACTAAGTTTTACTTCGCAAATGTTATAAAAAAAAACTCGAAGAACTTGTCCGTTGAAGGGAAGTTTTGAACCAGTTATTTGATGGATTACATCTCCTACCAAAAATATGGCCTTTTAAGCACTGCGTAATTCCACTGACATGTTTCTTGACTAAAAACAATACGCGCATTGACAAAAAAAAAAAACAAGAAATTAATAATAAAAAACATAGACGACTAAGCGCGTGCTCATATGCAAGTACCAAGTACTATTACGTTTTTGCAAGTCAGCATGGGTTGCTGTGATCCAAATTCTATAAAATTTGATTTTAGAGTGTTTTAATAAGAAAAAAATGAGAGAAAATGCATTAAAAAAATGATTTTGAATTTTTTGGGACACCCTAATACAGATATTCCAGCAAGATCTACAAAAACGAACTCCCCAACAAACGAAGAGCTGTTTAAAGCGGCAACAGAACAGATATACCAACAGAAATGGTAATTGAAATAGAGTTATGTTTTGAACCATTTTTATGTAAGTATCGCTATTATTTTTGACATGACTGTACATCTAGCCTCGCACTTAACATCTAAATTTTTTTACTGTAACGCGAAACATTTAAGGACCTTATTTTATATTGAATGGATCAATACATCAGGAAGGTTAAATAATCAGAAATGTGATATTCGGCCAAACTCGCAAAAGCAATGCGATCGAGTCGTGCACATTTAATTTGTAGATATATGCAATTATTTTATTACACAAATTACATCTTAAGGTTTTTTCTACTCCGCCACCTCTCGCGAACGTCTGACAAACATCCGAGAGTATGACTGCCCTGAAAAAGCTTTTCAATTCAGCCGTTCAGACTCGGCATAAAATTGTAGGTCCCTTCCATTCATCCCAAAAATAGAATGTTTGCGAGAAGCTAGGCCTAGGGTGTCTACCCGCCTGTTGCGCCAATTATTTATTATTTTTTTGATGCACTTATTTGAATTTCGCGATTCTAGGATGGCCGGAAGTGCTTCATAATTTTGATGATCACCATCTAGGTGAGTGATTGAGTCATTCATTTATACTTGGGTTCCTCGTGAACACGAGTGTCGGTGGCGTGGCTGTGCTGGGTGTAGACAGATCAAACGACTGCTTCCGGACATCTGCAAAAGGTCGGCGTCTTTTCTTCTGACTCTCAGGAGAATAGACTGCAGACTGCTTGTGGCCTAAAACCACCAAGCTTTTGCCAAACACTTAAATGTATTGGGCTTGAGCGACATCACCATCTGTCCTGCTTGTGGAGAGGACGACGATACAGCAGAGCACACTTCCCCTGTAGTTGTCCTGCCTTTGCTCGCATCAGGTGGCGGATCTTTGGGGCTGACGTGGTGAGTGCCGAACATCTAAGGTCTTCATCACTGAAGTTCCTTCTCATTTTTCTTCGAAAGACGGGAAAACTAAGTACAGCAATGTAATGTGTCTGTTTGGCAGTACGACCAGTAGTTGTGTCTGATTGCTCCATCGGATAGTAACAACCTCCGACAAAGAAAAAAAAATGCTGAAACCCACTAATACTACAGAGATGGAATTTGGTGAGGTGGACCTTTTTTATTGAGCTTGATAAATGTTTCAAGTTTAAAATTTCTGTCTCAATTGGTTCCGAAGTTAGATGGGAGGATAATCGTATATCGCGCATCACATCCACAAACGATACAAGCAGTTCGATGTGCCAGGAATTCCACCGCATAATTTACAGCTGAAAATGGGATCGATCATAATCATGTTGCGGAATCTGAATCACCCGAAATTGTGCAACGGTACGCGGTTGTCCGTCAAGAAACTGTTGAGCAATATGTGATTCAAGCGACGATCATTAAGGGCAAATTCAAAGGAAAGGAAGTCCTTATCTCACGAATTCCGATTTTCCAACTGATCTTCCATTCCAATTCAAGCGGATTCAGTTTCCCGTTCGATTGGCGTTTGCGATGACAATCAATAAATAAATTGGGACGTGCCACGCCCAAACGGAGAGAGAAAGCCAGATTTTTTTTAAGATTTGTGTTTAGGGCACTGAAATCAATCGGACTGTGCAAAAAAAAACGTTATTTTCGAATGGGCAGTAAAGTAAAATCTTGCCACGGTTTCAAATGCAGTTGTACCTTAAAAATAAATTTTACACGAAAAGAAAAGATCACCACAAAATTTGTACACTCTTACAAATAGACAAATTAAAATAGTAAATTTAAGCATAAAATAACCTCCTCCTCAGTGGTATTACCAAGTTTAAATTTTGGTTTATGCTTTGAAATATTTTTTAAATGTTGTTTTATTGACAAATGTACAAGTTGGCCTGCGATATCTGGTAGTGAAGAAAAGAACCCTATCAGACAAACAGAAATCTGTCATCGGTAAGCGGTACGTGTATTTTTGTACAGATAATTTATTTATTTTATAAATGGAAAACTATTTTGATCGAGGTAAACGCCTTGTCGGTCTAAAATTCAAGTATTGTTTATGAAAAATAAAATAATCCCGGGTCCATAAAATTATGTTTAAAACGTTTAAAAGTGGAATGAAAAACTTGTTTTGGTTTCATGTAAACAATTTTTTTTTTGGCTAAGACTCTTTTTTAACTGTTTAAAGTTCTTCAAATTATTGTTAATATTCCATTTGTTGTGCAGCATTATCCCAAATACCAATAGCAGACCCAACTAACTGAGATTTATCTCAGACTTTCTCGATAACCATCTGCGATATTGCAGAATATTTTAGCGGCATAAAACGCTCCATTTGAGAAGGGGGAGAGCTCATCAAGGCTGGTTGGGTCTATGCTATAGGTGTGACACAAGATCCAGGAAATAGTGAGGTAACTGGTCTGGTCATAAATGCATCCTCGATGACTTCAAAACCCCACGAAATCAAACGAAGAATCTTGTAAATGGTTAAACCATTTTGTCTGTATGAGTTGCACCACATTGCGACGCTCGATCCAACACTTTTTCTTTAGTTTCCATTAGCGTAAACTATAGGCATTTTTACTTGAAAAATGTATTTATTATTCACAATATTTAATTATTTAGTGGCGCTTAACTTCTTTTCCATATATTTTTTCGCTGATCTGTCAAATTTGTATGTCCAGTAGGGTTAAAATTGTCGCCACTAGGGTACACCCTCCATTTCTCAATTAGCAATGTGCAAATGTGCCTGAGATCCAAATGTGGCCCCAGTCTCCCCTATCCAAAATGTTTGAATACCGTTTAGATACGGATGTATGTACTATATAAAATTTTAAAGAGCAGATATTATTTTATGAAATATTTTCCGTGTCCGCCCAAACAGTTCTCGCTTTTCAAGCTATCTACCACATAAGTACCTACTTTTGTAGTGTACTTATGCAAATTATACCTATAGATACTTTTAATTTTTATTAGGTAGGTTCCTATCTCGTTTGGACATGATTCTGTACACAATGTGGAACGTAAGCCTGTCTAAACTAAAATCCATCTCAAACATTAGATAATAATTATAAAAACCATGTGCTGCTTAAATTCCATTTGATCCGCAACCGATTGCCATTTGCTCGTCAATTTTACAGAAACGACTTAATTATCACAGCTATTAGTAAAATAAAAACGGTGGCAATAAAATCTCATATTCAAACAAATTAGCACGTCATATACAGTATGCTATAATTTCGCTCATCAGCCTAAACAAACACAACCATAACAAATAACAATAAAAATAAAAAGGCGCGATACGCAAACAAATTTCCAAGAAGGCGGTTCTAATACACATCTAAACCACAAGCAAGTGTATCTTAGAAACGAGTATTTCATGCCAATGGCAAAGGCAAAACATTACCGAGTTCTATGGTAGCAAGAAAGAGATGCCTTCAAATGAAACACTGCCATTGGTTGGATTCCATCCACCTACCTCTTATGGTTAATGGTGGACATCTTGACGAAAGTATGAAGAAAACAAAAACAACACCAACATCCATCTAAACACGACTGAAATAACTTCTCACAGAATCGACGATCTGGACGAAAGATCAGTCAGTGAATCAGTCAGGAAAGTACTTCGCATCGGAAAGGACGTGTTCGGTTGTTAGAGTCTAGGACGACGTGACGTGTGCTGTTAAACTCATAAAATATTTAAGTGTTTATAAACAAACAAAAAACATTCGAACACAATCAGTGCTAATGATTTGATCTCGAAGATTGACAATATAGTGACGTTTAGTGATAAAATAAGTTTTTGGATTAGCCCGATCTCTGCAACATAAGATGACAGTCACTGCCTTTGCAGCAGCAATGCACAGGCCTTTTTTCAGTGGATACCCTCCCTTACAAGGTAAGTCTCAATTTCCATACAACACGACAAAATGTTGATTCCTTACCTGTATCCTTCCGCCGGATTATGACCGCCATAAATCTGCGCGGAAGTAGGTAACAGTTAGCGAAATCTTTTTGAAGCAAAAATACTTTCTCTTCGTTATGGCATTTTCTAATGTTTTGTGTTCTTTTCTATTTTAGCAGACATGTCCAACGGGCAGGGAAGATTGAATCAACTCGGTGGCGTCTTTATTAACGGTCGCCCGCTGCCCAATCAAGTTCGCCTGAAGATTATTGAAATGGCTGCTGAAGGTGTCCGGCCGTGTGTCATTTCTCGCCAATTGCGCGTCAGTCACGGATGTGTGTCAAAGATCCTCAATAGATACCAAGAGACCGGCTCTATTCGCCCAGGTGTGATTGGGGGCTCAAAACCCAAGGTCGCATCTCCAGAAATCGAGGCCCGTATTGAGGAGTACTGCCGTGCAAATCCCCGAATTTTCTCATGCGAAATTCGCGATAACCTCATCAAAGAGGGCATTTGTGATCGTGCCTCTGCTCCATCAGTATCTGCAATTTCTAAGCTGCTCCGCAGTCGAGATAATTTGCCCGAAGAAGAATTGCAACACAAATCCATGAATTTCAACGACCAGTCGCATCTTGAAGTCTGCTCTAGAAAGACCTCTGATGACAATGAACTGTCTGAATGCGACAGCGAACCGGGTATACAATTGAAGCGCAAGCAACGCCGCTCCAGGACAACTTTCACCGCTGCTCAATTAGACGAGTTGGACCGAGCGTTTGAGAGAACACAGTATCCTGATATTTACACGCGGGAGGAGCTCGCACAGCGCACAAAGCTAACAGAAGCTCGCATCCAAGTATGGTTCAGCAACCGTCGGGCACGTGAGAGGAAACGTGGAAACCCCCAAGCAACCGGTCCTGCATATTGTGCTTCTACTGGTCATTCCAGCATGGTAAACAATTTATATTCACCGATGATGCCAACCGGCTCCGCTGCTATTTCCGATCAATCTGCATACGCACAGGGTCATATGTACGATTTCTATAACGTCCATGCAGGATCACCAAGCACCACGGCCTCGGTCACCCCTCCACATCAGATTTACAACCCATCAGCAGCATATCCTGTGCATCCTCACGACCATCACTATACTCATCAGCCAGCCATGCTTCCAGCGGTAAACCCACCTTACACCGAATTGGAAACCAATCAAAACACATCACGCAATGACAGTCCCGTTGATTCCAATCATGGCTATCCCTGTGGTATTCAACTTCCTCCAACACCGAACAGTCTTTCAGCAACCGTCGGACCGAACTCGGTTAACGGCAATAGCAACGAAGATATTCACGCTGCCACAAAACGGGAAGCGGCTCTTGCCGCAGCCACTCAGCAGCAAAACAACGCATTTTCGCCGTGGAATCCAATTGCTGCGACAACAAACTCTCGTGCAATTGCATCAAACTCCCCGCCGGAAAATGCCAATATTACCAGCCATAATAGTTACCAAAGTACATCTACCTACGGCGCACACTACCATCATCATCATCATCCACAACTGCCGGTGCATCACAACACACCAACCTTCATGCATTCAAACTTCAGTATGCCGCAGCCATTCTACCCTTTCTATTCGTCGTAGATTAGAAGAGAGCTTAGAATAAGGCATCAATATTCCATTTGATTAAAGTTGTACATTTTCATAAATATAAGTTAAGTTTAAGTGTTACGTTTAATTATTTTGTATACATATATATTGCTTTAAGGACATAATAAAATTAATTAAAAATACATTGTAGATTTTGTTTATCATTTGCTTTACTTTTTATTTAGTGGCCACCATGGCACGCCGCATATGACGTAAGGTGTCAACCGTGAAGATGTCAAAAGTGAGTGTTTCCAGACAATTGATCTAAAAACATCCGCATTTATAGTGTGTGGTAAAAAGACTATAAAAAAGAATGCTGTTCAATATTTTTCACTCATTGTTTATTTATTGAAAAAAATAAACCTTCCGATGAATTATGCAATTTGATTATTGCTTAACACAGCTGCAAGTAATTTCTGTTTAAAATACAAACAGCATCCATTTTGGAAATAACTTTTTCGTACTTAATATTGCTTTCAGTGCACGAGCTGTCAGTGTCAAAATAACTATGATTCAAAATGTAACCGAAAGATGGCCAACCCTTTACTAATGTCGTTTTCCATTGGGACCATCAGATTTTTATTTCAGATCTCAGATTTTTCGTGGCGAATGGAACACGATAGGCAGATTGATCTGCTTTTGTAAATGTATTAGTGCATTTTTAGACAGTACATCAGCTGTGCACATTTTTTTCGTTTGTCGATGAAAACATACGAATTTAATGTGGGAAGTCATATCGACGAAGAATCGAAATCCACACACCACAGATGACGAGGAAGAAAACGAAGACGATAGTAATTGCTCTAAAATTAAGTCCATGCCCATTATTTACGTTTTTGTTCTGAATAATTGCTTTTCAAGGGGCTTTTCGTAACTTTGTTTTGAACACAAATTCCGAATGACGTAAAACAGCTGTGCAAGGTATATTGGTATTAGTGAGAGTGTGTGCAAATCTCGAAAATTATCGAGATCTGCAAAAAGTGATCCGAATCAAAAAAAAGATTGATTTTTTGTCCCAATGGAACACGAAAAGTGATCCGGATCAAAAAAAAGATTGATCTTATGTCCCAATGGAAAACCACATAACTTTCTTAAATGGGCAGAACTAAGGTTAGGTTAGGTTAGGTTGAATAGGGTGTGAGCTCATCACACTGGACTAGGCACCATATTGGGCCCATCGCCATTCCTAGGGGAACCTTAACGGTCAAAAACCTAAACCACTTCGCCCAAACAATTAATTTCCCTCTGCAGAACCTGAAAATTGTTTCCATTTTGTTTGCGAGGCCCAACCTCCTCCAAATTGTCAAAAAAGTACCTACCAAGGTATTTCCTCCTGTACCGAACAATAGTTTCACATTCACAGGGGAGATGGGTAATATCCTCTGCGACATGTACCCTGGTCGGCATAAGTATTTCAACAAAACTAAAGTTAATTCTGCTCATAATTTGAAACTTACTTCATGTAAATTTTGGAATCAATAGAAAGGTCATTTAAATTCCATTTGAATGATACAAACCTTTCCAACCCATTAAGTACCCATTTAAAAATTTTGGAATTTAGAATTTTTGTGAAGGTCTACTTTTTTTACTTTTTTCCTCAGTATCAACAAAAATGTTTTGATGCAAAAAGTTTTTCCAAACAATTCCAATAGTGACTGCCAAAAAAAATTTCAAAAATCTCTTCGGTAATATTTTTTATGATTTTTTGAAAATTGCTAAAAATGACTATTTCAGCCACTTTTTCCTCCTTTTCATACAAAATTTTTCTGAGATCATCCCATTCAAAAAATCATAAAAAATATAAGCGAAGAGATTTGTGAAATTTTTTTTTTGCAGTCACTATAAGAACCGTTTGAAGAAACTTTTTGCAACAAAACTTTTATTTGTTGAGACCGAGGAAAAAAGTCAAAAAAGTAGACTTTCGCAAAAATTCTAAATTTTCAATTGGTAAGGAAAGTTTTGTATCATTCAAACGGAATTTAAATGACCTTTCCATTAATGCCAAAATTTACAAGTAAGTTCAATTATGAGTAGAATTAACTTTAGTTATGTCCAAATACTTATGCCGACCAGTGTAAGTCTTCGCAATACCTACATATGTCCGTATCTGTTAGACCTAATCTAATAGCGTTCTTCCTTAGAAGACAGTGCCCGGAGAGTGTCGCTATTGCTATTCGCAGCTTTGATCTGCTGAGCTTTAGTAATTCTACAGATCTTTTCCGATCTAGCTTTTGCCACAGAGCCTTTGGGATCCTGCGCCCTACTATATCTAACCATCTCTGATCTGCCCTATTTTTAATATTCTAGAGAATTATTTTCTTGGCCACGGCTATTGGTGGTCTTATGCCCTCAATTGCTTCTTTAGGTGGAAGCTCTGCTCCGGTTTTGGCCAGAACATCAGCCCTTTCGTTACCCAACCCAATCTGACTTGGATCTGCGCGCATAATGCTCTGAGCATTGTGCGGCAGCTCCTGACTAGTTCAGATTTGATGATTAAGGACTCTAGCACTTTTAGCGCAGCCTGACTATCAATTTAGATAGCGATATTCTTGTTGGACATTAATCCCATATCAAGTAGATCCGCAGCTTTCAGCACGGCCAGAACCTCTGCCTGGAACACACTGCGTGTGTCCGGAAGTCTTAATGACACGTGTAGGTCTATATCCCTATACCATTCGTATAAATCGAAATTTCATTTTAATTCGAAACCTCATTCTTTTGCCAGTATCAGTAATCCCTATCTGGGTATTGTACTTCGTACGGTGTGTCGAAGTCAATTTCACCCAAACTTTCATCCGTTCTATCAACGCATTTTCATTGTTGAGCAATATTTTAAAAATAATAAAGGTTTTGACATGTTTTGACATTGACGAAAATCGGTTTGGCGACGCACCCCAAAAAAGGTGATATTTTTAGCCTTTGGCGATTTAAATTTTTTTTAGCCGAAATCCTTATATATATTTTTTTTTTTTTTATTAAAATTATAATGAAAGAATGAAGACAACTTTAAAACTGGGAAAGATATTGATTTAGGGTCGGATTTTGAAGGAATGGCGAAAACAGTGGTAGCACACGGCATGTGAACGAAGTTAAGGAGCAAGTAAACGATTTGATTCTTGTTTTACTAAGAGAAATGCGAAAAAGCCCTTTTAAAAGTCTGTTTGTAAGCTTGATTCCACCCAAAAGCTTATAACTTACTGAGGCTCAATGGGAAAAATTAATTTCTGTCAATTGGTCAAATGAATTTTATCTACATATCTAGACAGTGTACCCGAAGAAGACGTTTTGAAGTTTTGGAACAAGGTGTACAAAATGACAATAGGACAGCCAGAGTTTCAGAAGCTTGGGGAATTTGCATTAAGTTTTTTTTTACGTAAATATTACGAGTTGCATGAATTCATTTGTTTTTTATGGTTTTTGAATTTGCAGAGTGGAAAATTTTTAAATTTGGCGATTTTCTGACGTTTTATATTTTACGTTTGGCGATTCTGGTTTTTAAAATCTGACAACCCTGCATAGTGATTTAAAACCATCAACTATGAAGATAATAATTGAAAAATTCAGAGAGACCAATTAGTGATCATAAATACACTGGCCGGGTGTCCTGTCACAAGTCGTTCAACAGAAAACATCTAAGCAGTTCGCGAGAGTATTGCTGACAGTCCAGACTGTCAGAACATCAATTCGGCACCGTAGTCAAGAATTGGGCATTTCGAGAAGCGAATTCTCACGAAAGACTTGAAATTTCATGCTTACAAAGTTCTATTGACTCAAGAACTAAAGACTACTGACCATGCAGCGCGAAGAGAGTTCGTTGAATGGATTGTGGAACAACAACAAGTGGGTGCTGATTATTCGCATAAAATCATCTTCAGTGATGAAGCTCATTTAATTCGTTAATTGTCAAAATTGACGCATTTAGGGTTCTGAAAAACCACTAGTAATTGTTGAGAAATAAATGCATCCACAACGCGTGACTGTTTGGTGGGAATTTTGGGCTGAGGGCATTATCGGACCATTCTTCTTCGAAAATGCGGCTGGTCAGACAAGACGGTGCCAAATTCCATACAGCCAGAGAAACAATTCAATTATTGCATGAGCTATTTCATAAAAAGAATACGTACCTACTTGCCAGCAAAGCCGTGGCGGCCATTTATCCGATGTGCTATTTCATACATAACCCCAATCTGTATAATATGTACTCTATGAATCAATAACAAATTTTAGATTTCTAATTAAAAATCTGTATTTTCTATCAAAAATTTGGGACACCCTTTATATAGTGAAAAAAGAGAATACATTTACAATTCATATGCTGGGTGCAGCCAACTATACCACTTAAACAAGGCCCCAAACCTCTTCCACCTAACTCCTCTCGAACCATGGGCACCAGAGATTATGTTGTTAGACCTATGCCTATGAGCTGCCTCCCATTTAAAAAAATAAAAAATAAATAGGTGGCGCAACAGGCGGGTAGACGCCCAAGGCCTAGCTTCTCGCAACCATTCGTTTTGTGTGAGTTTCTATTTTTGGGACGAATGGAAGGTATCTACAATTTTATGCCGAACGGCTGAATTGAGAAGCTTTTTCATGACAGTCATACTCTCGGATGTTTGTCAGACGTTCGCGAGAGGTGGCGCAGTAGAAAAAACTTTAAGATGCCTCCCATTTACCGTACCTAATTTTGAGGTTGCCAATCACTCTATATTTACGACACTTGATTGTACCGCATGCTCATGTCTACCTATAACGATAAATTTTTTTTAATTTTGGGTCGAATGGAAGGGACCCCCAAACCCCAATTTTATGCCGAGTCCGAAGGACGAATTGAGAAACTTTCTTATGACAGCTCGGATAATCTGACATTCGAGAGAGGTAGCAAAAACACCAAAATGTAATTAAGGCCCTTAAGTACTTACCAAGTTAGAGAAACAATCAACAGAAACTGTATTTACTTTAACTACACATTTTTTATCACTGATTCCTATCATTCACATTCTCTTTCCCTTGTCATTTTTGCAAATAAATATACGTATCTCCATTTTGATGGGAATTGCACTTTCTGGCTAAAAACAATAATAACACAACCCTCAATTAGTTTTCTTTCACTAGCAGACATTGCAGACATTGAGGACATCAAAAAGTAGATCAGATCAAAATATTATCCCCGAAAATGCAATTATAAAGGACACGACCGACGACACAAAGGATTTTCTCAGTCACTTGTTTACTTAGGTGTGAACACTTTACAGAAAAATGTCGACACTTTGTTTAATCCCTGCATTAGGTGTCTGGCTGTCAGATAATCCCTGTAAGTGAATTTGCTTTCGCAAAATGATGATTCAATGTGGCCGGTTGTCACAAGTTCCATAATTATACACTGATATAAAATCTACGGTTTTTTTTTTCTGGTCCTAAGTAAAGTAAAAAAAAAAGAATCATCGCCTCACCTCAGCGTAACCTCAAAATAAATTCACTGTGAAACCCTGCAATCATAAAAGTTATCGCCCCCTATATCCATTCAGTTGCATGGTACGGTACTACTTGTAGTAGCATACATCTAAACTACCTGAATGCATACATCTATGCTTATATTTCGCAAACTCTTGCAAAAATCACCCGTGAAACCTGAACTGTTTTGTTTGTGAAAATAAGGTCAATCAACAGGCAAACAAGGACACGTTCAGAACAGTAATCCATTTTTCGCTGGGAAGGGTGCAATAAATATACTCTTTCCCGTTGTCTGTATAGTACCCTTTCCTTCACACTTTGCTGTTTCCGATGAAAGGACGAAGGGTTGGGATTCTTCTCAGTCACACAATCGCCCACTCCTTTCGTCGTACTTTCCCGAGCGAGTTTACAAATGTTGATCAATAAAAGTTCCATGATGTCTCTATTGACTGAGATTATCCATTCTAATGGCAGTCATTTCAGTGCTAGCGATCGCCCAAAACAAGATTTCGAAGTCATAAGTCAAGGATAAACCCGAATGCTGTGAGGATAATGACTCGAAGGAGAACTCAACAGCAGGTACCTACCTATAGCTCAAGTATAGAAAAGTTAATTTTCTTTGCGAAAGGGTGACTCCTGTGGAGTGTGAATCGGTCCTATAAACTCGGTGTTATCCTTTTTCGATGCTGTTAAGACGCTGATTTATAGCGGATATAAAGTGAGAACTGCGCACAGAGATTATATTTTCGCCAGAAAGACGCATAACATGATCAGAAGATCATTCATTGTTTGGTTTTCGGAGGAAGCGGCTTGGTCAGTTGATATAGCCATCAGGGGTAGATTATGTGTTCAGAAACATATACCTGCGAAACCGCAGAATGCGTGTCGCTATTGGGTTTTCAGCTGAACACATAATTTTGTCTTGGTAAGGAGTCCTTGCGTGCGTCTAAATTCAATGTCTATATTTCTCTATAGAAATGTGGCCCATATTTAAATGGCTGAATTGACTGAACTATCGAAAAGTTTGACACCACGTCCACCTGCTTCAATGGGCTCCAGTCATTGATTTTGATGCGTGACAAGGCACCGGATCGAACTACACTCGAACGAAGACACTCCAGCACTATATTTCATATTATATTCAAAGTCAAGTCGATATTTGTATCTTCAGCTAAACTGGAGCTCATGAGGACCATCACGTTCAAAGTCTACTTCTGCAGCCGCTCTAGGTATTCTTGGTATATTTTGTAAATGCCAGCGCCATTCATTTTGATAGTTCGTATATTAACGCCGACCGTCCACCGCGGCATCCATTGGATTCCGACAGTTACGATGAATCGTGCCAGCCATTTGAGGCGGCTGATTTGCATATTTGCGAATGTCGCTGTAGATAGATCTGGTCAGAGGTGGCTGGTAATATTTCGTCTCAAATCCCGTCAACGCAAATGGCAGCAATAATTATTTGTCTTAATTATTCATCACCCACGAGTCTCTTATTCAATGGATTAGAAACTACCTTTCTGGCCGTTCAATTCCAGTTGTTTTGGATGGTTTCAGGTCTGAAACTCGCCATATAAATGCTGGTGTTCCCCAAGGCTCCGTTCTGTCTCCAACTCTCTACCCAGCAGAGATTCATATTATGCTGCGAGCCAAGAGCCTTGAGCTCTTCGCAACAGCGGCGAAGGCGAATTAGTTTGGATTTTAGCTCATTATTACAAATTGCCTTGATAGCCGCCTGGCTGTCAATAAATATGGTAATATCATTCCGTGGTACTGCCATTATTGACACCATGCTTGCCACTTCCGCGACCTCAGCTTGGAAAACACTACAGTATTCAGGGAGCCTGATTGAACTATGTTGAGTTCTTCTGAGAATAGTCCGGCACCAGTTCCACATTCCATCTTTGATCCGTCGTAGATGGCTATCGATGTCGTTTCCGTGGGTTTGTTCCTGTCCCATTCTCGGAAACCAGCAAGAGAATGGTTTATCAAAGTTTAGGTATATGGTGACATGTAGTCAGAGTTGATGTCACTCCCTACGTGTTCCTTGAGGATTCGCGCATGCGACTGGGGATCCAGCATTTTGTCTGGCTTATCCTCAAGGCACTTTTGGCAGCCGATTCTTGCATGTATAGATCCAAGTTGAGAAGCGTTTCCAACCCAGCAGTCGGTGTTGTTCTCAGCGCACTAGTTGCTCCTATACTATGACAGCACTCTTAGCTTCTCATATTCTTTCCAAGACTCACGTCCCTGCTCTTCGGCCGTAGAACTGGAACGGCAACGTATATATGTTAAGCTCATTAAATTCCGACCTTGACAGCATTTTAAAATGGGGTTCAGCCAATAGAGTGGAATTTAATGCTTCAAAAATACAATGCTGTCTGCTGTCTCTAAAGCGAAACCCGAACATACAGCCATTATCCATGAATGCTACTTGCATCACCGAAACCGAAAGACTTTCCATTCTCGGTATGTGCGTCCATGACAACCTTCGTTGGAATGACCATTAGGCGACGAAGTCGCCAAGAATGCTGCGAAATGTCTAGGTTTTCTCAAACTGTGCAAGAAATATTTTACTGATCTGGCTACAATATTATAAGGCGTTTATTCGCCCCAAACTTGAGTACAATTCGCATATCTGGTCTGGTGCGCCGAAAAACATATTGCACCTACTGGATAGGATCCAAAATCGTGCGTTGAAACTAATCGGAGATACGAAACGAATATCGCGAATTCTATTCATTCGCTTGAAAATCGTAGAAAAGTTACCTGTCTCAACGACAAACGACATTGCATCCGCCCCTTCAGCAATTCAACCGCAATACTCGCCATGCTAGGAATGCCCATCAGTTTACCATTCAGCCTATCTTCGGGCGTATAAAATGTAGAGACTCTTTCATAAGCCGCACGACCCGAATGTGGAATGCCTTGTCCAGCTCTGTCTTCCTCCTCAATACAATTTACAGACATTGAAAACCAATGTGCATCGGAATCTCCAATCTTCTCTATCCCAATTTCCTTAATGCCCACGCTGTGTAAATCACATTGCACTATAAAAGTAGTCATATCCTCTTTAGCGCGTGTTAATTATATAACAAACCAAAACAAAAAAAAACCCACAGCAGAACTGGGGTGAGAAGGAGCTTAAATACATACAAAAATTCATCTAACTCAACAATCGGAAAATTATCTGCAAACGCGAGCCACTATAAACTTAAAGCTTAGGGGGAATCTCAAATCTATTCCTTAGCATGCCAGGTTAACATTAAGTACCGGAAACCAACTAGTGCCTGAGAGACCGTTTCGTTGTCCATGTCCAGTTGCTTGGAATGCAGACTGGACACGGACAGTCTGAGGGCTGAAAATATTTGAAGTGTGTACTCTGCTCTGTTGCCTTTCAACATTCAAACGCAGACATATGTAATTTAAAAGCAAACCCACTTTTCTCGGGGTGGACCTGGGCCTCAACCAACAAGCGCCTCCAGCCAGCACGATCTTTGGCCAGCTGTCTCCAGTTTCGCACGCTAAGTTGGTTAAGTTTTTAAATTGTCCATGAGCCATCTGAGTCGCGGTCTTTCTCTACTGCGCCGTCCTCGGGTGTGTATTCGAACATCTTTCGGGCCGGAGCATTCCCGTCTATTCGCTCTACATGACCCAGCCACCTCAGTCCTCCTCCATCCACCGTACATGCAGACGGGACCGAAAATGACACGAAGAATTTTTTCCTCTCGAAATGTGCATTCTCTATTGTCATCCTTCACAAATGGACGGGTTTGGCGGGGGGCCAAAACTGAACATAGCTCTATATGATTCGTCTCTATTAGTTCTGTAATCGGCGGCCTTAAAATGGATGAAAACGTGGTGGGTATCGATTTGAACTTCCTGCGTCTTCTCCAAGAACTGCGGCAGATAGTCAGTAGGTATTTGATCGATGATCGACTTTCCTGATAGGGACCAATTAGGTTGTTGATGAAAGGCTTTAGAATTTTAGACAACACGACAGACAATAATAATAAGAATATAGTCCACGACGGATATAAGAGACATTCATAATTGTGTAGAAAATTTATGATTCGATCCTTGGCTTTGCGATCTTTCTTTTTGAAATCCAGATTCGCCGCTTCCTCAGCTGGTTCAACACTGGTTAACATCTCCAGGAGACCAAGAGAATCAAGATGAGACTTGACTCTAAACTGCCAGTTGTCGAAGTCCGCTCCTTTGAACTGCGGTATCCCACTCGAATGTTCCTTCGTATCGCCCATAACCTTTAAGAGTTTCAAGGGGAGGCAGAGGCAAGCAAAAGATCCGGAGAAATATTTTTGATGTGTATTTCTCAATGTTCAAAGTTAGAATAACAAAAGTTTTTGGAAAATTAAATATTTAGACAAACAAGAAATTAATAGATTGCTTTAAATAACTACATTTTTTTATTTTAGAGGTTTCTTATAGGTATCCGTCGTGGACTGTAATAATAATAATAATGAAGAGGGTTAAGTGCACTGCGACCTTGTGGTCTATTGTGCGCCCTGCTTATACCTTGGAAAAGTTAACGCCCTTTTCCAGAGCCCCATCGCATTACAGTTCCGTTAGGAACCGTGTTTGAGGGTTTTTGCTCGGTCTTTAGCCTTGGCAAGAATATCAACTTTAGAGCACTTCATCCAGTCCAGTTTCTTTTATGAATCTGAGAATGAGTAGTGGGTCCAGGGTTTGTATATCCTTATCTATTATCTGGTACTTGCCCAGATGTTTGATCCTCCTGTGGGTCAGTGCCCCATGTGATCTGGGGTTTATTCGTGCTCATCGCAAAATCTGCAGACTCCTTCTTCTGATAAACCCATGTTTCTCAGATGTTCCCTCAGTCTACAGTGTCTTGTTAGGAGACCTGTGAGGATTCTTAGGTTGTTTTTGCTTAGACCAATACACGCCTTGAATCCTTTTAGGTTATAGTTCCCTAGGAGTTTCTTAGCTTGCCTTAGTCCTTGTTTTGAAAATATGCGGCTCTTTTTTCTTTTTCAATCCTCCTGAACTCTTCTCGTAGGGTATGTTCCCCTATGCCGCAGAACGGTTCAGGCCCTATGAACTTCCGCTCCGCTGCTCCCTGTCTTGCCAGAGAGTCCGCAGTCTCGTTCCCCATGATGACTGCCTGCATGACCCAGGTATCCGGCAGATGGTTACTCTGTTGTTCTTACCTAATTCATTAAGCTTGTGCAGGCATTCACACAAAAGCTTGAATTTTATGATATAGGCCTTGATAGCGGCTTGACTATTTGACATCACTGCTATATCACAGCTTCTGTAGTTTTTCTTGAGAACGCACCTATCAATAGCACATATTTCAGCCTGAAAGATGCTGGTACATTTGCCCATGGATTCGTATAGTGCTTAGTTCCTGGCCCGAACACTCCCCGCACCAGTCCCTTCGTCCGTTCTCGATCCATCCGTATACCATTTTACGGTGTGGTTGCTCAGTTCATAGATCATGGATTCATTGGTCCAATGTTTACGATAGATAAGATTTTGTAGGCGATGTTAAGAAGACTAATGCCTCTGTAGTTGGCACAGTTCAGAGGGCCTCTTTCTTATCTTCTCTCGTATTCTTATGGCTTATCAGGATGTGTTATAAATCAGTAACCACCTCCAATTGAATCATGAAAACCAAAATAAAAGAATAATAATATAACACATCCAGAGAAACCTTCTTCATACTAAATTATATATCATGTATTTAAAATATTACTTTATTCATAAAATAAAACTTATCGGTCGTCGGCCTCGTTCGCTTAACAACGCAGTACGTGATACCTATGATTCAATTATCGTTTCCGTTTTTCCAAATAACGAGGCCAGAAAATACTTGCATTTTCTTATTTGTTCGTTTGAATACAAAAATGTTGACAAAAATGTTTACAAATTAATTGGTCACATGAAATCATTAGACCGTATCTTTACCTGTAACGAGCTCCATTATACTCTCAGATAGGCGCCAAGACATACTGGTCCCCATTCCTGATGAAATAATTCTCCACGCTGATACCTACATCGCATTTCTTGTCACCACACTATCGTCTTCAATTCGCAAAGGTGCCACAAAAATGCAGCACAAATCCAGGCAATTCTACAAGTCGCTGTCTGACTTGCCGACGACGCGACTCCTGCATATCATTGAAGATACAAAACAAATTGCATTACCATGACGTTGATGCTGCCACTGTTGTGATCACTTAATTTTCATGTCCAATTTCCGGTCATTGACAACACCGCCATGAATTGAATGGATCCATCTGACCAGGTTAACTGGCACAAATTTAATTTGAGTGTGCGCAACTAATTTGGTTAATTTTCGGTAGCGCGTAGATTTGAAAATTAATCTTCTCGCTGTCGCTGCCGATGCGACGTGGGGAAGATGGAGCTTCGAGAAATGAAGGTTAACCTCCCGAATCCATAGTAGACAGCTTGGGGTCGCTGATGGATTCGAGGCGATTTAATTAAAGCGAAGGCGCTTTCCTTTTTGTTCTGTCTTGTATGGGTACCCACAGAAGCCCCGAACTCAAAATGATTAATGGAAGTTCCTCTTCCTTTTGAACTAAGAGCAACAAAAAAATGCCGAAAACAGATTATTGGATGATCCAACACTTTGTTGAACATGACGTGAGAGCTGTTATTGTTTCAGCAAAGGGAGCGAAGTGCATCTTTGCGCGTGCATTGTCCTCTCTGCCTCTCTGTGGAATTGGGTACACCCCTCGATTAGATTCTCGGTGACTATCACACTACCCATACCATGCACATGGTCTGCGGATACTTGGCATGGCAGCCGCTCTGGCATTCTCAAAATTAATGATAACCGCTCTAACGGTGAGATAGAGAGACCGCGGGTGTTAATGACTTTTTATCCGCCAACACGATGAGCGAACAAAGATGATTAATGAAAAAAAAATGCTTTGCTGACCTTTCTTCTCTTTTCTCGTCCCGACTACCAACAACATGTGGAGCAAGTTGTACCAAAACTCTCCTGCCAGTGATGAGAAATCTTCAGTGTCCTTAATAGTCAATTAGACCTTGAACGCTGACTCTCTGCGCATTGATTTCGGCGAACTCCAGGACATCATTATCCTCAACACCTTAAAGTAGCCGATTCCTCAGTCATAGCATGGAACTTTTTGACGTATTGTGATGCCTGTCGACATCTCACTGTGTCATCCGATCAACTTCCCCGAAGCATCTACTCTTAAACTGTCATCACTTTGTTCCAGCAAATAGGACTTCCTTGCAGATACTTGGAACCCCTGGGGTGGATGTCTGCATTTGCCTTTACAAATTATAGGGTGTTCATTTGTTTACCTTGCCGATGGAGGTGTTAATTGCTGGAATATGAGACGTAATCAGTACATTCTTCATAAGGAGGAACGTATCATGATTCATGATCACGTACGAATTGTGTGAGGAGGATTTGGAATGTTCTTCCGTCGGCAAAACATTTCTGCAAACTGAATGCGATGTCTCCGGCTCCGGGTGTTTTTCGCTCCATTAAACTTGATGTCGATGTCGTCTCGGAAATGACGTCGTTAAGTGTTGCGAATTTTATTACAAATCGTTACGCAACCCTTAATCCTGTAACACGATTTAAGACGTCTACAGAACTTTTTTTTTATATCAGGTGCACACGTCGGTCGGTCGCATACTGTTCAGTGAAGGGTATCGTTACATCGTTAAAATGTACTTTGCTTTGAAGAGATGTTTATGCGATATCTGAGATGGCGTTTATGGGGATTTATATAATATGGCTAAATGTTGATGTTCATAACTCATAAGTAACTCGTTAATTTTTAAGAAATATATAGTCACTTGAGGTTTATGCACTTGCAGTCAGTCTGATGGTGTAGAAATGGATGTTCTTATTGAGCACGTGGCAGAAATGAGTATCTATGTACCTAAAAGCTATATCAATTTTTTAAATAAGTTATTTCTGGGTTATAGTCGGCCGTCCCCGACAAACTATCAATTTCTATCGAAATACAGAAGCTGCATAGCATAGCAAACATTTCGAAGGGCTGTTGAATATGGGTTCACCTTATTAAATAAATTCATATGTATAGTTAGCGCAACAAGCGTGTAGACACCCCAAGCCTTGGTTCTCGCAACCATTTGTTTGTGTGAGTTTTATTTTTGGGACGAATGGAAGGGACCTACAATTCTATGCCGAGTCCAAACGACTGATTTGAGAAGCTTTTTGAAGACAGTTGTACTCTCGGATGTTTGTCAGACTGTTCGCGAGAGTAATTTGTGTTGTCCGGGGATCGAAGTTGGGAACCCTCGCACAGTACTCCAGAACACTAATCACTGAGCCACTGCGCCCACCTTTTTCATCATACATGTACAAAAAATACAGATCAGTCCATTCATTCATCATTCTTGAGATGCGTGAATCAATTCACTCGACAGAAAGGACTTTGGAAGACTTATAGTTCAAATCAATGCTATGAAGCCACAATATTTGGTTCTCTAGCCAATAACCAGTTTGTATTTGACGTTCTGGTCCATAAAATGCAGATTCAGATACAGCCCCAGCTAGTTGGACCGCCGATTCATTGCCCACAATATACCTTGGTTGTTGGGTACCCATCCAAATATGACCATGTTGTGTGGGACACATTCCCAAAAGTATATCGATACGTGTTCGAGACTTTGGTGTTGGGCCCAAACACAACAGAACCAACTCCAGATTCCATTTTAGATCCATCGATGTACTAGAGACTATACCATACTTCTTGGGTGCAGCGTCGGAGCACTGTCCATTCTGTATTCCCCAACCATAAACGGATGGAACAGAACATGTTTATGTCTGAGGACTGAATGAGGTATTTTCAGGTGTCCCACATGATCAGCTGGATTAAACTTGTAGTCTAGCTGCAGTTTACTAGCGCATCTAGCTGTCACCTTCCTAATGAAGAATGTGTAAAGGTGATAGGCCAATAATAGCTTCTAGTTCTGTTGTTTGTAATACTAATGTGACCATTTCACCAGCTTTTGGCGGGTTTTACCCTCTTTTTTACCTAAAAACCCTCCACCCGCCTCCACAAACATTTTCCCGCTTTTTGATAAAAAATCGGAATTTAATTCTCTTAAGAATTTTCTTTAGTGCTTTTTTTCACTACGTTTGAAGATTTTTTTAATTAAAAACGTATAAGAACACTGGGCAGAACTAAGCTGCCGTAGACAACTTCAGTTGGCATAAGTGCGCGAAAATTGCGATTAGATTTTACGTGACAATACGTGAAATAAACAGTTTTCTACTATTTTGCACGAAATGTTTGAGGTCAAAATCTACTTTTGGGAAACCCGCCAAACCCGCCAAAACACGCCCGCTTTAGCTTCAAAAAACCCGCCGCTTTTTGCCAAAAAATAAATGGTCACGTTACTAATACCACGGCACGGACATGGGTAAATTTATTCATCCTAAATCGAATTCAATCCTGATTTAGAGTAGGTCTTTATGGGGTCTCCGGTGACTCCTTCTTGGCGTTACAAATGTAATGATAAAGTTAATATACTTTCCTGTGGAGGGTAGAAATACATTTCAAAATCCGAATACCATCGCTCGAATGCCGGATTCGCTTTGCTATAGGTATCTGCCTAATTTGCCGACAAAATAAAAAAAGCTCGGTGCAGTGGCTAGCACTACGAACCGTTGTGTCTCAGGTTCAATTCACATATAACACCTTAAGGTTTTGTCCATCGATCCAACGACAGAAGTGTCCTAAGAAAGCTTCTCGATTCAAACATCCGGATATGGTATAAAATTGTAGGTTTCTTCTATTCGTCCCAATAAGAAAATCTCACGCAAACGGTTGATTAAGAAGTATAATCCTTAAGAGGTGATTCCTGAAGTTCCACCAAACAAAAAATTGTACGTCAAGGGGATCTATTCTCACCCAATTTAAAGTTAATAGCCCTTCAAAGAAGATTACCTCTAATTTGGAGGTGTTACCACTTAAAATAGCTACAAAAATAGTTGTATACATTTTGAAAAGACAATTTAGTAGCGCATACAAGTCCTAAGCACTTTGGCTACATCTGTGCAGATATAAAAAAGTTATGGCTCCTTAAACTCAAAATTTTGAAAATTTGTTACAATTTTTTACTTAAAATGTTTTTTTCTCAAAATGTTTACTTAATAACTTTTTTTTATGAAATTTTTATCCTTGAGAAATTTCTTAAAAATTATGTTAAGGAACTTTTTTACGTACGATTAACTGAAGTTGTAGTAAAAGCCATTTTTTGTCAGACTAAGGTCAAACATAATTAAGTGAGAATAATAAACTAACGTACCTATGAGCAATGGATAACAGTTAATTCTCGAATATGAAAAAAAAGCTTAACACTGATAAGTTCATCTCCACAAAATGTATTCAATATATAGTGTTTGTTCTGCCATGGAAACGCTGGAAAGAAGGAGTACCAACCCCGATACCCAAATCGTAGCACACCATGTAGCCGGGTATTCGCTGATGCGTATCGGCGCCTTGTTGATACCGAATTACCGGGGCAGCTACTCCAAATAAAAGGCAACTATGTTCAGACGCAGAAGCAGCAGAAGTGTTGAGGGTGGAATTTTGCATGCTGTGGAAATTCAGCTTTCAGTCAGGTCCACAGACTAGCTGTGCGGTTGAAACTTCTCAGAACCAGGATTCACAGAGTTCTACAGAGTAATAGATTACACCCTTTCCATTTAGCACAGGTACAGGATTTACTACCAGGAGATGCGCAAAGTAGAGTGGAATTTTGCCAGTGGCTACTACGCAAACAGGCATAAGACGGGCACTTCCTCGAGAAACTTCTGTGGACTGACAAAGCGCAATTAACAAACAAAGATATAAACCTCCACAATTTGCACCATTGGTCAGACCCCAATCCCCATTTAATACGCACAACATCCTTTCAAAGGTAAAAATTTAATAATTGTGAACAACTTCTTTAAAATCTTTGCTTATTTCAAAGGAGGTTTAGCGTAAATGTTTGCAAATACTTTAGTAGGCCAGCACGTTCTTCCACAAACAGTTAATTGCCATTACTACCTACAATTTCTAAAAGAACACTTGCCGTGCCGGAGCTTCTTGAAGATGTTCCACTTGTTCAGACTTCAGAGAAGGGCGATGTTCGTTGAACAAGATGGAGCACATTGTCGTTGTCACAGTAGCAGCGGAGCAACTCCATACCTCATAACCACAGATTTAACGAACTGTGGACTGGTCGATTTGGCCCCAATCCTTAGCCACCTAGATCTCCTGACCTTTATACCCATGGATCTTTTATTGTGGGGTGCTATGAATGAAAAACCTTATTTTTGAGAAAAATCTAGACTTTTTTGACCATTTTTGTCTTACAAAAAACCGCTTTACTTCAACTTCTGTTTTAGGAAATTTCTCAAGGATAAAAATTTCATAAAAAAAATAAATTATAGAAAAACTAATGTTAACAACTGTCCGTTATAAAAAAAAAAACAAGTAAAAGTGTTATCATCGGCCTGGCCGATGCTTTGATACCCTCCACTGTATGTACTGTATAGGTCACGCGTGTGTTTAATATTGGTTTTGTATGGGAGGTACCAGAACTACTTGACCGACATGGACCATTTTTAATACCAACCTGACGACGATAAAAATAAGTCTTCTCACAAAATTTTATTCGCCTATGCCGATTCGTTTGGACGCTATCGTGTTTTCAACAGACAGACGGACAGACAGACAGACGGACATGGCTAAATCGATTCAGAATGTGATCCTGATTCCGAATATATATACTTTATAGGGTCTCCGGTGAATCCTTCTCGGCGTTACAAATGTAATGACAAAGTGAATATACCTTCCTGTGGAGGGTATAAAAAAAACCATCACAGCCGTGTATTAGTATACCAAGCTACTGCCCACTAAAATTAGTGCAGATAATATCCACACCACTAAATGTGTAATATCTGGAATCACGCGAACAACGAAAAACTTTTGTGGTGGAAAGGTAATTCAATAAGATTTGTTGCTATTTTAATGAATAATGTCTTAGTTTTACCTCTATTCGTTACCTTAAGAAATCTTTCTAAGAAACAAAACACGAACCTCTCCCTGGACTGTACGCAGCACCAAATGCTATATTGACCACATCCTCTCTGATAAAAGCGGGTTTACTTAATTAACGCTATTTGCCAAGGATTTATAACAAAAAATATACACCACCCAACGAAACTTACCCCACAAACCAAGCTCTTGGTTCATCTAATTAAATGTGGTTCAGAACTTTTCGGGGAAGCCCTTAGACTGAACAACTTTTCGTCGACTCTTGTGGTTTGTATTTTACAAAACAACATGGGGTGGATGTGGACGACACATCGCTTGGCTGGACACTGTTTCCCCTCGACTGGAATCGGAGGGCACTTTTAATCGTTTCAGCGTGCACAAAGCGGAAGTTTATTCTGGGGTGGCTTCGAGTCAACTATAACTTTGTTTTAGGGACATACAAAGAACAACAACACCGGGGAAACAACTTTTCTCGTACAACAACTTGTGGACATTTTCTGTTTTATGTTCTATTAGCCGGACAAAAATAAATAAATTATAACTTTTAAGTTTGACGACGAAAAGATGTCAACCATTCATAGACATGATTCACGGATAGATTTTTCCTGTATTTATAGACGTATTCAGGTGAATTATGCAGGAGCTCTAATGCATATTTAAATTAAGTATGTTAAAGGTGTTCAGCGAGGGAACACAAAATATGCCATTCTCATTCAAATACAAATTCAATTTGGTGCCAAAAACAATAGTACTACAACCTATACCGATGACAACTCAATAGAATAGCCTCAAGGATATCGCACCCACTGAGTTAAAAATCAACAACTGAACACATCCTTCCGAAGCAAATCAATTTGAAAAATTCCACAAGGAAGCTAAAACCTGCCCAAACAGGAGAACAAGGCGACACATACAACACACACACACCCGACCAAGCGATGAAAATCCGTTTCGATATCCTTTATTCATCATTGAATCGCACTGGAACAAATAACAGTTCAATCCACTTTGCAAATCGAGATGACAACAGAGCCCGAGAAAAGGAACTCGAAAAACAACAAATCGCCCCATGGGTGGCAGTGGCACACACAAAACAAGAGTTCACAATTGATACGTAACTAAAAATTGCATGTCCTTGAACAGGACAACGTGCATATAGTTTTACAGTCTCCAACATAGTAGTCAAACCAAAGCCAATGTTTTCAAACATCTCTACAGATCAAATGCAATCACAGTGCACAGCATGTCTACCCATCCGGTAGACATGTTGCAGCGGGAGGAAGAAGAAAAAAAAAACGATTAACGAGTGTCCTTGAGGATCAGTTTTGCAACGTCAAATTGCAGACAGTGTCATAAATCTTCGATGATCTTTTTACTCGCTCCTATGATTGAGTTGTTTTCAGCAGGGTGATGTTCTTATTGTTACCTACTTCTTATATAGTGTTAAGATAAGTAACTTGTCTAACTTGCTTTTAGGCGTATTGATGAATTGGAAATGTTAGACAGTTTGATGGCTGTCATTTCAGTCGAGATTAAAATCATTGTTACCACGTGACTTGTTTATATGATGATTAAATCATTAAGAATATTTGAGAGCTCATGTTAACTAAAACAACTATGTGGCTTCCACATGGAATACTAATTTTAGCAGACGCACGTATGGGCATAAAATAAGTTTCCTTGTAGGATTTCCGACAGCATACTGTAATTCAATCAATTTTTCATTAACCAAACTTTGGCGTTTCTAATCCTATGGACCATAGTGATGCAACCGCACATAGTATTATGACCTGGTAAGACTTTTGGTTAGGTATAGCCGGCGATTAGTAATAATCGTGTCGAATTCCTAAAAAGTTGGAGGAAGGGAATTCTATTTTATTAACTGGGTGCGTGTTACGCAGGGATGGCTGTTATCGTGAGCACAACTTTTGTCTTTTATTAAAACGTAGTCACGCACTCAAACTAATTGTTTGTTGATACAAATTTCACATGAATCTTTATATTTCAATAAAAATGTGCACGAGCTTTTGTAACCACTTCAGTCACACGAAGGCTTTTTTCTGCAAGTCGAAGCCAAAAGCATTTTCAATCACTCTTAAAAGATTTTCCGCCGATAGGTCCTCGCAATCATGACGGATTTTCTCTTTAAGGGCATTCAAGAGTCAGAGGGTTGACTTAGACTTATGATGGGTTTTCACTTGTCGATTTGAAATTGACAATTGACGTATTTTATGCCAATTAAAAAAGTGCCAAGTGGAAATAGCGAAAAATTGCTGGTCAATGAATTGACTAATAGCGTTTGTCAATAACTGACAAAGAAACCACTGGACAAGTGGAAATAGCTGAATTGTCAAACAAAATGTCACTTTGACTATAATTGACAGAGAACATTTAATTGGTATCGAGTTCATAAGTTGGTCAATCAACTGACAAACGATTTTTTGCCAATAATTGGCATAAGTTTAAATGAACTGACGTTGGTATCGTTGAATGACTTAACGCGAGGGCTGTCAAACTTTTTCAATTAACCGACATGTGGAAACCCACCTTTAGACTCGTGACTTCAAAAAATTCCACAAAAAGAAGTCTGGAACGGTTAAATTAGACGATCTTGCCGATCAGTGCAAAGCGAGAGATTAGATGCCGTCGGACGACCGAGAAATCTGCGCCGAAATTTACGCTGCGCCAACAACACTGACAAAAGTTAAAAATTAATTATTGTGAACAATTTCTTATAAAGATCAGAAAGTGACACAATGTACTTATATGCTTATTTCAAAGGAGGTTTAGCGTAAATGTTCGGAAACACTTTAGTAGGCGCGCACGTTCTTCCACAAATAGTCAATTCTTATTACTACCTGAAATTTCTTACAGAACGATTGCCGGAGATCCTTGAAGATGTTCATCTTGTTCAGAGAATGGTGATGTTTTTTCAACAAGATATGGAGCACCTTTTAACAGTAGCAGCGGGGTAAATCCATTCTTTAACCATACTTTTGATGAACGGTGGACTGGTCAATTTGGCCCCAATCTTTGGCCACCCCGATCTCCTGACCTAACACCCATAGATTTCTTCTCGTATGGGTAGGCTGACCAGACGTCCTCTTTTAAGAGGACATGTTCTCTTTTTATCTAAAAAAAATAATGTCCGGTATCTTTTCGAAAAATGTGCAATTTGTCCACTTCTTGGGATTTCCCAGTTTACGGAATTTTTTGACACCAAAAAACTTTTATAAAACTTTTTTTTCAACACTTATTACAAAATTTTTTGCATCAATTTTGTAACCTAAAAATATTTGTAGAGCAAGGACAAGACAATAATAACTTTTTAAATGCACTTATGCACCATGAAAATTGGGTGGAATAGGTACTTAAAAAAAAAATGTACAATACTGAATTAATATTAAACAGTGAACTTTTCATACCAATATAGGTATTGTTTTTTCAATTCTTGCACATCATAATGCTAATGTTGAGCGAATAATTTCTTTGATAACGAGCCAATGGACTGACGACCGGAATAGACTTAAAGTCTAAGACAGGGCTGCCAGAAATCATGATTTAGCATGATTTTCATGTTTTTTGGACACAAAATATGTTTTAATGTTTTCGAGTCCAAAATCATGTTTTTTTTATATTAAAAAAATAAAAAGTTGTTCTTCATTCTAATCGCTTTGTAAAGCAACATTAACACCGAGTTCAACATGTCTAACCTAACCCACACGAACACGACTATATCTACTATTTAAAAAAAAAAAAAAACAAAAAAATAGGTAATTTTTTTCTGATTTTCTGATTGGGTGGGACAACGCTTAAGGATTACTGGAAGCTATCAGAAAGAAGCATTCCCAAGATAAGGTAAGAGTAAAACTGCCATGCAAATTCTGCCAACTTCTTATATCCAGGACCTTGAAAGAGAACTTCAAAAATTCAAAAAATCATCACAATCATTGCCAACAACGCAGGATTACTGCAAAAAATTTCAGTTGAAAAGTACAAGTCTGGAGCAAATTTCCAATTCCAAACTTTTTGCCACGAACGAAAACACCCTTTCTTTGGAATTGGAATTTGAAATTTCGTTATTTAAAGTCTTTTAAAACTTGTTTCCTTAATACAATTTGATGGATTAAGTAAGATGGATTAGAACAGTAAAATGTGAAATTTTCTCTTTATAAATGCATCAAAAGTACCTATTAGAATTACAATTTTGAATTTTCCACTTATAATATTTTTTTAATTAAAATTTGGCTGTCAATGTCAATTTTCCTATCAGATTGATGCGTTGCCAATTTAGTTTTCATTCTTCGATATTGGTTTATTTTTCCGCAATCCTTGATAGAGACGCTGATAGGGACAAAAGAAACGCAGATAGTCACTCATTATTTCATTTTTCAAATCTCGTATTTTCCTGTCGCTTTCTGTTTTGAAATTAGCAGCAAATGGTGGTATTTTTTTTTAATAAATAAAAGTTGTTTCCAAATAAGTTTTTTCATGAAGCATACATAAAAATGTATATTTGAATTTTATGAATTTATTTTAAGTTTTATTCCTTCCATTTTTGTTTTTTTTTTTCTTTAATAAATACCTAATATTAATGTATGCCACGATGCGGTTTCACCATTTCTATTTAAAATGTTCTCTTTTTACCATTATCCAACTACGAAATGGAAATCATGCATTTTGAACCTAAATCATGCTTCAAAACTATGTTTTTTTAATTTTTTTAGTGGCAGCACTGGTCTATGGACTTTAGAGAAATATCGAGTCTTTTTTTTTGTCTTATAAAAAATAGCTTTTATTACAACTTCTGTTGATCGTATATAAAAAAAAACTGCTTATTATAATATTTTTAGGAAATTTCTCAAGGATAAACATTTTACAAAAAAAAAATTTTAATTTATTAAGTCAAAATTTTGAGAAAAAAGCATTTTAAATAAAGAAATGTAGCAACAAATTTTCAAAATTGTTTATTCAAGGAGCCATAACTTTTTTGTAGCTGCACAGATGTAGCCAAAGTGCTTAGAACTTGTATGCGCTACTAAATTATCTTTTCAAAATGTACAAAATTATTTTTATACCTACAATAGTTTGGAAGTTATAGCATTTTAAGTGGTAACATCTCCAAATTTAAGAATATAATATAGGAATACAGTCGTGTCTGGATATAGTGAACAATTTTTTGCAAGGCCTGGGGGCAGATCACGTAAAATGAAAACGATCGAACGACATCGTTTCGACAATAGCAGTCTCTGTTTATTGTCACAGATATGATAGAGACAGCATGCGTGAAAACGATGTCGTTCAATCGTCTTTATTTTACGTGATCTGACCCACAAACCAGTAAGAATAGACCGTCGACTCCTCCCACATAACGGACTTTGCCTACAAGCTGCCGGCGAGACCAGGATTTTTCATGTATTGGTGCTGTACAAAATCAAAGGGGCGCCATTAACGCACGCATACTTGAAAAATCCTGGTCGCATGGTATTGCATAGAAAAACATTGCCGCCATTAATTTTGACATTTACACGTATTCACAGATAGGGAAATTCTTTCCGTTGGGAATCGGGTAGGTGTACGGGAAGTCGGCGGTCTATTCTTACTGGTTTGTGATCTGACCCCTGTTCACTGTATCCAGGTTGTTCACTATAACAAGGTTGACATTTTTTTTTAAATTATTTTATTTGCTCAAAGGATAATACATAGAAATATACTTATGTATGACTTCGTAATGCTAGTATGCCAGCCCCAGCATAATCAGTTGTGGCCTCTGTCCATGCGATAGCTTTATCGAAACTTTCAATAGCTTCAGTATTTTTTACAGGATTTGTGATTTGTGTTTAGTCTTGGTCGTCATCATCAGATTTCTGTCACACGACACAAACGCTATTGACTGCACACAAACGCACCCGACAATAACAAACATCAAGTAACAACCGCCTTTGAAGCAATCAATGGGTTATCCCCTTAAGACACGACTGTATTGGCCTTTTCGAAGATTAGACATATCTACCTGCAGATTCAGTGTAGCTGTACCCGTCCGGCTTTGGATTTGGTCGGCAATTACAATGCACACCAATGTTCCAAGTTTTACAACTTTAGCTCCCATAAGTGTTGAAAAAAATATAGTTTGCAAATATTGTTTTTGTGTGGGAGGTGCCACGCCCTTTTGTCCAATTTTGAGCAAAACTTCACAGAAACCCTCTGTCTTAAAATTTAAGCTCAATCGGTGCAGAATTTTTCGAGTTTTTGAAGCGTACATAAACCAGCTGCGCAGTAAGTTGTCTAATTATAGGCGTATTTTTTTGAGAATCTATATAGCTAGCTCACTTTTACTTTTACATGCAAAACTTGTATACTCACTTTTGGTTTTGTTATACTCACTTTTAGTTTTACATGCAAAATGGTTATACTCACTTTTGGTTTTGTTATGCTTACTTACTTACTTACTTAGATGGCGCTACAGTCCGGGGTGGACCTGGGCCTCAACCAACATGCCTCTCCAGTTAGCACGATCTTTGGCTAACTGCCTCCAGTTGCGCACTCCAAGTTGGTTGAGGTCCCCTTCCACTTGTGCGCGCCACCTAAGGCGAGGTCTTCCTCTACTGCGTTGTCCCTCCGGGTTGGAATCGAAGACTCTTCGGGCCGGAGCGTTGGTGTTCATTCGCTCTACATGTCCTAGCCATCTTAGTCGACTGATACGTACTTTTCTGACAAGGTCGATGTCGCTGTACAGCTCGTTCGCTGTTAAATCTCCTCCTCCAAAGCCCGTCAACGCAAACGGGACCGAAAATCACTCGAAGAATTTTGCGTTCGAAGCGACCAAGGAGATCTTCATCCGCTTTTGACAACGTCCATGATTCTGCGCCATAAAGCAGGACTGGGATGATGAGGGTCTTATATAGAGTCTCCTTGGTGTTTCTTGACAAGGCCTTACTAATCAATTGCCTTCTTAGGCCAAAGTAACAGCGGTCGGCAAGTGTAATTCTTCGCTTGATTTCTGATGTGATGTCATTTTCAGAATTAATAGCGGAGCCGAGGTAGACAAAGTCCCGAACTACCTCAAAGTTATAGCTGTCTATCGTGACGTTCTGTCCGATTCGTCGATGTTGTGTGTCCCTTCTCGTTGACAGCATATATTTTGTTTTGCCCTCATTCACCACTAAACCCATTTTTGCCGCATCTGTACTGATACTTGCAAACGCACCAGTGACAGCTCGCTGTGTTCTGCCTTCTGCCAATGATGTCGATGTCGTCAGCGTATGCAAGTAGTTGCACAGACTTTTGGAAAATTGTGCCCCTGGTGTTGGCTTGCGAGTTTCGCACAATTTTCTCAAGAATAAATCCTTTTTTGACATCAAAGGTCTCGGTGAGACTGTTTCCGACCTTAACGGAGCAGCGAGCGTTCTCCATTGTCATTCTGCACAATCTGACAAGTTTGGCAGGGATGCCAAAACTAGACATGGCTCTGTATAGCTCGTCTCTATAAATGCTGTCATATGCGGCTTTAAAATCGATAAATAGGTGATGAGTATCGATTTGGACTTCTTGGGTTTTCTCCAGGATTTGCCGTAGTGTGAATATTTGGTCGGTTGTGGACTTACCGGGCCTAAAACCGCACTGATAGGGTCCAATCAGTTCGTTGACAAATGGTTTCAGGCGTTCACACAATACGGAAGACAGGATTTTGTAAGCGATGTTAAGGAGACTGATGCCTGTTGGCGCAGTTTAGAGGGTCTCCTTTCTTATGGATCGGGCAAACAATGCTGAGGCTCCATTCTTCAGGCATACTTTCCTCTGACCAAATTTTAGAAACGAGTTGGTGTATGCTCTCTACCAAGTCATCCCCCGCTGCCTTAAAAAGCTCGGCCGATATGTTATGCTCACTTCCCAAAAAAATACGCCATAATATAAGAATTTATCAAAAAGCAAAGTATGTAGTTATTTTACTTATTAAAAATACTCATTTTTATTATTTATTTATTTTTTAGGGTACAAAAAATAAAAAAAAAAGTTGGCGCAACAGTAGGGATAGAAACCCTATTCGTTGTTTGAGTTTTTATTTTTTGGGACGAATGGAAGACCTTAGGCCTGGTCGTAGGTCTGGTTAACTCAATAGTATAGTAAATAGTTTCAGCCAACACTGTATCGCAGTTTAAATCATCCAATCAGCCGACAAAACGCAACCTTATACTCGTATACCTGTAGAGCTCACTTTTTTTTATTTATAGTTTCCTTGAGTTGAATTATTATTTTTCCTGGATACGTGTTTTGCCCCTACGACACTCCATCAACCACGGACAAGGTGTAGAGGTAAGGTACCCTTACCCATAATAATAACCAACTGCCAACGGCTCGTGGTAATAACGTGAACATAGAACCGCTCAGCACGCCCCCCGTTATTTGTTCGCCTGTTGGTGAACGCGATAATAACAAAAAATATCCTGAATGGTAATTGCCAGCTAACGCAAAGCTTTTAACTGGTATAATACTAATAATAGAATATTATTTTGGTCGTTAAAATGACTACTTACTTAATGAGTCGCATGCGTTGTTAAATTTCCGCCGGATATTTTGTTCAGTGTTATTTCTGATGTCTCGCGAGGAGCACCACTGCTTCGCGGCTGAGATTTCGTTCTCAGCCTGGTGGTATGCAACTATTGTAATTACGAAGTGTTCCCTTAAACTCCCTACGGTATGTTATTGATAATAATTCAAAACTGTGCGTTTACACCCTGAAGCGGAACATTTTTAAATAAATTAACTGACATTTGACAAAATTTTTCGTTAACGTTTGCTTTTAGGAAAATGTATTTGCGGAGTTCTTTAGCTGGTCCGCAGTGGACAAGTCCAAGATATATCCGCAGTTCGCCAGCAGAAAATTCAAATGATCCATTGGTAATAGAAGATTTGGATTTGGCTGATTTGGACGTAAGCCCTTCGTCAGGAGGAACTTCTTCATCAAATGAAGCGTCGCCAGATGAATATGCCTTCTGCAAAGAGAACGACGATGACAAATTGTTTGGCAAAGAAATACCAGCCGTGATTTCCGAAACGTATCTAATGGATGACCTCTACATTCTGGTGAAGGTGCCAACTAATAGTTATTCCAAAAAGCAAATCACCACTTCCACCACTGCTTCCCAGACTACTCCGAAGAGTTTTAGATCATCGCCTGTCGTTAAAAGTAATCGCATGATATATCCCATTAAAGAAGAAGAGGAAGAGTATCCGATTGAAAAGCCAGCCAGTAAAATTCCAGTCAGAAACAGATTAATGGGCAAGAAACTCTGCTGGACAAACGACACTAATGCAATTGAAGAGTTTGTGTCCACAACTAATATTATCCATGACTTAGGTACACTGCCAAACCAAGTGCCTGAACTGCCTCAGGAACCACTATTTGAAGTCAATCATAACCACAGGCAAGAGTCTGCTTCATCGACGTGCCAAAAACAAATTGAACTGCAAGAAGTAAACTTGAATTCAGCCTGCTTCAAGGCTCGTGCCAATGTTTGTTTGGAGAATTACGGAATCCTAATAACGCCCAAAAAGGCAACTAGAACTGAAAACCTCCTGGTCTTCCAAGTAGACACCGAACCGAAAGAAAAGGGAAGGACAAATCGATCGTCCTGCTTTGAGTGGTTCGCGAAAATCTTCCGACGAAAACGCCGAAGTTCTGGTTTTGTACATGCAAAGGTTTACAAGACTTATTTTGTTAAATGGAAAAAGTGCTCAGCGGAGGCTGAATGTTCGGCTTGTCAGTGCAGAATGAACCCGAGGAGAAACTCTGCGCAGTTTTAGTTCATATACTTACGTGGTTTAACATAGTGATTTGCTAACTTATAAAACTTCTTCCAATTGGAAAATAAAATGAAAATATTTGACTTCGATATAGAAATTGTTTATTATTTTAATTTGAATCCGTACCATCGGGCAACAGGCGTCCTCTAGGTAGACCCAGGATGAGATGGTTAGATCAAATTCATAATCTCTCCTCTACCCGTATGGGGATATTGCCCTTGATGATTTGGAGTCGATGGCGGAGGATCGGGAGCTATGGAGGGTCCACTTGAGAAACCTACACCCGCGACCCACTTAATAGATAAGCGGGCCATTGAAAATGTATGTATTTTAATTTGATGCCAGGGGCGATCTGAAACGAAAAGAAAAAGTGTTGGGCTCAAACAAACTTTTCGAAACTGTGTCACATTTGAAATAGCCAATGGACTGCTTCTTTGTGCTGAATGATCTGGGTATGATGCTAATTAAGTCAAATGCCGATTTTTAAAGCTGTCAAGTTAGTGTTAAATAAAAAGCATTTTAGTTTTCATATCATCATATTATAGCTGTCATAGTTTCTTGCATAACTTTTCGAACGATTCCCGAACTTATTCTATAGTAATAATTTGCTTAAAATTATGTACCTAGTCATATGGATTCTTCTATTAGCTCCACAGCAGCTATCACATTTTAAAAGTCAATGGCCCTTATTGTGATTGTCGATCAGCGATCGTCACGACAATTGTCGATTGCGTCGATCGATTTTAGCTATTCGTACGCACAAATTTTTTTCACTTCCAAGAGAATGCATCGATCAGACATTTGTAATCGACTACAAGCGACTGTCAAATTGACAAGTATCAATCGCAATCGACAATCACAGTTCTCGATCGACACTCACAATAGGGGCCAATATGAAAATTGTGTGGTGTATCTCATCGAAAGATTTTTAAATATCAAGCAGCAAACAGAAAACATAGTTGCTTCTTAATTCAGGCGTTCGAATTCGGACACTTCATAAAATCGTAGGTCCCTTCCATTTGTCCCAAAAATATTTAAAAACTTACAAACGGATGGTTGTGAGAAGCTAGGCCTAGGGTGGCTATAATTGTCATACGGACATTTTGCGCTGTCTATGTATATAAAGGGTTTTCCAATAAGAGGTGTTTTTTTGGTATTCAAAGAAAAATGTCATTTTTTGAGATAAATGATCGGATGTTTATTTCATAATAAAGAGGAAAGTATGCCGTTAATAATGAAAAACAACATCAGCCAACTGGCCATCACGAGCACGCTAACAGGACCATATACTTTTCATGAAATTTTCCATAACCAAATCGCAAAGTGGCTGCCCTTGTCCTCGATAGCCTCACGAATTTTATCTTTGAGGTCTTGATTCGACGCTGGGCTGTTGGCAGCCTTGGATTTACCCTTAGGCCAACTAGGCCCAGGCCTAGGGCATCACAACAGATGGGGCACCACGAAAACTGCAAAACAACCGCAACATTTAAAATTGAATTTACATGACGATCCTTCCAATTCTTCGTATTCTTCATCACTTAAGCCTTCTGTCAACTATGAGGTCTAGCCATACCTTTTTGGCTTTTGATGGGAGTTTTCTTTAAAACTTTATGCCAATAGCTTCTTGAAAGTTCAGGATAGCGTAAACGAAAATATTTTCTGTGATTTGATCATTTTTTTTTTTTTTTAATGTACTCGTTTCATAAACAGAAGCGTTTTTCAGATTTAATATTATTATTATATTATTGTTATCTTTATTTCACTCAAAAATAAACTTAAAGCTATACAAAAGATAAATCAATAGTTCAACAAAAAGATTTTTTTTTTTTAAGAATACAGCTTTAAAGTGAAATAGCTACCTACATTCTGTTGTCAGATTCTGACAAGAGGCGAATGTACGAATCGTATTTAACAAACAAGGATTAATTTATCGATGGGGATACGATAAAATGCAGTGATAAAAACAAATAATAAAAAATGAAAAAAAAATAAAATAAGAAATTAAGTACAAAAATGTTTTAAAAATTTAGAAAAAATATAATCAGTAACAAAAAGAAAAGAAAAAAAAATTAAACCATAGGAATCAGCAAGTCACCAATAATATCGTAGTTTAAAGAAAAAAGCCAACGCTTAACATTTTTAAGGAAGACGTATTTAACTCTCAGGCATCTTAGACTACTAGGCATTTTGTTAAATAAACGGGGCGCAGTAACACTATAAAAACGAGAAAAATGCGATTTTTTTATAGTGGGTACATTGACGAAATTTCTGGTGTTAACACGTAGATTTTGATTATCATAAACCCTTGAGGAGTTATAGCCGGAATTTTCAAAAAATATTTTTAAAACCTTATAACAGTATAAATGCCTTAAAGGCAGAAAACCAAGACTTTTAAACAGCTTAAAACTATGAGTTCGACGATTAACCCTAACGTGGCAAAAGCTGTGAGTTTACCTTTGAAATGTTGAATGAGAAGCGAATTTACAAAAATTAAAAACAGAATAGGACCTAAAACAGATCCTTGTGGAACACCTATGTTGATAAGAACTTTTTCACTCAGACAATTTCGAATTCGAACTCACTGACTCCGATTTTCTAAATAAGTAGTAAACCAGTCATGGATAAAACCTCTGAAACCTGCGTTATAAAGTTTATTAAGCAATATCTTATGATCAACCATGTCAAAAGCTTTAGTGATGTCTATGAAAAGAGAAGCAGAGATATTAGATTCATTTAGACTATTATAAATTTCACCGCACAGCTTTAATAAGGCATCTTCAGTCGATTTGCCACTACGAAAGCCAAACTGCGAATCACTAAAGAAATTTATTTTATTTAAGTAAGACAGCATTCTTGATTTGACCCCCTTCTCGAAGACTTTTGAAAAGACAGATAAAAGGGAAATTGGACGGTAATTATTCAAAGACATTGTATCACCTTTTTTATGTAGTGGAATTACAACAGCTGTTTTAAGTGAATCAGGAAAAATACCCTTTTGTATACTTAGATTGAAGATATGACATAATACATCTGAAACAAGAAGAGATATATTTTTCAAAACGTTACTTGAAATTTGATCACATGAAGTTGAATTAGATGCTTTAAGAGACTGTATGTAGGTGTGTATTTCAAATGAAGAAAAACATTTAAAGAAAAAACTTTGTCTTTCGAAAGGGTCATGAGTAAGAGGGCTGTCACATACACAATCAGAATCATTACTAAGAGTGGAATCCCGAATGAACTTTGTTACATTGGCAAAATAGTCATTAAACACAGAGGCAACTTCAAAAGGCTCAGATATAATCACGTTATTATTATTTGAGACCGCGATATCCACGTTAGATTTAGTTTTGTTCAAAATGTCGTTCACAACCTGCCATTCTTTTTTAGAGTTACCAATATTATTAGCTAATATATTACAATAAAAGGTATTCCTTTGAAGAGGTATTTCCATTTTTAGCTCCTTACAGATCTTATCATAATATCTTTTAAGCCTCAAGTTACTTGGGTGTTTTTTTAAACGCTTATAAAGATGTTTTTTCTGTCTGATTTTGTTGACTAGAGCAGTAGTCATCCACTTCTTTAGGGGTTTCAATTTGTTGCTCGTTTTTATTTGTGTACTTGCGCGAAGTAAGTGCAATTGTAATTTATTAATAAACAAATCAAAGGCCATAGATGGATTTTGCTCTCTGTAGACTTCATCCCAGAACTCAAAAATTAAAGCTGTCTTGAGAGCTGAAAAATCAATTTTTGTAAACTTTTTAACATCGTATTGCTTCAATCTGGAGATCCGAAGGTCAAGTTGGATGGTGGTTAGGCAGTGGTCACTTATCTTGAGGTCAAATATAGCTGATCTAAATTTAGAAGGATTATTTCTATGTAGTCTAATAAAAATATGGTCCAAACAAGAGGTTGTATCGTAAACCCCACGAGTAGGAAGTGATATCAAACTATCGAGGCCAAAGGAAGATATAACCGATAGAAAATTATCAACTTCAACTGAACTACTGCAAAGATCGATGTTAAAATCACACATAATTATTAAATTTTTACACGCAAGATTATCAAGAAAGTCAGAGAAATCATTCAGAAAGGCATTGACTGTACAATAATTAAATCTATAAACCCCGACAAAACAGTATTGAGCACCAGAAATCTCGCAACTTAAACTAATTAAATCGACACTATTTAGATTAAAACGATCAACGACAACGTTTAACGACAAATCGCTTCTATAGAACACTGCGACACCTCCAGCAGAATAAGAGTTATTACACGCTGCCTTGAATGTAAAATTGGGTATGGAATAATGAGAAACTTCATCATCAAATATCCATATTTCAGATAGAAAGATGAGATCCGGTAAGTGATCTAAGGATGCAAGGTGAGTTAAAAAAGTATCAAAATTTGTACGCATACTACGGATATTATGATGATACCCCTTCCGTCAACTATAAGGTCTGGCTGGTCAATGCAAAATGTGTGCAGACCCAGACCTTGCGGTTGACGGGAAGGTATAAAAGGTATAATTGATAGATGGGTTTAAACAAAACTTCAGCAAATTCTTCTAAATATTTAAATACAGATTAATGTTTTAGACATTCATAATAATACCTATAAATTTTTACATAGTCTGCTGTTCCTTGTTTGCAGTTTTCGTTTGTTTTTTTTTTTTTTATAAAATATAGGTACATAAACCATGCGACTATGCGCCTATGTGTGTAACTTCTGCTTTTTTTTAAATCTATCACTGTACCTGAAAAATGATACAGTTCGCATTTCGTTCGCTTCGAATTTCCCGGAAGAAGATTGTGTTCGCTGGCGAGTTCATCTGAGAATCCCAAGCGACAACTGACATAATATTGTGTGAAATGCTTGGCTTAGGTGCGAATGTCAATCTAGGAATCTAGGAATCAGGGAATAAAAAAATAAGAAAATGCAAACATTATGTGAATTCGAAAACGGTTTGCAATTTTTCCGGGATCCATTGGTGGTAAAGAAGAATGTGTGAAATATTCGTCACTAGTTTATATCACTGCTAAACTCTTTGCGTTATCTTGGGTCAAGGTGCCTACACCAAAGTAAGCCTTTTCTTAAATTCTAAGCATTCAAATTGGATATAGGCGCTAACCGTAGAACTATGTATTTTTATTATATTATACCTATGAATCATATCCCAAAGTATTGAGATTGAACTTCGAAACACCCTGTATATTCAAAATAGGAAATGCAGACAAACTTATAATCTACTAACAAATTTTTTAATCAACCGCTGACGTTAAATTTTTTTAAATCCTAAATAAAAACACTTGCACAACAAACTCGTCAATTTGGGCAGTTCGTGCGACTTTACCATTACGCGATAATAATAAAATCATTTTTAGTAACCAGGCATTCACAATGGTGAATATTTTCATTTAAAATTATCTATTTCGGCCGTCAAAATATTTAAGATGATGATTAAAACTGATTATTCGTAAGGTCCATTGTCAATAGACATTATTTATCATTAGGGCACCATTTCTTGTAAAGGCCTAGGGCCCAAAAAATGTAAATCCGACGCTGACTGTTGGCGACGTTGTTGATGATCGGCCGGCTTGAGTTCTTGTGTTAATTGAACTTTATAAGCCTTAAGACCCAAGTATTTATGCAAAATACGGTGACGTTTGTGGTATGCGGTATGCCCAATTCCAAAGAACGACGAGGAATGGACAAACCTGGGTTTTCTTCAACACTTTGGGCTACAGCAGCAATATTCTCAGTTGTTCTTCAGCGACGTGCACGGGTTTTATTCTACACATCACTAACTAATCCCAACAGCTCGAATTTTTCCACGAATTTCTGTATTGTGGTCCGACAAGGTTCTTCACGACGACCAAAAAATGCTTTAGTTTTGCGAACTGTGACTGAAAGATTTCCACCATTTTTGTAGTGAATTTTTATAATTTCAATTCGTTGTTGAAGCGTGTTTCGTTCCATTTTTAGTAATGGCGTGGTTTCTACTTGCCAAATGTCAAAGAATAAAAGCTTCAAAAGTGACAGCTACCGAAATAGCGGGCCATTCACAATAACACCTCTCATTGGAAAACCCTTTACTTACGTAGACGCTAAACAAATTTCCAGTTATGCAATGCGCCTGAATGTCAACTATTTTCCAACAATTTACCCATTTGTGTGTTTTTCTGATATTTTAGTTATGAAACGCTTACAAGAAAAAGCAGTGCAATTAAATTAAAATTTAAAGAAGATGCAAATGAAGGTAACAAATTATACATATTTCAAAAATGTTATTATTGAAAAAAAAAATTATATTTATCTCTGGTTCATCAAAAAAATCACTGTGTTTTTTAAAGATTGACGTAATTTTCTTTTTTGGTTATTTAATGTTTTGAAATAAAAACTTGAATGTTTTCTGTTGTTTTTATAGTTTAAACTGTTATATTAATAAAAAAAAAAAAAGTTTTTTTTTTATTTAATTAAGCTTTGGTTAACATTTAAAAACTCTCGCTCGAAATAGTGAACAATATTTGAATATATGAAACAGGTCTGGTTTTGAATATTTTACTATATCAAGCGTCTACTGTATTTTTTTTTTTTTAATATCTATCTACTAGCTGTACCTACCCGTCCAGCTTTGTTCGTGCTCACGAATTTTGGGTCCTATAGATACCATTTAATTTTGTTTATCAGAACAATGTTCCAAATTCTTGTATGGGAAATGCCAAGCCCCTTTTACCAACTTTGGCCAAACTTCACAAAAACTCCTTTGGGCAATAGATACATAAGATTGCTTAAACTATTCCATACTCCCCTTTGTCCAATTTTGACCAAAATTTACAGAAACTTTTTTGGGTTATGCTTTTAATTCTGAAATCACAAAAATAGGGGTCTAATCGCGTAAGGCAAAAACGATCGAACGTCGTCGTCTCGACGATACTTTTACTTCGTGTAACAACCAAAAAACGATGATCGCCGAAACGGTTGGACGATCATCGCTTTTTATTAGCTGCGTTTTTTTCGTCCCGGTCACGGCTATAGGATAAGTAATATAAAAAAATCCCTTGCTAAGTACAACAAAGACTTAACCTGGATAATTATCGGGGTTAACGGCTTCACGGCGATAGAGAAAAGTGTAGCCAACACAATGGGTGGTATGCATAAAAGACAGTAAATGCTTTTACTGGGGATTTTCTAAGTAAATACTTATTTTGGTATGCATAAAACGGAGTAAATACTAAAACTTAAGTAATTAATTCAAGTAAAAGCATATACTTTTTTCGGAAGAATTTTTTCAGTAAATACTTTTTGGGAATGCATAAAAACTAGTATTTACTTTTTTTCTTCAGTTAATACTGGACATTTTTCAAGTTGCTATCGACCAACTTGAAAATTTCGTAGCATTTACTTTTTCTTGAATTTAGCAGTTTTGTAAGGAGCAGGGCTAGGATTTCCATGCAAATGCATGTTTTTTTTGAGACACTTTGGAAGAAAGGGACTTTATTATCTTTGCGAATCATGAAATTTCCTTTAAACTGGCATTCATTCTTTAGTGCATATTTTTGCATATTTTACTATAAATGCATATTTTTGCATATTTTGCATATTTTTAAAATAAATGCATATTTTTTGTGCATATTTTCAATTTTTTTTCAATTGCAATCACTGTGAATTGACATTTGTGAAACATAATATAACAATGTACCGATTACATCAGTTGTGGACGTAGTGTAAATCAGGTTTAAGTTAATTTTACACCCGATCATTAACCCGACAATTTAAACTCATATCCATAATATTCACTCAAAAACACGCATTAAACCCGCTAGATCAAAAACGGATTTAAAACAGTTTAAACCGATTTTAACTCGTTTTAAACCAATGTAATTTCACATAAAATGACATTTGTTTTTGCTGTTTTTGACTAATTGAGGATTGATTTGATGCGTTGTGACATCAACATTTGGTCCATATCATTAATTGTTGTGTCCAATGTGAAATGAGTGAATTGGTGTACAATACAATACAAAAAAAAAATTGTTAGATACTATAAAGTTTATTCGAAAATTTACATGTGGTGCAATAACAGTTGTCAAAACTAATAAAATTGTTCTTATATTCTTGCTTTTTATTATATTTTCACTTTCATTTAATTTAAATTTGAGTTCTAATCCGGGTCAAAGTACTTAAACTAGTCTACGGAATGCAGTTTAAATTCAATCGGACTAAACACCGACACGTTTAAAAAAATAATTATTATTATGGGGTTTAACGACTGAATATTATGGACTTGGGTTAAATTGTTGGGCTAAACTTACTTAAACCCGGGTGTAAACTTTAGTTCGGATTAAAGTGTGTAAATAATATGGCCGCGAGACATTCCAAATACTGAAATGCCAAAGTTGTACCTTCGAAAACTTAAAACAAATTGCATAATTTCGAAATAAAGCATATGAAAATTAGTTTATTTCTTATTTTAAATAAAACAATATTTAAGAATTGAATTTACTCGATAAAAAGTTTTTGATTTTTAAGGGAAAATATAGCTTCAAAATAAAATTTAATAGTTTTATGTACACATTTTTAATTTTTAGGTGCATATTTTATGCGCATATTTTTAACTTTTTAGTGCATATTCTTCATTTTTAGGTGCATATTTTATGCGCATATTTTGAATTTTTTAGTGCATATAAATCCGAGTCCTGTAAGGAGCAATACTAAGAGACTTTAGTCACAGATCGAGTTTAAAGCGATGATTAAGGTCGTATAATAATTCAAATTTAAAAAAGAAAAGTCTATAGGTACCTATTCTAATCAGAATGGCAGAGTATATACGTGTTAACTCCACAAAGGTATATAAGGAACGACGATCGGGGACCGAAGCAAATTTCAAGCAACTGTATCGTTTTGAACGAGAAAATGTAGAGTGGTTAAGTGAATATTTCATTGGTAAGATGCATTTGGCAAATTGACAAATTTTCTAACTCTTTAGTTGCCATCACTTGTCACTTGAAGAAACTAGTTTAGTATGACTAAAAAGTTCAAGGGGATGGATGTGTAAAATAAAGAAAACTAGTCCAACCGTACATTTTTTTAAGCCTGGATATGTACAATAAAAAAAACTAAGCCAACCGTACATTTTTCAAACCTGTTTGTAAAAAAATAGTATTTACTATGATTTTGGATGAATTTTAAGTATTTACTTGAATGAATTCAGTATTTACTTAAAGTATTTGCTATCAAGTAAAAACTTATTTTTATGCATACGAAACGAAGTAAATGCTGAAAATCGGAGCTTCTACTTTAATTTCAGTATTTACTTAAACCTTCTACTTGAAGTAAATACTGTGGTTTTATGCATACCACCCAATTCATAGCGTTTTTAGCTGGCTATTGTCATTCCCAAATGAAATCTTACTTTAACTCGATATTAAGAAGAATAAAAGCAACAAAATGTATAACTACTTGAACGTTGTTCTTTATTTAACTACTCCCATTCACAAACAATTCTCGTATAACTTGGGGCTTGCGGGTGTGCCCAATCCCATACTCAGCTCTAGCGTTGGTTTCTTCCCAGCCGGTCGCGCAAGTTTACTTTGGTCTTAAAGTGCACCTTCATCATGGGATCATTTGAGATACCGATCTCATCAGAAATGTATTCTCTTAAAAACAGTGGGAAATCGATTTCACGTGGAAGGACCTCTTCCTGGTTCTGCTTGGTAATTTTTTAGTATTCCGCTTCTTTGTCTTTGGGAATAAGTTTATAATCAGCCTTGTATGTGGTACTAAAGATAAATACTGGTTCGGGTTGGGTAGCTCCGTGGAATGTGCGCTCTATGGTGACGCGAACTTTGCGAACTTCCTAAAATGCTTATCTCATTAGAAAATGCAGACTTCCTATGAACGATGGTTCTGCTCTGAATAGCGCTCAAACATGCTGCGCACAACGACACGACCGACCGATGAACGATTCGATTGAACGACGAGACTGTGTTGTTATATGAAGCAAACTAAAAACAAGGTCGTTTTATTCAATCGTCTCAACGACAATAGTCTGATAAATTACGCGATTAGAGCCCAGAAAACCGTCTATGAGATAAAAATGCCGCCTTCCTATTTAGATTTATTTTAAGTTTAAAATTTTCGTTGTCGCCTATCCATACTACTTATAAAATGCAACGTCCGTCTGTTCGTTTCTCCATAACTCAAGAACCATTCGTCCGATTGTCATGATTCTTTTTTTGATTTATAGTTGTGTGGCCAACTTAGTCCGTAGGGTGAGTGAGAATTGCTCAGGAGTAAAGGTGTCGCGGGGAATAAGGGGGGTCTCACGAACCGTTAGCCGTATGAACTTAAAAGTTTGTATGTTGATAGATAAGTAACAATTATTACATGTCTCATTCATCGTTTTTCAAAATTCGTCCTATAAGGGTTGAAAAACTTTTCAAACAAACTTTTCTATTTCGACCTTACTACGCTTAACTTGCCATTATACTGATAAATGGATTTATGTCAATTCAGGATTAATTGTTAGGCAATATTTTACCGAGTATTTTGAGCTAGCATTCGTCTTTCTACTCCATCCAGAAGGTGAGATATAATAAATTGAAATTAGATCTTATTTGGCCAAGTGCGAAAAAATCGCTTTATCGATTGCAGTTGTGCTTAGGAAGGGTAGTTTTGATTTGCGTTCTAAAAATAGAATTATTACTTGCACGACGGGCATTCAGAATGCATAAATTGTAAATGCTCATGAAATGCGTAGTTGAATTTGATGTAGTGAATGGATATGCATATAACAAACTACGTAGCTAGGAGTTTGGGATGCGTAAGTATGTAGCTATGCACAATTGTACGTATCTACATAATATGAGATCTGCAGCTATGGAAAGTATAACGATATGATCGCGTTTAAATCAAATCATACCTGTGAGCCTGTGACGAGTTTTCATTTATGTGAATTATTATGACCATTGACTTAGGTCTTTGAAATTTTGCATGGGGGTTAAAATAATAGCACAATGCAAAAAATAAATTAACCTGTTTTCAAAGTTTATCCCGTGAGGGTGTTAGTATAATTTAAGCCATATTTTATTAGTTTTTTAAACTATTGGTACGATGTATTTCATTTCTTTCATTTATAGATTTGATGGTGGAAGGGGAAACGGAGGTATAGGGGTTATCTTTGGAGCTACTCGGCTATTGCTGGAGTTTACCTCCGACATCCATGTTTTTCACATGGACAGCTATATGTTGCATGGTCGCGTGTGAGCTGCGGTGGTAATTTGTTTATACTTGCTCCCACTAAAAAAACAACGTGTATAGTTTACACAAAAACATTGCGTTAAAATATTTTGTAAACTAAAAAAGAGGATTAACACGTGATATGAATGATAAGTCATATAAATTTAGTTTTATTTAAAATAAATGAAACCGGCGGGCGGAGCCGCGGGCATTGCTTGTACAAATATATATCTCGAATTTGTATCGTACGTAAACTGAATTCGATTTTCTCTGTTAAATAGGCAGTGTTGTTGTCCTGGTCACCAACAATCTATGTATATCTAAGTAGTTTGTGGTCCTGGTGATATCGCTTTCGGGACGTTTTCTTTTGTGTGACGAATAATCTGTAACTTCAAGATAATTTTCTTCAGAGACTGTGGCGTCGTCGCTATTCTAGAACCGAATAGGCGCGCGGAATATATTTAAAAATAGAGGTATTCAGTGTATTCATCATATTCACCCCTATCGCGAATAATATTTCCCCCGGAATATTTCCCATTCAGCAATTTGATTTACATTGCTGACAAGGGAAAAAACTCCATCGGAATTTATTCGCGATACCCCTAATTAGGGAGGAACTATACCTATATTGTTTTCCGCTTTTTAACCTTTGTTAAGTATCTATTATCATAGATATAGTAATATGTAATAGATTTTTAATTTTTAATAATTTATCTGACACAGTCTTTATTTATAACTAGATGTGATACGTTTTATAAATAATCTCAACACTGTATAAAAGCTGTATACAAATGTTCTACTTTTGCTGTAGCTATAGGTAAAAGGTACACGGTACACCTTATAATGTGAGTCTGTGTGACCTTTATTTGGTATCATTGTTGTTGTTGCCCAAATCACTAAAATTAACGAGCAAGTAGATATTATTCTCAAAGACAATTAGACAATAAAAAAAGTGTTCACTTTTGGTTAACAACATTGTTTATACAAATGTATATTTCATTACACCTTGCACAAAGAAAACCAACATACGAGTAGACTTAAACTAACGTAAGCTAAAAACAAAAACTTTTTCATTAAACATTACCCTACTCTATCTCTGTTTTGTATCACTAATGGCCATCTTAACCTATATACGCTTGTAGCAACAACTTAAAGATCAGAATATACACCACTATCAATGTAGTCCTTAAGTAGCTCAGCACAAGGTCTGGGCAAAATCCTACAAATGTTATTCAGATACAATAATCCGCGAGGAACGGTCGCCTCCACAACATTTGTACGTTGCGCCTCAATAATGGCCGTGGCAACTTGCTGGGGGTCCAGCAAACCCAGAATCGACGGGAACTTCACTTTCGGCTTCTTGCACAGTCCGGTATTCGTCATATACGGGTAAATCGTTGTAGTTCTGATCTGCAACAAAAGTATGAAACTTCAAAGAACAACTTTTTTATATAAAGGTTACCAAATTCCTTTGTGGTCCTTCTCGGATCTCCTCCAACAGAGCCTCCATCATTCCACGTACAGCGAATTTCGATGCACAATACGGTACCAAATTGGAAAGACCAACCACGCCAGCAATCGATGAGATACTCACAATATGACCACGATTTTGTTCCCGCATATGGGGTAGGAACGCCTCCAAAGTCCAGAACTGTGACATCACATTGATGTCAAAGGTTTTATGAATCTCCTCAGGTGATTGTAGGTCCAGGGGGCGTGTAGGCATTATACCAGCATTGTTAACCAACAATGTTACTGACCCAATTTCAGTTTTAATCTTTGTGGCCAGATCGAGAACCTTTTCTCGATTGGATACATCGCATCTGCATTGGGTGAAGAGGGTATGCGAAATACAGAAACAGAAGGAATTGCGAGATTCAATGAATATGAATGAAGGATTGCTGCCTGGATTGATTGTGGCTATTGAATACTTAATCGTACGTGTATGCTTGGGCGGTTCCTCGTTGCAATCGGTTGCAATCGGCTACTGTCTGTTGATTGCCACTTGCGTTGATGTCCACACAGACCACTGTTGCACCTAAATTCGTATATTGCAATGCCAGCTCTCGACCGATTCCATGGCCAGTTCCTGTAATCTGAAGCCCATCATGCAAATGGGTGGGGAATTAGATGACATAGTGAGTGGTTGAGCTTTTGTTTTGTGAACTGAATCTATTTCACGTGCACTTACCACAACAATTTCGCCACTGACGTCCTTTCTTTGGGTTTTTGTAAATTGGTCCACCGTTATGAGGAACACTTCGAGTAAAATGCGAACAAGTAGAATCGCAAATTCGAAGAGGTCCTTGAGAACAGTGTAAAGACGGGCACCGATGTGTCGGTTTCTGGAAAAAGGAAAAAAAACCGTTTAAACGAAATTACTTAGCACTAAAAATGTACTAAAGAAAGAAAAATGTTCCCACAGCAACTATAAATAAACATTAAACATGCAATAACATTCTCAGAAAGTAAAATATTTGGGGATCTGTTTTAAGTACGTTCATTTTAAAGCGGAGACTCGACCGTATGGTATTCGTGGGCCGAGAAGGATTACATACGCCCTAGCCATGCATTAACTGTGAAGCTTTTGAGAGCATCATAATATTTAAAGATACTCAAATTATTGTCTTATTTTCGTATCATGATGGAATATATAATATTTATCTATATTTTCCACTGCGCCACCTTTCGCGAAGGTCTGACAAAGTGGCAAACATCCAACAGTATCACTGTCCTGAAAAAGCTTCTCAATTCAGCCATTCGGACTCGGCATAAAATTGAAGGTCCCTTCCATTCCATTCCCAAAAAATAAAACTCACGCAAATGAATTGTTGTGAGAAGCTAGGCCTAGGGTGTCTACACGCCTGGTGCGCCAACAACGTAACCCTCTTAAATCTACATGTCGATTGCGCTTAATAATTATCCTCTGCTCATTTTCTGACACTATAGCTATTAGTAAACCCCCAAAAAAATTGCCCTGCTCTGGAGCTGTACATAAGTAGGTATCCTATTATCTAGTAGGTATCTCTTTCGTTCATAAATCTATACAACATCTTTACTATTCCATATTTGATATTTTACGAAAAGAGGATCTTCTTTCCTTTATTTGAGGAAAAATCTCTTAATAAGAGAAAAATGCTATAAACTTCTAAAAGTTCAAAATCCTCTTTAAAGTCATTTCGTAACAATGTACTTGAAACTAATGCATCATTTAGGCCGGTCAAACCGGCATGGTATACCTATTGATTTGCCCTCGCACGAACAAAACGTGCTCATGGTTTCAATTCTTCACATAACGCCTATATACATATACAATTCTTCCGTTTTTGTCATTCTAGAGTAGCCCCATAGCATAGCAAACAAAAGTCTATTGAAGTTAATTAAAAAAAAAACTAATAAAACGTTAACCGCCAAATGGCCTTGAACAGCGCGGTTCAATTAATAAGAAGCTTTGTTGTGCAATCTACCCTCGTTTGTAGGCTTCTTCTTTGTATTCACGACTAACATTTTAGCAACTATGTAGGCAGGTTAGGTATAGGTAAGGTACTCCCATCATCGGCAACAAAATGAATCACATGTTGCATGTTAAAGATACACGCACGTTGTTGTGGTTGGCGTGGTTTTCGAGTTGAACTTGAATATCTTCCGAACGGCCTTCTATAATTGTTTAAATATTTACGAAGATTAACAGCAACCTGATAATTGCAACTCATTTATTCACAGTAGAGTGTTTGAACTTTAAAGAGCGCAACTTACAGCCGGCATTATGTCAATATTTGATCACGTAAAATGAGTAAAGTGACAGCTTTCCGCCGATAGAGTGAGCTATGTACGTACTTAGATATAAGTTGTTTGTTAAACTTGACAGTAATTGACGCTAAAGTTCAATTACCTACATCAATTGAGGCATTTTACGATTTATTATTATTTTTTTTTTCTTTAGCTCAATTGGTTTAGTAACCCATAAAGCGTGGCAACGCAAGCAATAATTACATGCAACTGGATCGTGAGAAAGTTGAGAGCTTATTGATTGGTTTGACGTTTAAAAGCAATCATTTTTTGACTGACATTACGCTACCAAAACAGATCATTAAGACGTCAATTGTAGAATTTAAATTTTAAAATAATATTTACTTCTAATTTAAGGGGATATTTTTATATTCAAGGTTGGCTATATGCCTATACGAGATAGACAGTGCCGGCTTTTGGGGTGGGCGACCGGGGGCGCCGGCACCTGGAGGGCGCCGAAGCGTATGCGCGCCAGCTTAACTTCACTATAAAAATTCAATTCAGCGTATTCAATTTTAGGAACGTATCTTGAAGGAGTGAGTATGAGTACTCAGCATTTATCTACCACGGCCTGTTATTGTCTTGCTTGTATTGTCGTATTCCTTCCTAGCTTATGTAGGGCAAAAGAGAGATGCACTAAGCGACCATAGAGATAGAACCCATTTAGTCTAGTTAAAAAAGTTTTGTGATCAGAGAAGTCCCTGTAGAGTGAATGAGCTTAGAAAAACGGGCAACACTTCCGGAGCGCTTATGATGTTTTATTTCGAAAAGTCCCAATATGTACTTATTTTTTTTTAAGTGAGCATTTTTCAAACCAGTAGCGCGATTAAGACGCATTAAACGTAGGTCGGGTTTAAATGCTGTTCAAATGCTGATCAAAAAAAAATTTCGAAGTCTTTAATTTTTAATGTTCTTTTGGACACCCTATTTATATTTATGATGGAAAGATTTCAACAGATGAAAGCCTTTTCTGACGCGTTGGATTTCTAGGTTAACATAAAAAAATCAAAATAAAGAAGAACTCATGTGAAATTGCTCTGAGCTGCAAGAAAAGTTAACGATCAACTTTAAATCTGATATTGACGGAGATTTGTTGTGCGATGAAATTTTAGGTCTCCAACACTCGAATACAATCAAGCAACACCTATCTGTAGTACAGCGTTGTTATATGATCTTAATTATCTTCTTTTCTAAGATATTGAGGTGGTTTCCAGATGAGAAGATATTCACTCAATTTTAATGCATTTCTTAAGATATGTAGAATTTTAATAAGATTTGTTAAGATATTAGCTTTGAAATAAAAAAGTAATTGAAAAAGAACTCACTTCGAATAAAATTGTCCATTCTTCATATTTTTGCAATTAAAGATACCAATTTTTTTAGATTGCTCATTACAAGTTCAATTAAATTTGCATAGTCTTAGCCCTCAAAATTTGTTGCCAAACATCAGACGTTTTTCTTTTTTATTTCAGAACTGCGCTCTAAATAGAGCTCGAGCATTTTGAGAGTGCTTTGAACCGATCGTACTCAGATCGTTCTGATTTATTAATGCAACACACTTGAGCACATAGCTGTCATATCGTTATTTATTAATTTTGTTTACCTTCTGTGCCAGAACAACAAGGCTCGTCCGCCATTTCAACTATTTTGTTTTTTTTTTTTCTGTGAAATGTGACTGTAAGCGCGTAATCAGCTTTTTACTCAGCCTGTTCAGTCAATTTATTCTGAGCTCATAAAGCACGCTCTGATCATTCTCTGAAGGAAAAAAGAAACACAAATTCAGAGCTCTGAGGTGTCTGAGCTAAAAAAGATACACGAACTTTTTTTGACTGTTCAGGCTCTGCTCGGAACTAAAAAAGAAAAACGCCTGTTAATGACATTGATTGTAATTTCAGTTTTCAAATTACATCGATGATCTGCAGAGTCCCTAGTATAGTAGAACTTACAAAGTTAGCGAGCTTTGCTCACCCCGGGATTGCAGCTCTCCTGAACTCAAAACATTAAAACTTCTCTTTGTCGATCTTTTTGACTTAACGGCGCGCGGCTTAACTATTCCCATCAGATTGTTTCAAATATCGAAATCGGGGAAAGATGTTGATAAAAATCGGTCAGTATTCAAAATATGTTTACCTTTTACCTTTCATTCATATCTCGAAAACGGTTTTACGATTTTTATAAAATTTTTCATAGAAGTATGTATAGGGTTCCAACTCACTTTTCAAAACTCGGTAGATTTAATATAAATTTCAAAAACAAAGCATATCTAAAATACCTTCCAAAACGCTGAACAGGCACACTTAGTTTTTGACTAGAAAATAGGGTATATTTTCAAAATTTCTTTAGGTTTATTTATAACTGACATTTAAGATGAATTAAGATATGAAATCGAAAGTTGTAAGATCTAGAAAAAATCTTTATAACAACACTGCTGTAGTATCTTGAAATACTATATAAATTCTCAAAATTTTGGTGTATGCTCATGCTCACACTGTATAAAATGTCAGATTTTATAAAATAAAACTTACTTTATACGAGACTACAGAACCAGACAGATGTCATTTATCCAGGATACTGCATTTGGCGACGAGGACCAGAACCCGTAAAGATACCAAACAATATGAGTAAGTTAAACGTAATGTCAATGCGGCTTAATGATGAGCGCAAATTAGTTGAATTTTTTATATCAGATTCAATGAATTTGAATAGATAGCTCAAAAGATGGAGCACAGAAAAAAAATAATAATAATAATACCCGCTGTTTCAATAAATTTGGAACAGGGGAGAGACGTTGTAAGCTCGAAAGATGGAGCATTAGGAAAATATTCCGCTGTTTCAATAATTTGGAACAGGGAAAAGATGTTGTAAGCTCGAAAGATGGAGCATTAGAAAAAAATGTTGCCGGCTCAAAAGATGGAGCATTAAAAAGTCTAAATCTATTGATTTGAACAAGAAAATGACTTGTACGTACGCCCAAAACGTTGGGGCATTATTAAATTAGATATTAGTAATTTTTAACGAATCTGCATTAAAGGAATTCGCACCTGATCTGGAATTTTTGCCGATTTTGTTTTTGTCATGCTAAATTTCAGACATGCAACAAACAAGGTTGTCAGACAGACATTGCGGCAGTGATTGGAGAAAATGGTTGCGGGGTGACACAAATGACAAGAAAAAACGAACACATTTTCTCCATTGACTCAAATGATAAGGGTAACAAGATTTTGTGTACAATATTGGCGGTATTGACATTGAATTAATCGTGGACTCAGGTGTCCTATGTAATGTTATTGATAAGCTTTCATGGATGGATTTGAAGGCTAAGAACATTGTTATTACGCAAGCACAAAATGGTTGATATCGATTTTCGTGCGTATGGCGGATATCCACTTAAATTCATTGAAATGTTCATCAAAGTTGGAGAACAGTAAAAGTTGGCCAATTTTTATGTGACAAATGAATGAAATGCGTACTGAGAATAGGAATCGATCTCAATTCACAAGTTGGTAGTGTCAATGCTATCAATTCAAATGAAATCGATTGCCAACCACTCAGAAAAATCAAAGGAGTGATAATTGACATGCCAATTAGGTCATTTATGTGAAATCAGTAGCACAGCCATATCGACGAGTACCTACCTGTAGCCTAGGAAAAGTTAGTAGACGAAAGAACTGATCAAATGATGCGTGAGGTAATTTAATTTTGAAAAAGAAAAGAGTAGATGTCATATCTTGAAATACTATATAAATTGTCAGAATTTTAGTGTATGCTCACACTGTATAAAATGTCAGGTTTAATAAAAATTTGACATTTATTTCGATAAAACCGAAATATTTCGAAATGAACAAAATACACATCTCTATCGAAATCGAAAATTGGAATGTCGGCTGAAATCGAATCACTTCGATTCGGTTCCATTCGAATCTTAGAAATAGAGTGACTAAATTTTATCAAAAATAACAATCTTCAAGAGTTATATCCCAACACGATATACAAGTGTAGGTATTCTGTTAACAATACCAGTGACCATTTCAAGCGGCGAAGGCATTTTTTCTAAACCAAAGTTCATAAAACGGACTTATGGTCTACAATGTCCCAAACAAGATTAACTACATAGTTTGTTTGGCCTCACTGTCCATTGAAAATTGGAAGAAAATTGGAATTGCAGAAAACCTACAGGCTAAGACAGTCTTATCAGAGAATTTGCTGACAAAAAAAGCTAGAAAAATAAGATTGTAGTTGTTTTAAATTTTTTTTCACTAAATGTCTCGTGACTAACTGACAGACCTTTCTATTAATTCAATAATAAATATGGTACAAAGTTTATACCCTCCAGAGGAAGGTATATTCTCCTTGCCCTTACATTTGTAACGCCAAGAAAAAGCCATCTGAGACCGCAGAAATCTGAATCAGGATCACATTCTGAATCGATTTAGCCATTTGTCAAACAAATCGACTAAGGCGAATGAAAATTTGTGAGAGGACTTCTTTTACCGTCGTCAGGTTGGTTTTGAAAATTGGCTACGTCGGTCAAGTAGTTCTAGTATCTCCCATACAAAACCAATATTAGATCCATGCGAGTACATATACTAACTCACACGGAAAACATTTTGCATTTCTTGTAAGTAGTGGATCAAATGATATCAAATGATAAAACTTTTACTTGTTTTAAATTTTATAGAAATAAAAAGGCGCTAAGTGCATGACTTAGATCGTTAAGGCCGGCCATGGAGATAGATGCAGCAAATTAGCAGACAATGAATTTGTTAGTAATACTGATTTACTTGTAGTTAACTGTGTTTGTGCTTGAAGCCAATGTACCGTATTAGCCTTGGTAATGAAATCAAAAATTCTGACCGCGCGCAGGTTGTATAGATTTATATTTAAAGTAGATTATCATTGGTTCTCAACATGTATGTGGCTTGTCTTAATTTAACGAGCGTCACTTTAAACTTGACCACAAGTCCACAACCTCACAAACGTGAAATGATTACTTTGTAAATGGAAATCCATTATGATGGTTTGGGTGTTTTGTTCATTTGCTCGACTTTTGTTAGATATGTATTAGAGTGGCCGCGTTTTATTCATTGCTAAACAACTTGTAGTGACAATAACTGGGTGTATCTTTTTGTTTGCCATTCTATAGGTATAGGCTTAGCAAAGTAATTTCATACAAACACCGATTTCGTTAGTTTCGATAATTATCCATATCGATAAAAAATGTGCACCAAGAACGGTGTGTTTTGGCTGCACGGGTGTTTTCCCCAATACGCACCGCGACGGGTTCTGCTCTAGAAGCTCTGCTTGATTTACCTCCCCTTGACACCTTTATCATGGGTTCTATTATTATTAATGCAATCTACCGTGGGTTTTGGTATCATCTACACTGGAGTTTCGATGACCTTGCGCAAAACTTAATATGCTATGACCCATGCCGTCTGATGCATGACACCGAAATTTCGGCTGTTGTCAAATTTAGAGTCAACTGTCCTTGCGTTCAGGACTGGCTTTGGTCAGAGTCTGAGTCTGCTTTCGAATGTAGTCGAATTTTCACGAATGGCTCCAAAACTAGTCAAGGGTCCGGTGCTGGTGTCTTCGAGGAAATCGAATACATTAGACTTTACACTACTCGTTAGAAAAGCATGCTTCTGTTGTTTAAGCGGAGATCTACGCTATCCTAATGGCTGCCGAATTGTTGTTTGTGGATTTGATCGTTTTCTGAGATTTTTTTAAATTTTTTTCTTTTGTTGGTGGTTTTTTTTTTGTGAGTGACGTGTTAGCAGTAGGTATGCTTTTCACCAAGTCGTCCTCATTAGATATTATCTATGTATGTCAAGAACAAATAGGTTAGGCCAGGTTAGGTTAGTTTATAAAAAGGGGTATGAGAGAGATGTCTCATACAGCACTAGGCACCATAAGGTCCCATCGCGATCCCTAGGGTGAACCAACTGCAATGGTGGAAAAAACACCTAAACACTTGCACTTGAGAAAAAAAAAACACAATTTCCCTGCAAAAGTCAAGTAGCCCCTTATAGTTGGTATTGTCTATCTCCTCTAAATGTTGGAAGAAGTACCTGCCCAAAAATTTCCTTCTACTGCGACATATCGCCTCGCATTCGCACAGTATATGTGTTTTGTCCTCTTCGGCTTGCAGGTAATTGCAGAATCTGCAAGTGTCCGAGTCTGCCAGCCTGAGTCTTTTGGCATGTTTTCTAAGAAGACAGTGCCCTGATAATATGCCGATCAGTATCCTGAGCTGTTCCCTGCCTATTTTTTGTTCGGTCGTATTGCGGCCAAAGTGCCTTAGATACTGCGTGACCGGTGAGGCCCACCCACCTCCGGTGGGCTTCCTTAGTTATTTTATTCCTAATATCGCTTTTTATGATGCAAGGAGGTGGTTTAATATCCACATTTCCTCCACCTAATATTTCCCCGCCTCTTCTCGCGAGCTCATCAGCTTGCTCATTTCCAACTATATACCGCAGTGTTCTGGTACTCAGCACAGTCTCACTCGGTTCTGACTGCATAATGCATAAGCATAAGCATAAGCATTGTGCGACAGGTCCTGACTAATACAGAATTGATGTTCGTAGATTCCAACGCCTTTAAGTTCGGCCTGGCTATCGATGTAGATGGCTATATCCCTTCCAGATATAGATCTCATCCGCATTAGCTCTGCCGCTTTCAGAACATCCAGAACTTCTGATTGGAAGACACTTCTTGTATCCGGTAGTCGTATAGACACTTTTACGTCTGGGTCTACGGAGTAGATTCCACCTCCCGTAACTCCCGTAGCTATTTTTGAGCCGTCTGATGTGTAGACTGCTATTTCGAAATGTTTAATTAATATGATACCTCGTACGGAGTGTCGAAGTCGACCAGAGGGTGAATTTCATCGGTTCGCACCTGTACGACCGGGAGTAGCTCCGTTAGTACTGTACAGTGCCCAAAACTGCCCTCGCTAAAGTAGCCCAAGGTTATGAGGCGTAGAGCACTGCTTGCCGCAAGTTGTTCGATAAAATGTAAGTCAGGTGGCGTAAGGTGTAGAAAGGTGTCCAGCGCTGCCGTGTGAGAGCCGACTTATGTTTAGATATTGCTGTCTATACTTCATTTTATTCGTGTGGAGAGAAGTCTTGTTTTCTTAAACAAAATACCGAAACTAATACCACTTGCAAGTGTCAAGACTATATTGGAATTGCCTATCCGATCTACATTAACCCAAATGATTGTTTCCGACCGGTCTGTCTTACCCAGACAAGATATAAGCTGTCTGATTACAGAATTTCTGTTTGTGCATGTGCGGAGACTGTGTAAAAATAGAAACTCTTGTTTCAAATATTTTTTTTTCTGTTCTCAAACTGCCTTCATATACATACACTAGCTGGACCCGTGCTCGCCTTGCCCGCTCGCACAAAATTATATTTGGTTATGTGTATGTATATATTTTCACTTCAAAAAATACATTTTGGCTAAAAATGGTACCTTAGGACGTGGCTATAAACGACATAGCCTATAGCACGGTGTTAAGGAACATTTTAAAAAAAGTTTCATTGAAATCTGTCCAGTAGTTTTCGAGTTTTTAGCTGACAACGAAAATTGCTACAGTTTTATTATATGTATAGAATAGATTTCACAAACTGGCTGGACAGAAGTAAGTCACTCATACACAGTACCTATCTGTTCAAGAAAAATTGCTTTCGATGTGCGACAACAACCCCAAAGTAGAACTATGGAATCCAAACAACTACCCCAACCCTACCCTGTTACGTCATATCAGAATAAAATTCCTACTGCGTTGCGTGGCGATATGCGATAATGGATGTAATGCATTGGATATATAATGTGCACCCTCTGCATCGCCCTCCCTCTCATTGATCTTGCTACTTGTTTAATATACTGCATTTCCTTTCCTTTCCTTTGCTTCCCTCTTCCTATAGAATCCAAACAACTACCTACCCCAACCCAACACAGTTACCATACCACATATCGAATGAAATTCTGAAATAAAATCTGTTTTGTATTATAAGTCTCTTCTCTTATGAAGATTATTAATATACCCCATGCCATTCTGCAGCACGCACGACTCACCCCATCCCCATCCTTAATCGGACATACAATCATAATATACATACCTACATAATATACAACTGACCATAGCACTCACTGCGAAAACAAATCAACCCTTATCGAATGTGTTTGTTTGACGATCGCAAAAGTATAAACATCCATTCGTAGCAAGGTATATGTGTATGTATATATTTTCACTTCAAAAAATAAATTTTGGCTAAAAACTGTTCCTAAGGACGTGGCTATAAACGACATAGCCTATAGCAGTCTCACAGTCTTAAGGAACATTTAAAAAAAGTTTCATCGAAATCTGTCCAGTAGTTTTCGAGTTTTTAGCTGACAAAGAAAATGCCTACAGTTTTATTATATGTAAGGATAACATACATCATGTATATAACGCTTAAATAAAAAGAAACCTTTGGAATTACAACCATTAGAAAAATAGACATTTTCTAAGAACACATTTTTAAAGCTGAACTGGAACCATCCCCACATCATTGTGGGGAATCACTATAAATGCTTTGAATCAATATCCATACGTTCATAATCTCAAAATCTTATTTATTTGAAATTGCTTTGCAAGGGTGCACAGTGCAAACCGCACAGCAAATATACCTTATCACTATGTATAGTTTATAAAATACGCCCATACCGTCAAAGAAAGTGGAAAATACGCAAAATCAACTTATTTGTATGCAATCGATGCTCAAAATTAGATGAGCTAAGTATAGTAATTCTGATCTGAGAATCTGATGACATCAGACTGTTTTGTATCTAAAATGCGACAACAACGATTACATTGGGGCATAAAATCGTAACCAACCGAAGCGAAGTGAGTCAGCGAGGACAGTGGGTGTAGAATATCGCAGATAGCGCCGACAGCATGCATATAAATGTCAGTTAATTCGCCTACGAATCGTAATTTGAACTCAGCGCAACCATAGTTTTTTCGTACGAGCTTTGGAGGTGTTTTGTTTATGCACCTTAATTTGGGTGCGCAAATGAACGCATTAATGAATGATAAACAAAGTGATTGTTTGGATTGATTATAATTGCGCAAAATGATTGATCATCAGTGGTGGACTGATATATGAATTAAATGAACTGAATTTGTATGTGATTATTGCTTTATTTGCCTTTGTTTTGATTAGGTAGATACAAGGTATAAAATATATCTACTTATTCGTGTTCCTTGGACAGATGGACGAACGACGTCATTCTTGTTTGCAGTAGTTGTACAAGGTGGCGCAAAAATAACCTTCCGATGAAGGTCATTTGTCATTTGAGCCCTTTTTATGGCATTTTCCATCACTTTGGCCAAAACTTCCGGCGATATGTCCTCACATTCTTGACGGATATTGTCTTTAAGAGCTGCAAGAGTCTGAGGCTTGTTGACATAAACCCGCGACTTCAAAAAGCCCCACAAAAAGAAGTCTGGAGCGGTCAAATCAGGCGATCTTCCTGGCCAGTGCAAATCGCCAAAACGGGAGATTAGGCGCCCGGGAAATGCATCCTTCAGCATATCGGTTGTGGCACGTGCAGTGTGTGCCATTGCACCGTCTTGTTGGAACCACATGTTTTCCAATCCCAATTCATCAAGTTGCGGCAAAAAGAACTCGTTGATCATTGCTCTGTAGCGCTCACCATTCACAGTAACCGTTTGACCCGCGACGTCTTCATGTCCATGACATCTTCGGCTACAGCAGTAATATTCTCTGCAGAACGGCTACTCCGGGGTCTGCCACGCCTGGCAGCATCTCGTGTTGTGCCAGTCTCTTCGAGGCGAGCGGATAAACGTCGCAGTGTTTCACCAGTAGGCGTTGGACGGCTAGGAAATCTGCGACGAAATTCACGTTGTGCCAAAGTCACCGACCGATTATTGCTCAAATAAATAGTCACCAATATTCCGCGTTCTGGAGCAGTGTAGCGGAACATTGTTTATTAACGTGTATTTCGCATGTGTTTACTACACAAATGTCAAAACAGAACTGACAATAGGGGCCAATCGCAAAATTTATAGCATTTTCTGATAGGAGGATTACTTTTGCGCCACCTTGTATCTGTATCTTTTCCTATTAAATATACTTATTGCTACAATATTTTTAATCATCTATTGTTAAGCTATCAACTTTATCCGTTCAAATAGGGTAAGTCACAAATATTTACATTTAACCAAATATTTGGTCTTTTGCATATCTGCTGAACGACTAAACGAGAGGTTTTAGTTTTAACTATACTATAGGTTTCAATATCCCATAAATGCCTAACATCTGTCACATATGCGTTACAAATATACGTTAACGATCACTTATTTAACGAAACGAACAGTCCCACTAAATCCTCCGCTGCGCAGAATATTAATTTTTTTTTTCAAAATAATTTCGTAAAAGAAAACGTTTTAATAGGTATTCTTGCGGATGTAAAGTTACAAAATATTTTAATATAATTCTTCCAAAAATCAAACGCTCACACACCATCAGAAATATTTACTGAAAGCTAGGCTTCAGCTGCTTTACGATACTGTTGCGTCAAATATTTATAGGTAGGTACTTATTTTTTTTACCTGGCAGAGCATGATGGGAATGTATATAGTATTATAGGTACCTAATAATTTGCTGTTTTGGTGAAAATGAATATTTATTGATCGTAAAGTCGAAATCAGTGGGATTAGAGCATCTATTACAATATAACGATTAAGGCAATCAAAACTTCTACCGCCTTCACGCCCTTGTGCAGCAGTTTGGCTAGAATGTTTGCGGTTTTGCATAAAATGATTGATAAACTACACAACTGTTAAGTAATACTTCCTTAACTTAGGCCCTTCAACTCATTATAGAATTACACATGTTGACATGGTATGACAGTTTATTCCAGTATCCTGTAATTAAAGCTGTTTTGCGGTATAGCTAAAAAATGTTCTTTGTGGTAAAACATCACTTGCATCTGCACGTATAGCTTGCTTGCAATCGCTTGAAACTAAACCGCATATTGACAGCAATTATCGGAATGCATTGGATAAAAAACAACTTCTGCCTAGTCGTTCCTTTTACTGTTGCTACTAAAACGGCCCTTGGATAATATTTTTTTGTAAATCAAGTATAGCTCCATCAGCATATGGCCCCAATGGCACGAGTAGGATAACTACGGCCCCAAAAATTGATAACGGTATTTTTAGAGGGGTTAAGTACTGGCTTCATTTAGGCGGGAAAGGCAATTTAAAAAAAATAATACTTAAAATGAAAAAAAAATAAATAAAAATGAATAAAAACAATGGCAACACTTACAATAAATGACTAGGATTTTTGGAAGCCAGGAATCTGTTATTTGTTATTATTTTTAAATCAAATTATATCTGTCAATAGTTTTAGAAAAAATTTCTTTCAAACTTGAAATTTAAGGAAAGAAATTAAAAAAAAAAAGTTTTATGCTGATTTTTTCAATATTGAGAAAATAGCTACTTTATTTGTTTGTAGTTTTAACTGCCTAAATCAACCGAACGATTGGTTAATGTCTTCTATTTTTTGAGAAAATTTAAAATTACTTTTATTTGTCGCTCCGCTTAGAGTATACAAATTGTTACCCTTTCGCTTTGAAATGTGTATTGCATTGCAACCCCCCTGCTTGGGGTCACTGTTGGATTTTGGGATGGGTGCAAGGCTTAGTATATGCAAATGTCAACAACATTCTTCAGCTACAGTCTCTGGCCTGAAATTTCACATTGGTAGACAACATTTTGCTGATTTGTATTTTAGACAATTTAGAACAGATTCCTGGCTTTGATCGTGACAGGTGTGATTTGATTACTCTTACTTCGTGCTCAGATCGATACACTGCAGATCTCAAATATATGCATGTATACAACTGCGCATACCTACTTATATGTAGTTTGTTTTATGCATTATGTATCCACTCAATTAAAACCACCCTTAAGCTGAACTGCAATCGAGATAGCAATTTTTTTTTCGCATTTGGCAAAGTCAGATCTATTTTTAAAGTATTTCTTGAATAGACCTACATACAGTCAACTCTCGATTATCCGGCATTCGATTAACCGGCAACCCTATTAACCGGGAAAATTTTTTTCAAAAATTCATTAAAATTTATTAAAATTTATTTATTTAGATCCGTGATCATTTTCAATAAATTTCTTTAATTCTTGCAAACAAAAACGAGATAAACCTATCATGCACGGTTTTGTTTGTTTTTGTTTGCATTCTTCTGTTAATTTTTCTCATTCAGTATATAAATCGATTTACAAATAATGGTCCCGTAATGAGCTCGGTCCCGAGCACCCCGGTTAATCGACAGTTGACTGTATGATTATGAGCAAGTTGAGCGTTAGGTCGAAATAGAAAAATTTGCACCTCCTTCTCTCATAGGACGAATTTTTAAAAATGATGAATGAGGCATTTAATAATTTTGACTTATTTATCAACATACATAGTTTGAAGGTAATGTGGCCAAGGGTTCATGAAACCCCCCTTACCCTCTGCCTCCTCTTTACCTACTAACTACATTTATATATATATAAAAATCATGAAAATCGGATAAATGGTTCTCGAGTTATGGATGGACAACCAAAAGAGAGACGTTGCCTTTTTTAAGTACCTACATAGTATGAATAATTATTTTTCATTGCATAAAGAATCTACATATATAATTTCGTGACCGCTCACGTTTTTGTAGAAACAACAGCAATTTTTTTGGTTCACTTTTAAGTGAATTGTCTACTAAATCCTCCACATCAGAGGTCGTAAATTCTGAATAAACATCTAAAAGAAAAAAAAAATTGCCCAGATAGCCAGACATCAAGTAAGTATGTATCTATCAATGAGTCAACCATTTTAACGGTCAGAAAGGGATATAGTTATAGGGTGCATTAAGATTTAACAAAGAACTGCACACGGCACTTCACTTGGAATGCTACAGCCTTGGAAGGTAGCACAACAAAACTAGCAAACCTCTTATTTCAATGAACTCTCGGTAGATCCAGTGAAAACCATTAAGAGATTATTTCACAGGATGTGTCATTCCATGATTTATCGTTGACAGTTCGTAGAAACAATAGCCAACCGCAACCGGTCTTGGAGCCGGAAGTTTTTATTTACCTAACCAATTTTAATTAGGACTAGGTATAACTTGCCTGTCTATGAAACTTGTTGGGTAATAACTAAACCCCATTCTTATTTTGATTATAAATACAACTGGTCTCCCTGAACATTAGATGAACCATCACACAAGTTATAGGTAGGTACATTATGTAGTTTAGAATACAAAATAATTTCAAAACTCATACTCACTCTATAATCTCCGTTTCAATCATCGTGTAAAGTTGGTGTCTAGATATTCAAAGGCACAAAACCGCAAGGAAGCACTTTCCGTTTTCAAAACAAGAAGTAGGAAGTACTCAGCAGCAAACGTCGCGTCGCGGGATTCACTTTCGATTTCACTTTTCCTCAGTAGACTGGCTGAGATAAGACTGAGACGAGTATCTTTCTAGCCGCAGTATTACGTCAGTAAACGTTGCACTGCAAAACAACCACCGAACCAACCGTGTGTATGTTCAAAATTGCAATACCACAAGATTTTGCAACGATTTGCCGCACACCGAGAAATCACCGAAAGGAAACAAGGAAAAAACAAAAAAATGCACGAAGGTGTGGAAATCGTCGACGAACTAGCGAACTAGTTTTAGTTTTGTGTCTAAAAGTTGTGATGATGCCCCCAAGCGAATGAACTTGTTGTAGAAATACGAATTAGCTTAGCTATAGCAAGCGGCCAAATTAAAAACTGCGGAAGTATCTCAGTTCAATTCAGTATAACCGGACTGGACTAGGTGCAGATGGTATGACAACTTAAATGGATCACTGTAGCAGACTGAATGATAGATGCAACTTTAACTGCGGCTGTGGGCGACCGCGACTGGTGATTACAACCGAATACCGATTGCTTCGGCTTCGGATTCAGATGAAACCCAAATTCCCAAGAGCCAAGCCAGATAGACACAATGTATATATAGACGTGGGGATGTTTTTTTGTTTTCAATAATTAGTGTGCGCCAACGTTTGTATCGATAGTTGTTGTATATTCTGGTACCGCGAGCCGTCCGACTATATACTGCGATTGTTTACAACTAAACTTGTTGCCCATAAGTTTGCACGCTCAGACCCCAGCTTCGATGAATAGCGTCTACTACTAGTGTAGACTGTAGACAGCTCCCCCGAATGGTATTCGTGTGACTGGAGTTGATGTCGTGAAAGAGATACCAGTTTGGTTTTTTCGATATCGGAGCCATACACGCACATGGAATTGTATTTTCTTACCAAGTTGCAAGATGATGCAAATTTTGTAGGTAAACTAGCGGGTCTATGGCCCTCAAAACTTATTAAAACGTCATTGAGTCGTCATCATTATTAGCTTGCTACGAACAAGCAAGATAAGATGTATTCCACTATTGTTCAGCCTTAGGTATTTGATTACCCACTACCCTATTCATGCTCCGGAAACGTTTACTACCTTTGGTAAACTAATGCGATGGACCAAAAATGCGCAAATGCAGGTTATGGATTGCGGATCGTAGTCTCTGATTATAATGCTAATCCTGGGTGGCGCCACTAAGAGTCTTTTAAATTCTGTGCTCGAAGATTGAGTTGAGTCACCTGAGGAAGTAGCTTATGGCCAACTTGAAGTGGTGGGTAATTGTAAAAAAATAATTAAATAATTGCAAATGATAAGCTCTACTAATATAATACATCCCTAATATAAGTACTATATACATACTCGTCTACTTAAGGTGCGTTATTTTTTTGGCAATTCTATATAGGCTTAGAAAAATAATTTCATATAGATTTCGTTAGCCTGGATAGATTAAATTTGTATGAAATTATTTTTCTAAGCCTATATAGAAAAGCCAAAAAAAACGCACCTTTACTTACTTATCGGGCTCCCGACCCGTGAAGAGTTTCTGCCTAAGGCATAGCCAGCCTTCCATTCTCTACAATCCCGGGCACGCTGCTTCCAGCTGTTGAGACCAAGCGCTCTGGCATCCGCGATGGCTTGGTCTTTGAAACGGAGGAGGTTCGGTCTTCCTTGTCTTCTCGAACTCGTGCACACTTCTTTATTTTAATATTATCTCTTTCCCAAAATTATGTAATTATCTTTTTTACATTTCTTCTTTTCCATTCCCTATTTTTTACTTTCAAAGAATTAATATTGAAGCAATAGTGTTCTGACCTATATAAATTAATAACCAGTTCTTTCCACAGTAATAGGGTGAACAAATATTGATGTTGCAGTTTGACTTACCTAACTTGAACATGATTTTGCGTTTAATTCTTTAATTGCAAATAACTTAGTTTCAGTTAATTCTTTAATTACAATTTAAATATGCAATTAACACCGCCATTCGTTTAGTTCAAAGATCGAAAAACACACGTTGTCAGGTTAATATTAGCACTGCGACTTGATCTTCTTTTAATTACCTTTTTCCCAGGTAGGTATTTCTATAGAATTCCTGCGATGTATATAAAATAAAATGTTGTGCTAAAGGGATCTAATAATTTTGCATCAAACTTTCTAAGTCATTATTTGAAGCACAACCCAGTAAGAATAGACCGTCGACTCCTCCCACATAACGGGCTTTGTCTACAAGCTGCCGGCGGGCCTAGGATTTTTCATGTATTGGTGCTGTACAAAATCAAAGGAGCGCCATTAACGCACGCATACTTGAAAAATCCTAGGCCCATGGTACAGCAGCATGGAAAATCATTTGCCGCCATGGATTTTGACATTTCACACGTATTCACAGACAGGGTAATTTTTTCCGGGGAGAATCGGGTAGGTGCACTGGAAGTCGGTGGTCTAGTTCTTACGGGGTGACTAAAGGGATGAAACTAAATAGTCGGACATTGGACTATAGTTGCCGCTAAGCAAGCCTTGTAAGACCGAAAGAACGTATATTGGACACAGGAGAGATTTTCTGAAAACTTAGAAATATATTATATAAAACCGATGATATCTACCAATCAAATCTATATTATTCTTAAAAATCATTCCTATAAATATCTGATAGTATAGTAACCTGAGGCAACGTTGCCGCAAAGAAAAAAATGTGCACGACTGGGTCGCACGAAACTTCCTAGGTAGACAAAGTCCTTTTCCACCTCAAAGTTATATCTGTCTATAGTGACATTCTGTCCAAGACGTCGGTGTTGGGTGCATTTTCTTGATGACAGCATATACTTTGTCTTGCCCTCATTGACCGCCAAACCCATCTTCGCCGCCTCCGTCTCAATGCCCACGAAAGCGCCAGTGACATCACGCTGCGTTCTCCCGATTATGTCGATGTCGTCGGCGTAGGCGAGTAGATGGACGGACTTTTGAAAGATAGTGCCTCTGGTGTTAGCGTTTGAGTTTTGCACTATTCTTTCAAGAACGATGTTGAAGAAGTCACATGACAGCGCATCGCCTTGTCTAAATCCTTTTTTTGACATAGAAGGTCTCGGTGAGTTCTTTACCGACCTTGATGGAGCAGCGTGCATTCTCCATTGTCATCCTACATAAACGAACGAGTTTGGCAGGGATGCCAAAACTAGACATTGCTCTGTATAGCTCGTCTCTATAAATGCTGTCGTAGGCGGCCTTAAAATCGATGAAAAGATGGTGGGTATCGATTTGAACTTCCTGGGTTTTCTCCAAGATCTGCCGCAGTGTGAATATTTGGTCGATGGTAGACTTTCCTGGCCTGAAGCCACACTGATAGGGACCAATCAGGTTGTTGACGAAAGGCATCAGGCGTTCACACAACACGGCAGATAAGATCTTGTAGGCGATGTTAAGAAGACTAATACCTCTGTAGTTGGCGCAGTTCAGAGGATCTCCTTTCTTGAGGATCGGGCAAACAATGCTAAGGTTCCATTCATCGGGCATACTTTCCTCCGACCATATTTTACAGATGAGTTGGTGCATGCTCCTAACCAAGTCATCGCCTGCCGCTTTGAATAGCTCGGCGGTTAGGCTATCTGCTCCAGCGGCGATGTTGGACTTAAGCTTAGATATGGCTATCTTCACTTCGTCCAGGTCGGGTGGACGGAATTGTTGGTCTTCATCGTCCAGGTTGAATGGTTCATTCTGCCTGACAGCGGGATTTAGTTCGTAGTCGCCGTTAAACAGTCTGCAGAAGTAGTTCTTCCATATCCTCAGCATCGACTGCGATTCTACTATGATGTTCCCTTATTCGTCCTTGCAGGCTTCGGTTCGGGCTCTGTAGCCTTGACAAGTTCTTTTTACCCTTTGGTAAAACTTCCAACCTCATTCCTGCTGTCGCATCTCTCTATTTCCTCAATCGCGCGCTTCTCGTGCTCTTTCTTTTTTCTCCTGAGAAGCCGGTGTTCGTCTCTTCTTTTCTGCGCGTAGAGCTCACGAGCAGCTCTAGTCCTTCTTTGCAGCGCCGCTTTGTATGCCTCTTGTTTCGCTGCATGTGCTTCCCGGCACTCGTCGTCGAAACAGGGGTTTCGTTGTGGTGGTCGAGTGAAACCAAGCACATCAGAGGCGGCGTCTCTGATGGCTTTTTGGCAATGTTGCCACTGGTCTTCAATGCTTGCTGCTGGCTGCATATAACCTCTTGAGAGATTGAGAGAGACTCGATCGGAGAAGGATCTGGTGATCTCTTGCGATTTTAGCCGTCCGACGTCAAACTTCCTCACAGTATTTATTTGTCTTGGCGGTGTTCGGGATATCCGAAGGCGTACCTTGGCTACAACAAGGTAGTGCTTACAACCGTATTTATCTCTTCGGTATAGCTTCTTCATCAGCTCGTTATGACTGTAGCGAATTAAGGGGCTACATTTTTGAATGACTCCATCATTTTTGAAGTTTTTGATTCTTGACGCTGATTTGCATGTCCTTCTTTCTTGAAGATTGTTTCAAGTACTCGCTTTCAATTCCAGTCAAAACTATTTACTATAAGCAATATCCGAGAAATAGATTACCATAAGTACCTACTTTAGCAGCCACAGCACACTTTTTATAGCTACTGGTTTTTAATAGCTTATTATGGCACGAAAACGTCAAAATCGATGTTAGACCTGAATCCAAATTCGTTGTTTCTGTGCCAACCTCACGATAACTTAAATTCTTACCAATATTATGAATTATTTAGAAAATATAGACCTCAATATTAAGATTTTTAGTATTTTCCATAGATACAACAACACAACATAGCCCAATTCTATAAAGGGTCTATAAAGTACCATTCGTGCATTTGTATACCTTGTACAGTAGTAAATAAGTTAATTCAATTTTGCAATTGATAGCAGAATCACGCACAGTCACATTACTCAAATTACTAAGTTCAGGAGTCTAAGGTTAGTAGGTGTACAGCTTATGTTACTAACAAAGTGCCCTTGATGACACGCAACAATCTCAATTTCGCAGTCGCAACAACAGATTAAAAAGTCCAAAAACATGAGGTTTCCCATGTTGTTAATCTTTGAACTACAATTTTGCAATCAACCACTTGGTAAGCAAAGAAAATAAATCACTTGAGAGGTTTAACCAGTTTTTTTCATGCGAAAGACCAAATGATCTCTGACCCTGCTAGCTAGTAATGCATGTGTACTCCAGTTCTATTTGACACCAGTACCAAACTCAAAGATAAACGATCAGGTTAACCTCGCTGTTATTTTTCGGCTTCGTCTTCGTGTCTATGTATAGATAAGTTACTAAGACGCGGTGTCTGATATGCAAGACATTTCAAGCTCTCTGCCGGTCAATATGCTCGTGTGGTCAACTCAAGGGCAGTATATTGATGAAACAATTCATTTCATTGCAACCGCTGCTGGTGGGCATTGATGCATCAATCTTTATGATGGGCAAACGTGACCGCAGAGAAAAAATCCGCAGATCGTGACAGGAAGTGCAACTTAAAAGATGAACTTGAACTCATACGATATCGTACGTGCATTTCATTCAAGTGTCCTACCTCAAGCAACAGTCACGGCAATCGTCATTACTACTCTGCCATACTCAGACTCACCAATAAATTTGAAGTAACACCAACAAAAAGTCACAAAGAAGAAGTCTGGCTGTCTCATTTCACAAGCCAAAACATGAACTTGAACTTAAAAGTGGTTTAAGCGAGTTTTGTTTTTTCTTTCCTTCTCGTTTCTCCCTCTTTCTTATTGTTTTCGTCTTCTTTTTGTGTGTTGGGAGTTTGTTTTGGTTGTGGTCTGTTTCCCAGCATGGCACTGCGAATGACCTTGAGATTTCGTCAACTCATTGAATATCTAATTAAAAGCTATAAGCCGGGCCACTTCGATCACTTTAATGATGTAGGTCAAGCCCATGAGCGGGTATCACCATTTCAAGAAGAAAAAAATGCTTAGGCTTTGTTTTTTTTTTTCATTGATTGTTTAATAAGTTAAATAGTTTAGACGCTTTAAGTCTCAATTAGGATTAAGGTGACAACCTTCCAGAAGGTTGGCTTCTACTTCTACGTAAATGGTTCATAACAATTGCTAGTGTAACAAGCATCCGGATCTTGGCGCTTTTTTGATGGTTTTGAATGAACGATTTTGATTGGAATATTGAACATGAATTTAAGGTTCTTAAGGACCGAAACAATTGCAGAATTACGGTTTTCACTGGAAATCCTGCTCTCACATTTTGGTTGGGGAGTTGTATCTACAGTTTCCTCTTCTTCAGGTGGTTCTGTGTCATCTTCTGAATTGGAGAAAAGTTCGCTATCGTCCTCACAGTTAACCTTAAATTAAACATCACTGTATTGAAGCTATACTATATTGATCATTGAATCACAAATCCTACCTCAGTACTGCTCTCCGTTTGCGAATCAGTAAAAATAGTTTCCTTTAGGCTCTCGAGTATATCTCCTTTTGACGATTGTGTTTCAGGTTTTATTCCATTACCATTCTTGGCGAAACTTTCCAGAAGTCCTATCGTTTTTTCACTCAAAGAAGAGAAAATTTCGCCGATCTTTGAGAATGAAGATCCACCCAAGTCGCTTTTTTTTAACTTATTTAACAAAGGCTCCACAATACCGTGAATTTTAAGTTTCTTTAGTTCTAAGCAATCCGCCCCATGATATAACTCCGAGGCTATCAATTGAAGCACTATGCTGGCAAGTAAAAAACTTACTTGATTACACTGCAACCGACGCATTATAACTAATTTCTGTAATTACGACGCGTTCTACAAGAATTCATACGGCCACACGTTAAGTAAGCTGCTCAACTGACATGACAAAGTCAAAGTCACGGTCAAGTGTTTGAGAAAAATTCAAATAATTTCAATGTGCCAAAATACCCGCATCTACTTTTGTACAGTCTGGCGTCTGGACAGTGTAAGAGCATCATGTTTTTATTCAAAAGCACATAATGAGGAAGTCAGCGCCGCCGCACAGTGGTGGCAAAGAATTAAGCAATGTCAAAATCACACTGGAAAGAAGTGATCACATTCAAATCAAATGAAGCTGTTAAGTCCCAATACATTTGTCTCTAATATTGTTATTTCTCATTATTCATTATCAATTTAATCTATTACTTACTATCATTTAACTAGTTCATAATTTGTATTATGGGTTTCTATATGCACATCTCTAGTGCTTTGACACTTGCCATTGTCTCTTATGTACATACATACGTATTCTCTTGCGGTAAAATAAATTATACTTCACTTGTTACTGAGCCACGAGCTAGAGAAGACGTCTTTTTTCATTAATTGCAAATTGCAACAATTCTTCGAAGAATTTCGACTACTTTATAAATAGCGAAATTAACAGAAGCCTTTAGAGTATGAGAACCGGAGAGTATCAAACTTAAAGTGCCTTTTGGATCACGAATGGATCCCCTTGTCTTTAATCCGTATGTATGTATTAAGTTAGATACCCCAACAGACTGGAATAAATTTGGCCAAGTCGTGTGCCCAATTCTCAATGTGGTGTTGACACAGACGTTCGCGAGTTCAGTAGAAAAAAGCCTTTAAGATGTAATTGTGTTTTTCCGGGGGTGGAACCTGATAATCCTAACTCAGTAATCCAGCAGACTAACCACTGAATCACTGCGTTTTTAATGGTTACTGGCAATTGTTACTAAAAGCTCATTTCGTTGCCATACCACTGCAACAATCATTTTCATTAGAGCCATCGAATTCAACCTTGCACAAAATGCCTTATTGGCAAGGATCCGGAAATTGCAAAACTTTTTCAAATAAAACAGTCACTTTCGCTAGTGTTACTGAGCTTGCACCTAGATGTCGCCATTCACATTAGAAGGAAATAAACCAAATCTACCCAGCTGTTTCGTGTCATAATTGACAACTGCGTACGTCATTTTCCTTTGTGATGTTTACAAGAAATTTCAGACAAATTTTATTAAAAATAAAACCAATTGATTTATGTTACTGTTTTGTGTAATTTATCATATATAAAGTAAACTTTCTCGCATAATCATGGCGTGTGAAGTGAAAACGTTCGCCAGTATAAAGAATTTGCAAAAAGTTCAAGAATTCTTTGGTCTGGCCCATGGTGAGTTTCAAAAACATTTTTTTATTTTTGTATGAATTTCATGAAACTCATTAATCAAGATGAAAGCTGGTTGAATGCAGTTCAGTATGCTGTGTCCCCCACCAGTGAACTGATTGCACTTGCGTTGGGTGAAAAGCTAGCGCTACTCTCGTCTGTCTGGGACAACAAAAGTCAGTTAGCCACATTCACGCCCACTTGGTCGGGGGAGATTGTAAATCCTAATGAAATCATAACATCTGTCCTCTGCCTGCCAATGTATGGAAAAAATGTTAGCACTGGTCCCGAATGGACCTGTTTGGCAGTGGGGCTTTCTTCGGGATGTGTCAGCTTTTACACAGATACAGGGATTAGGCTGTTCTCACAAATGTAAGTAGGCATCCACCTGAAACATATCACACCTAAAAGCGAATATATCTTACAGGTATCACGATAGTGCCGTTTATGGAATAAAATCGCACTACAAGCGTGACTCTGAAGACTCTCTTCTGTACATTATCTACGATATTGGAGTTTGTATGGTGAAAGGTGATGATCTATTTCCATTTCTCATTAGCAAGAAGAATCACCTTGGTCACAACACAGAAGCCGCGTACGGCAGTAAATATTTCGGTGAACTGGAGAGTACCGAGCAAATTCCTTATCAAAAATTCAAGTATCCCAAGGATCGTGAGTCTGTAATCAACGACACAGTTGTGGCGGGGCCGCAGAGACATCGGACTTTTGATCACATCGTCCAACAGAGTCTCGGCTCAGGACTATATGCCAAAATGGGGGACTTTCCAACACAGAGCTCTTTGGTGTTAGGTGTTGGAACAGAGCCGTATCTGGGTCTCTATTATGCAGAGGAGGGCTATCGAACGGTTTCTGTTGGAGATGTTGCAAAAGATGTCTTTGGAATGGTGTATAAGAATGTCCTGAGCGGGTTATTTAGCTCGAAAGCTGCTACAAAGCCGCCAGAAGAGCAACCAGTCGGTAAGGAGACCTCAATGAGATCCGGCAGTCGCATATACGACGGCAAACGGGATGGTTTCAATATTTGGCTAGCACCCGGCAATCACCTGGCTGTCATAGCTGACAACATGGATCGTGTGATCCTTGTAGACTGTCAGAGAGGTGTGGCTCTTCGCGTCTGGAAGGGCTATCGTGATGCCCAGTGCGCGTTCGTTAAAGTCAAAGAAAAAAATCTTAAAGGTGACAAAAGTGCACGACGAAGGGCTTTATTCCTCATCATATACGCACCACGAATGGGCTGTCTTGAGATCTGGGGTTTGCAAAATGGTCCCAAAGTTGCCGCTTTTACCGTGAGCAAGAACGGCCAATTAGCGTACACCACCCACGGTCTTATGGGCATAGTTCCCGGTGCGCGGTGTAAGGCCACAGTGAATGCCTGCCTCTTCCTCGATCCATCTGATCAGAGTCTCAAAGAGATCACTATACCATTCCACTTTGCGCTGCGCGAGGCGAACTCTAAAACAGCCAGAGACATTCACTTGGTTCGTCGATTAAAAGCAATTCTGCGTGATGACCCGGACAGCTGCAGCATGCAAACATTGGCTGAGATCTGCTCTGATTTTCAAACTGATGAAGTGCGCCTCCAGTGCCTGGAGATGATGTCTAAAAATAAGAAAATGCCTCCAGAGTTCTTCAAGGTGGTGATTTATTCATTTACCTCTGAGGCGAATGATAAGCTTGAGCAACTTCTGCTGTATTATCGGAAGCTTACGGATTTCTATATCGCGATGAAAAATCCACCGAATGAGTCTAAGGAGTCCTGGGAATCGCTGATGCTGTCCGACAATGATCTTGAGACAATTGAACAGATTATGGAACTCCTAGGCGATCGACAAGCCAATACATTCGGCAACTTTTCCAAAGTCAGTTTTCAGGTTAAGCACCAGCAGGATGGTGAGTTCGTCGAGTACTTAAGAGTGTTCGCGCCAAAGGAAGGTCATCCTCAGCTAAACCATGATAAAAGTGCGTTATTTGGAAGCATTAGCGAGAACTTGTTCAGAGAATGCTTTAAGCGTCGATTTTGCGCACAATATTTCAAGGAATCAGCTGCAGCAGCATTCATATCTACTGAGGATCTAATGGTGTTGGCTTTAAATTTCTGGCTGGAGAAGTCGTTTAGCTACACATCGAGGTGAGTATCAAATAAACATGAAATCAGACAAAAAAAGCTTTCTTTTCTCTGTTCCAGGGAAGAAGTAATAAATGACATGATGCACCTAGGTTCCATTATCTACGCAATATGCGATTTAGCCGGAAATAAAGTGAATAGCACTACATACAATACGATAAGTCCTTGGTGGCAAGCTGTACGCGAAATGCTTTTAGAGAGTCCGCGGTCGTTGAGTTTGATGATTGCAATTGTTTGTAAAACCGTGGCGACCGCCATACAGCGGGCCCAAACTGATGTGAGTTTCACTCTTCAAAATGTTATAATATTTACTTGCACGTGTACGTACGCATTACAGGGATCTTGTGAAGAAGGCGATGAGGAGGTGTGGGAACGGATATCACAAGATGAAGCTCAATGGTCTTTGTTAATCGGGAAACTGGATGATATTGCGGTTTTGGGTGCAATTCTAGAGTACGTTTATTTTTATTCGGGATTTGATTTATGCATGTTGACATTGGTTACCTGTTTATCATGGCTCTTTTCAGATCGCCCATGCTCAGCTTAGACCCAACAATGCCAGAACTGCCCTATGAGACACCAGACTGCAGCCTAAAAGCCATCGTCACCAAAGGAAAAGGAGTGGTATCTGATCTGGCTACAAAATGGCTGCTCTATTCCAGAATTCATCCAACTAAAATTCTTGAAACAGAAAGCCCCACTGACCAAGACGAACCAGTACCTAAACGATTGCAAGTTCTGCGCCAGCACTTTCCCTTTAGTTTGGAATCGGGTGTCATTCTCAGCTTAATGTCTTGGGAATACATGGTGCATTGGAGTAAAGATCTACAGAGCCTGGATCACATGAGAGCCAGCCTGATCTGCCTGGGGACTTTCAAAGAACCCGACTATGCCCTCAAACATGGAATGTGCTGTATGATCTGGAATGCCACCATCAAGTATCCTTTACAATCTACAATGAAGACTATACAAAAATATGGCCGTCTGCCAGATGATAAAATATGCCAACACGATATAGGAATACCTTCGTCTTTGGTGGCGGATTTTCTAGACCTATGTCTAGAATTCCTTCAACACTTTGACACATCCATGAATCATCGAAAGAGGGAGTTGAAATTTGAGGAAATTCTCTCGGATGGTCAGTTGCCGCTTCATTATATCGCGCTGCAGCGAAACCATGCCATTCAGGAAGTTCTCCAGTTGCACATTGAAGTGTGTAGGGTTCTTCAATTCATTGTGTTCTTTCAACTTAAGACCCCCAAACCACTTACAATTCTCTTCGATGCCATGGCCAATAAAACATTTTTCGCCGAGTTAAACAAGGAGCTAACTTACGCACTGCCAGAAGCTGATATGGTTCTTCAGAAGCATCGTGAGGACTTCCTTTGTCGGGTAATAACTGCATCAATGGATCTCATACGAGAAGATCTTGAACAGCTATATGTGCTTGAGCACACCGGTTGGATGGACAAGGTGTGTGAGTTGGCCGATTTATGGAAACTGGACAAGGATGGTATCAAACAACATCAGGTAAGCCTCTTCAACTGAATTAATTTTGTACCTCAGCGGATTGTTACCTCCCCAGGTCGTCGAAATGTACGCGCACGGTTGGGACACATATGCCAATGATTTACTCCATGACATTGTCGATGATATGCAGATGGGAAAACTTCTTCTTGAAATTGCTGGTCGCCGAATGAACCTCTTCGCAAAGACATCGGGAGAAAAATTTTCGAAAATCGCATCCGTTGGTCAGCAGCTCCTTCATTACCTCGACAATTTAGTAAGTGTCGGCGGGGTCTACTATCCACAGACCTGATTCTGAGCTTTGATTTGTTGATTTTGTTTTTTGTAGAACGATAACAAGTCAAATGGAATTCAGATCACTGCTATGAGTCCTGATGAAATTGATCTTGTTTCATTGACCAAGCTCACCACTGTTGCCTACGAGTGTTTGTCCAAGAAGGAGAGTAAATTTTTACATATTGCTGGACAAATGTTCGACGCCTGCAGTGTTCTGCAGGAATAGAGCAAGAAATATCATTTGAACGCACATACATTATAGATTTCTTTTCCTTTTCTAGCAGTAAGCATTAAAATATTTATTATTTTGTATAGCATGTGATGTGCTCTATTATCGTTATTAATAAAAAAAAAAATTCAAATTGCAACATCGGGTTAAGTCGTATACTAATAAAGAAACATCATAAAATCTGCTGGTGTTGTTTATAAATAAACAAAAAATAGCAATTATTCTTCAAAAAGAATGAGAGCCAGTGAAAAGAGTATGCATTTCTTTAACATACAGAACATTCAATCACATCGACGGCATGGGAAACACCTCGGGAAACAGCACTTCTGTGATTGTTTGCCTACCGAAAGTTCTTCTCTAAATCTAAAGTGACGTTATAGTCTGGTGCGGACCTGGGCCTCAACCAATACACCTCTCTTTGATTAAAATCGTTCACCGTTGTTATAATCGGCCCTAGCGAGGTATCCGTCGGAACGGAGAATTCTCCGCAACGCATATTCCGTCCGAGACTCAAATTACATTCGAGGTATCCGCCTTCGGAAAGAATAATTAAAATGCGGCAATGCATTGATTTGACATGATCGGCCCTATCATGGTATCCGTTCCGAAAGAAAAATTCTCCGATTTTGTACGAACCGGAGAATTTTGCTTCATGGTAATCGTTCCGATAAGCTGTTCGGAACATTTCTCCGACAATACATAACGCACACCGGCAGATTACGTTTCATTGCGATGGGTTGCGTTTTTTGCACCTGATTTTGACAGACACACGTCAATTTCCCTCCGATAGTCTCCGACATCTTTTCATCTCGGAAGGATTTTAGTAAACAAAGTGCGTTGATACATGTTCGCAAAAGGGTTACTATGAACGTAAATTCAGTATCTTCGAACGGATACCATGATAGGGCCGGATGTTGTTTCGTGGTACCTACATCTGGGTTTTCCTATTTGTTTTTTCGTTTGTTTTTGCTCTGGAAACACAAATTTAAGCAACAAATACAGCCAATTACTTTGTTAAAAGTTTTTTTTCTTTATTGCTTTCATTTATCAACACTTCACTGCAAATCGTAAACAAATTCCGCAACCAATTCCTGTCGGAGCATATCGGAGGAAAATTCGTATGAAGCTGTCAAAAATATCTGTTAAAACGCACTTGATCGCACTGAAACGCAAAACGCCAGTGTACGTTGCATATTTGTTGGAATAAAGTTCCGAAAAGGTCTTCCGAAGTATACCTCGAAGCAAAAATCCTCCGATTCGTATGAAATCAGAGAATTTTCCGTTCCAAGGGCCGAATGGCATCCTTCGAATCACGAAGGGTGGTGGAGGGGAGAGGTAAGCAGTGTTAGGGGCACAAACCAGTAAGAATAGACCGTCGACTCCTCCCACATAACGGACTTTGCCTACAAGCTGCCGGCGAGACCAGGATTTTTCATGTATTGGTGCTGTACAAAATCAAAGGGGCGCCATTAACGCACGCATACTTGAAAAATCCTGGTCGCATGGTATTGCATAGAAAAACATTGCCGCCATTAATTTTGACATTTACACGTATTCACAGACAGGGAAATTCTTTCCGGGGGGAATCGGGTAGGTGTACGGGAAGTCGGCGGTCTATTCTTACTGGTTTGTGGTTAGGGGTATCTCTGAACTATTCGGGCGATTGTTCAGACATTCGAAAGTTTGAAGAATCACTTTGCAAACAACTTTTTCTTCCGGTTCATTAAAAAATTTCCACACTACACTAGTCGGTATAAGTATTTTGACGAAACCTTTTTGTGACTAGTGACCCTAGCTTTGCTTAGTATCGGTAAATAACGGTGCGAAAATGATGCGCAAAACAAAGAATCTATTTTTAGCTCTATGCATGCCAAATTTGATATTGTTTACCTTTTGCATTTTCTTTCTGCTGGTAAGAATGCATGCAGACAACGAATTTTTGAGTGGCATAAGTATTTTGAGAGAATCTTTGTGTAAATGTTTTTACAGTTTTGAGCACGTGAAAACCAAATAACTTTTGTAGCTGTTAAACGTTGATAAAAAAATAAAAATTTATTAAAAGTTACTAAAAACCTTACCTTTGGTTTTTAGTAACTTTTAATAACTGAGATGAGTTTGGTTATCAGATCTTCATTGGTAGCAAAGTTTAATCTGGAACGGCGCACTAAAAGACAATACAAATGAAATTAATGTATCGCGTAAAAGTGTGCACTATCAAATTAATAAGTTTAAAAAGCATAATGGTATAAAAAACTTAACGAGATCAGGTGCTAAGCGCTAAACAACGCCCACTGAAGACCGAGTCCTTCTACGGGAATTAAAAAATATATTTTTGTGAAGCCTCAATCTGCTGCAGATCAATGGAATTTAACGGCCAATAATCCCATCAGTGAGCGAACTGTTTAAACGAACTGTTTAGACGTTTAAACGAATGCGATCTTAAGACAATTAAAGCTAAGGACGTCGCCGCGCCGTATATGTCAAAAGCAAACAAGCTTAAAAGACTGGCCTTAGCAAAGGAACATCTGCACAAGCCAAAGGAATTTTGGAGGAATGTTCTATGGACAGATGAAAGCTTCTTTGAGTATAACTTATCAAAAAAACCAATTTTTTGTAAGATTGCCAAATGTAGTAAGGCAAAAAAACGGCCGGTTGGTCAAAAAGTGTACCATTGTGGATGCTCTGTCATGTTTTGGGGATGTGTTGCGTATAATGGTCTGCGTGACTTGGTTCCTATTACCGACTCGATTAGTACCCTAAAAGATGCCTTTCCTTCCGGAGATAGGCTTTTTGCGGAATCATTTATCTTGTAACAGAAAAATGGCGTTGTGGCAGCCTGGATGATAACTACCTTTTTGAAGGATGTTGGTGTTACTACTTTGGACTGGTCGGTGGTCACCTGAAAGTCCAGATTTTAATATCATAGAAAACGTTTGGTCTCTCTTAATATATACTTCTCCCGCGAATCTATTACACTTCAACAACACCCCGAGATGTTTGCAGATGTATGTTAGTTCTGCACTTAAATTGCTGCAAATAGTAGTTTTCTGGAAATATTTCCCCAGGAAGCAAGTTCCAAAGTTTGCTTGTCATGTAACAGAAGGAGTTTTGGAAAGTTTATGTCCTCGCGGTTGTCAAGTGTACTGTATGGTCATGACCATGAGCTTTAGCTGCCTGTCTTGTGGGGCGCCCAAAAGTTGCATTTCGAGGGGTAAAGTCTTTGAGTTCCTCGGAACGGAACATCTACCAGAGAAGTACCTATACAACAAGCATAGGTTAGCGACTTGTTTTCTGCGCACCAACGCTTGTAGAAACGAGGAGACAATTTCTGGGCTCACTTTCCTTTGGTGAGAGATATGTATCTCCAGAGATTCTTCAAAATTTAGTAGATTCAGTACCGAGATGCCTTCAAAAGGTTATTGAAACCAAAGGAGGTTATACACAAGATTAAAACACGGATGAGCAGCTACCCTAACACAAACACCGACATCGAAAACAGTAGCCGAACAAAAAGCTGAAATAACCTCTATGGCGAATTATGGCTACAGAAACTGTCAATTAGCTGTCAATTTACTTGAGGGCATGTGTTCTTGCATCGAAATCGAAATATGTAAAATTAATTCTCTTACTAAAAAAATAGCAAATATTGAGAAGAAATTGGGACTGAAATTTTAAGAATGAGGCCTAAGATTCAAATTCCATGCCTAGTTCACCATTGCAAAGTCACTGTTATCTCAAATCTGTTAAAAATGGTATGTAGTAAGTTATTATGTGGTCAGACGTTGGGCGCCATTTGGTTCACAGTAATTTTAGTTCCATTTTTATTTGGCTAAAGCTTGCATGTTAATTATAGAATCGATAGAACATTATTCAAATATCAAAATCGTTCGAAGATAAACAGTAAATAAAAATAAATTTTTTTTAAACATCTCTTCGTCTGATCCAGTATATTGTATATACCATATACGAGCTTGTTTTTTAATGAGTGACTTCCAGACACTTAATGCAAGAAAATAATCAGAGAGAACCTACAATATTTCGTCAAGTCGAGAACAAAATTCTACATTTAGAAATATGTCATACCGCTTCAGTCTTAGCCACAACAATTCAAATAAAATCGTCCGGCCGTCAGTATCCTCGTATGGGACACGCATAGAAGAACGTCCAGCTAAGCTGCACGAATGGTTGCGAAGCGAAGAAATCGAACGCCTGCACAGAGTTTTTCGGGAACATCCCGAAAAAAAGCTCAACCATAAAGACCTTCGTACTGCACTCAAAAGTTTCAACATAACCTTCACAGATGATGAGTTTCATCGACTTTTTCTGAAAATAAATCAGAACAAGGATTACAAATGCGATTGGGATGAGTTCGTTTCGCACTTAATTTTTGGATTTCAGGACGATGATCCGAACAGCGAAAAGGAAACGTTGATCTTGCCCATTTCTGGAGTACCTCTCACAAAAAAATCCGAACATCGCACTCCAGTTATTGCTATAACCCATTTAAAGAGTTTTGAAAAGGTAGCTATGTTTTCTTCTTTATTTTTATATATCCTTTGACAGAATGTAACAGGGCGAAGAGATAGTAGAATCAAAGGGAATGTATCTAACTGCGAGTAAAGAGGGAACCATCAGATTCTGGTCATCCGACTTGGAATCTATTCGAAGTGGAGTATCGGATAGCTGTTGGTATTGAATTTAGTCACTTAATATCATTTAATCGGGTCTCCTTTAGATTTTCTCAAGATGCCAACATGGATTCTGGCTATACAAGCCCTATCCGACGTGGCAATTGTATGCACGTCTTCCACTGAAAGGGAATTACGATTCCACGAGACTATGGCTTCAAATTTTAGTCTTCGCGTTGTGATTCGAAGCATGCCATTTGCCGTCTTCTGCATGGCATACAGATACGATGAAAGTGGAAGTGCTTTGTCAAAGCTAGTGCTTGGTGATAGCGGAGGAAATGTAAGGGTACTGGAATTTTCACCGATCTTACGAGGACCTTTTCAAAGCAAGCCCGGAACAGCGCTGGTGGAGCTCTTCTGGTCAGATATAATGAAGGGGAAATATCCATCATTTCGGCCAAGAGAGTTTCTCAACATCCATACAGAGTTGATCCAGAAGGTTTACTTCTCATTCAAAATGAATATCCTCCTTGTTGCGGCCGAGTATCGCAATACAAAGAAGTACAGAGGTCGATGTCCCGGTGTCATAGCAGTGGATTGGAAGGACTCCAGCCAAACAATTTTTCGAATTCCATTGGTAGGTGATCACTGATCAGATTTCAAATAGCTGCAGCAATAATGACTAAAAAGCCTTCTTACTTGCTTGAAGGGTGTTTCTGGATTTTTTCTCGACGAGCAGAATCGTATCTTAGCAACTGGTGGCCCAGATACGTATCTTCGCATATGGGACCCTTATATTCCGGCAAAACCATCAGCAATTCTCACTGGCCACCATGGAGGTATCATATTTGTTTTCATTCAACCCGAAGAGAAGAAGGTCTACAGCGTTGACTATCTGAAGATAATCAAAGTATGGCACCTCACGGAACAGAACCTGTTGCAAACCTACAGTGACTTGATACACATGTTTTCAAAAACCGAATCAGAACTCGCCTACTATTACGACAAGTACTCTCACCAACTACTCGTCGGAGGCAGGAAAGTCATAGCTCTTAAATGCTGCCCGCGTATAAGAATGGATCTCACAGATGGCAACACTCATGCCGCCCCGGTCTCAGTGATCCTTTACAACAAGCTTTTCCGAAACATTGTAACATGCGGCCTCGATAGCTACATTATTGTATGGGATCCCTGGACTGGTCGCAGGCAGATTATGATTAAAAATTGTCACACACAAATTATATACGGCGAATTGGCAGACATTGAAATTACCGCTGCGTGCTTTGACCCACTGGAACAGTTCCTTTTGACTGGAGCACGAGATGGTTCGTTGAAAGTTTGGAACTACAACAATGCGGTGTGCGTTCGAAATATGAGTATTAAGCCAGGAAATGAAGTCACTTCAGTATCTTGGATAGTTGACAGGATTTTTGCTGTTGGCTGGGACCGTCATGTCACGGAATTTGCCGATGTTGAGGGAAAGGAATACAGCGACCCAAAGAAATGGCCGACATTTCATGGCGATGACGTTACTTGTGCTGATGTTAAGCTTGGCGAAGGCCTTGTAACGGGAACATATTCTGGAGAGCTTATCTTTTGGAAGTTGGAAACCGGCCAACCCTTTCGCAGATATAATGTCCAGTATCCAAATAAGTTCTTTGAGGTATACTTCATAAATTATTTAGGTATCAGCATCGGTGACGGATTGTTTCTATTCAGCTCATTTATAGAAAGGAAGAAGAAAACGAAGATGACAAATCGGATCATGTTGCTCAGATTCGAGTGTCGCGTCTAATCCGAAAGTCTATATCAATTCGTACTAGGAGTTTTCAAATTGGTCACCCAGATGACGACTCCGATCTGGACGAATTAGGAGTGGTTGTTAACAAGCGCGAAAAGCCGCTATCGGTTCAAGCAGTTCTTTTTCTACAAACGAGACCAATGACAAAGGTTCATGGTAATGTTACTGTCTTTTGAGATTATCGACACATTTATAGTTATTTTACAATAGGAAGTCTCCTTGTCGCACTGGACAGTGGAATGATACAGATTTACTCTCACCACCAAGGAGGCGGTTTTCTTGGCGAGTTCAATGCCGTTCATAAGACTGGAGACTGTATTTTAGCAATGGCAACTGATAAAAAGAATCGATACCTGTTCACTGGCAGTGCCTTTGGATATGTCAAGGTTTGGTATATTCGAAACTACTGGTAAGTGAAATTAGATTTACAGATTTTAAAGTTTCTTCACAGTGGTCATGCGATCACATAGTTTTTATAAAAGGAGATGCTGTATAGGGATGTTTTATTTCAACAAGTTTTTCCGAAATTGAAGCAAAGCATTTAAGTTTTGGATAACTTTACTCAGTGGCTCAGTGGTGACTACAGAGCGAGGGGCTCAGATTCGACCCTGGGAAACCTTTAATGAAAATGTTTCTCAATTCAGTTCTTCGGAGTCGGCATAAAATTGTTGTTTCCTAACTATTTATATATTATATATTATATTATTGTGCTCACTAAAAACTCATAATATATTGATAATGGGAGACCTAAATGCAAGGACGGGTGATATGGAGACGGAAAATGTAATCGGATATCAAAAACGCAACAGCAAGGATAAAAAAACAAACGTGGAAGGAAACAAAATAATAGAGCTTTGCAACGATTTTGGTTTATGTCTTTTAAATGGCTGCACGGAAGCAGATAGAGGAGGTGAATACACATTTATCGCAAAACAAGGCTGTTCTGTAATTGATTACGGACTAATTGGTGGAGATTGGCGCTCCTTATTTAAATATTTTGAGGTCGGAGAAATCACATATTCGGATCATCTCCCAATATCGATAACGATTGAAAGTGAGGTACACCATAACTCTTTACCTAGGAATAACCTAGCAAAAGATAAAACTTTGAAATGGAGAAATTCGGCAAAAAATGATTATAGAGCGAAGTTTGACAACATCTTAAGTAATATAGAGATAAAATCTTCTATTAATTACATACCTATATGTGAATTCAGCAAATTCATTACAAAAAACTACCAGCCTTAAAAAAAAGAATGAATGGTATGACTATTCTTGCGAAAGGCTTCGAAAAAAGTCAATAGCAATGTTGAATCTAGCAAGAAAATCTCATATGCCTACCATAAGGTTACAATACATCGAAGTAAACAAACCATATAAAACTATGTGCAAAGAAAAGAAAAGGTTATATGTATGAAGAAAAATTGGCGATAGACTTGAGTCAAAGAAGAGATTCTGCAGAATTCTGGAAACTAACAAAAAAGCTCAACGGAAATCTGAATACAAAGGAAGTAGTTACAGTTTCACTCGAATTGTTACGAACACATTAGAGAATTTAAAAGATGGAAAAGCGGCAGGGTCAAATGGAATCCCGGCGGAGTTCTTTAAATATATCTCAAATTTCTTTAAGGAAAAATTGAAAGATGCACTAAATATAATATTTAAGTTTGGAACGTTTCCCGAACATTTTTATGAAGCGCTGATAATGCCAATATTTAAGAAGGGTAATCCGGAGGCTCCAATAAATTATCGAGGAATATCATTTTTAAACGTCGCACTCAAAATATTAACATCAGTACTTTACGAAAGGCTCAACAGCTGGGTTCAAGAGCAAAATAAGTTAAGCGAGTTTCAAAGCAGATTTCGCAAAGGATATTCAACAATCGACAATATATTTGTTCTTCGTTCACTTGCGCAATGGAAATTGAACCAAAATCAAAAACTTTATGCATTTTTTGTGGATTTTAGAGCAGCCTTCGACACCGTAAATAGAAAATCACTGTTTTACAAACTACACAAACTTGGCATTTCAACGCATTTTGTACGAGTTATCGAGAAGATGTATCTCCAAACATCAGCATACATTTATAATGGTAGAGATCGATCTGAAAAGGTAGAAGTAGAACAAGGAGTAAGACAAGGCTGTAATTTAAGTCCGCTGTTATTTGCACTTTTTCTGGATGATTTAGTTGAATATCTGCCATGTGGGGTTGAATTTAATAACATACGGGTCAAAGTCATAATGTATGCAGATGATATTGTGATTCTGGCAGAGACCCCAACGTCCCTACAACTGATGATAAATAGGCTAGAAGATTATTGCAGAGTCAGGAATCTTGAGGTCAATACAGAAAAATCGAAAGTTTAAGAATGGCACTGGAAGAACGACAGGAGTCGAAAATTGGAAATACGAAGGAAATGAACTGGAAGTAGTGAAATCATATTCCTACCTAGGAATGGAGTTTACATACAACTTGAAGATAGAAAAGCATCTGAAAATAAAATTAAACAAGGCTAAATCTGCAATATGCGCTAACTGGCTAAAAATCTATAACAGCAAACTCATATCGCCGAATATACAACATAGAGTTTTCAATGCAACAGCCAAGGTGATTCTGTTATGGAGCTCAAGTGTGGGGTGTACAGAAACACGAGCTAGTGGAATATCTGTTACGCTTTTTTCTTCGAAAAATCTTTATCTTGCCAATCAATACACCAAAATATATGTATTATTTGGAAACGGGGCTCCCGACAATGTTTATCTCGACGCTGAAACTAAACGCGGATTACATTATTAGAGTGTTGCATATGGATCAACGAAGGCTTCCGAAGAAGATTCTGCAGTATGCAGTGCGGACTGGAATCGGTTAGCTGCGGACTGTGGAATTGTACTAAATTTGTCGGAAAGAAGCGCAGGCGATTGGAAAACGGCATTGTATGAAGTAATTTCTATTACTGATGAAAATGAAAGATATGCGTTTATAGAAAAGGCACGGGCTTCTACGGTGAGGCAATATTATTCCAGTTGCAATCTAAATCTGAACGAGAGAAATTACTTCAACAGTAGTTACAACAGATACATCATTGGAACTATTTTTAAAATAAGAGGCGAGTTGGTGAAGCTGAGCTACATGCAACATCGAAGTGAGGGATCCGATGTATGTATGCTTTGTAATCTTCGAGAGAGGGAAGACGTAATGCGTTTCATTGGCGTTTGTCCAATATTGAGGGAGATAAGGCCGCTCTATTTCGGCAAAAGTACGTTACGATGTGATGAGGTTGCCAGCTATTTAAATGGTGCAGACTGGCGTATACTGTGTGAATACTGCAAGGAAGCGTTTACTTATAGAACGAGAATCAACACCGAAAGCTTTTAATGCGTAGCCAACTAGCTGAAGTATTTTGTTTTAACTAAACTCAAAGTCCATTAAAATTACTCAAAAAGTCCTAAACAGTTCCGATTTAACTAATCTAAAAGTCATAAAAAAATGTTTGTTTTAACTAAACTAAAAGTCCTTCAAATTGAAAAAATAAGCACTATTTATAAATTTTCGTGCTAAATTTTAAACAATTTATTTGTTTTTTTATTTTCTTTATTTTTCATTCTCCAAAATGTTAAGCCTATATTGAAAAGTAATATGCATATCTACTAAAATTATAATGAATTTTAAAGAAATGTTGCCACTCTGGCAGACGACATTAAATTGTCATGTCTAGTATAATTATTCATGAAACTGTAAAATGTATTTAACATTTTTTAATTAAAGAATAAACTTATCTAATCTAATCTAAAAAAAATCTATTTATATATTTAATGAACTTCATATTATATAATTCAATATGAAATCGATTGCCGAGGCTTGGATCTTTGATTATGGATGACCGCAGTATCCCCAGCAAGAATTATCTAAGCATCAGGGGTCTGATAATTACCTAAACAAACAAAATAAAGAGCGGATTAAACTTCGAAAAATATGCCTTGTATTAAGGCCACGAGTTACATTTTTATAAAATGTTTTACTACTAATTGTTCTTAACATTCTCATTATTATGTCCACTTGGATTATTATTTCAAAACCTTATAGCAAGCCATTCAAATGTATTTCTTCACTTTATAACCCATTCCAAGGGAAGTCGCATGGTAATAACCTCATCGCAGGATAACCACAATACACAAATCAAATTGGGAAATAGTTTCGTCAAACTTTTGTGACACAAACACGAATACGAATAGAAATGATGAAAAAAATCATAAATACGCCGCCCCCACACATAAATTGAGATAGGATTCAACAAAACAAAACATTTTGCCAAAAGTTATTCGCTTGCCTATATGATGGTTGCATGTCAGATCTGGGTTAAACGTTTTTATTTCCATTTTTGTTTCATTCACTAACAAGACAAATTGAAGAAACCGTTGCTTCATGCCGACGGCCGACGGTATACCACACAATCATTGGAGGTTTCCATTAATTAAATACTAATTCCCGAGGTTGTTCCATGCCATGTTGACATTTTTATGGGGATTTCATCGATTAGAGGGAATCATTTTTATTACTTGCAAGTTCTTTATAGGCTTATTTGAATTTCCTACTACGCTATGTGTACTTTTAAAGGGATGGAATTTACTTGTTGCTCAATTTCAGCATTCCAAAGGAGGAAAGGACTCATGTTTGCATGCCAAAACTACGATTGCAGTTCATATTTCTGCGCAAGGAACGTTTTGCTCCACGACCCAAGAGGATTGTTCGCCATCAGTTGGAACCGATGCTTGTCAGTTCTTATAAAGCGCACGTTAGAGCTATCACCTCACTTGTGTATATCAACCAGCCGCGAATAGTTCTGTCGTATGTTTAAGATCTCGTTTAGATATGAGAGTTCGATTTTGAATAATTTTTTTTTTTTTTTTGTATTTTCAGTGGAGGTCATGATTATTCATGCAGATTGTGGTCTTTAGGAGGACGGTACCTTGGTACACTTGGAACACCATTGCCGTGGTTGCGCCTCTCACCATTGGATCCAGTTGACGAGAGCTTGACATATCGCCTCCCACCTGATATTAAGAAAGTCGCCAGTTCAACAACACTGAAAGTTCTTAGTGGATCATATGTAGATTGTATAAAGCAGTTCCAAGAAACATCGAAAATGGAAGACGAATTCAATGACAAAGCTGAAGCTGAGTGTGTTCAAGGACGGATCTATGGTAAACCTCTGAGTGCTCCATTTTTGGGTAATCATTTTAAATTACCTGGAAAGGCAACCTCGGTACAACCTCCAATATTGGATACTTCCTTATCGTATATTCCTGTGTATTCGCATTTGCAAATACACGAAACGGTACCCATTGAACGGCCACCAACTCCCCAGGCCCTACGAAAGACGAAGGAACTGCAGTTCATGGAGTTTTTTGAAGGAGAAAAGAAATAGTTAACTATTGTTGCATATATAAAAAATACATTTTAAAATTGTTACGTATACGACCGAGTGTACACGGATTTGTTTCTGATTTTAACTTGGTTAAATTTTTGCACTAATGACTTCAATAGCAGATGGAGGGATGAAAATGAAAATGAAAATGGCTGTGGCTATGGCTACCAAAAAGCATCAATCTATGGTCCAAAAAATTAGTATATGTAGAAGACTATGATAGGTACCAAAATACAGTCAGAAACTGTGCAAATTTATGTATTAACGAGAGAAACCGTGTCACAACCGCGAACTGTATGAGCTGTATCAAAATGTATATACACCGAGAGAAAAATAGAGTAGTAGTAAGCAAAAACACGCTTAAATTAATCAATTTCAAACTCATAGTCATCGCTATCCGATCTGTGCTTATATCAAGAACGTCATTCTGAAACTAGTAATACGCCGTTCTTACATCTAGAAATCGCGCGATTAATTTAAGAACTTTTCTAGTAGCTACACGTTCTTAAATTTGTAATGAATTTTATTAGTCCTAAAACGTTTGATTTTAGAACGCTCTTTCCTAGTTTAAGTATAAACGATGTAAGATTAATTAATCTGACGTTCTCAAACTAATAATTATATTTCTCATTACTATTATGGAGCATTATTGATTGAAGAGGCACGTTCTTAATACTGACCTTTTTTATCTAGACCTCCTATAGAAATGTTAAAAAACACAATAATTTGTTAAACAATTTTATTTTTTTAAACATAACAATTAAAATTCATAAAACAAAACAACAAGTGGTACTTGACTGACACAGGCCCTCAGTGTTTTGTCCCTGCTCTTTATCTGCAGCCAGGCACTCATCTTGAATGATTCTAAAAAGGAGCAATATAATAAAATTAGATACTTTTTTTATTCAAAAAATGTAGGTATACTTAAGTAATTACCACTTTCTTCTGCCACCGAAATCATTTTTTATGAAATTCATTTTAAGCGATACCGACACAAAGACAGAATGAGCTGCAGAGATCGAATACAATATTAAAATTTAGCTGCCAACACGTTTCATCCTTAAATGTTAAAATTCCATACTTGGCTTAATTCAACACACTGTCAACTTACTCATAAATGGGATAACTTTGATACACAGAATGTTACTTTTACTCTTAACATAGATAAAATAAGAACGTGGGTGTAGTAGTGAGATCAAATCGAGTAGACGGAATTTTATTTACTCTGCGTCTCCTCATTATACAAGAATCACAAAGCAAAACTTGTTCGCAGTAACTGTGCAAGAAATTAATGTCTTACATTGAATACACTTTTTCTTAATGTGACTTCTTCAGATTTGTTTTTACTCTGCGCATTCTTAGATTGAGAATGTACGAAATATAATTACCAAACTGAGTAAACATGAAAGTGCGCAAGAGTATTATTTACTCCAAAAGCGCTTAATTCAAGTATGCAATACATGTCGAAAACTTAATCTGCCTGTAACGCTTTTAATTCTTAATTTGAACCTATACGTTTTTAAAGTAAGAATCACTAGGTTACTTTAACTTCGCAAGTTTTTAAATTAAAATGTTTTTGATTAAAATAAATAAGCATTTTGTAATAATAATGTGTGTGTTCTAGAGTTAATCTTAAAAGTACTTAAATTCGGGTCGTGGATTTTCTGTCAGTGTAGATAGATGTAATTTAACAAATTAAAACACATATGGAATGGTTATTGCAAAGCAACTCTATGCAAGGGAATCCTTAAATCCCAGTCCAGACAGAGATTCTTCACGGATCGGGAGCTCATTAAGTTAGTGAAGTTAGAATAATGAAGTGTATTTTTATAGCGAGAGAATAATCTAGGCTTTGTTTAAGCTAGTCTCCAGCCAGTAACAGTATTATAGCAGTCTGGTTTAGTTTTTGTTGTGACATAGAGGCCAAAATAAAGAATATTATTTTATCTCAGATGTGTAGACATGATGGAATAAGTATAAGGTGGTCTCGTCGGCAAAAAGTAGTCCCTTAACTATACTAGTAATAAGTGCGTGTGAAAGGGTTCAGCGTAGTAAGTGTAAGTGAAACGACAATAGAGTTTGCAGAGAGAGTATGTTTATGAGTATGTTGATTAACCTTTAAGTGGAGTCAGTGATGCCAGACTTTTCGCACTGACTTTCCCACGACGATTATCAAAAATACCCTTTTTGCCCACGCCGTTGTTAGTAAAAACCCCACGATATTCCCCACGAAAATATACATACATATATAAAACTACTAAGCACAAATATAGTTTTTTTGTGAAAACATTTTGCTTATTTGTGGCGTTTCCTTGATTGATTTTAGATTTGTTATATGTTTGGATCCCATACTATGGCGTAACAATTCGCTCTTTCCACACAAAAAGGATGTGCCACATGCTTTACATGATGCCTTGAAGTCATCATTTGGCAGCGGCCTCAGCCAAGCCGCAAATTTTGGATCATCAAGCCAGCTCGCCTGGAATCGTTTTTTGCTTCCTTTTTCCGTAGACATTGTACTACAATAGATAATCAAATATGTAGGTCAACACAACCACTAAATGTTAGCACAAACTTTTTAATAAATTATTATTTAGGTACCTATCTACTATCTGGCGAAAATAACAAATTAAAACAGACAAGTGCGCAAGGTATTGAAAGCTATTGACTTATTATATATGGCCTGCTAGTGAAATGTCAGTCCATACAAATTTTGCCCAGAAAATGCCGCCAACATAAACTAGTGCTCTTGGTTCGGAGCGGAAAATAAGTGAAACAAAATGACAAACCATCTTGGATTTTTCCATAGAATGCTAGAGAAACCTATTGGGCGTCAGAGAAATTACGAGGTAAAACGGTTCAAATTCAAATTGTTGCGTTACTGTTTACAGTATATGGCATTGGGAAACGGAGCCAAAGTGACAACCATCTTTGATTTCTCCATAAATTTCTAGAGACATCTATTGGGCGTTAGTGAATTTGGCAAGTAAAACGGTTGAAATTCAAATTGTTGAGTGCATTCATTGAATGAATCTAAGTGGGTTGCTTCAGAGTATGCATTATTTAATGATTGCATTCAGATATTAAAATAATTTAATAAAATGAATATTGCTAAGAGATTAGATGAAGTATTTCAAATACCCTTTTTTTGTTCTGAGAGATATAAAAATGCCCTTTCGCCCTTTTAGCTAATTTTGAAATGCAAAATGCCCACGAAATGGGTAATTACCCACGATCTGGCATCACTGAGTGGAGTGGAATTGGTTTGAAGTTGCCTATTATAATAAAAAAAAAAACATTTTTTTTTGCACAAGGGTTGACGTTTTGCAAACAAATTCGTCCGCACACAACCTTTCGCTTGAACAAGCAAACGCTCACTACTGAACGTTAAGGGACCAAAAAACGAACGATTCGGCAGCCGACGAGACCATCTTATACTTATTCCATCATGTGTGTAGGTATATCGAAGTCCCTACGGTATTCCCTTTTCCAAAATCCCTTATTGGACATTGTTTTTCTTCTCTTTTTCCAAAATCTCTCTTTTTTTTTCTTCCCTTTTTCCAAAATCTCCCGGGACGAAATCCCAAAGAAAAAGAAAAAGACATTCCGTTACCTAAAATATGTATTCAAAAATGGATCTAATCCCCTACTTTGGTCGCGTCTGGTAAGGATTTGGCTGTACGCAAAACGTCCCATATTTTCATGTATAAGAGGATCTACTCTGTTGCTTAGGGCTAGAATCAAGTGGTTATACTTATTATTACTATTGTGGAAAATTACGCATATTCAATGCGCTATCACACGCTTCTGCTGTCACGATTTGCTACCAGACAATACATATGTACTATCTGCTTAGGCTAAATTTTATGAATAGAATTTTGCTTTTATACGACTTTTTCAAAAAGGCTACTTGTCCTTTTTTTCTTGTGTTTTTGAGAATCGACAGCTTTCAAATTCAATTGTCACTGTGTCAAGTAATCCGAGGTTTAAACGGCAGAATACTGTCGTTTAAATTAAACTACCAAATGAACTCTGTTCAAGGTATAAACAAGGAAACAGTGAAACCAAAAATGTTTGAACTGAAGTTTGAACTTAAGAAAAATGTAGTTTAAACAAAAAGTGTAGTTTAAACTCACTGTGAAACTGGGGGGTGAGGCTAATTTTGTATAGTCGTGTTCAAATCACTTGTCCAACGGTCGTTTGAGCAGTGTACTTTTTTTTAATTTGTTAACCCTAAAACATGCATTTGTTTTCATTTTCACAGTGCCGGTAGAATTGGAATTCTCAGTTGTCATTAAAGGTGCGTGCTGAGTAATTATTATTTTGGGAATACAATTTAAACTGTGTTGGTCATGTCCGGGCGATTATTGACTGTTCTTTTTAGGTTTTTGATGAAATCGTTCGAATCACTTTCATATACTTATCATTCATTCCTCAGCTTTACATCCCAAAAAAAAACAAGTACATAATTCGCATTTAGTTCGCTTCGAGCTCCACGAACAAGATTTTGTCCGCCAGTTAATTCATCTTAGAGTTTATCTAAAGAGTCAGAAGCGTGACATACTTATACATCGTGTGAAATGCTTGACCTGTAAAAGTTTTTAAAATAAAATAAAACGTATATATTTTCCCTTGTCGAGTGAGTTTATTTTTAATTTTTAAGCGATCCCAACAAGCAGTCTATTTTTCGGCGTACAATTCTCCGGTCTCAATCTCGTCAATATCACTTCGTAACCAGCTTCTTCGGCATGCAGCTTTCTATCTGAGTCCACAATATCCATGCACATTTGGCCCTGAAATGTTGTCTCCGGCTTACAGTTCAATGTTCCCAACTCGTGAGCCTGGTCTGCTGCATGGGCAATGTGCAGAAAGTCCTTCTCATTTAAAACTGACCGGAACCTCTTACTCAGAGGATAGCTAATGTGTGGCATCGGCTGAATGGACCCATAACAACAGGGGCAACATACGAATTTAGCTCTGCTCCGTATGCACTGATTCAAAACGATATCAGTTGCAGTTCCACACGCATGTAGAGATGTGCCTATATCGAAGATACCCTCGAAATAGTCAATATTGCACTGGTAGAAAAGGCAGTTTGTCAGACGCAATTCATCTGCCCGATCCTTAGCCTTCTGCAGTGATATTGCCTTGTTTTCAAGAAACATGATTGTGCACTTAGGAAGCATAAGTGCAAGCAGAATTCCCAAGTGGCCAGTGCCACTGCAAAAGTCTATTATTCGATCGCCGTCCTCTGCCAGTGATTTCACTGCATTCGCCAGGTTTTCCAACTGCTGCCGCTTCCTATTAAGTCTCTGCTCTGGAAGAGCACTGTTCTTGCTTTGGTCTGGTTCTATTGCGTTCCAGTCTATTGGAGTATCATAGGCAACATCTGCTTCGCTAGAAAATTCAATTTGTAGTGCGGACAGTTTACTCAAACTGGAATCAATCTCGCTCTGCTCAGTGTATATTCTATTTCGGGGCTTGTAGCGCTTTGGGTCGCTTTTGTACAGACTGGTGTGTTCATATTCGGGCATCTTATAGGATATGTAGGTTTTCTTTGATATATTAATTTCTGGGAACAGCTCTTCCAGGACCTGTTGGCATTGCTCGTCAATTGATTCTATCTAAAATGACAACAATTAAAAAATGAAAAAAGACATAAAGTAACATCAAGACCCACTTCTTTCATCCAGCAGTGTAGAAGAGGAAATACGTCAGCTGTTATTAGAGCTACCGGCATCTGTCCCAAAATGAGCCTGAAACACGGATACAGCACCAAATCGGCGATTGTAAAGGTTATACCCTCGGCGAACCGATGTTCGATGTCAAGTGTCTCCTTTGGCGTTGTGCATTTAATAATCACTTTGTTCTTTTTCCCCGCCGTCTTTTGCCTGTTAGCGTTCTCCCTTGCCAACTTATAAATATTGTGCATTCTTACAGGCTCACCCATGTGCCCTTCAAACCTTGGTAGCTCTTGTGGCAACTCATATACCTCAGATTTTATTGGCTTTGGCGTGAGTACCTCTTCCAGTGCACTGACAATATTGACCTCACAGAAACGCGTCCAAATCGAACTCTCTGCAGGTGCCAGCAGACAGCTCTCTTTAAAACCGAGCAGCTCCTTTCGATCACAGTCCACATTTCGGCTCACCACTTCCCTGCAAACCGCACAGATCCCAGATATGAAGGTGTTCTTATCTTTGACGTACGCAGGCAATTTGAGATCTCTAATAGCTTGAATTGTGCTCTTATTCTTGCAAATTATCCTATCATCATTTAACTCTTCCAAGCCTTCCGTGTTGAGTCTAATTTTAGCATTTTCATTGAAATATGTCTTTACATAGTTGAGTTTTATATTGCTTGGCGAGTTCAGGTACTTGTAGACATAAAGGGCGATGAACGAGTGCACGGAGGTGTATATTTCTGTCTGATTATCTTTATTGATGAGTTCAATTTCCACAAAAAGTTGGTCCATATTTTAGTGAGAGAAATATCTAAGGAAGACTTTAGAAAACACCGAAAAAGGGGGAACAAATAGAGAAAGTATAAAAAATAGAGATTTTTGTTTTTGGTTACTTTTTGACAACTAGGAAACGGTAACTCAAAACATGCTGGGTTAGCGGCTGTGTTCAAAACATGCCATGGTCTTATCACAAACTGATAAAATGTCAGAATTGTCCTACGATTCGGTCGGTTTGCTGGTTATATCTGCGATTAGGTTAACTACCATAGGCCTGTTTTATTGCACATCTATCTCAGTGAACTAAAGTAAAAGTAGAATATTTAACAAGCAATTACAATAACTACACACTGCTTGACACTTTCGAGACTATTGGCGTATTTTTTTGGGAAGTGAGTATAACAAAACCAAAAGTGAGTATAACAATTTTGCATGTAAAACCAAAAGTGAGTATAACAAAACCAAAAGTGAGTATAAACGTTTTGCATGTAAAAGTAAAAGTGAGCTAGCTATAGATTCTCAAAAAAATACGCCTTATATATAGTTTTTGTATTGCGTGTTAAAAATTCTACCTTACTTGTTTGACTGAGATAGATATGCAATAAAACACTTCTACTGTTTGACACTTTCGAGACTCTATACAGTTGTTGTAATTTCGTGCTGAAGAATTTACTTCACTTTACTTCACTGAGATAGATTGCCAATAAAACAGGCTTCAATTAACCCATGATCATTCTGTGGTAACCAAAGAGCTTTTGTTTTATTTTTCACTTTCACCAAACCATAGATTTGCGAAAGCGTTCCAGTTTTCTAGTTTATTTGTCAATTTAACTGGTATTTAGGTATTTTGCGTGTACGTTTATTTTCGGTATTTAATAGATTTATGTAGAAATGAAAAAGGTATTTGACACAGCAAATGCACCGAAAATCCACTTTAAGAAATAATGTTCGCATGACAACGGTGACAATTTTTTTACTTTTATGAATGAAATTTATGCCATATTTAAATTTTTTTTTTTTTTTGCGAAATTGACTGCATTTTTGTCTTTTCTTGTTATTTTTAATCGTTCCCACACTTTTCTTTCTTGTGCTTTTTTTTGCACTTCATTGTTTGAGGACACCATATTCAAATTATTTGCATTGTCGTATTTTTAAACATGTCAACATATTATCGCGGAAATTAAACCACCCATAAATTTGTACGCAAAAAATAGTGGAGACGAGAAATAGTTTTTCACTGAAAAACGTGTCCAGGTAGAGAGATAGTTTTTTTGAGACAGAGAAAATGTTCCTTTACCTGCCAAGTGCTGGCGCTCGGCCACACTTGCCTTCCAATGAAAGTCGTTTCGGGCGAGTCGTATAGAATTTTACGTTAGTTGAGAAAAGAAGGGTAGATTACACCTTTTCCTTCACTTAAAATCGACCGGTCTCGCCCGACACGACTTTCATGGGAAGTAAGTTGGTGCATGAGAAATTTATACACAAGAGTGTGTCCATGCACGAACAAAAAGTAAACCACACTCAAACCTAGTATGATTTCATATTTTGTTCGTAACTGTACATAATTGGGTCTAACTTCGCTTATATTTGTGCTTGAAGTTGAATGAAATGACGGCTGTCAATTTTATAAAGTTTCTTTCACCACACGTGTTTGTTGGGGTCCTCTGTAAATTAAATTTCCTCGTAAAATAGTATACATTTTACGAAATAAACATGTCAGACAAGTAAGTTACTTATTAAAATAGTCCAACATCATAATGTTAACTATTAAATTTCTCTCTAGATATGCCGTTCCTAATAAACTTCCAGGAAAACAAGTATCTGTTCTTGCTCATCGCAAGCGAAGAATCCTTCAAGACAAATCAGTTGTCGAACAGAAACGCAAGGAGCGTATTAAGCGCGTTGCCAAAGCAAAGGATCACCACAAATTCCGTCGTGCCGAATCTTTCGTTATGGGCTACATAAAAGCAGAAAGGACATCCAAAAGAATTAAGCAAACTATTCTCCGCACAAGCTTTACAAAGCCAGAGAATACTAACGAGAAATTGCTGCTTGTTATGCGACACGCAGGGTTAGATTGTCATTAATACTCGTAAAAGTTCCTTTTCATATTTAAACATCATTTCCAGAAAAAAGATATTCGACGACACAACAACCAACATCTTTAGAACCTGGAACATGACTAGACGACATCATGCTGTGTTCATGAAAAACAGCAAAGAGAACCAGATTCTGCTAAGGTTTGCCGAGCCTTTCGTGTGCTATGGATACCCTTCACTGACGACAATTCGTGAACTTTTGTTCAAGAAAGGTTTTGCCATGATTGATGGTAAAAAAACAGCCATTCAATCCAATACCATGATCGAAGAAAAACTTGGAGAGAAGGGAATCATATGTTTGGAAGATATAATCCACGAAATTTTCACAGTTGGACCCAATTTCGATACGGTTAACTCTTTTTTGACCCCCTTTCTGGTGAGTTCAATAATCTTTCATTTTAATGAATATGAGGAATAACTACATTTTATTTAGCTTTCAAGTCCTAAGGACGGTTGGAAGAAGAAGGTCAGTGTGAGTTATAAACGTGGTGGGGAGTACGGTAACAGAAAAGATGCGATTAATGATCTAATCGCAAGGTGTGTGTAAAATGGATTCATATTTGGTTCTGCGTATAGTTTAAGGTTTCTTATTTTGGCTTCTATAAAAAATAAAGAAAATATTTTACATTTTTCATTCTCGACATACATTCTTTCAAGTGTTTTTGTTCTACATACCTCAAATATTGGTGCTTTGTTAAATTTGTCGATACACTCGTTGATTTGCATATATTCTTGTTTGCTTTTGTCGTATGCGACTCTTGTTCATGTGTCGTGTCGTAAAAACGATAATTCACATTTCTAACTGATAGTATTGCAATTTGCAACTGGCCTTGCTGTGACCACGACTGAATACCTTGCAACCAAGCTTCCTTAAAAGCAGATGACCTCCAAGTTGTTTTAGGTCTTCTAACGCGTCTATAACCCTGAGGAATCCATCCCCCTCGGATGTTTCGCTACATTTTCGTTAGGTTTCCTCAGCGTATGGCCTATCCAACGCCACTTCCGTTGCGCGATGTCGGCATCCACTTTTTTCTGTCCGTTTCTAATACATAGTTAATCGTTGGATATTGTTTGCTGCCACCGGATCTTCAGAATGTACCGCACGCAATGGATTACGAAGGCTTGCAGCCTGGTTCGAGATGTTTGCAGAGCATTTCCATGTTTCTGAAGCATATAACATATGAAACTGCCCAGATAATTAAACTGCGTGACCTCCTCTATGGGTCGTTGTCATTATTTTTGTCTTATTTGCGTTGATCCTTAAGCCAGCCACTTTCCCATGTATGTAGTTGCAGCGGATGACACATTTGATTTAGCCCAGCCATTGGATACCATGTCTTTCAGTTTCACCCACCGTAGCAGTTATCACATCGTCAATTGCCGCCAAAAATAGAATTGGTGACAAGACATCTCCTTGTACTCCTTGACGCACATCAAAGGAGCCAGAAAGCTGTCCATTGTGCAAAACGAAACACCTTGCATTGTTGTAAGACTCTTTAATAACAGCGACAATTTTCTCGGGGATACCACTCGCAATAAGCGATCTCCAGATGCATTCACGATTAACCTGATCAGCGGGTGACTGGTACTCAGACGATTGTTCAAGTATGATTCGCAAAGTGTTGATGTGGCCGATGCATGATCGGCCACTACAAAACCTCGCCTGGTGCCTCTTGAGGGTAGACTCGCACTCGATCCCGAATTTTATCCTCTCGAGAACAATAGTTGCCATTAATTTCGGAAAATCAGACGGAATGGTGATACTGCGCCAGTTATTACAGTTTTTAGGTACATTTTCTTTGGTAACTTCACAATAACTCCATCTCTCCATTCCCGTGGGTAAATAGAAATTTTTGCTACGAATTTCAAAGAAAAATACTAATACGAATGAATTTCGAAATTCGTAGCAAAAATTTCTACTACGACGGTTTCTGTGATAGTTCTATCGTGGTTTGTAACAAAATTCCGAGTACGACGGATGCTATGATAGACATGATAATAATATATGGTAGGTATTTCCACTACAGACTCTTGCTGATATTATATTGAATATTGATTGGTCTCTGCATAAAAATAAAATGCTTTCCACAAACTCGTTACGTTATAAAAAAAGAAGAATAACAAAATCGGTACTGCATGTAAATACCACCCTGCGTTTAAAAACAAAAATCAGCCACAAATTTCTCCTAACAACACCCAATTTACAGAGGTAAGCAAACCGTTGCTCTCCACATCACTTCATTAAACTCTCCAATCTCCACTATATAATGACGTTTCTCATTCGGGCAAAGAAGAATAGTCAAAAAAGTGAAAAGTTCTCCAGGCGAGAACACATCGAGTGGAAAAACGCATTTTTCTCATAAAGTGCTGAGCAAATTTTGCAATTCACTGATCTGTTATTGCACATTTCTAATTGTTGTTAATGCAAAGGATATCAACAATCACCGCCTACAATACGTGTGCATTTTTTCCAATAATCGATCTGCAGCGTAGGCGAGACGAAAACAAAAACAAAAAAAAAAATTATCAAATGTAATTTTTTCGCAGACCCACAAAAAAAAAAGTTTGCAAAAAGCAATAAAAATTACGCGATGAAGCACACCTCTTTTCGCGTAAAGTGATTTAAATTCTCTATTTACGTTTTGTTTTGCGAAATTTCACAATTTTTCACCCCTAACCGAATTTAAAGTGCGAATTCTATTCGAAAGTGTGTGCAATTTATATTCTCCAATTCCAATCGGGAGAAGAAAAAAGATGAAAATTTAGTGTCGCTGCTGTGTGTGTATTGTTTTTCATTTTTATTTAATATTTTCGTTTTTTATTTGTTCAAGGAGAAACAAATGAAATGAATAAAATTTAATTTAATGAAATATAGTGCAACTACGACAATTATATATACATATATGTGAGGTCTTTGGCTCAATTTTAATCCTTAATAAGAATAAAAGTGGAAATAAGAGGTCTAATCAGTGTTGCCACCCACCCAACAACACGTTTGGAAGACATTTTTAATCTACCAACGCAATTGGAGCAGGGATTAACCTAGACCCGAAGGTTAATCTTCCCAAGAGGATCTAACTAAACCGAGCATATAGAAAAAGTCTATCTACTTGTCGAGTTCCAGATTGAAAGCAGCACTCTTCGGTGAAAATGAAGAAAATATTCTCAAAGTTTGATAAAAACGAAAAACTAGAAAGCACCACCACAACGAAGGAGACGAATAGTTTTGTGGGCAAAGTATTCGTTGTGGGTCGAGTGTCGGTGACGGTGGAGGATGTGCTCGCAGAAGGTAAGTGCCTAACAGATTCCACTTGAAATAATCCAAAAGTTTCTCCACTTCATATGTGTAAAGTGTAACTAGTGTGCTTGGTATGGCATGTGGATTTTTTCGCAATCGTTATCAAATGGAAACACGGCGATTGTCTTAAAGTAGCAAACTGCGAGGCGATTAGATAAGGAAACTGGGCGCTTAAGTAACTGTGCATTGTTCTTTCACAAAATAAAAAAAATAAAAAATTAAAGTGACATGCTTAGCTTATGGCGCTTGACAGAAGTCGCTCATAAAGTTACTCGACTATAAATAGCTCCGGTGACTACGAATGATGCAGTAGAAAACGAAAACTGACTGGACAATTTTGTTTAATTACGAAGGGTGCTATGGTATAATGTGTTCAATAATTATGCCACTACCAAGATGTAATAAATTAAAGTAAATAGAAAAACCATGCATATATATTGTATGATTGATCCAGTTCTCTTAAGCCTAGAGAACACTTCATTGAAAATACACTTCACGCAAGATTTTTGAATCGACGAACAAGACCTTCAGGTCTATAATTTTGTTGTTAGCGAGGTCTCTAGTTTTTATCGCAGAACGCCAAAGGACATGACATAATCGAATTTTTGTAATTTTGAATCGTCACTATGTCGTCTTTGGGTTGTGTTCGTAGGTACACGTAACAGAGTTGTCACCAAGAGAATGAATTATATACCTACCAATTTCATTTTGAAAGCATGCAAATACATGAAGGTGGCTTAAATAATCTCTTGTCAATATATGTTTGCGATTAATTAACACGAGAGACTATTCAAAATTCATTTGATTATGTCACCTAATTTTATGCTAGAATTGCCGGAGATGTCAAAGAAGATGTACCTACTCTAGCGCTGTTCAGACCAAACAGACAGAGGAAGTGTATTTTTGTAGCAACTACGTCAGTGGGCGTTGAATGGAATTGTTGACTTATTATTAAGAAAAAATTAGACTTCTTTGTTAATGAACACTAAAATATGGCTTTGTTAAGGGAAAAGCTCCAGTGTATTTTAGGCAGAGCTCTATACCATTAGCTTATACTTACTTACTTAAAGAGCTCCCGACCCGTGAATATTCTCTGACTAAAACACTGCAGCCTTCCATCCTCTGAAATCCCGGGCACGCTGTTTCCAGTCGTCCAGACTAAGCGCTATTGCATCCGCGATAGCTTGATCTAAACGGGGGTTCGTTCTTCCTTGTCTTCTCGAACCTGGGGGCTGAGATTCGAAGATCCTCGTAGCTGGAGCATTATTGTCCATTCGTTCGATGTGGTCGAGCCAATGTAGTCTGTTTTGGCTTTTTGGACTAAATCCAGCTCATAGAGTTCACTATTGTATCTGCTCCTCCATCCGCCATCCTCGCACACAGGACCAAAAAGCCGCGGAAGTGTTTTTCTTTGGAAGGAGCCTGGTATCAGCTCTCGCTTCTTGCTTATAGTCAAGCATTTGGCTCCAAAAAGCAGAACTATCCCATTAAAAACAAACCTCATCTTCAACTGAGATATTTAAAAAAACAAAAAACAGAATTATGGTGGGTTGCCGGCCTAAAAAAAAATGTTTGAATATCCGCTTTATGGGACCTGAACTTTTCGGCGCAATCCTTAAATCAACTGTCGATTCATCTATAAAAAGCTGGGAACACAACAAGTGTATTTCATATTGAAAAGTACTAAAGAAATGTATCATCACCTATCTACTTTTGGAAAGTACAGACTCTACTAACCTAAATATAATTCTGACACTCTAAGCACAATTATAGATCTTTTAGGTCGACGTGCATTATATCGCTTTGGAGGATATTCTTGTAAGGTCATTAATAGCGGACTGGCTACCAAAAAAAATTCTTATGTTGATATTATGTTATGCGGCTAAAATTAAGTGCTTTTCTTACTCTTTTACTCAGCCGAAAAAACACCTATTCCGACATCGTCGCGTCGTCGTGTAGATCGCTTTGTATACCCTCCACAAGAAGGTACATTATATTCATTCACCCCGGGGACCCTATAAAGTATTATATTTATATATTCTCAGGATCAAAATTCAATTTTAACCATGCCCATATGTCTGTCTGTTGAAAACACGATAGCGTCCACACGAATTCACCTAGGCGAATGAAGTTTTGTGAGAGGACTTCTTTTTCAGCTTGGTATTGAAAATGGGCCATTTCGTCATACAAAACAAATATTTGACCCATGTGTACGTACTAACTAAATTCTTCACTAACAAGCCCAACATTTTGTATGACTTGTATGCAGTGGAAGTTAGAAAAGCATGGGTCAGGCCGATGATAACACAGTTACTTGTTCTATTCTGCTCTAGTCGAGAAACGGAATTATTTGTTGAAGTTAAATTTGGATATATATAGAGTCCGTTGTGGCTAAGGCTATTGGTACGTGATGATAGTTTTTTCCTTCAAGAAAGCAATCCGAAGGCCACACTACCCAAAACAATGGCGAATAAAATACTTGAACTCCAAAAATTTGTCATAATTCCACTACATACACAGATATAAATATTTTTTTTTTTAACTTATTCATTTATAAACTTCAATTACATGTACTGCCTCAAGAAAATAATCAACACGTTTGTATGTACACATTTGCAATTAAAAATACGAAACCGGTCCGGCCATTGCGAAAATACCCCCCAATTTGAATTCAAACAACAAACAGCGTTTGTTTTCATTTTACGTGCTGTTTTGTGTCGCTTTATTTATTTATCGCATTTGGAAGTTCTGTATGTTGGGGAAAGCAAAAGCCAAAAGCGAGGCTCACCACTACTCAGGCCTCTGGGCTGGGTTATAGCGAAGCTAGTTAGCTTCATTGGAATCCAATGGCAAATGTGATAAAGCACTTCCATTATTCTAATTTATATAAATTTTTTCCAATTATAGAATTAAAATTGACAGCAATGTGAATGAACCAACAACGGCTGCGACGATGACGACGACGACGAAGACGACGAATCATCAGCAAAGAGAGTTTGTTATATTTTGTTTTACTTGTTTAGCTTTAATGTAGGTAGAACGCTTCTCCGGCAGGCGAATAAACGGGTTTCATAATTTTGCTTTAACGCTCGAGGCTATAATGCTTACAACGGTGAGTCAGCTGGTGCTGCCGCTAGGCTGTATGTGTCCTACTTTTATTTATTTTTCTTTTTATCAAGTCTACCTATTTTCCATGCACATAGCTTTTGTTATGTTGCCTTATTCGCCGTGTTGCGGGTTCTCTTGTATGTACTGGTACTAGCACATTATTTCCCAGTTGTTAGCTGAACACTTGTTCTGTTTTTTGTTTTATTGTACAGAAAGAAAAATACTAAAGGAATGGGACAAGAAATCCCGATGTCTCTACTTTTCATCTTCGACGTGAGTAGAACTTCAATGAATTTACACGGCCGTAAATCAGCTGCTGGAATAGTGTCTACGATAAATGACTGGGTATATGGTAGCGAAATTGCTTTAAGCAGTTAAATCCGTATACAATGTAGACGATGTGGCTAATGAACACTCATGAACTTGACGGTTGATATTAATATTAAATTACCTATAATTAAATGCATTATATTGTGTCTTTAGCAAGATATTGTGTCTTTAGAAGATTGTTTCCGAAAAGATGTTATATTTCACTTGTCTTGGGGAGTCCCAATCAAATTCTGTTCATTATTATAAGTGGTTTCCTATTCAAATGGTCATCTGAATGGACTAATTAGGTATATGTTTATTTTAAATTTGCACTCGATTGTATCGTACTTTGAAAGACGCTATGATTTACTAATCTTATTACATAACTACTAAGACTGAGCCAAACTGGAGCGCTAAAATGAAGTTAAATTGAAAATATGGTACTAATACGTGAGGAACTGAATGTCGAGCAGCTACTTCTCCGGACGGAGCGATTCATGCTTCGGTGGTTTGGTCACGCAAAACGAATGTCCCCGACCAGGATTGCACGACGTGCTATGGAATCCGTACCATCAGGTAGGCGTCCTCTAGGTAGACTAAGGATGAGATGGTTAGATCAAGTCCATAATCTCTCCTATACCCGTATGGGGATTGCGCTTGATGATTTAGAGTCGATGGCGGAGAATCGAGAGCTATTTTCCCCAAAATTATAAGTTTAATATTTTTGTGTTGATCATAATTATCCACATACAAAATTAACCCAAGTCATTGAATCAAAACTCCATAAAATTTGCAATCGAAACATCACTTCGACTCGACACAAAAGTACAAATTTTGGAAAAGCTTTTTTAGCCTTCACTATCTGCAGCAGGTGCAAAATTTGACTTCCTTCGGTTACTTGACAACCATCTGCGTGGTATAAGAGAGCTATCTACCACTCCTCTTCCAAATCAGAGCATTATGTATATCTCAAAAGAAGAAAGACATAGACAGCTCATTATAAAGATAATTCCGCAAACTATACAAAATACAACTTAGTCACATTTCTATGCATAGAAGGTATCTTTTAACAACGTACACACAGAACCAATTACAGAGTCCTTTACGGGAGCTAGGTATAGAAAACCTTAGATTGTTTCTATGCTTAGTAAAATTATCATTCAATTAACAATAGACAATACCAACCTTACCAAAACCCTCTGCTATGCTTCATAGAAATGAAAAATCCTCTTCAGTTTGGGCACATCACACGACTTTTTGTTCCTTTTGCATCGTATACCTGTAGACCTTTACAATACAAACAAGACAGCACTTCCGTGGCCAAGCCAGCATTGCGTTTCATTATTTGAGTTCAGTGGATTTGATTTGTGTGTTGTAATCCGGGTTTACTCCGTAAATTTTTTACAGTGTAGGTACCTACCTAAATATAAAAATGATTAATAACTCGATCACAGCGCCACCTATCGGGTCCAGATTTTTTATTTTTCCATGTTTACACTAAACCAAGATATATTGTAAATATGAATCATTTTGGTTTAAAAAAAAATTGTTAATTACTTGACTACAGCGCCACCTATCGGCGGTTAGCATATCTATAAACTATCGGCTTGGTAAATCAAGTCTATTGTGTGAATATAATCTCAATTGGTCAAGTCGTTTAGGAGTTACACGATCGCTAAGAAACGTATACCAACGTTTGTATATATGAAGATTTAAACTGGCTGCCAAATCTCACACATGCGCAATATAAAGTGCCCCAATATCTTAAAATCATTTTCATACAATCACCCCTATCGGCAATTCCGAGGGAAAAATGTTTCCCCCGAATATTTTTTGTTCCCGGGAATTAAAACTACCCATCGTGAATTTCCATCGGAATTTTTTCCCCGGGAATCAGAAAAGTACTTTCGAAAATATGTTCGAATGTTTTGACAAGAGAGAGTAGAGTTTTTAAAAAATTAAAATAATATTTTTGATTATGTATTTAGAAGTGCGCATTTTTTATTGGCGATGGACGAGCATGAGGAAGTGAAGAGGAAGATTCACATAGAATCTTCGGACCTTAAACAGACCAGCAGCACCAGATATCTAATATAGGTGAAGAGCTAGTGGAGACCTTTGATATATATATAGAAAGTCGTCAAATTAAAGCCCCATTTAGATGGTCATTTTAGTTTCAGTTTCAGTTGAGCTATCAATTAAACTTTTAGTTCAACAGTTCAGTTACAGTGCATTTAGACATCAGTTTAGTATTCAGTTGAGCTTTCAATTTACTCGTGATTAGCCGAAGGTTAGAAGATTATTTCTACTAAAACTGACAACTGAACTAAAAACTTATGGGAATTTCAGCCTCAGTTTCAGTTTCAGTTAGACGCTTTTGCATTTGGACATCAGTTTAACTGAAAGCATAACTGATAGCTTAACCAGGTACACGGCATGTAGCCATTGGGAGCATACACTGACGCCAGTGCTACATACATATGTGGCTTCCTGCATGCCCTGTACTAGCACCTTTACCCGTCTTTGCCGCAAACCAAAAAATCATTCGGAGTTTCCCCATTACTTAAGCTAAGCGCATGCTTGCACTTTTTGCTGAAGGCGGCTACCAGGTTGGAGAGGGAAACGACCACGAAGTTGGATTAGGCCAATCATCTATAAATTTATTTGCTATATCTGGATATTTTTCCATATGATTTAGAATATTAATCTGTAGCTGTTTTGTACTTGTTGTGTTTGACCTTCATTAAAAGTGACAATTTGCATTATTTTTTCTAAATATTTTGCAGAAAAACACTTACATTGCTGCTCCTTAGCTAAAGTTCCCTGACGAAATGCCAGCGGAATATTTCGGGGAAAATTACGTTAATATTTCCATCGGAAATTTGTTCCCGATAGCTATTTTTCCGACGGAATTTTTTGTTTGATTTCGAAATCATTCACGATACCTATTTTTTCCGACGGAATTTTTATTTTCCCTTTCGAAAATTATTTACGATACCTATTTTGTGAAAAAGGGAAACATTTCGGGGGAAATATTATTCCCGATAGGGGTGAATGTGTCCATCATTGTAAAAATTTAATGCTTTTATCACAAAGTGCACAATTTTGATACAATTTTATACTATGCCGCTCCACTAATATGAAGGTGCGCATAAGAGATGTTTGAAGCGTTCTGCCAGGGGGTTAATGCCGACATATTGTTCTGCCAATGAAAATGTATACTTGAAATGATTGCCCTAACAACATATTAAAAAATTAAGCTTAGCTAAATAATAAAAATTTCGTTGCTCACACGACGCGTTTGGAGTCACCTGCCACCCTGTTCATACCGGCCAATCGATCTGCCAATATTATAGCGATATTTATTGACTGCCAGACTAATACTAAAAAAAATTTCAGCCTTAACTAAATAATAATTGTATGCACTTTTTTTACAACTTAAGGGCGTTCGGCCTCCCTCCCATGCCGCTACCTGGGTCCATCCTCACGGATGACACTTAGTCAAGTCGCCCACAACATTCTCTCAAAAAATAGACCTTACCTAAATCATCACTGAAAAATGTCACTGGCTCTTAGACTAATATTGTGGTAAACAAAATGACACAACGATGGCGTTACTTCGGAGTTTTTAAAACCGTCACAACCGTCAATGCCAGCAATTTTGAAATGCACTTGAATATTCAAATCGAATATCGTCCACTAGGTGGTAACGTTTCTTTATTTTTTTTTTGTATAAGATCATATTTCCTAAGAAAAAAAATCAAACGTGTATGCAAGCTGTATAGTTATGAAGATTTACTGCTTAGCTTACGTGCTCTTTGAAAAGTTATGCACATATTAATTATTGTGATTCAAAGACCTAAATAATGACAGAAATCATTTCACTATTCTTATTGTGTGGAATTTCGTATTACTCACTAATAATGCAACTAAATGCAAAAACATGGCAAATACTAACGCCCCAATATTTTAACGTTTAGACACGATTTTCGTCCCTTTTATCTAAAATGATTCATTATGTACTTATCGTATGCTAAAGGGAAGTGATTGCGATATTATTATTAAAACAAGATCGATTATAAAATCAGTATAAAAAAATCATGGGCCTGGTCGATGCGCTCTGATACCCTCCAATGCACAGAAGTCATCCAAAATGAGTGGGTCTAATATTTCGCCCAAATCTAGTCTGGTGCACCGAAAAACATATTGTACTTACTGGATAGGATCCAAAATCGTGCGTTGAAACTAATCGGAAACACGAATATCGCGAATTCTATTAATTCACTTGAACATTTTATCGTGCTCAAACGAAATTGACAACTGCATTCCTCCCCTTCAGCAATTCAACCGCAATACTCGCCATGCTAGAATGAAAAAAATGAAATAAGACCCCAAATCTGACAGTAAACCCAAGCAGGGTTCATAATGAAATAAGACCCCAATTTTCATAAGGAAATAACACCCCAAATTTTATTAAAAATTTTTGTTTTTTTTTTTGGGGCCTTATTTCATTGAAGCCTTGGCCCAGATTCCGTAAAATGAAAACGATCGAACGATATCGTTTTCACTAAACCTGATCTCTATCATATCTGTGGCAATAGACAGAGACTGCTATTGTCGAAACGATATCGTTCGATCGTTTTCATTTTACGGAATCTGGGCCCTTATTTCGCAGAGCCTATCTTTGGACGTACTATGAAATACAGAGGCTCTTTCATAAGCCGTACAACACGAATGTGGAATGCTTTACCAAACTCAGTTTTTCCTCCTTGTTACAATTTACAGACATTTAAAATCGATGTGCATCGGTATCTCCTATCATATCTATCCTCCTTTCCCCTAACGCCCGCGCTGTGTAGTTCACCCTACATTAAAAGAGCGGTCATTTGTTATAAAAAACAAAAAAAAAAAAAATTGGTTTTGTATAAGACGGGTACAGATATATTCCATTTTCAATACCAACTTGACGACGCGACGGCAAAAACAAGTTCTTTCATTAAATTGCATAGGTCGATTTGCAGACGGGAAGGGGATGTGGCTAAATCGATTCAGAATTTGATCCTGATTCGGAATATATAGATTCAGGGGTCTCCGGTGACTCCTTCTTGGCGTTATCCACTCCCTTCTGTAGAGGGTTTAAAAACTGTTGGCGACGTGTAAGAGGCAGCAGATATTCGCTTTTCAAATGCGGCACTCATAAATACATATGATGACGTCGATTTTTTTAAAGCAGGTATGTATTGACCTCTTCTTCTGCTATAATCGTGCCGATTTCATTACTAAAAGTTCAACAAAGATACATAATATCCCCCGTATTAATAAATACCGAATAGCGGCGAATTAGCTTTATCACATCTGATAACTCGTAATTCTTATTCATAAACATATCTTAGCTTTCACTGACATGTTTAACGAGCGGATAACTTAACTCAGCAAATTCGGCGTATAGAGAGTGGTTAACTTACTCACACACAGAGCTAACCTTGTCCAACTGCTATCCACATAATTTCCACAAAATTTTTGTTAATACCCCTGTATATGTTTAATTAGGACAGTTAATTCAGGAGTTACATAAATTTCAATTAGTTTCGTGTAATCCAATTTCAATTCAGATCAGTCATGAAAGGGTAGTCTGTCAGCTAGAAGCTGGAATTTTAAGAGCGTTAGGATTTTAATTATTATTATTATTATTATTATGCCCACGCCCTCTCTCCCCGTCTAAACCGCGCGTGAGACGGACCTTTTTATTTATTTATTTATTTATTATAAGATGCATTTTATTATTTGTTGAAGTCGAAGATGTATTTTTGTTTAAGGGTGCGAGAGTGTGTGACTGGTTATTTGGCTAAAACAAGCCATTTTTAATATATTAATTATTTATTGAAATATTTATTTAACTGTCTGATTTTATGTAGTTAAGTAATTCTTTTTTAAATTTGGTAACATTTGCAAGTGTTTTTATTTCATTTGGAAGATTATTAAACATGTTTAGTCCCTTGAACATTACGGTGTTTTGAGCGCGCACTGTTGACCTAAACCGCGGTCTAAAGTTTTGACCCCCCCTTAGGTTATACGGTTGACTTTCACTTATATACCTTAAGTTATCGGACAGATACCTAATTTTGAGGCAAATGTCTATCCTCGCTCCAAGCAGGCGATATCTTTACGAATATTTTCTTGTAATCTCAAGTCTGTGCAGTCGGCACAGACTTGTGCTTTTACATAGTTTAATCCTATAACTCAAGTTTCTGTCTTAATTTTACTTACGGAGATCCTAGGATTTTAAGCAGCTCTAAGTATCGTCCGCCTCTCCTGACATGTTGTTGCCTTGCCGACTCTTTCTTTACGGTTTTTCCATACTTCTCCAGGCCTTTAATAACGCTGTGTACAACAGTGGCGCCTACTCCAATCTTGCTGGCTATAAAACGGATGGATTTTAATTGGTCCCGGTAAGCTCGAATTTGGCCTATTTTCTCCTTGGTTATTGTGTTTCCTTTACCTATAGTTGTGGATTGTATGAAGTTATTTCTTGAACTAAGCTCCCTAATACTCAAAGTATCCTTTTATTTGATTTAAAACATGGTAGCAGGTAGATTTTGCCACTGTTCGTAATCAACATCAACATTTTTTTAAAAATATAAACATAACATCCTTCCTTTCCAAAAAAAATATAAAAAAATGGAAATAATGTCGATCACTTCAAAAAGACCATTTCAGCGCACCTACTCCAAATCTGACAGTTAAAACAAGCAGGAGGGTTTTTTTTTAAATACTTCTCCCGGGAAAGGCAAACCTATAACGCTTCATCAGCGCCCCGAGATGCTTGTAGATGTATGTTAGCTCTGCACTTAAATTGCTGCAAATTGTAGTCTTCTGGAAATATATCCCCAGGAAGCGAGTTTCAAAGTTTGCTTGTCCTGTAACAGAAGGAGTTTTGAGAAGATGATGTCCTCGCGGTTGTCAAGTGTACTGTATGGTCATGAGCATTAGCAGCCTGTCTTGTGGGGCGCCCAAAAGTTGCATTTCGAGGGATAGGTTAGGTTAGGTTAGGTAAGGGGACACACTTAGACCAGAATTTTGGTCCATTGTGATACCACGAGAGGGGGAGGGGGGATGAAGTGGCCTAAACAGTTTCTTTGTGCCGGGCATTACCTTAGGAATTCTGTTGCAATTTGCGAGATGTGGGTATCCTACCTGAGAGGTGAACTTTTATAACTTTCTTTCCCTGGTTGCGGCTTAGTCTTCGGGTCAAGGTGGAGGGCGACCGTAACCGTCTGTCCCATGCCTATTGCCTTTGACGCGGCCTTCACTAGGGAGGGAGACTGGTGCTTCACAGAGGTGGCCGATTCCACCAGTCTGCCCATCTGCTTGACCAAAAGGCAGTGGATGGATTGTTTGTTGGAAAAAGGATGGGGGCAACCGTAGCAGTCTGCCTCCCTTTTATTTACCTTTGACAATCAGTCCACATGACAGATTGGTGCTGAGCAGAAAGGCCTGATTGAAATTCCAACCTGCTGCATGGCACCGAAAGTAGATGTCGCGATTTGTCTTTGGTAAGAAGGGGTGACCGTAGCAGGCCAACCTCCCGTCTATAGCCTCTGACGGGGTCCTCTAATTGTCGAGATGGGGTTGATTGGTGTATCCAGCTACTTCTGTTGGCGGTTAGTCTTCGGGGAGAGCAGAGGGGTGACCGAAACAGTCGAGGGATAATGTCCTTGAGTTCCTCGGAACATCTACCATGGAAGTACCTATAGAACAAGCATAGGTCAGCGACTTGTCTTCTGTGCACCAACGGTTATACATGAATCTGCTCATATACATATACATATTTCACTGCTTATTGGGTTTATTTTTTTAATTTTCGACATAATTTCCCTTATTTCGACCTTATTACCATTCGACCAAGAAAAAAGGTGCTATTCGACATTATTTCCAATCGAAATGGAAATAAACACGATTCGACCTTATTTCCTTTGACTTTATTTCACGGCACCTTTGGATTTTATTACAATTTCAAAAGTGCAAAAAATTACGTTTCGAACCTTTTTGCATAAGACTTTATTGTTAATAATAATAATGCTAATAATTTCCAGGGCGTATACGCAACCTTTTCAAAATATAAACCATGTAACATCTGTACCGTTCCTTCTCGAACACAGTGTGCAATGTACCTCTAACAATCCATTAATATGGCACCCCGCTACTTTTGCCGCATGTCGAAGATTTTGCTTGAAAATATAAACTCAACTAGTTAACGTTGCAAATGGTGTGAATATTTTAAATCGACGTTAGAGGAAAATTAAACTCGAAACATTGAAGGTCACGGAGAATCTAATCAGAGTGTTTTGTCTTTTGAATTTTTAACGAGAACAGCAAGCGGAATGCTATTATTTTGTTTTTCTTTACAACTGTAACACTTGCTATATATTTCAATAAAAATAATGTCCATCGCATTCTACTCTGTCAATTAATTTATCTAAAAGCGATAAGTACGTACTCTCAGCGTTGATTGATTCGTAATGTTCCAAAGGCGGTTAATTCAAACTGAACACTCTTCTGCGTGGAGGTTGATATATAGATACAAATAAATAAATAAAAATTGAATCTACGACACTAACAATGCTAATTGAGTGCAATGAATTGTAATTGTATACCTTTTCGACAGTGTAATCATTTAAATACGCGGCAAGATGGCGCTCTAGGTTATGAACAGCAAAGCGACAAAAAAAAACCAATCACATAGAAATTATGCCGTCGATCAATAAAAAAAATGGTGTCCCACCTTTTTTGTTTTATTCTCCAAATAAAATGATTAAAATAAGACAAGCAAATGGTGTTTCAAGGGGAGCACCAGCAGTGTACTTCTACATAGCTCCAATCAAGTAAATACATAAATAAATAAATAAAACGAACAGTTTGAATCTTCAAGGCTCCAAGATGTCTATTCCTTGACTCAGTTTTCTTTTTGTTGGTTCTCATTGTCTGAAATGTGTTGTTGAAAATAGAAAAAAATATGGGGAGTCCTGCTATTGCAGCTGTATTATGTACTAGTGTTTGTCCTGCTATGTTCTCTGTTCGATTGTGTTTTTTGCTGCATTTGTTTAGGAAGAACGTATAAGTGCAGCATCATAAAATGAGCTCTCAGGTCCATAAATCAATAATAATAAAAAAAGGAACTAAAGCACTGTTAGTGTTTAACCAGTTGAACTGATTCATTCACTATAGGTGAGTTGAGTATATATTATTTTAATCGATAGGAATAGGTGATTGAGACGAGATAGTTAGTCGAAAACTCCGCACATGTTGGGGGTTGATATTTGGCCCAATCTTACTCATTACTAATGATGCAGGGAATGCATGATACTACAGTAATGCTGAAAAATATCCTTGAAATCTGTAAAATGCGAATATAATCATAAATTATGCTTTTAGCTAGATGGTGTGCGGGACAGTTTTGTTATCCATTTCCCTGTCTCTTTTTAATTTTTTTTTTTTTAGTATTAGTATTATATATATTTATTTATTAACATTTCAATTTACAGCTCATATTTGAATTTAATTATTTAGTAATATAGAGAAAAAAGATAGTAATGTGTATTTTCAATTCTGGGTATTATATCATGAATTATTGAAAAGTTAATAAAACACTTTGTGGCCATAGGGGACCAGTACCAAGTGTAATTCTACAAATAAAGTTAAAAAAAATTAAAATAAGAACCGCAAGGAGAAAGGAGAAGAAAAACAACACGCGCGTGGTGGTGGCAGCGAGGGAGGAACGATGAAACTGAAATATGAAATTTTATGAGACGAGAGACGAGAATAGAAAGTAAGAAATAAGATACGGGCAAGCTATTTTAGTTAGTGCATAACTTGAAATAGAGTCTCCACTTCAGACCTTGAAAGCAGCCAAGTTTTAAGGGTCTTAAGAAACAGATAACCATTTGATACTTGACCGGATATATTAGACGGCAGTTTGTTGAAAATGTAAGGTGCTATAGAATTAATAAAACGTCTGCTGTGCTCTTTATTAACTGCTGGGACATCCACGGTAATTCTATTTCTCAGCGAATACATTTCATTTCTTCTAAAGACAATGTTACCACTTCTTACAAAGAAAATCTTTAGTACTTTATATATAAACAGATACCGAAGTGGTAGTATATTCGCTGACTGAAATAGGGATAACGTATGCTCGAATTTTTTTTTATTTGAAATTACCCGGATTATTTTTTTTTGCGCTATAATGATTGGCTTCAGGTTTCTAACATATGCACTACCCCAACATGAGAGACCATAATCCAGCCGAGAGTGAACCAATGCATGATAAATTGTTACAAGTAAACTGTGAGGCACCAGCTTACGTAGATGATAAATTTTATTCATTGCAACATACATTAATTTTTTTAGCGACATTATATGAGCTTTCCAGTTCAGTTTATTGTCCATCAAGACACCAAGATATCTAAATTCTTGAACAAACTCTAGAGCAACACATTTTTCAGAGCAATGCACCTCATCACAGCTATGGTGGTGAAAACGAAGTTCCTCAGACATTACATGTGCGGTGGATAAGGAAAAGCACATGGCTTTCGACTTTGCACTAAGTACCATTTGATGAAAGTTGAACCAGATTCCAAGCAATTTTAGATCAGTTTGAGTCTTGTTTCGAAAAGAATCAAGTGAGTCGTCTTCATAAGCAAGTGCAAGGTCATCCGCATAACCTATTATGTAACCATTAAGAGGTAGACTAAAGATTGAGTTAACATAAACTAAGAAAAGGATTGGTCCAAGGACGGATCCCTGCGGCACCCCAATATTTGGACATACTTCTTCATCACTAATAAATCCATTTACTCTAACTTTTTGTTTTCGATCAAGCAAGAAGGACCTAAACCACTCAATAATGCTACCTCTAAAACCCGCATTACTTAGTTTCTGAAGTAACAATTCGTGATTAACCAAATCAAATGCTTTAGTTAAGTCCAAGAAAATACAATGAGGTTTTTGAGGTTTCTGTCTAGTGAACCATAAATTTTACTCAAAAGAGCAACTAGCGCATCTTCAGTACATTTTCCCTTAACAAAACCAAATTGAGACTTACTAAAAAAATGTCTTTTTTTAAGAAAGTTGATCATTTTGTTTACTAAAACCTTTTCAAATATCTTAGAGAATACAGATAGCAGCGATATGGGTCTATAGTTGTTGGGATCACTAGAGTCTCCTTTTTTAAATATTGGAATAATTATGGCTGTTTTTAGCCTCTCTGGAAAAATGCCTTGTTCAAAACTTTTATTTATAATGAAAAGCAATGGATTCAAGATTAATTTGCCTATCTTCTTAATAACCACATTACTTATACCGTCTATTCCGCATGATCTTTTTGCCTTTAGGCTGTTTATTACAGAGAGTAGCTCTGCATTACTCACTGGTCCAAAGAAAAATGATGATGGGTTAGGCTGATCGAATAGCAGTACTTTATTAGATTCATTTAGCTTAATAACATTGTTTGGTTTTGAGCATTCAGCAATATTTTTAAAGAAAGCATTAAAACCATTACTTATGTCTTTATTGGTAGTGATGTTTCTGTTTCCTAGCTTAAGGAGCTTCAGATTGTCTTCTTTACTATCGTTTCCTAGGATATTATTGACAATGCGCCATTGTTCTCTAGGATTATATTGATTGTCCTTGAAACGCTTGTTGTAGTAAGCAATTTTTTCGCTAGCTACTAGATTTCGGACATTGGTTTGGAGTTCTTTATATTTACTTTTTACTAAAGGTTGGTGTAATCTATGTTTGTTACTCGCATAAAATTTATTTTTTTCTTCGATTTTCGCGCAAATTTCATATGTAATCCAAGGTTTGGTTTTCTTAAAGATATGTTTTTTTACATCTGAGCACTCATTAATTGCATTCTTCAGTTTATCAAGAAAATCAGAAAATGCCCTTGAGGGACAGTCACAAACGTAGACAGAAGTCCACATTTCCTGCAACAAGAGTTCATTAAGTCTTCGGTAGTTAATTTTGACAATTTCACTTTCTTTAAACTCATTCGATTGACTTCTCTTTTCAAGAACATCAAAAATACCTTTAAAAGCAATGCCAGTGGCGGAATGGTCAGTTATCTCTAATTCTAATACAAACGGTTGCACATCTGACATGGATTTGTTTCTTAAAAAAATATGGTCGATACACGTTTTGGTCACCTCAGTTGTTCTAGTGGGTATATTTATAAATGACTGAAACCCCATTGATGATAACAGACACATATAATCATCACTTGCCTTTGGCAAATTTAGAATATCTATATTTATATCCCCAATTAAACAAACATCCCCACAGTTAACCGAGCACAACAAACCATCAAGTTCCTTGAGAAAAATATCACCTTGAACAAAGTGCAGTCTATAAACACATACAAAAACCATTAGTTTCTTACCTACTTTTAGTTTTAAAATAAGGCAATCAGCACTTTCAAAATCTGGAGTAAGAACTTCCACAATATCATCTTTCAGTTCACTTTTTAAAAACACAACTGTGCCACCCGATGCATAGTTTTCATTGCAATTTGGATAAGAAAAGTATCCAGGCAAAGAATAGTTATTCATTTCATGATTAAATACCCAGATTTCAGTTAAAAATATAAGTTGAGGCAAAAAGTTAAAACAATTGTATAAATGCGCACAGAAGGTGTCAAAATTAGTTCTCATACTTCTAATATTTTGGTGGATAATAGTTAAGTCCTTGGCAGTATTACTAAAACTATGCCCAACGCGAATTTCAAAACTTTCATAAACATTAACTGGATCGAAGGTGTACTTTAAGTTTTCTGATGCACTCATATTAAGATTTATGTTATAGTTGCAGGAGATCATCTAGACTCCTGATAAATTTAACCTCAGATCCAGTTTTCTGTCTCATCATTATTTTTCCGTTTCGCACCCAAAGAAATTCATATTTCTGTCGCCTTTTTGCTGATTTTGCCTCCATTAGAACCTGCTTCATTCCTCCAGATAGCCATTCGTTGATGTATACATTTCCCTCAGCCGAAGAGTTAATCACACTTGCTTTGATTGATTTCTTCTTGGCATACAAAGTAGACAAAATGTTCTCCTTCGTACACTTCCGCACCGTCTTCAGCACAACAACATCAGAATCAGACAGCTTCCCGTTCGCTCGCACTTTTTTTCTATAGCAAAAGTCAATGTCTTCTTTCGTTATATGAAGTCCCAGCCCATCATTGAATAATTTTGTCGCTGTGTCACTCACGCATTCATTTTCGACAGCGGGTACATTTTCTCAGCGCTTTTTACATAATCTATAAACACTGCGCGTCATCCGTTATATCCGCATTCCTCTTATATCGCGATATGGTAAGAATAATAAAGGTGGTAAGAATAGAGTAATTTCCAATGCTGATAAAAGAGCTATTTTGAGAGAAGCATCGAAATTTCACAACTCGGCCGCAAAGAACAGAGCAAATGTGGCGTTAAAGCGAGTCAAAGAGTGATCAGGAATGCTCCACATATTAAAAAATATTAAAGAAAAAACACCCAATTAACGTGGCTCGAAAGGAAATGCGCTTGAATTTAGCACGATCGCACATGACATGGAATTCTGATTGGCACTACGTTGTCTTTAATTTCATTTGGAAGGTCCAGACGGATACAATTAGTACTTCCATGATCTTCGCAAGGAGGAATGGTCGGGTTAGGGCCGGGTGGAAGGGGGGGATGGTGCGGGGAAGCATTTCCCACTATGGTACGTGCGAGTTACAGTTTTTGACAGCAAACATGAATTCAAACACCTACAAAAACGTACGTGAAACATCTTTTCCCCATTTTAAAAATTTGTTTGGTAACTTGCCATGGCATTTTCAACAAGACAATGCTCCGATCCACACTGATGCCCGGGTGGTTATGGTCATGGATTGAAGCCCAAAATGTAAGTTTAATGCAGGGGCCGCCCTACTCACCCGACATCAATATAATAGAATCTACCATTCACGTGTGGGGATGGCTGTTTCGTAAAGTTTACGAGTCTGAAAAACAATATTCCAACAAACCGGAACAAGAGGGCTTGGTCAGCCATTTCTCTCGAATATATTGGAAAATTGTACGAGTCGCTTCCCAATCGAATGTATGAGGTCATTCTCAACAAGGGAGGATCGACACATTATTGAATTTATTGAAAAATGTTTAATTTAATAAATGGATAAGTTTAGAAATAATTACATGGCTTAAAAGCTTAACAAAAATGAAAAAAAAAATGTGCTATCCTGATGACCTATATTGAACTGTTGTTTGTTGTGTTATTTTATTTTTCGGAAAAAAAAATCATAAAAGAATAGTAAAAAAATGGAAAAAAAACTTTTAATTTAATTAACTGAGAATTGTATGGGCCATAATCAACCATAATTCGAAAATGTTAGCTCTTTTAGTTTGGCTGGAATCACTTACGCGAATAGAGGCGCTAACCTGATGAAGCGCAGTGTATATAAAAATGAATCCTGATTTGTGTTCGGATACGTATAACTTGAAAACCACCGACTCGATTGAGCTGAAATTTACAGATAATCTTAGGTATTGTTCCAGAAGTGCACCTGTGAAGATTGGTCAAAATTGGACAAAAGGGACGTTGCACCTCACATACAAAAAACATCTTCTCATGATTCTTTTTTGTTTTGTTCGTATTGCTTTATTTCAGGTTTACACAGAAAGAAAATTCCAGAAAATCGATTTATTCTCATTTTTCGCATTTTACGAAAGAAAATTATTATCTAAGACTTATAAGCTGTACATGTACAATTCCTGTGCACGGGCAAAGCCGGGCGGGTCTATATTATATAAAATCCTTGGTGCATATGTAAGTACGATAATGGCCGCTGAACCACTGAAGCTATCCCCCTTCATTCCTATTAAAAACAAAATTATTGAACAAAAATATCAAAATAAATAAATATTTAAAATAACTATTTTAGGCAGAACAACGTTTGCCGGGTCAGCTTTGGTTATTGTTCTTATATTTAAAAGTGTACTTACGTTGTGTACTCGTACCATCCTTCTTGATCTGCGGTCAGATACTTCAGCTGTGGCCACGTTTTACGCTGTGTTTCTGCTTCGGTCAATACTGTTGATATTTGACTGGAGTTCCATGCTGATGACAACATTCCAAAGGCGCTGCGGGCTTTACTTATTCTGTTATTAACATCCAGATCCGTTCCTCCATCGGACGATACAAAACTGCCTATAGATATAGTTGAATTGTTTAACCTCCTCAATGGGTGTCTGTCTCAGAATAATCGGCTGATGTGCTGAGCGGCCAGTGTGCATGATTTTGGTCTTGTTGCAATTGATGTTAAGACCAGCCGTCTCGTTCATCCCGCTGTTGGTACTTGCCAGGAAACAGATATCGTCGGCATAATCCAGGTGGCTTAGCCTCTCAAACGGTCTCGATTGAATACCATGTCTGTCAGCAGTCAGTACATCATCTATCGCCATTAAAAACAGGATTGGCGACAGGATATCCCCTTGTCTTACTCCCTGTCGCACTTCGAAAGAGTCGGAAAGCTGTCCTTTATGTAGAAGGAAGCATCTTGCGGCGTGAAAGGACTCCTTTATTACAGCAACAATCTTCGGGGGAATCCCTCTCCTATCTAAAGATTTCCAGATCCATTCGCGGTTAACTCGGTCAAAGGCCTTCTCAAAGTCTAAGAACGTAAGATAGAGCGGTGACGTAAACTTGGTTGGCTGTTCGAGCAGGGTGTTGATGTGAACGACACAGGACCGACCATTTGATGTCTCTTGAACGTGTTTTCGATCCTGTCCTTTGTCCGTTCGATAATGATGGTTGCCATTATTTTCGGGAAAACAGACAAAACGGTAATACCACACCAGTTATTGCAGCTCTTAAGGTGTCCCTTTACTTTGGTATCTTAAAAATAACTCCATCTCCATCCCTTCCAGTCCCTAGGGTATTTTTCGTCTTCCCATATAGCCTGTATTAGTGGTAGCAGTATACTGGCTTTGCGTTGGGATCGGCTTTCAGGAACTCGGCTGGTATGCCATCAAGTCCAGCTGTTTTGTTGACTTTTAAGAGGGTGATCGCAGTTTTGATTTCTGCAGCTGTTGGGGGTCCGGTGTCAATTCCCCTGTAAGATCGCCGCATTTCTAGCTGTTGGGAGCTCATCGTTGGACTCAGCTCATCTGATTCCCCATTTAGCAGAGCACAAAAATGGTCCCTGCATCTTCGCAGTTGATCTTCGATTGTTACCAATAGTGTGCCGTCCACATCCAAAGCAGGATGGTTTGTGTTGCTTTTACGGCCAACAATATCCTTGGCGATTTTGTTCAGCTCTCTCGTATCTCCTCTTCTTGCAGCATTTTGCGCATTTTCCGCAAGTTCGTCTTTTTCTCCTGTCGCGCCTTACACTATCTGGTGAGCTACTCGCTACTCGATACGTAGTGCCACTTTACGTTAAACGTTGGTTTCGGCGTTAGCTTTAATTTTCAACGACCTACGATACTCAATTTTGTCCCAGGTGTCTTGGGATATCCAACATTTTGGGCACAGTTTCGGAGCCAGCCTCAAAAACGCGCTTTTTACTTTTACCCACATCGCTTCTATAGATGGTTCGCCAAATTGAATTGAACTCGATGCTTTGCTGTTAAGTGTGGTGATGAATCTCCGACATGTGCGGGGTCTTTTAGAACATTGGTATTGAATTTGGTTTTCCTCGCTACATTTTCATTTCTCCGCTTGACAGCTGCTGTGCGTATTTCGATATTTGCTAATACCAAATGGTGATCACTCCCTCGTCCGCAATTCTCTCGTTTTTTGACATCACAATCTTTTTTAACAATTTCGAAAGCATGTGCATTTAAATGATTTACATAAAACTTATGTCAATTGACGGTTTGAAGTAATAGTAAATTCTTTACAATACAACCTTCGGTCCATTTGTTTGTCATGTCGTTTGCCTATTTTGTGATTGGTATTACATGCCATACCCTTTTTTTCATTTATTGTGTTAGTGTTCTATTTGCGGTTAGACGGCATTTACTGAATTAATTGCAATTGTTTCATTCGACCACTTTCCTTACTACTATCTGTGTTGGTTCGGTTAGGTATATGTTTATGTTCAACTACCTACATATTTATTACATATTTGAAGGTTAATGGTGTTAGATAAAATGCAAATTTTCTAAATGATAGCAAATGAAAACATGTTTTAAGAAATTCCATTAGCTCATTGCTTTGTTGAAGGATGTTAATACACACGCCCCTCACTATGGCTCTATAATGTTGCATAGTAGTTGCAGTCCTCTATTAACAAATTTTGGCTTTTTTGTTTCATCGAGAATGTTTGGTGCTGTTGCTTTTTATGACATTTACACATTAAGACACATAAACTTAATTTAAATATGTAAAGCTCTTGACTCACAATTCAATTTATTTATTTTCATTTCTAAATTACAAATTTTATAAAAATAACTCCTTGGTCAAGTGACACGGCGTGGCACCAACGAAAATCCATACTCTTATGCAATACTATCGATCGTAGTCGTGATTGTAGCTGACTACAAAGGAACCAGGTACTCGTGCTCCTTTGCACATAATTTTGTTGACCGTTTTGCTTTAAAGTGAACTTTTACTATTCATTACTTTTGCTATGGAATTACTTGCCAAAGAAACTTATGGTCAGACATTCTATAACCACCTGCGTAGTGTATACAGTGCGACGTGAATTTCAATGCTGCAATTTGTATCCCTTCTCATCGCGTAATGCATATATGATTGGCAGCGGGAACGACTTCCGTTTTCCGCTTCCGTTTGAATTACTTTGCGTTTATTTTGGAGCAGGTGTTGCAATGCAACGTTGGTCTATGGGTCTATGAGGTGATTTTTTTTTGTTGTATACTGCACAGCACACTCAAAAGGATAGACAGCCAATATCCCTGACAGGAAAACGGAAGGAAAGTTCATATTTAAAATATAGAAAATGTCAAATGGTGGTGTTTGCATTGCTTAACAAAGTTTTTGGTCTTGATATTTTAATACATATTAATATATAATCTCTTCTCTATATATATAAAAGAAAGTGGAAAAAACAGTTTCCCTCTGTTGCCCATAATTTTCAACAAATTTAGTAGATTTTTTTTTAAATGTCGGTAATTACGATTATCGGGCGATAGGCTAAACAAATTCAAATACGAACAAAGGGGCGTGGCACAGCCCATACAAAAAAAAAAAAAAAAACATTCAAAATCATATAAATTCTGACAATTTTCTCTGGAATGTCGTGTGCATGAGATAAGAACGCCATTATGATTTAAGCAAATTTTACGAAAATTCTAATGCTGCCCGTCCACTTAGTGCCCAACGCAGCAACCAATCTTATTCAACAGTTTATTCAACTCTTCAGTTGAAGAAACAATTTTTTTAGGCTCGTACACTAGTGCACAAACTCACGTTGTTCATGTTGAGCAACGTAATTCCAATTAAAGTTGAACATTTCTGTGTTGAACGCGTTGCGGGCCCCGTACACCTAGTTTATCAACTCACTCAACTGTTGAATGACCCCGTACACCTAGTTAACCAACTCACTCAATTGTTGAATAACCCCGTACACCTAGTTGACCAACTCATTCAATTGTTGAATGACCTCGTACACCTAGTTGATCAACATGTCTGATTTTGGCAAAAAAAAAGTTCCTCGAGTTAGACAACAGCGTTTTCGTTGTGGTTGCTCATAGAGTTGAAGAACGCGTTGATACCCTCGTACATTTAACCAAGCATCACTTGTTGGGCAACGCGTTGGACACACTTGGTAGCTGATAGCTTCTCACACCCTCATAAAATATTTCTAGTTTCGCTTTCGACATCAGTTTGGTAGTGATCTTCCTAGGGTACAGATCATTGTTTCTTGTTTATTTATTTATTTTTTTTCATTTGATTTGTGACTGAAAGCAAAACATAGGTACTTCGTTTTACTTTCATTTTGTATGCTTTCCCTTTCTGGATTTTCCTCATGACTTTATTGCTTTATTAGGGGTGGAAGTGTTGTCTAGCACTAATTACTTGTGCGCGCAGATGTTTTATTTCTGGTGTTTCCGCAAAGATCTGCGCTGGGTAGATCTAGACCAGGGCTGGGCAAACCGGCGACCGCGCAAGAGTTTCAATTGAATATTTTTAAATAAAATAAAAGCGACTTTTTTCTCCTCTATTCATTTTTATACTTACAAACCAACATTACATTACATTACATTTTTTTCTTGTAGAATTTCTATTTCTGAAACAAAAAATGTACTATACGCGTTCATTGTTATGCATACATATTTGTTTTGTGAGGTGACAAAAAATGTAAATTTACAACCAATGGTTGTTCAAAATTTCTAGCATAATATTAAAACCTTCTTTCGCACAAAGTTGCTTGCGGTTGTTGACATTTTCGCAACTGTCACTCTGATTTTTAAAGACTAAAAAGTACTATTTCACAATGTCAAAAAACGTGCCAAATTTTGAAATACTCTCATTACTATATGACGGGCAGAAATAATGGGTTCGTAGGATTACTTTCAAGGTTTTTGTTGTCAGTGTAATCACTAGGAATCACTGCGCTGTAAAAGTCTGAATTTTCCGCATGTTATTGATATGTACATGCAATAAAACACATTCGAAGGTTAAGTAAGCATCTGTTTTTACAAGGACTCACGAAGTAAAACATTTTCCAACATCCACAAATGGAATACATCACGAACTTAATAATGAAGATTGGTTAGCTTTCTTGTCGCATATAACTAAACCCCTAAATCTGGCCTGTGGGCATGCAGATGCCAAACAAATTTGCAAAAAATTCAACTTTTCCAAAATAAAGTACTAAGGAAGTAAGAAGTAGACTTCTTACGCATGCCAACTCAGAAATAACATAACTTTTAAATACTGACAATGTAATCAAGAGATTAGGCGGGTACAACCTTTTGATCTATAAGAGTTAGCTAAGACCAAGAAAGTTAGGTCATATTTTCAATCAAAGAAGTTTAGAAATCTGACAAACGGCGGACTTATCTTCTTATTTTTTTTAAAATGAATCAAAAATATATTGCCGATTAGTCGAACGACTAGGTGCAATCCAATTCGGGATGACGAAAGGCAGTCCCCTCGGGAGTTTTTTTTTTTAAATCGGGTTAAAAGTGACCCAGTTTTTTGAGTTCCAATATCGTAATATGGAATTATTAAAATCTAGAGCTTGAGTTCAAAATTTCGAAACGAAAAAAATACATATGTATCTATCTTCCTCTTAGTAGGAGAAAGTTAAACGAATCAGAAAATTTAACTCCTTCAAAGTAATGTTCTCTGCAGGCTCATAATTCGGATGCTTCTGCAAATTTATAAGCGAAGAGGAGTATGTGAACTTGAAAAAAAGCTCTTCATTTAACGTCATTCCTCTGTTCAATATATTTATAAGAGTGGGGACCACCGTTTTGAAAAATTGGATGCGTATTTGAGATTTACAAACTTAGAAGACGATTCAGTGCAGTGTCATGCTTCAACTTTTAAGAACTGCTGAATTTCTTAAATTTTTAGTGTACAGCAGTTATAAAATACATATTTTTTTATTTGTTAAATACACTTTTTTCTCTTTATTAATTTTTTGAATTCTGAAAAAAAAAAAAAAATACCAAACACAATTTTATTTCTAAAATAAAAAAAATAACTTGGACAAAGTATTGTGGCTAATATTTCCAAGTGGACCGCGAAGTTTTGTAAAAGGTGAAAGTAGTCCGTCACCTGAAAAAGTTTGCTCACCCATGATCTACACCATCGTCTTTTTCTAGACAACTGAGTTGCAATTTAATGATAAACCATGCACATTGCACAGTGCATAAACAGATGTCAGTTGATTGATTCCAATGGCTCAACTAGCACAGGCACACACATTTCGTCGCACCCAACGCAACTCGAGTCAACAAAAAATGTAAGAAGTTGAGGAACGAGTTGGACAGATAATGTGCAGCACATTATTGTAAAATCGTTTCTCAACGCGTTGCACAAGCATGTTCAACGAGCAACAAGAGCTCGTACACTACCCGCACACTTCTTTAGCAACGCGGTGAGCAACGATGTCCAACCAGATCAAACGCGTTGGTTGGATAAAATTTAGGGCATCGTACATTAGAGTTGAATGCGTTGAATACGAAATTGATGAGTTGGGCACTAGGTGGACGGGCAGCATAAGCCACTCGTTGCTTTCAGCGCCACCTGTTTGCTGATTGTGAATTGAATTTAGCCAGCTGCCAGCCAGCTCTCCGGCTGGGGAGAAAATCAAGAGTTGTTGCCAGCAGGTTGTTCTAATTAGCATGTGAAATGTACCTCAACTGGCAACTACTGGCTAGCGAGGTTTCATAAAAACACAACTATAGTCATGTGGAAAATAATAGGGACACATTGCTGTATTTCGTGAGAATACAAATAACTCGAATATTTTCATTAAATTTGGAGTAGTGTTATTATTTTAATATGTATGTATTATGATAGCGGTATTTACTTTATCGACATCCCAAAAAAAATAATTTAATGTTCCGTTTCTAACTAATTTATGGCAATTGAAACAGAGTTGTGTTTTGAACAATTCTTATGCAAGTGTCCCTATTATTTTTCACATGACTGTATCTCGAAAACCACCTAATCGATTAAGTTCAAACTTACAGATAATCTTAGGTATTGGCTTTAGAGTGCTTCTGTAAAGATTGGTCAAAATCGGACAAAGGAGCACAGCCCATACAACAACAAAAAAAAACCTTCGAAATCGTATACATATCTCGAAAACCATAAAATCGATTGAGCTCAAACTTACAGGTATCTAATATTACGTATCGGCTGTGGAGTGCTCCTGTGAAGATTGGTCAAAGTTGGACGAAGGGGCGTGGCACCTCCAATACAAAAAAAAAACAATTCAAAAACTGTCGCCCGTAATTTTTAATCAATTTAGTTGATTTCTTTTCAATTAAAAAGCAAAAAAAAAAAAGTTATGGCGAAACTGGCGGGGGTTCAGCTAGTTAGTTAATAATAAATAATATTTTTATTTAACGCAATCTGTAAACAAAGTAACTGTAATAGCCAAAAACGTTGTATCACAAAAATAATTTTTTTTCAATTTCCGTCTGTTTAGTTATTGTGGTGACTCTCTTGACATTAATTTGTACATATTATAAGATTGTGTTTTACATTTATTGTCATTGCGATAAAAAAAAATTACATACTTGTGGTTGACTGGATAGAGTTATGCGCCTCAAAAGCATCATAGGAATTTCCAGTTGGGAGAAAACCACTTGCGTCAATAATATAAAGTGGTTTGAAATTAGCATTCTGACATTACGTGTACCCTCACTTAAAGCTCTCTATCATTGCGTAAGCGAGATTAATGGGGATTTTTCCTAAGGACCAGTTGTTGGTCCTTTAATCTATTCTGAATAATCCAATTTGTTTGAATTTTTAGGCTAAATGGTAAAAATTGGTTCTAGTTTTAGTGACCAAGGCAGTGATATTTTCTTCATTAGTTTATTTCCATACTGCTGTATGACACAGTGAATTAGTGGGCCAAAATTGATGGGCAAAACTCATCTTTGAATGAAAAAATGTCCTTTTAAGGAAATTGCCAGTGTTTTATTCATTCATTCACACATACATAAATACATAGCTATGGAATTTTTTTCCCCCAGTCGCATAGCCTGACTTACTGTGTACATATTTCCATTGTTGGGTTTTAAAATCTCCGACGTTGATCACTTGATGTTTATCAGCCCAGGATCGCAAGTGGTTTGTTTGTTTACATTTCTGGGTTTAAACGTCCCCTTTAAAGTGTCCATTTCCATATGTATAGTAATGCAGGATGGTTTGTTTAAGTTAGTTTTGACTTCAACCGATTCTACACGTAAATATTTCCGAAAAAAGGGTTTGAAACATGGTCGAATGAATTTAAAATAATATGTTATGGTAAACTCAAAAAATTGACAAATTTGTATCACAAAATGTTGCTTGTTTTTCTAATACAACAGATGTTTCCTTATTTCTTTGTTATTTGTATCTTTGTGTACTTAAGCAATCATACCTGTGCTTTTGAGAATCATTGCCATGTACATATCTCCAAGATGAAATTCATTGCATATGCTAAAACATAAAGTATGTTTCAACTTTAGAATATATTGTTTTTTTTTTATTTTCAGGTGGCTTTGCGATGGTGTTTCTGGCTAAAGCCAATTCCGGGAATACTAGATACGCACTCAAACGAATGTACGTGAATAATGAGCACGATTTAAACGTTTCCAAGCGAGAGATTCAAATAGCTGTAAGTTCATTTCATTTGCTTGAAAATCAAATCAATACATAATTTAAATCAATTCCATTTCAACAGAGCAACCTGAGTGGCCACAAAAACATAATCGGCTATGTGGATTCTAGTATTTCTCACACTGGCAACGGGGTCTGTGAAGTTTTGCTGCTGATGCCTTACTGCAAGCATAACATGCTGGCCATGATGAATGCAAGGTGAATAAAACTCTGCATATTCTTATTACCACCGCATAATAACACTCAATGCGATTCTCTTCTTTTTGCAGACTGCAGGTTGGATTCACCGAACCAGAAGTTCTGACCATATTCTGTGATATCGCTGAAGCAGTCTCACGGTTGCACTACTGTCAGACACCAATAATTCATCGCGATCTCAAAGTAGAAAATATTCTACAGAACGATGCTGGGAATTTTGTTTTGTGTGACTTCGGTTCCGCCACCGCGAAGATCTTGAATCCCACAACACATGGTGTGACTTCGGTAGAAGAGGAAATCCAAAAGTACACGACACTATCTTATCGTGCACCGGAGATGATTGACCTATACAGTGGAAAGAGTATAACGATAAAAGCCGATATCTGGGCATTAGGTTGTTTATTGTACAAGTTGTGTTTCTTCAATTTACCCTTCGGAGAGAGTACACTCGCCATACAGAGTGGCAACTTTTCGATTCCGGACAATTCAAAGTACACCAAGGGAATGCATCAGCTGATCAAATTTATGTTAGAGCCAGATATGGAGAAACGACCAAACATATTTCAAGTATGCGAGATAGCGTTCAGACTGGCTGGCAAGGAAAATCCGGTACAAAATTTGCACGTAAGTACAGAAGACATCGGCTAATTGTTTTGTCTTTCAATTGTTTTGTGCTCGAAATGTATCAATTATGTTTGTCTCCAAATTAACATGAGTCTTTATTGATTCGTGCTGCAAATCATTTGGCTTCACTTTTTTGAGTGAAGCAGACAGAATAGGCATTTAAGTTTAAATTGGTTGCGGCGTCGAAGATGTTGATATCGATTTTAACTTGTTTTATCCAGATATTGATTAAAATATTTGTTCCCTTCGTTGACTTCTGACAATTGCTTTCAAAATTTGTATTGGATCGAAGCAAAGCTATCGATATCTTGGAATTGTGTCTACCAATTTTCAGGCAATTCATGGCCCATTATTCTGAGACTGTTCTATTACCCGTATTAATCAAAAAAATTTTACATGTTAGTTAGATAGCATACAAAACAGCGAAAAATTAATAGCCTTACTATGAGCAGATTATTTGGGGATCCATCCAGCATCAAGATACAATGTTGAATGTTGAAATTAAGGTATAGAATGTGTATAGCTCTACTTAAGCTTCTAGTTGTAAGGAACTAAAAATGTATGCACTATCAACATGGTTTGCTTTGTAAAATCAATTATTTAAAACAAGTAACCCGACGAAGTTAACGTATTTAAATTTTGTTTCCTGAAGTGTAGAAAATTATTATGTTTCTGTCGAAAATTAATTTTAAAAACTTTTTTCTAACAGAAATCATCTTTACCCGTACTCGAGCAACTGGCAGTGCCTCCATTCGAGTCGGAATTCAAACGACTGCACAGTGCTGCTTCCATCAAAGTTAAACCCCAAAGTGTACCCATTGTTGAATCGGGTACTAGCGTTGCACCTCGACAACGGCCCAAAGGCAGTTCTGCACACGCTCAGCACCCACTGTCCTTGGGTCTGCCACCTAGTCCTTCACCTCGAAACAATATAACTTCACCACAACCCGTAGTCGAGCAGTTTCAAGCAAATTTCCCGGCAATCACTGCTCCATCGCAAACACCGGTTGCACATCTTCCACCGCCACAACCATCAACTGCAGTCACCACACCAGTGCAAGCAACAGCTCATCCACAGGTACCGCCGCCAAACAGCATAGCCAATTTGGATAGTTTATTTGAATCGACGTACCCCGATCCGTTCAGTGAGGCCGCGAGTATTGCTGAATCAGTGGTTTCCACTGAAAACATTCTACCAGAACAGCCAATGTCTCTACCCCCAGATATGATTGCCGTGCTAGGCACTCCAACTAAAACTATGCTTACACCCCCAAAGTCTAGCGGCGGGCACAGACGCAATGTTAGCGACACTTCAGCGTTTAATAAGTAAGTATCGCCTTGAGATTTCGCCCTGCGTACTGATCCTTTCGCAATTCTTTGATTTGTCATTTCGTTTATTTTAAATTTTCATTTTCATCCTTATTTTGTGGCTGCTTGCTGATTGACCTAACCACCCGACCCGCCTTCTTTATTCCCGCATAAGAACTTTTGCAAATGAAACATCCCTATTCCTTGCCCCCTACGATCAATCCGTGAAAAGCCGCAGCGGCAACGTTGAATCACCACCCAATAGCGCTGGCGGCGGTAGTCAAGGCTCCAATCCTGGACTATTCCTATCCGAACAGAATATGGCCAATGCACGCTTGCAATCGCAATCGATTTCTGCTTCCATTTCCAATACAGAGCTTTCTAGTTTGCCAGCTAATACGACAGGAACGTCGGTAGAATCGGCCGCGGCAACAGCAGGTGCATCGCTTACTTTAGAAGCGAGAGTCGACGCATGGAATCCATTCGAGGAGCAACCTTTCAGTCAAATGACTGAAGATCATATATTTGAGGCGGAATTCGATAAGATTCGCCAGCGCGGAAGCCAAGGAAGTGAGTGATGTCTTAAAGGTTAACCACCAGCACAGATGTAAAATTGAATTTTTTTTTTTCAAGGTATAACAGCAAAATCAGGATCCACAGCATCAACATTGACACCGACTGAGAACAATCACTCTAGTAGCACTACCACTCAAATGCAATCCACACCGATTCCTGTTGTACCACCTCCAGCGGTTGTGGCCGTAACACCAGTCCTAGCACAAGTTATAGCTACAGTGCCAAATGCTACTGGACCAGGGATGCCGGAGGATCCGTTTGGCTCAGCCCCATTCAGTTTGCCACCGGGATTGCGCGAGAAAGCTTCTGCACTTAGAAAAACCGGAGGTAAAGCATGAAATTTCTATATTCTTAAATTTGTATTAGCATAACATAGAAATCGCACACGCAGAAGATAACGACAACGATACAGTGTCGATTACCCAGTGCGAAGCAGAAGAGGAGTAGTTCCATTTTAATCTAGTTGTACTAGTATTCTTCCCCCAACACACTTAGTAACTCATCAGTAAATTAGACGTCCTGCAGGCAAAGGCAACATGGTTGTGGGTTTTGTTATGAGAATTGACAATAGATTTGTACAATTCAAGCCGTTTGCCTCACGAATGATAGAGGTGCATGCCTTGCCTATGCGGCTGTAGATAATATAATAGAGCAAATCAAAATTAAAACGAGTTGCATATCAAAAAAAATTTTAAATGTTGTGTAATTGGTGTGACTAACGGATTGGTTGTAGTGTTGAAATTATAGATGTAAGCTAGTTTATCAAACTGATTATGTTTTAAACAATATTGTAATTGGTGGCTTTGGTGTTTTAGGTTCAATTTATGTGTATTAATGCTTAAAACAATCACAGTGATTCAAGATATTAGGGAATGTAATTTGTGTAACTGAAGTTTAACTTGTTTAACTCGCTACTAAGCTAACGATTATATTATTGCATATTTTGAGAACTGTTGGATGAAGCGAAAATTACAATATTATGCACCAAGTTTTGGTAGATGCTACTTTGCACGTGTATCTTTCTTCTAAGCAACTATTAAAGATAAGCATCAGCTTTTGTGTTCATTCAATTAACACACCCTCGATACATACCAATTTGTATTAAACCGATCTTTATCACTGTCGCGTGTTGTGATTTATGAAATCTTCTTATCCCTGTATTCCTAAAGCGTTTTAGTATTCGTAGTTTCCAAACTCACTATAATACTTGAGGTCTAGCACGTAACTTGATACAATCGAGTTCAGTCGATACAATCGAGCTCTGGCAGCACCTAATTTGTCTCAATCGATTATTCTCGATTGATTATCCTCGATTGAGACAAATTTGGTGCTGCCAGAGCTCGATTGTATCAAGTTACGCGCTAGACCCCCTGCTTCTGGGCAATCTATTAAATGAAATCAAAACTTTTCCACTTCCAAGAGAAAGCAGGGACCAGACATTTGTAATCGACTACAAGCGACTGTCAAATGGACAAATATCAATCGCAATTGAAAATCACAGTTGTCGATCGATCGACAGTTTGTCGCTATCAACTATCGACACTCACAATAGGGGCCTAAATGATCGTCTTACGATAAACAGCGTTTTTAATGTCATTCTCCGATTTGCTGCTCACATTGTCAAAATTACTACCGGGTCTTAGTAAATAAATTCTTGTTTGGCTAATTTGTACATCGGTACCTGGTCTTTACTTAGTTTAATGGACAGTATGTGATTCGTCGTTTTCTAGTAGATATCCAGACCAAATTTAATATATGCGATAGAGTCAGTTAGCATATTTAGGAAGCTAGTGCTACATAAAGTTGATGCAAGAAAAAGCTGCTATTGTTGAATGTAGTAGCGAGGAGTAACAACGATTTTCGACAATTCTGTTGACAACTTATTGTGTCCGAAAGTGGTTTATATGCAGAGAATTGACTATCAAAATTCAAGACTATTCAACAGCAATCACTTAAAAAGGAATCTGACTGCAGTCGAGGCCAGCTCAAATTTAAAAATTTGTGATGACAATCGTACACTCCACCACTATTCAATTCATAAATATGTTTATGATTGAAAATAGTTTGATTAAATGAATCTGAATTCCTATCATTCCTACCAAAAGTAATTGTGCTGTTGTTCTTTCCACATTGCTGTTCGCGGTTTTGGTCATAGATTTGGGTTTTATACGATCTGTAGCTTTCGAGGGGCATTCAAGAGTATAAATGTCACGAGAAAACTGTCAAATTCAGCCGTTTAAAGACGTCACACAAACGTTAGTTCCCTTCCATTGACATAAATAACCAGTAAGACAATTATCTTCGACTATGCCGAAGCTCAAATACCCGGTACTATATTATTGTAAAAATATAAAAATATTTTAGTATTAAAAAATTATATATTTGTATGAGAGGTATGGGTAGTTTTATTCGACCAAGCTCATTTTTTGTCAAAAATGTTTAAATATTAAAACAATATGTGCAAAGTTTAAACTTGCTATCTTTACTGTAGCTATTTAAATTTAATTTTTTTTACATCAAAAAGCTATGTATATAAATCCGATATTTTTGTATGGGAGGTAGTAGTAGTTTTGTTTGTTTGCTCATCTTCGAACTTAGCCACAGTTTGGTGGATAAAAGCTTACGTACCAAATTTCAAGTCGATAGCTCTTAAATTACGGCCGTAATCGTGTGTACAGACGGACATCGCTAGATCGACTAAGAAAGTGATGCTGGTCAATAATATATATAGTTTGTCATACCTACAATGTCCCCTTATGTGCGTTACAAATGGAATGGTAAAGTTAATATACCCTCACCACAGTGTGGTACCGGGTATAAAAACTGCTAGACCAATAGCCCAATGCTATTTGACATTTACTATTAGGACATCTTTTCTGTTATTAAAGATCGGCACGTATTGCGGAACTCACCACTTCAGATGGTTGCTTACATTTCGGGAATTGATCAAAAACTAGTTTTTGCTAAAAGAAATATCGACTTTTAGGTTTTGAAATTAAAACAATTACAATTGAATCACTGTGAACTTTAACTTGTTGAGTGTTATTAGATTACATCATTATGTAGATGCTATTGTACTTTCAAGAAAAAAAGAAGACAAGACTGACATTTGAACAAATCCCACAGCAGTTCTCGTAACAAAAACCCTCAGTCCAACGTTTATGTAGTTAAATGTGGAAAAAGTAGTAAAAGCAGTGTAACAATATTTCGATATAAGATTCAAAATTAAAAGAATTTAATATTTAACTTTATTTGTTGTAGTGTACTTAAAGCTCTCCTCTGTCAGGATGTTTCAACAATACGCAAATAAGAGAAACAATTAAAAACAAAAAAAATTAAAAAAATTTCAATGGAAGAACCTTTTAGATTTATATGGAAAATGTTTAAGCATAATAAAAGTTTTATTGTAAATATAAAAAAGAACAAACAACAGACATACTCTGAAGGGAATTTTCGGAAATGAGTATTGTTTTAAGTTTTAATTTTTAAATGTTATAGTTTTATTTTACAGTTTCTTTGTTACCTTTTTATTTGAATCATAATTTTATTCATACACGCATTTTATTTTATATCCAGTACAATTATTTGTCCCTATACAAAGTAACTAACACAATATTCTTTTGTCTCATCCATATTTCTTTTTCATTTCAATTATTTGGGTTTATTTGGCTTTTTCTTTTGGTAAATTCATTCATTTGGGAAGTTGCATATTTCATCTTTCAAACAAGACTCTTGTTTTGTACATTCATTTAACAAGTAGCGTTGTTTATTTGACAAGGAATTCTTTTTGTATTCATCTACATAATAGATTACCCTGTGTTGCCAAAAGTTACAGATTCAAATTTTATATGTCTAGCATCGAATAATACCTATTTGCGCCTTAACTACAAAATAATTTAAATAAAGTAAGCACTTTTGTTTTCAGGTTCAACTTCCTGAAAATGTTCTTACTTACTAACTAAGGTGGCGCTACAGTCCGGGGTGAAACTGACCCTCAACCAACACGCCTCTCTAGTTAGCCCGATCTTTGGCTAACCGGCTTCAGTTGCGCACTTCAAGTTGGATGAGGTCCCCTTCTTCTTTACTTTCTACTTGCAAATTACACACTAAATTTATATTCCACTACCCCACATCTAACAAACATCCAAAAGTATAACTCGATGTCCTCAGAATGTTTCTCAATTCAGAAATTCCAACAAAACAAAAAGTTTCTAAACGCTAGTGTTGTGAGAAGTCACACAGATGCAAATATATGGACTTGTTTCTTCCAATATATAATATAAAAAGCTCTCATTGTTAGTTGTTTAAACATTTCACTTTTAATAAATTATAACAAATTATAGAGTTGACATTACGCAGAAGTTGCCATGCAGCATTGGAAAATAGAGAAACGAATCACTATTTATGCACTTAATTACTGAAATATTGATTGAAATGCGATCGACGACGATGACCGCAAAGCTAATGTATAATAAACTAGCTCTATCTGTCCGGCTTTGCCCTAACCCAGGAATTGTATTGCTGAAATATGTTCTTGTCTATCAGGACGTAGTCTAATCTGGAGGGTCAATTTTCGATGACTTTTTCCAACATTTGTGGACGTATATCGGCAATAACGCGGCGAATGTTGTCCCCCAAGTGATCAATCGTTTCGGGGTTATCGGCGACTTCACATATCATCACAGAAAATAGTCAAGCGGCGTTCAATCGCACGATCTTGGAGGCCAATTCACGGGTCCGCAACGTGAAACTATGCGGTTACCAAACGTTTCCTTCATCATCATCATCCATCACTCCAAATACAGCAGTTTTGTTTATTGAAAAATAAAACGTACTGCGCGATACGTATTTCGAACAGAACCAAGATTTTCAAAATAAATTTGCACAATTTGGAAGCGTTGTTCAGGCGTCAGTCTATTCATGTTGAAGTGCCAAACCAAACTAGAAATAAATCACAGCTGACAAAAGGAGAGCCAGTTAAAATAGGGTTGTCAACTTAAAGTTGATTAACCTGTTGTAATTCACTTTATAAAAAATCTGAGCTCAATCGACCGACTGCTTTTCGAAGTGTGGAGAAAAGCGATTACAATGTTTTTAGAATACATATAAGAATGTCAGAGCTCAACCGGTTCAGTGGTCCCAGAGATTACTCGCTACAAAGAAACATTACCTCCTGATATGATGGATGAGCTTGGCTTGCAAGATTTGGCATACAGGGTTTACTTTACATAATATTCTTACAACAGAACCATATTCATTTAATTCACTCAGCATAAAAATAAGTTCAACTAGGTAGGTTAATTTGTGTTTGGAAGAGATGCGCAACTACTAGGCAACGCAATAAATTAGGTATGCAAGTTTTGGCCTCACACACCAATGCAGTAACAGAATTCGTCCTCAGTCGTCATCAACAAAGCATCTTTTTCAGCATTAGTATTCCGCTTCGTCCAGGACAACACAGCTCATAAATTCCTATTTTTCGTCAGAATAACATAAATTTCTAGGTACAAAACCAACAAGATATTACTTTATTCTATGTATGCATATTTTACTGCAAGAAATGTAAATAAATTTTGAAATACTTTCAACAAATTGATTGTCATATAAACTAAAACCGAGAAGGTTATATTTTTATTGCAAATAAATTTTAAAACAACAAATTAGCACTTTTGTTAATCAAAGGTTCAAACAATTACTAAACAGATTTATAAGTTTAACAATTTTAAATGTCAAATGTGTATATACATGCAATGTGTATTAATATATATATTTACTAAGCTTAGAATTAAAATAAACATATATGATGAAAAGAATATATAAAATGATTAATAAAATGCAAATATATATATATATTATGACGAATGAATTTGTTGCACTATTTAATTTTCAATTTTATTTTCTATCGCATTGAAGCATTCTTTTGTATTTCTTATTTTTTTTTATGTTTTGCCTTTTAACATATTTTTTCTTTATCACAACACACTTGGTTGTAAATTTTCTTTACTACAAAAATTTGGTAGATGGTATCTGTATTCCTCTCTCCTTTGCGCGAACTCTTTAATGGAATTTGCTTACTAATCTTTTCTCTAACCGAAGCCAAAATCCACATCTAAATATTCCTCTATAAAAAAAAAACATCTGCACAAAGGCAAGCGCAGAGAAAGAAGAACAAGCAGTGGTGATGGTGCATATTGATCTTTCTTTCGCTATATCTTTTTAGCCATATCAATAAATGCTTAGTAGTTGAAACTATAGACGTTCATTAATAAAATAAACAAAAACACACACTCACTCAATTTTTATACTGCATAAAAGTCCTCGATTTATTTCAGCTCAACGTGGCGTCTGTGTCGTCAGTGTTCCACCAGCCTGTGGAACCACATCATCTACGTCCTCAAAGTGGCTTCTTTCGCCCACACTGGAGGTAATTTCTAGTGAAGAAAAAGCTTCGCTACTGAACAATCTGCGTTCGGGTTCAGAACGAGATGGGGAGGGCACCGCACTTGCTGGCAGCTATGTGAAAATTCCGCTAGAGGATCGCAATAAGTATGAGAAGCTACGGAGCAATGACAATCCCACATCGGATGACTCCGACTCAGAGTTCTTCAACGAGGACTACGGCAGCAAGAAGGCGATTTTCAAACACATTGTGACCAACAACATTCCAGAGAAGATCCATAAGATACAACAGGCAGCTTACCATAAGGTCGACAAGACTCAGATAAAAGTGCCAATTGTAAAGAAGCTGAGATCATCCACAAAGTCAAAGCAGTCTGCAAGCGCAAAGAAGTGTGAGGAGCCGAACGCTGATGCTGTCGAGAGAAAGAAACCTGAACGAGACGAAGATGCAGATTCTATTGGGTCGGCTAGTGATTTGCGCGCCGAAGACGACGACTTTTTCGACGAAAATAATATGAATTCGGCAAATAGATTCAAGAAGCCCATTATGGACGATGGTATTAGTGAAAGTGTGAAGACATGCAGTTCGTCGGCCTATCACGCTGAATGCGAAAGCGTGACTACACACGAAGATGATGTCAGCCGGGTTGTGGTAAAAGTCCGCATGCGGAAGAAGGATCGCATGAGCGAATCAAACAATGATGTCGACGAAACTGAGCTGAGCCCATCTTCCAATGATTTCCTTCATAAATTTGGCGATAAGCCTCTCTTGTTGGATGACGAACTCGACTACGGGTCGGCGGACAGTGATTCCAAGAGTAAGAGCGAAGAGTCTCCTGAAGCACCAAACGATGATGAGGAATTGGACGTTTTCGCTATGGCACCATTTAAAATGCCCGCAGCACTCCCGAGGAAAAAAAACCGACGAGCAAAGAGCCTGCCCGTGGTCGATTTAAAGAAGGAGGAGGAGATTTGGACTTCTACACCAATCAAGGAGGGCAAGCGAGAGCAAAAGCGAAATTCTTTTGTCACATATTTGACTGAATCTTTACCAACGCCACCTCAAATTGCTGCGCGCCCTTCTACAATCACCCCAAAACCAAGTAATCAGCAACTCGATGAATTCAATGAACCAGTCTTCAATCCTTTCATCGACGGAGCAGCAGTAATAATTCCTCCTGCAATTCCACCCAAACCAACATTGCCGATTGCGTGCAAAATACAAAGTTCCTCAGACTTCGGGATGGTCACAGTTATTTCAACACAACCACCGGAGCCACCATTGACGAGCAATGGGCGTGATCTCTTTGGCTCTGAGCCATTTCCACAGGTAATTAGTAAATGTGTCACTCCAGAAAATAAGTTTACCACACCCGATCCAGTTCAACTTGTCACTGTAAACCACTCGATTATTATCAATAAAACCCCTGAACCGACCCCAATACAACATCAGCAACAGCAGCAGCTACATGTACAGCACCATCACCAACAACAGCAGCATGCACAACCAATTACAACACAACCAACTCCCTCCTCATCCTCCACTCAATTTGTGGGATATCCCGTTGCCAGCGCATCTGCCTTGAAAACCCCACAGGAATTCTACCCAATCGCCGATAATGAGTTCGTTCAGATCGCCGCCGATCACTGCTCCGACTTCACGCCGGACGATGAAGAAGAGCCAGTGGTAGCCCCCAGCTGTGCTGGCGGCAGTAGTAGTTCCTCGAAACCGAAAAGAGAAAAGTCACACTTGGGTGTTAGAACCTTACCGGCTAAAATCTCCCAAAAAGTAAAATCCAATGTAGGAACCTACAAGAAAGTCTCTTCTTCCAAAAGCAAGAAACAGTCCTACGACAATGACGAAGAAGCAGCTGGTTATTTTAAGTCGAACACCATTCAGGGCTCGAAAGCCGGCTTCAGTAATATGAGCTTTGAAGATTTCCCCTCCGACCAAGAGATCGATCGCATGTCCAAAACTATTCCTTTTGAAGTCGTCCGAAATGAGAAAATGCTCCTCGAGGCTGAGAAGAAATTCGGTTCGTTGAAGAGGCGGAGTAATCTATTCTCCTAGAAGCGAATCTTCGAGACTAAAAAGTCTTTGAAGAAAGAATTTAAGCAAGTGTTGCAAAAATATTTTTAAGGCAAAACAAAAATCGAAACAAAAGCATGATACTCGAACGTGTATCAACAACCGAGACGATTGTTAATGTAAGTCAAACGCAAATTGTTAAAAATATGTCAAAAGTGTCAATTATAAAAGCGGGGGTCGAAACATGTGTCCTAGATGAAAGCCCTTCAGCAGTAGAAAGAAATCCATAGAGAATTGTGACGAAAGACTGAACGAAAAGTGAGATAAAATAAAACTAATTTTACTGGAACATATTTATATAAAACAAAAACGCAATAAAACGAAACATAAATCGAATATAAACTTCACTGTTAGGTGTTACCTTTGTCTCCCTGAAAGTTTTTGTTCCTGTCTTAACAAGAAAATGTTTTATTTTTGTTTTATTTTAATAATTTTAAACTCAACTGCTGTTTAATATTTATTTATTATTGTTTTATTTCAGCATTTTTAATGAAAAGCAATTTCTACACAATTATTTCACAAGAAAGGAAATTGCACAGAAATATTGTAGAATAACAAAGAAATTTGGAATTAAATATTTTTAGAAGAATTTATTAAATTATTGAAAATACCAAAGTTGTTAAAGATCGAAATGTTATAATCATTGTTAAACATTCAAAAGGTGAATTAAATCTATATTTTATCATTAATATTTTGTATACATATACGCCGTTCTTAATCGTTTTTGGTAGGGGTTACTAATAATAATCCTAAACTAAAATTTTATTCTTGCGGTTTTCAATTAGGAAAGTATTTACATTAAATGCACACTCAATTTTTTCCAATCAATTTCAATTTCAGTTTTTTAGTTTCTTACAAGAAAATGGTTGCGTATTATATTTAAAGCAAAGCGTGTACTAAAGCAAGTGGCGTGTCAGTGGCAGGTGGCATAGGAGTGGTGAACATTTGATGTGGCGATGGATTCTCGTCAAAGTAGTATGAAAGTGATTTAACACGCACTAAAGCGGCAAACAACGTGTAGTGTCACCGATTCATCAGTTCTTAAAATGTCGTTCGTATGAGTTTAAATTCCGAGTAAACAAAAATACGTCTTCACCAGACTCTACAATGTTATATGCTTCTACCTAGCAAACATTTTTCTTCATAAATGATAAATCATAAATGATTCATTTAAATAAAGAAAATCGTCAGATATGAATTCATTTATGATTCAATTTGAATCCATTTTCCTAAGAGATGGGGGTTCATTTATGAATCTTTTAAATGATTTATACAACTACAACCGTTGTCGTCAAAAGCATCTATAAACAAAAAAAAATAAATTTAGTTAATATGAGCTTATAATTTTTGTTTTTTAACTTACTTCGTAGGACAACTACGGTTGTAAGAGCCCGTGCAGATTTTTTGGTCTGAGTACTGCTTTTGCTCGCAGATGTTTTTATTGCTGGTGTTTCTATCTTTTTTATCCTTTTCAATTCTTTTATTTTCGCGAGTGGGGACCACCGTTCGTTGCAAGCAAATAATCGAACTGACGCATCTAATTTTTATATTTTCTTTGTTTCATTTCCAGGTCCCGTTATCACTATCCATTTGCGCAAAAACAAGTTTTCTCTTGCACAAAAATAACCCTCGATCTTTTTCTTTACGATCTTGTGCACCGTCACTTTTATTAATTTAAGTGAAGGAAATTTAAATGTCGTTATAAATTTGAATTCTGAAAACAAGATATTTTTTTTTGAGATAGCTTGCTCATAATCATTTTTGTTCATTTATGTGAATGGAAATCCAATGTCAATATTCGTTTTAATCTGAAACCAGATTTGGGTCACATAAATGAATGTTAAATTAATGTATGTTCTTCATTTTTACTGAATGTAAAGTGATTCTTCACTTTTGCTGAATAAAATGTTTGCTGAGTACAAAGGAAATGCCTCTACAAATCCACGTCGTTACCACCGCATGCCACTTGCACCAACCACCTGGAAAATGCCACGTTGCCTCCACTTTACTTTGATGCGTGCGTCTACATTTGTTTGCATAGGATTTAACCATTCCACCTACCGGTTTGTCTTTGGTGCGCGCCTTGCTTTATACACTAAGAATTTTTCTGAGAAAAGCTCTGGTGAAATCGGCTAAGGTGATTTGTGATCATGATCACTCTTCGGTGTTAGAAGGTATTTGTAATTGAGCAGAAAACTATTTTGACAGCATGTTCAGGAATCCAGTAGTGGTGAATTCTTAAGGAAAACCAGTTAACAACTTTTAAACAGCTTCTTGTCTTCTGGTCTTGGACGGATTTATTTATCATTTTTCCGACTTCGGTTCGTCCTCATCTAAAACATTTTTACAATAGCCATTAGTCTGAGAATGTCAAATATGTTTCTTAAAGTAAGAACAAAAAAAAATAGTTCTTTCCAAAATAAACATTTCAAATCGAGATACATATTGTAAATGCAAAATATTCTTTAAAATAGACAAAAAAGAAGAACAAAAATTAACCTAAATCGAAAATATAGGACAAAACAAATGATCCGTATGCACAACAAAGGAAAATAGATACCATCTTTGGGGAAAGTTGTGAGAGGGAATACCCTGAATATTCATATACTTGATCCATATCGAGTGTAGATTTAAATTTGTTCACATTAATTTCAGAAATTATTTGAAAACATTTTGTATCAATTTGATCTAAATTCTCTGTTACTACATTCGCCTCGAATTAATTTCCTTAACATTATTGATGAAAGTAGGTATACATTTTTAAATGATCTTTAATATTTCGATCTTTCAACTGATCTTGCAACTATAAATTACATTAAATAAATTGTAACAATTTAGAATATTGTATCATCATACCAGTATAATTACGTAGTAAAAAAGAGAATATTTTTGTAGATCAGGAAATGATAAATAAACCCATTAGTTTAAAAATAATTCAATTGAAAATGTTAATTTTTAGGAAAACCAAAGTTCTTTCGAGATTTTGTTTGTTCAACACGCATGATATAGTGAGATGTTAAAATGTTATTTATATACCTACCTACATACTACAACTACAACTTATTTGTGATTATTGCGAATTAAATATATTTATATAATATATATTATATATAATTATTATTATTATTATGTATAATTATAAGCATTTTATACACATAACCTCTTAGTTAAACACAAGAGAAACATTCCTTCTTGGAGACGCATTAATAAATATTAAAATGAAACAAAGAACCACACTCGTCCACTAACAATACAAACAAAAATAAAGATAGTAAGAAAATGCTTTTGAAAGCACATGTAAAAATTCAGGTAAAAGTTTTACACTAAGAACACAAAGTAACAAAATTTTTAACAAATAGTTATTAAACCATAGTTATCACATTTATTGCTCTTAAACTGTAAATTCACAACGAAATTTGTTTATTTTCTAATACATAATTTGTTTAAATCATTTTTCATTATTTATTATGCAGCTGTACCATTCATTACTCAATCAACTAGGAAAGAAACAAAATCACGAGGAATAATATTTTACTTTAATGTGAATGCGATTTATATACATAATTAAAAAAAAATAAAAAAATATTAAAATCAATAAGAGTATAAATGAGGAGAAAAGCAAGCAAGAAAATACCTATATATTGTTATAACTCGGATAAATTATACATTAATACATACATACATATATACACTAAATATCTATTATTATAAAATATTGTACAATAGTTATATTCAGTTATTTATGTATCTTTAAAGAAATATTAAAAATATTATTTATTGGAAACAAAAAATATACGGCTAAGCATTTATTGAATGGTTTATTTTTTTTTTTTTAGTAATGCGTTGGTTCTTATCACCGACATTTTTTTGCAATTATGTATTTCAAGAATCAGTTTATACTTTGTAACAGGATATAACTTGATATAACTCATCAAAGTTCTCGCACATTATCAGCTATGTTCCAGAAATCGAGTGAAATCGAAATTGCAAATCGAGTGAATTCGTTTTCGGTGTTTTGCATTTTGAGCGATTCGGAAACTCCGAAATATTTTTGAAATCACAATTTCACTCTGTCTCAATTTCGAAAATTTTGAAATCGAAATCGAATACAGTGAAATGTAGAACACAAAAATTAATTTCCGATTTCATTTCGAGTGAAAGTGAAATGTGGAGCCTAGCAGTATACCTCTGAAATTTATCAGACTTCAATTTTAACGTGGTTCGCATAGAAATTAGTAGTTATGCTTAAATAACTATTAAAGCAAACGAGGAGGTTTTCACCCGGGACAATGAATTGACAGCCAAAGGGGTAGAACACTACATGCACACTGGAGATCACGCATCCTCCGCTTCACCACCATTTAAGCTTTCGCCTACCAGAAAGACCCAACTAAAATAGGAGATCCAGAAAATGCTACACCAACACATTGTTGAGCCATGCTATTCTCCATGGGCATCACCAGTAGTGATGGTACCCAAGAAGTTCGGAGACATTCGAGTGTGCGTCGACTACAGGCAGCGAAATGAAGTCACAACGCCAGACAGGTACCCACTATCTAGAATAGATGACTTGCTACACAAAGCGAAGGCGACACGTTATAAATGAGTACCCTCGATCTACAATCGGGTTAATGGAAAATAGCTATCACTGATGCAGACAAGTACAAAGCAGCTTTTATAACGTCATTCGGAACATTCTGATTAAACCGAATGAGTTTCGGACTCCCCGTAATGCGCCAACAACGTTTCAACGTTTGAAAGATCGAATCAAGACCTGCCTGGGAGAGATGAATATATTGTTATGTTCTTAGAAGTTCTATGGCTTCTGGTGGGGCGGTGAAAACGGAGTTCTAGTTTGGCTTTCAGGAAATAGTATTGTCATAATGCCCTTAACATACATAATATCAAATATTTGACTTTCATATTTTGCCTTTTTATTGCACTTTTAAGGACGTCTGGCGCAATTGAATTTTCTGTCTATACAGGTCATAAATTAACATATACCAAAATCTTAAGTTTGCTAAAATGAGTTAAATTTCTTTAATTTTTTTTGCACTTTTGAGGCTATCGAGTTCTTATATAAATCAACGCAGCGCCGCCGGAAGTATATTTTCGTGTTCAGTAGTCACCACGAACTAAGCTTACAAAGTTACAGCCTTGGTAAAATGACTTGAGAAAAAACGTTGCTAGCTCTTACTCTATAATAAGTGTAGAGAAGACGAAAAAGATGCATTTAAGAAATATTATTTCCCGCACTTGCATTTAGTTTTACCTACAATATTATTTACCCCTATATTCCCATTACCCTTGTGTCGTATGCGACTAAAGTGAGACATTAACCTAAAGCGCCTATGGGACCTATTGGTTGAGTCGTAGGTGTTCTACCAATTCAAGGTAAAGTATGTTGTGCAATTTGACAGAAATCATTTAGTATGTCCATTATGTATTTGCATTTAAAAAAATAAAACAAAAATAGCGTTGCATTGATAAATAATAATCAGCATCAGCAAGTGATCAGCATCATCATCATCATTATTTTCAATGTCTCGTCTATATATTGCAGGGTCGCGGGTGTAGGGTGCTCATGCTCAAGTGAGCCCTCCACAACTCTCTATCTTCCGCAACGCACATTCGCGATCCCCTCAACCTACCTAGAGCACGGCTGTTTAACGCCTCTCGTACCGTACATATACTACGTCCGAAAAGTGCGACCATCACTTTAGATTTACACGCTTATCTTTATCCCATTCATTATTCAACGCACTAGAAAAATCGATTGCACTAGCACTGAAAATTTCAATTCTAATGAAAGTTCGTTTGCACTTCAGTGAAAATTTCATGCTACTGAAGTTTAACTTCCAAGAGCAGTAAAAATTTCAATGCTACTGAAATTTCAGTTTCATTAGTTCAGTGCTACATAAATGTCAGCCATTTTTCTTTTAACAGCAAAAAATCAAGACAATAAAAATACAAAATCACAAAAAAAAAACATTCAAAATTTACATAAAGGCCTGAAACACACATGCGATTTCAATCGCGCGACTGTTTGGTCGCAAAAAATGAAACACACACATTTCAATGTGAATGCGCGCACATAATTTTGGATTTTATGTGCGCGCATTCATATTGAAATGTGTGTGTTTCATTTTTTGCGACTAAACAGACGCGCGATTGAAATCGCATGTGTGTTTCAGGCCAAACTTCAAAAATATCAAAACTATGCTAAAAAAATGTGGCGTATGCTGATGAGCATACTTTAGCTGGTCAGCATATATATCATACGAGTCAGCATACGCCGAAAAGGGTTTTTGATCAGCGTTAAAAAAAAAAAAAAAAAACAGATTAATTATTGTTTTTTTGTTATCCCAACTTTTCATTCCGAGCAGCTGATACTATACTCGTAGTGTTTTTTTATATGGAGAATACTAATATGTGCACAAATTATAAACAATTTGTTTGTTTTTTAAGGTCTCAAGCTAATAAAAAAGCAGATACGGATCGTGTCCACATACATATATGCAATAATATCCGGATTTGGCTAGATAGTATAATGCAGTGAAGTAAATATTGCACATCACGAGTTTCCAAATTTCAAATTTCCAAAGTTTTTTATTTAAATTCGGAATATCTATATTTTTCTTTTCACCTATTTAATTAATTTGGAGTTGATGAGGAGAAAATGACACAAATGTATGAAAAGCGACACCTAAATAGCTGTCACGTGAAATTGATCACAAAAAATGTCAATTTGATAATCACCTTTTTTTTTTTTTTTTTTTTTTCTTTGTCGGAGGTTGTTACTATCCGATGGAGCACTCAGACACAACTACTGGTCCATTGTACTGCCAAACAGACACCTTACATTGCTGTACTTAGTTTTCCCGTCTTTCGAAGAAAGATGAGAAGGAGCTTCAGTGATGAAGAGCTTAGATGTTCGGCACTCACCACGTCAGCCCCAAAGATCCGCCACCTGATGCGAGCAAAGGCAGGACAACTACAGAGGAAGTGCTCCGCTGTATCGTCATCCTCTCCACAAGCAGGACAGATGGTGGTGTTGCTCAAGCCCAACACATTTAAGTGTTTGGCAAAAGCTTGGTGGCCCGAAAGAACGCCCACAAGAAGTCTGCAGTCGATTCTCCTGAGAGACAGAAGGAAAGATGAGGACCTCTTGCAGATGTCCGGACGCAGTCGTTTGGTCTGTCTACACCCAGCACAGTCACGCCAACGACGCTCGTGTTCACGAGAAACCCAAGTATCAATGGATGACCTAACCACAGATGCAGGCAAACCCAACGCAGGTTCAGGTCCTAAGAAATCTTCTTCTGAACCCAACCTGGCCAGCTCGTCAGCGATCTCGTTTCCCTGGATACCAGTGTGACCTGGAACCCAAACAAGTTTGACCGTGTTTAGCCTACCGACCAAGTTCAGAGAAAGCTTGAGTTCGAGCACTAACTTGGACGAGGTAAGAGGGTTGAGCAGAGCTTTTAATGCAGCTTGGCTATCACTGCAAACGCATATGCTTCTAGCCCTCCACCTGTTTATCACAATATAGCGCATAGCCATAAGGATAGCGAAAATCTCCGCCTGGAAGACAGTCGCATGGTTACCCAAGGGGTAGTGTAGTCTAATGTTCTCGCTTTCCACGAAGACTCCAGAACCAGACCCCTGTCCGGTTTTAGAGCCATCCGTGAATACACGATGGCATTCCTTCCCTGGCTCCGAGTCTGGCCGAAGCCATTCTGTTGCCTGAGGAAAGTTGACGTGGTAGTTTTGTCGCAGTAGGATTTCTGGTGTCATTGCGTCAGACGGCATATCCATAAGACAGGGGTCAAAGGATAATTCTCGCACAAGTTCTTCAAAATTCCAATGCGCGTGGTACCAAAAGCCACCTCTCTTTAACCGAGAGATGGTTTTCAGCGTACACCCCATGATAAAAATATCAAGGGGGGGGAGGTTCATCAAAGCATCTAGAGCGGAGCCCGGAGTGCTGGGGAAGGCCCCTGTGCACCCAAGGCAAACCGTTCTTTGGAGTTTGGCGAAAGAGGCCACAACACGTTTCCGCGAAAGCCTGTTCCACCACACAACCGATGCATATGAGAGAAGTGGTCTTACCATTGCCGTATAGATCCATAGGACCCTTTTAGGAGATAAGCCCCATGTCTTCCCAAAAGCGCCTTTGCACTGCCAGAAAGTCGACAGCGCTTTATCGGTTTTTGATTCAACATGCTTGGACCAAAGAAGTTTTCTATACGTGGACGTAAGGCGATGATTTTGATTGTCAACTCTTTTCATATTCATATACTCCATGGCGATACCCATAATGGATGTACTGTATTGGATATATGTATAATACATATATATATAGCTCTCTTTCTCTTTCTTTCTATGATATATCTTTCTTCTCCCTTGTAGAACGAAACATGTTAAATGTTAGATTTTCTTCAAATTTCACTCCCCGTCCCCATTCTTGCTTAACAATTCAATATATGTAGATGTAGAGTCGCCGCCTGCGAAGTTTCACTTCAAAAAGAGAAAGCGCAACACGCGTATTTATATGTAGTACATACATACATACTTACAATATTCTTATTGTATTTATTACGTTAATTTCCTACACTGACTGCTAGGCTCCACATTTCACTTTCACTCGAAATGAAATCGGAAATGAATTTTTGTGTTCTACATTTCACTGTATTCGAATTAGATTTCAAAATTTTCGGAATTGAACCAAGGTGAAATAGTGATTTGGAAAAAATGTCGGTGTTTCCGAATCGCTCGAAATGCAGAACACTGAAAGCGAATTCACTCGATTTGCAATTTCGATTTCACTCGATTTCTGGAACCTAGCTGTGAAAGTAAAAAAATCATTAAAGCGTTGTAAGTTCGGATAAATTCATGGATCTTAAAATTTGGCTTTATGACATGGCACATAGTAATAGTAGGTGGGCTATGCCAAATTAATACCTACCGTAACTACTAGAAATCGTATTGAACCTCACACTGGTGTCTTTTTTAAAATCGAAGTTTCGCTGTTAGGGCCGGTTTGTTCATCTTTGGTTAACTCTAATCAATGGTTATTCCAGCTGATAATCATAGAATCTGTTTGTTCAGTCAAATTTTAACCAGAGAATCCATGATTTGGTTAGTTAATCACAGAAATCGATAACCAGGCGATTTTGGTCGATTAACGACATTAACCAAAGAAATTCTGGAATTTTGTTCGTTCAAGCTTTGACGTAACAGTCAAAAACAAAATAACTTTCTTTCAAAAATAAAAATTAATTTAATAAATAATAATAGCAAAATAGTGTGTTGCATTCGTATCTGCTATGTGGACGCATTTTCAACAACTGGCAGATGAATACAGTGCAAGACAGTGTGGAAAAAATTGCATGCATTGCTGCGGTTGTGACAATTTGAACTATTGATTAAATCTAACAACTGAATTGACAAATAAGCTGGAAAACTGGAACGATTTGTCGCAAATCTGTAGTTATTTAATCATGGGTTAAACTAAATCTATGATAACCTAACCACAGATTTAACCAGCTGTGAACAAACCGGCCCAATATTATAATTACACATATCAAAATTTTTTTTAATTTTTGCTGACGATTTTGCCCTATAGATGTGTGTAGACGGAATCTGCTGTAATTTTCATCATTAAAATCTTTTAATTAAAACAATTAAGAACCAATTTGTGTAGAAATTCATTCTTTCGCAGAGGTATAATAATAGCGGCTCTTCAAGTCATACGGTCAAAAACATATTGGTTTGCTGAATGGATAAACCTTGCTAGCGACTGTGAGATGGATCTCAATCTAGATAATTTAATCACCTACGATGATTGGAAAAGACAGCTTTACCAGCTTGTTTCTGATGCAGTCGACTTAAAATGCAGAGAGATATTTTTACACCGTGCCACAGAATCACTCCATAGAAACCTGTACTCTCGATTGAAGCATAATTTGGAAGAGAAAAACTATTTTCGGGACGAAAATGGCGTCGACGAAATATCGATGATGGTCAAGTTACGTGGAGAAGTCATGCAGTTAAACTTTATTCCACATAGAGAGGATTTACCCATCCTGTGCACATTGTGTAACACTAGGCCTGTTTTATTGGCAATCCATTTCAGTGAAGTAAAGTAAAGTTGAATTTTTAGCACGCAATTACAACAACTATATAGAGTCTCGAAAGTGTCAAACGGTTTGTAGTTGTTGTAATTGCGTGTTAAAAATTCTACTTTACTTTACTTCACTGAAATGGATTGCCAATAAAACAGACCTACTGACGAAAGATAAGATACTTTACACTTTATGGGAAAATGTCCTATTTCAAAAGAGTTTAGGAGGAACACATTTGGAAGTGATTTTTTGACGGAGAACCAAGTAATATCACTGCGAATGGAAGTTAAAAATATATTCCAATACTGTAAATTGGCGCTAGGCTATAGAGAGCGGATTATTAGTGAACGTTTTTAAAAAAGGGGTCATTGTAATATAATTTTGTTTTGTCAACTAGGCAGACGGCATAAAAGCCATGCTTTTTAATTTTTTTGTAAACTCTGTAAGCACTATTCTAACAATTGAAATCAAATAAAAAAATCTTATCTTAATAATTCTTTTCCAAAAGCCGCATGCTTCAAAATTTAAAAAAGCAAGAAACAATAATTAGTGAACAGCAATTTTTTTATTGATTTATGTGTTTTTGGTATAACCAGGTATCTTCTGTACATAATATGCAATAGGTTAGGTTAGGTTAGCACAATTAGGCTTTAATATATACGTTTTTCAATCACTACGAGTACCATTTTTAGCGTTTTTATATATTTCGCATTAGCAAGTTTGAAATGATTTTCGATCATTTCTCAAAAATCATTTGACGATTTGCAGGGGCATGCTGCCCCCCCCCCCCCCCCCCCATATACATAAAATATTATAACCACAATGCATTAAATAGTAAAATATGTATGGGGGCATGCTACACCTGGAAACCCCTGCTCCCGAGTTTTCGTCATGAACATCGTGATGAAACCGTGAAAAAGGCCATAATATACGCGAGAGAACAATGTACTGAGCCAAAAATTTCAATTTAAAGGCAGAGAAGAACAAAAAAAAAGAAAATTATCCCAGGCGAAAAGGCTCAAGTTGCTAGAGAAAACACGAAGATCCATGTTAGATACATTTTACACTAAACTTTTTCATCGGTCTAAGGCCATGAAAGACATTGCATCAGTTTTCTCAGCGGGAAGAAAAATTGCGTGCTCTTGTTCCAATGCTTACCTCGACATTTACAGAACAAACAGACAACAGTATCATATTGGAAATCGGGCGAATACGGCGTCACATTGGTTGGTTGGTTCGTTGAAAGTGGCTGCCAGCTGGGAAACAAACGCCAATACCAAAAAAAAGATCATCTAAGATCTCCCTACTAGTTGAACCATTTGGAGCTCTTTATAAAGCTCAAGTCGTTGTAATGGAAGGCTCCTAAGTGAAGCTTCCTTCTACGGGAGAGAGCTGGGCAGGAACAAAGTAGGTGAGGCATAGTTTCGTCCTCTTCATCACCCATACAGCCGGAATTTTATATTTCATGGTGCTCAATTTTGTGGGGATCGCTAACTTGTTTAAAGCATTTTGTAGGAGCTCTTTTAGAGTATTTAACTGTTTTCCTGAGACAGTTATAGCAACATCATCTGCATAAGCGATCGCCGTGCATCCTCCACCTTCCAGGATTATCAGTAGTTCGTTGCCAACCAAATACCAAAGAAGGGGGGATAGACCACCACCTTGCGGAGTGCCTCTACTAATAGATCTGACCATTTAGCAGTATATTAATTAATTCGCATTATTCTGTTATCTTGTTGAATAGTTGGTCAGTTTTGTTTTTAGTAAAATAAAACTTCGTCGTTTGGTTATTTCTTAGCAGTGGCTTACCTATAAATTTTACACGAAATTTTACGACATGTAGCTTAGCTTACTTAATGAAACCCAATGGTTAGTCAAATAAATTAAAAAACAAAACAAAACTTGCCAGACGTTAAATGCAAAAAGAAAAGTGAAGTGAAATGTGGCGAAACGTCAATTTGTCAAACCATTATACCATACTAAATGTTAGAGATAAAATGTTAAGTATACGCCCCCGTGCGCCCGACTTTATTCATTATATAAATTATGTACAAATGCTATTTATGATAAACAGCTTTTGTGTGTTTCTAAAATCGAATTGAATAAGACACTGTACAGAAAAATTAAATAAAAAATAAGCGTTGCATGATATAATTTTTTTTTTTTTAAATTATATCAAAAGGAAACGGATTCTTCTGCATCGTCATTACATTCGAGTCTCGGCGGTTGATAAACATTTTATAAAGAGCTTATTTTATTTCCTTTTGTGTTTGGCTTCGAGAAAAGCTCTTGCAACGAATGACACTTTCATTTAATTTATTGTCAAGGTTTGTTTTGATTGTTTCCAATTATTTTCTCCAATTCGCTGCAGAAGGTGAGTTTTGTTTTTTTATGCGCTTATTCCACGGTGCTAAAGAAAAAAGAACGTACATCTTTACATACAATAAAGTGTAACCTAATAATATTAAATGTTTTTCTTTTGAAAGAAAGATGAATCAAATGGGAATTCTAGTGAAATGCGGAGGATTCGCAACTCAGTTGTCGAAACATGTCGACGAGGTCATAGACGGCGACCCACTGTGGAGTGCACGGTACGATGCCAAAAATCCAGACGCAGTAATTCGGACACATTTGGATTTTTTAGAAAGTAAGTATGTAGGTACTTACGACAAGTTACGAGCGTCATAATATTATATTACGTGTTAGTAGTTAGTCGAGTAGCCCTATCGCTTTCCAATAATAAGAAACAAACAACCTTAAAGCGATCAGAATGTATAAGATATATAATTTACTATGTGCTTCATTGTACCAGGGCTAGCTATTGTTCGTGATTATTGTTTGCTATCTCATTCTCCCATACTCTTCGTCTTTGCCGAATAGTCTACTCGCCATGTCACTTAAAAATTTGCATTCTAAAGCTTTTTAGTTTATACTTTCCCTAATAATTTATGAGGCCTGAACATTTCTTTTTCTCTTTCAAATTTAACCGTCAAACTAAAGTTATATTTAAATTATGTTGGTTTCTATAGATGGCGCGCAAATCATTTTATCAAACACTTATCAAGCGAGTGTAGAGGGATTTATGAAGCATTTAAAGCTAACACGAGAGGAAAGTATCGAATTAATGAAGAATAGTGTGCGATTGGCAAAACGAGCAAAGGAAATCTACTTGAAGTCCAAAGGTGGAACGTCTTCAGATGGTAAGTTAGCATAATTGATATATTACACTTTTATTATTATACTTCTACTAAATTATTTTAACCATAAACTAAACAGAGTGCAACAAACATTCTTGTCAACTGATGTGCAGATCAGTTTGAACAAATGTTGACACAATCCTGGTTTGAATTTTAACTACATATTACAAACAATTCCAAGTGATTCTATTACGACTTTATAGAACAGGGCAAATTAATTTATTTGATTTAATACAATTTGAATTTAAGCAAATTTAGAATAATTGCAGAGTATGCATCGGTCCTCTATTTTCTTGTCCTACCTCATCACGTATTAGACTAGCTCTATATTAGACTGTCGATATCCGACGATATGCTGCAGTCCGGCTCGCATCCCATATTCTGATTTTATGTTTATTTCCATATAGGAATGTACATTAAATGCTAGCATTGTAGTCCTATTTCATTACCTTGCAGTGCTGCCCTTTGTAATGGCATCTATTGGTCCTTATGGTGCTCATTTGAGCGACGCGTCGGAATACAGTGGAAGATATGCGGACACAGTAACACCTAAAGTACTACGTGAATGGCACAAAGTTCGAATAGAAGCTTTTCTATCCGAGGGCGTCGATGGACTAGCAATTGAAACAATTCCATGTCAAGTAAGTTGCAGTAGTGTAATGCTCTCCATAGCTCTCGATACGATATGTAGGTACTATATCCTAATCATTATTTTACAATATAAATATTTAAACATCTTCACTCGACTAGTACTATTTTCAGTCTTATATTCGTATTTTAGATTGAAGCTGAGACAGTAGTAGATCTACTGTGCGATGAGTTCCCTAACACAAAATTTTGGGTATCCTTTCAGTGCAAGGTATGCAAATACATTTCGTTTTAGCTATAACTTTGTATTCAGTTTTACTATATCTCAGGATGAGGAACACCTCGCACACGGCCAACTATTTAGTGACGCAGCTCTGTCCATTTGGAATAAACTTAAACAAAAATCTGCCACAGATCAATGCATGGGTATTGGAGTAAACTGTGTCAATCCAAAGGTATGTACTCTTAACAGCAATTTTAACAACACATGAACTAATTCTCATTGATTCATAGCTAGTGGCTCCTCTCTTTAAATCTGTTCAAGGCAATCACATTCCTCTAATTGTCTATAGTAACCGGGGTGAGATCTTTGATGCCCAACAAAATGTTTGGACCGGAGCTGAAAATTGTATCCCTCTGGAAACATTTATTCCCGAATGGGTGGAACTGGGCGCTCAAATCATTGGTGGATGTTGCCGTGTGTATCCTAGCGATATTTTTAGTATTAGAAAGTGTGTCGATGGGATTTTGCAAGCCAGTACCAGTAGTCCCTAAATAATAGTATACTCTTGTGGTTGTTCTTGTACTTGATTTTTTTTATATCTCAAACAAAGAAAAATAAACTGTTTCCTGTTTATAGCCATATTAAATTAGTTTCTTGTTTAACCACACAAAGGATGCATCAACTACTGATTGCAGTTGTCAGACAAATAATACCCTATGCTCTTTTGCTGTCTGTTCAAAATAATGCCAACTTTTATAGATTATTGAAAATACATAATTCTGGCAAGGGGTTATCACTTCGTATCATGTTAATGCTAAATCTGCACTGAGCTTATTATATGCAGACAGGCTTTGCATCAAAGTCGGATTTATTTGTATGTGTTATTAAAATTGTTCAAGTTGATAAACAATGGAAGAAAACATTTCATATTTTAATCAACTAAATGAGTTAGCAACAAAAAACAAGTTGATAAACTTTGAAGACTGCACGATTCAGCATAGTCTCTTAATCGAATCGCTTTTGAACTTTTGAACGGTAATTATATTTTAAATATGAGGAGAATACTTGTTCTAAATCAATGTGTTATTAATAAAAAGTAATTACTGCAGCTAGTAGAATGTGATTGACGATTGAACTGTTTCACAGAATTTTCAAAACAAAGGCGCGAGCTGGTTAAATGCGGTTGAACAATAAGCAAAGCCTGGTTTTATGGCATCAGGTAACAATGTACGAGTGAATTAATCTACATTATTGAATGTTTTATTATTTTTAAACCATTTGAGATTCGACTTCCATATAGCTAAAGTAAAAATAAAAACAGTGCTTTTTTCCATTTGATTTGGCTCAGAATCAGGTCCCAGGATTAGATATCACATTTAAACCTTCGTGCATATTCAGGAGCATAAACGTTCTTGTTGCATGGCTCTTGGAATCTTCAACTTTTAACTTCAAGAAAAATTCGAAAAGGTAGGTTTTCAAGAAAAAAAAACAAAACGAACAGCACAAGTTACACAGTAAATTAGTAATCTTTTTACCATATGCTAGGGAGAAAGTACTTTTTTGCTTAATCGAAGTACTTGATCGAAAATTTTACTATCTACTTGACACTGAAAACACATACAAACTATCTGATTCGACAAAATCTACGCAATTTACATGGTAAAAACAGGAACTTTAATGTTCGAACTTTTTGACTTATCCTGAAATACGCTCTTCACAATAACAAGTGGAATGATTGTAATATAAGCACAAATTACAAGATTTTATTTGTAATCTGCAAACACTGACACATGTGTTGTCCCCTGATTAAACAAACAATTGAAAAACATTTTCACTATCACGAAAAGGGTATTTTGGGCCTACTAAGGTCTCGGGTTTATGTATGTGCCTGGGTACCTTTGTAAGTACGCACACGATAGAAGAGGTTATTCTCTCCCCCGAAACTATTAAAATTGATTTAAAAAAAATATATTAAACAACATTTCTTACCAATCTGAGTCGTAATTTAGGTTAACGATAATTTCGGTCACTATCATCGTCCAATTTTTTTTTGCAATTAGTTCAAGATCATTTCTTGTGGAACAAGAAATAGAAAAACAAATGGAAACGTTTTTTAATGATTTGCTGTACTTAATACGCATGTTTAATCAGCCTCTTAATATAGGACTCTGAGCAAGTCGTTTTTGTCTTCTAAGCAAGTACTGTTTGGTTATAATAATAATAAGTACAAATATTTGTTTATTTTTATTATCAGCGATAGCACATCAAATGGACTATCAATTCAGAAAGTTACTAATATATGTACGTATGCATAGTCTAGCTCTAATCTACACAAATACAACCCAACCGATCAAGGGACAACAAATATAAGGAAACAAAACGGTCAGCGTTATTCAGTAGACTGACATCCGCTCGAGAGAACAGTGCGCAGTGATTAACGAATTCGTAAAATCTGGACAAATTTAATTATTCATAGTGAGGTTTGTTTCCCAGCTTTGCTATTTTGTTATTGCGGTTACCATATTGCTACGAGTAATCTGTTAGACAACCTTGTCTATGATCATTCCACTCTACTGGCATCAAAGTGTTTTAAATGTGATCATATGTGTATTTTGTATTTTAATTACATTTACTTATAGAAGCGTGTTAATGTAAACTTTTGTAAACAATCTATTTTTATACTCAGAACTCGTAGGTGTTTTGTTTTTTTTTTTTTGTTTTTGCAATTTAATCAGAGGTATATTGTGTAATTGTGTTGTGATGCCATACCAGTCGTCATTTATAGTTCGAGACAACACGGCTGATAGACACTTCGCACGAACTGTTGTCAAAAGTTAAAAACAACTGATAAGTTTAGTAATCAAGGACAAAGATCGAAAATTGTTTTTTGTTTGAATTAGTGTGTTGCGTTTTGAAGGCTAACTCTTACAAGGCTTTAATTTTTTTAAAAGCCGGGTGCCGTCTACACTCATATATAAACTGCTCCAAGTACGTATTCATTGGTGAGATTTGTTTTTCAACCGAATGTAGAGGCTATTATTTGCAATCAGAATTGTGTATTATTTCTTAAACACAATCGCTTTGAGAAGCTCTTGCGCTGGAAGGTTTTTGATCGTTTAACCAAGCTGTAACCTTTTAAAAACAAAAAAAAAACTTAATACGCGTTACACAACGTATTGCAGTTGTTGGTTTTTATTTGCTACATAATATTGTTTGGTTTTTACAATCATCTTTTAAATGTGCGCAAAGTTTGAATCTAGAAATAGATTCTCTGTCAAAATATAAACACAAAGGTGATCGACCTTTTATTATTATTGTGTGTTTTTTTTTCTCATTCAAAATACTACATACCTACTACGTGGTATACGTTTTTCAAAAGTGCAACGATTCTCTAATAAAAATACCTACTACGCAAAATGCAAATGAAAAAATACATTTTGGCAGAGGTGTTTGTTGTCTTGTCTTTTATTGTTAACGGGCTCTGATGCATATAATACTGGCAAGAAATTGATATAGGCAAATAGCACATATTATGAATATTTCAGATTAATAATTCATCTGAAATTTTTTAATAAGTAAAGTACTCCATCTTCTACAAAATTTATTTTCATAAACTGGTGTTTATATCTTGACTCATATATACACCAATAGTCCATGACAGTTTTTAAGAGTGACTAAAAGCACTGATAGCTTTTAGATAGTTGTTAAAATTGTACCTAGCGTAACGACTACAATTATTATTGGCACCAACAACATAATTGATTTTTTCCATAACCCTTTGTTCGAATAAGTTATTTTTTATTTTGAACTTGCATATTTTTCTCATATTTCTTTGTCTTTAGTTTGGAGATATTCCTATCCATTTCAGTGAAAGTAAAAACACGTGCGACAAAAAAAAACAAATCTTCAAAATTTTTAATGTTTTGGTTAGGGACCTACCTATAACTTTGGAAGTTTTTTTTTTCACTACTTCCTTTTGTACTTACTTCTTCATGAAAACTTTTTTTTATATATTATTTATTTAAGCTTCATTTCACATTTAACACCAAATTGGAAATATTTGACTTCTGTACTTTCACTTATGTTTTGACAGTTCTTTATTTTTTTTTTCAATCTAGAAGTTAATTTTTTTGTGGGCGCAGTAGCGCAGTGGTTAGTGTGCTGGACTACTGTGCGAGGGATCCCAGGTTCGATCCCCGGAAAAACCCAAATTACATCTTAAAGTTTTTTCTACTGCGCCACCTCTCGCGAACGTCTGACAAACATCCGAGAGTATGACTGTCATGAAAAAGCTTCTCAATTCAGCCGTTCGGACTCGGCATAAAATTGTAGGTCCCTTCCATTCGTCCCAAAAATTGAAACTCACACAAAAAACGAATGGTTGCGAGAAGCTAGGCCTTGGGTGTCACCCGCCTGTTGCGCCACCTATTTATTTATTTATTTATTAAGTTAATTTTGCGCTAGATTGAAAAATTTCCCAGAAATGGATATTTCACAATGTGCGCTAGAGCTCTAGCGCAAATGATGAAATTTCAGCTTTTTTATATGGAGTTTGGCATACCGCTAGTCATCTAGCGGTCAACGGTCATGTAAAAAAAAATACTTATTTCCCCTTATCTTCCACTCTTGTAAGGTTTGTTCAGAGAAAAAATATCTAACATCTTAAATGATATTCATACATACTGCTTAACGGTAAATTTAGGCTTCTTTTTTTAAAAAATACATATCCCACGACCTGCTATGGAATCCTTACCATAAGGCAGGCGTCCTCTAGGTTGGTTAGATCAAGTCCATAATCTCTCCTATATGGGGATTGCCCTTGATGATTTAAAGTCTATGGCGGAGAATCGAGAGCTATGTAGGGTCCACTTAAGCAACCTACACCCGCGACCCACTTAATGGATAAGCGGGATATTGAAGATGAATGAATGATGAATGTATACTTTGGTATACAATAGATTCAAATTACTCTATAAATAAAGTTGAAATTTCCTTAGGGGTGCAAATCACCTTCACACGTAGAACTTTCAGACTCCGTCAGGATAGATTGACGGGGGGTTAAACTGTTCCGGTCACCCTTCGTCGATCTCTCCTGCCGCAGCCTACCCTGATCGCTACCAGCCACCCTCCTTATTAACGGACTGTCAGAGGCTACTAGCGTGGGGTTAGACTGCTTCGGTCACCCCTTTGCTCTCTCCGAAGACTAACCGCTAACAGAATAAGCTGACTACACCAATCAACCTCATCTCGAGAATTCGAGAACCTCGTCAGTGGCAACAGACGGGGGGTTGGACTGCTACGGTCACCCCTCGCCTTTTCACCGAAGAAAAATCGCGACATCTACTGTCGGTACCATGCAGCAGGTTGGAGTTTTGAATGTTTTTTTTTTTTGGATGGCCGGTGCCACGCTCCTTTGTCCAATTTTGATCAATCTTCACGGGAACGCTTCTGGGCCGATACCTAAGATTGTCTGTAAATTTGAGCTCAATCGAATTGGTGGTTTTTGAGATACAGTAAAATCTCGTTAATTCGGAATGGTTAGGGGGAAGGTCAGTCCGAATAAACGAATTTTCCGAATTAATGAGAGATTTTTTTTATGCACTCAAACTCGTTCCTATTGATGAAAAAATGCAAGAACATTAAACCAATAATTATTTTAATAACACAAAAGATTGGAAAGAACACATAAAATTTAAAATTTGAATGCTATTGGTGTTTTCCCGGGATTCCCCCAATATAATTTTTTTTATGGTTTTTCCCGACATCTAAATAAATGGGGACTTCCCCAATAGACATTTGGATAATTTGTTCCGACTTCTACATATTTGAGATCTATTTCCTACCTATGTTCAATCATTAGCGTTATTTAATTTTTTTCTAGTTTAATTAATTTTTACATAAAAAAATCGAAAACCAATTCTCATTTATTCGGAAAAATCTCTTTAATTCGGAAAAGAATTTTTTTCCGAATAAACTAGTTTTCCGAATTAAAGGACTTTTACTGTATATGAATTGGGGCGAATCATCGAAATCGGTCCAGCCGTTCTTTAGTTATAAGCGTAGTAAATAACGCCACTCTCTTTTATATATAATATGTAGATGGCACGCTTATCTATTAAGTTGGGTCGCGGGCGTAGGTTACTCAAATAGACCCGCCATACGGAGGCGAGATTATGGACGTAATCTAACCATCTCATCCTGGGACTACCAAGAGGATGCCTGTGGCCTATTTCACCAACTTACAAATTGTTGCATTTTTCAACAAAATTTGTGAATTTTTGATTTAATTTGTTTCACCAAATTTTAGGTATTAAACATTTTTCGTTGTTTTAACAAATATAAATTTGTGAAAGCATTTTACTTTTTATTTCACCATTACAGTAAATTACTTGTATTTTGCAAGTTACAAGTTTTTGAACTTTCGCAATTTTTGTGGACTCTCGTTTCACAAAGCGAAATTCAATTACAAAATTTGTACAAAATGTGGGATAATTTTACAAGAGAAAGATCGCTTGTAGCTTCACTTACAAGTCGTTTTGCAATCACATTTTATTCGAAAATGTATTCGCGACGAAGACATAGCATTTTATTCATAGTGAAAACGAAGAATATTAATTTTGAGTTTCCGAAAAAAAGTCTACGGACAATGTATCTACTATAAATATAAATTTGGTTTTTTTTTTAATTTTATGAACAATTTCGTCTAAGTCATTTGATTGTTATTGGACAACATTTAACTCCAAGACATACATTTTTTACTGGCTTGCTTGTAATTGGCAATGGGGAACAACATCCCGTAGTATTTTAGTCTTTGTTCCGCAAACCCCTTAATAATTGAGTTCACGCAAGATGTTTTCCATTCCTTAATATTTTGATCGTGGGTGAGCGCAACGGTAAACCTACCGAATACAATTTATTTTTTTCTTTTTTATACCCTCCACAGGAAGGTATATTCACTTTGTCATTACGTTTGTAACGCCAAGAAGGATTCACCATATAAAGTATATATATTCTAAATCAGAATCACATTCTGAATCGATTTAGCCATGTCCGTCTGTCTGTCTGTCTGTTGAAAACACGATAGCGTCCAATCGAATTGACCTAGGCGAATGAAATTTTGTGAGACGACTTCTTTTTACCGTCGCCAGGTTGGTATTGAAAATGTCGGTCAAGTAGTTCTGGTACCTCCCATACAAAACCACTATTAGACCCACGTCCTTCTCTGTCTGTTGAAATTACGATTGCGTCCGAACGAATCGACTTAGGCTACTGAAATTTTATGAGAGGTTTTATATGTATGGCCTTCAGGTTTGTATTAAAAATGGTCCATGTCGGTCAAGTAGTTCTGTTGCCTCCCATACAAAGCCAATATTCAACCCATGTTGAAAACACCTTAGCGTCCAAACGAATCGACTTAGGTGGAAATTTAATCGACTAAGGAAATTTTGTGAGAGGACTTTCTTTAACCGCCGTTAGGTTGGTATTCAAAATTGTCTATGTCGGTAAAGTAGTTCTGCTTAGACACATATTAACTCACATGGCAAACATTTTGCATGATTTTTTTTTGCAGTGGAGGGTATTAAAGCATCGGCCAGGCCGATGATTACACTTTTACTTGTTTTATCTTTATCTATCAACGATACGTCCCCAAACAACAATTTCAGCAGATTGTTTGTATTCTTATAGTAAGTCATTCTGTTGTTTCCTTTAAGCCCGCGTGTAAACTTAACTACAGCATATACGACTAGCGGACTTACACCAAGCTTAAATTAAGTTCTTATAATTATGCACCTATAGTTCTTAAAATCAGTTCAGTTCTTAAAATCACCATATATTTTGTTTAAGTTTTCCATGAACTTGTATTTGAACTGCTATGGCTAGCTGATAGAGTTGGGCAATTTAGTTCATTTGAGTGATCGATCAATTTAGTTCATATCACGCTACTGAACTAGTTCGCTCATTTTAGTTCAATTTAGTTCATGGGGTTGTTGGATTCAGAGTATAAAGTACCCAAAGAAGTCCTGTGGTAAGAGGTCGCCGACGCGGTTCACATTCAAAAGTCACCTCGACAAAATACAGAAACAAAGTTGGGTCAAGCTGCCCATGAAACCGTATCGATTTCTTTGGCACTCATTCCGTAAGTCAATAATCGCATGACGATACCATTTCGACGATAGCCTTGCATTACGTAACATTGAAAATTGCTATCGTCTCCACGACATCGTTTCTACGATCCAACATTTGCTTCTTGTATCGACAGAGCACTGTCGTCCAGACGATAGAGTTTGCACGATAGCTAATTAAATTAGGTATCGTCATCATGCATTGATTTGTTTATTCTGCAGACAATTTTAAGCGTTTTACAGTAATTTTAAAGCGAGCAATTGAATTCAAATTTGTTTATGATTTAAATTACATAATAACTCATTGTTATTTGTCAAGTGTCATTTATGACAATAACGATGACGTCTAGTCATTTTTTCAACTACTGTTTGTGAGCTCCTGAAAGGTACCGAAAGTTCTTAAACTTTGTTCAAAATAAACGATGGTGGTAAAGTTAAGTGAAGCAAATAAAAGACGATCTCGTGCACTACTATCGCTTGGACGACTGTCGTCTTAAATTTTATGGAATGAGTACCCTTGATGCTCGCGTATACTGGCATCTTGATGTGTGGACTGTGTAGTTACCAAAGCTAGAATTCTATCGAATTGTGTTGAGTCCATTCGCAAAAAATTGTGATAAAGTTCCGTCTCCTCAGCTCTGAATTTGGAGTAGAATCCTTCCTGCTGACAACGGGCCACCATGCACTCCTTCGTCTAAACACTACGTCGTTTTTATGTCAATTCATCATCCTCGCAGTCTTCTAACACGTAGATTTAAAATAAATGCAAGTACAATATTTTGTTCCATTATCCGTACCTACAGCAAAAACCAAGGACCATACATTTTAATTTGTCTGACAACGGAGAGACCAATTTTTCATATTCAAATATCTGACAACCGTGTGAACACACAATTTTCAACCTGACAACGTTATCAGAATGTGAACGGACAATTTTGTATTGTAAGATAGTTGGATATTGTAGGCTTATTGTCAGTCATTGTCAGAGGATTGACAGATCTGACAATCGTGTGTGCTTAGCTTGAGTTTATTCCGTTTGTATGAAAAGCATTGCGCGATACTAATGATCATTTTTAGTGTCCAAGATAAATTTTACGAAGTCAAGAAAATTTCTATATAAAATTACCTATTGTGACCGTCAAAATATAATTTAATAAAGTAATTTGAAGGTTAAAAATGATTATTGGTAAGGCCAATTGAAAATAATAACCGTGAACTAAATGAACTAGTGAACTAAGTGTGTGAACTTAGTTCACTAGTTCACTATAGTTCACTATAGTGAACTAGTTCATTGAACATTGAACTAGTTCGTTCGTGAACTACACAAGCCTAATAGCTGACAACTCACATAGGTCTGCATGGGTTTAATTAATATAAAATACCCAATAAATAGGGGTTAACTATACACAACCGACTATAGTGTAGGTACATTGTAGTTACATTTTCCTAGATACGGATAGTTTTATCTGAATTTAATGAAAGGCAATAAAATATTTGTAATATATGATATAGATATCTATTTAAACAGAATTTCGCTTGGATACAATTAATTACATTTGACAGAGTAGGTAGCGCATCAGATAAGAGCCCGTTCTGATTACGGCCATAATCAGCATCTTAAAATGCTGTTGCTGTTCCCAGATCGACTTTCTCCTTTTTTGACACTCGCCTATCTCGTTCACTTGTTTTTATTTGTCTTCTAGTCTGATAGCGTGTCTGTCTAGTTGATAGCGTTTGTAATAAACGCGAGTCCGTTCGGTATAAGCGTTTGCAAAAACGGGGTCGCGTTTTTAGTCTTATCTACAAAAATTTGAAAATCTATTTATATTTTGTTTACTCTGAGCACTGATACTGAGACCTATCGAGCACACTTCACCACCTTAGGGTTAACATTTAAGTGGGCTATGTATTCATGTACACGCACATCACGTCTAAATCGCAAAAAAAGAAAAACAAAGGTTTATAACAGAACAGACGTCAAGGCATGCTCTTATCTCACAATTGATATTTGTTTTGTTTCGAACTTGAATTAAATTTTAGTTTTTTCGTTTAGTTTATCACGTATAGAAACTTTGCACTCATAGAGCTGGGCTACACATGCCTTCCCAAGAAAGTCGTGTCGGGCGAGACGGGAAGAAGGCTAGATTATACACCGAAATCCCTCTCATCTCTACTCACTTAAAATCAACCTGTCTCGAGTGACATGACTTTCATGAGAAGGCATGTGTGGCTTAGCACTTAGAGCAATCTTTTTTTTTTTGGGTGCGAGATAACGTAATTGTTATTGCTCGAAAACATATTTAATCGGCTGTAACATTTATATTAGATAAATAATTTTATTTTGCAGAGGCAGATAACTAAACATGGGACTTAATCGCATCTTAATCAAGGATGGCGGTTTCGCCACCCAACTGTCAGTTCATGTTGGTAATGAAATCGATGGTGAACCACTATGGAGTGCAAAGTTTAACGCCACAAATCCGCAGGCGGTCATCGAGACGCACTTGGATTTTCTCCAAAGTAAGTAACTGTTGTCCAAGCAATGTCCCCTTCCAGAGATAAGCTCATAGGCGGCAAAAATTGTATAATCAAAAAAATAAAAATAAAAAATTATTTCTAATAATAATGTCTTGCAAGGCGGAGCAGATATCATCCTGACAAACACTTATCAAGCTAGTGTGGAAGGTTATGTCGAGTATTTGGACTTGGATGAGGAGCAGAGCATTGAACTGATAAGGCACACAGTGCAGTTTGCTCAAGTCGCGAAAGAGAGATACTTACGCGAATGTTATGATGCGAATCTTAGAGTACAAGAAGGTTCAAATGGCGCAATATATGAGTAATGCTTTTTAATGAATAATATATTTTGGATGTGTAGGTCTTCCAATGATAATAGCATCAATTGGACCCTATGGAGCACATTTACACGATGGCTCAGAGTACACAGGATCGTATGCGGACTACACGGCTCCAAAAGAAATTGCCCTTTGGCATAGAACCAGAATCGATGCGTGTCTTGAGGCCGGCGTTGACGCCCTGGCCATTGAAACAATTCCATGCCAAGCCGAAGCCGAAGCTTTGGTTGACCTGCTGTGTGATGAATACCCTGAAGTCAAATTCTGGATTTCCTTCCAGTGTAAGGTACGGCTTTTCATGATGTAGGATTATTTAAATGGGTAATGCAATCATTTTTTTTTTAACAGGATGGACTAAGTTTAGCTCATGGTGAAAGTTTCCGTGACGCGGCTTTGTGTATTTGGGAAAAACTAAAAAAACGCAATGCTCTGGAGAACTGTTTAGCTCTAGGGGTCAATTGTTTGCATCCAAAGGTAGGACTATCTTCACATAGCATAAACCTAACAAATTGTGTTCACTTTTCGGTAACTGGTTCGATAACTTTTTGTTTTATTATTATTTCCGGTAGTTTGTTACACAACTATTCCAAAGTCTAAATGGCAACCGCTCTGACAAAGATAAAATCCCACTTGTGGTATATCCAAATAGCGGTGAAGTCTATGACGTAAAAAAAGGCTGGACTGGCAAAGAGGACTGTGTACCATTAGAAAACTACGTACCTGAATGGATACATTATGGCGCTAAAGTTATTGGAGGATGTTGTAGAACCTACGCCAGAGATATTCGTCGAATTGGTGATTGTGTTAGAGGTCTAAAGACTAAGAAGTAGTTTTTAAATAAGTTAGAATAAATAATCATGTGCGCTCTCATTTCATTGTTAACATCTCAAATAAGCATTTCTGGGAATTTTAATTAAATTTTATTGTTTATTAATAATTTGTTCAATAAAAGTGTTTAATATTATTAGAAGTGTTTGAATGTGATGCAATTTTTTTTCTATTTCTAGCCCATTTATATTCTTAATACATTTTCTTTCAATGTTCTTTGGTGTTTATTATGTTGGCTCTCTATCTAGGTTTATGGGTCAAAGCCGGTGTGGGGCACTTCTCTTATGGGGCTTGATGACTGCGTATGGGTACCTTCATACGATATATGTTGTGCATTTTGTATGCAAATGATATAAAAATTGATGTTAAAGTCTTAACAACTTTATATGTATTACATCCTTTCTGTTTTTCTGAAAATGTACCACAAGTACACAATTTGCTATTGCAACGAAATATAAGCGTGTTTTATTCAACATGAAGGTATAGGGGTATTTTATTGAAATGTCTGTCTCAGCAAAGTAAAGTAAAGTAGAGTCTGTAGCACGCAATTCCAATTTCCTATTTGGAGCTTGTTTTTCGTTTGGTTTTGCCCTGGAAACACAAATTTAAGCAACAAATACAACCAATTACTTTGCTAAAAGTATTGATTTCATTTATCAACACATCATGCAAATCGTAAACAAATTCCTGTCAGAGCATATCGGAAGAAATTTCGTATGAAGCTGTCAAAAATATCAGTAAAAACGCACGTGATCGCACTGAAATGCAAAATGCCATTTGTCGGAAGAAACTTCCGAAAAGCTGTTCGGAAGTAAACCCCGAAGCAAAAATCCTCCGATTCGTATGAAATCGGAGAATTTTTCTTTCCGACGGATGCCTCACTAGGGCCGAATGTTACAAATTTTACAAACTTTGGCTTCCATGACTGTCGAAAAATGGGGGGTGACACGCCCCTATAACTCATGAACCAATACACATACAAACCATATAAACCATGGGATTAACGTAAGCTTTCATGGGAAATTCCCAGAATCAAAAACGGTTTACGCATTACAGAGAACAATAATTACAAACACAATAACACTTATGATATAGATTATGCCTCCTATACTGCGTAAGTTCCACCTTGTAAGTCGAATATATATAACTATAAACTTCATAAGCATCAGGCAAGCGGCAAATGAATACGGTTTACAGTGTTCGCTTCAGGTCCTATCCGACCCTTTCCTCTCAACCACTGGGGTACCACCACAAGGCAATCACCTAAGTCCACTTCTCTTCATCTTAACTATAAACGATATTCAAAGGGTCATTAAACACTCCTCTATCTATATCTATGCTGACGATACCACATTTTTCATCACAAGACCCCCGTTTGCTGCAACAACATCTAGATAGTTTTTTTATCTAGTATTTTAAAGACTGCCTAGACCTCAATATTCCCAAATGCCAATCTACCACCTTATCACGTAAGTACAACAAGTCCCCTCCCCGTCTATACCTTCTTAATGATCAACCTATATCCATCGTAAAGTCTCTTCATGACCTTGGAATACTGTACGACCGTGAGCTTAATTTCCGTTTTCTTATTTATGAGATAATTATTCGTAAAGCCATATCCTCGGATTATTTAAACAGTGGTCAAAGGAATTCTCCGACACCTACGTGAGCAGATCTCTCTCTACACCACTTTTGTCGGCCACCTCCTCCAATACGGCAGCCAAACGTGGTCTCCCTTTCAGCAATTTCATGTAAGCAGAATCGAAAACAAGCAAAGACTCGATTTGTCCCCCGCGGTCTTTCTTGGAACGATCCCTTATCTGCTTCCCTATCAAAACCGTCTCAAACGCATTAACTTGAACTGCCTTGAGGATCGCAGAGATTCTGCAAACGTTCTCTTCATTCATCGACTCCTATCAGGCAACGCTCCATCTTCTTTAATAAAAACCCCCGTAATTTAAGATACCCCGCCTCTTCTATCTTTCAACCCACCGCATGTTCTACGGCTCCAACGAACCAATTTCCCGTATGCTATGGAGGTAAACTCAAACATTTCCATTCTTGAATTCAACTGCAGCACTCCCTCTATTAAACTCAGCCTCCTTCACCCTAAACCCTAGCTTTAATTCCTAGTTATAAGTCTTATTTTTTAGTTCTAGTATTGTAAGTTTGTTTTTCTAGCTTGTACTAAGCCAAATAAATGGGGACATTTTGACCCCCCCCCCCACCAATTGAAAAACCAAATCATAACAGTGGACTCTGATCTTGGAGGGATCCCAGGAGGATTAGAAGACTTAAGCACTGGAGTTTATGTTCTAAACAGGGATGGAACATCATACAAAGAAACCAAAGAAGTCTCTGGCACTAATGAGGCCAACAGGATTGAATCCGAAATGAAGCTGAATTCATCGAAAAACGTCCAGCAATATCAGATTTCAATAAAATTGCAAGTAATCGCTGCCATTATGTTTTATGCATTACATATATACATAAATCAATACGTGACACTAACTTTTTTGAATTTTTATTTTATTATCTAATTTTAACGATGTTATATTTGCAAATTATGTGGGGGCTATATTATTAAGAAATATATACACTCTTACAAACAATATAATTATCCAAGGTAGCGTTTATTCAAAGTTAAGAGACACTTCAAGTGTCCGGATACTAGTGCGTTTACCCTATCATTGTTGTACTTTTAAAAAACTCAGCAAGTCGATAAGCGTGCACAAGTTCGAACTCGGGGAAACCCCACACAATTGGAGAGCAGCTTATTTTACCACCCATTGCGGAGGGGTACATTCTTCAACAATGTTTTGCACAAGCCCGCACATGAGATTATTAAGAGAATTCCGTTGAGCAATAACACCGTTCAGAGACGAATAGACGAGATGGGTCGCCACGCGACGTAGAAAACATTTTATGCAATTTCTTACAGACCAACAAATTCTCTCTCCAGTTGGACGAGTCTACATTACCCGGCAATGAAGCTCTGCTGTTAGTTCGACATATTAAAAATGAGAATATGATGTGCCAAGAATTGCTTCTTGCTACATATTTAAAGACTGATACCAGAACCAGAGGAGAATCGATTTTTCAAGCGGTGGAACGTTTTTTTTATCGACAAAGCTATTTCATGGAAGAACATTGTTTGTGTTGTTGCGACTGATGGTACACCATCTATGTTTGGTCGGTCATCGTAGTTTTATAGTCCACTTAAAGCGATAACTGCCTGAGGTACTGATCATTCACTGCCTGATTATTCACAGACAGCATATAGTAGCAATAAATCTGAGTCCGAGATTGCATAAGTTTTTGCAATATGTTATAAACGCTGTCAACGAGATTTTAAAGAGTGCTTTGAACTCTCGGTTATTTGCTAAGCTATGTTTTCATTGAAATGCCGACTTATTTTAGGAACTTGCCGACTGTAAAGAAATCATGAAAATCGGCCCAGCGGTTTTCGAGTTATAACGTCAAACGTCATTGAGTTTGACTCCATAAAGGCTGTTGCTATTCGCCCGTTGTTCGGGACACGGGTACGTAACGAAATGTTAAAGTTTATATTGCGTCAAGTTGGGGAATGTGGCTCGCTACGCTCGCGGCAAAGACTCTAAACTCCAGTATAATCATTTTCGGACATTATGCCGTACGTTTAGGATCCAACTTTTATATTTAGAAAGGGTTTTTAATAAAAATAGGATTACGTTACGTTGATTACGTAGTCGTGTCCCGAACATCGGTAAACGTCAGTTCAGTACAAAATCTGTCAAAATGAACGGGCGAATAGACACTCCGCTCCATAAAAGATGATTTTTGTATGGGAGGCGCCAGGCCCCTTTGTCTAATTTCGACCAATTTTCACAGAAACTATCCCGGAACTAAAATTTCCTAAAAATGCCAGCTCAATCGGTTCAGTGGTTTTTGAGATATAAGATTTGAATGTTTTTTTTTGTATGTGAAAAACGTGGCTACGCCACTTTGTCCAATTTTCACAGGAACTAGCCCGGGCCAATACCTAAGATTTCCTAACGATCCCGATCGTCCTTTTTAAAATCCAATCGAAATTCACCGATGCCGACCGTCCTCTTTAATATCGAAAAACGGAGAAGGTACATAGAGATAAACAAACGGCATTTCCGAAAGATAAAGCCTTTGAAAATGCCGACTTGTATATGCATTTACAAGTTTGAAAACCTATACCTAATGAAAATCCAAACTCACTTCTTACATTTTGTTCCGAGCTAATTTTTGAAAATTGATCGTTTTTGCCAATTGTTTTTTATTTGCACAAGTTAATAAATGTAGCTTCCTTGATTTGCCGATTCTTGAAAAGGGAGGGAGGGTGTCACTGTTAGCGGAAGAAAAGAGCGTAATTAATTTTTTTTTGCAGCATTTAGGTATGGTATGTTTTAAGAAACTACCACTTTTGGGTTTCCCAATATACCACCTACTTTTGGCTACTTTCAAGTCCAAACACTGCTGCGAGCACTTTCATTGCTTGTTGTAACTTGTGACAGCATCTTTACTGAATTTTATGTCTATTTATGTTGTGAAATTTTGATGAAAAAATGGCCGTGTTCCATTGACCGCTAGATGACTAGCGCGCATAGAACTAAAACTCTAGCACATATTGTGAAATGTCAGTTTTTTTTATATGGAGTTTGGCATGCCGCTAGTCATCTAGCGGTCAATGGAACGTGGGCAATGATACTAAGCTTACTGACTTAAGCATTTTCTAATAAAATGAATTTTTCATCGTGTTTTTGCATAAAAAATCGAAAACTCGCTTTAAAGCCGTCTTACAAATGTTGTTCTTTTTAATATGATAGTTCTTTCCCAAAACTATTTTTATTTTAATTAATTACATATATTCTATATAAGGAGACTTTTATCACCTGTTTATACTCTGAAGATATCTTTATTATTTCAAGAATTATACACTTTATCAGGGTACCTAACATAGAACAAGTCACATATAGTCTTAATTTTACAGTAGCTAATCAGTTTGACTACAAGACATTAATAGCCGTAATAAAAGCCAAATGCATATGTTATAAAAAAATAGAAAAAACCCATTATAAATATACATTACATTACAAAATGACTCAAAAGAAAATTAAGAAGTGTCGTTCGACAAGGCGAGCAGCGTGTAAACCACAAACCAGTAAGAATAGACCGTCGACTCCTCCCACATAACGGACTTTGCCTACAAGCTGCCGGCGAGACCAGGATTTTTCATGTATTGGTGCTGTACAAAATCAAAGGGGCGCCATTAACGCACGCATACTTAAAAAATCCTGGTCGCATGGTATTGCATAGAAAAACATTGCCGCCATTAATTTTGACATTTACACGTATTCACAGACAGGGAAATTCTTTCCGGGGGGAATCGGGTAGGTGTACGGGAAGTCGGCGGTCTATTCTTACTGGTTTGTGGTGTAAACTACTGCTAGATTCTATGACATATACATAGATGCCGAACAAACTAAATATAAAAAGTGATCAATAAAAGCCTTTATATTTCTGACCAATCGAATACCTCATTAATCGATACCTAGATTTATATTCTTCCCTAAGAAAATTTTGAAAACATCACCCTAGTATACGCAGCGCCGCGAGACAAAGCTTTTCCGTACCAATACAAAACTGTTCTCTTCGAGACTCGCTGATGTGACATTTGCCAGACTTTTCGCAAATCTGTCAAAAGTAAAATAAAAAGATACAAGCGAAAGCGGCATTTTTTGCGATAGTGATTTAGAATAAATAAATTCTCCAATTAACCATATTTATTTTAGATAATTAAATACAAAAAACACAACATGCTCATCAAAGTCAAGGTTAGTGTTTGAATATAGAAATATATTGGTTCTCATAATTCTGACTCATTCATTGAAATTTTTATTTTGGTATGTACTACCCAGACCCTCACTGGAAAGGAAATCGAAATTGATATTGAGCCAACGGATAAAGTAGACAGGATTAAAGAACGTGTAGAAGAAAAGGAAGGAATACCTCCGCAGCAGCAAAGATTGATATTTTCAGGAAAGCAAATGTGAGTACAGAGTTTTCAATCCTAAACCAACCATGCGTTCTCATAAAATTTCAACACAACTCCAATGTTAATTCTTTGTTCTACACAGGAATGATGACAAAACAGCTGCGGATTACAAAGTTCAAGGAGGTTCTGTTCTACATTTGGTTTTAGCCCTCCGTGGTGGCTTCTAAACAAGGTTATTTAAATTATTTAAGTTCTTTTTTTACACATTACTCTATTGGTCATAATAAAATGCAGATGCAGGTTAAATCTAGCATTTTATGATCAGTGTATGAAATGAATAAAATGGATTTTCAAACAACTTAATTTAGTAAGTTTGACGAACAAATTTTAGCTTCAGTCGAACACAATTACGATCGGGAAATCTATCGAAAATAGGTAGAGAGTACCTAAACCTATGAATGAATAATTTACGCAAACAACAGGAAATACGAAGGTATATATAAAATATTTGTTATGTGGACGAAAATTTAAAGAAATTCAAGTACACATATTAGCAGAGGGTCCATATTATAGAACTGTATTGAAAGATCGATTTGCAAGTGCACTGACATCGCATTTGTCAATAACTTGACAACAACAGCAAAAAAAAAGGCTCTGGCCCAAATGCCCTACTGTCCCATCTTAGGCAGGGATAAACAGTGAAACCAGCGCACCTAGCTCAGGGGTTCCCTAACTGTGCTATCCTAAGGGCGTCGCAAGGTTTTATTTTTTCACTGCTGTAAGACTCTGAACAAAAGAAAAGCACTACGTTTCTCTGTACGAATACCAAGAGCAAGGTCGAAGCGAAATCCAAAAGTTACATTGCAGTCGAAGATTAAGCGCGTTTATGTTTCCCGCATTTCAAACCAGACTTGCTTCCTGCCTGCCACCCAAAACTAAATACCTAAAGGGTTTTCAATTGGCACGGGTCCTTGCCAGCCAGATTTTCCGGGAGGACTACCCCGCTTTACGAGAGTGTACAAGAGAACCCGAGTCAGTCAATTCCTCGTCGTGCACAAGAAATCGGCCTTTTTCAGATTCCAACTAGGCGCATTTTGCATCGGGACTTGGGCTTACGCCATTAAATATCCAACTTATCCAGAGCTTAACGTTAATGAACATAAGTAAAGCCGTTTGTTCGCTGATTTGGCTTCGGAGATTTTGGAAGAGGACCCCAATTTTGACCGAAAAATCATCTTTAGCGACGAGGCGCATTTTTAGATGAATGCGGGTATGTTAACACACAAATTGTCTTAAATATGGGATGACGATATTTCAACGTCATCGACCCGTCTTTATTGAAAAGCACTTAGTGAATCTTCAGTAAGATCGGCTTCTTTTCACATAGCTGTCATCAAAGCATGACACCCTGCCAAAGGCGCCTGTGAGAGAATCCGACGTGTTGTATGAGCGGGGCTATTCATTGCAGTGCAATATACAGGTACAACACGATGGTAAAATGCCTTACAACTTTGGAGCTAATCATTTTAGCAGGCACCTATTAATTTTCAATTTTGTTTCTCTAAACAACAACAATTGAGAATACGGTCTTGGCCGCCTGACATTATATGTTTGCATGCCAGCTTCCATTTATTAGACATGCGTATATACAAAAATTAATCACATTGCTTAATATAACAAAACATTTAATGTCACAATAATGACAAGTCAGTCAGTTTTTCTTACCACATATACTAACAATACCTTTCTAGCCCTTCTTTTGATATCACAACCCGCAACAGCATTAATAAGATTTCCTTACAACAACTCTGATGTTGTTTAGTTCAACATCGCACAAGCATTTTCACATCCCTTACAGAAAATGTTATTTATAAATATTTGTTCGTGGTTACTTGTTTCTTACTTGGTGGTCGAAAGTAAGAATTATATTAAACTATTATTAAACAATACTTTTTTTTGTTTCAATTTAGGCAGAATGTCGCTTTTTTCTTTTCCTTACTATGCAAATTTAAATCTGGCTATTATGTGTCAACGCAATTTCCACAGATTTGTGGATTTAAGTTATTTAAAGTGAAGTTGAGCTTAATGCTTATATATCACGTTTTCTGCATAAGGGCATCATAAGAGTTGCGTAAAGTTCAGCAGAGTTCATAAATAAGGCTGAACTTGCAAGCTTATAGCCGCATTTCACTTGGTTATTCCATAGTTCATAAATTAATCTTGTAATATTTTCTTGTCAGTTTCATAAAATATTAGGCCTGTTTTATTGCACATCTATCTCAGTGAAGTAAAGTAAAGTAGAACCTTTAACACGAAATTACAACTACTACACACTGCTCGACACGAAACTCCATATAGTTGTAATTGCGTGCTGAAGATTCTACCTACTTTACTTCACTGAGATAGAGGTGCAATAAAATAGTCCTCTTATCCGGACCCGACTGTATTAAGTTTTGTAAAAGAAATTCAAAATGTTTAGTGTAGACTCCACATTATTCTGTGGATATACGAATTTTTCTCAGTTCGAGTCTCGAATGAAATATAAACAAACAAACTGTCAAATGTGCTCCAACAAAATTCCATTTACATGAAGGATACAGAATTTGTTTCCTCTTGATTTTGGCACATACATATTAAATAAAAATCAAACTAAATCAATTATTGAATTATACCCGAAATGACAAACGCCCCAAAATACTTGTTAGCCTTGGAATCATTAAATCTAGAACCAGATGAGAAAAATGGTACGATGACTTAACCAAATTTTACAAAATTTTTAATATTACGCCGTATTTTTTTTTAGATTTACCAAGAATTAAAAAGAATTTGGAAATTCTTAGAAAGTGTATTGGATCGGATGAAATTATAGATGCGCTGTCTTCGGCCTTTGTTGCAGATATCAATGAAACGGAATGGGGTTATACTCTTTACATGTACCAAGTCATCCTCTCGCTTATAAACGAAGTTAACTTTGATAGTGACTCGAAGGAGGACCTCATCTCCACTAAACATTTGAATTTATTGATTAGCTCAATTCAAGATGTGTCTGTATATGGTTTGCGAACCCATCACCATTCTCTCTTTCGCTCCCATCGGATCTTCGCTTCTCTGCCCACAAAAAGTGAACCAAACATAGATCATCTAAAAACTTCCTTACAAGTGTTTCGTAGAATACTTGCGGTTCGACAATTCCAGTCAGGAGGTTCACTGAATGAAGTAATACGTGACTACATCGCAGGAGTGCTAACGATCATCGAAAGTGATTTAACAAATGAGATCCAACTTACAGAGACCGAGAAAAAACTATACCAAACCGATTTAAACTGCATTTGGAAGGAGACCTCCAAATGCGAGTACTTTCGAAACATTCTTCTCTTCAAAGGATTACCAAATCTACCACCAGCTCTCCAGAAACGACTGCACGCGGAATTGTTAAGTAAGTTAATGTGCAAGGGAGGCTTCACAAACTTCGTCAGCACTTTGCTCACGAAGCGGACCAAAGCCGACTTGCCCGAAAGTGAATACTTTGAAGTCATTGCAAAAATCGTGGCTCACAAGGGACACTCGATAAAATTTTACAACTGCCTCATAGAGCAAATCTTTGAATTCCTTCACCTGTGCATTGTTAATCAGAATATGGCAGTTTGTATGGGCGCGGGTTTGCTTACGCTCAAAAGGCTCTATGAACTCAAAGATGAGACACGATTAGCGATTGCTGAGAAGGTTCGTTTGCTCTTTCAAAAGCTTGCAACACCTGAGGATATCATTAGTGGACTTATCGTCATGGAATACAGTGAATTCAATTACTTTTGCAACTTTCTGTTTACCTGCTTCTGCACTTCGTCAATGGAATGCCTACCAAGTGAGCTCCTAACGGTGTACCTTCCTCTACTCCTCAACGTATACAGCTACATACCTGACAATTTTAAAGAAAAAAATCAAATTCGAGGCGTTATCGTCCGCTGTCTGGCTAACAGAAGTCGACCTGAGTTGGAGCAAATCATAAACAGCCTCTTCACAAAACAATACCCAACCGAATGGGTGGACCTGCATTCGAGGGTATCAATTCGACCAGAGACGAATTTTTCCCAACTCACTGTAAAGGTTACATCGCCGGACGCCCAAGTGGAGCCACTTAGTATCTCTAGCGTGCTCCCAGATGTGCTTATGTCATCAAATCATAACATCCTTACATATGTGGTATTTATCTGCCTCCTGGGAATGATGCAAGAAGCTCTCGCCAAGGACAACGACGCTTCAGAAGAACGCATTGATCTCCTTCACAGTGAAGAAGAGCTGGTCGCATTTTTGAACTCAAAGTATCCTATCAAAGTGGAAATAATCCTCAGCCTTAGTACCTTAGTAACACATCCCAGTCTGAAGGCCCAAATTATTGAAAATTCAAACGAATTTCTCGACTTCCTTCGAACTTTCATCCAGCGAAGGAGTGAGCAATCTTCGAGCAACCAAGAGAGCACCGATCACACGCTACTCCTGATGTTGACAATTACTCAGGAGATGATTGAAAGCTCAGACATTCCCGAAAAGTATAGAGACTTTACAAAAGTCCTACGAGAGCTGCGCAAAGAAACACCAAACGAACTGATTGTTCATAGAATCGACAAGCTTCTCCATCTGTTAGAAGGCGGTCTGAAAGCATCATTTCAGAACAAAACTAGCCAGTACAACATTGCCAGAGACTTGATTAAAGAACACGAATCCCACTTGAAAGTTTACGGTATCAATTTGATGATCGAAATGCTGCGAAGAAAGGAGAAGGATGCCCTGGCAAATGGACACATCACACTGGCGTTGGGATTACACGTCCTGAAGGAACCGGAGTCATATACCTTCTTGAATTGTGTACGATTGCTGGTGGCATTAGTACATGTCATGGAAACTGAAGTCTTGGAGACGTTGTCCGATGAGTACTTGAACAAAGACAACAAAATGGACTATCGTCTGGTGATCGGCGAGGCAATTCTTAAAGTCTGCAAGGAGTTGGGTATGTTTTGCTTTTTGGTCAGGTTGTGTTAGACTACTAATTTCGCTTGTTTTTTTTGCTGCAGGTCAGCTTTCGTACAAATATAAGGATGTTCTGTTGAACTGCTTCATAAAGGGCTCGCGATCAGAAATTGATGAGTTTCGCTGGTCTAGTTTTTCGAATTTAGCGACTTTGTGCAGAACGTTAACCTTTCAGGTGCACAGCTTCTTTCAGGAGGTAAGTGTTGCTTTTTGGTGCTATGTATTTTTTTCTTTCTCATGTCTGGGCACAGGCCCATTGACATTACGTGTACAATACAATCTGTAAAATACTGCTGAATAGGGAGGCATTGGTCTTCTTTTAACCATTGGTCGCCTACAAGTCAAATGCTATCAGTTCTTAGTTTGCATAAAAGGCAATAGGCGTGATTATTGAACTTGGATCGCAGGAAAGCAAAGTAAAGTAGAATCTTCAAAGTAAATAAAGGTTAAATCGTGACTAGTTTTGAATTCAAAATGCTCTCCCGCATCGGTCAAATTTATAGAATACTTCACCTATATTTGTTTATTTTTCGCAGATGCTTCTTCTGGTCGAAAATGAGGTGAAAACTGGAAAATACATACCTGCCAAACGTGCAGCCGTTCTGGTACTCAGTGAACTTCTTCTCGGCATGGACAACCTTTTAGACCACGAAGAATACCTCCTCCCGATCTACAGAGTTCTGAAAACCCTCTCAACTGACTCTGATGATGAGAAAATTCGGGCTCACGCTGCAAACGGCCTGAAGGCACTTGGAGACAAATGCAAAAAGTTCCTCTTTCCCGATGAAAAGCATGAGAAGGAAATCAAAATTATTGGCATTAAGGATCCTCCCACAAAAAAGTCTTCAGGACACATTCTAGAACTAAACTAAGTCAGACAACGTGTTTGTTTTGTATTTTATTGTTAAACGCTAATGTTTTTAATATAAAATTGTTTTAAGCCTTTACATTGAGAGTTTTATTTTTTGTTCCTTAGGAATTCTTAAGTACCGTTAATCTAGTCTTACAAGCTATAAATGTGTAGTGTAAATTTTAAAGCACCTATGCTCAGTCGTCTTGAGTCAAAGGAACGGCATCACATCTTTGTTATTCCTTCGACAAGACAAATGGGCGTAGCCTTAGAATGAAAGTCTTTCGAGTAGCCTTAAGCCTACATATAAAGATAGAGTACAAACAAATTATAATTACACTGCTGGTTATGGAGTCTTAGGAAGCTGCTTGGGATTGTGTCGTGCCATGGTTTGCCGCCTTGATTCTCGGAATAGGACGAAGACAAATACTCCAACCATTATCACAGATAAGGACACTGTTAGTACTACACTCCCAACGTTGCCAGCAAAGTCTTTGAGATCACCTGAAAGGAATGACAAATAAGTGAGATTTTTTGTGAGCGAGTAAGGAAAACCTTACCTCTATGTGCAGCCCTGCCTTGAGACGCCCCTCGTTCGTCTTCGAGGGGGTGAATAAGTTTGGCGAATTTCGCCTGCCGATAGTACTTGATATGAGGTACCTGAACGGGCTCTTCTTCTGGCTGTTCACTTGATTCGTGCTTAATATTCATTTCGTTTATGCCGGGAATAATGTCCTCCACTATGGCAATAGGTGATTCAGTATCAGGAACCGTGTTAGCCTCTTCAATGATCGGCTCTTTTAGCACCAATCCGCTTTTGTCAACATAGTTCATCTGCCGGTGCTCCCTACTCATTCGATCGGGTTCGAATGGATCGTTTTCCACAGCTGCAGCTACTCCACCCTTGCCGGGGACTGTGAAACTGGCTCGGACAGTTTGCATTCCCGACTGGAAGCTGCATACGACTACGAATCTCCTCGTACTGTGCGTGAAAATTCCTAGATTCTCCTGCACCGTTATGAAAGTCTCCACTGTGTTTGTATCCGGCTTAACTAAGCTGCCGCAAATTTTGTGATCAATCCGCATGATGTATTTATCTGCGCTGTCCTTAGGATTGCCTTTAATGCCGCAGTTACCGCCATCAACAACGATCTTTCCACCAAAGTATGGACCTGTTTCAACCTCGATTTCCGACGCATGCGGAAGACACTTCGTAGCTTGGGCTGAAACTGTGGAAGAATTTTAATTTATTTAGCTCGTTACACAGCATTTCTAATGAAAACTTACACCCCTTTGTGGGAATCACAATGGTTTGACCCTGAAACAGGTCATTTTCTATTTCATTGTCGATCAGTTCCGACCGGCCGGTGATTTTTAAATTCTTCCGCTTTTGCTGCGGCTTAATGTGGAAACTATACTTGGTGGCCATTCTCAGGTTATCAATTCTCGCTGCATAGTGTCTAATTGGTCTGCAAATTAAGCTCAATAAAAATCATTTCCCATTCAAATCACCAATGAACTCACTCATCCGTTGTTTCCAGCTCTGTGTCTTCGACCACTTTCGACCTGCATCGGTGTGGTCCGAACGTTTGCATCTCACAGTAAAAGATCTGAAATGATTTCGGCAGCGGCAGTGCATCGCTCTCATTAGCCGCCGATACGAATTCTACTTCCCACGTAAGGTTAACTGACTTGTAGTTTGGCTCTCCGGAAACAGCACGAATTTCTGAAAAAAGACAAACAAAGAAACACCGATCAATATGAGAAGACCCCTGCGTGCATTAATTATGCCTCGTACAATGAACAATTCAGGTGCTAAATTTGGTCACAAACAGGTTAACCCATCGTTTGCATATACGATAGCCTGGCCAAAAATTGGGTCACAGAATTAGTTCCCATATAAGAATTTCTCACAATTGCTTGGCTATTAATATGTACTAAACGTACATATGCCAACATTATTGCCTCCCATTACACAACCACTCAGCTGCCTAGATGCTGCTATGCGATTTGAACCCACCTGGATCGTTAAGATCGATTGGAAGGAAAGTGGAGCCGATCTATAGCACCGCATTGTGAGTACAAATTGCGGAGAAAACCCTAGAATTGTAGCAGTTTTCGGACAATATACACAGGGAGTTGTGTTTCGCGTGTGTACGCCTAGTTGGCGTGGAACACATCTTGATCGTAGCGGGGGTATTTTACGAGCTCTTCACTTAGCATTTTGTAGGCAAAGTTGTGTCACCCGGAATGTAAATCACTTGCTTTAGTAGCGCAACTGTGCAAGTTGGTAACGAGCAATCGTAAAATTAAGTTGCAAATGATCGTCATTAAGATTGCTATAAAAATTGTTGCCGTATATTTGAATTGGAATGGAGGATAGCCAGTATTTGAGTGGAATGACACATAATGCAGTTGAAGAGGAATAGCATGTAGAACAAAAAGCATCAATCGGAGTAGTTGTTATAGTACCTACGTAATTATGGAAGGTCTTTTGTCTACTTCATGTAATAAAAATGTGGGACTCACGTAGAAATTAAGAAAAAAATGGATTAACATCGCCATTTGATTAAAACAATGTCTTGAATGCAAATGTTGGTATTGATGAGCAAGTTTGAGTCTCTCGCGTTTAAGCACCTTGATCAAGACGTATTCCCGTACTTCGTAGGAGGAATGCATTATCGTAAGGCAACAGATGAGTATAGATATCTCAAGTATCATTTAATGCACATAGAGTAGGAACGCCTTTCTTAGTGATAATCGGAATTTTAAAGAGAACGCAATGGTTGAGGATACAAAATCAAAAGCTTTAACCAAAGGGGATGCTTACAAATAATAGTGGCAATCACTGAGTGGGGAAGCGTAGAGTAACAACGATTCTCGCTTGTTTGGGATTGACCCTGATAATTTCTATTGGGAAATTTTCGGCGATTTTCAGTCTATGAATTAGTGTTTGGGAGAATTACATTAACAACAACTCGTAGACACAGACACTTTGGTAGGAATGATAGCTATTTGGAACTACACCACTAATTCATCATCAAACTTCTTGAATTCTGACAGTCATTTCTCCGTATATAATTATTATCCACTTGGGAAGACATTTCTGCTTTCCCCTGTCAGGAAGTGAACCTGCACTTCGATTTTTTTTGTCATTTGACCAAGTGACTACCACTTGTGCCAACTGAGCGTTGAGTACAAGGAAAAGCCCACCAACTGGTGATCAGAACAGAGGAGAAGACCGTGCGTTGTTGTTGCTACGAGGTGTTTTTGTTTATTATACAAGATCCTATCCAACGTACTGTGTGAACGTCTAAAATCGTTCTGCAACACACTAATCGGCACGTACCAGTGTGGCTTCCGGCCCGGCAGATCGACTATAGACCAAATTTTCACACTGAGGCAAGGAGACGCTCTATCATGCGACTTCTTTAATCTCGTACTGGAGCAGATGGTGTGCAGGGCAGGTGTCAACACGGAAGGCACTATCTTCAACAGATCCGTCCAAAGCTGCTGGGCTACGCGGACGATATTGACATCATCGGTCGCTCCCAGCGTGCCGTGATAGAAGCGTTCACGGCGATTGAAGAACAGTCGAAATCCGTTGGGCTTGAAGTAAATGAGGACAAGACTAAGTACATACTATCAACAAACAAACAAGCATATCTGTCCACAGCCTAGGACAAAACGTCACTATTGACAGCAACAATTTCGAGGTAGTTAAGGAGTTCACCTACCTCCGAGTAAACATGAACTCCACGAATGACACCCTAGTGGAGATCCGGCGAAGAATAACCCTAGGAGACCGTTGCTACTTCGGTTTGGCAAAACAACTGGTTTCAAAACTCCTGACTCGAGTGACGAAATGTGTACTCTACAAAACCCTTATCCTGCTTTATGGCGCCGAGTGCTGGACGATAAGCAAGAAGGGAGAGCTAATACTGGGCTCCTTCGAAAGAAAAATACTTCGGCAGATTTTTGGTCCTGTGTGCGAGGAGGGCGAATGGAGGAGAAGATACAACCGCGAACTCTATGAGCTGTACCAAGATGTGGATGTAGTCCAAAAAGCCAAAACACGTCGACTACATTGGCTCGGCCACATCGAGCGAATGGACAATAATGCTCCAGCCAAGAGGGTCTTCGAATCCCAGCCCCCAGGTTCGAGAAGACAAGGAAGACCGAACCTCCGTTTCAAAGACCAAGCCATCGCGGATGCCAGAGCGTGCCCGGGATCGTAGAGGATGAAAGGCTGCAGTGTCTCAGGCAGAGACCCTTCACGGATCGGGAGCCCGATAAGTAAGTAAGTAAGTAAGTTTTTGTTTATTGTCGTTCTCTCGGGTTTTCTTCGCCTCTTCCTCTCTTTTTTCGCAAAGCTGTGAGACTGAGATTTCGACAGATTCATACGAGTAGAGAGGCTTATTATTGGGAAGAATTCCAATTGACAATGTCTCCTCGAATTCTAAAGTGTCACCTTATCTGGAGAATTGGTAACTAATGTCGTTTACGGTTAGTCGTTCAGAACCGTCCGGAAGCAATCCGAACGCTTCTGAATGCATTCGGTTGGCACTCAACTGACAGTTCTTCTACTGAAAAGAAGAGAAATTTGCTTCTGGACTTAAATTCAGAATCGCGGAGAGTTCTTCCGGACGGTTCTGGACGACCAACCGAAAACGACATAACAATGATAGTGTCATATTTGGAAGAATTCGTCCCTTTCATTTATTAATATGGCAGCAAGATGGCACTTCCGGTCACGGGTTGATTTGTTTGTTTTTTTAATTAGCTCTATTGCCTATTATTTCCTTCGACGACTTGCTATCAGCAAGGATTTAATCAGATTCTTTCCACTTATTCTATATCCTGTAGATTTAATCACTAATGAGATGTGCTTTTAGGAGTCATAAAAAAACACTTACATGCAATTAATTAGCAATCTCGGAAGTTAAGTGGCCATTCATTGGATGCACCTGCATCGAACCGATTCACTAAAGCTCGAGTTAAAAAAGAGGCAAAAACCACTCCAAATCCGACTTTTTATCTGATTGATTTGATTTATGCACTCAACCAGTTCTTATACGGGCATAGTCATCATCATGATGAGCTGAAGCAACTCATCCGGAGGCTGATTCCGCATCATTGGGGATAAGACGAAACACTGTAATTACGGGCAAAATATGTGTTTTCAATTACAACCCATATCGATTTCTATAATAAGGAAAGGCGCCCCAGGTTTTAGCCTGATATTTACACTAAAATATAGATTGATGGCAGAAAAAGACCCCCACCCGCGGCTATTAAATAGCCATAATAATTGCTGTGATTCTTAGTCGGATACTAGACGTTATGTCCGAAATCGGCTCGAAGCTGACGAAAATGTATAACAATGCAATATTGGCTTTTCTCTTCTTCTCAGCTGGGCTATACTGGTTGCTTACCTATCCGATATCTCTAGTAGGACGCGTATGCCGGTTCTCAGTCAGGAGGCATAAACATGACCTGACCATGTGTAGGAACTTTAATTGCTCCCACGTGGCATACAGGCCGCATAATGAGTTGGATGCTCCACTGGCTTACGACCTATTCTTTAAATTACCAACTACATATAGATAATAGTCACACCACAAGTGTGTGCATCTGTTTGCCTAATGATGCACAGAAACATCACGCTATCCAAACGCAATCTATCCAAGTTTCGCAAGTTAATTTTCCCCGGAACAGTTAACCGTCATCATTGTCGGTTTGTGTTCATATACATGACCAAGAGATAGATGATGACAAAAAGCCGAATCCAAATTATGTGGTGATTATGTCGCCGGTGTTAAGGTTGTTAACGAGTCATTGAGACAAGAGGCATCGTGTAGTCAATGCAACAACTGGCGGAATGTGATGCCCAGCGGTATATCCATTATCCAATTTTGTTGATTAAGTTATTTTGCAAAAATTCACAACCCCAGCTATAGGTCGATGATGCTAGGAAGAACGCAGAGACGCAGTAACTGGTATAGGTACAATTGACTCAACACAACCAGGAAGACAACGCCGACAGCAACTCTGAGGCTTTTGTCTTTATGATGATAACGTTGTTGAAGCTGCTGAAGATGTTGCCTTGTAGTAGGATGATGGTGCAGAAATAATATCTTTCTATCCATTTGTCTGTCTGCCTGTCAACATGGCTTAAGGAGACGTGTATACTGGCGGTCGGGTATAGATTTGCTAGTTAAATCAGAAAACCTATACACTGGGGTTTAAAACTGATCCCACTATATTTAGTACTGGTGACATTGTAATTTAATTGGTGTTTATATTGCGTCAAGTTGGGGTATGTGGCTCGCTACGCTCGCGGCAAAGACTACAAACTCCTGTATAATCATTTTCGGACATTATGCCGTACGTTTAAGATCCAACTTTTATCTTTATAAAGAGTTTTTGATGAAAATAGGATTACCTTACGTAGTCTTGTCCCGAACACCCCATAAATTTACCATGATTAGGTAAATAGTCTATGCGTAACCTAAATTTGAAGACGCGAACGAAGCTGCGAGCACAGCTTATACTTACTTACTTATGCGCGCCGCGAGGTCTTCTTCTACTGCGTTGTCCCTCCGGGTTGGAATCGAAGACTCTTCGGGCCGGAGCGTTGGGGTCCATTCGCTCTACATGTCCTAGCCATCTTAGTCGACTGATACGTAATTTTCTGATAAGGTCGATGTGGCTGTACAGCTCGTAGAGTTCCTCCTCCAAAGCCCGTCAACGCAAACGGGACAGAAAATCACTCGAAGAATTTTGCGTTCGAAGCGACCAAGGAGATCTTCATCCGCCTTTGACAACGTCCATGATTCTGCGCCATAAAGCAGGACTGAGATGATGAGGGTCTTATGTAGAGTGACAGCTCGCTGTGTTCTGCCAATGATGTCGACGTCGTCAGCGTATGCAAGTAGTTGCACAGACTTTTGGAAAATTGTGCCCCTGGTGTTGGCTTGCGAGTTTCGCACAATTTTCTCAAGAATGATGTTGAAAAAGTCACATGACAGCGCATCACCTTGTCTAAAACCTTTTTTTGACATCAAAGGTCTCGGTGAGATTGTTTCCGACCTTTACGGAGCAGCGAGCGTTCTCCATCGTCATTCTGCACAACCTGACAAGTTTGGCAGGGATGCCAAAACTAGACATGGCTCTGTATAGCTCGTCTCTATAAATGCTGTCATATGCGGCTTTAAAATCGATAAATAGGTGATGAGTATCGAGTTGGACTTCTTGGGGTTTCTCCATGATCTGCCGTAGTGTGAATATGTGGTCGGTTGTGAACTTACCGGGCCTAAAACCGCACGGATAGGTCCAATCAGTTTGTTGACAAATGGTTTCAGGCGTTCTCACAGTACGGCAGACAAGATCTTGTAAGCGATGTTAAAGGAGACTGCGGATGCCTCTATAGTTGGCGCAGTTTATAGGGTCTCCTTTCTTGGATCGGGCAAACAATGCCCGATACTTTCCTCTGACCAAATTTTAGAAACGAGTTGGTGTATGCTCTCTACCAAGTCATTCGCCGCTAACTTAAAAAGCTCGGCCGATAAACTGCCCGGTCCTGCAGCTTTGTTGGACTTCAGCTTGGATATTGCTATCTTTACGTCATTTTGGTCAGGTGGGCGGAAGTCTTGGCTTTCATCGCCCAGGTTGAATGTTTCATTCTGCCTGACAGCGAAATTCGTTTCGTCTTCGTCGCCCTGCGGGCACAGCTAGCACAGTATAAAATCTGGCAATATTCACCCCTATTCCCGTTGGCGTTTTTCGTATACGACTCATGCTTCGTGTCGTTGTAAAACGATGTTCAGATTTTTTTTCTTAACTTTTGTTTACAACTTTATTTCCTTTTCTATGTGTTGACCAATATTCCAATTCATTTGTCTGAAAAAAGTTAAAAACATCGGCTAAAAAACGAAGTAAAATACGAGTCGTTTACGACAAACGTCAACGGGAATAAGGGTAATTGACGCCATTTTTTTTTCTAGCAAGTGCAAATATTACAATAAAAACAACGCTGCTCTTCCTCTAATCGACCGTTTTGGAAAATGATCCAAATTTGTCTGTTCGTCGAAGAGATTAGCAACTCGTTGTTTTGTATGCTTATAGTTACAAGCAGAACTTCTTTATTTAGAGCGACAAATATCCTTATGAGACTAAATATACCCACTTTAAACCATGAAAAAGCAAAAAAAAAAACACAACATTTTTAAAAAGTCCGGATACCAACAAAAAAATATGGCAATAGTGTGAACCTTGACCCTACATAAAAACTGTTCTAAGTAACCTAGGGTTTCGTTCAATGTTCATCCATGACATTATCATTCTTCTGTCGCAAACTGCCCCGTACATTTGACGATGTAATTTTATAACTCACATACCTACTTTTATTTATTTTCGTAAGCCATTGAAATCGGCCATGGCAACAGAGTACATATCAGCATGGTTATAATAGGCTTCATGTGCGTTGCTGGACATACCATAGAATTACAATTTAAACTATTTCTCCACCATAGGGCACATCTATAAAAAAAAGGGAACGACTATACAAACTACATACAACATACTTCATGGTTGCGTTTACATTAGGTTGGAAACAGTTACAGATAACTTCCTCCTTTTAATTAGCATATCACGTTCATTCATTACAGCCATGCTTAACGCAATAAAAAAATCCATATAAATTGGATCGCGCAACCGGCTAAAACTCTCCTTAATGACTGTTCTAAACTAAAAAATCATATATAGCCCTATTTTATCGACTTCATTCTGAAGTGGTGAGAAACTTTAAGACCCTACTACCTCAGAGGTAAATAAAAACATTCTACCGTAACATGTGTTTTGCTTTCTTGTTTACAGCAAAGAGGTCCGTTGGGTCTAATTGCTAGTGAACTGTTGGCCTCTAAGCCCATAGTACTCATATGGTACCGCACATTCTTATGCAACACCGCAAAGAAAACGTCAACTCATGCTCTTAGCTATTTACCATTAACTATTGACCCAGTCCTAGAACGTGGTATTGTATTTTGTATAATCTTCCCTTTTGTTTTCTTATACAGTTCTAGTGAGAAAGTATTTGTGTCAAATGTCGACTGTGTTATGGCCAAATTAAAAATCCACTAACTAGTTCTAATCTAGTTGCCTTAGTTTATGACTTGCCTTGGAGCCATACAAATTTCCATTTCATATAACTTCCAGCGGAGAAAATGAATTTCTTTGACGATGGTGAGTGAGCTGAAGTTCCTTTCGGTACTTTGCGCACAATCAATCAGTGGCAGCACGATTTTCGTGGTCGCTTGCAGTTCCATTTGGTATCTTTTCCGCCTCGTTGTGTAGCATCTGCATCGCAGCTACCGCCGCCGCGCCGTGGTGCAGCATCTAGATAAACTCTGACTTGTTCTACTTTAGGGAACAAGTCAGGCAATGAATAGAGAACCGTGCTTATTCGCAATCAACTTTTGTTGTGTTATTCAAATCGCGTCTTAACGTTCGTGATTGCCATGAAAGATACTCGAGAGAGGTAGAACGTAGAATAGAAATATTTGAATATGGAACTGGAATATTTGTACAGGAAAACAACACTTTGCTGCTCTAGTTTAGGTTAAATCATAGCCTAGCCATTATGGGGAACTCCCCTATAGTTGAAGTCGATTACAAGACTATGCTATTATCTGGATTATCATTCTAATGTAACTAAACGTATTTTCATTTGCATGAGAAAGAATCGAGATTACTCCGCACCTTGGCTAAAGTGGGTGTAGTTGATTTAGTAGATGGAGTCATGTTTTGAGGAAGTAATTGATAAAAACGACTATTACGTACAAGTTATATCCACGATCAGCTCATGCTGACAAGCGTTTAATACAGAAACATGATGCCATGACCTAGATAGGATAATCCGCAGGATAGAATTAAGAATTCGGATATTAATTAAATATCCGAAACCGACGCAGTCGCGGGGATTCATATAGATATGAATTTATTAAAAACAAAAGAGTTAAGCAACGAACTGGGTTTGTGTAAATAGCAATCGTGAAACTTTTTGACATTGCGAATTAGCATTACATTTCTACGATGTTTGGTCAAAACGACATAAGTCCATTTTTATTCAGAAAAAAATCTATTTTCGTTTGATCTTAACAGCATAAGTTTCAGCAAACCGAATCCAGAGTTATTGAGTGGTCCTAAACACACATTACAAGTATTTCAAAAATTGTGTTTGATCAAAATGACATTACTCCACATGTGCTGTTTTGGCCGAACAGACATTTTAAATTTTTTAAATAACAACGTGGTCAAAACCAGTCAAAACAGCATATAACTGAACTGTTACTTTGTTCTCACGTGTTTATCGTATACGATTAGTTCGCTTTTCTGTATTAAGATTGTTGTTTTAACAAAGTAGGTAGTCTTGACAATTATTGAGCATATTCTTTCGCAGTATTTGGGGAAACTTATACATTATTAATTTTTCTTTTGATTTTGTCGTTAAATTTAAATAAATACCTTTGGTTTTTTAAAAGTTGGTTATTCAATTTATTTCCAATCTGAATTTTACCTCAAGCGGTTGGAAAAAGTTAAAATACAGTTTGGCCAAAAAAACATATCTCCACTAAAACACCATTTTGTTATAATATTTCAAATTTAAGTAAGTTATTATTGTACATCTATTAATTTATATTATGATTGCACTGGAATATTTCTTTAATACACAAAACTGGATTTAGAAGAAATTATTGAACTTTAAAACGCCTTTATCTCAAAACTTGTATTTTGGACTTGTGTCGTTTTGATCATACTCCATAGATCGACTATCAAGTCGCTAATAACATGGAACAACCTGTACAGGATTTTTATAAGGCAGGCAGGAAGATACAGACTTCCTACTGAGAGTTTAAGCAGAATTAAGTTCATAGTCTAATGTTCCTTTGGAATAATATATCCTGAAAGAAGCCCTCCCGGCGAGTTTTTTTGGTTGGTGTTCCCAACATTAATTTTACTTTTTCTACACGTTCTTATTTAGCAGGTACTATATACTTGCTAAATTCCCATAGGATACGTTTGCTGACTCCGGTCGTCAAGAATACGCCTATATATATATTTTTTTGTTTTTTTTGTCTGTCCCTTTCTTTGCTAGTTTTTCTAGTTCAATTTAGGAAGTCTTTGATTTAGACAGGTAGTTATGTCTATTTTCGTAGATCATCATCATCAAACTTATGAAGCACTTCCGTCAATCCTAGAATCCTGAAATTTGGCAGAATGCTAGATCCTGTGGGAAAAATACAAAACTTAAGATCTTCCATTCAGAGGGCTTGCAGTGTACAGAAAGGAAAAAATAAAACATTTTATATCCTCCTTTAAGGAGGCTTGGTATACGCCCACTTTTGAAAATCGGTTATTATTTATTTGGGATACCTCCGATTGCCCGCTGGAAAATTTAAAATACATATTATGTATATGCAAATAGAAGTTAATCTACCTGCTGAATATAATTTTAATGAATAGTTTATAAGAAAGAAATCCAAAGTGATGGTAGTCAGTTTCTGTTGACATACTACAAAGCGAAGACTTTTCAATTCAACGTTGTTTTCCAAATCTATGTAAAAACAATTAAAAGTGTTATCATCGGCCTGGCCGATGCTTTAATACCATCCACTGTATGTAATGTACACGCATGTGTTTAATATTGGTTTTGTATGGGAGGTACCAGAACTATTTGACCGACATAGACAATTTTTAATACCAAGCTGACGACAGTCTAAAAAGAAGTCCTCTCACAAAATTTCAGTCGCCTAGGTCAATTCGTTTGGACGCTATCGTGCTTTCAACAGACAGACAGACAGACAGAGACGGGCATGGCTAAATCGATTTAGAATGTGATCCTGATTCAGAATATATACAGTGAGCGTCAAAAGTGAGTAAACACCGATGCTCTTTTTAGTTTATTCTAGGGTCTGACGAAATAACAATAATTAAGCATATTTCATGTCGACAGCAAAAAATAAATTGTAAATATCTAAACAAAATTGTTTCCAGATTCCAAAGACAACTGACGCACTTTTGACGCTCACTGTATACTCTATGGGGTTTTGCGGTGAATCCTTCTTGGCGTTATACAAATGTAATAAAGTGAATATACCTTCCTGTGGAAGGTATAAAAAAAAACTTTGCAAAAAGTACTGAAATCAAAAAAACATAAATGTAAAAAAACAGCCAAGTTCTTCTATGTAGAAACAAAAAAAAATGTGTAATTAGTCAGCCGCGAAATGTAATGAGATCTAAATGTACGCCAAGTTCTTAGTTTAAGAAGGTTCAATGTTAAAAAAAAATTAGTAGGTTTCCTTGGCAAGTTTTTCGTCTATAACATCATAATACAAGAATTTGAAAACTTTCATCAAAATGGTTCTTTAAAATGAAGCAGGCGAAACTGTATTTTCAATTTTCTACTTCCATTCCCAATGACCAAACTCCTTCAGAATAAGATCCACAGCCTAAATAAATGACACAACTTACAACTGTTCTTGATCATTAAGATAAATAAAATTAAATAAAGTCTCGACTCGAGTGTATCGCATTAAAAATTTAATCTCCGAGATTTACGCTCACGGCAATGCGTTCCGCATTCAAAATGTGCCAACAGCGAACGTGTCCATTGTCAAATAGGGTTCCCAACAAAAAACAGAGACCGCAAGCCACTCGTGCACAGATTTGATCTTCTCATCATCATCCGGGGACTCTTTCAATTGTGTAGCTTCAGGAGAAAATTAAAATAATAATTTAACAACCGCTTAAAATTCCAATTAAAACGGGCGGTGTTGCACTTTAATTACCCCAACACACACACAGTGCCGCAACTTCTAAATAATGAGAACGTCAAGAATGGCTGACAACTTCGGTGTGTGGATTCATGGACATGGTACACGGATTCATGACTGTTTTTTTTTTTAAATAATTCATGATTTTAGTGTTATCATGTCCTAAAGTGATTCAGTGGGAAATGGGAAAACTTCCAAATTAGTGCGGTTAACCACTGGTTCTGGTTCAACTTAATTTTCCACTCACTTTGACCTCTGTTAGATGATTGAAACATTAGAAAGTTTAGAACTGAATGATCGCCACCTAGCGAGCCAAGTATTTATGGAAGGCTGCTTACAAATACGTTTATCCAGTCATCATTCTGTCCGATGCGAAGTAGCTATTTCTATTTAATTTTAAAGTGCAATTTCAATTTGTATAACATGCGATCGGATCGAGCATTTCTTCTTTGCTCTCTCGATAGCTATTGAACAATAATAGATGGGGCAATTTAGTGAATTGGACATGAATAGCCTCATTGATGGGCGTTTCGAAATAATAAGTGGACAAATTGGGGCAGTTAAGATGCTTTCGTATTATACTAGGTACACTGCGTCTGCGTGGTAGCCAGGTTAGTTCGAGAACTCCTTACTATGACCCATTTTATAGGTTTATGGAGTTCAATAAGATGGACGACCACTTTCGATTTAATTCTTAATTTTATTTAATTCAAGTTTAAGTACCTAGAAAGGTTTACTTAGGTAGCCTTAGAGAGGTGAATTATATTGTAATTCATTAACAGGGTTTGGGTAGTTCTACTTGGTTATATAATATGTACCTCATTAATCATAGAATAAATTATTTTCAGTTTAAGAAATAAATACGCGCCTATATCATAGGTCCATGTAACCGTTTGTGTGAAACTTATATTTGGGAAACGGTTTACAATGTTATAACGACACCAGTTAAGGGAGTTGATGGATGAGGAAATGGACAAAACCCAGGAACCCCTCGCTCTGAAATCAGGCACACTCATATACCCCTAAACAAATGCGCCCAGATTTTTCTACATTACACGATAGCTGTTAATTTTTTTTTCGTGCTTAAAATGGCCTAAAAAACAAAAATAAATTCTTTTTTCTTGAGGAAAAGGCAGATCTTTTCGCTAGCATGTTTTCAGAGAATTTCACCCTAGATTCTGCACAACTAGAGCCACCAAATATCCCGAGGGTGCAAACATATATAGTACTCAAGAGTACTCAAGAGCTGCGCACCAGAGCTTGCTATGTAAGCTGTTTAGTATGTCGTACTCCCAGAAGACTTTTCCTTCTTACTGGAAGACCGCTCGCATTCAACCTATTCCAAAGAAAGGGAGGAAATGTCTGCCACAAAACTATCGTCCAATAGCGTTACTTTCAATGCTCTCAAAAGTAATGGAAAAGGAAATAAATGTCGAAATAATCAAATACGGATTTCGGAGCCGTCGTTCCACTGGAGACCTGTTAAGTTACGTAACGCAATTATGGATGCAAGCAATTGAGCAATACGGCGAATCCAGAGCGGTGGCCGTGGACATATCAAAGGTATTTTACCGAGTCTGGCATTGAGCCCTATATTAGGCAAGTTAGCGTCTTATGGATTACCACAACAACTCTGTGGATGGATGCAAAATTTTTAAGCAATTTAAGTGCAGAACTAACATACATCTGCAAGCATCTCGTGGCGCTGTTGAAGCGTTATAGGTTCGCCTTTCCCTGAAGAAGTATTTTTTTTTATCAAACCATGTTTATGTGACATATTCCAGTTACATAGTTGATGTTGAATAAGTATATACCGGAAACTGTCAGGCAGCGTAAGACAGTCTGGTATATTTAAAGTATGGGGTGGGAGGCTTGTTCGCTCGCCAACAGGATTTTAACCTTTTTTTTCGCAATGTTTAGCCGCTCACGCGGCTTCGTCGCTCCGCTAAGGGTATGTCAACAATTATTGTCTTTCAGGCGCCTGAAGCTAAAGTTTAATTATTTTTACTTTGGGGTTATTTAGCAGTCAATAAAAATACATGTACTTTTCTGTGAAAATTGAAAACTTTAAAAGTAAAAAAAAAAAAAAAAATAGAAAAAAAGTTCCCGCAGACAAATTCTTTTACACATCTTAGAATAAGCCAATTTAAATAGAAAAAATAAAAAAAAAATTAATTTGCTTAGTGCGTAATGTGTAATATGGAAACCTGAGCCGTATATCTAACTTAGGTTTGAATGTTTGCCAAAAAGTACAGTCTCTAAAATGTTTTATTGTTAATGTGCGGTAGATACTAATAATAATAACCCTCGTTAAATCAAATGAATTCACAATGGCGAGCTGTTCAGTCACATTTATTTATTGAATGTTACAATTATGAGTATATTTGTTGAGCGTAATATGTAAACGACGTCAATTCTGAAATGTACATTCCAATCCAATCAACATCAATAGTCAAATGTCACTTATCGGAATGTTATTATAGTAAATTCCATATTTTGTTTTTGTATATAAGAAGAGTTTTTAACTATAATTAAATTCAATTCGCTACTGTAATCGCAACGACTCTATCCTCGAAAATTAAAACCGGAATTTATTTCGATTATTCACGCAACGCGTCACACAAACATTTCCATATCAAATGATTTATTTCAAAATATTTGAGTGGAAGGGTATACCTAAAACTTCGAAATTTTTACCATTCTAAGTTCATAAAATTTAACCAAGGCTAAATATTTATTAGTATAGGTACCACGCATTGTGTATATGCACTGCACAGTTTTTATCTGGATTACTTTTTCTTTAATACAAAATTTGTTTCCTTCTACATATTTGCATTTTTTCTAACTTATCGTCTCAGTGTGCAACTGCAACATACTTAATAGCTTCTAGAGTTACATCACGATCCTAGCTCTGACTGCAGGGTCATTCTTGCATATAGCGCGCTGTCTTCTCAAGTCAGTTATAGAAACGTCTTTCCCCCCCATCGTGTCCAGTAAAAATCGAAATTAGTGGCCTAATCTTGCACCTAACCATATCATTAAAAATAAATCTCTTTCCAAGTTACGAAAGCGTGAAGAAGGCTAAAGACACAATCGAGTATACGCCTGTTGCACCGTTGCGCACGCAGTGGAACCTCTCTTCTGCTGGCATCAGGGATTGTGGAACCCTCCTCATCATTCACAAAGGAGACGACGTACTCCATTGTAATGCAATAGTGTTTTGCGTTGCTTCCCGTAGAGGGTGAGACCCACTTAGTCACAACGAATTGTACTTAATTCTCAGTTATTATTCATGACTCACCACGGTTGGGGCCAGGCTGTTTGTAAACCAAAATAATGTTCTACTAGAGCCTATTTCCATTTCCATTGCGCGATTTTGTTACAGATTGACCATCACCACCGACACCTCCAGTGCCACGACACGACCACGGGTGTAATTACGACGGCAATTTGGATTGGTTAAGTGAATTTTGCAGAAAAACAGGCAATCAAAGAACTGCGAGAGAGAAACTATAAATTAAGTGTGATGCGATGTGCCACTTTGTCCTATCCTAAGTAAATTGAAGCTGTCTTTGCCAAATGGGATGAAATGTGGAAACAAAGAATGAAGAATCGTGTGAATGTCAATTAGAACGTCGCAATTTGTTTCATTCAATCCGCGTGAAACCGAAACTAGTCATTGTTTATATTAAGGTGATTAATGATGTGTGTGATACACATGACCTCACCGTCTGACAATTATTCTCCATAATATGGAAATCCAATGCTAATGATGAATTAACCTAAATCGAGTAGAGCTGTCTTATTAAGTTCGAGATTTCAGAAAGATGCTGATGGTTTTACATAATTATAAACTGAAAGAAAAGCTTTCGCCAAATTTGTAGTGTATTGAGTTATTTTTGATAGCATTTTGACTTTGAGTCATTCGTTTCTGGTTCTAATAAACGCGTTTTATACCTTCAAATTAAAAAAAATTACTAAATAAATAACTGGCGCAACAGTTCCGTAAAGGCCCTCTACGCCTATAGGTTCTCAGTTCTCACAACCAATAGTTCGTTAAATTTTTTTGTTGGGACAAATAAAAGGGACCTACAATTTTATGCCGAGTCCGAACAGATAAATTTCAAAGCTTTCAAGGATGTTTGTCAGGCGACCGAGAGAATTAAGAAGGCAAACAAATATTTATCTCAGCTTCAACACAGCTTCAACTCAGCCGTTTGTGTTGAAGCTGAGATGAAGGTAAATGTGAAAAAATCTGAAGTGATGGTCGGCTCCAGAACGCCTGTTCAATGCACTCTGCATGTTAGTGGAGTCCCATTGAAACAGGTGGAGAAGTTTAAGTATCTCGGAGGACTGAACTTGGTGTCAAAGCTAAGTTGTCAGTCTTTAATTCGGTGTTTGTTCCAACTCTTACCTATGGTCATGAGGTTTGGGTAATGACCGAAAGAATAAGATCGCGAATACAAGTCGCCGAAATGAGATTTCTCCGTTGTATTGCTGGTGTGACCCGTAGAGATCGCATTAGAAATACTAGAATACGTGAGGAACTCAATGTCGATCAGCTACTTCTCCGGACGGAGCGGTCCATGCTTCGGTGGTTTGGTCATATTAAACGTATGTCCCCGACCAGGATCCCACGATGTGCTGTGGAATCCGTACCATCAGGCAGGCGTCCCCTAGGTAGACCCAGGATGATATGGTTAGATCAAATTCATAATCTCTCCTCTACCCGCATGGGGATTGCCCTTGATGATTTGGAGTCGATGGCGGAGGATCGAGAGCTATGGAGGATCCACTTGAGCAACCTACACCCGCGACCCACTTAATGGACAAGCGGACCATTGAAAATGAATAAATGAATGAATGACAAATATTTATCGAGAGTTCCATCAGCTGAAAAAAAAACTAAAAAAATCATTGTCATGTTCTTGGGAATATATTTCCAATACAGCAACAAAAACGACTACGAGTTATCGCACGACGAATCACGAAATGCAAATTGAAACCTCCAAATTTCGCAAGCAATAAATTCTACTCGGAAATAGAGTGTACTGGCGGTCGTCCACTTAGTGCGCAACTCATCAATCAATTTTGTTCAACTGTTTATTCAACTCTTCTTCGACTTCAAAGCCGCGTATGATAGCATACATCGTCAGGAGCTATATAATGGCGATGGCCGAATTCGGAATCCCGGCAAAACTGATTCAGATATGTCGCGTGACGCTAGAAAACACGCGCTGCAACGTGCAATTTGGAAGTAGTTCCTCCTCCTTCTCTATTTCAAACTTGCACCGGATTTCGGCAAGGAGACGCGCTATCATGCGACTTCTTCAATCTCGTACTGGAGCAGATAGTGTGCAGGGCAGGTGTCAACACGGAAGGCATTATCTTCAACAGATCCGTCCATAGCTGCTGGGCTACGCGGACGATATTGACATCATCGGTCGTTCCCAGTGTGCCGTGATAGAAGCGTTCACGGCGATTGAAGAACAGGCAAAATCCGTTGGCCTTGAAGTAAATGAGGACAAGACTAAGTACATGCTATCAACAAACAAACAAGCATCTGTCCACAACCTAGGACAAAACGTCACTATTGACAGCAACAATTTCGAGGTAGTTAAGGAGTTCACCTTCCTCCGAGTAAACATGAACTCCACGAATGACACCCTAGTGGAGATCCGGCGAAGAATGGACAATAATGCTCCAGCAAAGAGGATCTTCGAATCCCAGCCCCCAGGTTCGAAAAGACAAGGAAGACCGAACCTCCGTTTCAAAGACGAAGCCATCGCGAATGCCGAGCGCTTGGTCTCGGCAGTGTCTTGGAAGGCTGCAGTGTCTCAGGGCAGACTTTCTTCACGGGTCGGGAGCCCGATAAGTAAGTAAGTAAGTGTTGAATTCACAATTGATGCGCTGGGCACTGGGCGGTCGACCAGCATAACCTCTTCTATACCAAATCTTAAGGCTTAACTACAATCAGCACAAAGTAAAATACTTGCACGAAAATATTTTTTCCCTTTCCACAACATTTCAAATCTGTATTTTTCTCTCAACTTTTCACAAAGTGTGTTACTTGAAAGTTAGCTATAGGTACCTCTAAAGGCTTAAAGAGTCATGCGCATGCGTAAGATTTTTGCTTGTGCGTCAAAACTTGTTGGTCGTAGTATCAGACCGGTTGAATTAACCTGCGAAATGTGTTTTACTGTCAATTGTTTTAAAAAACGCCAAGACATGAACGATTCTTGTTGATAGTGAGAAACACTTCACAGTTTCTGCTGGCTTTCCTTTCCTACGAGTATACTCGTATTTCCATTCATATTGACTTTGGCCGATGAGTAGGTAATTTTTTAAATCACTTCGATTGTCTTTAAGACAATCAAACTAGGGAGAACTGGAATTTCATTTGCACAGAACCAATTAAGGGAAACCCTTCGAATTATGGCAAGAATTCCAACCAAATTACGACTCTTCAAATTTAGTTAATGGCTATAAGATATGAGATATAAGCATAATGTCTCTCTGCACCCACATTGGCTGCAGGCCACTCCATCCAAAGGTTCATGGCAACTAACGATCAGTTAAGATCTCATAGTTCATACACTAATTCCTTTCAAAATAGTCAAATTGTGTAGTAAGTTCATAGATGACCTATTATCCCATAAATTATCACTATCTGCATGAAGGCTAACCCGACTACATTGTTTAAAAGAAGTTACTTATTATAGAACTCTCAAAGACTCGCAGAACTTGAGACAAAAACTTTCTAGGTTCTTTTCTCTGGTATGGCAAACTGTCCCATAAATCACAACTTTGTTCCTTTCCCCCCTATAATCCAATTATCGCGTCTAACTTGCCATTCGTAGCAACGAAAGTAAACTGTTGCTGTAGAGAGCGACAAAAAGGGACTGTCATTTACCCGTATACGATTTGGGACAGTGAAACGAGGCAGCCAAATGAAAAGATCCACATACATCACCATCATCGGTTGGCTGCCCAGATGGGTTTCTCACATCGGGATAACCTTAATTGGCCCAGAGATTCATAGTCGACACTCTGAGCCCGTGAAACTGTACCCCCATATCAAATGTAACATTCACTGCTCCAACCAGCTCAAACTCACAGCGCGTCTAATGACATCGTCTCATCTCACTATAATCTGTTGCTGTAGGAGTGCTCTCGACATAGGCATGCACATAAAGACAATTGTGTCAACGAAGCAAAAAGAGAACCAGTTCCATCAGAGGTGATGCTAAATTTTGTAAAACTAGATCACTGTAGAACATGTGACGCCATTAGCGTGGAGACGTAACAGTTTAACGCTGCGGTATAGTTTGTGGTCAGAACTGACACATATACTTCTAGTACATGCATGTAGAGACTTTACTTTTATTCTTATGATAATAATTCTCCTCCTCCCTGGTTTGGTTCTAATTTCTGCAAACAAAAAACATTTGCATTTCTGTTGAAATTCAGCAGCAACCGCAATTGGGTTGAAAGCCTGCAGCTTGGGCGGGACTTAGATGGATCTATACGAGTATCACCTGTATCTCGGTATGTTTCTTGGGAAAACCCATTGAAAAGTTGATGTGCACACAGAAAGAGAGTGTGAAATTGCATAAATGAATGATGAATATGATTTGGTAAAGATAATCATAAAATTTAGGTCGCTTTTCATAATAATAAATGGATTGCGTGCAAGTTCAGTTCGACGCTCAACTCTTTTGTTTTTCAAATTAGAACATCATTGTGTGTGTACTCTTGAACTGCTTTATCATTTGTATTGTTTTTTGTTGACCCTATTCATATTCATTCATAGAATGTTTTACAGTTCTATTTCAATTATATGTTTGATTTGATCCGCAATCGCTTGGTGTTCTTTTCGTTGCACACTTTGAACCAGTAAGATGAATAATCTCTCTGACCCTATTTTCATTGAAGAATTAGTATGAGTTAATTATTTTTTTTTAGCATACAAAAAGAATACTATAGGTATGTTTGGATTCCGCATTTATATACTTTCTTAAAAATTACAAATTTAAATCACCATACTTTCACTTTTAGTGATAGTCTTACATATTAATTGTGTTGTGCAAATATACGCCTTCAACTGTAGGTATTTATTAAAATATTTCTATAACATATTCCTGATAAATGATTTTAATGTGCATTTTGGAAAAGGGAAATCTGAGACCGAAAACGGTGTATGATGAGGTCAGCGCAGCGTTGCTGTAACGATCGTTTATAAATGTTCGGAATGCGGAGAGGTCATTGAACAAAATGTTGCCTTGTCTGAATATTTCCTGACAAAGGTACCTAAAAAATTTATTAATTTATCTCTGGCTCTGAAACTGGCGGATAGGTGAACTCAAATTAAGCACATGTGCATACTTTCACATGTTTTTACTTTAACATCATTTGAAAATACAAGAGCTCAGGATTTTAGGACCATCCAGTTTCGCATGAATCTTTTGCTAAATTCATTGATCTTGAGGTCACTATTTTAAGCACTTTTGATTTTAGTGTTCATTCGAGAAAACGTCTTATACTTTAAGCAAGCTAAAAGAAAAGAATTTGACTCTTATTAGAATCGCAGAAAGTCACTGGTTATAGTAGCAATGACAACAATTCGATAAATGGTCTACCTGCATCTGGTTCAGAATGAGCTTGAACATACTAATAAAATAAAGTATTATCCACAAAATCATTTAAAAAAAAAACAACCAACGATAGCAGAAAATTGCGATTGCAATACCTAAGTAAAAGTGAAGAGTTAATTTATTTAAACAATTCAATATTGAGTTTATTTAGGGACATTTGAAGACATTTTCGAACCCCTCAGCCGGGGAGAGTACGATAACTACGGCGCCAAAAATTGATAACAGTATTTTGTAGAGGGGTTAAATACAAGCATTTTTTAAACAAAATGATACTTTAAATGGAAAAAAATATATACATTAAAAAATAATAGCAACACTTATAATAAAAGTCTATATCATTTTTGAAAGCCTGGAATCTCTTCTTTCATATTATTTTTAAATCAAGTTATTTCTGTTAATGGTTTTTGAAAAAAAACAATTTCAAACTTGAAATTTAAGGACAAAAATTGGGTGAGTACAGTAATTTTGGCGATGTAAACTAAATGACAGATTTCTGTAGAGGAGCTAAATACAAGCATTTTTACTATGGGAGGGGACTACAGCACTTCGTCTTCATCGAGATGCGAAATGGCACTATAGGGGTACCATCTATGGACACAGAAGGATCCTGGAGCTTGTCAAAAACGAGATTAGGGAGCTGAACATGCCTATGGATGGTATAACAAAGGTGCGTGTTATGGAAAGGAATCACAGAACTCGTATTGAGAATGGATTACTTCCAGAAAAGAGGAATGGTGAAATCGTGATTTTCACAGACGGATCCATGATGGATGGCGGAGCGGGGGCCGGAATCTTTTCAGAAGATCTGGAACTAGCCCGTCACATTAGCCTCGGGAAACACACTTCAGTATACCAGGCTGAGATGATTGCTTTGCTGCATGCGTTGGATTACTTGCTTGAGAGGTGGAAGGAAGAAATATCCTAATAGCACTGGACAACCAGGCGGTGATTAGATGCATGGAGCGGACAACCATCACAACAGCACTGGTAATGGAATGTGTATTCAAGCTCAATAAGTGTTTATCTAAAAATTAGGTAACACTGACTTGGGTACGAGGACACATAAGGATCGACGGCAACGAAAAGGAGGACTCCCTTGCAAAACAGGGATCAACTGAAAAGTTGCTGGGACCAGAACCATTCTCTCCAATTGGTAGAGGAATGGTAGAACAGCTGATTCACAAATGGATCACGGCAGAACACCTGAGAAGGTGGTCAACCGTGGAACAATGTAGACAAGCTATAATGGCAATACAATAGCCGACCTGCTCCACTCAGAGAAAGGTTCTAAGCATGAGCCGAGGAACATTGAAATGGGTGGTGGCGTTAACTACATGTCATGGTAATTTCGGGTATCATTAAAGGAAGATGGGCCTTAGAGAAGATGATACTTGTAAGCTATGCCTGGAGGAATCTGAGACAGCGGCACATATATTGTGTCAATGTCCGGCTTTGGCTGGCAGAAGAATGAGAATCTTGGGAAAACATTGGGTCGAGACCCATTGGATGAAACAGATCTCATATAAACAGATGCTAGCGTTAACACTAGGAATCGAACTCAGGGAAGAACTCTGGAGAAGTCCAGAGAGTCTCTCTAGGTAGGGTTTATATAGTATGGTAGGGAGACTAAAAGAGACCCAGCAATGGTGGTCTGATTCGAATATCTCTCGAAAGTTATATATATGTATATGGGAGGGGATCTATCTCGCTCCGGTCAGGTGGAGGGGTAATTAAAAAAAAATATATATATAAAATTAAAATTAAATATTAAAAAACAATGCCAACATTTATAACAAAGGACTATAGTATTTTTAAAAGCCAAGAATCTGTTATAAATTGTCTAAAATGCAAATCAGCAAAATGTTGTCTACCAATATGAAATTTCAGGTCAGAGACTGTAGCTGAAGAATGTTGTTGACATTAGGTAAACTAATATAATTCAAAGAAAGTTTGCATGTACTCAGCCTTGCACCCATCCCAAAATCCAACAGTGACCCCAAGCAGGGGGGTTGCACATTTAAAAGCGCAAGGGTAACAATTTGTACTCTAAGCAGAGCGACATATAAAAGTAATTTTCAATTTTTTCAAAAATTAGAGGACATAAATCAATCTGGTTTTCAGTGTTCGATTAAGAATTGATTTAGGCAGTGAAAACAAATTAAGTGTTTTTTTTTTCAATATTGAAAAAATCAGCATACAACTTTTTTTTAATTTGTTTTCCTTAAATTTCAAGTTTTTTAAAAAACTATTAACAGATATAACTTGATTAAAAAATAATATCAAAGAACAGAGTCCTAGCTTCCAAAAATCCTAAAGTCCTTTATTGTAAGTGTTACCATTGTTTTTCAATTATTATTATTATTTTTTTTTTTAAGTGGGTATTATTTTTTTTAACTGCCCCTCCCGCCTAAATGAAGCCCCCCCCTCCCATAGTAAAAAAATTCTTGTATTTAACCCCTTTACAAAATACCGTTATGGAGTAGTTATCGTACTCGTGCTCCACAGCCTTCAAAAGTGCATTTTAGAGCTTAAACTTTCGATCACTTTTTTAGTAATCGTTGCCGTATCTTATGTGGTTTTCCATTGGGAGATAAAATCAATCTTTTTTTTGATTCGGATCACTTTTTGCAGATCTCGATCATTTTCGAGATTTACACATACTCTCACTAATACCAATATACCTTGCACAGCTGTTTTACGTCATTCAGAATTTGTTTTCAAAACATAATTACGAAAAGCCTCGTGAAAAGCAATTATTCAGAACAAAAACATTAAATAATGGACATGCAGGGGCGTAGCGAGGGGGGGTGTGGGGGGGTGCGACAACCCCCCACCGTTTTTAAGAGTCGTCAAATCAAGGAAGTAACATTTTAACTTGAGCAGCTAAAAAAGAAATTCTAAAAATTTCAAAAAAAATTAAAAAAAATTTTAAAATTTGACTAGGAACAAAATGTTAAAAAATAAGAAGTGAGTTTGGATTTTCATTAGGTATATGTTTTTAAACTCGTAGATGTATACAAGACGGCATTTTTAAAGGTTCCACCTTTCGGAAATGCGAATTTATATTTTTTTGACTGTATGTACCTTTTCCGAGTTTCGATTTTAAAAATGAAATTTGCAGACTGAACACATTAAAATTTAGCGAGTTTTTATTCGATTTTAAAAAAGATTGTCGGCATAGCTGAATTTGCCGACTGAACATAATAAAATTTAGCGAGTTTCGATTCGATTTAAAAAAAGACTGTCGGCATCGCTGAATTTGCCGACTGAACACATTCAAATTTAGCGAGTTTCGATTCGATTTTAAAAAGAACGGGCGGCTTCTCTAATTTAAGGTTAAATTCGAAGGAATATGTTATTTGCTAGTTTGTGGAACTCGGCTTATTGATGGATTGGTGGATTGCGAACTTTGACAATTCGCGGCAAGGGTGTTTTCGTTCGCTGCAAAAAGTTTGGAAAACGAAATTTCCTATTTCCTATTTTACGGATGCATTTTACTGATAGCTATAACTGCAGCCTTAAACAGTTTATAAACTCGTTTTCTTAATACAGCTGATGGCTGTAATTTGCGAACTGCTGCGACCTAGAAAAGTGTTCATGTGACCGGACTGTCAAAACTTGCGAATATTTGTTTGTTTGTAGATAGTTGGTCGCTCTCATGCGAATGATGCTTTAGGTATTGGCCCAGGTGTATTCCTGTATGGCGAACATTCCCATACAAACAAAAACAATCAAAATTTTATATCCCGAAGACCACCGAATCGATTGAGCTCAAATTTACAGGTGACCTCAGGTATTGGCCCGGAATATGTCCTGTGTTGGTCAAAATTGGACAAAGGGGCGTGGGACCTCCCATAAAAAAAAACATCTTCTATAAGGTGAAATTCGCTGACGTTAGATATAACTCGATAGCCGCTGGGCCGATTTTCATGATTTCTATACAGTCGGCAAGGTCCTGAAATAAGTCGGCATTTGAATGAATGTCACCCCCCCAAGGCTCGAACCCTCGCTACGCCCCTGTGGACATGGACCTAATTTTGGAGCAATTACTATCATCTTCTACTATCTAATTACTATCGATTCTTCGTCGATATGATTACCCACATTAAATTCGTATGTTTTCATCGAAAAACGAAAAAAATGTGCACAGCTGATGTACTGTCTAATAATGCACTAATACATTTACAAAAGCAGATCAATCTGCCTATCGTGTTCCATTCGCCACGAAAAATCTGAGATCTGAAATAAAAATCGGATGGTCCCAATGGAAAACGACATTATAGATGATGTGGACAATACGTATTGTTGGCACCAAACAATTAATTTTGGTGGATGTAAACGTAAGCAAGCACATGTCATAAATCTCTCGTGGGCTGTCTTTAATCTGTGTAGCATTAAGCCAGCACATCGGTCATACTTTTAGACCAACTAGAGCTCAGTCCAAGCATATACGTCAATCATAGAAAGTACTATTGGATGTAACTAAACCCTTAAGTCGCATTCGGAGCAAAAATGTTATACATCTCGTTATGGCAAACAGGTTCCCAAGGCATACTCTCAGTCACCATTGCTATTTAACAGATAATACGGTGTTATTGATACACTTTCCCCATCATCTTCATAATCTGAAGCAGCGTTCTAAATAACTTCCTTCTGTCTGCGCATTATGCCTAGAGAATACCTGCCATGAATAGCCAGTGTCTCTCTTTTTCCATCGCTCTGGATCACTGGCCTTCTAGCAAGGCCTACGCAATAAATCCCAGTAAGTAAACAATTATCATTTGGTGAAAATACATCATACAATTCGCTGTAGTTTTTTTCCGCGTTAAGTTCGCGCTTGTGAGATACAGAACCATTTTCCACTTTGGCCACCCCTCAAACCTCTATTGACGATGAGATTCCTCGATCCTAGGGGGGCTCTTCCTGAAGATCCACTAACATCTCAAGCATCCGGACGATTTGCTCCAAGTACACGAGCAAAACAAAAACAAAAACACAACAATCTTCGGCAATGCGAAAGACCTTGTGTACATTGATTACATAAGGAATTACACCGCGAAAGGGAATTCGCAAAGATTCGCGCAACTGCGTTCGCACATCCATCACAATGCGAGGTTGGTTGGCTTCACCTAAAAGTACTGCAAGAACTGCCTGTACAGTGTACATACAATTGAAAGACTGCAGAGCAAAAGCAACCCTCTGGGAATGATCGAGCGCACAAAAGTCATTGTCATGTCACTCCGGCCTTCGGCTAAATAATTGTGTGGCATGGTGAATGACTACCGCGGAACATGCCTACAATTGTCATATTAGGAAGTACTCCGCGGAGGATTAACCACAAGGAAGTCAACAATTGGACGAGCTTAACATGCGATGTCAATCCGACACAGCTCTGTGCGGAACGATCTGTGTGTGCCATTGTATTGTTCTTAATATTTTTACGACTTCCCGGGGAATCAAGTTTTGTTTTTCGTTTTTTTTTCTTTTGCGGAGTTCGTACTTTCGCTTCGTCCTCCTCCGCTTGCGATTTGTTTGGCGAATTCAAGTCACGCTTCACGATTGTTTTGTGTTGGTTGAAAATGAGTGTTCCCTTCCATTCGTCCATCATTCCCTGCATTTTTTCTACTTTGGAAACGGCCCAAGTTCAACGGACACGAAATGATTCAATTTAATGCTTATGATTAGCGCCCCGAAGCGAGAGTCGCCGCGCCGCCGCCGCCGTCGCAACGAAGAGAGTAGAACACGAGACACAGAAACGAGTTAACAAGTTAAAGTGGCACTCGGTGTGTTGTCAGAGCGAACTAGCTAGCCACACACTCCATTTCAAACCACTACCGGTTCAATGACGACGATGAAGACGGCCAGTGGCGGTGTTAACAACAAACAAGAACGCTTTATGCCGATTCTAATGCGTTCGCGTAAAACAAGAACGTGTTTGTTTTTCCTTCGCGTGCTTATTGTTTTTGTTCGTTTTTTTTTTACAAGAGGGGAACGGGTCATATTCAAAGTCAGGATCGGGAGGTTCTTCTTCACTATAGTTTTCTATCCAAAAGCAGCCAACGGGACTTAATAATCTGGTCTGGTCCACGACTAGTATTAGTATCTGCCGGGGAATATTTCATATGCAAATCTCTCTGAGTTGGCCTACTGATATGGTTTCATCTGCTCTTGCACTCCACATAGATGGTTGAAGATGTATGTTGGGATTGGGATGTGCGTGAGAAGAAGAGAAGCGGTCATGCAATACGACAGAGAGCTCACGCCCTTGTCTGTCGTTCTGTCGTGGGGTTTCAATTTAAGAGGAAAATATGACATCAGGAAACTGACCATCAATTATGTCGCACAGTTTGGACGGATATTTATGCACGAGACCAATAGGCAATGACTGTGAGGAGAACAGGAATTCGAAAAATAACCACTGGGAATAGTGCGTATTTTAGAACACAAGATGGACCTCAGATACAAGTAAGTGCAGATAATGGTTCTTCTTTTGAGGTTAAGCCTTAGTGTGGAATTTGATGTGTGTGCCACAGTGTGGTAGACACGATGGACAGCGAGAGTTATTGACTCTACAACTAACACAGGTTTCCATTTACCATTTACCCTCCACATATGAATAAATCCGTTAAATAGTTTCTTTATAATTTCTTTCGACGGAACCTGCTGATAGACCCACCAAATTGGTGGTTTGGATACAATTCAGTGGGACTTAGGATATTGAAATATTTAAGTGCTGAATCAAATTTGTTATCTTTTTAGAGGTATCTGATCCACTTGCTAAGAAATTTGTTATGTGGTCAGTGGCGTAACTATACCATCTGAGGCCCGTGGCAAATTCTTTGGATGGGGCCCTCCCAGTAAAAATTGACACGTTGTAATTTAGTTTTAATAAACCACTTAAGTAGTTACCCAACACTATTAATAATATTGTGTGCATTTTAGTAAAATTTCTATCTAATAAATTTTATTTTCAAGAGCATATGTTTATAAATACATTTGTAATGAAATAACAGTTTAATTTGAGTGAGATATTTATTAATAAAATTCTTTTCTCCGAGCTTTCTGTTCCGCAAAACTAGGTATCTATAACATCATCGAAATTTAAAGATTGGGCCATAGAATTGTCAATAGGAAGAATAGCCAAGTTACGTAGCCTGCCTTCTCCCATAGAGTTTCTTAGGTTTTCATTAATTTTAGTTTTGAAAATGATCGTTCAGCACAGGAATTGTAATAAATAACATTAATACAGTACATACTGAGTGAGGGCAAGACAAAGTATATGCTGTCATCAAGAAAGGACACCCAACACCAACGTCTTGGACAGAGTGTCACTAGACAGATATAACTTTGAGGTGGTAAAGGACTTTGTCTTTGAATGGAGGAGGAGATACAACGACGAACTGTACGGGCTAGCCAGAAGAGTGAAGGTCCAACGACTGCGGTGGCTGGGTCATGTAGAGCGAATGGACGTGAATGCTCCGGCCCGGAAGATCTTCGAATCCACACACGGGGGACCGCGGATCAGGTGGCGCACGCAAGTAGAAGTTGACCTTAACCAACTAGCGTGCGAAACTGGAGACAGCTGGCCAAAGATCGTGCTGGCTGGAGACGCTTGTTGTTGTTGGTTGAGGACCAGGTCTACCCCGGACTGTTGCGCCACCTTAAGTAAGTAAATATGTACATACTTCAGGAAAGCTGCACGACATTAAATGATTCTTTATTCCCTAATACACGAAGACTTCTCTATTTCGTCTCTGAAAGTGGGGCAAAAACTGCGAATTTCCCTGGCAAATGATTCAGATAGGTATGTCTTTTTGTATATATCAACAAATTCTACAGCTGTTTTTAAAAAGATCAGTGTCATTTAACATTTGTAAAGTGAAAGGTTGCAAAACACTGAAATTGGAGACAATTTCATTCATTGGAAGGAAACGCGATTTCAGTTGATTAATAATTATGTCCAATACTCGAGAAAATATGTTCACAAACATACTTTCCGGATCTTGGAGACGCTCATCTTCGCAAAGTTCGTCAGAATGGCGTTTTACCTTCCTCTGACCAGTTTTAGAAAATTTGGGGTTGATGGATCATTTTTCTGCTACACAAATTCTTGTCTATACCTTTCCAATTTGCCTAGACACATTTTCAAACCCTTTAAGGTTATTGCATTTGAAAGATCGGTGGCTTTAGACTGAAGTGCTTTAGAGCTAATTTTTTTTTTAACAACGTTTTTATAAAAATGTTAGGTTATTTCTGAGCTCGCGGCTTCTTGGGCCGGGGCCCGTGGCATTTTGCCAGCCCTGCCACCCTAGTTACGCCACTGTATGTGGTGATAAATAATTTAATTATTATTATTATGTTCTTATAACCTAAATTTTTCATGTTTCTTAATTTGTGTGGATAAAAAAAAAGTAAATAGTCTCAACAGGCGTGATTAGACTTAGACACCCTAGGCCTAGCTTCTCACAATCATTCGTTTTGTGTGAGTTTCTATTTTTGGATCGAATGAAAGGGACCTACAATCTTAGGGTGCGTGTCATAACGCCCTGGGGCGTTACATTTTTACTCAATAAAGAAGGGAAATAGTGAATAAATGTCGAGTCTGGTTTTCCTTAATTTTGGCCTGGAAAAAATAATAGAAACAAATTATTAATTTTTTTTTTTCTGTGAGCAATTAATTTACAGTAAAGGTGTTTCATATCCATTGAATACTTGGTCGTTGCGCCCTTATTTTTAATAACTGCTTCACATTTTCGTCCCATAGAATGAGCCAACTTGGCACAAGTTTCGGGAGTTATAGAGTGCCATGCATTTTGAATAATTGACCACAGTTCTTCCTTGTTTTTGGCTCTGCAGCCGCCGATCCTGCGCTTAAGGCCTCACTTATAGCAATCAGTTAAGTGTATCCGTAAAAACACGAAACAGAACAAAACTGAAACATTTAACCATAGCATATCATAGGAATTCAGTGGAATACTTCGTGAAACTGGTTGAGAAGTTGAACAGAAAAATTTTTCGTACGGAAAAATAAAGACATTTTTTTTTAGAAAATTTAAAGATCAATTGCTTAATTTTTTTTGACGAATTCCCCCAGTTTCACAGCGAGAGTTTAAACTACACTTTCAGTTTAAACCTCAGTTCAACAATTAATTCGATTTCAGAGTTTCGTTTAAACTTTGAACGGAGTTCATTCTGTAGTTCAAGTTAAACTACAGTATTCTGCCGTTTAAACATCAGATCAGACGAATGTCAAAAACAAAAATATTTGACGTTGTTTTGTGTGTTCTTTGAAAGAAAATACAATTAACGATTTTGAAAAAGTCGTATAAAAGCTAACTTCTGTACAATACTGCCAAATTCTATTCATACAATTTCGTTAAACTGAGTTCAATTTAATTGAAGTTCAGATTATATTGTGAAACCGGCCGAGTTGAACTTCGAATTTAAACTCACGTTCAGGTTCAGTTGAACTATAGTTTAAACTTCGAGTGTGAAACTGGGGGTTGTAGTATCGGCACTGTGCGATGCCAACACTTGACTATATAAAATGTAAAACAATGAAAATAAAGTCGCACTTATAAAATAAAAATACGGAAAATAGAAGTCAATTGATAGAAAAATATAAAGCAATCGACTATGAAATATTGGGTCTCTACAGGGGTTAGTTCTATAATTCAAAAGGAAATGTTTAAGACCAAGACTGAGTTCAACGAATAAGTATAAGTGCTCCAAAAAAGTGAAACAATTTGTTTACGGATGCATTTTACTGATAGCTATAACTGCAGCCTAAGAACGTCCCATAGATGTTCTATCGGAGATTTTGATGGCCACTCCATCACATTATTTGGCCAACTTTAAGGAGTGCTTGGGGTCGTTATCCTGGGGTGGAATCGGCTAAGGTGATTTGTGATAAGTGATAGTCACAATCAACAAAATTTTTCTGCATAAGGTGATTGTCACCGGTGACATTTTTGTGATAGTTTCTTGTGACAGCAGTTTAGTTGTCACTTGCATGTTGGTTTGATCAAAGTGTTTTTTTAATTTTTGATGTGTTAAGAGAAAATGGACGTGTTTGTACCTCTGCAATTATTTTTAGGGTCTGAAAGTGAATATGAGCAAGATAAAAATAACGATAGGGTGTTTTTTGTCCTTCTGTTGCTTTTAAATCTCCGAAATAAGCTTAACATACTGGAGTTATATAATGTACAAAGTTAATTGTTATTTCCGAATAAAAAATTCTTCAAAAATGTTCGACTAAAAAACGATATATTTTTGTAGTAGGTACATATATCCTATCCCTATAGCAAATGCCGGCTGGAGTTCCGTCAACTCACATTCCATCTACTTTCCAGCTAGCTACAACATAATGACTGGTAAGCATCAATAGGGCAAAATACTCTATGTGAGGTGACCTCGAGAACACATAAACTCTGCCCCATGGTGGCTCACTCATATTAAGGGATACTTTCTCCCAACAAACCATATGCGTATCACGGCAAAAATATTTGGCCAAATCTGGGTGCTTTTCCACACTAGGTCAACAACTCGATATGCGCTGTATTGGCTGGGGTCCTGTTGGTAATACATATCTAACAGTATTATATGTAGGATATTGATAAAATTGTTATTTTTATATTACTTTGCTTTTTAAAGTGCATTACGTACTCAAATGCTTTTCCCCAATTCGAAAATAATACAAAAAAAATATTAATTACACATATCAGTGTCAAGTGATGCCAAATTTTAAACGATTTTTGGTGATCACCTTACACAGACGGAAAATATTATTTGATCACAAGTGATTGTCACATTTGTGATAATATTATATATGCCCATATCAATTGGGAGCTCTTTAGCAAATGGCGGCATAACAGTGTTTAAGATTTCCACGTAATCTACGGCACACATTTTACCCTTTATCATGAAAATTGAACCAACCCCAGATGCTGAAAAGCACCCCCAAATCATTAAATTTCCTCCACCATGTTTATATTTGGGATCAAATTTTAAATTCTTATTTCGTCTGACGTACATTTTCCTATCGGAACCAACCAAATTGACCTTGGTTTCATCCGACCATAAGACGTTATTCCAATTGGTGCTGGTGGAGGTGCTTGTTGGCGAAACTTAGTCCCTGTTTAATATTTTTTTTGGTCAAGTATAGAACTTTTCTGGGACTTCTTCCAGGAAAAACTACTTCCTTTAATCTACTTCTTATTGTACGACTTGTAACTGGTGCGTTTAACTCATTTTATAAGTCTGTGGAAAAAATAGTCGGTTGTCAAATCGTGGAACGTGGAGTCGGTTTTTGTTTTCAGCCTCTGGTTTCTACTTTGGGACTTGAATGGATAGCTGTGAATACTTTTTAGGACACTTTATGACCTTAGCTATTTCATTCATTGTTTTGCGTCTTTTGTTAGCTTTTTTATCACCCCACGCTCAGAACTGGTGCAATTGACTTCAAGACGCTCTTTAACAAAATGTTAATTTCCCTGTTTTCAGATTTTTATCTAAAAAACACTAAATTACAGGATAAACTAAGTTACCACTATTTCAATTAAAATAAGACCGGGCTTCAAAACCACTAGTGCCTACTGTTTGTTTCTATTATTGTTTCCAGGCAAAAAAAACATTTTTGCTCATACATTTTACTGTTACACGAAAACCAAAACCTGATAAGAGCAAATTCCTGCAGCATTTCAAAGTACTGTTACCTAGCAATTGAATTTCCAAAATTAGAGAAAGAAGTTTTCTTTATTTTTCATAGAGCGTACATAAACCGAGTTTGAAGTCAATTGGATGGAAAATAAAAGTCTTCCCATACAAACTTTGACCCCCCCTATTACCCTTTTAGGGGTCGAATTTCAAAAAATCCTTCCTTAGTGCTCGTATACATCATAAAAAAAAACCTCTGTGCAAAATTTCAGGTTTCTAGAGCAAATGGTTTAGGCTGGGCGTTGATTTTCTGTCAGTCGGAATCTTCATTTTTATATATAGATTATGTTATGCCCATCGAATGGTAATGGTTAGTTTCAGAGTTTTGCGACGGTAAATATAAGCAGGCTGAATTTTTATATATTTTAAATGAGCACAATAATTTATAAACTAACGTTGCTCGCGTTTAAGCCACGATAATAAAGTGGTAAATGGTAAAGAATTTAAGGCAGCCAAGACTTATTGCACTAAACATCACTGCAACCACACAGCCGTATTTTATGCTCAAGAACCCAAACCCACGAAGATCTAAGGAGACTGTAAAAAGAAGACCCTCATCCCTGTCGTGCTGTATATTGCACATAGATTTTTAAAAGATCTTTTAAAAGTAGGCGCAGTAGCGCAGTGGTTAGTGTGCTGGACTACTGTGCGAGGGATCCCAGGTTCGATCCCCGGAAAAACACAAATTACATCTTAAATTACATTTTCTACTGCGCCACCTCTCGCGAACGTCTAACAAACATCCGAGAGTATGACTGTCATGAAAAAGCTTTTCAATTCAGCCGTTCGGACTCGGCATAAAATTGTAGGTCCCTTCCATTCGTCCCCAAAATAGAAACTCACACAAAACGAATGGTTGCGAGAAGCAAGGCCTAGAGTGTCTACCCGCCTGTTGCGCCCCCTATTTATTTATTTATTTATTATTAAAAGTATGATTGTCGTTTTCGAGTCTATGGTCGCGTCGACGATAAATGGAGAAACCCCGCATCTTTTGTTGATTTTTGTTTTTTTAAATTGTTATCAGTTATCATACTACCCACTGCATTCTATATTAAACTTAACAATTAATTACCAAATTTAAATGATGATTGCTCGCTCGTTGCTCACCTACAAACCCAAAAAGAGTCATCTCATCCCAAATGGCAACACGATTTTAATTACTTGGCAAATGAGACCATGTTTCTGTCAAGAACAGACAACCCCGCCTCCAATGCAAATGCATTGCCTCTATTATTTCCTCAACTTTTTCCCGTTTAACGGCTTATTTGCACCACCATGCGCCGCACAGGGAGAGGCGCTTTAAATTGTCTAATTGCAGCTTCATTCATCTTTAATTGCTTTTCCATATGTTCTCTAGAGAACGTGTTCTTATCAGAAAGCAAGATGCTAAATTGTTGTTGTGCTTCCTGAATAGTCATAAATGTGAAACTCTTGGCCAAAGCTTAAAAATAAAGATGTCGATTTAATTGGCTTTCTTGAAGGCGGAAGACGATACACATCTTTATAGTAAAACTCTCTCAAGGTACCCGCAATGGAACTGAATTCTCTTTCACTTCCTCGTATCTAAATTCAAAAGATACGTTCTGCACTATGCTGACTGCACCTCGTCGATCATATACAATTCCTCTCACGTAAAATATTGTTGAAGGAAAATATGAATTTAGCTCAGCACAGCAGACACTAAGTACTAACAACTATCAAGCATCACGTTCAGCGCCCTCGGCGAGGATCGGTACGGTACGGCTCGAAACTAGGTACATCTGATACCACGTGCCACATGGATAGTGCTACCGCTGCGCTTTACTGATGCAACAAATTGCAACTATTTAGGTGCAGAAAACGGTTACAGATTAATAATTTAATTTTCCAAGATACTGGCACGTAAAAGGGTCGTCCCCGTCGTCCGTTGGGTGCATCGATCATCGTCAGTTGTTGTTCTGTGTGGCACAAGGCATAACCAACTTTTGGTGCGACGGAACATTTCGTCTCCCTTCTTGCCAGATGCGGCGCAAAGAGAAACCTTGTCAGCAATAATTATTGGCAATTTGTTTCAATGAACAGTGCATTGACCACTCCATAGGCACTATCGCTATCGCACAATCTGTGCCTTTCAGGGGTAATTGGTCTAATTTCCTATGCGGGGCTTAAAAATTGCCATGACAGTGTTGTCAGTCTTTTGAGTGGCGAAGGCAGGTGAGGACGGAAATTATAGCACATGAACTTATTGCATACATTTGCCACATTTTAATGGTAGTCGGATAAAAATTATTGGACTAATATGCTTTGGCAAACGATTGCAGATCGTCGATCGTCTTATGAATACGAAGGAAAGTAAGAAGTAAGGAAATAAGCTGATTAGTATGTTATTGTATATCAAATTGAGCAGCACGGATTTCCGTTAAAAAACTAATTGATTCATGTATAAGTGGGGCAACTATGCTACATTATATCCGTGAAGTTTTTTTTTATGACGTTTATTAGCATAATTAGTAAGTTCGAATGAGTTGAGGCACACCAAAATACCGGAGTGAGGTTTGTATTCGTGCTATCCTTAGTAAAGTTACTGAAAAGTGTGGAAAGGTCTAAAAACAAAAGATGTACGATTGTTTGTTCTCATGACGAGCATGTAAATGTCAGTTCATTTGCTTCATTTGACAGATTGCCAAAACTCGCCTATAGACTTTTCCAGGGTATAAATTCATAAGTAATGCTATCGATTGCCCACATTTTCGATAACAATTACTGTGCGCGACACATCGAAATTTGTTTAAAAAAAGAACTAATCATAATGACAGCTATACCTAACCTACTTTTGAAAGCAAAATTTAGCAACTCATATGGTAGACACTCCAAACCTAGGCCTTGTTTATCGCACTGATTCGTTTGCGGGAGTTTTTATTGATTTTTGGGGCGAATAGAAGGGCAAGGGAGGGACCGACTGGCTGAATTTAGAAGCTTTCTCAGATCAGGACCAGGAGTATACTCTGGTGTTTGTTAGACGTTAGCAAGAGTAGACGCAGTAGAAAAAACCTTAATAATCGCCTGTGATTACCCAAAACCGTCGGGGAAGAAGAAACTGAGATCATCTACATGAAGCATATCTGAATGCATTATGGAATTATGGAAATTAACAGTGTTTATTATGCGAGTTGACATTTATCCATTTGTACGTAGGTATAGGTATAGGTACTGTGAACACACCAAAAATTATTGCAAACTTGCTGACCTAGTGAGCGCAGTAGCGCAGTGGTTAGTGTGATGGACTACTGTGCGAGGTCCCAGGTTCGATCCTTGGAAAAACATAAATTACATCTTAAGGTTTTTTCTACTGCGCCACCTCTCGCGAACGTCTGAAACATCCGAGAGTATGACTGTCTCGAAAAAGCTTCTCAATTTAGCCGTTCGGACTCGGCATAAAATTTGTAGGTCCCTTCCATTCGTCGCAAAAAGTATAAAAACTCACACAAATGAATGGTTGCGAGAAGCTAGGCCTATGGTGTCTACCCGACTGTTGCGCCACCTATTTATTTTTTTTACTTGCTGACCCGTGCTCGCCTTGCTCCGCTAGCCTTTAGCAAAAAAAAAAACAAAAAAACACAACTTATATTACTGGTCCATTTAAGATTACCTATATGTTAACACTTTAAGAAAATCAAATCAACCCTTTTGAAATAAGTCAACCGATTCCATCCAAGCCCAAAGTAATTTAATTACTCACTCAGATTAATGTAGGTACCCCAAGTCCCCAACCCCAGCACCATGCCATAGTGCAGCACGCAACGCACCCCATCCGGCATCGGGCGTACGATATAAACATAATGCATTGCACTCACTGAAAAAACAAATCAACCTTTTTCGAATGAGGTACACGATGGTTTGGTTTTATTTTTGTTTGTCGTGTCGCACGATCGCAAAAAGTATGAACAACCATTTGTAGCAAGGCAAGGTATATGTATATGTAGGTTATAATTTCACTTCAAAAAATACATTTTGACTGAAAACTGTTCCAAAGGACATGGCTATAAACGGCGTAGCCTATAGCAGTCTGACAGTCTTAAGAAACATTTAAAAAAAGTTTTATCGAAATCTGTCCACTAGTTTTCGCGTTTTTAAGAGACAAAGAAAATTCCCACAGTTTTATTATATGTATAGATAAATTGAAAGTTTTGTTTTATAAATGAAAACTATATACAGTATAAGTTAGTATATTTTTATATACTTACACCAGGCACGAAGCGTGACTTTTTGGGAAGCGGAAGCACTCAACTTTAAACTTAGAATTAAAAGTGATTTATTAAAGAAAATATCGCTTTATTAAAATTATAGTCGAGCCGAAAGCTTTGGCTCGAGATCGTTTCGTATTAATTGCACATATAAAAGAAATATGTATAGAAATAATTTAAACAAATCTTTACATATAATAAAATTGTAAATTTTGAAATGTTTGTTCCACTATCACGTAAGAACTACTAACTAGATTAGGCCGTACGGTGCACAGCACTTGGTAGTAAGAATGAGAGATACAATATCTGGCCTAGTGAGGGCAGTATGAAATCGTCTGATTTTATACGAATCTGAGGATTTTTGCTGCGATTCGAGGGATTCGTCTGAACAGCTTTTCGGAATTTCGTTCCGACAAATATATAGCGCACACTGGCGTTTTTTATTTTTCCTGTAATGTTGTTACATTCTGTCAATCATCGAAATTCTGTCTTCGCATTTCATTTCTTCAAAACTTCAAACTTTTTTAAAGTTCGTGTTGTCATTTAAGGTCTAATCTTAACAGGACTAAATATTTAGCTTTTTCTTGCTAAAGGCGAGCGAAACAAGCCGAACACGGGTTAGCTAGTAATAATATAAAATAATTATATAAATAATTTAAAAGGTTATTAAGTCTTAATTTTATGCTTCTTTCTTTTAAAGCAAAATGATCTATTAGTTGGTCATAACATTTCCCTTTGGCTTATATTTCTTTTAACAATGGTTTTTCAGTCGAAATAAGGGCTATATTTGACAACCTTTCTTGTCCACATTTATTTAAGTATTTTTTTATTCTTTTAAGACGCGAAAGTGATCTCTCTACTGAACGGTTGTCACGGAAAAAGTCAACAATAGCTTACAAAGCTTAAAGTATTCAGTGAAACTTTTATCCAAATCAATACTGATTAAAAATCTTAATATTTCTTTAAGATCAGTTTTTGATGTAAAATGCTCGTCATAGAAAATCAATTTTAGTTCTATTTTCAACGCTGGAATGTCAAAATATCCCGGGTATGAGTTCTGTAAATTATTGAGCAAGTTAACAGTAAAATTGGTTTTAAATTATTCATACAATGCTGATGTGTCCGAAAGTTTCAAAAATGTAAAACATGGCAGGGAACTAATAGCCTATTCACACCCCACTGAAAACTGAGTTTTCGACAAAAAGTTTACGAAAACTCGTTGATGCATTCACACCAAACACCAACTAGTTTTCGTTCGACGTTTCAATTAGCTGTGAAACTAGCTATGAAATATTTGTGGCGACAAAATTTGTATTTTAGTAACTAAACTCCGCTCGTATTGACATAATATAAAAACAAAATTAAGCTACTTGATAATCGTTACCTTATGGTTATGCATTTAGCATAAAATAATTCATAAGCAACAAACAAAATCAAAACATCTGAAAATACCATTTTAGTTGTAGCAGGTAGTGCTGCCGTTCTAAAATTCAAGAAAAGCCGAACAAGAGATTCCACATTTGTAAAAACTAGAAGAAACGACAGCACTGAGTGAGAGCTACCCTGTCAGCATCAGCAGTTTTGCTGAACTCGCAAAAGGTGTGTCTGCTTCAACAACCAACGATTAGAAGTCATTTTCGTGGAGTTTTCATGGAAAACGATTTCAAACAACTCGTTTTGAAAACTGCAATATGTTTGGGAAAACTTATGTTTTCAATGAAGTTTTCGAGTGTTTTCGTGAAAACCGAGTTTTCGACAGGAATAGGGTATAAACCGAATATCCATTTCGTTGATGACTTGGTCGACAATTGTTGTTCAAAGATTTTTAAATTGTTCCTTTATAAAAAGTCTGATTTCAGAACGCCTATTGCTATTGAAATTGGCCAAATTCTCGTTTTTATTCAATTTTGTGGAAAAAGAATTGAAATTTGTTGATTCAAGTAGATTAGAAATACTGTTTTGAATTTATAAACTTGATTTAGACAATATTCAAGTTGTCAAGCGCCAAGTTAAGGAATGCGTTAAGGGTATATTTAGGGGAGAAAAGTGTTTTATTTATATGATTTATTAAAACGATTTTCTTTGTAATTTCGAATAAATAAATTTTTTGTTTTCTTTTCTAAATTCTTACGGAAGCACTGTTTCCCTTCAATATATGGGCGCTTCGTGCCTGGGGCTTTTTAAATGCTTTTTGGGAATTAAAGTTTTTTTTTTCATCAAAATTGATATCGCAAGTGGCCGCCATTATTGTTGATTAATATTTGGGCTCTTTTTACGGGCATTTTCTTCAGAACTTCGCCAATAGGGTCTGCACAAAGCAAATTTATATTAGAAGATGATTTTAATTTTGCGACCTTTTTTTACGTCCGTGGAACATTTGATTGACGTCTCAATCATCACCAATTTGTTTGCATGTCATTTCGTTTGCAACTCTCTTCTCTTCGCTCAAATGCAAAGTACATACACCTAGGTACATCTTCTAAAGTCTAAACTGATCGATCATTAATATTCATCTTTATGGACAAAACCACATTTAGGTTACACATATCGAATACCATTGAAAAATACCAAACAGTTAACACAGAAATACCGCAAAAGTAATATGTGTCAGAAACAGAATGATACCACAGTAGGATTCTCTAACTTAGCAGCAGAAGAATTGAATGGCGAATCAAAAATAAATTCTGTATGGGCATTTATGTCTGTGATTATTATTTATCACTGCTCGTGCGATTACTATATGTGTGCGCGGAATATACTTACTGCGGCAGCTAACCGGTGAACTTAACCCAATACCACCGAATCTCTAATGAGCCGCATTGACTGGAGAGGAAGAAGAAATCAGCAAAACGCGACCTTCCGTACCGCACAATAACCGAGAATTGGGTCAAACCATAGCACAGAACAGACATACACGGATGCCCAGCAATCCGAAACCGTACAACCGATTCTCGATGAAACTTTATGATACTCGAACGGATCGTATTCACTCGTAATTAGACAGAGTCTGACTCTGCAGTGCAGGAAGAAGAAGACTCAACACCACGCTCCGCCGCTACTCCTTGCCACCTTTGGCTTTAACGCTTACCTGTTGCAGAAGTCATAACTCAGAGGCGTAATGTGGCTATTCTGTGGTTTTTTTTCTTATGCCAATTAGAATTGTTAGACGGGCCAACGAGCAAATTACGCGAATATCGATTGAATGGGATTGCGCTTCTGGATGATCACGATGCCCACGACAACGATGACGACGATTGTTGATGGTTATTTGTTACCACGTTGTCGTTGCTGTTGGAGGGCACCAACAGCCACCAACCGTGCTACCACCACCGCTTCGATAATCATCGTTAGCGGTAGATTTATGACAAGGTTAACGCTTACTGTGCCTGAAATTTGTTTGGTAACAGTGTTTGGTTGTAGAATGTCCGAAGACGGTAATGTGGCTTATGGATGGAGCGAACATCTAGTGGAAGTGAATCACACTGAGAATGATGACGCTTGCGATTGGAACAGTGCTTGCTCTAATGCTGTGCTTAATGGGATTACATTAAACTGTGATGCCCACAAGAGCACTATGCAGTTAATTGGATTTGGGGGTGCATCGTATCTAAAGGAAATTATGTAATGATCAAATCGATTTTATAGTGGTATAGCATTAAGTTTAATGATCATATGAAGAAGAAATAGTAGTATGGCTCAAGATGCGGGAAAGCGTATTCGACTTGTTTGCTAATTAGCTCCTAAGTTGTTTCCATTACTGTGAAAACATATATACTTAGCTTAGCTGTATAATAAAATGTGGAGAATTCTAACGATTTGTGAACTTAAACATGTTGAGTGCCTAATAACGTGCCGCCTATTTTTTTTAACAACCTACATAAGCTGCATGTGCTTAAGAGGTTGCGGATAGTATTAATCCCACTTCGGTTTCTTAACAGACTTTTTTCAGATGTGTAATTAGGAATACTTTCTTATAAGATAATGAATGTGCTAAAGCTTAATATAAGCCCAGACTTTTATCGTTTTCATTACGATATAATACGCTATCGGCCCAGCGTTTATCGTATCAAGTTACATATAACGTCATCGAGTTTTACCCCATAGAAGATGTTTTGTATGGGAGGTGCCTTTGTTCAATTGCACTCCTGGGCCAATACCTACGATTATCTGTAAACTAGCAACGCCCGCGGCTCCGCCCGCCGGTTTTTTTCTTTTAAATAAAATTGAAATTTATTTCAGCTATTTATATATATTTTTTCTTCTTTTTTAAGCTTACAAAATATTTTAACCCAATGTCTTTTTGTAAGCTATTCCTACACGTTATTTTTTTTTAATGGGATCAAGTATAAACAAATTACCATTGCAGTTCACACGCGGACATGCAACACATAGCTGTTCATGTGAAAACATGGCTGTCGGAGATCAAGTCCGGCAATGGCCGAGTAGTTCCAAAGATAGCCCCTATACCTCCGTTTCCCCTTCCCCTATCCTCCCGCTCTACGTAAGTAACCTATACTGGATCCGGAAGATGTAGCCAGTACAACATTTTAAGAACTTTTAATAGTTCCAGAGTTAGTCCCTACCACCCCTTTACCTACCCCTCTCCCTGATGCACCAACTTCGCCCTTACGTAAACTGTACTGATCCGAACGGTGTCACCATGACAAAGGTAAAAGAATTTTTAAAATCGCCCTAGTAGTTCGAGAGATACCCTTTACCTCCCACCTTTATTTTAACTCCTTTACCTTTTCACTTAAATCTAAATGGGCATCAGATATACAGAGGGTGTCCCAGTTAAGAAGTATAATCCTTTAAAGGATGATTCCTGAAGTTCCGCCGAACAAAAAATTGTATGACAGGGGGGTCTATTCTCACCCAATTTACAGTCACATCGAAATGGGTGACCTATAATTTGGAGGTGTTACCACTTAAAACGCTATAACTTATAAACTATTATAGGTACAAAAATGGTTTTGTACATTTTAGAAAGACAATTTAGGCATGATTTCATTAATTATACCTACTGCGCGATAATATCGCTACGCTCTCCATAGCTGCAGATCTCAAATATATTTATGTAGGTACGATTGTGCACACCTACTTACGCATCACCAAATATACTTATATGTACGTTTATGCATATCCATTCCGTACATCAAATTCAAATGCGCCATTCATGAGCATTATGCATTCTGAATGCCCGTCATGCGAGTAATCATTCTATTTTTAGAACACAATATATAACTACCCCTAAGCACAACTGCAATTCAATTTTTTCCGCACTTGGCCAAATAAGATCTATTTTCAATGGATGGACCAGAAAGATGAATGTTAGCTCAAAATACTCGGTTAAGTATTAAAAAAAATAAATAAATAGGTGGCGCAACAGGCGGGTGACACCCAAGGCCTAGCTTCTCGCAACCATTCGTTTTGTGTGAGTTTCTATTTTTGGGACGAATGGAAGGGACTTACAATTTTATGCCGAGTCCGAACGGCTCAATTGAGAAGCTTTTTCATGACAGTCATACTCTCGGATGTTTGTCAGACGTTCGCGAGAGGTGGCGCAGTAGAAAAAACTTTAAGATGTAATTTGGGTTTTTCCGGGGATCGAACCTGGGATCCCTCGCACAGTAGTCCAACACACTAACCACTGCGCTACTGCGCCCACAGTTAAGTATTGCCTAACAATTAAAAGCATATCTTGATTTGGCATACATAAATTTATGAGTATAATGGCAAGTTAAGCGTTGTATGGTCGAAATAGAAAAGTTTGGTTGAAAAGTTTATCAATCCTTATAGGACGAATTTTGAAAAACCATGAATGAGGCATGTAATAATTTTGACTTATCTATTAACGTACAAACTTTCACGTTCATACGGCTAACGGTTCTTGAGACCCCCCCCTTACTCCCCGCGACTCATTTACTCCTGAGCAATTCTCAATCAGAAAAAAAATCATGAAAATCGGACGAATTGTTCTCGAGTTATGAAGAAACGAACAGACGGACTTGAGTCTGTGGTTTATAAGTTTTAATTAGCCGAACACAAATACGATCCATTTTGATAAAGATTCCCTTAAATTAGACTGAATAAAGTAGTTTTTTTCTCATAAAAGAAACTGAAACAAATTTAATAATAGTGAATAGGTTATTATCGCCGATGGAATTAATATTATGATTCGTTAGAACAAAGCGATGATTTCATTCCGTAGTCATCATATGAATCAATTTAAAAGCATAAAGTACATTTTTGCTCTATAGACTAAGAGCTAGCAACGTTTTTTCTCAAGTCATTTTAGCAAGACTGTAACTTTGTGAGCTTAGTTCGTGGTGACTAGTGAACACGAAAATATATTTCTGACAGCGCTACGTTGGTTTATATATTAATGCCATAACCTCAAAAGGGTAAAAAATGTAGGTACCTCATTTTAGCAAACATAAGATTTTGGTATGTGATAATTTAGGACCGTTGTAGACAGAAAATGCAATTGCCATATCAGTTTGCCGGTTCTAAAGTGCAAAAAAGGCAAAATTTAAGTCATAATAGCAACTACTACTAATTCATCAAAGCTAAACCAAAACTCCGATTTCATCATATACCAAAATCTTAAGTTAGCTAAAATGAGGAAAATTTACTTCACATTTGAGGTTATGGCATTCTAATATAAACCAACGCAGCTCTGCCAGAAATATATTTTTGTGTTCACGAACTAAGCTCACAAAGTTACAGCCTTGCTAGAAGTCGGTAATATGTCCTTCAATTGAAAATCCACGTAGGTAAATCGATTTTAAACATGTTAGGTATGAACGCATTCATTTAAGAGAAAGGTAGGTAGGTGTAGATAATGTCCACCCTATTGGCTAGGCAGAGTTATCATCCCAGTTAAAAAGTAGTACTCAAAAATGACTCCCGCTCAATTGTATTTTTCAGTTGTTATACCTATGGGTAAACATACAAACATAGATATACTAGCTGAACCCCCGCCAGCTTCGCCAGGCATTTTGTTGCTTTTTTAATTTTTTTTTTATTTTATTTTATTAATTTTTGGGCGACAATGTTTTAATTTTTTTATATTAGAGGTACCACGCCCCTTTATCCAACTTTGACAATTCTCCACAGAAGCACTTACGATTACCTGTAAGTTTGAGCTCAATCAATTTGGTGGACTTTGGACTTTGAATGTTTTTTTTGTATGGGAGGTGCCACGCCCCTTTGTCCAATTTTGACCAATCTTCACATTAGCACTTCACGGCCAATGCCTAAGATTATCTGTTAGTTTGAGCTCAATCGATTTTGTGGTTGTCGAGATATCCGATTTTGAATGTTTTTTTTTGTATGGGCGGTGCCACGCCCCTTTGTCCGATTTTGAATTTGTTTAGCCCAGCGGTTCCCAATCTTTTTTTGTCACGGAGCACTATCCTAGAGAGAAATTCCTCGCGGAGCCCTTCGTTGTCCGTACGTATCCCATTTTTCGTAGTTATGGAAAACACAATTATACTATTTTCCGATTTTTATTTTTATTTTATTAAAATGAAGAAATAAGTAGGTAACATGTACAAAGGTATGTGATGTGACATTTAGCATTTTATAAAATATTTAAAGAAACTTGCAAATTGGCTGTTAAAGCAGCCAAAGAACAGTCTTGGAAGGAGTTCGGCGAAAGATTGGACCGCGATCACAGATCTGCAAGCAAGGTGTTCTGGCAGACCATCCGCCGTCTTAGAGGAAGGAAGTGGAACATTATCGCGAAGGAGTCAAATCCAAAGATGGTACACTTCTTTCTAATGAGGAGGACATCTTGCGCAGATGGAGCGAGCACTTTTCCGAATTGCTCAATCCAATCCACGGCATTGAGGATGACACATCCATCGCCTTAAGCAGGGCGGAAAATAGTCCCACGGTAGAGGAAGTCACTTTTGCGATCAATTCGCTAAAAGCTGGCAAATCTGCCGGAGTGGATGAAATCCGGCCAGAAATGCTAAAGGCCTTAGGTGAAGAGGGAGTCAAATGGCTCTCTCGTGTCATTAAAGTGGCCTGGGAATGCGGCGAAACTCCCAGCGATTGGCAGATTGGGGTAATTGTGCCTCTTTTCAAGAAAGGGGATAAAAGGGATTGCTCCAATTACAGGGGTATATCACTTTTAAGTCTCCCCGGAAAAGTCTTTGCCAAGGTGCTGGAAACGCGTTGCAGAGCTGTAAAAGCTGTGTTCGGGTAAACGGCGTTAAATCAATACCTTTCACCGTGGGCGTTGGACTTCGCCAGGGGTGCGTCTTGTCGCCTCTCCTTTTCATTACTGGGGCCCCCTGGGAATGACCACTGAGCCACTGCGCCTATTCGGCATCCTAATATGCATCCTAATAGTTCCAGACCTCCTTAATGTTTTCAAAAAGCTCTTCAGCATTTCTTGATTTTGTTTAGCTTTTAATGCTCTTTCGATTTGTGACCGCAAATTTTTAATTGACTTCAGGACGGGACTTTGCACTCCAAAAAATTTTTTTGCAAAACTGCAATGGTTTTTCTGGAATCTTTCGAAATTCCGGCTCTTCCTTATAGGTATTTGTTTTTTTGTTTAATATGCATCCACGAGGATTTTGTTTTACGACCCAGTGCCTAAAAGAACTGGTCGAGAGTTTAGCTGCAACAATCTCTCTAATTTTTGTGGACATCAAAAATGGATTGGTTCTACTTGTCCGGAAAATCTTTCTTTAGAGTGGGTAGATTTCCGTCCAATAATTTTTCTTTTGCGGTTCTCAAAACTTCCGGTCTTCTTTGAAACTTACATATTTCCCCGCAAAAAAGCTTCGTAGAAGAACCAAATCAACACCATTGATTGATTCATTTCCTTTTCGATAACTCTGAAGTTCTGGAGTACACGATTTATTTTTACGCATTTTTGTACCTACCGTGTGATCAATAAACAAATTCCATTGCTGCGAACAAAATGACAAAGTTTCAAAAGCACAAAATTAGCTAGCTAGTCTGATGAATTTTTCATATTTGTTTCCATCTTTCCGCGGAGCACTTGGATTTTCATGGCGGAGCACCAACTGCTCCGCGGAGCACACTTTGGGAAACTCGGGTTTAGCCTATCACTCAATCACGTAATTACCGACATTTAAAAAAAAAAATCAACAAAATCAGTTAAAAATTACGGGCGACAAAGGGGAAACAGTTTTATTCGACTTTGTTGTATATATATAGAAATATAAAAGTGATCACAACTTGACCATTTCTGTCAGTTTGTGGTAGCATCTATTGACAACATACATACATACATGACCATGCTGATTTTGACAGACAAATTTGATCAAAATGGTGAATTTATATTTCACAATCTTGTGCGAGGTGCCGTGAAATAAAGTCAAAGGAAATAAGGTCGAATCGTATTTATTTCCATTTCGATTGGAAATAATGGCTGTATATTATTTTAAATAAATTTCGGAGTTGTGATTTTATTGTGCTACTAGCTGTATCCGGCCGGCTTTGCCCGTGCACAGAAATTGCATTGCTTAGATAATGTTCTTTTGTAAAATGCGAAAAATGAGAATAAATCGATTTTTTTGGAATTTTCTTTCTGCGTAAACCTCAAATACAGCAATACCTACGATCAAAACAAAAAAAGAATCATAAAAATCGGCCCAGCGGTTATCGAGCAACTCTTAGAGATTTATCTAAATACTATAGTTAATCAATGTCAGAGAACTATAAACTTCTGTTTTATAATGATTCGAAAACATACAAAATACGAATTCATCAATTTGTAAGCTAATTTCGTTTTCAATTTCTTCAAAAAGCATTGGTCTCGTTACGCTTTTCTTTTCTATTTTCATTGTATATATAGATAGGCACGCGGTAATTTAGCTCTACACTATTAGTTGATTGGCAACACACTAGCATTAAAAAAAAAAGTGAAACCAGCGATGCAGTATAGTTTCTCGTTAGTTCCACAAGCGTACAGATGTGGAACACGAACAGCTAATAATTGTTCTCCCGGTTATCATTAGCCTCGCAAATATTGTATATTGGCAACATTTTTACCGATGTCGTGACAATCTTTTGTGGACTACGCGCTACGCGCGGCCAATATCTCCATCATAAATCATCTGAACGCCAGGTCAATAGCCAGCAGAACAAAAACAAAAGATCTCGTCTCCTCAATAGAACAGAATTTACGACATTACCATACGGCCATAAATTTTCGCATCTTAAAGGTTCTCCTGAACGCCGATCAGCATATTTTTGCATAAAACGAAAAAAAAAACACTAAACAGGAAAGTGCAGTGCATCCGGGCGATGCACGACCGCCAAGGTGGCCTTACATAACGAAACACGGAATATGCACCCCGACAGGGATTCACGTCTCTCCAGGTGCACCAGAGAGGCGGTTTGCCAAAACAGTTTTAATGTCGGGGGCCGTCCTAAATTACTATGATGACAACCATAAATGGTAAACACATCCGTCAAGCTTTTAATTACTCTGTACCACTTGATGCAGAATTGTAACCCTCCTTGGGATTGCATCTGTCGTTAATTTTTCAAAAAGTTCGTGACAAAATGCAATTAGAATTGCTGATGCTGTTCCCAGAGGTAGTTATTTCTAAACTTACCGTAAGAGCCTGCATCCAAGGTGGTAGTTTGCTGCTGCTCCTGTGGCTTCTGATTTCCACCGACGCTGTCGCTGTTAACGGTGGCATTGGGTACGCTGGCTCTATGTAGTCCTAAACTGCCGACGGTAGCAGCAGTGGCATACTGCACGACGAGGATGCAAATTAAAATTGCCAAGTGTGAACTTTGCTGATTGCAGCAGTGGTTTTTAGATCGCAGCATGATGTTTGTTGTACTCTTTGTTTCCCAATAGTCTTACTACGTTCGCGGTGTTGACACTTTGTAATCCATTAATACACAAATTTCCGGGAGTGGAAAAAATACCGAATTTTGCGGAACACGGAAAAGATTCCTTCGCGTCGCGACTCAAAGATACGCTCACCAGCTTTGCGTTCGTTACTTCGGTGGTGAGTACGATATTCAAACCGTCTTCGCTAACGACTAGACTCTGACTGATTCTAGTCCCATTGCGCTGCTGCTTGCAGCCAGGTGAGTGCTTCTTTGTGAGTTGTGATGTGACTGAGTGTGCGTAGCAGAAGCAGAACTTGCCTCATCAGAAATTGATCTCTCTTCACTGTTGTTTTGCTGCTCGATGTTGTTCGTAGTATGTGTACTCTGTTGGGTTCAAGTTCTTCTTTTGCGCAGTGTAGAAGGTTTGTTGATGATGATGATGGGTAGGAGGATGATTTCCATTTTTAAGCTTTTTTTGGTTTACAAATTTCTGTCTAAATTGCTGCATTCGATGACCATTTACCGTCGGTGTATAATACTGCTGAACTTCTGCATGTCCATGTACATGACCATGACTTTAGTTAGATGTGTTGCTCTGGGGACAGGTCCCTGACACAGTAGTGGGACCGGCAAAATAGGTTATCCATTGCGAAATCTCTCTCAGTGATTCTTGAATTAGACTTTTGGATTTATATAACATCCAAAATGCATGTGTTTTCTAACTTTTTGCCCGTAAACAAATTTTGCATTTTGAGTTCGCTATTCAACTCTTTCATTTTAAATGACATCTTTTCATAATACATATTTAAATACTCACGGCCTTAGGCCAAGAAAGAAGTTAGGAAGATACTAGTGCAGTGCAGATTTGTTTGGAGCAAACTTGAACTTACGGTGTATCTAATTGCCGGAGAATGAGTTCAAGCAAGCTGGGAGAATGTTTTATTATTAATGGTTCATCATATATTTTACTTGTTCACAAAAGAAACAAAATGGATTGGTGTCAATTTGCACTCCATTTCAAGTTACAGCCTCTCGCAGTGGGACACCTTCATAGACATAACCACTTTAAAAGGTATAGTTTCTCTTTCTGAGGTATTTTATATACATTTTGGAAATACAATTCAGTAGCGCATACAAAAATGTGAAAAAAAAAAACAACTGTGTATCTAATTTTATGTAGCCATACAAAAGTTATAGCTCCTTAAGCTCGAAAAGTATGAAAATTTGCTGTTTCAATAATTACATAACTAAAAAAAAAACGTTTTCTTATATTTAATTTTTATTTTTAGCAAATGTTGTACAAATTATTTTTTCACCTGGGCAAGTGCCTAGGAGGTGAAGAATTGTCTCTTACTCCTCCTCGTCCATGCAGCTTCTACAGAAATCATTGGAAGGGATGCCCAGCCTATAAGAGCGTGTCTCCCTATAATGGCCCTACGAACTAAGTCCCAACTGGAACTAACTCCCACTAGCCAAATGAACTAAGTCCCACCAAATATTCAGTGGGATTTAGTTCATATGTTTGGGGGATAGTTCGTAGTTCATTATGAACAAATTCCCAATGAATTAAGTCCCAATTTGAGAAAGTGGGAGTTAGTTCATTTAATTTGTTTCGAGTAAAAATAGTTCTGTTGAAAGTGGGAGTTAGTTCATTTTGTAAAAAAAATGTTTTTAACAAATTTTTAGGAATGGTAACGGGTTCAAATGTAAATCAGACATACAAATACGGTTTGTAGATTTTGTACAGTACATACATAGGTTTGCATTATTCGCGCGAATTTTGAACTTTTATTTTCTCAAATTTTCTAAAGCTCAAAGCCAGCCCAATTTTTGAAACAACTTTTATTTTTAGCTTTAGAAAATTTGAGAAAATAAAAGTTGTTTCAAAAATTGAGCTGGCTTTAATATTAACGGCAGGATCACGGCTGACAATTTTTTGCAGCGAATGATATTCAAGAAAAATGAGATTTGTTACGAGATGGAGCCAGACGAGGATATTTTTGAGGAGTTTACGGATGATAATCAAGATAAAGATGAAGTTGAAACTGTATCTACAGAGGTTCACCGTATGAATAGCGACAACTCTTTGTGCATTGTTTGCATTGATATGAAGCCAAACATCGTCCTTCTTCCATGCAAGCATATGATGATTTGCAGCGAATGTCATTTAAAGTTGCAAGCAGACAGCATCGCCAAAGGTTCGAACGATGGATATACATGTCCTTTGTGCCGCACAAAGATCATTGATATAATTCACGTTTACTTACAATAATAATATTGTATTGTACATATATATTTAATTTACCCTTATTTTGTATCTTGTAACAAAAGTATATACCTACCTATGCTGGATTAAACATTTTTGGGACTTAGTTCATTTCAAATCGTGAATTTTCGTTTTATTTTAAATAATTTGGGAGTAAGTTCATTTCGGACTTAGTTCATAAAGAACTAAGTCCCACTCTTTGGTTTTAATTCATTCTCATATTGGGACTTTGTTCATTCTTAGTTGGGTCTTAGTTCCTAAAAATCGTGGGAGTTAGTTCATATGAACTAGGGCCCCCTATAATGCAGTGTCCAGTGTCCCGTAAATACAGCTACAACTAGTGTGCTTAGCTTATATTTGATCTTTTTTAGTTTTACAAGATTGTTAGAGCGCTTGAGATCCAGCATGGGCCAGATATGTTTCGTAATGGAGCACGTGGTGCAGTTTGACCACCTTCGATTAGTGGCGCTTATCGCATTTTGTTTAATTAAAAGTTTACACGTTATGTAGTGAGAGGCATATAGAGATTCTCCTTTTCCGGTAGAAACGACAAAGTTGTGCCATGCGTAGCGAGTTCGTCGGCCTTGCAGTTCCCTGGAATGTCCCTGTGGCCCGGCACCCATATGAGGTAAATTTTGAATTGTTACGCCATCTCGCCATGCCGATCAGCGGCAATTGAGGGCGGTTTTGGACTTAAAAATGTCTGAATCCAGGGATCGGTAAAGATCACGATATCCTTTGCGGATATTACATTATACCGTAGCCACGACAGGTCCTCCTCGATCGCCATTATCCCCCCCCCCCCCCTCCTACTCCTGTTTCCGTTTTGGACCCATCTGTGTAAAAGCAGACGGATCTCCTGTGCGACACTACATCACACTCCCAGTCAGTCCCGAAGGGTATGCATGTTTCAAAGTTTCTTACTGAATTAAAACTGAGGGAGGGTGTAATCAGTATCTTTTGGGATGGATTCTGTTTTATCTATAGAATAGAAGAGTGACCAGTTTGTCGACTAGTCCACAGACGGATTGCTTTCATATACGGATGGCTGCATTTGCCGCCACTTATTTGCAATAGAGGCCTAGCGGAAGCAGGTGAAACAATATGTCCATCGCCGCTGTTGGAGTGGTCCTAAGCGCTCCACTGATGCACACACATGCATTTGACATCACTAAGAACTTTGCAGTGAATAGCCTTCTCAAGCGCAGTCCACCAGACGACGACGCCATTCGTGAGTATAGGTCTAATGACGGATACATAGCCAGGGGTGGAATCGGCTAAGGTGATTTGTGATTATCACAAAATGTGACAATCGCTTGTGATCAAATAAAATTATCTGTCTGCGTAAGGTGATCACCAAAAATTAGGTAAAATTTGGCATCACTTTCGATTTGGGTAAAAGCAGTTGAGTAGGAAATGCACTTTTAGAAAATGCAAAATAATATAAAAATAACCATTTTAACAACGTAAATGTCTAACAGTATTATCTATTCGATTCGCGCAGCCAATAAAGCGCAAACTATATGTGGAAAAGCACCCATATTTGGCCAAATCTTTATCTGACAAAGGCGCTATCTGCCGTGATGCCCATAGGGTTTTCTAGGAGAAAGTATCCCTAAATGTGAATCAGACACTCATCTATTGGACAGAGTTTAAGTGTTCTCGGGGTCACCTCAAACAGAGTATTTTGGCCTATTGGTGCTGAACAGTCATTACCAACTTCTTGTAGCTAACTGGAGAGTCAGAGTAGATGTAGTGTTATATGTGTCTAGCTGGCAGATGCAATTGCCGTATAGGGATAGGATATAGGTAAGGTACCTACTACAAAAACAGCTATATCTATCCTTTTTTAGTCAAACATTTTTTAAGAATTTTTTTAATTTGGAAATAGCAATTAGCTTTGTAGGTATATGTGCACTTTGAATTTTACAGCTCCAGTTATTTTGGAGCTTTAATCGCAACAGTCGGACAAAAAAACGCCCCTATTGTTGTTTTTATTTTGCTCCTATTGGGCCTCCGCACACGAGATTAATTCTGCCGGCAGAAAACCGTTTTTATACCATACTTCGAGCGCACTCGGGATGAATTCTGCCGGCAGAAAAATTATATATATGAACCCCTTTTCATTGTGTAGTATTATTTTTACAATTGAAATATTTTGAAAGTTGTGTATGTATTAGTTTTATGCCTTGTTCATTGTTCAACCGCTCAAACTCGGCAGAACATTTCATTCCGTTTATTTCCCCTCACTTCAGTCCCCTCGCCTACGAAATCGGTTTTATGCCGGCAGAATTAGTCTCGTGTGCGGAGGCCCATTCACTTTTAGATCTTAAAAATTATTGCAAAAGAAAAAAGCACTACCTACTACAATCAACATGCAAGTGCGACAAGTAAACTGCTGTCACAAGAAATTATCACAAAAATGTGATTGTCACGTGCCACCGGTGACAATCACCTTACGCAGACCAATTTTGTTGATTGTGACTATCACTTGTCACAAATCACCTTAGCCGATTCCACCCCAGTATGCAATTCGAGGCTAGAGTCCCCATTTGCTCCCATCAATAGCTTTTTTGAAGTATTATAATGCCGTGGTGGCTTTTTGAACTTGGCCGTGTCAGAGAGCACCAGCAGGGTGCCATTTAGTTTTGGGGGAACAAAAATGGGGATTTTGTACTTCCTTGTAAAGAGAGCCAGTTCAGTTTTCTGGGAGTTGACGCCAAGCCCGCATTTTTTGGTCCACTGCCTTGTGGCGTACCCCTACTGACGAACCTCCGAACCAATGTTTCGCTTAGCCTTGAATTGATGAACCTGTTTGTGAGCAACTGATTCACCCATTCGCCAATAATCGACTTATCAATTTCAAGGCTCGTCAGTGCGCCAATAATTGCCTTTGATTCGACGTTGTTAAACGGTCCCTCGATATCCAGGAAAGCTATACCAATGTGGATTCTTTACAGTCTAGAGATTTCTCAATAGTTGATACGAGTGAGTGAAGGGCTGTTTCGCAACGGTTACATCACTCCAACAGAAGTGCAGGTTTGGGAATATAATAAATTACGCCAACAGCGATGAGCCAAGATTTATTTATGTATATTTATGCAAATTCATAGCAAAATCTCAAGTACCAGTACCATTTATTAGTTTGCAGGGGGAATCTTAAGCTGCTAAATATACATTAATTTTCCAGAATTCAGAGGCTGCAATTAAACGTGACTGGCGGCTTAAATCGTAATTAAGACTACCTGAAAAATAATATGAGCCAATATTTTTTTTTTTTATTTAAGTTTTGTCTTAAGGATCCCCATAATGCAAACTACGTTATATGCTAAATGATTATGCACACGCAAAGGTCATTACTTTCGTGTTGTGTTCAAGTCGTCATCAACGTTTTAATGAAGACCCTTCTACCTGTCTTACCCTGCGGCAATAAACAGATCCTTTCGTTTCTCAAGCTTTCGCAAATCCCAATCCCTGCCAGTGCCTGCCAAGCAGTAGTTTATGACGAACAGTGTCTGACTAATGTCAGACTAAATGACGATCACCCGGATGTGGTGATGGTGAGACCCCAAGGGGCACCTACAACTGTTAATGATGGGTTATAAAGTATATTTCATTCCTGCTAATTTGATTCTTGGGGCAGTAAATACTTCTTCCACTGAAAAGAAAATTATTTTTTAAGTATCTTATTGCCGGGATAAGTGGCAGAATCCTTCCGAGCCTGTTTATGCATTAACTAACCAGATGTACTTCATGCTTATTTCCAGCTTCTGTTTATTAGGCGAGTGTATAACATTCATTTGCTTCCATCAGCTCATCCGTTCCAGATTAGATTGGCATACAATTTCCAACGTAAACATACAGTAGTGTGGTTAAACTAATTGTTGATCTAAATCTTGAGCAAGTGTGCTTGGTTTCGCATTGAAGCACTTTGAAGCCGATGCACTTCTGGAATTGATGCCAAGTGCCAGTGACTCTGTTATGGAGAAAAGATTTAAAATAATCATTTGGTTGAGGTGGCCAAGGTGGACTCGGGTCGTTCTCACCTCGTGAATGTGTCATGTGCCAATTGTATACATTGATGAGAAGAGACACCGTAATTTACATGTCGTCAATGTATATACTAGGAATATGTGATTGAGATTCACTGTGCATGCTTATTTAATAGTTGCCAATGATGTAAGAGAAAGTGCCAAGGATTTGCCTTCCAGGTGAAGATTCATAGCTCGTATACTATTGAATATCGGGTACGTTTTATTTTCTGTTTGAAATAATTACTGCCAACAGCAGTCATTGCCTCTGCAGGACAACCTTGGTTCTTGCCAAAGCGTAAACCAAGGATGGTTACGCGCATACGGTGGGAGGGGCTGCAGAACGATGAGATACGGAAGAATTTGCACTGCAGGTATCTGAAAGGTTTGAACAAATTCCAAATAATGTAGAGGAAGAATGGCAGTTGTTCTCAACTGCAGGACAGCGGAGTGAAGCGGCTCGGTGTGTCGGCTGATGGTGGTAAGAAAAGAACCGCGTGGTTTAAAACGCCCGGAGTTCAAGAAGCCATTAGAGAGAAGAAGGCTTTCAAGGTATGGATTCACTTGGAAGACTCTCCTTCTCGAAACCGGTACATTGAATCGCCAAGAACTTGCAAATTGGCTGTTAAAGCAGCCAAAGAACAATCTTGGAAGGGGTTCGGCTAGAAATTAGACCGTGACTACAGATCTGCAAGCAAGGTGTGCTGGCAGACCATCCGCCGCCTTAGAGGAAGGAAGTGGAACATTATTGAAGGAGTCAAATGCAAAGATGGTACACTTCTTTCTAATGAGGAGGACATCTTGCGCAGATGGAGCGAGCACTTTTCTGAATTGCTCAATCCAATCCAGGGCATTGAGGATGACCGATCTATTGCCTGGAGCAGGGCGGAAAATAGTAGAGGAAGTCACTTTTGCGATCAAATCGCTAAAAGCTGGCAAATCTGCCCGAGGGGATGAAATCCGGCCAGAAATTCTCAGGACCTTAGGTGAAGAGGGAGTCAAATGGCTCTCTCGTGTCATTAAAGTGGCCTGGGAATGCAGCGAAACACACAGCGATTGACAGATTAGGGTAATTGTGATTCAATATTCAAGAAAGAGAATAAAAGGGATTGCTCCAATTACAGGGGTATATCACTTTTAAGTCTCCCCGGAAAAGTTTTTGCCAAGGCACGAGGCACGAGGCACGATTAGGAGATGAGCAGAGCGGCTTTCGTCCCGGCAGAAGCACAACCGACCAGTTATTCACTCTCAGAATGGTATTTGAGAAGGCTTGGGAGTATGCTAAGCCTGTTTACATATCCTTCGTAGATTTGGAGAAAGCATATGACCGAGTCCCTCGAGGTAAACTGAGTATATTACAGGAGTATGGAGTTGACGGTTCTCTCTTGAGAGGCATTCAATCTCTTTACACAAACTGTAAAAGCTGTGTTCGGGTAAACGGCGTTAAATCAATACCTTTCACCGTTGCGTTGGACTTCGTCAGGGGTGCGTCTTGTCTCCTCTCCTTTTCATTACTTATATGGACTGGATGTTACAGCGCAGTCTTGGCGAGGAACGTTTCGAATTGGGAGATCTGAGGATGAGTCATTTGCTTTTCGCTGATGACTTGGTCATCCTTGGATCCTCTCAGACTGAACTTCAGCGCGCACTCGATCGGTTTGTAGCCGTTTGTGTTGAAGCTGAGAAGAAAGTAAACGTGAACAAATCTGAAGTGATGGTCGTCTCTAGAACGCATGTTCAATGCACTCTGCATGTTAGTGGAGTCCCATTGAACAGGTGGAGAAGTTTAAGTATCTCGGGGTCTTATTCACGAGTGATGGAAGGAGCAATGTCGAGTTTTCCTATAGGATTGGTCAGGCTGGATCGATTTTGAGACAGCTTGGGCATTCTGTTATCAGGAGGACTGAACTTGGTGTCAAAGCTAAGCTGTCAGTCTTTAATTCGGTGTTTGCTCCAACTCTTACCTATGGTCATGCTCATGAGGTTTGAAAGAATAAGATCGCGGATACAAGCTGCCGAAATGAGATTTCTCCGTACTAAAAAAAACACAGTCATATTTATGTACTCCTTGTACATATAAATCCACTGGGATGTATGGTAAATCAGCAACGGAGACGTATAAAACGGGATAGCTTGAAGCATAGGGTGCAAGCCGAGGGACCAAATCAATTGCAACGTTTAAAGTGCTGTTATTTACACAAAACAGGCATCTCCTCTCATGTGCCAATTGTTCCAACACAATTCAAGATCTCCTCTTTGTTTGTGTCCTATACTAAAGAGCCCCTCACCAAGCCCATTGTCTGGCATGAAGTCAACAAATCTGTGACATTTTTTGCAGGCATTGTTTGGCCAACAAATTGCGATGTTCCGCCTTTCGAATGTAAGGAAACAAATTAATGACTTAATTTGAGTAACTGTTCTTGCTCCGATCGCACATCAACATCAACATCAACATCACATCAGTGATCATAATCACACAGAACTAGGTGTGAACACGATGTTACCATCATCAAATTCGCATCGAGACCGGAAATGACTTTCAAGTTAATAGTCGCATTTGGCTATATCAAAACAGATAACGCAGCGGCTTTGTGCAAACATTCCAAATGATGCTGAACACTTGAAAAGGTTGCAGAGTTCATTGAGTATACCTGAATTGAGGCATACGCAACGCATATAAAGAACGATTCCAGCCAGCAGCGCCAGCGCAGCGGTTTAATTGAACCGCAACAAGTACTTACTTAAATAGCCCAGGTAATGACTTTCTTTTCTGGCATTTTAGCATTTAATGGCGGTTATGAAATGGCTTACAGTTTGTCAAAACTGGTGCCTCCATTTGACAGTGAATTTCGTCGTTTCAATTAAACGCCAGCTTAAAGAACAAAGGGCTTGCCTTTCAGGCGAAAGTGGAGACTAAGCAACAGCAAAGCTATTGTGTGTCAGTCAAACGTCCAATTGCTTATCCAATAGTCTTCACAAAAATGTTGAAAGAATGCGCCTTCTTGGTCGGTCATGCTATTGAATTTGTAACGCAATAATTATACGCATTAGGAACGTTTGTATTATTATAGAGCCCTGCTCCTAGCTCATTTATCGTGGTTGGGAGAACGAGTGTTTTAAAGGTATTTTATTTACGCCGCGACCAAGAGGTGGTGGCCAGTGCTGATGCCGCGCGCCATATAAATGCATCTGTGCATATCCGACAATTAAACGCTAATTGAACAAATGATCTGCCATTAATGGCTTAAATTGCTTTCGTTTTCGTCTCGCGGTGAGTTTGTTTTTAACGCGATCGAAGTGGCTTTGTTGTTGCTATATTATACAGTGATGCAATGAGATGCTCGTCATTAATTACCATTTCTTGTTTTTGCACGCTGGAATGGATTTATTGTTAATTTTTTTTCCCAGCACTTGTTGAACAACTTTCTTTATCGAATTATGCAGTGGTTAATAATTCGTCGTTTCCACCAGATTCATCTAATTAAGATGCGATGAAAGATCTAATGCAGATTAGATACCAACAATAGAAATCTCGCTTAATGACATCATGCAATTGTTAGTGGGTGATGTTGACTTCACTTGTTTTTTTTTTGCGAAAAAAGTGAAATTTAATATAATTGCCAAGCAAAACGATCATCATTCATCTGAATGTTGGCCATTTTAAAAATTCGACGGACAATGACATCATTACGTATGACATTCAAATAGATTGATGGACTAATGGTAGAAAGGTTTTTAATCCCCTCTCAGTGGAACTTTCTAATAATCTCGAAAAAGGTAGAGAAAAACGATCAATTCGATTAAAAGTACCTAAATAAATGCTAAAAAACTAAAATACATAGTAGATTGTTGAATAAAATTCGGTATAAAGTCAATAAGAGGTTATTTTATCTCACTAGCTGTTAACCGCCTGGCTTTGCCCAATTGTATTGCTTAGAAAAGTTCTTGTCTATCAGGAGAAAGCGTATAACAAATTTTACAACTATGTGTTTTTTTTATGGGGAGTGTCAACACCGTTGATTCGAGCCCGCCCACATTTTATTAAATGCCTTAACTGGCAATAAGCATGTATTTACCTAAATTCAAGGCTAAGTCTGCTATAAACGGCAAGGTATTGTGAAAATGTGTAATTCAGCGCCATCTATAGGAAAACTTGAAAAGTTTACCTACCCTTTTCACTTCATGGGAAGTATACATTGTGCACGTTTCAGCTCAATTGACACTTTTCGAAGTTTCGAGGAAAAGCATTTGCAATGTTTTTTTTTTGCTTGGGAGATGCCAGACCGTTTGCGGCGGAATTGACCAAACATAAAAGTAACACACTCAAGCCCAATACTAAGTTGAAAATATCGCGATTACAACCAACGATGAAAGAATTTTTTTTAAATCCGCCGAGTAGTTCAACTGATTACTCCTACCCCTTTACCCCTCCACCACCTAACACTAAGTGATTAGGATTATTTACAGACTATTTCTGTCCAGCGTAATGAGGAAGCTGGATTCCCTGGGAAGAATTTAGAGAAGAATTATTTGGTTAAGTTCTGCCCATGGTCATTTAACCCAGACTTAATTGGATTCGATAGGAGACAAGCGCTTGACGTTATTCCCGAAGTGTTTCTTGGTGGCCTGAACCCTGGTCCGATAAATGGTGTAATTGGGCCAACTTTAGCCAAGCAGTCAGCTGGTTCGCTATCAGCAAAGGCCCTGTGAACTGGGATCCATTGAAGAATGATTACGGTTTGGTTTTTCTTGGGAAGTGTGTAGATGGTAGATGATATATTATATTTCCCGGACAAGCCTTGATTTTATTACAGATGAGTCAAGATCTTTGAGAGCTGCTTGGCTATCTGAGAAGATAAATATAGGTTTGCCACATATATTAGAACTTAGATGTGCCTGGAACTGGGGGGTTATTCCCATTCAAAAAAAAAATTAATTCATTTATCTATATATATAAAAATTGAGCCTTAAAATGTTTGTCGCCGATTCACGCTTTAACGCATTTACCGTTCTTAACCAAACTTTCGCACATCTTTGGTATTGGTCCATACATGAATCCTGTGAAGTTTGGTCAAAAATGGACAAAGGGGCGTGGCACCCCCCATACAAAAAAAACATTCAAAATCGTATATTTCGAAAACCACCAAATCGATTGAGCTCAAACTTACAGAAGATCTTAGTTATTGTCCCTGAAGTGGTCCTTTGAAGTTTGGTCAAAATTGGACAAAGGGGCGTGGTACCGCCCATACAAAAAACATTCAAAATCGTATATCTCGAAAACCACCAAATCGATTGAGCTCAAACTTACGGAAGATCTTAGTGATTGTCCCTGGAGTGGTCCTGTGAAGTTTGGTGAAAATTGGGCAAAGGGGCGTGGCACCGCCCATACAGAAAAACACTCAAAATCGTATATCTAGAAAACTACCAAATCGATTGAGCTCAAACTTACAGATGATCTTAGTTATTGGCCCTGGAGTGGTCCTGTGAAGTTCGGTCAAAACTGGACAAAGGGCGTGGCACCGCCCATACAAAAAAAAACATTCAAAATCTTATACATATCTCGAAAACCACCAAATTGATTGAGCTCGAACTTACAGATAATCTTAATTATTGGCCCTAGAGTGCTCCTGTGAAGATTGGTCAAATTTGGTCAAAGGGGAGCGGCACTTCACATACAAAAAAATATTCAAAATCTTATACCTCCTATACAAAAAACATCTTCTATGGAGTGAAACTCGATGACGTTATATCTCCATAACCGCTGCTGGTCCGATTTTCATTATTCTTTTTTTTTTTGTTTTGTTCGTATTGCTGTGTTTCAAGTTTAGGCAGAAAGAAAATTCCACCAAGTCGATTTATTATCATTTCTCGCATTTTACGAAAGAACATTATTACCTTAGACCTAAGCAATACAATTCCTGTGCACGGGCAAAGCCGGGCGGGTACAGCTTTTCGATAGTCTTGGAATTGGAATCCAAAGTTTTTAAAATTTGTAACATCGATATAAATGATGAAAGTCAATAATATTGTCTTCTAGGCAATACAATTTCTGAAAAAAAAAAAATGTTGTGTAAGAACTATAGAGCATTACAATAAAAACAGTTCTTCTATTTGACTATTTTGCACTACGAAGTGTGCACGGGCTACGCTAGTAATATAATAAAAAGAAGTAATTAATAAAGTTATTCTAATAATAATTAAAAAAAAAAAAAATTAATTAAACAAATTGATAAATATTTCACAATCTAAAATGAAATAATTCATATTTTTGACACCATATCAATGTTTTTTTTAAACTATTTAAATTTATATTAAATACTATAATCATAATAAACTTATTTCAGATTTTAATACTAATAATCGGCGGATCGTATTGAAAGCGATACTTCGATTTTGACCGTCTTCGCTTTCGCTTATTCTCAAATGCGAACTGTGCTTTCCAGTTTTCTTCAATTAGACTTCCAATTTTCATTTATTTTCCCATAAGTTTGACAGCTTTTTCCCGTCATAGGAATTTAGTTTATTTTTTATCCGCAATAAATCTGCCAGCAATCCGTCACCTAAATAGCTATCGCTTTTGAATGGATCGAATCGCTTTTGAAAATACAAAACTACCAATTGCCAGATCCTCCATGAAAAGCGATCCGCCGCGCAATTGGGAATAAGGCCCCTGGAATATTGACGATTTTTTGCGTCGTTCTTAAGGTGGATTTGAAAGTTGTTTTGGGAATAGAGTTCACAGCTTGGTTTCATTTTCAGAAATTATGCAGTTCTGGAGAGCAAATGTCTGGTCCTTAAATGATCATATCTTGGGCCTAATTTAATTATATTCTATTGTTAAGTATGTAGGTCTTTGAAAAACGCAGATCGACAATTAAAATGTATTATGATGGTCTCATTAGAGTCCAATGTGTATATACTCTCGTGTGTAAATCTCGATTTTGTAACATAGCTATACATACTTTCCATATAATGCAGAAAAACACTGTAGGTATATCCTTGTACAGAAAAGTAATGAGTTTCTGCAAGAAAACTGACTGCAATAGAATTTTTTTATTTTATTCATATATTTATGTACTTACACATACTCCATTTCTATTCAGCTTGTATCGTCCTTTTTTTTACTTCTTCTTCTTCAACAAATTTAATCGTTTCACTCAAATATTTGGTTAGAAGCATTCCATTAGCGTTTTAAATTTCAAGTGAAACTGCACCTCGGCTTCCACTTTTTTTGTCTTACCTACTTAATACCTAGTTTCCATTCAATTTCTTGCCACGCTTTTAAGCGAATACGAACAAAAGTATCATCTCCCAGCGCAGAGGCACCAGATAATGTCTGCGGAAAATGCCAAGGTAACTGCATTTGAAATCAATTTACCATGGCATAATAATGAATCATAAACAGATAACATTTCTTTGATTACACACCAACCAAATAAGCAACCAATACCCAATCCGTGTGTTCTCTCCATAAGCTGTGGGTCGCTGTCATGTAAGAGAGATTATTCAACATGTGGTACGCATCTTCTGCGTCCCCTAAGTATACGAATAGCAGCAAAATGGAGCGAAAATCTCTATTCTGATAATGCAAAGTGGTTTAATACGAGATTGATGCTGCATTGCTACCGTCTTGTGTTACATTTACTTACGTATATTTGCATCCGAGAACCACATTCGCCAGCTTATGTGTGGATGAAAAAAAAAAAAACACTTCTTAGATCTATACCTTCCAAATGGTACAAAGTAGTACTAAGACAAGTATAAAATATAAATGACCGTTGACCGGAAATAGGTCAAATAGTTTTAAATGCCATAAATTTCACTCAATATCATGGCCGGGTTTAGACAGCTCAACCAACTCTAATTACATAGTACAGTTTGCTACACTCTTTTGTTTTTAAACAGAAAGTGAACAAAAAACAAGTAAAAGTGTTATAATCGGCTTGACCGATGCTTTGATACACCCCACTGCATAAAAGTCATGAAAAATGTTTGCCATGCGCATGGGTCTAATATTGGTTTTGTATGGTAGGTACCGGAACAACTTTACCGACATAGCCCATTTTCAATACCAACCTGACGACCGACGTTAAATAGAAGCCCTCTCACAAAATTTCATTCGCCTAGGTCGATTCGTTTGGACGCTATCGTGTTTTCAAAAGACAGACGGACATGGCTAAATAGATTCAGAATGTGATCCTGATTCAGAATATATAGATATACTTAAGGGGGTATCGGCTGACTTCTTCTTCTTCTTCTTGGCGTTACAAATGTAATGGCAAAGTGAATATACCTTCCTGCGGAGGATATAAAAAAGACCACAAGAAGTCCAAAGAGGAACCTAGGACAGGCTTCTTGCAACCTTTCGACTGAGTTTTATTTGTATGATGAAAGGAAGGGACCTCCAAAATTATATGGCGTAGCTCATGTCGGGCGCAGTAGCGCAATGGTTAGTGTGCTGGACTACTGTGGGAGGGATCCCAGGTTCGATCCCCGGAAAAGCACAAATTACATCTTAAAGTTTTTTCTACTGCGCCACTGGCGGAGCAATTCAAAATTCATCTTTATGGGTGTCGTGGCAGAATACATCTTCGAAAACCTCGTCGAACTCGCTACAATTAGCATCAGCCGCCTCAAACCCTTTATTATAGTACATAGCTTCTATTGGTTCAACGGATAGTTTTTAGATTATTTTATCCTTTGGTATCACAATGGCCCTACTTTGGCCTAAGTGTGGCTGCACTCGTTGTCGCCTACCACCCTAACCTAGCCTAACCTAACCTTACAGCCGCTCATTCGGTCGCAACGGGTCACATTGAATTCACTTCACTCTCCGGGGTTTAGGACCTAGACATTCCCGCTGCGTATACCAGAGAAATAACGTCACAATTTTTGTAACATTCCATTCCAATATCGAAACGAGTAAACTCCAATTATTTATGGCCAATACAAATCGCATTGTGCGACAACGATAATTCCTAACAATAATCATAAAAAAAACCTACTCTGGTGGGTTATTCCCAAATGCGCTGCGGATCGTATTGAAAGCGATACTTCGTTTTCGACCGTCTGCGCTTTTTGTTATTCTCAAATGCCAACTGTGCTTTTCAAGGGGCTTATTCCAAAATGCGCGGCGGATCGCTTTTGATGGCGGATTGGTATTTTTGTATTTCCAAAAGCGATTCGATCCATTCAAAAGCGATAGCTATTTAGATGACGGATTGCTGGCGGATTTATTGCGGATAAAAAATAAACTAAATTCTTGTGACGAAAAAAAGCTGTCAAACTTTTGGGAAAATAAAAATGGAAAATTGGAAAAAAATGGAAAGCAATTCGCATTTGATAATAAGCAAAAGCGAAGACGGTCGAAATCGAAGTATCGCTTTCAGTACGATCCGCCGCGCATTTGGGAATAACCCCCCTGATCTTATCCTATTGAGCAAGCAAGGCAAGACCATTTCACACAATTTTTACAATACTTGTGTAGCAAATATTTTTCGTGAAACAGACATATCTATGTGTTCACAAAATCCAAGTTAAGTATTAGAAATTTTTCTCTAGAGATACCAAGTTTTTACAATGAATACCTACTTCCATAGGACACTCTCTTGTCCACTTGAAACTTGAGAAACACAGTGCACCTTCGTTCAAATTCACCCATCGGCACTGCCGTGCGTCGTCTCATCTGCGTTACTTATTTCCAATAGTCACAGCCCAACCTTTTGTCCCCAAAACAATGTCATCCCCCCATATAGAGATAAGAACGCGGAAAATTCGATTCCGCCTTGCATCGTACATGCATCTGACTGGAAAATCAGCTCTAGCAACACAATAGGAGAAATTTATTCCTATATGCTGCAGGCGGAGCCAAAAACATCCTCCACGGGTAATGTGGCTAGAATCGTGCATGATTTTGCGGTATGCGTCGTCAACCTATATATGGAATTGCGTAACCCAAACTTGGAGCCACAGTCCGTGGCAGAGTGTCTATGTCCACTATGCACCTGTCCGCAATCAAGTAGATGTATACAAATGCAGTACGGCTACGCACCATTCACGTGCGTGTGAAAAGGTTTCTGCGCCACCGCACTGTAAACTTTATCAATGTTGTTTGATCACCTTGGTACGAGTCTGAAAACAAGTGTCATTTTGTCACGGCCACGCAGTCGCATAGAATTGGGCACCCATCCGCTTTGTGGATAATGAGGCGACCTGTTATTTGGCAGTTGTACGAGTATCTTCTATCTGTTTTGAAATACCAGCAAGAGAACCGTTTTAATTAGGTTTCGGATCATGTTCTACAAGAGAGTGTGATCAATAAGACTTTTTTACTCCTAGTGCGATGTGCACTGTGCAGGGTGTGGTTATGGAAACAAACAGAGCAAAAAAATAAATAAATTACATTTACATGTATAAAATATCGAATTTTATTTTAAATTTCTTGCGGTAAGTGTAAACTTTAAAAAATATACATTACACATAACACATGTGTGTTTTGTTTGTTTGTTTGTTAAAACATAAAAATACTTGAGTTACATTAACATTAACGATTAATATGGCTATTTCAAGATTTTTTCTTTTATTTTCGAGAACTAAAACTAGTACAGTGTTTATTGTATTTACTACATCATTAATGTGCATACTAAATTAAACAAAAAAAAAAAACAAAATAAGAATAAAAGTCTCTCGTTGCATAGGATATCTCAGTGGAATTTGTGTATTTTTTTTAATTCGCTTCTTTTCAACACAGAAAACTTAAACATGAAGTATTGTCGACAATTTTTGGTATAATAATGTTGTGTGGTCAAAACGAAAAAAAAAATTATAATATAACAATTAAAATAAACAAAAAAAAAGAATCGCTCTACACTAGCAGAATTTAACTATTTTCTTAATCATTCAAAAGTTCTAACGTTTTTTTTTTAGATTTGTTCACATAGCTTTTTGTGGTTTTTGTTTTGAAAAGATATACATTTACAAGTAAATAGAAGTGAGATAGAAAGATATACTAAAATTGCTATAAGCACAGCAACACACACACATAAGTTCTAGATAATATAAATACACAAGTAAAAGAGTAGAAGATAATTAAAACAATAGATCAACACTTGGAACTGGTCGTTCCGGTTGCTTCCAAATGATTCATCAGAAGCTGCTGCAAACTGCCTCGGAGAGCTCGTTCCTCATTCATTTGAAGTTTCATCTGAGCCATGTCCTGTTGCATTTGCTTTATGGCTGTCCAAAGTTGACGTAACGTGGGTGTCATATCCTCATTCTCTAAGCCTGTAAGTGTGGTTTTCGTTTTTTTGTTTGTTTGTGAGAAAGTGATAGAGAAGAAATAATTTGTTGTTTGTTCGACGAATGGGGAAAAGATTAGGAACGATAGAGAAGAGAAAAAAAAAACATCAACAAATTTACAAATAAGCAAACGAAAAAATAAGTTGAAACTATGCACTACACAGAGATGGCGCTTTAAAAAATGTATCTACTAAATCTAGTTCATATTGCGAATAATACAAATGGACTCGAGCATTTCCATCCTTATTTCTTAACATGCAAAGCGAAAAAATATTTCGTTAAACGTGGGCACGCGTAAGAACAACAATTTCCAATTTGTTACTATCAATTCATGCAATTCTTAATAGGATTTTTCATATTTTGTGAACTATTCCCCGATAAATAGAAGTGCGCGGCTCAGAACAACTTTCGCTTTGGAAAATCATACACACATTAACGATCATTAATTAATATTTTTGCGACGCCCTTCTAAAAGTACATATATGTACTATGTGAAGCTGATCTTACTCAAGACTTACTAAAGGGTTTTTCAATAGGGACGTGTCGACGCTGAAATATCGTCGTCCCATATTTATGGCAATTTTTCTTGTTCACATACCCGCATTTATCTAAAAACCGCCTCGTCGGTAAAAATGATTCTTCGGCCAAAATTGAGTTCCTCTTCCAAACGCTCCGAAGCCAAGTCAGCGAACAAACGGCTTTGTCTATGTTCATTAACTTTTAGCTTCTGGATTAGTTGGATCTTGTACAGGCGTAAGCCCGTCACATAGTTAGGGAACCGCTGCTTTAGAGAACAAAATTTGGATAACCCGCAGCTTGTGGCCCCAAATGGACTTTAAAAGATCAGAGATCCTAAAATATTTGTACAGAAAACATACCGGTCTGCTTGTTTGGTATACATGACAAAAAGGTGATGAAATCTCTTTTCCTAAAGCCCCTTTCCAAAATCTTCTGTTCTGAAATCTCTTATTCCTATCAGAAAATCCCAATGGGACAAAATCCCCCCTTTTTAGATTTGGTATTATTAATTCTGTCACCGTCTTATTTATAGACCGAATCTAAAAATCTATAAGTTATAAATTGTGCGAAAAGGGGATTCTAACGAGGGATATGTGTTAAATACATTTGGATTTGGCATAGAAAAGTTTACTACATTTCACGTATTATGTGTTTGCGAAAATGATGTGTTCGTTTAAAATACTCTCCGCTACATACGAATATTTTTGTGCTCGCATGAATTTGGTGCGTTAAACAAATATATGAATTCAAAAGCGTCTGGCGTTGAAGCTTCAAAATTAATTGAGGCTCCTGTCCATAACGATATGTTTGCCATATAAGAGAGGATCGCCCAAACGCATTTTAAGCAGCCACTTTGCGCAAAAACGTTGTAGAAAACACCAGTGATAAATGAAGTATCGATTTACGATAACGCTACTTAGGTAATTTTATACAGAGAGAAATTTTTTTTTTTTTTTTATAAAAATTAACTTATTTATTGCTTTGCTACCATCGAAAAAGCGCCATCAACACTTAAAAAGCACACTCTACTGCATTCAATTTCTTCTAAACTACATAATCAAGATGCAAAATAAATATTTTTTCACCTAAGCCAAATTATTTAGTTTTTTCAGTAATTTACAACTAAAACAATTTACAATAAAAAAATATATATATATAAAAATCATGAATATTGCCTGGCCATGAATTCAGCTGATTTAAAGTGATGAGAGAACGAAAAATAATAAACTGAAATTTGCTCTCATTAATCAAACTAAAAATTTACAACATACACAAAATGTTACACTTAAAAGTTAATTTATAAATACTTTTTATTTATTTCATATTCTTACACGATCATAATTTTTTTTTTTGTTTCTTAATTATTATATGGCATCTGTGTTTAAAAAAACAATCTATTTTTGGATGAATTGCACGGTTGATTTTTATTTAAAATTAGCACTAAGAATTTATTAAAGTTTTGTGCAGCAATATAGTTTTATAAAAAAAATGTTTTAAACAATACATAGATTAAATATACATAAGCAACAGTTATTCACTTTGTAAAAAAAAATGCTAGCTAAACACAAAATGGACATTTTTTTTCTTTTATATAAATAGCCAAAAAAGCGGTTTGTGTTTTTTTTATTTATTAATTTTAAACATCTATTTATTATCAAATTTATTTTAACTTGTAAAATTCGTGTTTTCCCTAAAAAACGTTGTGTTTGTGAATATTTGTTCCTACGTATATGATTATATTTTCATATAGGCTAATGAGCGAATTTATAATTCTAGTTTCTAGTTTTTAACAAATGTTTTCGTTTGTTCTTTAAATTTGATTTAAACATCACAGGGTTATTATGAAGAAACAGCACATTGTGTTTATTAGTTGTAAAGTACGTACATTTATATTATCGCATGATAAAGTTTAAAATAATAAATGAGTTACGAGTTTAGGACAAAACGTATGCCATATTTTGTTTGTATAAAATTTACATTCAGCTCCGCTGAATAGATAGGAATTTTAAATATAAATACTTTAGAAATATTTAGTTATATAAATAAGTACACGACTAAGCTAATCTATACACAGAAAATTTTAAAATGAACTTTATTCAGATTTGCTGAATTAACGAGTTTTTGTAAAAAATGTCGCGTTTGTTAAACAATGGTTTACCAAACTTTTTATCCAAATTTAAAAAAAAACAGAGGATTAAAATACAACCAATATTATCAGTTGAGTAAGGTTTTGATCGAATTCTTATCACGACTGACTAAGTAAAATGTCAATTCAGCTCAGCTGGATGCAAGAAACTAATCAATTTTCTTTGGAAATCAATAATTGTTTATCTTCCGCCACTGTTTCATAACGAAATTTCCACAACACCAAGTTGCTGAATGCCTTTGGCTGTCCGTGTCGTTTGCCCCATCTTCCCCGGCCAGTTGCGGTGTACTTCTGCGCAGTGTCGACTGCTTCATATAGCCCTGTTGTGGTGTTTCGAACGATCGATTCAGCCTACGATCGTACAGCCCGGGTGAGGGATATTTGTCCGCCTGTTGCTCCTCGGCGGAATGATTTCGGCTCAGCGGTGGCGGAGTTCGCTGATGCGTTTGATAGGCATTTTTAAAATTCTTCATTTGCTGCTTATTCTTACGAGGTAGCAGCGGTGTCATGAATATATTATCGTAACCCGATCCGGTTTTAAACCTATTCAGCGATTTTCGTGTAGCACGTTCTTCGGACATTGCTCGGTATTCAGCGGTGGATGGTGTGTTATTTTGATTTGCTCCGCAAGCACCACTAAGCGAGTACCGGTAGGCTGTATTCAATGAGGACACCGATGTCGAGTACATATTGAAATTGTTTGGACTGGCTTCACGCCAAATGTATGACGAGTTCAGACTGTTGGTGGAGTTTTGTTGAGCCTGGGCGGCTGAATTGGCATAAGAGGCGCCACCACTATTGCAGAGGAACGGCAACTGCGGGTTGGAGGTGGAAAATGGTTTACTCGTTTTCAATTTTCCTCCCCGTATGGGCAGACATGGTGTCCAGGGTTGTAGGGCTATAGTGTAAGAATGAAATAGAAAAAAACAGACAAGAAAAAAAGGAGAAAGAAGAAGAGAGCAAGAGAACTAGGACATAACACAAGACAACGACAATTCTTTGGTTTAATTTGTTCGTGTTACGCGAGTGGGATGAGACACATTTGCGGTTATACGTTGTTGACATGGAAGGAAGGGTGGTCTAGGCTAACCACGATGTGATGTGTTCAAAATGGGAACAAAATTCAAAACACTCCACAAAAAAAGGACTCAAGGTATAGTTATATGAAGATGAAGCATGAAGTGTGCATGTGTTGGTATGTTTTTGTTGTTTATTTACGTGTTTTTGTATTTTTTTTTGTATGTTGATGCGATGTATAGAAGTACATGTTGATGTGGATGTTCCAAAGGTATCATAAAACAAAAATAATAATAACTTTTCTCTTTTACAAAAAAAAAAAATATTCATATTAATCAGCTGAAGGAGTTTTCGTTTATATTTCATAAATTATTAATAAAATTAACAAAAAATAATAAATTAATTAATTGTTTTAGTTGTGGCAAATTAAAAATAAATATCAACTTATATTAGAGGCTTCGCTATATAGTAGCTTTAGTAGTTTTTTATTTATTTATTTTTTTTTTTTACTCTCTCAAGTTAACCAATTATTAATGTCAATACCAACTAATCTTACGGATGCAAAGTAGTTCAGCGCAACCCAATCGATTATTTCAAAAACAAATGAATGGACCACAACAAACTCAAAAACGAGAGAGAGAGAGAGAAAAACGTAATGGTGGCGATAATGACGTGGACCACTTACCTGAATGAATGGTATTCCTGGCGTTGTTCTGGTAGGCAGCACAGTACGCTTCAATGACACGCAACACAAGTGCATCCTCTTCAAAATTTGGTTGATTTTTACGACTGTTACAGTAGCTTGATAACGCATTCGAGCTACCACCAGTTGTAGTCTGACAATTTAACAAATTTGGCCGAAGTGGCGGCGCCGGTCGAAGGTTTGTTATACTCCAGTTAGCTGGGAAACAAATAGAAAATCAAAATTTTGTTAAGGTATGTATAACTTATGGGAAACGTTCTTGTTATTGTTTAAAAATAAATAAATAAAGAGTACCCGCAACAGGTCGATTTAAGACCCTTGGCATATCCAAGGTAATAAAAAAAGCGACGGATTAATAAACGACAGATAGTATGGATTTCGCAGCCATCGATCTACTTGAGACCGCCTATTGAGCTACGTAACTCACTTATGTATCAATGCAATGGAATAACATGATGACTACAGTGCCGTAGCATTGTACATTTCGGCTGTGTTATAGAGCCCTACTATAAGCAATTTTACCTCTTATGGGTTACCACTACAACTCTCCGCGTATACAAAGCTTTGTTTTGGGCAGATGATCAATTTAAGTAGTTTAGTAGATGGTGTATCGAGTTATCTGGCCATAAGGGCTGAAGTGGCGACTTGGGTCAACAAAAAAAATATTCAATAGCTGATAACAGCAATCTTACACAATTTTTCTCAAACTGTTTGCATCTACATCACACATTCATTAGTTTTCTCAATTAACTTATCAAATATAGCAAAATCAGGGTCCTGAAAAATAAGTTGCCTATTTAGAGCAAAGAGGTACTTTAGCCCGAAACAAACTCCTACTTCACTATAAAGCATATGTTGAATCAGGTCCCGAAAATTATTTCCTCATTTGGAGCTCGGCCACAACATATTCACTTAACACTCTTGACAGCTTTCTGAGATTAACATGAGATCCTACTGCAGACGCTTACGAACAAAAGACCATTCGTTATACCTGTATTTTCTATAGGTACGATGGCCGATGTTCAGAGCTCTATAAGACAAACAACTAATGCGCAAAGCACATACCCAGAAGTATGAGTATAACTTTTTCAACAATCCTTTCACTACAGGAAAAGCAAACGTTGGAACTCGTTTCCTGGGAACATATTTTCAGTGGACTAAACCTTTCAACAATTTAAGTGCAAAGCCAACTCTTATCAGCAAGCATCCCGGGGCGTTGTTTTAGGTTCTCCTTTTCCGTAGAGGTTTTTTTAGAGGTATATAACTTTAAGTTTGCAACACTATTTTAACTGGCGGCCATTTTGTCAGCTGTCAAGTGATTTATTTTTAGTTTGTTTTGGCATTTCAACATAAAAAGACTGACGCCTGAACAACGCTTCCGAATTGTGCACATTTATTTTGAAAATCATGGTTCTGTCAACATAATCGTCTCACTTTTGGTTGAATGGATACGTCAATAAACATAGTTGCCATATTTGGAGTGATGATAATCCTCAAGTGTATGTTGAGACACAGTTCTATTCACAAAAACTGTCTGTTTGGTGTGCTTTATGGGTTGGTGGAATAATTGGTCGGTAATTCTTTAAAAACGATGCTGGCCAGAACGTTACAGTCAATGGGGACCGCTATAGAGCCATTATGATTACTGACTTTTCCGTTCATCAATTTAAGGAGCAGGAGCTGTGGTTTCAACAATACGGCGCAACATGTCACAGAGGACACGTCGTGCCACAATTGATTTATTGAAGGAGACGTTTGTGTAACCGCATAGTTTCACGTTGCGGACCCGTGAATTGGCCTCTAAGATCGTGCGATTTAACGCCGCTTGACTATTCTCTGTGAGGATATGTGAAATCGCTAGTCTACGCCGATAAGCCCGAAACAATTTACCATTTGGAAGACAACATTCGTCGCGTTATTGCCGATATACGGCCACAAATGTTTGAAAACGTAATCGAAAATTGGACCTCCAGACTAGAGTAGGTCCGGGTCCGAGCCAGCCGTAACGGTCATATGCCAAAAATCATATTTAAATTATAATGCCAGAAGATTATCTTTCATGTCAATTTAAAAAAAAAATCATCTTTGTTTTATTCCATTTCAAAGTTCTATACCTCTAAAAAAACATCGTTTATTTGAAATCCTTGCAAAGCAGCTTTTTTTCGCAGCTACAAAACTTGACTTGAAGTGTCGCTTATATTTTGTCAAACACGCACAGTATGCATCGCTAAATCGATTAGGTAATAGGTGAACAATTATTGTTCAGTGCATTCATTTTAGAAAACGTTTGTTCGGAATAACCCCAGCTACTTGAGGAATACATAGATTTTTTTACATTCCAGAAGCATCACATCTTCTGCCGAGTCTTCTGCTGACGAAATTCTTTCCAGTGAAGGACTAAATTGATGAAGGTTAAAGAATGACTGAGGTAATGTTAGATCATTAACATAAGACTTGCATTTAACAAGCTAATAGAGGTTTATCAGTGCGGTTTAAGGCAGGGAATGTTACATCATTGAACAATTATATAGAGTTTGCCATGCCGCTAGTCATCTAGCGGTCAATGGAACGCGGGCATTATCAGGAAAGTATGTAGTTCACATGCGTTCTAAAATAGAACTGAGCGACTCAGTTGTAAAATGTCATAACTTAAGTTTCAAATAAATTTTTTATTTTTTTTCTAAAACATATGTTTAAATCACATTACTCACCTTTTATGCTTCCGATCCTTCCGCTTGGCACCATTCCCTGATGATTTGCCACTGGGGCTGTTGCCACTCCCGCCGCCGCCCCCATTCCGACCGTATTTGTCATCTTGGAAATACTGTTCGATGTCTGGACTAAATTTGATTTGTGGCCTAGGCCCAGAAGATGATTTTGTTGACTTAGTGGTGGTAGTTGATGCTGATGATGTGGTGGATGCTGTGTGTGATATTGATTGTAGCTGAGATGATGGTTGAACGACAGGCTCCGTTTGTGTTGTGACTGTTGATGTATTGGGGGCGTTGATCGATGATTCGCATGACTGTATCCCAGACTTGCTGGCGGTGACATCTAAAACAAAATAAAAAAACAATTATTAATTGTCTCCACGTATCAAAAAGTAATTAAGTAATTAATCCTAATTGCATCAGGCTTTGCATTTGCAGCTGGACGAAAGAAAAATCTAATATAGATTCATAGTGTTAGTTAAGAAAATGAATTGTGTGCATTTTACTGTGTGGCTTTTTGTTTGATCGGAGCATCCAAAAAGGACAACAAACAAAATAGAATAAATTAAATGTAACTTAAAATATTATAAATGATAATAGAATTGGATTAAGAAAGGGCTCAGGCAATGCGATGAAAGAATGCGTTTGGTTAAGTTTTGATTTTGATTTTGTTCAATTGATTTGTCAAGACTTGATTCGAGAAGATGATGATGTATATAGGCAGCTAAGAGGACGATTTTTTTTGTATATAGACAGCCATCTGCGAAATGGAGCAGTGACTTAGCTTTTCATTACGATCCACTTTGCAATTGTGCGGCTAAAAAGCTTTATAAAAACAAAACAAATACAAAAAAAAATAAAACACAACACAAGATTTAGTAACGGAGTAAGAGTTTTTTAAGTGGTTTGTTTGCTCTTTGGAAGCTGTGCACAACAATTCCAATTGTATTTAAAAAAGAAACTATATCCGTGATATAAGATGGCTAATGTCCACTGTCCAGTTAGGTTCCATTTTATGCAGAGTTTAGGAAAACAGATACAACTTAAACAAATAGTCGACCAACGACTTTTCGCTACGCCAAAGAACCATGATTTGTTGTACATCTTGGATCTGGTTACAGGGTCACTAACTCTAGATATCGAATGGACCCGTCTTCTTCGACCTCAAAGTGGAGCTTCTAAATATATTTTCATTTACGAAAAGAGCAATATACTGTGTTGATTAAAGGTCCGTATAGGAACAATTTGTTTGTGTGAGCTTTTATTTTTGGGACGAATAAAAGGGACCTACACAATTATTTATTTGTCTGCTTTGAACGGCTAAATTGAGAATTGTTTCATCCTTAAAAACCTAGTAATCCAATGTGGGAAAGCGAGGTGTAATAAATAGTTTGGCTCGAATTATAGCCATTCTAAACAAACCCCCTAATGAATCATTGATAATCTTAAAGCGATTAAGCTTTAGGCTAAAGTAAACCTACAAAAATAGGTTTACGAGCTTATGATTCGTTTAGAACCATCTGAATATAAAAAATGTTCTATCATTTAATTTTCATCACGAGCACAGACCTCATTTTAAATTTTACCTACTCTGCAAAATCATGACATTTCCAGCGCAGTTGGTTATGTGTTTGTTTGCTACTTGAACCTTGCAACTTGCAAGTCCTTCAATGGAGTCACGCAAACACTCAACGCCCTAAATAAACATTCGAATCGAAATTTGTGGAAGTAAAAAGCCATTGAACAAACAAACCACCCATACTTTGGTGTGATGATCTAAAAAACAAAAATCTCTTTTAAACCAAAAAAAAAAAAAAAAACGTGCACACTTTCGCTTGCCTGAGCCCGAACTGCCGCCAATGCCATCGGCTGCACCACCGCCACCACCATTGCAGAGCGGACAACCAGACGTCGATAATGACAACGACGACGATGATGTTGTTGTATTCGTCGCCGTAGTGGTAGCTGGATAGTCTTGGCAACTGGAACAATATCCTGTTCCATAACTGCATGTGCAACAACTCCCTTGGGAATCGTTGCTTCTACTTTCTTTACTGTATGCGTACACAATTCCTCGAACCACTGCGTTTGGGAGTTTTTCTTTTTTCCACCAGTGTGCATACATTCCACTCCGAAACATGGCAACGTTATCCTCGTCGGTGGCACCATCTTCATTGCATCCGTTACCGGGCGGAAACGATTCGAAGTTAGGTCTTCTGCCAATAAAAATGCTTTTGGTATTTATTTGCATCGCGGGTTGGTGTTCACTGGTACCCTCTTCATTGTTATGGCTGTCTCCATCATTCTCGTCCTGAGTAAGGAATCTATTGCGGAACATACCACAGACATCGAACCGTGTGAGATCTCCACTGGATTTGGAGGGCCTTAGGGTTGATTCATCTGCATGTGCTCCTTCGTACGGATAGTACTCATCGGGGTTATTATTCGGTGGATCGGGGGAGGAAATTGTACAACTACCGGCCATTCCAGAATCACTGGATCGCGGACTGGGGCACTGGGAGCTTTCGCAGCATTTGCATTTGCCGCCTGTTGACGTGGTTTTTGTTTGCCTCGGTGGGGGAGATTTCCTAGGAGATTCTGAGAAGTTTTCTCGATTGGCACCCATTTGGACATACTGATAGCTAATACAACGCCGAATCGAACCCGTTCGGACAGGTTTCCCATTTGACGAAGAAGGCTCTTTTGGTGCGGAGATCTTTTTGTCAGAGTTGAGAGAATGTTTCTTGAAGGGGGAAGCTTCACGAGCGAGACTAAATCTCAGCTCATCCGCTGGTTGCATACCACCGTCTAGGTTATAGAGAAGTTCCGCTGTAATACTATCGGGTGCTGGCATAACCGCTGGGAGATCCAATGAACTGGAATGTGTCGCTACAGAGATGTCTTCATCTTCGCCTAATATGCTATGTTGGCTCTGACCACTCAGAGGTAGCGTATCCTGGTGGTCTAGACTTTGCTGATGGACTTCCCACGTCGGCACATACACTTCTGTCATATCAGACCTATTGAACCGGTTGCCCACAAACATATTCGGCATGCTGTGCCGTTCAGTCGGAGAGCTAGGCATCATTTGCTGAGTGGGGTTGTTGCAATTAATTTTAACCTCATCATCCATGTTTGGCAGGTCTTCGCATGCTACATAGTTACCCCCTACTCGACAGTCAAATCCTGACATCTCAGAGGCCTCCGAAATCTGATGCTGCATTTGGCCCAAGTTCAAGTGAGCGCTGGACGTGTGAATAACCGCACTTTTGGCCGACGACATTCGGTCTAAGACTCTCACCGCCTTCGAACCAAGAACCAATGAATCCTTCTGCCCAGGCGCGCTGTCTACAGAGCTAACAGAGCTAAGATTTATTAAGTTCAACGTAGAACAATGGCGCTTGGATGGCTTCTTCAGACTAAGCGTCTCAGATCCATGATCGATGAAAGTATCGGTTGCCCCGAAGGAATCCCTCTTGTTGGCGTAGAACTTTATATACTCAAAGGGACTGCTGTCACATGAACCTCTTTCACTCTCTGAATCTGTTGGCAACTCGAAGGCATCCTGCCGCGATAGCGTTGCATCACTCCTACTATATATATTCAATGTCGACTTATGCCTTCGTCTCAGTGGAATCAATCTAAGATCCACACTCTGCCTTGCTTCCGGATAGAGTAAAACCCTCACTAATGATCGCCGTAGATGGCCCTGTTTTACAAGTTGGCAAAAATGTGCACTTAAATTAGTATACGGCGCAGTTGGTGGATAATTTGTTGGTGGAAGTGTTACACGAAAATTTGGCGCATCGATTTGGTATGCACAGAGTGAGAAACGGGCGCAGTAGCCGCGTGTATCAAGGACATAAGGAGGTGACTATTTAGATGCACAGATAGAGAAATGTATTAATTCGAAAACAAATGTATAAATTAATATCAATTTGTTTATTGGTACTTACGTGAGACGGTGGCTGTGGAACATTCATCGATGAGTTACTCATGTTTCGCTTAATGCTAATTGGCATGGTAGGATTCGCTGCTTTGAGTAGATCAACCCATCTGTTGGCTTCATTGGGTCCCTGGCAGACGGCAACAATACGTTCGATAAGCGGACCACTTATTTCGAATGCATTTTTGAAGGTTTCACTGTCTTCGAGACGATTCACAATGATGCCTGTGAGGGGAAGTTTACCCTGAAAAATGGATTAAAGTGTAATCATGGTTAGACTTTAAGAAGGTGGGCTAAGTACCTCATATATAAAGGCACTCATTCGTTGGCTAACACTGAGAATAAGAAGAGTTTGAGGAAAGAGGACAAAGTAGCGATCTCGGTGGTCGGCGCCAACAGCTACACTACCCATGTGGATGATGTCACCTGAAAAAAAAAATGGATTGATATTGAATGATCTGGAAAATCAGTAGTCGATGTTGAATATGGCAAAAGTGTAGGTCACGTCACGTCTCTACGATGGTATCTTGGTATAAACTCTGAGACACATTGAAATCTGTTGTTACAGATGCTTTCCAAAAAATGTCGACAGTGCTTATATCAAATAAGAATTGAGAGGCTTCGCAATAATGACATCAATCTTCTAGCAACTGATGTGTAATAAGATTGTACACAACCGGATGAGTATTAATTATTTTTTTTTGTTTTGTTTTCTCCTGAAACGGAAAACTTAAAAAACTAATAGTAGAGTATCGGATGCAGTAACGAATAAACTTTACTCTAGGCACAATTAGGGGTAGCTTACTGCAGCTAGTCACCGTTTGTCAAGAATTTCTCATTCTCTACTTCTACGACGACTTTACTTCGCTTACGCGTTTTAATCTACCGAGTACACGCTTGCTGTGGATAGCAATATGTATTTTATCAATTGGCGGCTCTGCAGTATTAAGATTTCGTAGAAGACTTTGCAGCTATAGAATTTGAATACTGATGTGATGACGAAAGTTATGATACAGAAAGTCGAGCTGCATTTAGTGTTGAAATTTAATTATATCTGGTTTGGCCACCATTATTGGCCCGGTTCTACAGAATTGGTGCATGTTCTAAAGAAATTAGACAGTGGATAAGATAATCCACCACAAACTAATGGTATTGGGTTGCTAATAACAAGTCATTGTACCATTAGCATTACCTAAGTACAGATGTCCGATTTTGCGGAGACTATTTTCTAACACCGCGTCTCCACGAGCAATATTTCATAGCTTGCCATCTGTCATTTCTGATAGAAAGAAATAACGATAGTATGCAATAAAATGTAGGGTGGGCATTTTATATCATACTATTTCCATAGCCATCACACGAAAACACATGCGTCACAACAAAAAAGTACACCCCATAGCATACTATCGATAGCAAGCTATGAGCTGAGCAATAGATGGAATACCATTTTTCATAGAATACTATTTGTGGTCTCCACGAGCAATTTTCATAGCATACTATATGGCAAGGTATGAAATATTGCTCGTGGAGACACGGTGTAATTACAACCACACTGAGGACGATAAAATGCAATGTGGACATTTTATTTTATTTTTTTTTTCATTTATGCATGTAAACGCGAATAGTAAAAAAGAACTATTGAATTTGTCCATCGTGATACACTGCGCGAACTCGCCAAGCGCCCTGTTAGACCAGATACGGATAAAGAGAGCTTAACTCAATCACTTGACGAGCTGCATTGTGCAGACCTACTCTAAACTGTTATACCTTTGAGCAAGAGGGATTTCCCTGCTCAACAAAGCTAGATCGATGTTGTGGGCAGATGACATTGCGGATAACAACTCGGCCATCCTGCAATGCACTGTCCTCAGTGTAGTCTTCTTAGTTTAACTGTATATTCTTTTCATCGCTATCGCACTCAGCTATTATGTCGCACACACTTATACCAATATTTAATTCCAAACTTAGTTCAACACCAACCATAATCATCGCATGCATATATGTATCAAATAACTCGCACAGTTTATTAAACTCATTCATTTAAGTATCTTATAAAATGTTATCCACGCAGTCCACTTAATTCACTCAGCACACAGTAACACGAAGTTTCCTTCACGCAGCTTAGTACACACACAGAAAACGTTTCACTCAGTTGGCTTATTTCACTCAGCACTCAGTAACACGAAGTTTTCTTCACACAGATTATTTCACACACAGATTATTTCACACACAGAAGACGTTTCACTCAGTTGGCTTATTTCACTCAGCACTCAGTTTCAACTTACATAGGGAGCCGACTAAAAACCTGAACGGAAAACAGCTGTACCAAAATGTCAAATTGCTAATTAATAATTCAACACAACTTGTGCTATTCTGCTCGCTGCTGCAAATTATTATTTATCTTTTCGTTAGGTACCTACCTCGTAAGTAAGTTTTTGTAGTATGTTGTATGTTCTTATACATACTCCGTATCGCCCATATCTTTTATACTGCAAATAGTATTAATAATAGAGAAATCAACTTCGAAAAACAAAAACAATTTATTCAATTCCAAAATTCAGAACTATGTATAGTACATGTATCCAGCAATCTGCGACTTCAAAATGCAGATATTAACGTAAATATAAATCAAAATAAGCAAGTCATTATCGTTTTTTTTTTAACATTAAATATATTAAAAAGGAAATATAACTAAAAATAAATTATTTCAGACGGTGGTATTTGCTTGTGAGATGTCTTCAGCACCAATGTCATCTTCGAGGTCCGTTTCATCCAATTCTTCCCAATCGATGTCGCTGATTTTCGCAAAAGGCTTAATTCTGTCTGCGGCATGTACTGAGGAATATGGTCGTTGCGAAACTTGAAAAGCTGGTGCGTCTCCAATTACATACCGGTCGTTTCGAAGAACTTTCTTTACCTCGAAGGGACCCTTATACCTCGGGAGTAGTTTCTTCGACTGCCCGGTGGCAGGATGCTCGGCTCGTATGAGCACCAAATCGCCTTCTTTGTAAATTTGTGGTTTTTTATGTGTCGTGTTAAATTTCCCTGCCTGTTGATTTTGATGTTGTTCGACGAGTCGTTTTGCGTTATCGCGAAGTTCAGCTAATGGAATGTCGTCGTCTTCATCGCCGGATATGTCTTCTTGAAGTGCAATATTGAGTTGGTTGGTTAAAGAGTTTTTCGGTTTGAATCCAAATAGTAGTTCCTGTGGGGTTTGGTTAGTGATTTTGTGCTTTATTGCGTTGAGACCAAATTGTATCGAAGGGAGATGATCTTCCCAGTCTCTTCCGTCCTGTCGAACCGTCATTGTGGCTAATGAAACTTTGACTGTCCTGAAGTAACGCTCGATCTGCCCGTTCGCTCTCGGTGTCCTTACTGCATTCAAGATATGTTTAATGCCATTTTCCGAGCAATATAATTTAAACGCCTGTGATGTGAATGCCGTCCCACGATCACTCACAATTTGGGTTGGTGTTCCGAAAAACTGTGTGAGTTCAATCAGAGTTTTTATCACAGCATTCGAGTTTGTTGTTTTTACTGCTCTTAGGATTATAAATTTCGTGAAGCTGTCGATTATACCCAGTACATACAAATTTCCTTTCATGCTCTTGACATACGGGCCTAGGTGGTCAATGTGCAGTGTGTAAAATGGTATTGGTGTTTTGGGAATAGGATGAAGTTGATAGCGCGTTTCGTCCTTTCCTCGTTTGTTATATAGACAAGCAATACAACTATTTAAATATTTCCCCACAATGGTTGTCATTCTCGGAAACCAATAAGTGCGTCGAATGTGCTCTATTGTACGCTCAAGACCACCATGCCCAATGTCGTCATGGGATGATTTTATGACACGCCACCTTACTCCTTTTGGCACAGCGAATCGAAGTCCTTTTTCAGTTTTTTTGTATACGCGCCCATACTTAAAGGTATATTGTTTTTCGTAGTCTTTCCTTCTTGGGCATTTTATGTCGGGATTGCTCAGTACGTCCTGTATTTCTTTTAGCTGGCTATCGCGTCCTTGTAAAACGGAAATCCAATCTTCTTGTTGAGCTTGGACTATCATCATACTTAAACCTGCTTCCTCCATTTCAACAGCGCTTCCTGTTGGGTTCCTGCTCAAGGCGTCTGCGTGCTGCATCTGCTGTGCGGTTCGGTACTCCAGTTTGTAGTCGAACTCCTGGATCTTTAACCACCATCTGGCTATTCTTTTGACAATTTCCATTTTAGCTTGCGTCAACTTTAACGAATTGCAGTCAGTATAGATGGTAAAGTGCTTCCCTAGCAGATAGTATCTAAACCGCTCCAAACTCTCTACCACTGCTAAAGCTTCGAGTTCATAGCTATGATACTTCTGCTCATCCGCAGTTGTGGCACGGCTAAAATAAGAGACTGCTTTTCTTTCTCCGGTTTCACCCAATTGAATCAATACGCCCGCTAGGCCCAAACTACATGCGTCAGTATGAAGCTCGTGTTCTTTTTGTGGGTCGTATATGACCAGGACTGGGGATGAACACAATTTTCTTTTAAGGATCTCGAACGACTTCCCCATTTCATTTGTCCATTTAAAAGGAGAATCCTTTTTTAAAAGCGCGTTAAGAGGTGAAGCTATCTTGGCATAATTAAATACAAAACGGCGGAAATAACTTGTTAGGCCTAAGAATTGTTTCACTTGTCGGGTATCGAGAGGTACAGGGAAGTTTTCAATCGCTTTTATTTTAACACTGCCTGGTCCTATACCCTCTTCCGTTATCTCATGTCCTAAGTACGTTATTTTATTGGCCAGAAAAACACATTTTTTTAAATTTAACGTAACATTCACTTCTCTAAGCACATTTAAAAGTTTCTCTAGTAGATTCAGAATGGTTGGTACATCTTTAGCAAACAAAACAATATCATCCATATAAATTAAAACGTTCCTTGAAGCCAGTTTTCGGATAACTATATTCATCAGACGCATAAAAACCGATGGAGCATTTGATAGCCCGAACGGAACCCGATTAAATTGATACTGCCCATTAGGTGTTACGAAGGATGTTAAGTATTTCGAATTTTCTTCGATAGGGATTTGGTAGTACCCGTGCATTAAATCAAGGACAATAAAAATTCGACCGCCAGCCATTAAATTTATTTGTTCTTCCATGTTGGGCATAGGGAAATTTTCTCGAACTGTAATTTCATTAACGCGACGATAATCGATACAAAGCCGATAAGAACCGTTTTTCTTTTTAACTAATAAGGAGGGGCTAGCGTACTCAGAATTTGAATGATCGATTATTTCATTCTCTAAAAGTTCGTCAATTATCTTGTCAAGATGAGGGAGTTCATTATAAGGGATTCGATAGGGTTTGTGACGAATTATTTTTTGTTCTTTTAATTTGAGACTCATTTGAATTTTGTCTGTAATACCGAGTTCTTTTAAATTTAGAGCAACACAGTCACGGAATTTATTTATTATTTGAAGAAGTTGAACATAATCACTAGGTGAGCATGGATAGTTACCAATTGAAATATCATCGATCTTAATCTTTGATTTTGAAATTTCTTTTAACTTCGAAGTGCTATCGTCTAGTCATGGTAGCTCGTTCCGTGTTATCGTCAGTAATCCGTTTCTCCTGGTGACGCAAACTTCGTTAGAATCTAAAAAGTTTCGACCTAGAATCATTGGGTAGTCCTGGAGTTTATCTTGCACGACCAAGATATCGATATTAAGAGTTACCTCTCCCAAAGTCACATTTTTGTTCATTTTTCCTATGGCATTATTAAATGCCATACCGAAGCCCTGCAGTTTTGCATTGCAAGACTCCATTCCCCAGCCCAACTTTTGAACTTCCGATTGCTTGATAGTAGTGCAATCACTCCCTAGGTCCACGAAGGCGCTAATGGAACGTCCGTCAACATCGATATTTTTTATTAGCCCACCCTCGTCACCAACACGTACCAAGCGATGCATTTTTCTAGCTGGTTCTTCTGATGTCCGGTCCTGCCTGAAAGAGCGGTGGCGTTTTCTGCAATCACGAGATAGGTGACCTGGTGTCTTGCAGTTGTAGCACACTGTCTCTCTTCGTTGATTTCTTTCATTGAGTGCCATCCTACACTCGTTTGCACGATGTCCGGGTGCGTGACAGTTATAGCAAATTGGTACGTTTTGATGTTTGGGCTCGGATATTTGTTGATAATTTTTACGGGATATCGACCTACATTCATTAGCGAGATGTCCCGGCATCTGGCAGTTATAACAAATCTGCACAACTTGTTTGTTTTTGTCGCGGTATGCAGACTTACATTCGCTAGCCAAATGTCCTGGTGATCGACAGTTGTAGCAAGTTCGGGGGTATTGATTTTTTGAAACAGATTGTATTTTTAGTGGGTTATTGTTATTGTAAGGTTTTAAAATGGGTCGCAGATTATTTTTAGAAATTAGGTTATTTTCAAATCGTTGTCGAGTTTCAGCCTGTACTTGGATATCTTTTAATGATTTGATTGTAGTCAGAAGTTCGGGTATGTTATTGCAATTGGCTGTTATTAAGTTGCTCATCAGTGTGGTGTCTCTAAGCCCAGAGATTATGTATTTTATTATGGCATTATTGTCTAGTTTTCCTCTTTTTCCCATAGCTGCCATATCGTATACATAACTATCGTAACTTTCGGTTTCCCCAATCTGTCGGGATAATAATTTTACATGAACGTCGGCAGCATTCTCTTCTGAAGAGAAATCTCGTAAAATCTTTATTTTAAATTCATCCCAAGTACTAATTTCTCCTCTATATCCAGCAAACCAATTCGTCGCTGCATCTCCCAGCCTTAGAGACGCGTAAAATAAGGTATTTCGATCGTCCCACTCATAGAGATGACGAATGTTCTCGATCGTCTCGACCCATTGAGTCGCACTAAGTGACGAAGTGTTCGATGGGTTGAATAAGGGAATTATTTTCGTAAGTTCCTCGGTGCCTAGTCTTAACGAAATTTGGTTTGAGGGAGGAATGACCGATGTGTTTTGTGAAGATTGGCTTTGCGACCGACGACATATAGCTACTTCTTTTTCAAGAACCATGTTTTTTCGCTTCAGATCTTCTAACTCTAATCGTAGTTTAAGTATGTTTGCCTCACCTGGTTCAGTATCAACGAAACGCTTCGGTATTTTTTTTGTTCTTCCAGCCATTTGTACTTTAAGTTTATGTATTTTTCGTACACTCACAATTAACTTTTTAATTTTCTAACTTTTTTCGATTTTCCGATTAAACTTTTCCAACCAAAACTGCATACAATTGTCGAGAAACTGCGTAGTTAAAAACCATTCCAACCCCTTCGTAGGTATATCTTTACCAAAGTATCTATCTTTCGCGGTACAAACTATTATACGTATTTTAAAGAGAGGGTGCGAAAGAGAAGAATAGCACAAAATTCGATGTTTCTTCAGTTTACGAGTACAAGGATAGGGTGGGTGGCATACATTGAAAGGACTTTGGAAGTACAACTTGTTTTTGGCTTGATCAATGACTGAGATACAAATATATTATTATTGAATTGCCTGGTTTTACCTGTCGTCCCTTTCTTTTTTTTTCATCAAGTATGTCATCTCAATCAGCTCAATTAGAAATAAAATAAAATTTCTTACCAAACAGCAGAATCAATTTTTTTGTTTGTGTTAGGATGTAATATACTTTATTTTATTAAATTTGATATTTACACTATGCAAATGGATTAACTATCCCACTTCTGAAAATGATACACTGCGCGAACTCGCCAAGCGCCCTGTTAGACCAGATACGGATAAAGAGAGCTTAACTCAATACGTCTGTCTCACTTGACGAGCTGCATTGTGCAGACCTACTCTAAACTGTTATACCTTTGAGCAAGAGGGATTTCCCTGCTCAACAAAGCTAGATCGATGTTGTGGGCAGATGACATTGCGGATAACAATCGTATGTTTTGTTTTTTTAACTTACCCATCGTACTCAATTCCTGTCCCTGCCAGCCACGCACTGGACCCGTTAGCACCTGAAGTTCTAGTTCCTTCTGCCGCCTTGTCGCTGAGCACGTCGCCTGCAAATATACTAGACTCAATCAACATTCAAAGGAAATAAATAACTCCTCTTACAGCAATATCCTTATACACAGCCACGCTACGCTGAGTATCCCCACGATCTGGGTGACTGCTCTCCATATGCCTCTCCAATTCTTGCAGCATAGCTGAGTATTTATCCAATCTCCTAAATGGTTTCGAAAGACCCGTCGTCAGGACCAGCAAACCTGGAGAAGCTGCTCCCTGGCGCTCCATATACTTTTCCAATTCATCTCTGAAAGAAATTCATAAACATCTTAACTTCAGATCCTTTGCAGTACTCACTTGTGCTTATCTAGAATAACAATGGCTCTTGGGTGAGCTGCACAATACGCTTGATGAACTGATTTCATGATGGGAGCCTTCGTTAAAAATAATTTACCCACACGATCGTTACATTCCTCCAAGTTATTCAACAACTCATCGTGTGTCATCACAACCTCAACAAAATTGCACATCAATTGAGCATATTCATCGTTTGTTAAACTAGAAAGAAAAACACAAAACTACAAGTCAAAAAAGAGAAATGTTAGTCATATGCGGCACTTACATTTGTGTTGTTTGCAGCGGTTCAAGAAAATTTTCCAATAATCCTTGTATCTCTGCCACATGAGCCTTCTCACTATCAAGCAAGTCCTTTAATACAACCGAACGATATTCCTGTATCTCTTCAGGCGGACGTATCGTATCGGACGGTGGTAATGGTGCCTTATATTCATTAACATAATTGCTGGGAAACCAGCCAGTCTTATCGTTTAGAGTTCCCTCCCACCAGCCGCCCTCCTCACGCTGCGTTACTGTGATAAGGTCGCCCTTTTTGAAGCAAAGCTCATCATTGTTTCCTCCTTTGAATGAGTATTCAGCTTGAACAATTAGCGGTTGATCCATGCTCCCTTCACAGCAAATTCGCTCTTGCTCTCTGGCCGCGCCGTTTCTATAACGAACAAAAAAGTAGAGATTTATAATTTTGTGTGAAACTTGATAAAAAAAAAAACACATCAGTTGAACATTGAATATTTTTGCCATATGGACACTTGCCAATGGCAAGTCTATGGGTCATTCATAAAACAAAAGGCCGAGAAAAGAGAAAAAATTCTGTGAATTCTTATCGAAAACAGATTGTGGATGAAACTATAAAAAATAAAAATTCTTTACGTATTTTTGTTTTGTTTATGAGAATACTAATTCCCAAAGTCGAATGATCTGGACATTTTTGCGCGCTTATGTATAAACAATTAACGAAGTGTTTATTTCTGGATTCTGGATTGGGAAGCAAAAAATTAAAGCTATTTGCTTGTCTAATAATAAATGAAGAAAATTATCACAAAGTCAGTGCGAGTGGGTGGAAATGTGGCAGGCGGGGGGGGTATTGCCACGCAAATAAATGAACCAAACCATTAGGCGAGAGACGAGACTTCGATCACTCATTATTCGCTCAGTGTGAAGATACATTTATGTGATTTTTAGAAAAAAAAAATTAACAATTTTCCATTTCATAGTTAATGGAATATTTATCTCTCAGCGGTTGGTTGCGAAACATTTTTAAATGAATGCAAATAAAATTGTGAAGGCGAGACGCTTATTGGAGAGAGCAACAGTCAACAGATGTCGGAATCTGGTCAATCATCTGTGAAACAGTACAGGGATCTTCCTTGCTTTAATGACATTTGAGTGTTGTAAAACAATTTTAGCGGCGGAAAATCTGAATAGCGCTGTTCTATCTACATTATTTGAAATTGAAGTTTTTAACGTGTTTACAAAATAACATGGCAATGGCATATGCTGATTGAAAGCAATGGCGCTTGTCAATTTGAAATTGAATTTGAAAGATATTTTCTATTGCTGACATGAGCACAGCACACACACTCATTCGTGTCAGTCAGCAAGTTCGAGCTATGGCCGTTTTTACAATTTTAAATGCTTATCTAAAAATGTGTCAATTTTTAAGTATTGGCTTTATAAGCTTCCATAAAGAAACATATCACTAAAACTAGAGTCGATTGATATATTGTTATTGGATCAAGTTCTTTTAAGCGACTATGCATCTCCTTGTAACCTAGTTGTGATATTGTGGTGTAAGCTTTTACGCGTTACAGAGAATCAAGTGTTGCTTGTTTTACGTAGACGATGCTATGGTAGAAACAGCATTTTTACATAAACGCCAATCTATGTAGTTAGTTGTAATCTTGTGTAAATGCCTTAATGGTTTTTTACTTCTCGATGGGGAGGTGAACCCATACATCTTCAATGGTCCCCTAGATGCTTGCAGTAAGGTTTTAGTTCTGCACATATGTATATATTTTTATAAGTTTTAGTCCACTGAAATAAAGAAGTTGTCAAATACATACAATACACTGATATGTAGTGAGCATTGATTGTCTGGCTTGTAGATCCCTTATTTTATGTCGAATTTTGGGGAATAGTTTCATTTGTTTCCTCTGTAAAATTGGCATTGTTTTACCTATAAACTAGTTTTGTGCAATTATAGGATTACTGGATCAGTTACGTCTGCTCGAATTTGAATGATGTCACATAGATTAGGTGATTTTTTTTAGGGCCGAGCTACACATATGAAAGCAGTTTTTTCTGAATAAAGTTTGACACTTACCGGGCTCGACTGTAGTCATGTATCGCGGTCGCCTAATTTATATTATCCATCCAGATTATTCCGATAAATGTGGTAAATTATGAGCGACAACCTTGTATCTTTTTGTCACTTTAAAATTTTAGAAAATGGTGTCAAAAGAACTGGGGGAATTTTACTGCTAAATAATGACTGTGTTGAAACAAATCTATTTCCCGATTTGTAGGTGCAATAAAACCAAGGGTTCATGAAAAAGTTCCACTACATTAAATTATTATTTTATTCATGTGTACGACTTTTAACGATCAATGTCAGGCATCGTAAATAAAATTTGATTTCTTCGTACAATATGGAATCATGATCATACTTCATGCTATGTAATAAAACAGGAACGTGCTCATTCTGTTAATATACGCTCAACGAGTTCAATTTAGCTATGATGAGCATTTTTGTGGCCAGGCATCAACTTTGTTACTAAATTAAACCATAAATATTAGTGCTGCTTTCCTGAACTCTTATAGATTCTTTCCATCACATAAAAGTACACGTGAGTTTGACAAGTTTGACAGTCAGTGACCCCTTTTTTGTGAAATAGTCAAATAGAATTTTAAAAAAATGACAATTTTGCTAAATACAATTGCGATAAACCCATTATGCTTCGTAGTATTGTCAGTCGCATTTAGGTAACTGTCAAATCTGGTCAAGAAGTTCTTCAGCAGTATTCGATTGTTGCATATACTATTTAAGAGACGGGGTCTATAAAGACACATTTTTCTACATGTGCTTTAAGCTATAGGTACACGACATGCCAAACACGACATACGCATGCCATGTTTGTGACGCGTTTGTGATGCGTTTTTTGTGACTGCCATGTCTTTGGTAATGCTGCAGATAGAAGAACGAATGAAGAACCCGTGGGTTATAAAAATCGAGGGTTATAAAAAAATAATAAGTTCGTCAATATTTTCTGCAGCTTTCTTAGATGAAGTTGATGCAGCCCTTGAAAAGGTTGCAGATATGGATTCTTATATCCTGATGGGTGATTTCAATGCTCACGTGGGTGCGGATTTCTCGACATGGGGCAGCGCGATTGGGAAACACGGTGACCCCGATCAGAACGCGAACGGAGAGAAGTTGTTGGACTTTTGTTGTTCAAATGGAATGTCCATTATGAACACTTTCTTTCCACACAAAGATATCCATAAATACACATGGTACCGTCGAAGTCTTCAGCAGAAATCGCTGATAGATTTCTTTGTGGTACCATCGTGTATTAAAAGGATGGTTTGTGATGTTCGTGTGTTGAGAGGTGCTGAACTGTCAACTGATCACCACCTGGTGTTGTGCAAATTGTATCTCAACGATCAAATACCTATCCTGCCAAAGCGTAAACCAAGAATGGTTACGCGCATACGGTGGGAGGGACTACAGAACGATGAGATACGGGAGAAATTTGCACGGCAGGTATCTGCAAGGTTTGAACAAATTCCAAATGTTCCATTGAATGTAGAGGAAGAATGGCAGTTGTTTTCAACAGCAGTTATTGCCTCTGCAGGACATGTTTGCGGAGTGAAGCGGCTCGGTGTGGCGGCTGGTGGTGAGAAAAGAACTGCGTGGTTTAAAACGCCCGGAGTTCAAGAAGCTATCAGAAAGAAGAAGAAGGCTTTTAAGGTGTGGATTCACTTGGGGGACTCTCCTTCTCGAAACCGGTACATTGAGGCGCGAAGAACTTGCAAATTGGCTGTTAAAGCAGCCAAAGAACAATCTTGGAAAGAGTTCAGCGAAAAATTGGACCGCGATCACAGATCTGCAAGCAAGGTGTTCTGGCAGACCATCCGCCGTCTTAGGGGAAGGAAGTGGAACATTATCGAAGGAGTCAAATCCAAAGATGGTACACTTCTTTCTAATGAGGAGGACATCTTGCGCAGATGGAGCGAGCACTTTTCCGAATTGCTCAATCCAATCCAGGGCATTGAGGATGACACATCCATCGTCTTAAGCAGGGCGGAAAATAGTCCCACGGTAGAGGAAGTCACTTTTGCGATCAAATCATTAAAGTGGCCTGGGAATGCGGCGAAACTCCCAGCGATTGGCAGATTGGGGTGATTGTGCCTCTTTTCAAGAAAGGGGATAAAAGGGATTGCTCCAATTACTTTTACTTTTAAGTCTCCCCGGAAAAGTCTTTGCCAAGGTGCTGGAAACGCGTTGCAGAGCTGTGGTCGAGGCACGATTTGGAGATGAGCAGTGCGGCTTTCGTCCCGGCAAAAGAACAACCGACCAGTTATTCACTCTCAGAATGGTACTTGAGAAGGCATGGGAGTATGCTACACCTGTTTACGCTTGCTTCGTAGATTTGGAGAAAGCATACGACCGAGTCCCTCGAGGGAAATTCTGGAGTGTATTACAGGAGTATGGAATTGATGGTTCTCTCTTGAGAGCCATTCAATCTCTTTACACAAACTGTAAAAGCTGTGTTCGGGTAAACGGCGTTGTAGTATCGGCACTGTGCGATGCCAACACTTGTCTAAATAAAATGTAAAACAATGAAAATAAAGTCGCACTATAATATGAAAATACAAGAAATAAAAGTCAATTGATAGAAAACTGTAGATCAATCAGTTATTGAATATTGGGTCTCTACAATTGAGAGGACGAAATAGATTAAATTCGAATGATTTCGGATTAAATTCGAATGATTTAATGTTTTGCTTAAATGCTGTATAAGAAATTCATAGATTAAATTCGAAGGAGTTCGAATGATTTCGAATTTAATGTTTTGCTTAAATGCTGTATAAGAAATTCAAGATTGAAATAATATGGAATTGTTAAAACTGTTTTACAGTTAAAATAAAATAAAATTAAGAAAGTAAATGTAGTATCGGCACTGTGCGATGCCAACACTTGTCTAAATAAAATGTAAAACAATGAAAATAAAGTCGCACTATAATATGAAAATACAAGAAATAAAAGTCAATTGATAGAAAACTGTAGATCAATCAGTTATTGAATATTGGGTCTCTACAGGCGTTAAATCAATATCTTTCACCGTGGGCGTTGGACTTCGCCAGGGGTGCGTCTTGTCGCCTCTCCTTTTCATTACTTATATGGACTGGATGTTACAGCGCAGTCTTGGCGAAGAACGTTTTGAAATGGGAGATCTGAAGATAAGTCATTTGCTCTTCGCTGATGACTTGGCCATCCTTGGGTCCTCTCAGACTGAACTTCAGCGCGCACTCGATCGATTTGTAGCCGTTTGTGTTGAAGCTGAGAAGAAAATAAACGTGAACAAATCTGAAGTGATGGTCGTCTCCAGAACGCCTGTTCAATGCACTCTGCATGTTAGTGGAGTCCCATTGAAACAGGTGGAGAAGTTTAAGTATCTCGGGGTCTTATTCACGAGTGATGGAAGGAGCCATGCCGAGTTTTCCTGTAGGATTGGTCAGGCTGGATCGATTTTGAGACAGCTTGGTCATTCTGTTATCAGGAGGACTGAACTTGGTGTCAAAGCTAAGTTGTCAGTCTTTAATTCGGTGTTTGTTCCAACTCTTACCTATGGTCATGAGGTTTGGGTAATGACCGAAAGAATAAGATCGCGAATACAAGTCGCCGAAATGAGATTTCTCCGTTGTATTGCTGGTGTGACCCGTAGAGATCGCATTAGAAATACTAGAATACGTGAGGAACTCAATGTCGATCAGCTACTTCTCCGGACGGAGCGGTCCATGCTTCGGTGGTTTGGTCATATTAAACGTATGTCCCCGACCAGGATCCCACGACGCGCTATGGAATCCGTACCATCGGGCAGGCGTCCTCTAGGTAGACCCAGGATGAGATGGTTAGATCAAATTCATAATCTCTCCTCTACCCGTATGGGGATTGCCCTTGATGATTTGGAGTCGATGGCGGAGGAACGAGAGCTATGGAGGGTCCACTTAGGTAACCTACACCCGCGACCCACTTAATGGATAAGCGGGCCATTGAAAATGTATGTATGTATGTATATTTTCTGTTTTGTCACTTTTATTTTTATGCAAAATGTGTGCAGGTCTGGCCGGACCTTGTGGTTGACGGAAAGGTATAATAAATAAGCTATAATTGACAGAAGGGGGAGAATTGGAAATGCTACTGTGCTGGTCAACGCGTTCTTGAAAATAAGTTCCGTTTCGACAAATCTAAGTTACTGGAGATCGAAAATCACACGCTTTTTAAACACAATTTCGAAACACTGATAAGACACACGGCCCCAATTTTAACAAAACAAAATCGATTATTTTTAACCAATTAATTATTATTAATATCAAGCTGCGTGTGTTTATATAACCGTCAAAGATGTGGGTAAATAAATCCTTTACTGTTTTACTTCACTTTCCCTTTTTTTCTAATTTGTGGTAAGAATTTGCTTACAAGAAAAATAAACATAATTGCCCAGACAAGAAAGGAAACAAAAACATGTGTCCATTTAATGAGGAATTTTATTTTTGCTACCAGCTAATTACAAATGGACTTTATGAGGGTGTCTACTGGATCTATTGAATGCAGAAAGCATGAGTATTTGTATAAGGTAAACAGATTGGTTAAAAGGAAACATTTAAATACATACGAAACATCTTCTGCGAAGTACAGACTTCTCAACAATTCTTGTTTATATGCACTTGTCGAATTTATTTGCAATTTTATTGGTGAATCTTAATTTTACAATATACAACCATTTTATGCATCTTAGGCTCACTTGCAAGAAATGTTTTTAAGACCATAGCAGTATTTACTTATTCGTCCATTGTTAAGCCCCATTGAACTGTCTTTGTAGAAAACAAGCTGTTTATTTACATGAACAAATAAACATGTATCCATCCAAAAATTGCTAAATTATGTGATAGACAAATCGACGGGCATAAATAGCAAACAATTTTAATTCAGTGGAATTTCAATGCTAAGAACGATCTCAAGTTTTAATCATTTTCCAAGTGTGAACAATTTTAATGGCGATTTCAAATAATGCTCTGTGAAAATAAAATGGTATCTTTTGCAATGTGAGCATCGGAGATTACACTATAGAATATATCTGATAATGGTTATAAAGGAAACGGGACTAGGGTCAAATTTAAATTTATTTCACTCTAAAATGTTATCAATAAAAATATATGATATACTTTTTAGGAGACGACATTTATCGTACGATTTCTGACATTTTTATAACCAGACGAAGTAAAAAAATAAAAAAAAAACATTAACCGACGATGCGAAGTATCCGAAAATTTCGTTCGGTCTTTATTTTTTTTCACAGTCATAAAATAAACAATAAATATGAATGAAATGTGAACACAAAAAAAATAAACAAAATAGTCACATGATAATAATAAAATCATTTAGTAGTTGTGTGTTGTTCAGAGCCATTTGCAAGAAGACTACGAGTAGCTCAATCAGTAATTTAACATGGTTGACTCGGACTCGGCATAAAATTGTAGGTCCTTTCCGTTTGTCCCAACATTAAAAACTCACACAAACGAATGGTTGTGAGAAGCTAGGCATAGAGTGTCTACACGCCTGTTGCGCCAACTGTATGTATGTATGTATGTAATAGACATTAGCACAGGCCTCGGCCCTCATTGAAGCTAAGCTCTGGGCCTCAGGGTATCGTAGAATAGCGCCAATGCAAATGGACAAACTAAACCCTTAAATAAGCTGATTGAATAATTACAGAGACGTAAATATTCAAGGTTCTTACGTATAACCATATTTATCAGGAACATAGGATGTGGAGGTGCCATTTATTGTAAATCTTGATACTTCGATTTCTAAATCTCTTCTGTATAGCTTCTTCATCAGCTCGTTATGACTGTAATTAATTAAGGGACCATCTTTTGAATGACTCCATAATTTTTGAAGTTTTTGATTCTTGACGCTGAGCTTGAGTTTCATGTCTTTCTTTCTTTCTTGAAAATTATTTCAACTCCCAAAGAGAGCAAATTATTGTAGGCAAAAATTCGATACATGCCTGTCCCCTGGGTAACATAATATTAATATGTATACTAATTTTTAAGTTTTATGATGTGGCCAAATCCCCCCGGAAAATGATTACCGGAGTTTAAAGAATTTGCCGCCAGCAAGACGAGCCAAATACTGCAAAGTCGACCCATTAAACTTTTTTCAACTAATATTTGACAATTTTTACTGATAAAAGTAGAAGTACGGGAACGCACGAATTGTGATCTTAATGAATCTTTCAAATTTTTTTACAAAATATTTACAAAAATGAAAAATGTGTACGTATCATATCTAATAGGATTATTTTGTTGATCTTCTTTGTCAGTTTATAAAACCTAATTGATAATGACCATTGTTTAGTGTCTGTTATTCCGTTAATGAACATTTTTGTAAGGCTGATTGAGCAGCATCAATGCAGTGAATAATTTCCGAATTTAACCCAATTATTCGCGAGATGGTATCTACTCTGGTCACGTGCGTCGTTTTCTTTCTACCATCCACAATTTCCAATGACAATCAAGTGTCGTCAATACTATGATTTTAAGCTTTGGCTGACGGTCTACACGTCTGTTGCGCCAACTATTTATTTATTTAATGCGGGTCTGGCAAAAATTCTACTAAGTAAAATGTCCACAAGAAAACATTCGCTTTCTTGGGACATATTCCCAAAGTACCTACAACTTAACAACAAAAATATAAGTGCAGAACTACGTCTCTCTGCAAACATCTCGGGGAGTGATAAAGGCGTTATAAGTTCGTCCTTCCCAAGGGATGTATGTATTTAAAACAAAAAAGTGGAACGAAATCGATAATTTTAGCAAAGAAAGGGGCAACCTCGGAATGAGAGATAATAAGCTGAATTATGCCCCCCCATACTTATTGCACTGTCTATGCATATCCACTTACTATTTTGGGCTTTACTGCTTGTCAAAAAAACATACCCTGGAAAGGAAATGACACCCAAAATGACGAAAAATTTTGCAACAACAAATTGTACGAGTTCTTTTTTGGCGTTATTTCCAAATCGATTTGGGCGCTATTTCCTTGGGCGTTATTGCCTAACGCCACAAATTTTGTTTGAACGCTTTTTTCATGCGCTCGACCGTTTTTGAGATAGAGGGCGGGGAGCGCGCAACGCCCCACCATACGCCCCACCATAGATTTTACTTTACTGCCCATTCAAAAAAGAAAAAAAAAACTTTTTTTGTCTAATCCGATTGATTCGAATGCACTGAGCTTAAATCTGCAAAAAAAAAAATTGGCGCTCTCTTACCGTTTGGGCGTGGCACACCCCCAAAGTTCTCATTCCAAGGTTGATCGGTTATTTGACTGGACTATTCTGACTACAAACAGCTTGCTCTGATAGGACGGTTGGGTTCATCGAAAGTCACCCACATCGCCTTCATTCCCACACAGATCATTTGGCCTTGACTGCAGGACGACTCATCCATGGGCACTAATTATTGCAAAAGGGATGGATTTTTACGGAAAATGTTGGGTCAGAATAATAATCATAAAATCTGTGCCAAGAGTGCAAGAGTATTTCAATACGAAATTTGCAACAATACTAGCACAAATAATCTTTGCGTGAGAGAGAAAAAGTCCGGTCCAGTGCCAGATCAGCGATAAGTAGCGTTGTTGTTGCGAACAAAAACATGATAGTGCCACATGCACCGAGTTATTAAAGGAAATACTCGATCAGAACATTATCTCCGTAAAGGGTAAGAGACCTGTGGTTTAGCCTCCACGATCGTGTGATTTGACTGATGGAATATTTGCTGTGCGGTTATTTGAAGTCATTGGTCTATGCGGATAAGCCAACAACGATTCCAGCTTTGGAGAGCCAACATCGAGCTCACTATTCGCAGAATATACTTACTTACTTACTTACTTACTTAGATGGCGCTACAGTCCGGGGTGGACCTGGGCCTCAACCAACACGCCTCTCCAGTTAGCACGATCTTTGGATAACTGCTTCCAGTTGCGCACTCCAAGTTGGTTGAGGTCTCCTTCCACTTGTGCGCGCCACCTAAGGCGAGGTCTTCCTCTACTGCGTTGTCCCTCCGGGTTGGAATCGAAGACTCTTCGGGCCGGAGCGTTGGAGTCCATTCGCTCTACATCTTCTAGCCATCTTAGTCAACTGATACGTACTTTTCTGACCAGGTCGATGTCGCAGTACAGCTCGTAGAGTTAGGTGTTAAATCTCCTCCTCCAAAGCCCGTCAACGCAAACGGGACCGAAAATCACTCGAAGAATTTTGCGTTCGAAGCGACCAAGGAGATCTTCATCCGCCTTTGACAACGTCCATGATTCTGCGCTGTATTCTGCCAATGATGTCGATGTCGTCAGCGTATATATGCAAGTAGTTGTACGAACTTTTGTAAAATTGTGCCCCTGGTGTTGGCTATCGAGTTTCGCACAATTTTCTCAAGAATGATGTTGAAAAAGTCACATGACAGCCCATCACCTTGTCTAAATCCTTTTTTTGAAATCAGAATATTCTATTCTATACCTATATCCTTGATCTTAACATTGGACGTTACAAAGAATTCCTTAATTGAGTATTCGTCTTTTTTTATAAGGATTTGTACACTTATATCTCATATTAAGCTAACTTTACGTGAACTACAGCCAACGTCTCATGCAGGCTTTTAAAGAAAACGTTCGTAAATGAAATGTTTGACGGATGGGAGTATACTCATAGTTGGGTTGATTTGAATAAGAAACGGTTGAATTGGCTTGTTACTTTTTTGTACGCAGATTTCGAGTGTTACCAATTTATCTGAAAATCCTAAAACTAGTAAAACATATAATAAATTCATAAATCATAAGTATCCGCATAACACATCTGACATATTTTTAAACTCATTTTGACCATACTTCAATGGAACATAAGGCGACTAAGGACTCACCACTTCGCCTCTTTTATTTATTATAATATTGAAATCGTCGTCACATAATTTATGTTTTATCGTCTCTATTCTGATGTACCTACATCGTCGTGCCAAAATATGTGTATATCCATTAAAACTGATACGTCGTATACACAGCAACACTGCTGTATTTGACCGTACGCTACCTTCACATCCGCCTTGACGTCGCGTCGGTCGCCCTACATCATAGTACCTACCCTAAATATCAATATTAACCATACATCCTTGAGGGTATAAAAAGACTGAAAAATATGACTCAGCTCTGTGATATCGTCAGAGGTTATCCCGCAAAGCGCTGACCCAAAAAAAAACAACATCCTAATTTTACCAAAAAACCGAAAACAACATATTTCCAATAAATTCCCCGACATAATAGCGAAAGACTCTGCCATACATACTTCAGATCCCCAACCCCTCCTCACCAAATGTTGATGTCAACACGTGTTTTGTGTCCACTTATTTATTGGCAAATTGCCATTTTCATGCTGACAAAAACACAAAATTGCCAATGCCTCTGAGTTATGGCGAATAGAGGAAAAAGGGCGCTTTTACCCATTTGCAGTCCTTATGCCAAAACTTGTTTTTTGGTTGATACTCGTAAATTGTATAATGCGGCTTGTATGTAGTCCCAAATGCCTATGACCTCGTATCACCACACAAAGTGCAATTCTTGTTCCATTGTTTGCTTGTCATTTTGTTTTTTCATCTTTGTGTCAGGAATTTGCGGAGTGAAATGGAAAATACCAACGGATGTCCCATACCTCTTACGCTCCGCCACTTGGAAAATCATTCTTAGCAATAACAACAACAAATTAGCGTTTTTCTAAATTTAACCCGCTGACAAATAGGCGGAATGGAATTTTCAACATTGTTGTTTAGTTCTTCTGACGACAACGACACGTATTAAAAATCAAATCCGCACATCTTTGGCATAAGTCTCTTGTGGCCAAGAGTGTCGGTAGGTAGGTGCTCAGCAAATGGAACTTAGAACAATAACCAGGTGAGCTGTCTGAACCCAATTCTGAGATGCCTGCTCGCTGGATATCACTTTCAGTAATTCAGTCAGTCAGTCATCAGTCAACAGTCATCCAACGTGTGTTGTGTTTAGTGTTGACGACTTGACATGCACTAGAAAAGTGAAGTTGTTTTTAGTTTTCCGAAGAAGATGAAAGAAAAGATGCATACGGGCGAAAGGCCTGACCCTGGTTCGTTCTTTCGCGTCGGGAAGAGACGATGTCAGTTCCACTTACATTTTCCTTTAATTAGTATTTATTTTTATCCTCGGTGTATTATAATTGTCAGCACACTAAGGCGGCAAGTATTTCCGTCAACCTGCGTATATATACAACGGCGAGTATCTACGTGTTTGATGCTTCTAATTATATCCTTGGTTGAATTAGTGTTCCTATTTTGGGGAATACTAGATTCTTCCATATATGAATCTTCAAATGGTCAAGAGAATTTCAAGTTCATCCGAATCGTCGATTCGATTCTACAAATGTCGGGTAGAGTTGACAGATGCTACCTTTCTATATACACCACATACAACGAGTTCGAAAGCAAAATGATGCAACTACACTTTTAAGCGTTTATATAAATAATTTCTTTTATATCTGAGGCGCAAGCGAGAGAGGCAATAGGCGCCGGGCAAGTGAAGACATACCTACTCCAAAAATATTTTCTGTCACAAGGTCGAAAATTGTGGGTTATTGAGCGAGTGTGACTTGAATGCATCACATCGCACATCCGCTGACGATTTATGGAAACAATAACGCAAACCGATAACAATTAGTTAGAAATGGGGCTGCCGCTGCATTCGTAGTCATAGTCACGGGGCGGGGCGCGATAGTGAGAATATTCTACAGAATATGGTGAGTACATCAAAGAATTCGTAGTGTTGTCGAAATGTGGATTTGTGTTTGTCACCAGACGCAAAGTTGAAATGATTTTCAAATGGTCTCGAGGGTATTTATGTCTCGAGTGAATGATGGAATTATCATCCGTCATTCGATTTAGTTTTGTATTCGACAAACACATAAATAAAATGCGAAATAATGAAACAATTATTAATACAGAAAAAATTAAAAATAGTTTGATTAAAAAAAAAAATGTAAATGACTGTTCGGCACGAAACTTGCAATGATGAAGCTTAGGTGCAGGTTGTTAATTTAGCAGATTATATTGAATGAATATAATTATATTTCAACTTTCCAAAATAGTTCAGTCTTTCTTGTTAAATCGTTGTTTTAATGTCCATAAATGAATTGTAGCGTTTCTAGTTTAGTTGACTTCGGTAGCACAAGGTCCTTCCTGTGAAGTGGCTATATTTGCTGATGACACTGCCATATATTCATCCCATCAATTGAGAAGAATTTAAAAGTTGGGATGAATTTAGTAGACAATTTTTGCAGGAGATGGAAAATTAGGCTTAATGAAGCAAAAACTTAAGCTATCTTTTTCATAAGAAAAAGAAAAGCTTGTTTTCTTCCCACCAGCCAGTTCCAGGTAAATGGGAGCTACATAAATTGGGAGCCTTCGGTTAGGTATTTAGGTGTTCATTTAGACACTAAACTTACGTTTAGGGGCCATATCAACAAAACAATTAAAAAAAACTGGCATCGCAGATAAGATGTTGTTCCCTCTTTTTAATCGAAATTCCTTACTTTCAATGGAAAATAAAATTATTATTTACAAAATGATCTTTCAGGCAATCCTGTTGTACGGTTGCCAAGTATGGGGTGACTCTGCTGCCTGTCATATTAAAAAGTTGCAAGTTACGCAAAATAAAATACTAAAAATGATGCTCAATTTACCATGGACAGGAGACATTCAAATCTAGAGCTCCATAAAAAGGCGAATGTTGAATTGATTGGTTATAAGATTCGGAAGCTAAAAGGCACATTCCTAACAAGATGTAGTTTTGCCGACAATCCCCTCATTAACCAATTAAATGCTTAATTATTGTACAATGTACACTGTTTGATGTTTTTTTAATTGTTTAATTTTTCTTTGTATTATTTATTTATTAATTTATTAGTTAAATAATCACCCCTATTCCCGTTGGCGTTTGTCGTATACGACTCATGTTTCGTGTCGTTGTAAAACGATGTGCAGATTTTTGTTTTAACTTTTGTTAACAGTTTTGTTTTGTTTTCTATGTGTTCACCATTATTTCAATTCATTTGTTTAAAAAATTATACAAAATTCGACTAAAAAATGAAGTGAAATATGAGTCGTTTATGACAAACGCCAACGGGAATAGGGGTGAATACTAATTGTGTATTTGTTATTTGTGTATTATTTATTTATTTACTTATTTATTTATTTATTTATTTATTTATTTATTTATTTATATATTTATTTTTAGCTCAATCTAGTCAACCATAATTTTTTTTACCTTTTTATTTTTTTTTTGGAATTAAGGTTTTTCTCGTATTTTCCTCAAAACTGGATTTTCTTGTTATGTAAATTGTTATAATAAATAAAACCACACCCCAATAGAAAGATAATTACAGTAAAACCTCGTTAATTAGGAATGGTTGGGGGGAAGGTCTGTCCGAATAAACGAATTTTCCGAATTAATGAGAGATTTTTTTTACGCACACAAACGCGTTTCTATTGATGAAAAAATGCAAGAACATTAAACCAAAACTATTTTAATAACACAAAAGATTGGAAATATTACATAAAATTTATTATAAATAATTTTTGTAGCTATGTTAATGCTACTGGTGTTTTCTTTAGCAACATCTAAATGTGGATTACCGGGATTCCTCCAATATCATTTTTTTATGGTTTTTCCCGACTTCTAAATAAATGAGGACTCCCCCAATAGACATTTGGATAATTTGTTCCGACTTCTACATATTTGAGATCCATTTGCTATGTTCAATCATTGCGTTATTTAATTTTTTCTAGTTTAATTTCATTTTTACATAAAAAAATTTAAAACCAACTCTCATTTATTCGGAAAAATCTTTTTAATTCGGAAAAGAATTTTTTACCGAATAAACGAGTTTTCCGAATTGAAGAATTCCGAATTAAAGGGGTTTTACTGTACCATATTATCAAATTATTGCATTGTAAAATGTGCGGTTACCAACTACCATTGTAAATTGTATATACGAAATAAAATATCTAAAAAAAATATAATTACATTATATACATTTAAAAAACTATTTAAAGATTTTACTGCGGATTGTAAGGTGGTTGGATGATGAATGCGAAATTGTTGATTTATTTTTAAGGCTACTTGTCATTTAAATTGGTTGGGGTGATAATTGTTTATGCCTTAAATTAGAGGAACAGGGTGAGTTACATTTTCCTTGCCCAGAACAAATTTTTGACTCTCAGTTACTCTTTTACAGAACATACCTAATAAACATATCGTTTTTAATTTTTTCTTTGAACGTAAATAACAATAATTAAAAATTTCTTATAAGTAAACTGAAAACCCCATAGATTTTATGATAATTGGAAAAACACGCATAGCTCTTGTCGGGTTAATACTTAAGAGCCTGTTACACTTACACAATATTTATTACATAATGGCCGTTACCAAAAATCATTTTTAACCTCTTCCTTAAGTATATTTAGTGGGAGCAGTAACGCAGTGGTTAGTGTGCTGGACTACTGTGCGAGGGATCCCAGGTTCGATCCCCGGAAAAACACAAATTACATCTTCAAGTTTTTTCTACTGCGCCACCTCTCGCGATCGTCTGACAAACATCCGAGAGTATGACTGTCATGAAAAAGCTTCTCAATTCAGTCGTTCGGACTAGGCATAAAATTGTAGGTCCCTTCCATTCGTCCCAAAAATAGAATAGAATAGTTGCGAGAAGCTAGGCCTTGGGTGTCTACCTGCCTGTTGCGCCACCTATTTATTTTTTATTTTTTTACCTTAAGTATATTGTAAGTCACAATAGATAATTTTATATGGAAACATTCGTGAGTTCGTAAAACTTAAGCTGGACACTATACAAATGATTATTAGTACGGTGGAATAACATACACTTTTTATATAATGATTTGCACAACACTAAGATCTCTATTGTTTGAGATTTTACTGCATTAGACAGTCGCTATAATGTTGGTGAGATCATATAATTTTCTATAAAGCCTACTGACCCACTCTCTCGTAATTCGTGTCTTTTTAATATTTTGCCACAGCTAAATAGCTCCAATATAGACAAAAGATAAACATATTTATTGACAGCAAAGCTGCCATCAAGGCTATCGCCTCAGTCAATGTAACCCTCATTCAATTAGCCAATCAGTTGCCCTCATTTGGGTTCCAGGGCATAGCATTTTTTTTTTAAGGGAATTCCATATCCTGGAGCACTCAGACCAATCCCGGTCCATTGTACTACCAAGCAGAAACTCCTTTTGGTGTAGTGGTGGAGAAACTCTGATATTATTCGTTTCTCTTTATGGTCAGAGGCAGAGTATTGCTGGCCCCCGCTGTGGCTCGAACCAACACCGCTCGGGTCACAAGCAATGACTCTAACCACTACACCGTGGCCACTGCCGAAGACATAGCATAGTTGCACCGCTATTGCGGTTGTCAATCAACAACTAATATTGATAGTTGGTAAAATGTATCAATCTGTTGATACTTTTGCATTGTGTAACTTAGTTGATAGAGGTTGTTGTGATCATTGTGAATGAAATTGACTGTTGTGAATAAATTACGCTTTTTTGACATTTTCTTTTGGAAATTGGGTTTGCTTTCGATATTTTGTTTGCAAATTAATATTAAATTTTATTTTATAATGAGTTCTGTGGAATTGTGGTTTGACGACGATTGGGAAAAATTATACGTGGGTCTAAAATGTTTAGGTCTTTTTGTCACTTTTTGCGCCACTATTTTAGAGCACAATACATTGGTAACGTCTAAGGTTTGCTCCATTAGCTCAACTAACCGGCTCATTTGCTTTTTGTTGCCAACCATTTTAGCCCTGTAAACATTTAAACTGTTCAAATCAGTTAAATAAACTTTAAACTTTACACATAGATAGAACTTACATTTTCTTGCAATCCCATACAAACTTATCTTTGCAACCAGTTATTTGCAGTTAAAAGAAACAGATGCAATGGCAATTGACACTCGCAATACCGATTTTTGTATATTCACAATCAGAATTAATAGAAACTGGATTAACAATTCACTGACAATTGACAATCACAACATCGATTGAAGAAATTGGTTGATAAATACCAAATATCAATTGATAATTGACAATCGCAATAAGGTGGTTGTTTTATGGAAACAAACATGCTCACTAGCTCAAACATGCCAGACATGCCTCAATCCTCCACTATTCACTTGCAGAATCAGTTCACACTTCGCTTGGAGCAGTCAAAGCAAAGAGTTCCTTAGAATTTATATCGAAAGCGAACATCAAATTCAGGAGGTGGAACAAACTGTGTCATATCTAGAAAAATATGGCAAACTGACAGCAAGGGAAAAAACAACCCACATTCTAAGTAAAACGAGAAAATCCACCGAAAGATCATTCATTGTCTATAGGCCTGTTCGGCACTATATATCGGGAAAACCATATCACACCTACATACCTATGTAGATATTTAGAGAGCTAAGAGAGGGCATTTTACCGGCCCTAAAACAAAAAAGATGAGATCACACTTTGAGTTCATGTTCATGTACCTATTGATGAGCCACTGGTTCATTAATGCGACGATCGACGTCTCAATCCCAATGCTTATGTCAATACGCAAATAATTGCCTTTTGTCGACTTTGTATTTTTTACAGGGTATATTCTTTGCAATCTAAATCCTTCGCTATATATACAGGTATACTCTAGGGATATAGACCTACACCTACACGTGTCATTAAGACTTCCGGATACATGCAGTTTGTTCCAGGCAGATGTTCTGGCCGTGCTCAAAGCTGCGGATCTACTTGATATATGGGGTATATATCCAACAAGAATATCGCTATCTAGATTGATAGTTAGGCTGCGCTAAAGGCTCTATGTAGAGTCCTTCATCATCAAATCTGAACTAGTCAGGAGCTGCCGCACAATGCTCATTAGGCGCGCAGAACCAAGTCAGATTGTGTTGGGTACCCGAACACTGATGCGATATTGAGGGTAACGAAAAGGCTGATGTTCTGGTCAAAGCCGAGAGCTTGCGGGCAGAGCTTCTCGAAACAATTGAGGGCATAAGACCACCAATTGCCGTGGCCAAGCAAATTATTCTCGAGAATATTAAAAATAGGGCAGATCAGAGATGGTTGGATATAGTAGAGCACAGGGTTTCAAGGGCTGTGTCGCCTAAGCTAGATCGGAAAAAATCTGTAGAATTACTAAAGCTCAGCAAATCAAGGTTACGAATGGCAATAGGAATGCTCTCCGGGCCCTAACTAATGCAGACATATGCAGGTATTGCGAAGACTTACATGTTGCAGAGGATATAACTCATCTCCTCTGTGAATGTCAAGCTATTGCTCGGTACAGGAGGAAATGCCTTGGTAGGTACTTCTTTGACAATTTGGAGGAGGTTGGCTTCGCAAACAAAATTGAAACAATTTTCAGGTTCTGTAGGTAAATTAATTGTTTGGGACAAGTGGTTTAGATTTTTTGACCGTTAAGGTTCCCCAGGGATGGCGATAGGTACAATATTGTGCCTAGTCCAATGTGATGAACTCACACCCTATTCAACCCAACTTAACCTAAGGACAAACGAAGTTGGTGTTCTCATTCATTAATCAGCCCTGGCGCAGTAGCCCAATTTACCGGTCCAAAGAACGCAGATTTAAAGTGCAACATGACGAAATTCGCGTTCGTTAAGCTAGCTTTTAATCTGGAGAGATTCCTAACTCCAACACGACTTCATTTTAATTTCGTCTTTCATCCGAGGGTGCCCTCTCGAAAACACTGCAATCTTATATCCACGACAATAAACCAATTTTGGTGCAGTTTCAAAATGTTAGATAGATCTGCATATTTACCTATCTAATAACCACGAAATCTCAATTGTACCCAGCGGATACATGTTTTCACACTTCCATTGCTCATTTAGAACTTCCACTTGTAGAGCTCTCAGAAGATCACTGCAACTCTTTGAATGTCGCCGATGAAGTTCACCAAAGCAACTGAGAATGAGAAATCCAAAATTTAAAGTAAAATTCCGACAATAAGGTAACAACAAAAAAGTGAAAGCTCTTTATTCTAATTGTTATACTTTTCCACCACATACACCCATCGAAACAACAATCCATTGTGGCCGTCCATTCCATTCAAGAGCTATTATGCAGCAATACAATGTTCTTAACAAGAAAAAATAAAAACAAATGAAAACCAATTTCCCCGTAGTTCGGATTCATCTGCAACTACAATAAATGATTCAATGAATGAAACACCGCGGTTATTGTTTCGTGATTTTGCCGCAACATCAAGCTATTACCATTCATCATCGCTAAATTCCACAACAACAGCCACCGAGCGCAGATATAATTTGTGGAAGTGGTGGGAGTTAGCTGCAGCGTTGCCTCAGGCTAAATAAAAAAAAACATTGAGCGCCAACAATTAATGAAAATATCCGACAATGTGGGTTGAATGTCATGGTGAACATGCAGCTCCGCCCCAGCAACGCGCTACAAATATTTGATACTAATGATACGCTCGTTAATTTTAGCCATGATTATACAAGTTGTTTCGCATTATTGATTGAAAGTACTAGTACACATATTCTGCAATTAGGGAAAATAAAAATCCAATGAAACACAGTCCGCATCAAGATCACTCTTCAAATTAGCGGAAGTCATCTGTCGCACGAGGCAACATCCATTGACCGCGAATTTCGCATCTTTTTTTGGCGACCAAGTGCATCATCTCATCATCAACAAAACTTGTTACATTCCACAGCCATTCAGTAGAGCAGTGCCGTGTCGAGGGGTGCTTCAATGTTGACAACAATCGCGCCCGCCTATTTGTGTTTGTTCTCTGCCTCCTCTGTTCTTAGAATCGATGTTAAGAAGAAAACTATAAATACACTTGCCCAATACAACGTGAGATGGATTCCCCGTAGCCAGCGCTAGGATTGCGTCAATTTCATTCAAATTTAGCAATCTGGTGCAGCACAAACGATCAACAATCACGATCTGTAAACGAGAAAGACATCTCTTTTTCGCTTAATTGATCTGCGCAATCAAAAGTCAATAGGAGTACGCTTCAGCTCAAGTGGTGCGGCATTGGGCATCTCTGCTTACTATTACTGTAATAATCGTTCATCAAATTATTGATCTAATGTGGATGTAGGGAGGAGAGCGCCGCGCCGCGACGCTGAGAGCGAGAGTACACACCGCGGGGAGACGTATTTAATTTGATTACCCAAATTGTGCCAACAAAACGAGAAAGAAAAACATATTTTTGGCAGGGCGCCAAAAAATCTCGGGCGCTGCTGGCGGCGATGTCCACCAGCAGCAGTTCGCAGAGCCGCCGCGCTCAAAACTCATATCTCATGTCGTGATGGTTGTTTTTTAATTGATCTTGTGGCAGGGGCGACGTGACAAGATTACATTTGAATCTTTAATGATCTGCAAGAGGTATATATATATCCGTACACTTTGTGCATACAATTTTGGTTTACTTTTTGAATTTCGTTAGAACTGCCCACTTCAAGTTAGATTTTCTTTTCCCCGAGTTTTGTGAAATGGGTCGCAATCATTGAGTGTGTTGATTTATTAAGGCATTGGATGCCACCCACTTGCAGTATACGGAAGATGCAATCATATACGGAATTTACGATCGTATTAGACGATTGGGAGATATAGATTTGTCTCATTTATCAATGTTGGATGAGCGACGAAAGGACAGACAAACAGATACCGTATGATCCACTATGTAGGTCAAAATAGCGACCCACTTCGGTGGGACATAATTCCATATTTATTTTTCAAAAATGGGACATAAATTAACAATTTTATTGGTAGCATAAATCGGTGCCGTGACATCAGGCAACATTTTTAATATTGGCTTTCAGACGCTTTGGAAAGCGACATAAGACCAAATTCTAATATTTTGCAAAGCAAAATAAAGCCAAATTATTTTGAGACATAAGACCAAATGCTATTTGTCTATAACATTTACACCGTTTGAATTAATAATCGGCCACTAATATTGCATTCAAGATAATGCATATCACTCAAGACATCACAAATAAACCGTTATTATGGTGAGTTTCCTTTTTTTTTCTTAGCGCTTCTTCAATTAGCTTTAAATGCAGTAATGGACTTCTTACCAAGTTTTAAATATCTACAAAACAAGCAGACTATTGTAGGTGGTAATTCCTGGCACACACTACCTACCATATGAGGGATAAAATTTTCCGAGGGAAGAATCGGCGTAGCGCGTAGCCAGGAAACGATTGCGAAGGGAGGATCGATTTTTAATGAACCTAAATGTGAAGCCAAAAAAAATTTGTTATACCAAGGGATTGCTTGCTAAATTTTTAACTTTCTCGTATACGTTACGTAGTAAGAGAAAGATATTCTTTTCGTACAAAATTTCGAGCTCGAGATTTTGATCAATTCTGATATTACGATTGTTAGGGCATATTACGATGATAGAATGACAAGTGTGTTTCGCATTTCTGTCCGTCCGTATGTCTGTCTGTCCCACCCCTGGGGAATCTAAACGCTTGGACGGATTTGCTTCAAACTTCGTATTTAGAGTTTGTAGGCTTCCCGCTCGGGACGTTTTTTTTTTTTTTTTTTATTCTAGCCCTAATATTAACGGTACCTCCCATATACAAATTTTACGAAATATGACGAAATATGCCTAAATTTAGATTTGAACCAAAATTGATAGTTGAGTTAATGTAAGCATGCTTCACGTGACTGCATACCCAGTTTTTCGCTAAAAAGTCCAGCAACGGCAGTTTTGAAAATTGGCTTTTTCTCGAAAACGGTAAAAAAAATTTAAAAAAAAAAATATTTTTAAGGTACTATTGTCATTCTTAACTTGATAGCAAACTCAGTTTTTCCCTAAAAAGACTACGTCCTTTGATATCCACCCAAATCCCTAATAAAAGTACTTTAAAAAACTGCTCATATCTCAAAAACGCCATTTTTGATTATAATAAAAATGTTACTTTCAGGTAATGCTTAAATCCATAGTAATACCACTGGCTCTGTTTTGAGCTAAACAGTTGAAAAACAGTGTTTTTTGAAGCATGAATGCGTCCTTCCCAATCGCTAAAACCGGTACTTTAAAAACTGCTCATATCTCGAAAACGCCATTTTCGATTTGGATGAAAATATATCTGCTAGGTAATGTTTATATCTTGAAGAATATGTCGTACTCAGTTTTCAGCTAAACAGTTTAATAACAGTGCTTTTCGAATCCAAATTGTAACATTTGTCAGCATAATTTTACAAAAAACCGCTCTAACGATTTTGATCAAAATACATATTTAAGACAACATAAGCATTCTTAACATGATCACGTACTTAGTTTTTCTCCGAAAACTCATATATAGCCGTTTTATGAATATTTCTCAAAAATGACTACCCAAATCTCGACCATTGAGTCAAGACCACTTTTTTTAAATAATCAAAAATAGGAATTCGAAATTCATCGCCTACTTGCCTTCTTCAAGTGTCAGTTCGGGGTGAAATTTGAAAGTACAGTAGACGCTCGATATAATGAACCTCTGTGGTGAAGGTGAAAAATTATTATTTTTCAAAAATTGAATTCTTCTCCTCCGTTCTATTCACCAGTTGGCGGGCTCAATTATTACTTTTTTAATTAACAAGGGTTCAGTTACTAAACCTGCGTACATCTTTAGTGGATATGATTTTAAACGTAAAATTTGCTAAAATGACTCTGAGATTCTGCGATATTCGCAATAAACAAGAAAGTTTCGTGCGACTCAGTCGTATTCTGGCTACGCCTTTGGTTTATTTACATGAACATGACCAAATTGATCGCTCCTATTGTGCACTTATGCAGTGTGCCAGGACAGGACCCACCATTGAAAATAGAACATGTTAAATGGGACATAATTCCATACACGATTTCCATCGACTTATAACCCACTTCGGTGGGGCATAAGTCCATAAGCAAAATTTGTCTCAAAATAATTTGTCGCTTTGGAATGACATAGAGCCAAATGTTAGAATTTTGCCTTGTCATGTCACGGCACTGTCAATTTTCAGGCGACTGACAGTTTTGCCAATTCTTACTCAAAGCAATTTATTGATTAAAAGCTAGTAAGATTCTCAGTTCAGTGGGGATAATTATCTTACTCTCATGAAGCCGCTCTCTTTGACGAAATGTTCAAGTTAAGGAACGACATTGAATAAAAATTCGTAAGATTTAAAAGGTAAGACAAAACGACGAATATGAAATTCTGAAAGAAATCCCATTATATTTGCCTGCAATCTGAAAGTCTCTTTACCATCTCTTGACTTGCCATTAGAATTAAGACACTTATAAGAGGGAACTGCAACATGAGCAATCAAGTTTAAATTATATGTAGTGATCATAATAGGATTAGTGGGACATTTCAAACATGTGGGACAACTCAATTGCCAACTATAGACAGTTGCAATTGCAACACCCTGTAAAATAAAACAGCAGTAAAAATGTATGTATAAAGGTACATATTTCCAATGGCTAAATACAGGAAAAATAAATATTTTTAACAATTTTGACATAACACACACAATCCTATTGTGGTTGACCCTTTGGAGCTGGTGACATTCAATTTGTAGCATTATTTTAACTATTTTTTTATTTCTAAAATATGATCCCTTATCTCCGTCCCCCTCCATCACCACAATCGCTCGATTATTTTCATTTTAAACATCTACTGCAAATCTGGAACTAATTACCGAGACTCACAGTTCACAGAGCGTTACGCGACACATCCGTTTGCACATTTCCTTCGACTCCATCTGTCTCAACACTATCGATTTTGCCGATTGTTGTTTACGAAAGCGTTCAGTGAACTCGTTGAATTATGATTACAAACAAACTATAGCTCTGAGTTCGAATGAGTTCAAGAAAGTTAAGTAACGCGATAGTGAAATCGGCTCGTGTTGTCTAGGGTCAGTTCTTGAGTTATACGTACGCTGTACGTACATCACTTTAATTTACGGCGTTTTTGTTTTTAAAGGAAACTCATTTGAAAGAGGAGCACGATATTTAAAATAAATAAACCAAAACCATATAAGAATATTAACGAAATGATTGCTGAATGCACATCGAATTGAGATGCAAATTAATCGGGTACGATAATGAGCCATTTAACGAAAATACGTAGAGTAGGTACATAGGCGAATCAAGCGACAAGAAAGCACACTCAGCTTGGGTTGTTTAAAATAAGTACATACCCATTACCAATAGTCGTATAATGTAAAACAATTTAGGAAATGGCGGAGGTGGAACTAAAAGCATAAACGCACAGCGAGCCACAAACACATCATCGAATAAATTGCGTGACAAGCTACCTATGCTTTTATGGAAATGTAAGTGCCCGGCATAGGTACCTGTTTTCTACAAAAGAAATCATCATGGTAGAGTATGGAGGAGCTACAATTATTAATGTTGAAAATGTTGACGACTTAATTGTTACATTCTCTGCGTTTTCTGTCATAACCAGCGAGTACGTAATTTAGATTTAAATTAGAAGGTACATAATTAATTTTGTTGCTTATTGCTTTCAATAACGTCCACTAAATCCAAACTAAATTCATTCAAAACGCCATTCGTTCACCAAAAGCTATGGCATTCGAATTCATCACTCAATGTCCGACAGATTGTTTTAAATTGGATTAAGGGCTCCCGACTGGCAGTTCTCCCCGTCATCTCGGCCAACTCGAAATGCATAATAAAATACACGCCCTGTCACAGTCGAATGTAGAGTAAACACCGCAGAACCAGCAGGGCCCACCCACATGTTGCAACGACAAAGTGTCTCCAAATGTGTTTTTGAATGTGCTCCAATGAACTGCGGCTCCGTGGCCCCTTTACACCTTTCTTCCCATCCATATACGAACCCCATATGATTTGATTTATATTCTGAACTGGTCCTCTGTATTCGGCAGAGGATTTAGAATCACTTTCGTGTACAAATTGTCGCCCTGTTTCCGTCTTTGACGATGTTATTTTCGGTCGTTTTGGGTCGAGTCGATGATATTTTTTTGTGGTTGTTGTTTTTGTTTGTTCGGAACTTGTGTGTTTTTCTTCTTTGAATCTGTTGTTTTTGTATTTTTATTGGCGGACGATTTAATTATGAAATCAAACGGCAGAAAGTGTGTGTATTAAAAGTTAATTGAAAGTGGAAACTCGTAAATAAATTCGGCGGCGGCGACGCGACGTATGTCGACTTACGAGAATATACCTTTTCGACGTTTTCCAGAGGGTGGGTAATATGTTTAGCATCATGATGAAAATATTATTGATATTTTAAATTCTGTAAATATGTATACAATAAATTGGCTGGCCGTTTCGTTGGAAAATACCTAGAGTCGTTGTTGACATTCTTGGAAAGTATATTAAAGAAACAGCCGGAAATGATATTGGACTGTGGTGGATCGCTATACTATACGACTATGTACATATCCATGAAAGCTTTAAGATTGTATTGACCTTGAGCAGAAAATTATATATAGGTAAATCAGAAACGTAGATAGGAACGAAGAATTTTTGGACTATGTATTAATTTTCAATTTCTTTAAAAATTTTAAACGATTGGGACTTTGTGTTTAGTTGGATTAAAACGTGCAGTTTCAACAAAATCAGCTTAGATAAGTCCCAAGCAAAATAAACAAACAGTTTTGGACAACTAAGGTACAAAATGTTAACGTACAAATTTTAGAAAAAAAATCAGTAAGAACTTGCACAAAATTGGGAATAGGTTTTCTTGTTTGCGTGAGTTTTTATTTTTGGGACGAATAAAATAGACCTACAATTTTATGCCGCGTCCGAACGGCTGAATTTAAAAGCATTTTTAAGCTAGTTATACTCTCGAATATTTGTCTCCGATGAGGCGCAGCGGGAAAATTTTGTTTTTCCCGTGATCGAACACACTTCGTTTAGTAGTTCAGCACATTAACCACAGCATTTCTACTGATTTACTCTACGAACTTTCGATTAGCCTTATACAGGTCAATCAATGGCAAAAGACAGTCAACTAGGAGGACTCGGATTAGAAAACCTGATGTTAACCCATGTGAGTCCAAAACTCTAAAAATACATATAAGAAAATTCTATATATGTAGTAAGAAAATTACTTATGACATCCAATGCACGGCACACTCTGTGTGATTTTCTCAAGCCTTAAAGCCACCAAAAACAGATTCCAACAATAAACATAATGCATACTAATGGGCCCATTATGGCGAGGGTATAGGTAAACGACATTGCAATCAATTTATAGACCATTACAATACGTTCGTGCGGTATTGGTATAGGAAAAGCGTACAAACTGAAACCGATGTCAGAAATTCAGGACTTCCTAATCTTCGGACCATTGCCTTTCATTATTTACATCAACGACCTGAAGATATTTGTAACTCACGCTTACAAAATAAGGCAATTTTACGTTGCAATATTTATACACCAGTGGCCTATAACACAATACAACAAGTGCTTGTTACACACATTTTTAACAGTTGTTGAATTCCATTTGTATAACGCCTAATAACCAGTCTGCAGTCATTTCAAAAATTGTTTTAGAACATTTCAAACCATTTCTGTAACTGGAAACAACAAGTGCTTAAAGAAAAGAAAATGGATTTGTTAAAAAGTTGATTAATTTTAACCGACGTTGACCGACTTGTTAAATTTAAAAAAAGCAAACGTTAGGAAGGAAATATAAATAGTCTCACATGTGTTTGTGACAGGATCTTAGTGCCATGACTGCCATGTTATAGTTGACGTTCACGGTGATAGTAAAGTACAATCCTTCCGGTTAATAATGGAAAATAATTTCATTCAAATGGCTGCCTCGGCTGGCCATGAAGTAGCCTACACGATCGATCCAATTTTTAAGCACATTATCGATTGTGGGTAGCTGGTATTTCACCAATGGCTTCACGAATATTGTCCTTTAAAGCGTCAATTGTCTCTGGCATGTCGGCGTAACACTTATCTTTTACGGCACCCCACAAATAATAGTCCAACGGTGTCAAATCGCAGCTGCGCGGTGGCCAAACGACATCAGCTCTGCGGCTGATAATGCGATCTTCAAAAACAGGGCGCAAAACATCGTGTAGCTTCGGCTGTGTGGCACGTAGCGCCGTCCTGTTGAAACCAAATGTTGCGGCCCGATAACGATCGCCATTGACTGTAACGGCCACTCCTTGCTCATTTTCGAAGAAAAATGGACCAATTATGCCTCTGGACCAAAATCCGCACCAAACAGTGACTCGTTTTGGGTATATCGGCTTTTCAATGTATGCGTGCGGGTTTTCTGTGCCCCAAATGCGACAATTTTGCTTGTTTACATACCCGCCAAGATCAAAATGAGCTTCATCTTAAAAGATGATTTTTTTTGGCAAAATCGGCATCTTCTCTAAGTCGATCGCAGGCCCACTTAGCGAAGCGAAAACGCATTGGATGGTCAGTTGGATTCAACTCCTGAACCAATTGGACTTTGTATGGCGTCATACCAAGGTCTTTATACAAAATTCGTCTCAATGATGTCTCCGAAATGTTCAATTGTTGAGATGAGGATGCCAGTTTCTTTCACTTTTTTCACAAGATAACGAACATATGGTGCTTCTCTTCTTCCAAAATCCGTACGCAATTTTGGCACACATTCTGCAACATTACCATGATTTTCAAAGTATGTATGTCGCAATATTTCCCAGCGTTGTTCAAGCGTATACACAACCATATTAGTTCAGCGGAAGGATAAAACTAATTATCTGTCAAATCAGACATGAGCTAAGTGTTACCATTCGCGAAATAAGCACTAGTTGAAAAATAAAAACGCTAGATGGCGGACCCTTTATAAGGCCTGCTGAAGTTATTTAAGCAAAGTCAGAAAAATAAGAGCTTATAGAAAGCTTGATATTTGAAGTCAGTTCAAAGTTAATGATAAATGACCATTGACAAAGTTGTTTGTTTGCTAAATTGGCTTCGCAGCTTTTCGAAGAGGACCCCAATTTTTGACAAAAAAATCGTCTTTAGCAAAGAGGCGCATTTTTAGATGGATGCGGGTATGTTAACAAAATAAATTGCCATAAATATGGGACAACGATATTTTAACGTCAACCCATCCTTATTGAAAAAAACCTTTTAGTGAATCTTCAATAAGATCAGCTTCTATTCACATATTTTTGCTTTTAGAAGGGCGTCGCAAAAATATTTCAACCTCTCTAGGGAGTCACAGTAAGAAAAATATTGGGAAGCTCTGCTATGCTATAGAAGATAATACCAATTCTAATAAGCCAGCTGGATAATTGCAGCTCATTAATAAAATCTTTTGCTTCCTCAGGTTTGTCATAAACATTTAGTCGAAGTGATACTTTGTCAAGAAACTTCAACTAACCAGCTTCGGCGTAGGTTCAAACCCCGCGCCAGTGGGGGACCCCAATACCGACTGATTTGTTGCTGGTGCAGCAATCATGGTACCTACCTATATCGAAGAACTAATTTTTGCTCAATCTAAACTCTTTTTCTCGTGTGTTTTAGAAAATAGATCAATAACCGATAACAAAATAATAGAATAGAACGCAAAACCATTCACTGCACAAGGTACTCAATTTGAATTGTCGTCTTCGCGCCATTGGATAAACATAAATAACACCTTCTCAATATAGTGTTTGGCCAGAACACCGTGTACCAATTCAACGACACTGTATCGCCTTCATGTGTAACAGCAATTAAATATATTTTCTGTATGGCATGCAAAAGCTAATAAATGAAGTAATCAAGGAGTCAACGAAAAACACGTGCTAACAAATTGTACAAGGCCGCAACTCGCAAGCAACAAGCAATACCGTTGATAATATCAACCAGCGGAGGAGAAGAGTGCATAGTTTGCTTTTCAAGATGTCTATCTGGGTAATTAATTGATTGCATAATGAAGCTTTATGGATTAAAATAAGAACATTATAATTTTGTTTATCGAGGCAGTCAATATCAAATCGTTATCCAATTGACACGGACATGGCGAATATATAGCCGACAAGCCGTCATGGCGACATGGCAGACGTATATGTACAATCATACAACACCAATGGACATTGGTTTGGTTGAAAGTGGCTGCCAGCTAGGAAATGTCGACACACTTAGCCGTAGCCCAGCTTAGGTCAATTATTGTGACCACCAATATGGGCATACAATTTGACATACATATTATATAATTCTGAATATGGATGATGATCTCACTCATTTTAATATGTCAGATGACGAAAAAACACTAAATATTTATCCAGCTAGGATACGGGTGCAGGTGTATGCTAGAAAAAAAAATAAAATAAAAAGTATGTTCTCTAAGTCTTACTCAGGAGTACTCCTTCTTCTGTGCTAGAGGACCATGGGTGCAGTTGCCTTGTCATAAATCACACAACGCACGTAAGGAGTAGTAACTATGTACTTTCATCGTTGTCTTCACCTACCGCCTATTATTGCAGCTAAGCTCATAGTATACATAATAAGCATACGACTTTTGAATCAAAAACTTGTTAAAAAATACTACGCAGTAGTTTGGTAGGTTCTTGAAAATGGCAACACAAAACATTGGGTGGTATAATGTATTATTTCTTTATCCCAGAGAGTATAACTTAAATATATTAACGTACAGAATATAATGTACCTTTTTCCATAAGGCGGCTCTCACATTGAGGCAACATTCCATGAGCAACTGGCAATAGGAAACACAATAGGAAAATTATCGCTCGTAATTATTTTACTTTGAATTAAATTAGAGGTCTCACATCAAAGCAACTAAATATCGCTCGAATGAAAAATGTTGCTGATTGCTTATTGGCAGTTGCTATAGTAATTATAGTTGCTTATTGCTTGTTGCCTCAATCTGATAGCCGCCTAACCCTATGAAATTCTGAATATCAAGAGTTAAAGTAAAGGGTATTTTTTAGAGGTTTTATTTGTAAACAGATTCTACAGATTGTCAATTTGACAGTTGAAATACAGTTGTTAATACATTTTGCCATTTTACGATGAATAGATTCATTAGGTAACACTCGAATCACGCCTCCAAATTGTGCAAACTTACTTAGGCGGCTCTACAGTTTGGGGTGAACAGAGGCCTCAACTAACCAGCCTCTCCAGTTAGCCTGGTCCTTAGTTAACTGCCTCCAGTTGCGCACTCCTTGAAGATTGAGGTCGCCTTCGACTTGCGCGCTCCACTTAAGGCGAGGTCTTCCTCTAATGCGTTGTCCCTCCGGGTTAGACTCGAAGACTCTACGAGCCGGAGCATTTGTTTCCATCCGCTCTACATGTCCTAGGCATCTTAAACAGGTCGATGTCGCTGAACAGCTCGTATAGTTCGTCGTTGAATCTCCTTCTCCAAAGCCCGTCAATGCAAACGGGACCGAAATTTTACAAAGAATCTTTCTCTCGAAGCGACCAAGGATATCTTGACCCGCTTTAGATAGAGTCCAAGCTTCAGCGCCATAAAGCAGGACTGGAATGATCCAGGTTTTATACAGAATCTCCTTAGTTGTTCGGGATAGGGCTCCACTATTCAATTGCTTTCTAAGTTAGAAATTATAACAGAACCGAGGTAGATAAAGTCCCTCACTACCTCAAAGTTATAGCTGTCGATCGTGATGTTTTGTCCGATTCTACGATGTTGGGTGTCCTTTCTTGTTGGTTTTGCCCTCGTTGAGCGCTAAGCCCATTTTAGCAGCTTCCGTTTCTATACAAGCAAACGTACCAGTGACAGCTCGCTGTGTTCTACCAATTATGTCAATATCATCGACGTATGCAAGTAATTGGACGGACTTTTGAAAGATCGTGCCTTGTGTGTTGGCCCGTGAGTTTTGGATAATTCAAGTATGATGTTGAAAAAGTCGCACAACAGCGCGTCAAATTGTTAAAATTCTTTTTTGACATCGAAGGTTTCGGTGAGGTCGTTACCGACCTTGATGCAGCCGCGAGCTTTCTCCACCGTCATCCTACACAATCGAACGAGTTTTGCAGGTATGCCAAGGCTAGACATGGCTCTGTATAGCTCGTCTCAATAGATGCTGTCGTACGCGGCTTTGAAATCGATGAGAAGATGGTGGGTATCGATTTGAACTTCTTGGGTTTTTTCCAGGATCTGCCTGAGTGTGAAAATTTGATCGACTGTGGACTTTCATGCCCTAAAACCGCTTTGATAGGGGTCAAATAGGTTATTTAAAAAGGGTTTAAGGCGTTCACACAATATGGGAGAATTTGGAGTGGAGAAAACCCAGAAGCCTCTGTCGAGACGCCCTTACATCCAATCAAACTCCTTCTTTGGTGTACTTTATGGGCTGCTGGAATTATCGACCCATAATTCTTTAAGAACGATGCCGGCCAGGATGTAACCGTCAATGGAGAGCGCTATAGAAACATGATTTCTGACTTCCTCGTTCCTCAGTTGAATGGCATTGACGTGAAAGAGCTTCGGATTCAACAAGATTACCTTTACCTTTACATTACTCTCTAAGTCACTATGTGAAGTCACTAGTCTATACCGATAAACCAGAGACTTTCGAAGATTTGGAAGTCAACTTTCGCCGTGTTATTGCTGATAAACGGCCCCAGTAGCTCGATAAAGTTGTCGAAAATTGGACTTTCCAATTGCGCTTCATTCGAACTAGCATCTGCCCGAAATCCTGTAATATCATAGCCATTAACATTAGCTTCAAGTGTTTTTGAATTTGTATGCCTCTAAAAAACACCCCTTAGTTTTAATTTTGAAAAATCAAATTCCTCCTAATGTAAAAAAAAATAAAGTCGGAATATGAAAAAAAAAAACAGCCCCAGTTTGGTTAACTGGATCAGACATAATTTGCCATTCCATTTCCTGGGAAAACTAATTTCTTATTGAGATCGTTTCCCTTCCGTCTGACGTGTCTCTAAGTTATTATTTCAAATACCATACCCAATACCCCGTGAGAATACTCTATTTTAAATGCAACTACCTACACCTACGATAAATGTTTCATAACAGGTGTTAAGAGGCATGCAGTCCGCAAGAGGTAGGTACTTTGTTTTTTCTGTTATCATTTATATTGTAGTCTCACGTCAGTCAGAGTAGACACTTATCGAATCACGAACCGGGTATGTTGTAAAGCACTGAATTTGTCGTTTCCCTCTCAACCCAAAAATAGAGTGGTGTACATTAGAATTTGGCGCATCATTCTCACGCAAGAATTTTCAATAGTTTGCCAAAAACAAAAACCGCATCACTAGGCAAACATCTGTTAGCTTGATAATGCAGTGCAGTAGAGTAGTGTTTGATAGCTTTGAACTAGAAAATAGCGATCTTCGCCAAGGTTATCATTTTAATCTCTTCTATTGGCATTGCATATATGTAATATGAATATGATCTTATGGGTTATGGTACATTAGTTATTTAAGCATGAAGCCTCGTCATGACAGAAGCTGTAACTTTTTGATCGATTTGCATTGAAAATATTTTAAGCGGAGACTTCAAGGCGACAAAATATTAAGACCTTTTACTACGATAAAGAGGAACATTTCAAAATGTAACCATTCGTAGTCGGAGACAATCTAAATGACGTACAGGTCTCTCATTCATTTCAATCGCAAAAATGTCGCAATCATTCCTTTGCCCATATTTTTCTAGAAGTCCAATTCCAAATGCAAACTGTTCATATTTACAGGCAGTCAGGCACCACCTACCTGCCAGCCATTGAATATGAAACCATAATTAGATGATAAACTTGTCGCATTAACAAGTATTTCCTTAAAAAAAATTCACAATTGGCCAAACAAACACCTCGTTGTGCGCACAGAAACCCTGAAGCTACAGCAACAAATGTTTCTACATTTTTGAGTAGCAAAGAAAATTATTTTTTTTTGTTTTGTTCATATTTATTTGTGCGCGCGGAGCCAAAGATAAAAAAAAATCGACGAAAGAATGTCGCTTTTATATGCGTCTTGTTCACCTCCCCCTTCTGGTCATACAAACAGCAACGCTCGCCAAATAATTTCAAGTTTAAAAATAAAAACTCATCGCTCATAAATATAAAACAGAGGAAGCTCTCGAGAAATCACGAAAATGATCAGGAAAGCGAATTCATGGTGCAAATTCAGCTTACCAATATTTATCCTGAAGGGTTTTTGGTGTATCGCTCGTTCCAGATTCCTTTACTAAAAGTAGACTCTGTAATTCAGTGTGGCTTTGTTTTTGATGAAAATCCCAAATGGAAAACTTTGTAGGAATCACTTCACATTTTCTCACGGGTAGGTGTGTTATCACTTTTTTTTTCTCGTTCGGCTATCTAGATATTTTCACAAGAACTTTCTTTAAGTATTTTTATATTTTATATTTTGTTCACGGACGAGCGATTGCGAAACAAACGGTGCAAAGTAAATATTCGTCGGTATGACAAAAATATTATGTTTTTATTTCGTTCAACAGGAGGACAGAAAAGTTTTCATTTTGAAACGCAGCGAGTTCTTAAAATAAACTAAAATCGCAAGAGAAGTTGAATTCACGATCTCGATTCGAGGAGTAACACAAATTTTTGTCGTTTGACAAGACAAGAGACGTTTCACCAATTTGCGACAATTTATTTTTTTTTTTCTCTTGTGTTCGATTCGATGACTGACCTGTGACTTTTGTGTTGCACAGTTGGCGAGTCTGATGAGGTGTGGTGAAATTGGATTGCAAAAGCAACTCTCAAACTTTGTGCAAATTTAATTTTTATACCTTTTTTTATAATATTATAGGAGAAATAATTGAATTTAACTAGATTACCTACCTAGATTAACCAAATTTGAACGAACGTTTTTTTTTTGTCTAAACGTAAGGATTTCATTATGCGAAATAAAAAAAAATAAAAAAATTATTGTTGCAACAGGTCCATATAGGCACCTTAGGCCTAGTTTCGCACTTCCATTGAGTTTTTATTTTACGCCGAGTCCAAACGGCTGAATTGAGAACCTTTTTCAGGACAGCTATACTTTCGAATATTTGTCAGACATTCGCGAAAGATGGTGCAGTTAAAAAGATAACTGAGATTTAATTTGTATTTTTTCGGGGATCGAACCTGGCACCCCTCGCCCAGTAGTCCAGCACACTAACCACTGATCCACAACGCCCACGTGTATCTCAATTAATAGGATATGTAAAAAATATAGTTGTAACTTAATTATAGGCCTGTTTTATTGGCAACCTATCTCAGTGAAGTAAAGTAAAGTAGAATCTTCAGCACGCAATTACAGCAACTATATAGAGTCTCGAAAGAGTCAAGCAGTGTGTAGCTATTGTAATTACGTGTTAAAAATGTTACTTACATCACTGAGATAGATTGCCTATAAAACAAGCCTTATGTTGATGTCGTTTTTTGATTGGGCGAGCCAATTAATTTTTTCGACAAAAAAATCAAGATTGAATTTTATTTTTTCCTCCTATAATAACGGTGTATTTAAAATTTAACTTGAAACAACCATTTTAATATAGTTGTGGATAGAATATAATGTTACCTATTCTTCAAACTCTCCAGTCAACACAATCCTTTGCCAGCATAAGAGTGCGAACGTTATTTGCGAAAACGCTGGATACACCTAATCTAATCTATGGTTGCCATAGATCGCCATAGTACTATATAACTCATTTGGGGCGCCGCCGTCCCTCCCATACATCCGAATTCCAATTGTTCCTGTACCTGGCACTCTCCGCCGCGTTTTATAAGCCAAGTGGACGACTCAGCGATTTCTTTCATCTCTATCTTTCACAACTAGCTACTTTTGATAAGTACAACATTTCAGTTTTGTTTTCAATATTTTAGCAGTAACCTATTTTTTCTCCTTCTCATTTGACACTAAAGCCTAGTACGCTGCTGTTTCGGAACGAAATTTTTCGGTGGTCTCCAATTGCACAGCGAAACGTGTGCGAAAAGACAGCGGAAAATAATTTGTGGAGAGTGGCATCAGCTGCTATACAAGTGACATTTGACAACAGCAGGAATTTGTGTTTTGTAAAATTGAAAGCAATTATATCCTAATTAAAATTATAGAATTTTAAAAATATGTATATAAATCAAAACTAAACACATGCCAGTCACCGTCGACATACGAATAATTGTTAATTGTGTTGGTTCATCTTCTTGTTGTGTTGGCTGCTGCAATTCTTCGAAATTTAAATATTAGATTTCGTCGTATACTTCCATTTCAAAATCAAAATATGAACACAACTACCGCGAAAAAAATGAAATGTAAAATTTCCGCAAGCAATTAATGTCCCGGACAATAAATTGTGTGCGAAAAGAGAGTGGAGAATTGTACCAAGCAATCTACTACAATTGCCCACTTTTCCTCCATCATTTCGCAGCAGCAGCGTACTGCAAAACGAAAAGGAGAGCGAAATTTTTCGTTCATGATTTCGTTCTGTCACTTTTGTATGGGATTTTTCGTTCCGAAACAGCAGCGTACTAGGCTTAATAGTCAACATAAAGCCATAAAATTGAACAAAAAGCAAAAAAATAATTCACTAAAGCAAACAGTACCAAGAAACTCACCTCACTTTTGACACACGTGCGATCGTGACAACTGATGGTCGAAAACTATAAACAAACCCGATTTTACAATAATTATTGTATGTAGTTTGTATTTGTAGTATCAGAATCCTTGATTAATAATTACATCATTTTATAGCTCGACACCATGGATAAAACTGGAAAATTTCTTCTACCATCCCCCAAATTTGAGAAACTGGACAAATCACCTGCCCAAACTCCACATTTTTTGTCACCGCAAGGTATGCTCTTGCCAAAAGAAAAACAACCTCCTCCCATGTATGGTCCGAGAGGTTCAACCGTTCCCCCAAAGTTTATAGTATCGCAACGAGAGTCAAGTGTAGCAGCGGGCAGCAATCAACACGAAAGACCCCAAAAATATTTTTGTGAACCGTGCGAAGCCGAGTTCCACACAGCCACCGACTTCAAAGTACACAGAAGCGAGCATACTCATTGTGAGATTGGTGATTGCACCTTCAGAGGACATCCTTCGTTTATGGATACACATATAACTCAGCAACACTCCACTGGTCTATATGACCAGCTGAAGAAATTGAACACCCCAGAGGAAATTGCACAATGGAGGGCGGACCGGAAAAAAAATTATCCTACAGTCGCAGTTGTCGAGCAAAAGTGGAAAGCCCGTGAACAGAGAATGCTAAGAGGTGAAAAATTAGAAGGGAATAAAAAGAGGTTTGGAAGGGATGATGATCGTAGGCAGATGGGAAACGATAAAAATAAAGAGGTTCGTGAGAAATCTGCGAAATCGGAATCAAAAAAGCGCCAACGGAAGAGGAATAGGGGTGCTGAAAAGAAGGGAGATCGAGAAGTTGATAAGAAAGGTGAAGTATCTGAGCCGGCTGTTGTGGAAAAGGAAAACAATGAGGAACCTACTTGTGGTGGCCTAAAAATGTTTAAAGGAACTGCTGGAATGACTGGTTACATGAAAATTAAGAAACCTGAAACGCATGCACTGTCTTCGCTTTTGGGAATGTACGGTTCGGATTCGGAGGAAGAAAATGAAAGTGTGGACGAAAAAGAACAAATCGACACAACTGAGCAGGCCTCCCTACAGCCGATTGAAGAGGATAATGCACGGAACACAGATCCTACAAATGAATCAACGGAAGAAATCCCACTGGCGGCCAAAGACACATTTTGTTCTAATGATGAACCAATGGATGAAGTAATATTAGAAGCTCAATTGAAGGAGGAGCTTGAGAAATCCACTGAAAAGAGATACGACATCATGCCATTAGATCCCGATTCCAGTAATGAAGATGCCCCGGAAGAAGCGCCAATAGCGAAAAGTTGTAATATTCCCGATAAACCTCAAACTGAACCTCCACAAAAAAAGATGAAACGCGATCCACCAAAAAAACAGCCGTCCAAATCGGGCTTAGATTATAGAAAACTCAGAGGAGGGCGCCAGAATACTATGCTGGAAAAGCTATTGGAACCAGATATTCGTCATGAACGTAATGTACTCCTTCAGTGCGTGCGCTTTGTTGTGGAAAACAATTTCTTTGGAATTGGATCATCATCGCAGTAGCCATCCTAAATTACTTTTATTTGTAAAACTTGTTAAATACACTTGTAGACGTAGAAAAATAAAGTTCATTGTTGAGGATAAAATTCCCCTTGTCTCTGTTGTTGCTGCTGGCGAGCAGCTTGTGTGTACTTCGCCTTGAACTCCTCTAGCTCGCGTACTCTTGAACGAGCATGGTGGATTCGGTGCCAAGCCATTTGGAGAACTTTCGCAGAAGCATATCCAGATCCCTCGTGCGGTTGACCCGTCGACACTTGGGTGAGGTAGTTTATTTGCTCACTGAGTTTTGACTCTACGTTGGAAAGAGATTTTAGAAATTGTTGGGTTTGATTTTCGGCGTTCTTCTGTGAAGACTTTTCCTTGCTCAGTTCTTGAAGGGCTTGTCCTAATACAGGGAAATGTTTTATTTAACGGGCTGGACAAATATTGATTGTTATTACCTGCGCTCTGAAGGCAAGTTATGATCTCCTTTTCAATAGCATCTAATGCGTGAATTTTATCAAGAGGATTGTGAGACATTTTTAATATAAAATTATGTAGAAAATAAGTTGGCAATTGTTTTTTGTTTATTAATTCATAGTCACACTATAAACCGTCAAAAAGGATTTGTCATTCCGCGTTCAGGAACCTAGGGGGCTAAGGTGTGTTCAAAAGTTTGAAATGTTGAGTTCCCTTCATAGAAGTTTTTGCTCAAAATGGCTCCCTGATGTCATTATCGATTGGGCATTTTAGATATTAGGCCGTGTGTGAATTACAATAAGTAATAAATTATCCTTGGATAAATTCCTTAACCACTTCAATTTTGAAACAGTTATTTCTTTCATTATACTTTTAATCAATTGAAATTCAATGTTTTAATTCAATAATAGCTGCGTTTCTTTCGTCCCTGTTACGTCTATAGGATACGTTAAATAAACAAATCCCTTGCTAAATACAACAAACACTTAACATGGATGAAATTATAAAGAGAAAATTCCACATTTTACTATTCCAAGTGTAGGATAATTATTAGTTTACCATCTCGATTTTCCACCCAAATTTGCGTATTAAGTTTACCATATATTGTGGTAAATGATTTTCCATACAAATTTTGACAGTTCATTTACCACGTCATAAACTTATGTCGTTTTCTATTGGCCAAAAAGAAGAATCCAGGAGCGTCCGGAATCAAGAAAATCACTTCTGATACCGTTAAAAAAAAACCGCAAAAAAAACTCTTCTTTTGAAGGCCCCGACCCATAGAATCCGTCACATCCGTTGCGGCAATGTATTCGACTGACAGGTTGATAGAATACACAGTAGCTTATGGAACGTGACCCATGAGCAACGAACGTGCCGGATGCGACGGATAAAGTAGGTTTACTTTCTACTTTTCTGTCCGTCGACCCGTTGACAGTTGGCAGAGCGTGAAGGCCCCGACCCATAGAATCCGTCACATCCGTTGCGGCAATGTTTTCGACTGACAGGTTGATAGAATACACAGTAGCTTATGGAACGTGACCCATAAGCAACGAACGTGCCGGATGCGACGGATAAAGTAGGTTTACTTTCTACTTTTCTGTCCGTCGAACCGTTGACAGTTGGCAGAGCGTGAGAGTAAGCATTTTCATTGGTGGAAATATAAGATAATGAGAGAAACTGTCTCTCATATATCATCGGCTGTCAACGTATGCGACGAATTCTATGGGACTGTTCGTTCCGTCGAATACGCCAATCCGTCGACGCAACGGATGCGACGGATTCTATGGGTCGGGGCCTTGAGAGTAAGCATTTTCATTGGTGGAAATATAAGATAATGAGAGAAACTGTCTCTCATATGTCATCGGTTGTCAACGTATGCGACGAATTCTATAGGACTGTTCGTTCCGTCGAATACGCCAATCCGTCGACGCAACGGATGCGACGGATTCTATGGGTCGGGGCCTTGATTCTGAAGAAAGAATTTCGCTTTTCCATTTCAAATCAGATTCGACTCAAGAAGCACTTACACAAGTGCGATTTATGCATTTTATACAAGCGAGCTGGCAGCAGCTATACAATAATTGTTGACGTTTCACCAATACGTGAGTGTAGTCGGCCATTGGATATGGATTGCAAAATGAGTGAATCCTCGAGTGAAACCGACATTACCCAATTTACTACGTTTATGACGAGTTTACGACGTTGCCTGAATACCCCTAGTATTTTTTTAATTAATATTGTACTGTCAATGTCAATTATTCTATCAGACTGATGCGTTGCCTCATCTCATATATCATGTTTTCATTCATCGACGTCCGTTTTTTTTTTCGGCAATCCTTGATAGGGACGCTGACGGGGTTTATAAAATTTGCACCTTGGTGCCCGAAGTTTTTGGACCCTTCCGATAACGTCCACCGAAACGATAATCGATCACACTGGCTTACAGCTAAAAAAAATACATGACTTTCGTGCAGCCATCTTGTTCTTTCAAGTTGTTTGACATCACACATTGTAGCCGGCAGCAGTTTTTTAAACGTGTTTGCTTAAATAAAATCTAAATAACACGTGTTTTCAGACAAATTCGTCTAAACTTATTCGTTCAAATCATTATTTCTCTATAACTAAGTATGTAAATAATTTGTTGTGTATATATTTTCCTGCTTTAATCGCATCGCGCCATTAAATCAAATACTAACCTTTCTTTTTGCTCATTTTCATCGCAGAAATTTCACATACACCATGACTGACGTCGCAGATAAAGCCCAAGAAGTTCCGTCAGAGGAAGTCGAAAAGGTAAAAGATGTTGAAAAGGAGGAGCAAACCCCAGCTGCAATTGCCGAATCTCCAGAAAAAGTGAAAGGAAAAGATGCCACCAACGGTGACTCATCAACATTGGAAGGAAAAATCATTCGCCAAGTGGAGTACTATTTTGGTGATGCAAATTTAAATCGTGATAAATTCTTATTGGAAGCGATCTCAAAGAACGAGGAAGGATGGGTTTCATTCGATGTACTGTTGACTTTCAAGCGATTGGCTGCATTAACTACTGACGTTAAGGTAGTCGTTGAAGCTTTAGCAAAATCCGATGAAGGTTTGATTGAAATTAGTGAAGATAAGACAAAAATTCGTCGCCATCCAGAGAGACCAATTCCGGAGCACAACGAGGAGAAACGCAAGGAGGTTATGTCGCGTACAGCATATGCCAAGGGTTTCCCTCTGGACATCGAGATGTCCGACTTGATAGAATTTTTCAGTCCCTACGAAAAGGTGGCCAACATAAACATGAGAAAGTACTTGGATAAGCCGTCGAAGGTATACAAATTTAAGGGCAGTGTTTTTGTCACATTCGAAAAGAAGGAACAGACTGAGGAGTTTATCACTAAGGAAAAAGTGAGTACTTAGATTATAAGGGGTCTTATGTGTAGCCGCATTTTTTATATTTCAAAGACCTTGCATGAGAGTGAATCGATTGTAAACTACATTTTTTGACCACGTACACGAGTTTAGCTCGGATAATAATGTCGATTCAACGATTTGTTTACCATCCGCCACGTTTTTCTGCTTATCGCTAATATTTGATACTACATTTACAAGTCAATAGATCTTGTACAACTAAGTAACGATTGCACCTGTTTGCAGAGCCTGAAAATAATTGGCATATGAAATCATTCGCCTTTGAATAGCGCAGCTAGCAAGAGATTCGTTTTATGCTTCTTTTTCGTCAATCATTTTTAATTGTCTACATCTACGCGTGTTATTTTTAAATCGAAGTGGCTATTCACACGTTCATTTTGACAGATTTTCGGCTATAGAATCAACGTAACGTAATCCTATTTTCATTAAAAACTCTTTATAAATATAAAAATGATTATACTGGAGTTTAGAGTCCTTGCCGCGAGCGTAGCGAGCCACATACCCCAACTTGACGCAATATAAACTTTAACATTTCGCTACGTAGTCGCCTTTTTAAATCCTTAGCATTCATGCCTTGACTCTGTGTTTTTCTAGTTACCGAATTAAGTTTTCTTGTAAATGCATAACTAAGTAAAGTTTTCTGGTAAGAGCTTACTCTGCGCTTCAAATAAAATCAGATAACTAGGTATTCTGTTGTTTTCGAAAACCTCTTTAACATCTAAGATTCAAAACATTTCTTTTATCTTACTTCAAGGTTCAATACAAAGAAAACGATCTTATTCGCAAATGGCAAGAATCGTACCTCGAAGAGAAAAAGGAGGAACGCAACAAGACCAAAAAGGGAAAAAACAAGAAAGAAGAGGATAAGTTCACACTACCAAAGGGAACTGTAATATTCTTCGAAGGTGCTAACGACGAAACTACCCGCGAATTTATTCGCACAGCACTCGAAAGCGTAGAAGCCGATGTTGCATACATTGATTTCAGTAAGGGCGACAAAGACGGACACATCCGTCTCCAGCAAGAAAATTCGGCAGCTGCTCTGCTCGAGAAAATCGAAGAGAAGAAGGTTAGTTAACGAACTTGCAACTCAATTTAAAAAGTTTACATTGACAACATTTTTCAATTCACAATGATACAGCTAAAGCTATCAGACTCCACTGAACTCACACTTCGTACACTGACTGAAGAAGAAGAGAAGCAATTTCTCGCTAAAGCTATTGAACACATGAAATCTCGACGAACTCAACAGGGCCGACACAAGGGAGGCTACAATCGCAAACGTCGTGGTGGCGGTGATGATCGTGACTCTGAAGCAAAGTCTAAGAAGAAGAGTGACGATTAGGAGGATAAAGGGAGTTTTGATTTCGAATTGCTAACAGTGTGTTCTTAACCAATTGGGACAAAACAAATAAATTGCTCCTCGCAAACTTCTTACCGTATTTTTTGACTGTGTTGCTACATAAATGTCTATGTACAAAAACGAATAATGAATAAATTAAATATCTATTGAATAGAATTTTACCTTAAATACGATCTTGTTGTTGTTTTTCTTTGTTGTTTGCTGTGGCAATTTTACAAAGTTAAATTGGGGTGCAACTATTCGGGATCTCGTCGCCGTAATATTATCGCTTTAAAATTCTCTCTTACTCACATCCCTGAGAAAGCTGACAAGGGTCAGGTAGGTGAAAGAATCGCAGAGCTCTGGGACACGCTTTATTCAAATAGGATTTGAGTAGCTCTTAATTCGTTCGAAATTCTTGATAAACTTTTGCTGTTGCAAAGCGGCAACGTCGCATATCAACACTAACAAAATGATAGAAACGAAGGCACATGCAATTTAGGGCTCTATTATCGGTCAACATTAGCGCACTTTAAATAAGACACAGCTCACAACATTTTCTAGGAAAAATGCATTAACAGTTCCTTAGATCCAAATGGATGACCATCCAATCCATCCCAATTACCCAATGCACCTTCTAGGAGACCAGGCCCGAAATATTGTTCCCATACTGACTTTTGACCTTTGATTGTTCTATAGGTACTCCCATGGTAGATGTTCCGAGGAACTCGAAGACATTATCCCTCGAAATGCAACTTTTGGGCGCCTCACAAAACAGACACCTAATGCTCATGATCGTACAGTATACTTGACAACCGCGAGGACATCAATTTTTCAAAACTCCTTCTGTTATACCCTATTCACACCAAGCCGAAAACTGGGTTTTCGCGAAAACAGTCGGAAACTTCCTCGAAAACAGAAGTTTTCCCATACATATTGCAGTTTTCAAAACGAGTTGTTTGAGGTCGTTTTCCATGAAAACGCCACGAAAACGAGTACAATCGTTGGGTTGTTGAAGCAGACACACCTTTTGCAACATTCAGCGAGCTCAGCAAAACTGCTGACAGGATGTGAGAGACTGAGTGAGAGTGAGAGATTTTTTTTTTTGTTATCTTTGCTTACACCATAAAGAGCAAACTACCTGCCACAACTAAATGGTATTTTCAGATGTCTTGATTTTGAATGTTGCTTATGTTAATTATATTGCGGAGTTGAGTTTGTATTACAATTTTCTTAAATAGAGATGTATTCATTCACCCTGAGAGGGTCGGAAGGACATTGCGATACCATCGACAGTCTTTTTGTCTATTTGTCTGAGGTGTATAGATACATATGTGTAATCAGCCTTTTACGACGATTTAAAACATGCCAATTTGAATTTAAAGTTACAAGTTTTTTCGTCGTTGAACGCCAGTTGTCGTTAAACCTTGTGGTTTGTGGATTCCATTACAGTCGCTCATAAACACGACCAGGCTTGTTGGTAAACACCATCGTAAGACTATCCTAGTTGTTCATTAACTCTTTCCCATACTAAATCTGTTTTTAGCTGTTTTTAATAACATTCCGCACGTTTATCCCATGAAATAGGGTTAGAAAAAACTTAATTTCTTCAATTTTCTTTGTACATATTCCATTTTACACGGTCAACGACGACGGCGCGACAAAAATGAAACTTGCTTGTTTTATGTTGTATGTTTAAGTTTTAGTGTTGTTTATTTATTTATTTATTCTCTTGATTTATTAACTTATTTGTTTATTGTGCGAAAACACATTTTAAATGTAGTATTGTAACAACTATGTAAGTAGCCTGTTAGGATAATAATTAGGTAAGTAAAACACGAATGTTATTGTATCATTCCTGAAGCTTCAATAAAAAAACATGTACCCCTGAGGATGTTGGAAAACCACCAACGAAACGTAGGGTGAAAGAATGGAATGGTTGTTTAATTAACATTCGCATTAGGAAAATATAGACCAATAAGCCCACATAAACACCACAAGAAACTTGCTTGATTTGAAGCGACTAAACTACTTTTCATAGCGTTGGTCGCACAAAGTTCCGTGTCCGTGATCAGGACACTCCCCTGCAACTTAAATGTTTGGTTATCCGTTATCAAATGTTTGTGTAATGAATGTACCTAGCTTGAGCGACCGTGCTACCTCATCACTCAAACGACGATTTTTGTCGTTAACTAATTAGAGAACGTCAAATAATGAAAAACGACTGATGTAACTTTTCTTGAATTTATTTAATTTTATTCAAATAAATAAATCAAATTAGATCCTTTCATTGGCAAAGAGATTTTAAAAGGAGAGTCTTAAATGTTGATGTTAAGATTGAATGGGTACCATGTAGCTATAACCCATCCTAGACCATCATTAAGAGATGAAAAAGGTTGGCAGAACGTTTTTGTAAGCATTCCTACACCCTTCTGGTAGGTACACTCAGCTACAGCACAGCCGCAGCAAGTTATATCGCCGAATCTGACGGCGACAATGTACTTTCCACGAGCTTATCTTTTATTTCGTCCAATGAAGATTTTCTAGACATTGTAAAAAACATTTGAATCCGAAAATAATATATTAAATTGAGTTTTTTTAATTTTTTCAGTTTGTTTCAGAATGGATTGGATTTTGTCGTTATCTGTTCCAGGATGCGTAGGAGATCAGTTTGTCTTAAGATCTCGCCTTCATCACTATTTCAAAAAATTAATGTACTATTCATTTTTAAGATATAAACTGAGAATTTCTTTCGGAAAAGATAAATAACAAGAAATTTATACAACCATTTATCTGTCAGGGCAGTAGATTAGCTCGTTTATAACATATATGGAATGTGAACTACTTACCGATGAAGTTGTACCCTGTCGTGGAAGTTAGGGAATAAGTCTTCTAAAATGGCTCAAATAACGACAAACGCCGTGAAAGTAAAACGCCACTTGCAATAAGGGTGAATATAGCCGCTTCGGACAAAATAGTAGTATACGCCACAGTTTCCACTGTAGGTAGGTAATGCATTATGTACATACATATCGATAGTTTTATCTTATAGGTAGATCAGGGCCGTAGCCAGGATTTTGGTTCGGGGGGGGCTCGCTTGCAAGTCTTACGAAACAAAAAACTATGTATATTCCAATTCATTGATTTCTATTAGTCACATTTTTCAAAGCAGAAAACGTCTTATTTTTTTTTTGATATGAGATCAATGGGTCTCCGCACACGAGACTAATTCTGCTGGCAGAAAACCATTTTTATACCATACTTCGAGCATACACGGGATGATTTCTGCCGGCAGAAAAATTATAATATATATGAACCCCTTCTCATTGTTTAGTATTATTTTCACAATTGAAATATTTTGAAAGTTGTGTATGTATTAGTTGTATGCCTTGATCAACCGCTCAAACTCGACATTTTATTCCTTTTCTTTCCCCTCACTTCAGTCCCCTCTCCAACAAAATCAGTTTTATGCCGGCAGAATTAGTCTCGTGTGCGGAGGCCCAATCACCTTATCTGGATTCACAATAATATCCGAATGAACAGATATCATAGCAAGTGAACTTAACCTTGCATTCTCCATAACGCTTCGGGACATTGTTTCAATCTTTTTCATAGCTAATAAAAAATAAATAGGTTGCGCTACAGGCGGTAGACACCCTAGGCCTAGCTACATAGCTGAAAGGGTTCTTTCAAAACTATCTGTGGCCACTGGAAGCGTTGCTAAAACCGTAAGCAAGAAATTTATAAGTCTATAGTAAGTGTTGTCACATTATCAAGCAATTTCAAAACTTCGGTAAAAGGGTCACTCGAAAATTTTTTTTTCGCACCAAAGAATGTACTCAGCTTTCACAGCTGATAACGAAATTGCATTATCAAAGTAAAGTGTTAACTTTTCCAACTTTTCGCTCAGGCTAAACTGCAGCAAAACCTAGGAGAAGAGCTTGAAACGATCTATGGTAGAACGTCTTCGTTGACCATGAACCTGTCCGTAAGATTTTGTATTAACGAATCTATGCAAGAAATCAGTATCGGCACTCTAAAATAGGTTTCAGAAGGAGAGGTTTCTGGATTGGAACGCGTTGTTTGTTTCAATGAAGTTCTTCAAATAATTCCTCGGCAAGTAAGGATGCGGATTGAAAAGCCTTTCTGAAGTGTACATACCTAGCGTTTGAATACTGTATACCTACCGGGATAGTCTCCTTATTTATATAGATTTGAATTTATATTAAGCCCCATTACGGCCATTTCAGTTTCAGTTCTAAACAAGGCACAGCTCACAACATTTTCTACGAAAAATGCTTCCACAGTTCCTCAGATCCAAATGGATGACCATTCAATCTATCCCAAGGACTCAATGCACATTTTAGGAGTCACAGTCAATTTAGGAATCACATGGCAGGATCACAATCCTATATTGCACGATCGGCGTCTGCTAAGTTGAGCTACATATTTAGAACAAAGAGGTACTTTAGCCCCAAGCAACTTCTCCTACTGTACAAAGCACAGGTTAGACCAGGCCCGGAATATTGCTCCCATATATGGAGCTCGGCCCCAAAACATTCACTTAACCTACTTGACAGAATACAGAGTGCTTGTCTCTTGACTTATTGGGGACCCTTCACTCACATCGAATCTACAACCCTTGGAGCACAGAAGACAAGTCGCTGACCTCTGCTTGTTCTATAGGTAGAGGTACTTCCATGGTAGATGTTCCGAGGAACTCAAAGACATTACGCCTTACCAACAATCAAATTTAGACTCGACTTTAAAGCAAAAGTCGAAAATAAAAAATATTGTATACGCGTCATCGTAGTAGTGTCATTCAAAGGTGGAATGTCAGTTTTCCAGCTAATATATTTTTATTTTTCATTTGAAATTCTTAAGGTAGCAGTGATTTAATTCGTTTTTTTCATAATTATCTTTAAAATTGCATAGATCGTGTTGGCGGTAGAGTGAAAGAATGAAATCTGTTTTTGTGTTGAAAATAAAGCGGTAAATAATCCTTCATTAAAATCAATGTTTTCTTTTTTAATGTTTTATTTTAATCATCTCCAAATGCGATAGAGTTGGATTACATACAGCACATTTTTCGCCTTTTTCAACTTATTGCAGATGGATAGGTACACTTAAGAATTATTCAAGCTACGAAATGTGCTGTGTGCATTAAATTGCAATATTTATTTTCAAATATGTAGTCCATTTTATCTGCGCCCTGACTCCTGTTACAAACAAATTGTGTGAAACTATTGATGCAATTTCTCAAAATAAAAAGTTTCATAAAAAAAAGAAGAAAAAGAAAAAACTGAAATTATGATTTGATTGAAATTTTAATTTGCGCTCGAATAAAATGTCAGTTTTGCGAAAATCGTACTAGCTTTGACTCATGTTGTACTAGAATTTGTACTAAAGTCGTTTTTAGTAAAACGTTCGACTAATTTGGTTATTGGTAGCTCAAAAGTTAAAGTCGAAACTAAAGTTAGTTTCGAAATTAGTTAAACACGAGTTTAGTGATTGTTTATTGGTAAGGCCCATTGTCGCTCGAAATGCAACTTTTGGGCGCCCCACAAGACAGGCTGTTTATAGGTTCGCCTTTCTCGGAAAAAGTATTTAAAAAAAAAAGTTGAGCTATCAGTTAGAAAATTTTAGTTTTTGTCTTTTATTTAAGACTTTCGGGGGGGAGGGGGTGGGGCTACGTGCCTGCTACCTATTCATTTTTAAGATATAAACTGAGAATTTCTTTCGGAAAAGAGAAATAACAAGAAATTTCTACAACCATTTATCTGTCAGCGCTTTAGATAAGCTCGTTTATATCATATATGGAATGTGAACTACTTACCGACGACGTCGTAACCTGTCGTGGAAGTTAGGGAATAAGTATTCTAAAATGGCTCAAATAACGACAAACGCCGTGAAAGTAAAACGCCACTTGCAATAAGGGTGAATATAGCCGCTTCGGACAAAATAGTACGTATACGCCACAGTTTCCACTGTAGGTAGGTAATGCATTATGTACATACATATCGATAGTTTTATCATATAGGTACATATTTACAAATAGGATGGCATACCGATTCAGGTAGGTAGGTACGGCTGAATTGCATTTACTATGAACTCGTCTATTGCATCGGATTGGTATCACCTAAAAATATCTCTACTGTCCGAGCTTTTTGACATGCTTTCATAAAAGAAGTGCCCCGACAAGATTATTCCGAACATTTTTTGAGTTGTTCCGTGCCAAGTCGGGTTCCTCTATTATGTATATTAAGTTTAAGATCTTCACCTAACTTTCCACAAGAACAATTCGTTTTTGTGAGTTTATTTGTTGATGAATGAAATTTCTGAATTATAAGTTTTCTCAGGACAGTTATGTATATGTATTTTGGCATTTTTGTCAAACTTTCGCGAGAAGTGACACAGTAGAGGAAATCCATGAGGAACCTGGGGTGGGATTCTGTAAAATACGAAACGATTAACGCTTTCGTTTTCACTAAACCTGTCTCTATCATATGTGTAACAATAGACAGGGACAGCTGTTGTCGAAACGATAACGTTCGATCGTTTTTATTTTACATAATCTGGCCCCTGATTTAGTCCAAAAAAGTACGGGAACATACCATGTGCACCTGGAAGACAGTCATCCTTCTCCGTTGGATATAACCATTTTCGTTGACAGTCAAGGAGTCAACAAATTGATTAAATCTGATGCAATTAAGTCAATCCAATCTGCAAGATCGACGCCTACGTAACGTACCCTAGGATCCAGGTCTGGTCTTATTTAACAGTTCTCTGTCTCTGTCCTTTAGCATTTACTCCTTCCAAATTTGTTGCCTTATTCTTACATCTTGCGCAGATGGAGCTAGCACTTTTCCGAATTGCTCAATCCAATCCAGGGCATTGAGGATGACACATCCATCGCCTTAAGCAGAGCGGAAAATAGTCCCACGGTAGAGGAAGTCACTTTTGCGATCAAATCGCTAAAAGCTGCCAAATCTGCCGGAGTGGATGAAATCCGGCCAGAAATGCTAAAGGCCTTAGGTGAAGAGGGAGTCAAATGGCTCTCTCGTGTCATTAAAGTGGCCTGGGAATGCGGCGAAACACCCAGCGATTAGCAGATTGGGGTGATTGTGCCCCTTTTCAAGAAAGGGGATAAAAGGGATTGCTCCAATTACAGGGGTATATCACTTTTAAGTCTCCCCGGAAAAGTCTTTGCCAAGGTGCTGGAAACGCGTTGCAGAGCTGTGGTCGAGGCACGATTAGGAGATGAGCAGTGTGGCTTTCGTCCCGGCAGAAGCACAACCGACCAGTTATTCACTCTCAGAATGGTACTTGAGAAGGCATGGGAGTATGCTACACCTGTTTACGCTTGCTTCGTAGATTTGGAGAAAGCATACGACCGAGTCCCTCGAGGGAAATTCTGGAGTGTATTACAGCAGTATGGAATTGATGGTTCTGTCTTGAGAGCCATTCAATCTCTTTACACAAACAAACTGTAAAAGCTGTGTTCGGGTAAACGGCGTTAAATCAATACCTTTCACCGTGGGCGTTGGACTTCGCCAGGGGTGCGTCTTGTCGCCTCTCCTTTTCATTACTTATATGGACTGGATGTTACAGCGCAGTCTTGGCGAAGAACGTTTTGAATTGGGAGATCTGAGGATAAGTCATTTGCTCTTCGCTGATGACTTGGCCATCCTTGGGTCCTCTCAGACTGAACTTCAGCGCGCACTCGATCGGTTTGTAGCCGTTTGTGTTGAAGCTGAGATGAAGGTAAATGTGAACAAATCTGAAGTGATGGTCGTCTCCAGAACGCCTGTTCAATGCACTCTGCATGTTAGTGGACTCCCATTGGAACAGGTGGAGAAGTTTAAGTATCTCGGGGTCTTATTCACGAGTGATGGAAGGAGCAATGCCGAGTTTTCCTGTAGGATTGGTCAGGCTGGATCGATTTTGAGACAGCTTGGTCATTCTGTTATCAGGAGGACTGAACTTGGTGTCAAAGCTAAGTTGTCAGTCTTTAATTCGGTGTTTGTTCCAACTCTCACCTATGGTCATGAGGTTTGGGCAATGACCGAAAGAATAAGATCGCGAATACAAGATGCCGAAATGAGATTTCTCCGTTGTATTGTAGAATACGTGAGGAACTCAATGTCGAGCAGCTACTTCTCCGGACGGAGCGATCCATGCTTCGGTGGTTTGGGCATGTTAAACGCATGTCCCCGACCAGGATTCCACGACGTGCTATGGAATCCGTACCATCGGGCAGGCGTCCCCTAGGTAGACCCAGGATGAGATGGTTAGATCAAATTCATAATCTCTCCTCTACCCGTATGGGGATTGCTCTTGATGATTTAGAGTCGATGGCGGAGGATCGAGAGCTATGGAGGGTCCACTTGAGCAACCTACACCCGCGACCCACTTAATGGACAAGCGGACCATTGAAAATGAATGAATGAATGAATTCTTACAATTCAATTATTCTATCGTTGTCCACTTTTCTAATGTAGTGTTCGTGTGTTTGTCAATTATATCACTAAAATAAAATACAACTACACACTGTCTGTTTTATTTCTTTGTTTAATATAATTTAATATATACAACATTACATTCTGCCTTGTTCTTTCTAAAATACTTAATCAACTGAGATCTTATTTAATGTATTAAATTAATAAAAAAGAAAACTAGAATTAATCTTAAAAATAAATCATCGCACCAAAATACAAAAAAAAAAATATTTATACATATAAATATATCTCAAAATTGTATTAGTGTAATTTACAAGGAAGATTTTGTTTAATTTATATAATTTGTCAACATTTAACTTGAACATTGGTACATTGTATACATTTTAACTTTATTATTTAACAATATAATCATTTTTATAGCTCTTTGTTTAAACAGATTTAAAGAAGTCCTGTTCATTTTGGTGTAACACCACATGTTAACTTATTTTCTAAAAAAAGATAATATATCATTTCATTTATGTATTTGTAAAATTTATTTTCTGTTAATACCTATGAATATTTAATTATTAAAATATATGTTATGTATGTTATATATATTTCATTTAAATATATAAATGATTTTTGTGTGCTTTTGTGGATATTTAAATGTGTTTAGTAGGTATAATAGTTTTTTTTTTTTTAATAAATCAGGAAGTGTTTGATTATATTATTTTATTTTGGTGTAAATATGCCATTTATATTTTACGGCTTCCATTAACCTTAGCTTCATAGGTTTGTTAATATTTTCATTTGTTAATGTTAAGTTCCAGCAATAAACTCGTCTCCCCACGTCCATGTCATTTAAAAACGAATATAACAGTTGTTTCGTTTAATTCTGAATCATAAATCACAATGTAATGAAATTAGCTTTGCTATAATGATATGTAGGAATCTGATAAATTATTCTAACTTTACTAATAAAGCGTGCATTACGATCAAAAGCGACATATAAATTTCGCTACTGAATTTTGATTTAATGTTAAGTATTTTCAATTTTCAATAATAACAGTTAAGTTAACAGTGATAGTCTATATTATTTCAAGAAATTAAGAAGCCATTTCCTCTGTAGCTGTATTATCTTTTGTCATAGGGCAACCATAAAAGGTTTAGGATTGAGCTGGTGTGTGGGCGAAAATCGTACTAAGTTTAGTCTTCAAATAATTCAAATGGTCCAGCTATTTCCCTGCAATCAATCACTCCCCGCCTTAACCAGTATTACCTACTCCCATGTATTTCTAATAGGAAACGTTCAGACGGCGAAACACCATTATGCTGGATTTACATTACCACGCCACGCAATTTTGCATGACTTCAGAGAGAGAGAGAGAGAGAGAGAGAGATCCGTTTGCTACAGTTTAGGCTAATGATTTGTTAGAGTGAGACCATAAATCTCCATACAAAAGTTATGGCGGCCTAAATTCAACTGTTAGGCACGTTGGATCACTACATACCATTAGCCTTTTCTGTGGAAAAAAGGATCTCTCTCTCTCTCTCTGAAGTCATGCAAAATTGCGGGGCGTGGTAATGTAAATCCACATAATGTGACGCAGTAGCGCATATGTTTTTATGGTGCCGTGACATTGTGCCAAGCGACATTATGCCAAATATAGAAATTTGGCGCGAATTTTTCACTATTACCTACTTTATCTAATGCTCAAAAACTAAATATCTTATTTTCAAATGTAATCTCAAGTTTTTTAGCAAAAGATAAAGTAATAGTAAGAAATTCTAATTCTCTGCTGATGTTACTGCTGCACCAGTTAAAAAGTCTGCTGCAAGTTGATGATGAAACAATTGAACCACATGATACATGACACACATTATTAGATTTACTTGTATTTAGTAAACAAATTATATATGTATTTTTTCAGGTTTATCCATTTATGTACGTCCTAACGATTCACAAATCTGAACAAATGTATCTGCATTTGTTTCATTACATTGAAGCAAATTTGTTTCAATTGAAACCAAGTTCTTTTGTTACGGATTTTGAAAAGGCTTTAAGGAACAGCTTACATATAGTGTTTCCATATTCAAAATATACAACTTGTTGGTTTCACTATTGCCAAGCTGTAAGGAGAAAGGCGTCCAAAATAGATAGATTGGTTAGTTTTTTAAACAAAAACAAGGAAGCGAAAAGGCTTTTCCGAAAGTTTCTTGTACTCCCGCTCTTGAGACCCGAAGACATGAGCTCAGCTTTTGAAATTTTGCGTACAGAAGCAACTGCCGCAATGTACAATAAAAATGGCCAAAGTGTGTTTGAGGAATTTTTGATTTACTTCAAAAATCAAAATGGATGGATAAGGTAAGAGTGAGCACATTTTAAGAAATATAACATAAAGAGGAAAACTTTTATAACTATAGGAAACCCCTTCAGCTGTTTCCGTTTTTAATACCCAAATGAGGACAACAAGTGCTCTTGAAGGTTACAACAGCCGACTAAGCCGCAAGCTCACAAAGCATGGCAGCTTTTTCAAGTTTCTAGATTGTTTATTAGATGAAGACAGGATAAAATCCAGAGAGTTTTCGATGTCCCTAGGACGGAACATTCGATATATTTGAACTCAAAAAAAAAAAAAAATTTTAAGATAGAAACCTCCAAATCGAAGCAGCTCTAAGAAAATTGGATAAAAAAATTATTTCTCTTAATGACTTCCTAAACTAGATGACTAATCAACAAAACAGTCTAGTAACTGCAAATTTAGAAAATGTTGGTTATGAAGATGATGAAGAAAATGAGCAACAAGACAATGCAGACATTTTTAATGTAGACGAAGTGCCAATACTTTGTGTTATTTGTACTGAAAATACAAGAACTGTTCTCCTGCAGCCGTGCAACCATTTCAAACTTTGTTTGAATTGTTATACACAGCTGTCGGAGAAATATACAGCAAACAATAGCCCGATTCTGTGCCCAATTTGCAGGCAAATTGTTAAAAATAGCACACTAATTTATTGTTAAAAATTGTTTCATTAGTTATTTCGATATTTTTTGTATAAATTAATGTACATAATTATGTATTATGATATGTTTAATTGTTTAACCAAACAGAAAGTTAAATTTCATTTAAATTATAATAAAATTATTTGCGAACATTAAATTTTCGTGCCAAACTTCTGCTTACTAACTTTCAGAACGAAAAAGAAGCGTAAGTATTACGATGGTAAGAAAAATCACAAAACCCAAAGTGACATAGTGCCAAATTGGCCTTATGACACATTACCTAAGCGACATTATGCCAAATGCTATAATTCGGCCTAGTGTCACTTTGAAAAGCGTCATTATGCCAAATTTTTATATTTGGCATAATGTCGCTTGGCACAATGTCACGGCACCGTTTTTATTGCGTCATTCACACGAATATTATAAACTACTATCAATATTCGGAAATACATAATTTAAAAAAATGTATGTTCATCATTTCTCAAATTTAAGAAAAGCGTTTTAAATTGTGTTCTCGGTGTTGACCAATGACCAGTCATCCACTCATCAATAGAGGATTAACCCAGTACCTTCTTAAATTTTTCTTAAGGACCCGTATTGATAGGCGGGCACTTTGCTTTCGAGCTGCACCAGTTTATTTTAATTAGAAGTCATGGTCATGGAGTTTGTCTATAGAATTCTAAATTAACAAAAAAAAAAAAAAAACAAAAAAGACTTACCTAAATATATTTTCCCATTGTGTACAGTGCGGTTCACTTGTTTAGATGCACAAGAGTTACGTTTCTTGTTTTTTTTTTGTATTATGTGAAAAAAAAGAAGTAAAAAAAAAAAATGGTACAAATGTACCTACATTCATACACTATCCAACAAACATAATTTCAGACTTGATGATGACCCATAAGGGTAGTTTTACTCATTTTTTCCTATACCATGCAAAAACGTATGCATTTTTTTGGTTCACTTGAATAGACGCACCTGTTAAATTGGTTAGTTAACAACAAGTGGTCGGACAAAAAGCAGTAAAAAGTTAAAAGTGAGGCTACTACTATTTTATATTCATTTTATTAAAATAGGCAGAAAAAAATGTTGAATTAGCAGAAAAGGCAAAACTTATAAAGCTAACCTGTCGTGAAATAACTAATAAAATTGCTCGAAGTGAACACTTGATAGAAAACTTTGTAAGAAATAGTGTATCTTATGGAAACAACTACTAAGAAAGTATCATAAAAGTTTTAACACCCACAAAACAAGGGGAAAATTAAAAGACTAGTGTCTTAAGGCGCTCAATTTACAAACAAAATTATGGAATTTGCTGTGTTTTTCTGTAGCAAATCCACTTGAGTTGTGTTATTAACTATGCTTTACACCCAATTTTTTTAAAACTGCAAAAAACCACCGCCCAATTAAGCACTCAACAACCTAACGCCTTGAATTTGCAAGGGTTCATATGTCATGGGATATGAAGATTAAAGTGGTCTCCAGAAATTAGAGCAAAGCCGACTTTTCGAACAAAAAGGAGTTGAACTTGGATGGTCCTGTTATTATTATCATGATCTTCGGAAAAAAAAAAATATTTTGAACCGTTAGCATTCGAAATTAAGGGGAGTTATCGGGTGCAATTTCATTCTACGTTGGAAATCGTTTCCAATAAAATTAGCTACTAATATTTCTTGCAAAACTTTTTTGGAAGCACCTTTGTGGACCTATTCCATGGTTATTCCAGAAGGATGATATGCCTATACACAATTCACGAATTGTTTAAGAATGGATTGTCAGTAAAAACATTAAAATATTGCACTGTCCGCCACATTCGTCCCCGTAAAATTTATTGAGGGAATATATCCTTGAATAACCTTACAAGTTCATATGGCTCTTTGAAGAATACAATTTTTGTGATTATATCCAATGGTACTGCCTTACACATTATTAAAATAACATAAAATTGATTAAAAAAATAAAAAAAATAAATAAATATCGCAAACAAATTTGGTGTTTTGTTGTTTTTCGACTTTTTTACAGGTGCGTCTATTCAAGTGAACCAAAAAATTGACATTGGATGCACACGAAATGCCTTCTATCGGATCAGAATTTGATACTTAACTTCAGAAACATTATGCCATTGTCGGAGTTTCCGAGCTCTTAATTATTTATAGTTTGAGTTTATAGTAATATGAAAACGCGACTATTTTTGTAATTGTCAAATTAATGCCAACGAAATTGTTATGAAGCGGAAGTAAAATGTCAAAATAGACACACTCTGAAATTTTAGTGCATTTTCGTAGCTACCAAAAACCCACAAAGATCCCTTAAATTTTACTTCATATCGAACACGAAAATGTAACCTAGAAACATGCTACTTTAAAAATGTATCAATCAAGAGATTAATCACTTGCAAACAATAATTTGATTTAATAAATGATTTTAATATTGAAAAACAATTTCTGGTAACATTTAAGTGTGCATTATACAAATCAATAGGTTCACAAAAACAAGAGTTCAGCCAAATGACAGTAAAATCCACCGGACTTTGCCCTGACTAAATAGCTAGGGTCAGCTTAGTGCTGGCAGCCCCAGTGCTCACATCGAACGCAGGTTTGTCAGTCAGAACTGAGAGCTATGTCGAACGCGTTAGGCTCCTCATGAAACAAACCTATTAATGCAGATAATACAGCGAACAAAATGATATTCTGGGTGGGCTACGAACCCCGAAAGAACTATCACAGAATTCGTAGCAAACATTTCCACTACGACGGATTAAATTCGTAACAAAAATGTCCGCTACGACGGATTCTGTGATAGTTCTTTTGGGGTTGGTAGCAAAATTCCGAATACGATGGATTCTGTGCTCACCCAGATTGTTTTTGTTTATATTCACAGCAAGTTTTGTTGTTTTTTTTTTCGGAAAAGCCTTCACTATACCACATTTGTATCTGTCATCGTTGCCCATATGCAAAACAATCTTGAACGCAATGCCTTTCGATAAAAATGTCGAAATACATGTTTTTTTAATTCATCGATCGATCTTTCTGTTGATCGTTTTCCAAGTATTTATGGTTCCACTGCTGACAAAATATACAAAATAAAGCAACGTCAACAAAATGTACAAACCAAAATTATAAACACCACAAATTTCGTTCGTTTTTTCACTCTGGCAACGCCCCAAGCTTAGAGTTGTTTGATTATAAAAATTAAAAAAAAAAATATAAAATAAATAAAAACAAAAACTTATAATTTTTAAACATTTTTAATTATTTTTTGATCGGTATTGTTTTCTTTGTTTTATTTTCTTTTATAAATAATAGTATATTTTATACAAAGTGTTACCTAATCATAAATGGTTAATTTTAAATTTAGTTAAATATGTGTATATGTATATTATAATTTGTTTTTTTTTTATACACTAAACAAAAGTATGTAAATGTCATCATCTAAATAAACAGAGAAAAAAAAATTAACATAAATTATATAGCAATAAACAATAAGAAAATGTTTCTTCAAAACCGAGCTCTCGAATATGCAGTTTTTCTAAAATTAATTGCAAATTTTATAAAAGTTCCTCTTTTGAAACTAAAATTATAATCACTGCAATAATAAACTTAACGTAATCAGCGGCTTCTTCGTAAAAACTTGTTCAAAATTTACAAAAATCATATTTTAACGAAATGTTAGTTCTTTTCTGGAGATGCTGGAAGGAGATTGAAAACCAGCTCTCTTCCTCTTTTATTTATAAAACAAAAAAAAATAAACAATATATATATATGAAATTTTCAAAATCATTATTAAAAAAATACTCGTTACTCAACACTAAAACGGATTGGAGTTCAAAACGGTATGGTTCTCTCTATCAATAAGCCTACATATTTACACAACTTTGAGGGGTGGGGAATTACAGTTTAAACTGGATGATATCTTGCTGGAACTATAAAAACAAAAAAATTTTCGCGCGTTGACATCATTATGGATCAGGAAGAGATTCATCGCTTGTATACAGGCGACAAATCGAGAGTGAGATTTTTCAGAGCGCGATTTCTCGCTGAGGATCGTGTCTGCTTTGATGATCGAATGATCTCCAGCAGGAGACCCTCACAGTCGTTGCAAACTGCCATTAGTTCGCCTCGAAGATTCTCCTTTTGATCGGAGCTCAGGTGTCCCGACGAGGAGAGCGTAAATGCGCGAGCGAATTTGGTTCTATAATCAAATAATTTCCATATAAGAATTGGCCAGCCAATATTTTTTATTATGGTAAACTTACTTTCTTTCCAAGGTACTGCTATTTGAATGAGTTCTTGCCGGACTAGAAACCGGTAGACTTCGTGGTCCTTCGACACTGCGTGACATGATGCTAATGTTCTTGTTGGTGGCGCTGCCATTCTGTTTATTCTCTTTGTTGTAACCATTGACACCATTCGCAGATGATTCACCACCATTTGGTGCGGTGATCATTGACTTTGTCATTTCATGCGGGACAGGCCCAGAACCTGGCGTACTCATGTTGGACCTTTGGTGTTTTGGTGACGATGGGGCACTGCCAACCGAATTGCGAGTCTAAAATGAGAGGTGATATTTTAAAAAGCCTGTTTTAACATAGTAAATTGTTTTGTTGCTAAAATTTTAAAATAACCAACAGAAAATAAAAAAAACAACAGATTACTCAAAATTACAAAAAATTCTCTAGAACTTGCAAATTGCTTACCTTTCTCTCTGACTCAGAGCGTAGTAGGCGCTCGATCAGTGATTTCGGGAACGATTCGTCCAGGATACTTGTGGATACATGTGCGGCATTGATGTGCGCATGATGTGAAGGCGAGGGTGTGCTCGAACCAGCCGGGCTTGATAGCAGAGACGGTGATATTAGCACCACGGGAACATTGCGAAAATGTTCAGTTGGTATTCGCATCTATTACAAAACAAAAAAATAAAAATAAAAATATCATCAAAATACTTTAATGGCGCATGCTGGCAACAACTGCTCTACACATATTTATATACATAGAGGGTTGACCAACTGTTGGCTTCTTTCTGAATCACATGGACAATGACAGCTCTTATGCGTTAAGCAAATTTACAAAAACTAATGCCGTTTTCTACTGGGAACATCAGATTTTTATTTCAAATCTCAGATTTTTCGTGGCGAATGGAACACGATAGCAGATTGATCTGCTTTTGTAAATGTATTAGTGGGTTATTGTGGGCGCCATGGTTAGTGGTTCGATCCCCGGAAAAACCAAAATTACATCTTAAAGTTTTTTTCTACTGCGCCACCTCTCGCGAACGTCTGACAAACATCCGAGAGTATGACCGTCATGAAAAAGCTTCTCAATTCAGCCGTTCGGACTCGGCATAAAATTGTAGGTCCCTTCCATTCGTCCCAAAAATAGAAACTCACACAAAACGAATGGTTGCGAGAAGCTAGACCTTGGGTGTCACCCGCCTGTTGCGCCACCTATTTATTTATTTTTATTAGTGGGTTATTTGACAGTACATCAGCTGTGCAATTTTTTTTCGTTTGTCGATCAAAACATTCGAATTTAATGTGGGTAATCATTATCGACGAAGAATCGAAATCCACAGATGACGAGGAAGAAGATGATAAAGATGATAGTAATTGCTCCAAAATTAAGTCCATGTCCATTATTTACGTTTTTGTTCTGAATAATTGCTTTTCACGAGGCTTTTCGTAATTTTGTTTTAAAAACAAATTCTGAATGACGTAAAACAGCTGTGCAAGGTATATTGGTACTAGTGAGAGTATGTGTAAGTCTCGAAAATTATCGAGATCTGCCAAAAGTGATCCGAATCAAAAAAAAGATAGATTTTTTGTCCCAATGGAACATGAAAAGTGATCCGGATCAAAAAAAAGATTGATTTTATGTCCCAATGGAAAACCACATAAGTTATTATATTATCGCGGTTGAGAAATATTGCGAAGTTACATACTTCCATATGTCCCGCTGCATATTTTGAACAGAAATTTCAATCGAAAGTGTGCCGTTAAAGATCGATGCTATGCGAGAATTGTAGACACGATTCATGCAATCAAGAAAGAATAAAAATGGTCAAGCTATTCGTAAACCGAAATTGTTTTGAAAAATTGGGTTAACAGGATAGCCATTTGAATGAAAAAATATTCCATAATTAATCTTTAAACTAAAGAATCTATCGTTGAAAAACTATAAAAAGTGATTTGATTTGTATAGGCTTTTTAAAAAGAAACCAGCAGATGGCCCCAACATGCAGTCACCAAAATTCATTTTGATTTTTCAACTTACCTTGGTGTAGCACTTAGAACACACGGTTCTCTGGCATAGCTTGCACTGGATTCCCCACGGCCCGAAAATGCTGAAACGCGTTCGCAGGCACAGAAAGCACACTTTCCGTCGCTCGACGTCCTCCTTGACACGCACACCCACGGGAAGACCCTCCAACTCGGCTTTCGTCATCACTGAGCGGATGTGTACGATTTCTTCAAGAGTCAGTGATAGCCGATCGTCGCCGCGTTCGCGCCAATGCTTCTCGTCCAGAAACGATTTGGTCCAAGCACCGATGGACGAGGATCGACTACAACTACTGCTGCCGCAACTTGGGCTCTGATCCAAGTTATTGTTGTGCTGTTGAGATTTAGGAGGATGAGGATCATGTGAAGATTTGTTGTCTGTACTTTTTTGGTATGAAGAAGGCGGTGGTGGCCTTTCTTTGATTATGGATTTTACCTGATGATGTGAGGGCTGTTGTTTGCTGCTGCTATCTGTGCCGGCGATCGATTGCACATCGGACTGCCGGGAATCAGGACGCGATGTAGGCATTGAATGCGTTTCATCCAAGTTACTCTGGCATCCGACGATTGTGTGGCGTCGCATCGAGGCACGCCTCGACTCACATTGTGTAGCAAGATCGTAGGCTATAGGAAATAGGACATGAATGTGAACATTAATGGAGCAAATGGTGGCGAAAGTTGGAAAGTTAGAAAGTTAGAAACGATCAACAGGCGTATGAGTATAGTAATCATAATCACATTGGTTTTCATGAGTAATTTTGAATTCGATTCAATTTAATGAGTTAAGCAGTACAAAGAGGTATAATTTTGGCCGCAAAAGCAGAGCATAAAAAGTATGAAGCATGACAAAGCGTTTGAATTGGCAACAAATGTGCATATATATTTACATTCCAGAGCGTTGTCGAAAAATCTGTGGTACTCGTCTTCTGTAATCGTATCCTCTGTGCGCACGCAAGGAAGATGTAAAGAATTAAATTTCAAACAATGTAAACAACACCAACATTTTAATTTTATAATTTAAGAGAAGAAATCTCTTTTTTTTTTATTAGATGTTATTATTATTATTAAGTATTTATAAACTTTTTCTCCTTTGTTACCCAAATTTGAAATAAATACAAAAAAAAGTTAGAAACTAAAATTTCGAGATTGTACAAAATGTGAATTTAAATAGATGGGATCGAGGAATATACAGGGTGGACTGATACAGAGATTTTCTTTGGTTTTTTGCTTTTTAGTGTGTGTTGTTTTCATTTGTTTTGTTTTATTGTTGATGTGTGCTGGGAGAGGAGGGAGGGTTAATTTGTTGCCTCCACCATCATATACCACCCAACCAACCTTTGTGTTATTCAAATTTCGTTTCAATAAAAAATGAATAAACTCAAATGCCTTTGGAAAAGGAAAATAAACACAAAATTAAAAACCAAACTCAAAATACAACAAAGTCTATATAACATTGAATATGAATATAGAGCAATAATATATATACAACAAAGCAATCTACTCGTGTACTTACTTGTTCGTCTCATCACTCGGGAGCTCAGGTTGGTGGTGGTTGGCGCAGGACCTGTGGCAGGCATATAACCTCCGATTGGATACGGTGGCATTTTTGGCTGTGAACAAATCGACGACGTGTGCGGAATAATGGACGATGATCCAGATGCTGGCGAATCGTCAAAGATATTATCATCCTGAAAAGGTATACATTAGGTGGCATTATTGGCTTGCTCAAGTTAAGTTATTTACATATGGAGGATGCAGCAACGGTTGGTTATTTATGGTGTTGTTAATAATGCAAATTCATTGAGTACGAACTGTAAATTCATGTATAAACTGAATTTGACAGCAATAAAAAAAGAACACTTGCTAGGCAGATGCAAACGCTATAAATCGAGCGATGAGGTGTTAAGACAAATTATTGTTGAATTTCTTTAAGGGGGTTTGTAACATTTTAAAAGTTGTATCGTAGAATAGAATATAATATACACAAGTTGCACTTAATATCTTGAAAGAAGTTTATATACCACATAAGCAGTCACCCGAGGCTTCATTATATTTTGCTACCGAATGATGATGCTGTGAATGGTATCTCCGTATATAGTCGCAACGAATTTCCCTTTCCGTGTGTTTTAAATATAATAATATTTCAAAAAAAAAAAGTGAAAACTTGTAAGTCCTTATGGCTTTCTTTTTTTCAAAATTGTAAAAAGACAACCTCTTAGCCTCTCCTCTTCTCTGGGTTCTTGTCATAGACGATATTCTTAAAGAACTCAGTAACGCAGGGTTTAGCGTAACCGCTTATACGGATGATGTGGCGATTTTAGTTCGGGGCAAATTCTTGAACACATTGAGTGAAACCATGGAATCAGCCTTCAACAAGCTCAGAAAGTGGGCTGAAGGGTGTGGACTTCGTGTCAACCCGGAAAAGACAGAACTAGTACTAAGTACAAAATACAAGATACCACCCTTCAAACTACCCAGGATTGGTGGAGTGGAGCTTTCCCTTTCGGATAGCGCAAGATATCTTGGTATAGTCCTAGATAAAAAATTGAATTGGAAACTTAACGTTCAGGAAAGAGTCCGAAAGGCTCATAATGCTCTCTTCGTCTGTAAAAGAACAGCAGGAAAAAAATGGGGATTGAGTCCAACAATGATGCACTGGTTATACATCATGGTGTTTGGTGGAAAGCCACAAATAAGTTATATATACGGGATATGTTGACCAGGGTACAAAGAACAGCCGGCACTGCCATCACTGGTGCTTTACGCACCACACCCACAGCTGCACTTGAGGCGTTTATGTATCTTTTACCCCTGGACCTACAAATAAAACTGCAAGCAGGTAATAGTGCGCTTCGGCTAACTAACGCAGGGTTTTTCAAAACCAGACAGGTAGGACATAGCTCCATACTAATGGAATCTTTCTCCAACATCCCCGACAAAACGGATGAAAGTTTGGGGGAAATTGACTTCGACACTCCGTACGAAGTACAATACCCAGTTAGGGAGGGCTGGCAAAAGAATGAGGTATCGAATGACAATGAAATCTCGATTTATACGGATGGCTCCAAAACTAAGGAGGGTACAGGATCAGGTATTTACTCTAGCAGGGATATAGACCTACACGTGTCATTACGACTTCCGGATACATGCAGTGTATTCCAGGCAGAGGTTCTGGCCGTGCTCAAAGCCGCGGATCTACTTGATATGGGATCAATATCCAACAAGAATATCGCTATCTACATTGATAATCAGGCTGCGCTAAAGGCGCTAGAGTCCTTCATCATCAAATCTGAACTAGTCAGGAGCTGCCGCACAATGCTCAGAGCATTATGCGCGCAGAACCAGGTCAGATTGTGTTGGGTACCCGGACACTGCGATATAGAGGGTAACGAACGGGCTGATGTTCTGGCGAAAACCGGAGCTGAGCTTCCACCTAATGAAACAATTGAGGGCATTAGACCACCAATAGCCGTGGCCAAGAGAATTATTCTCGAGGATATCAAAAATAGGGCAGATCAGAGATGGTTCAATATAGAAGGGCACAGGGTCTCAAAGGCTCTGTGGCCTAAGCTAGATAGGAAAAAATCTTTAGAATTACTAAAGCTCAGCAGATCAAGGCTAAGAATGACAATAGGGATACTCTCCGGGCATTGTCTTCTAAGGAAGCACGCTCAGAGATTAGGTCTAACAGATACAGACATGTGCAGGTATTGCGAAGACTTACAGGCCACAGAGGATATTACCCATATCCTCTGTGAATGTCAAGCTATTGCTCGGTACAGGAGGAAATACCTTGGTAGGTACTTCTTCGACAATTTGGAAGAGGTCGGCCTCGCGAACAAAATTGAGGCAATTTTCAGGTTCTGTAGGGAAATTAATTGTTTGGGCGAAGTGGTTTAGGTTATTTGACCGTTATGGTTCCCCAGGGATGGCGATGGGTCCAATATGGTGCCTAGTCCTAAGTGATGAACTCACACCCTATTCAACCTAACCTAACCTCTTATAGGGTAACATTTTGCAAAATGCTGAGATACTGGTTTTAATCATTAGTATTGTGTAAAGTGTGTTTTTTTTAGAGGTATAGAACATTGAAATGGAATAAAACATTGATATTTTTTTTAAATTGACATGAAATTTACTTTATTCGAAAGATAATCTTCTGGCATTATATGATTTCTGGGATATGACCGCCACGGCTGGTTCGGACGTAGTCTAATCTCGAGGTCCAATTTTCGATATTACTTTTTCCAACATGTGTGGCCGTATATCGGCAATTACGCGGCGAATGTTGTCCACCAAGTGATCAATCGTTTCGGGCTTATCGGCGTAGACTAGCGACTTCGCATATTCCCACAGAAAACAGTCAAGCGGCGTTAAATCGCACGATCTTGGAGGTCAATTCACGGGTCCGCAACGTGAAACTATGCGGTTACCAAACGTTTCCTTCAATAAATCAATTGTGGCACGAGCTGTGTGACATGTTGCGCCGTCTTGTTGAAACCACAGCTCCTGCACATCATGCGGTTGTTCAATGGATGAACGAAAAATTCAGTAATCATTGCTCTATAGCGGTCACCATTGAGGTAACGTTCTGGCCAGCCAGGCCAAAATATATTTACACAGTTTGGAAGCGTTGTTCAGGCGTCAGTCTATTCATGTTGAAATTGAAATGCCAAACCAAATTAAAAATGTATCACTTGACCGCTGACAAAATGGCCACCAGATAAAATGGAGTTGCCAACTTAAATTTCTATACCTAAAAAAAACACCCTTTAGTAAGATTCATATAGATCCGACAAAATTGGACCGAATTTAAAATATTCTTAAATAGATTAGTACCCAATTAATTTCTATTCTTTACGACAATAGCTATAGAACAATAAACAACGTAAGCAATTTACACATTTTGAATTTAATGCGACAAACGTGGACTATCATGTGATGAGAAATATTTCCATTGCTGAGATCTAGTAACAAGTAAAAGATTGAGGCCTACTGTCTACGTAGCTGCACTTCATACGCACGCTTTCGTCATTTGCATCTTGTTGTACGCTTGCTTGCAGACACATTTAGTCTCTTTTAATGACTCATGCGATCAAGTTTGACAAGATACATATAGCTATACCCTCTATTTAGTTGGTCAAACTCTACAGTTTACAAACGTTCATGCTTCTTCATCGATCTCTTCCAGAATACCGTCCTATTTATATTTATAAGTGCGGACGCACTACATATCTTGAGCATTTTCCTGATCTGGCCTTGTTTGGAAAATATGTTTACGCTAATATCTATATCTATACATATAATAAAACTGTAGGAATTTTCTTTGTCTCCTAAAAGCGCGAAAACTATACTGGATAGATCTCAATGAAACACTCAAATTGTAATCTTAAATGACCTAAATATAAGTTTGTTTGTTTAAATGGATCCAAGTTGATTGATATTTGTACCGTCAAATTGTGTCCAATGATGATGCTCACTTTTTTCGGTGGCTTTGTTAATAAGAAAAGTTGTTGCATTTGGAGCGAGGGAAATACAACCCTGATGGGTTGGGTATGATATATCCTTTTCCAAAATCTCATTTCCAAAATCCCCTGTGCTGGAATCCCTTACTTCAAAAGACCCTGAGATAAAATCCCCACGGGACAAAATCTCCCATTCTTAGATTTGGTGTTATTAATTCTGTCTCGCGACAGAAGTGAGATACGTCTGTCAATAGACGCCACATGCCATGCTGCCGGAGAAACTATCGAGTTATTGACGGAAGAGTTCGTTGACAGCATTATCTCCAGCAAAAACTGCCCTTTAACGTTTAACCCAGTCTCCAACATCGTGTGATTTGACGCTGGAATATTTTGTGTGGGGATATTTCAAGTCCTTTGTTTTTTAGGATATGGAGCCCACGGCCTCAAATGCACGAAAATTGGACCTGAAATATACCTATACCTACATATTTATATCCACCTTTTGGTAACACAACCACTCTCTGTCCAATGAGAAACACTTGGTCTGAATTACAGGTCGAGTCGCGAGTCGTAAACGAGCAATACGAAAAGGAACTTGTTTTTGTTTTGTATTAAAGATCGACTTTATTCTGTGTGCAACTGAGTCAAGCTTATGTGTTATTTTGCACAAGAAGTTCTATATGCATAGGCTCAAATGGATCAATATAACAAATGAAATATATGATGCCTCACATTATTTTATACCAAATTATATGCAATAAATTGATTTATATTAAATTTAATTCAATGGCTTTTAAAACGCATGAGGGTAGTATCGGTGATAAATTGGATTGAATGTTTTTTTTTTAAAGCTCGGTCACGGTGCCGGCCGTCTCTATGACATTATGTTTGCAATTTTTATTTTCCATCCGTTGCCTCGTTGCTAAGCAGTATGCGTTTGCATACTAATTAATAAATCACTTTCATAACATTAACAGTTCATTGATTTGGGAATTAAATTAAGATATGACATTGGCATTCAACAAGAGGTTCATGGGAACGGCAACTTTCAGTTTTATGCTGATGTTTCGCTTATTGGAAACATACCAAACATTGCCAAAAACATGATATCTGTCGACTAACTAAAAATGGAGCTTCTCATAAATCCATTTTGAGTGATAAACCTCATGGTCATACCGAGTACCCAACTAAGGCTGCAGTTATAGCTATCAGTAAAATGCAACCGTAAAAAATTTGTTTCACTTTTTTGGAGCACTTAAACTTAATTGTTGAACTCAATCTTGGTCTTAAAATGTTGCTTTTGAATTATAAAACTAATTCGTCAAAAAAATTAATCAATTGATCTTTAAGTTTTCTAAAAAAAAGAATTTTTTTATTTTCCGTACGAAAAACTTTTTCTGTTAAACTTCTCAACCAGTATTGCACTGAATTCCTATGATATGCTATGGTTAAATGTTTCAGTTTTCACAAATTGTTAAATTTGATTTGGCCTCAACTCCAGTATTGCGTTTCGCCCCGATGTGGTGGGTGGGCTCATCAGTAGACGACCACCACATCTGATCTAGACGCACTGTTTGCTCAATTTTCACAGAGACTAATGATTTTTCAATCAACAAGTGACTGATGTGAATCATACCTCACGACGAATCTTTGTTTCAAAGACTATCGCCAAGAGCAGGGGTTCCCAAACTTTTTCATACTGCGACTCCCTAGATAGGCTGACATATTTTTGCGACGCCCTTCTAAAAGAAAAGATATGTGAATACCTAGAATCTCATTTTACTGAAGATTTACTAAAGGGTTTTTCAATAATGACGGGTCGACGTTAAAATATTGTCGTCCCATATTTATGACAATTTAGCTTGTTTAACATACCTACCCGCATTCATCTAAAAATGCGCCTCGCGCTAAAGATGATTTTTGGGCCAAAATTGGGGCCGTTTTCCAAACGCTCCGAAGCCTAGTCAGCGAACAAGCAGCTCTGTCTATGGTCAATAACTTTGAGCTTCTGAATTAGTTGGATCTTGTACGGGCGTAGGCCCAAATCCCGATGCAAAATTTGTCAAGTTAAAATCTGCGAAAGGCCGATTTGACTGTCTCGGTTCGGCAATGCTCAAGACCGATTTGGCTTACAACGATCCGTCCCCAGGGCGTGGCGACGCACAGACTAGGAGGTTCTCCACTTTTTTTGTAAAGTTTATGATACTCCTGCGGAGGATTTTTTCAAATCTTTCGGGTCCAGGTTGGTTGGAGAAGATCTTCCTTCCAAATTCGCATATAATGCTGTTTTGTCTTCTTCCTCTTCTTCCATACATGGCCTGCTCTCCGCTGAGTTGTAAGGTATCCTATACAAGGTTTCTGAGATCAGGGACATTGTTAAACCTGGGATATTCTCCCAATATGAGATACATTTTGTGGGTATATCAGAAAGGTTCCGGTCCCGTGAAAGGTGTTTCGGAACATATTCTGGCCAATTCGTCTGCTTTTCGTTTCCTTAGAAGCCTTCATGGACAGGAACCCACCAAATTTGGTTCTGTTCCCGAGGACAGATGAACATCAGCTTTTGGTTTCAAAGGTCTCGGAGAGTGATATCTAATGTCTACCAAGAGGATTTGTTTTTTGTGCCCAGGGCCTGGCTTGTCCATGTGATCAGTTTTGTTCTGTTTCGTGTTTTTACGGATGCATTTTACTGATGGCTATAACTGAGGCCTAAGGTTCTAAAGGAAACTGTGAATGGGGATGTAAAATAATAAGACTGAAAGGATTTTTTTTTAATGAGTAGGTAAATATACCGTTATTGCAAAAACATTATTGTCAGATGTCATATGCGAGAGATTACTCTCATCGAGAGACAACGTACGGAAACGTTTCATTGTTCCATATCTCAACAATACTCCGTTCAGTCGATTGGTCCTTTCTTTACCATACCTAGTTGTGCATTTTACAAATTTCATTATTTTAAATGCTTAATGTGCCAGCACTTTTGTCGGATTGAATGCTTAACTTTAAGGAAGATACTGCAATAAGTTTTAGATGCAGAGCGATTTATTATTTTGTGTATATGCTGGATGCATGTATCATGTATGGTTCATCAGACATCATTATAATAGAATCTTTTAAATAAATGCTTCGTCAAAATAAATTAAAATTGGAAAATTCGTTAAATACAAAATGTTGACAGATTGGCAAAGCTAAATCCGATAAGTATAAGGAATACCTTTACTGAAGAGATACTTAAACTTCCGCAGTTTGGAATATTTAATTGTATTAATCAATGTTTACGAAAATAAATTAAAAAGAATTATTGAAAAATAGTTTCCGCTTTTAAACTGACATTTGATATATTTTCCTGTCGTTTGACTGTTGTTACAAACTAAGAAATTTCTTCAACTATAATTTGTTTTTGCTGGGATAGGGATTTGTATGAAAGGGACTGTTAATGTTTTCTTGGCTCTTTGTGGTTCTCTTCTACCAAGCGTGAATGGAGTTTGACAAAATTTGTCAAATGTGTTGTCGTCCAAGAAGAGCTTAAAACCTACATATTTCAGTTTGCTCACAGTGTATTTATAATGACAATCCGACCAATTGTAGAAACATAACCAAAAAGATGTTGAAAGAAGATATTCATCTCCTCGAGGCAGATGCACAATTTTTTATAAGATAATAATATACATAATGGAATTCCAAAAAAAAAACTCCTTCTTCATTTTAGCTATGTAAATCTACCTCTTTTACTGGACCATGTCCATAATAATAACAATTTCATTTGAGTCAGTGTTCAAAAATGCAATAGAGGAAGATCCAACTTTATTACAAGGAAGATCAACCACCATGGTTGAAGCAAAATTATTCCGTCTATCCGTTCGCCTTTATAGGTTATAATCAAATATTTACTTATACGAACAGAAAAACGTTTCGAATTGGGAGATCTGAGGATAAGTCATTTGCTCTTCGCTGATGACTTGGTCATCCTTGGGTCCTCTCAGACTGAACTTCAGCGCGCACTCGATCGGTTTGTAGCCGTTTGTGTTGAAGCGGAGATGAGGGTAAATGTGAACAAATCTGAAGTGATGGTCGTCTCCAGAACGCCTGTTCAATGCACTCTGCATGTTAGTGGAGTCCCATTGAAACAGGTGGAGAAGTTTAAGTATTTCGGGGTCTTATTCACGAGTGATGGAAGGAGCAATGTCGAGTTTTCCTGTAGGATTGGTCAGGCTGGATCGATTTTGAGACAGCTTGGTCATTCTGTTATCAGGAGGACTGAACTTGGTGTCAAAGCTAAGTTGTCAGTCTTTAATTCGGTGTTTGTTCCAACTCTTACCTATGGTCATGAGGTTTGGGTAATGACCGAAAGAATAAGATCGCGAATACAAGCTGCCGAAATGAGATTTCTCCGTAGTATTGCTGGTGTGACCCGTAGAGATCGCATCAGAAATACCAGAATACGTGAGGAACTCAATGTCGAGCAGCTACTTCTCCGGACGGAGCGATCCATGCTTCGGTGGTTTGGTCATGTTAAACGCATGTTCGCGACCAGGATTCCACGACGTGCTATGGAATCCGTACCATCGGGTAGGCGTCCTCTAGGTAGACCAAGGATGAGATGGTTAGATCAAGTCCATAATCTCTCCTATAACCGTATGGGGATTGCCCCTGATGATTTAGAGTCGATGGCGGAGGATCGAGAGCTATGGAGGGTCCACTTGAGCAACCTACACCCGCGACCCACTTAATGGACAAGCGGACCATTGAAAATGAATGAATGAATAGGCTTTTGCTATTATTTAATTACTTTGTGTCATCGTCTATAAAAGAGATTAATAAAATTTTGGAATTAAATTCACGTTTAGTTCCATTAGTGGTAGAATTCCGCCCAACAAGAGCACGCTATTACCTTAGATAATAGAATCATTTTAAGGGTTGGTGGTCGTAAATGGATTGGATGTGAACAATACCCACATGCCACCCCGTTCCGACTATTTATATCCATTCTTGTCTGCTTTTTGATGCCATTTTGCTGTTATTAAATTATCGAGCACCTACATCGAGGTGAGAATAATCCACATAATTCTCGGTGGATATTACTCTGCTGTGCAATTGGAAAACAGTTTCTAACTAATTGATTAAAGTAAAAGTTAAATTTAAGTTTTAGTTCTTGCATTCAAATCACACACAGATAAAAAAAAACGTGCAGAGTTTTTACAATATAAATACTTAATGATGTACTCGTAGGTACCTTTTGTTAGTTAGTCAAACCATGATCGGAAAATTAAGGTCGTCGGAGAGATAAAAAAAATTGTACTGTATGTGTATTCATGGCACGATTACTTCAAGTGATACGGTGGACAATTTTATGCATTTTCTAATCTACATCAGTGTTTTTTTTTCTTTTTTTTTTTTGCACGCTAATTACCTTTTCACGTTCGTTTTCTTTGCGCGCTTTATCCAATGGAATTCGTTATTGCATTTTTTTGGTAGGTAATTTTTTTATTTTTATTTTGAATTTTTTGTTTTTACATTTGTACAAAGTGGAATAATGAATGTATCTTTCTTAAACCTTTTTCCCAGATAATAGCAGACAATATTTTGACCATAACCAACTGAATATCATCACAATGAACTGCAAAAATATTTAAAAATTAAATGTGATAAAATATTGACAAAGATGACAGTTTTATAAAAATACATATCTGACAAACAAAGTATTATATCTAAACGAAAGGAATTTCAGAATTGCGATTTAGATAAAAAAAAAAACACAAATTTTAGTCTCGACTTTAAATTTATCTAAGCTCACAATTATTATAAAATTTGTGTGGAATTGCGCGGTAGTAATTAATCATTTGTAAGGTAGTCACAATTAAATTTAAAGCCGAAACTATTTGTGGTTATTACATTTTATTCGGAAACCCAATTTTGCTCTTGGAAATTAATAAGGGTATTCACTTACTCTGATAAATTAATGCAGCTCGTAAATGTATAAATTTCCGTGGTGCTTTAAGTGAACACTCCTCGCAAATATCATTGCGTAAAACGCGTAAATCGACTGTAAATCTGGAATCAAACAAACAATTCATACGACTGTCTGCCAAAGTTTGATTTCCAAGCCTAAATCGTCGCGGAAAATTTTGAGGTCTGCGTAAACTATTCTATATACAAAATCTGACAGTTTATTTACGAGGTGGTTAAGTGAATACCCTTAATATAAAAGCCGCTGTTTCTGTCTGTAAACTATTTGATAACAACTAATTTGCTTGAAATAGAAAATACATATGTAGGTTACATGTGTTTTTGAATGTACGATAAAACGAGTGTCAACAGTTTTTGAGTTTCTTCATTCATAAACAGACAAATTCGTTTGGTCGGCATTAGGTTAGGTTAGGTTAGGTTAGAGTGGCAGGCCGCAATGAGTGCAGCCTCACTTAGGCCAGAGTAGGCCCATTGTGTTACCACAGGATCCAATGATCTCACAACTACCCGCTGAACCAAGAGGAGCTGAGAATGAAGCGTTGGAGGCAGCCTTGGTCGGCATTATAAATACGAGTATGTCTCCAAGCATGCCAATTTATTGTTTCTTCAGTTCAGCGACTTTGAGTACAGACTGATCCCAGTCATTGTTCCCACTTTCACTACGATCGTAATGTTTAACTACGATTTTGCTTTAGTTCGGCAAAATCATTACGTCACTACGAACAATTTTGAAACACTACGATTTTCCGTTCGACATTGTATCCATTATATTTCTTGTATAAAATTCCTTCAGGATACTGATTTCTAAAATGTTTTCCCCTAAAAAAGTTGTCTGAATGCATTCACAACAGGGCGATTAATTGAACACATTCACTTTTCAGCGCAATAGTGGTGGTTACAAGGTGGTTACCGATCTGTGATACTGTAAAGTGATAAATAATCTAATTTAATTTGCAACTTTTGAGGTTTATTTAATTTCAAGGTAGAATACTTTTCATTTGCCTAATTGGGGCTATTCTCCAGATATTCGAATAAATACATATTTTGGGTTTTTGAATCCCTTTGTCCGCGCTTATTTTTCGTTTCCATTGTGAGTCATATTCATAGAGCCTTATCTATGTTTTTCACACTTCTTTACAAATGTGATAAAAAAATTGTCATATGAAAAAATTCTGACATTTGTTTTAATTGGCCGCGTTCAATACGCTATTGCCTAGCTAGATAACTGCCTCTGAGTGGTCGATTTGATTGCAAATCTATGGAAGTTTCTTGTGTTTGGCAAGATTTTCTGCCAAATTCTATGATATTTATGTAGGTGCCTAAGCACATTGAAGGGGGCCATTGTCTTATAGATCGAGAATCGAATTCAGCGCAAACTTGTGAAAGCTCTATGTTCACTTCACAGTATCAAAGAACCAGAATGGACCCCCCCCCTTTAAGTGTATTGCGCGTCGTATAGTAGTATTAGGCTTAAAACTAAAACATTACGGAGATTGCAATTAGTTTTCATATTTCACTACGATTTAGCTCGAAACACTACGTTTTGTTCATCTCGGCACTACGCTTTCGTACATTTGAAGTGGGAACGCTGCCAGGTACGCATCCGTCTACCTACATTCATATCCACATGATCAGTACAATTATCAGCGTTCCCACTTCAAATTTACCAAAGCGTAGTGACGAAATGAAGAAAACATAGTGTTTCGAGCTAAATCGTAGTGAAATATCAAAAATAATTGCAATCTCCATAATGTTTTAGTTTTAAGCCTTACGACTATACGATGCAATACACTGAACTGAGGGTCTATTATTCTCGTTCTATGATATTTTGAAGTGAAAAGAGTTTTCACAAGTAATAATCTTTTTTATCACATCCGTTTCACTTAAAAGGAAGAGTGAAAAGCATACCTAGGCAAGGCTCTATGACTCACAATGGAAACGAAAAATAAGCGCGGACAAAATCCAATATCTGGACATGGAGAATAGCGCCAGGTTGGCCAATAAAAAGTATCCTATTTTAAAAATAAATAAACCTCGAAAATTGCAAATTCAATGCGTTCACACCACTTTCTCAGGGTACAAACTTTTAGAAATCAATATTATTACTTACTAAAGGAATTTTATACAAGAAATATATGGATACGAAGTCAAACGGAAAACCGTAGTGTTTCCAAATTTTTCGTAGTGACGTAATGATTTTGCCGAGCTAAAGCAAAATCGTAGTGAAACATTACGATAGTAGTGAAAGTGGGAACGCTGACAATTATGAATTTCGGAATATTAAAATTTTCGAAATTACATAAAACATCAGTGACATTGGCCACTGACCATTATTGTAAATGGGCCTTACCAATAATCATTTTGAACCTTCACTTTAAGTTTATTGTGTTGGTCACAATAGATAATTTTATATGAAAAAATTCGCTACTGCGACTGTGAGTTCGTAAAACTGGTAAAACTTAACATGGATACTAAAAATGATTTATTAGTACATACTGCGAAATCTCATTATTTTTTTTAATTATTTTATTAGCTCAAAGGATAGTACATAGAAATATACTTATGTATGTTTATTGCAAAATTCGGGAATAAATGTTTGCTTCTTGCGTTCAGAAATTGACTTTTTGACTGCTTTTTCGGGTAGACTTCGTAATGGTAGTATGCCAGGTCCAGCATAATCAGTTGTGTTGGCCTCAGCCCATGCGATAACTTTATCGAAACTTTCAATGGCTTCAGTATTTTTTACAGGATTTGTGATTTGTGTTTAGTCTTGGTCGTTATCATCAGATTTCTGTCACACGACACAAACGCTATTGACTGCACACAAACGAACCCGACAATAACAAACAAACATCAAGTAACAACCGCCTTTGAAGCAATCAATGGGTTATCCCCTTAAAAGCACAAATTACGGGGAATACTTACCCGCTTTATATGTGTTTTTTTATTGTTTTAAACTTGAAGTTGCTGCAAAAATATTGTTCACTATTTAGAGTACTACATGTAAAATTTTAGCTGTTCACTATATCGGGTGTTCACTATATCCAGGCACGACTGTATTTTAATGGAATGACTATAAAGCTCCATTTGACGAATATTTTGGAGACCCCAATTTACATAATTATGTTACATTTTACAAACTGCGTAGGTATGCAATAAAAAAAAAATTGTCTATTGAAATGCGCTAATGCCTAAGTTATGTTAACACATCGGAACTTTAATTTTCCAAAATTCACACGGTAGAGTGAACTGGGCTGGATTTTGCTTCTCCATTGAACAGAAAAGTTCAAATACATCCCTTTTCAAACGAAGAAATTTAAATTTGCAGATGAATTGCAAATTGATTTAAGAAATGTAAAATTATTCTTTTATTTCACATAAAGTGTCACACTTTTCTCATCACTTTTAGCCACATAGGCAGACAGAGATGATTTTTTATTTATTCATTTATCTAACCGCAATTCAGGCAAAGTACCTCTATACCTGAAGTTGGAAAACTGTCAAATAACTATCTCTCTAACTCAGGAAAATTATATCTTCCTGGATCTGTTTGCACAATCCATTTGTCTGCTCCCACAGATTTATCCAAGATAATGAATGACTGATGCCCTGCCTGCGATATATGCATTCACAGAGACAGCGTATATCAATGGTACACTTAATTTTGCCTCCTTCTTAAATTGCACTCGCGGTTTTTATCTCACCGCCACCGATGAAAGGCATAAATGTGTTGCAATAACTCACAGAGTTATGCTATACGACAACTTGAATCTGAACATGCTTACCTGGAGCAATGAGAAGTCGACTTTGATTAGCCTCTGCTTCGATCTGGGAGAACATTGTGCCTCGGACCTCTCCTCCTTCTTGAGTGTCCCCACGGTTTGAGATGATGGTGGTGGAAGCACTGCAGAAAAAAAAAGGAAATTGCAACATTATTGTATCTGAATTAATTAGCGCAAATATAGATGTGTATAAAATGGTTAGAGACAGAAAATTATTGCGGTTTTCATCGCTTAGTCGCAGAGTTTTTATTTGTTTTCCCTTAGGAATCTAAATAGAAAAAAATCTCCATTTTTGTTGCAGATATGAGTATATCCATCTGCAGTCTATCTGTATCTGGGTTATGTAATGATGATAATTACGTGGTGAGATATGTTGCTGGAGGATGTCGTTTTATGTCATAAGGTTTTGTGGCAATGGTTTCTTCGCCGAGGCATAATTAGTAATGGTACAAACAGTTTTATAAGCCCTTTTATCTTCTTAGCCTAGAAGCATTTTCTTCAACAACTTCTGATTGTCTGTGGTGGCCGTAGAAATAAACGAGAATTCCGGCAGGATTTTCCTTCAATTTATTACTTCCACTATTTGGTAAGCAATTTCAATGACCTAATTTTGGAGGAGAGGCATGCAATGGGCGAAATCGTTTTAATGGACTGAATGCGTTGTTGGCAAGGAGGGAGAAGAGAATCGAATTATTATGCAACCGGGGATCGGATATCAGAAAATCCGAAAATAATTGTTACTTCTTGAGGGTAGCAATAGCGATGCATGGACGTTATGTAACTACAACGTGTTTGAGCAGGTGTGTACGTGACTATAATGTGCTAACCTAGTTGTAAAAGTAAGGCTTGTGTTTGAACATGTGTTTCAAGTCTAGGGTAAAAAAGACATATAACTATAATACATTTACTTATTGTGGAGAAACAGCATTCGAGTTTTTGTGAATAAAAGCCAACAAAATGTGCCAGAACATTTTTTATACATTCTCCTTTACTAATACGAATTCTAGTCTCGACTTTAAATTTACGGAAGCTCAAAATTGCGAAATTTATGTCAAAAATAGAGCCATTTTGAATTCCTTAAATTTAAAGTCGAAACGAAAATAAGTGGTAAGGCCCAACATGTGCATACTTAGAGTGTCCCATAATTTACGCAAAATTTTAAGTTTGCGCCATTTAATAGTACCTATAGTGATGCCAACAGAAAAAAAGATAACAATGTGACAGCTGACATTTCGGGGTGATTTTTCGAACAAAATCATCTTCAGTGATGAAGCTCATTTTTATCTTGATGGCCTCGTTAATCGTCAAAATTAGGGTCTGCGAAATAAGGCCATAATGAAATAAGGCCCCAAAACAAAAATGAAATAAGGCCCCAACAAATTATTTGAATACCTCAAGTGCAAAGTATTTTCATAAAAAAACAAATTTGTGCCGTGAAAATTGTTGCCAGGATGTTGATAACAAAGCTTACATTTTTTTCCACATGTAACGACTTCGGTAGAACCTTTAAAAAAAAAGTTGTATTTGGGAAATTAATCGTTTTTTGATATGAAATGTTAATTCAACAGGGGTAACAAAGTCCGCTTCCTGATTTGTCGGCTCGGTACTTAACAACTTTCCCGATATGATACCGATACCGATATCGCCGTCTTCGCCAACTTTGTCGGTATATTTTCGTAGTAGAACTGAAGCTACTGATGCAAAAATATATACCAAACGTTATTAGATAGGTATGCACCACCGCAAGTGGTAGATGCCGACCCAATTTTGATTGCTCTTTCGCTATGGTGGTCTTCTTTTGTTGGGGCCACTCACAAGCGAAATTGGTGACCCCGACATGATGCCTGACCGAATGAGTCACCGGAAAGTTGAAGTCTGGTGAATTCAATAACGAGGGGAAATCCGTGAGAATGGTATTATACCTCTGTTCCACGGCGAAAAAACGAGGACTGGCAATATCTATTTGGCAAAGTGTTCCGCTGATCTTTGAGTTGGTAAGCGGGTCAATTAATTTGGCATTTTTGAGGTCGATTATCAAACCAGTTTCGCGCAAAAAGTCCGCACGAATGATTGGTTTGGTAACAGACGCGATTAAAAAGGTATGGTTGAAAACACGTCTGAATCCAAGAGTAGTCCGAAGGTATTTGGTCCCGAAGGTCTTAATGGCGGAACCATTTGCGGCCGAAATGAACTGATCGGGTTTAGAGTTTTGGGATTTGAACTGTGACGCTGGTAAGGCTGAGACGTCGGAGCCGGAATCGATTAAAAAAGTGATTTCTGAAATAGGATCTTTTATGAAAAGACGGCTAGGTATATTATCTTTTCCACTGCCATTTGCCGCCATGATGACAGTAGAATTTAGTTTGGGTGTCTAAAGTTGCAAGGTTTATTGCATTTGCGAGCATTTTGCCCGTATTGGGAATGAAACCAGCACATCTTATCCTGTCTTGAACGCGATCTATTTCGTTTGGGGTAGGTACTAGACGGCTGGGTTTTGGTGTTGTTTCGAGATCGTCTATTTTGAAAATTCATGTTCGAGAGCATTGACTTGATTTCTAAAATCTCAGCTTGAAGGTTATGGTTGATATTTGTAAGTTCACTGATTGATTTGCTGGATTGGGATGTGATAGAGAAGGTGGAGGTTGTCTGTTGCTGATATACTTCGAAGATATCATCTGCAACATCAAGCAACTCCTCCGTTTTTGACTTGGAACTAGCTTTGACTGAGACTTGCACGAGCGTTGGAAGGCGTCTTTTCCACAATTCTATTATTAAGTTTTCTGTTACCAGTGTGGATTGCCCTGCCAACGTCTTCAGTCTTCGATAAAAGTCTGAGGGCTTGCTATCACCCATCTCTTCACCTGACAATAGTGCCTCTATCCTTTTTCCCTCGCTCATCGAGTGACGTTCAATGAGAGCTTTTTTTTAAATCAGAGTAAGGGGTAAGTGAATCTTTCACTAGAATATCATAAACGCTTGCAGCCACGTCCTGCGGCAATGACTGAACGACATAGTGAAACCTGGATTGCTCGACCGTAATATTTCTAATATTAAACTGTGACTCAACTTGAATGAACCAGATGGCTGGCATCTTTGTCCAGAATTCTGGTAATTTTATCGCGACGGCGTTAGCGGATTCCCTTGAATAGACTGTGTCTGATCCAGGATCGATATTTTCACCATTCAATGGATTTCGCGCTATAGGTGGGTTTTCCGCTATAGAGGGATTTCCTGCTACAGCTCGTCCCGGGGCACATGTGGAAAAATCTTTCAACTAAATTTGTTCGATATCTGTACCAAATGTGTACGTAATGGGTTAGGTTAGGTTAGGTTGAATCACATTGTGGGTTTATCACATTGGAATAGGCACCATATTGGGCACATATGGGGAACCTTAACGGTCCAAAAAACCTAAACCACTTCTCCCAAACAGTTAATTTCCAAACAAAACCTGAAAGTTGCCTTTGAGACCTTGTGCCCTACTATATCTGACCATCTTTGATCTGCCCTATGTTAAATTTTCTCGATAATAATTCTCTTGGTGGTCTTATGCCCTCAATAGTTTCATTTTGTGAAAGCTCTGCTCCGTTTTTGGCCCAGAACATCAGCCCTTTCGTTACCCTCAATGTCACAGTGTCCGGGTACCCACCACAATCTGACTTGGTTCTGCGCGCATAAAGCTCTGAGCATTGTGCGACAGCTATTGACTAGTTCAGATTTGATGATAAAGGACTCTAGCGCCTTTAGCGCTGCCTGACTATCAATGTAGATAGCGGTATTCTTGTTGGATATTGATCCTATATCAAGTAGATCCGCAGCTTTGAGCACAGCCACAACCCCTGGCTGGAACACACTGCATGTATCCGGAAGTCTTACCGACACGTGTAGGTCTATATCCCTAGAGTATATACCTGACCCTGTACCATCCTTAGTTTTGGAACCATCCATAAATCGAAATTTCGTTATTTTTCGAAACCTCATTCTTGTGCCAGTCTTTCCTATCTGTGTATAGTACCTCGTACGGTGTGTCGAAGTCAATTTCACCTAGACTTTCATCCGTTTTATTAGGGATGTTGGAGAAGGATTCCCTTAGTACGGAGCTATGTCCTACTCCTACCTGTTTGGTTTTGAAAAACATTACGTCAATTGTCAAATTGTTGAAATTTCTTATTATTTGAGCATTTAAACATTTTGTTTGCATCATTCGAATTGTAAAAGAACAATATCTGAATTGGTGCGTACAAACTCATTGGTGAGCTTTTTATTTATTATGACATTACAAACAGATAGAACGCAAAACAAAGAACCAGACTAGATACAAAAGCAAGGAAGATTGTAAACATCTTTCATAATAGAAGAACTGAATGCATAAATAATCCTCTCAGTATCAAAGTAAAACCAGACATGCAACACAATGAAAAAATACAAGGCCTTTCTACGTCTTTTGCGCTTATATTATGTTACGAATCAAATAAAGTAGTTCAGACTTCAGACATCTGAGGAACTTGTTTCTCTTTTACAAATCACGTTCACATTCTTGCACAATTATTATGAGAAGATTTTTTTTTCTTGGCAACATAAAAAAAAAACAAAACTCTCAAGGTTTGCAAACGTGCCTTACGAACACGTCACATTGGGAAATTGAAAACTTCTTAGAATTTGCTTCAAATGGCCAAAAAGGTAAACCAAAACCAGTAGCAGTATAGTAACCCATCAACAATTACTCACGCATGAAAACTCGTAAAATGATTAACAATCCAGTCCTAAAAGTTCCCATGCCGGTAACATACATATAAGTCACAAGTCGAATCATATTTCGTAAGACAATCTCTTTAAGGTGTTAAATTTATTACCACACATTTTGTGTTCTAAACGGTGGCCATTGCGGTACGATGACATCTCATGTGATATACTTTGGTTCTCACTGTTGACTCAGTCAATTTACAAGAATGTGACTCGATGAGGGGATTGCTGTTAATTGAGGTTTGCCAGTTATATGTAAACAACTTTAGCGAGCATTGACTTCTTAATAAAATTGGGTTGTTCTTAAATTAAGTGACTGCTTAACTTGCATGTTTCAGAAGCAGGTTTTCGGAGATCTTTAGATGGTTTTCAAAGCGTATGAACATTTGATATAGGATTGCGTACTTTTAGAAAAACGTTAATAGCTGTGGAGCAACTATTTCCCAACTATTTCATTAGAATGGTGTTAAGTTATTCTTAATGTTCTATTCAAGTTGAAGAAGGCTTAGTGCTTGCCCTTTTTTGCAATTATGAGATCTTCAAACCCCCTGTCTATTTAAAACGGAACCACAATATGCTCAAAGCAAACGTATAAATAACGCAAAAGTTATGGAATTCTATCAAAACCAAAGGGGACAGTTTTTATGCAAACAAAAATTGATCTGACGTTTTTGAGAAACAAACAGTTCAATAAATCATTCTTATACGGCCAGCGCGCCTGCCGTAATGTATCTATATCTACCCTCAAATTGCCCCCCAGACTCTTGCGTTCAAACCTCCTTGTATATGGCTTCTGTAAGAAACATAAACCATTAGTCTGGTTAAAATGCCTGCATTCAACTTCAGAGCCGAGCATCTTAAATGCGATTCACACATCTTTCTGAAACCTAAGAACAACTCAGAGTCAATTTGACGGAAGAATTATTACAAAACCAAACAAACTAATCCTCACTTCTAAGCCACAGAGATAAATGTTGACCGCAGATAAATCTAACACCCAGAAAAGCCTCGAACAGCCTATAAATAGCATAGTCTTCCGCTTCGTGTAGGTTCTGTGTGTAATCTGGCACGATAGGAAACCTTAATACAAAACCGTCGCGTCGTTTTGTTTATTGCCATTCTATAGATTAAGGTTTGTTTATTCTCTTATTTGCACACATGTGTCACCTAAAATCAATAAGTCTTTTATGTCAGCATAACAATAAGGTGGGTTCTCATCAGAGCATAAAAAACAGTGTGAGTGGCGATGGTCAATACAAGTCAAAGAAATACAAAGAGCCCTTCACGAATTCGAACGAAACATGAATTTTAAGCTTGCGCTGGAAATGGAGTGTCTCAAACGCCTTAACATAAAATAAAACTTTACCACCTACACTTCTCTTTCTAACAAAAACAAATCAACTCTAACATCGCTTCCGGGTAGTTGAAAATGGGTCGATAGATACACGAAAATAAAAGTGCGACAGTGTGATTGTAATGCGACCGTTATAAAACCCCAGGTTCTTTTAAATCAATAAAAACTAGAACACACCTCAGAATCGTGCACCAGATGGCAGGGGGAGTGTAGCGGGTGAATGAAAACAACATAAAACTAAGGAGGGCTGTTCGTTCCAACGAACTATCCATGTAGAATAACACGACACGAGGGTACACGGATCGATTGTGTTTATAATGCTCCCTCGGGGTACTTTTATTTTTGGACACTTCCACGCGAGGATTTCCGTACTGGGTTGAGAATACTGGAATATAACTCAAAAAGGGTGGGTGGCTGGGAGGGTAGAATGAAGAAAATCAATTTTGCACATGCATTTAAAGCTTCAAAGCTCATGATGTAGATACACAAGCGCCACAAAAAATTGTGACAGCAAATAAGATATAAAAATCGAAAGTTGTAACCAAAACCAAACCACTGCCAGAAGGCCTTGACTGAGCGCACCACAGATGCAGCAGGCGCCACTCGCCACAGTCCAAAATAATGACATTTTGATTGAGAGTGTTGGTAGATTTTTTTACTCTGACAACTATGAAGCGCTTAATTTAATTTAAATGAGGCTTTCGGAGTCGAACCGGAATTCGGATAACGTTAATTGCTGGGTTATGGGTTTCCTCTTTCTTAATGTGTGTTGCCGCAGTTTCTATTAATCATGTCGCGAGAGATTGAAAACTCACAAGGTTGCCAGAAGATGGTTACCTATAGTTTATGGAAGTCACGGGTTGAAGGTTGAATTTCGAAATATTTTGGGCAAACATCCATTCAAATCTGTAACGGATATAAAAACAAAGCGGAGGAGGAGCGATAACAAACTGAAGACATGCCAGATGAAATATGTAAATACTAAAGACAAAGCCCTGGGAGCTGGAAAAAGTATGTATATGTATAACCTTTAAATATACGCGTATTATATTGCATGTGAAGCATTTGTATCATGCTTTAATTAAGGTTTTCATAACATTAAGTGTTGCCATACCATATAATATGTTAAAAAATATATCAAAGACTTTCAATGAATATGACTCGTTTTTTGGATCCAAAGATCTTACTCGATAGGATTCAGAAGAAGTTTTCAATCTGATACTCCAACGGGTCAGAATGTTAGACTCGATTGGAACATCGGTTAACCCTAACACGACTGAACTCATCCTGTTCACCAGAAGATATAGGATACCAAAATGGGAACCACCAAAATTGAGAGGCATTCGTCTTAATCTCACACTCGAAGTCAAATCGTGTTCAACTCCCAGTTAAACCGGAAACGGAATACGGAGGAAAGAATGAAGAAAGGACTAAATGCTTTTTACACCTGCACAGAGGCTTTCTTGAAGAAATGGGGCTTACAGCCGAACATAGTGCACTGGATGTACACCGCGATCGTAAGACCAATTCTAACCTATGGCTCGGTTGTATGGTGGGAGGCTGTTAACACTAAATCCTACCTCAAGAACCTGAACAAGATACAAAGAATTTCTTGCATAGTTATAACGAGTTCACTAAAATCTACACCTCAACTGGGTCTAGAAACGTTGCTGAACCTAAAACCCATCGAGCTATATACTAAGAACGTGGCAGCTTTTTGGATTTTATTGCAACTTCAAAAGTGCAATAAAGTCCAAAAAAGTCGAAAATTACGTTGTGGACCTTTTTGCATAAGACTTTATTTCATGGAACCGAAATTTACAGTCTGTATACCGGACAGGAAGGATTTGCTCTCCCCGAGTACTGTAATTAAAGGTATACCCATCTTCACAGATGGCTCAAAGACAGAGAATGGAACGGGAGCAGGAGTTTTCTCAGAGGAATCAAACATCCGCCATTCATACCGACTGGCAGACCAGTGCAGCGTTTTCCAGGCGGAAATCTACTCAGTCAAGAAAGCAGTTCAAACTGTCTTATCGAGGGAACTACCAGCAATGGAAATAACCTTCTGCTGGGACAGCCAAGCATCATTTAAAGCGATTAACTCCAATATGGTAAACTCCAAATCCGCAAGCCAGTGCCTCTCGGCATTGAGAGCATGAACCCATCACACAGTAAGACTTTGCTGGGTTCCTGGACATGTTGGTATGGAAGGGAACGAGGCAGCAGCTTTCAATGCAGCTAAGGGCTTCATTGACAATGTCACAGTACCTTAACTTGACTAAGGAACGATGGAACAACACTCCCGGTTGTACTATAACTCGTAGCATCTTTTGATAGAAACCAAATCCGAGTGCTTGTCGGGGTAATGAACGGACACTGCATAATTGGGTATACATGGCCAAAAGACTAGGTATCTTCACAAATGACTTCAGCAGAAGTTGCAGAGATGAAGAGGAAATAGAATCTGTGGGACATCTCCTGTGTCACTGCCCAGCCTTCCAAGAATGCCGCCACTCTTGCATGGGAGCACGGTTCTTCGAAGGCTTGGAAGATCTAGCAACGATACGATCAGATTTAAAAAGATTCATCAACAGATCCGAATGGTTTTGTTAGATGCATGTCCTATCATGTACTACAAAAGGGTAATCACAATGGGCCTCAATGGCTTCTGAGTGAAAATTGCTTATACGGCAAATTGCCCCTCTAACCTAACCCAACCTAAGCATACATGTGTATATTGTAAATTAATATATGCACTATCATAATTTTTGTCAGATCAATGGCTTCTCAAAAATCAATCACAAAAAACAAATCCAAATGTAAACTCGTAAAATATTATTTTAAATAAATTGCCAATGAAGGCCAGAAGATAAACTGATTTCCAATTTAAAAACAGCAATTACGACCCTACCCTACCAAACCAAATTTAGTAAAAAAAAAATACCAAATTCGCAAGATGAAATTTCCATGCATATGTGAACTTGAAAACGTGCTTTGAATAAAAGAACAAACAAGATAAATTGAGATGAGCGTATTTTACCCAGCCAATCGATTAGAGGAGACTTTATGGAATACGTGACATTTTTAGGATGCGGGATATGGCTCCTATATGAGTAACAAGATTAAGACTTAGACTAATCGGTGTCGAAAGCAAGGGATGAACATTAATTTTGTCATTATAATACAATTTTATATTTATATTCAAATTTTATACGAGACTTAAAAGGTATGTTAAATCTGCCGAAATTCAGACAAGGAGAAGTTACATTTAAGATACTTAGTTAGCTCGTGAGATTCCGATCTGTCTCATACCGTTCCAGAAAAAAACGCGTAAAGTGGCAGCACTCTGTGCAGAATGCAAATTGTTTTCGAAAGTCCTCGGCTTTGTTTGCATATAAAAGTGTAGTTTTATGTTGCAACATTTTCCCATATGGAAAATTGAATCAAATCAAAGGAACATTTTCGAAACGATCAGAAATCTGCTGTGTACAGACAGACAAGACAAACATACCCACCAAACCACTTAAAATGTTTGCCTTTCTAAAGATTCAGTTCAAAAACACGTTAATTATTCAATCCTCGTCCGCCCTACACTTGTACGCCCCTACCTTTGCACATCTCATGCACACCGTCTGTTTGCGTGATGTTGTCCTGTCTGTCCTCCTTCAAGCATTTAACACTAGATAGTAGATATACCTATACAACTACAATAGCAGCAGACCACGTTCGCTTTACGACTGTCGGGCTCCAACAAAGCGAATTTACGAATTTACAACTTTTAGTTTGATATTCCGCCCTTTAGCTGCAGTACACCAGTCCCAGCACAACAAAAGGTAATCGACCTGCAATAAATCGAGGTCACCCCTGGTTTAGCACCATTCCAATCCACAAAAGTAAGACTAGCCCCACATATACACTATTCACATCAAGAAGGATGAAAAACTCACCTGAGCGTGGCTTTGGTGTGGGTGGGTTACCGCGTGGTGCAGGTCTTGGTGGTGGCTGAGGCTCCTGGGGGCAGTACATTGAGTCCCTAGCAGCATCCACTGCATTATTGGGCATAGAGTCCTGGGGTGATGTGATACCAGTTGTTGTCATTGTTTTTCTTTTCTGTTGTGTTCTTTTTGTTTATATTTCGAGTACACACACTACACAATGTTACAAACGCTCTCGCGAACCCTCAAACTCAACACGAGGATGACACATCATCGTTTGAAGGGATATTTATTCGCATTTTCGCCGTTTTTCTTTTCTTTTTCACTGGAAACCTTGTTTCTCACACATGGCTGCACCTAGAATTGAATCACTGACATTTTTTCCTTGGACTTTGCATGCTTTCTTGTGCCTTAACTCCCGTTTTCACTATGCCATTTGCCACCCCCAAGAAACACACAAGAACAAGAAAAAAAAGGAGAACTCTCTCGCAGCGGTTTTTATCGATCCAAAAGCAAGTGAGGAGTAGTGCGATGAGTGAAGACTGGAAAATGCGATTCTGATTATGGAAAGGACTCTAGCGAGTGACACACAATAACAGATGACGACGACGTGGCGCGGGGATGGATTATGTTTTGCAAATGAGAATGCAGAAGGGGGTGGTTCGTAATGAAAACGTTTTTCAATGACCGTGAATCATGAAACGATGAGATGTGAAGGATGCGGATGCGGATGCTGCAGATTGGAGTGAGGTATCCTCTACCAATAGAAGACCTTGCCTTTTGTTTTTCTTCTTTAAAGAAGCAAAGTGCAGTTCCACCCCCTATGCACGCACTTCAATGCACAAAACAATCACTAACCGAGTACTAATACTAAACACGAACCGAATGCCGTTATGGTTGAAGCTGAACTGAAAAATCATGCTTCTGGCCGTGGAGCTGGAGCAGTCTCCGTCTTCACTCTCATTCCGCTGCACAATTCATAGCTCTCTGTATACTGTATAATGAATGTGGAAGTGGAACTTTCGCGTTGCGCACTTTGATCGAGATTGGTACCTTTTGCTGTGTGTATATGGTAGGGTAACTGGTTCTCTTGTAATTGTAAGACAGACAACATTCGTGACGTCACATTTTACGTCACTGTTATGCACTAAACTAGTTTGAATGGTATACTCGCACAGTATGAATGCTAGCTGGCTTTGGTCGTGACTTGGAAATGGAATAGAGTCATGCAAAGCGGAATGTGGCTGGAGCGGAGCTTTGGACATGCGCCATTTGTTGTTATAATGCGAGTGTATATGATTATGGTGTAGCAAAACCGTAAACTCCAAGGTGTAATTTTGCTTGCCGTTCTGGTTATCGGGATATTTTGCGAACTATAAATATTGTGGCTCGAAATATGTTGCTGATAAAGTTTGGGGAATTGCAGACGAGGTGGTTATTTAACAATTTCTGCTGGGTACAGGTTTCCCAGCATCGAGGGGGTAGGTGGGTAGGTCAGTTGAGAATTGGTTTGATACTTTCGATTTTCGGGGTATCTTACCTACTAAAAGAAAATTTATGATATCCATGAGAGTGCCTTGCCTATATTGCAGATTAAGGTGATATGGGAACTTCGGGCAAAGTGTTCGCAGTCTTGTGTGAAATGACCGTGTGTGTGTGGGAGGATATGTATGTAGATACATATGAAAATGTCGGTACTGATTTGCGATACTAATAGCTTTTGTGTGCACAGCATTTTGAGTTCTTAGCAAATAGTACAAGAGTCCACTGGAATAGAAAGGCAATACGAAATATGTAGATGTTTGTATAAGGGTGGCGGGTATACATTTTGAAACCATATCGTGGTAAGTGCTTACCTACATTATATCAATATAAGGGTTTTGGGTTAAATTGAATTCCTATATGTTTAACCATAGAGCACTAACCATAACTGTAGGTACGTAATTACTAACCATGAGTCGAATTGACTCACCCATGCCCAAAACAAGTGTAATTGCTTAAACCAAATTCATTTCTGTTCAATATTAAATTTTTTATTTAAACAAAGTAAAACAGTAAAAGAAACTTTACTCCTTTTTGATCATTACAATGTAAATTCAGCAATTAGGTTAGGTCAGCAATTAGGTTAGGTATAGTTTTTGCTTCTATACTCCTTGGAAAAGTTATTATGCTGGAAGTTGAATCAGACGAGTCGAATGGGCCATCTGAAGTCTCAGGAGCTGGTGTTTCAGTGAAAGCAAAAGTTTGAGCGGGCCCTCGCAATCTTCTCTTTTGCCTAGGTTCACTTACCTCTACCTCTGTATATTTCTATTCTCTTATTACTAATCATGAGTCATTTTGACTCACTTATCTTTGCTGCTAATGATGTCACAGGATTCATGCTGACAGCACCGACACAACGGCGTCTCGTCAGGCACTAAACAGTGGAACCTTAGGTGGCGCGACAGTGCGTTGGCGCATCATGCGAACTGCGCATGCTCAACTAAGGTACACATAGTCCATTCGACTCATGGTTAGTGTTCCTTTTTTTAAAATCGAATCGAAACTAAGTAAATTTTAAGGAGTTCAGTCGGCAAATTGACCGATGCCGACCGTCCTTTTTATAATCGAAACTCGTGAAGGTACATAAAGATAAACAAATGGCATTTCCGAAAGATGGAACCTTTGAAATTGTCGACTTGTATGCATTAACTAGTTTGAAAACCTATACCTAAAAAAAATCCAAACTCACTTCTTACATTTTGTTCCGATCTAATTTTTGAAAATTGATCGTTTTTGCCAATTTTTTTTAGTTGCTCAAGCTAATAAATGTAGCTTCCTTGATTTGTATACTCTTGAAAAGCATGGGAGGGTGTCACTGTTAGCAGAAAAAAGGGCGCTATGTAATTTTTTGCAGCATTTATGGTATGTTTTAAGAATCTACCACTTTCTACCACTTTTTGGTTTCCCAATATACCACCTTTTGCCTACTTTCAAGTCCCAACACTGCTTCTGATTACATTAAGAAAAGTGTCTCCAACGCTTGCGTTTTTTTGTTCTTACAGTTTTCACTAACTTGCGCTGCTGCTATCTTGTTCGGTTTTAGATTCCCTTATTAAATGGATATAGGTATTAGGAACCTTTTAGCTCAGTAGATTGGATTTGTGACATTTCTATTTTTCATGTGCATTGTTTGCCCGATCCATATAAGAAAAGAGGCCCTCTAAACTGCGCCAACTAAAGAGGCCTCAGTCTCCTTAATATGGCTTACAGATCCTGTCTGCCGTACTGGGTGAACACCTGAAACCATTTGTCAACGAACTGATTGGACTCTATTAGTGCGGTTTTAGGCCCGGTAAGTCCACAACCGACTTACACAACCACACTACGGTAGATCCTGGAGAAAACCCAAGACGTCCAAGTCGATACTCACCTACTCCCCATCTATTTATCGATTTTAAAGGCGCATATGACAGAATTTATAGCGACGAGCTATACAGAGCCATTGCATCTGGCAAAAATGGGTTTAGTGGTGAATGAGGGCTAACCAATATATATGCTGTCAACAAGAAGGAACACACAACATCGACGAATCGGACAGATCGTGATGATAGACAGCTATAAATTTGAGGCAGTTCAGGACTTTGTCTACCTCGGCTCCGCTATTAACTCTGAAAATGACATCACATCAGAAATCAAGCGAAGAATTACACTTGCCAACCGCTGTTTCTTTGGCCTAAGAAAAGAAGGCAATTGATTAGTAGGGCCTTGTCGAGAAACACCAAGGAGACTCTATATAAGATCCTCATCATCCCAGTCCTGCTTTATGGCGCAGAATCAAGGACGTTATCAAAGGCGGATGAAGATCTCCTTGGTCGCTTCGAATGCAAAATTCTTCGAGTGATTTTCAGTCCCGTTTGAGTTGACGGGCTTTGGAGGAGGAGATTTAACAGCGACATCGACCTGGTCAGAAAAGCACATAGCAGTCGACTAAGATTGCTAGGACATGTAGAGCGAATGGACACCAGCGCTCCGGCCCGAACAGTCTTCGATTCCAACCCGGAGGGACAACGCAGTAGAAGAAGACCTCGCCTTAGTTGGCGCCCACAAGTGGAAGGAGACCTCAACCAACTTGGTGCGCAACTGGAGGCTGTTAGCCAAAGATCGTGCTAACCGGAGAGGCCAAAGTCCACCCCGAACTGTATAGCGCCATCTAAGTAAATAAGTACCTATGTATTATGCATTTTGAACGATGCTACTTACTAATACTAGTCTTATTTTCAATGCTATACTTATCGATATTTTTTTTTTATTTCCTATCTTTTTATAAATAAAGTACTAATTTTGGCTGTAGATACAGAAATTTGTTGTAATTTTGTTCAAATCTAATCCTATTTGTAATTCCATTCATTCTTTTCGCAAGTCCTTTTAATCAAAGAGTATACAAGCTTAAAACCGCGAGCATGTACAGTGATTTTTCAAAATTCTTTGCATCTTCTTAGGACAAGCTAGCTAAGAAACTCGCTTTCTTGAGAACCATTTCCAGAAGAATAGGCACAAAAGACATTCCAAATTTGATTAATGTGTCGCGTCAAACTGTGTACTATCAAATCAATGAGTTTAAAAAGCAAAATGACATAAGAAACTTAAAGAGATCAGGTGCTAAGCGCAAAACAACGCCCGCACTGAAGACCGATTCCTTCTAAGGGAATTAAAAAAGAAAATATTTTATTGAAGCCTCAATCTGCTGCAGATCAATGGAATATGACGGCTAATAATCCAAACAGTTAGCGCACTCTCCAAGGACGCTTAAAGAAATGATATTTTAAGACAATTAAAGCTAAGGACGTACCGTACATATCAAAGGCAAACAAGCTTAAAAGACTGGCCTTCGCAAAGGAACATGTGCACAAGCCAAAGGAGTTCCTTTGAGTGTATAACTTATCAAAAAACACATTTTTTGTAAGATTGCCAAAGGTAGTAAGGCAAAAAAACGGTCAGTTTGTCAAAAAAGCCATGGCTCTGTCATATTCTGGGGATGTGTTGGGTATAATGGGCTGGCTGACTTGGTTCCTATCGCCGGCTCGATGAACCAAAGTCAATATTTTAGTACCCTAAGGCCGAAATGATAATGCCTTTTCTCCCGGAGATAGGTTTATTGGGAAATCATTTATCCTGCAAGAGGATAATGCCCCAAAACCCGGATGATAACTAACTTTTTGAAGGATGCTGTTGTTACTACTTTGGACTGGCCACCTCAAAGTCCAGATTTAAATATTATAGAAAATGTCTGGTCTCTTTTCAAAATAAAATCAGGGAGGAGAAAATTGCTAAGGTCACTTTTCTTTGGAAAGAGATATCTTCAGAGATTGTTCAAAATTTAGTGGATTCAGTACCGAGACGTCTTTAAAGAGTTATTGAAGCCAAAGGAGGTTCATTCATTTCACTAAATTCTTCTAAACTTTGTTTTCTTAGTATTACATACTTGTCAAAATACTTATGCCAACACATGAAATTAAAAATAAATAAAATAAATAGGTGGCGCAACAGGCGGGTGACACCCAAGGCCTAGCTTCTCGCAACCATTCGTTTTGTGTGAGTTTCTATTTTTGGAATTGAGAAGCTTTTTCATGACAGTCATACTCTCGGATGTTTGTCAGACGTTCGCGAGAGGTGGCGCAGTAGAAAAAACTTTAAGATGTAATTTGTGTTTTTCCGGGGATCGAACCTGGGATCCCTGGCACAGTAGTCCAGCACACTAACCACTGCGCTACTGCGCCCACCAATACATGAAATTACTAATTAATTTATTTCTTTTTAAGCTTCTGTGAAAAAATATGTGTTTGCTTGTTTTTAAGTATTTATTAGTATATAATAAAAAGGAAAAAATAAACAAGAATTCTTTATAAAGCCATTAAAAAGTTAAACTTAAAAATGCATGGTTTTTATTTTTCAAAATATGTAGGTACATATGTATGCTAGTGTATCAGGTCATATTTTTGTGAGTTAGGTCCATGATTAAAAATGCCGGCGGATTATATACAAAATTATTAGTTTTTGGAATTTGCGATAATAATAAAAACGTGTTTGTGGCTTGCCAGTAATCATGATGTTTCCAAAAAAAAGTTTGCAACACTTCATATTTCTCATCTTCACAATTAAAATCTCAACACTGAACTGAACAATGAGTACCTACTACAGATACTATACGTGGGTACTTATTGCAAATTCCAATTGAGCACTACAAATTAATCGAAATAAATCCGTCAATTGAAGACGAAGAGAATAATGGTGTGCCAACTTAAGCTTTGTGGATACATATAGCACTACATGAATTCAACCCAATTGTCAGCGGCAAATGGAATGGAATGATAAATCGATAGGAGTGAGTCTGTAGCACTCGTGAATGTTTCATCAAGCATAATAGGCACCGTTACCTTAATCCGACGACTTAATTCTGCACGCATAGTATCTATCATTATGTAACAGTCAAGCTTTTGAATTTAATAATTAATTAAAAAAAATATGAGTAGGTATGTTTATTTTCTGCTTCAAAGCAATGCCCACAGATCCTTGTGAAGGCTGTTTATATACATAATTACATGCGGTTCACAGGTTCCACTGTATTAATAGATTTAGAATGAGAGTAGGCAGGTTTCTTCCATTCCCTTTAATTGCTTAACCTTTAAGCAGATGATACTGGTTTTAGCCCATCGTCTTTCATTAAGTGTATAGGTATACACTGACCCCTTTAGTGCTTGATGGAATGTTCCATCTGTAAATGTCAATAGCATCTTAATGTGTAGGTAGCACTTAACATACAAAAAACATAACGATATTGCAGAGCCATTAACCACAAGTCTTGTGTTGTGTTTAAAAAAAAAACGACACCGGATGGCAGAGACAAAGTTCCACACACTTAAGTACCAAGAAAACACATCACGGTTTGGTATGTTCTTGTGACTTTACCGGCTGACCGACAAGTAGCTGGAGCGTAAACCGAAACAAAAAAAGGTGCCCGACTATTACCCATGTCATATGAGACATCACCACACCACAAAAACCAGCTTCAAGCAAGAAGATGAATCGTCTTTCAAAGAATAACTATTCACCTATATACGTACATCGACTCCACAGATCGTTTTTCGAATCATGCTGGCCAAAACCAGCGCTACCAATTCAGCGATAGCCTGGTCGACTAACGACTTTCACCACTTGGAATTCGGTACCACTGAAGGCGAGTACATTTTAATCTCGAAAAAAAATGCCTCATCTCTGCCTGACTCAATTGTATATATATATATATATAGCTGATTGACCCCTCGATGTGGAAGGCTCACGGTGGAGTCTGCCGATTACTTGACTCGCTATACTCCCTCGAAATGGTTCGAGACGCTGAGTATACTTGGGAAGATTATACTGACGATTTTCTTCTCTCATTTTTATTTCCTACTAAGTTGGAAAGGAAACTGAAATTATTTTTTTTTTCTTATCTTGATGTGGCTCTCCTGCCTTGTTCAAGGCAATTTATAGTTCCTTCGTACAAATGTACACATCCCCCGCTAAAACTACACAAAGAAAAGCTTCCTCGTAAGGCAGACACGTTCCAATTAATTTAATTAAGTGTCAATGTTACTGAAGACATCTACCTACGTCATGATCACGTAAATGCGATTGACTTAGAATCGAATTAGGGATTCTCCATCTCCTGGGGGTGCAATATCAGATGCTTAATTAAATGTATAAATATACACCTTACCTGTGGCTGATTCCATTAGTTGTTCCGTCTCTCTTTTACTGGTTGCGATAAAAAATTGCACACACTAATTCACACATTATAGCCGTTGATTGGAATAAATTTGCTTAATTAAATTAATATTCATTAAATCACGACAACGATGGAAGACGTTCGTTGGCCACTAAAGGACACATCAGGCGGACTAAATGTAAAAAAAAAAAAATTCTTCCGATAGGAGTAACTATAGAACCCCACCGCTTCTCTTACGAATTTCAACAGCGCACAGTAATCCAGGATTACCCACCCGACGACCTTGGAAGGAGGACACTACACGTTATGAATAATTTATTATAAACAAATGCCTAGGGGCGGATATTTATTTATGTTGGCAATTCTTTCTCCCGCAAAAGCAAACCACTCCAAACGATATTTTCACTAGAAATGAAGAAGAAACTTTCTTCAGTAAGGCAAAAGCGGGTTCTCTTTCGTATTTGTTTGGTGTTTCGTATCGTATGTTCCTTCCTCTCACGAATTGAGGGTAGGTAAAAGCTTTACATTAGTGCTGCCACTTACTTGTTGTACATACATAATATTGATTTATTACTATCAATCAGGTTAGTACCGTACAAGGAAAACTACGTGCTGTAGACGAAGAGTATGCGAAGTGAAACTCTTCTGTTAGGTAGAGAAGAGGCAGTTCACCGAGTTTTGGTGGCTTGATGAAGAAATGAGGGCAGACACGCTCCCCCGGGATGGTGCGTTACCTTTGTAACATTCCTCCTTATTTTTAAGCTAGTTTATAAGTTAGTTAGGCGTATCGTAGGGGGCCTTTGGGAGGGGCCGGGCTCGTCAACATGAATGAGTGCTACCGAGACTTGACCGACGGTTATGGCCTCGCTCGGGTCCCGGTAATGCGTGTTCACCATGTTGGCGACTGCCAGGCGCCAATCGACGCAAACTGGATGATGACGAATCGAGAGATTATCACCTTGATTATAGGTAATTTAGGTAGTTTTAAGTAGTTTTAGGTAGTTTTAAAAACCAATAATAAAGAGTCCAATTTTTTAGCAAGTTACAAGAAAACAGCGCAAAACACAAAAATTCGTAGATTTAAGGCCGAAAGCCAAAGTTATAGGGATATAGTTAAGTTTAGAGTGCTCGTTAAGAGCCAGTAAGCGGCAATAACATAAATGTTAGTTTAAATTTTCATTTAATCATTATTGTCTAGTATGTAGATAAGTTTAAAAAAGAATTAAATAAAAATGTATTTAAAAGTAAGAAAAAGTAAAGCGAAAATACCTACTGACCCATCATAACTTCCACAGATTGTGTAAGCAAAATGTTGATCTGTGGAATTTTAGAAAAAGTTGACAGCTATCATGAATTTTTGGAATGAGATCCATGCTTTGTATGCGATAGGAACGCTACCTAAAGATATTAAATATAAGTTAAGGTATGTAGCTTTAAATGGATACTGTCAACCTTAGAAATACCAATTTATATAAAAGGCCTAGATACAAAATGAAGTGATAAAGGTTAAGTGGAACATTTTTGATAAAAATAGAACAGGTTGGAGCAGGTTTTTAGTATATTGCTCATATCAGTAACTATGCTATAGGGACGAGTAATTTGACTAAAAGGATGCTACGACAACTTTCAACAACAACTGGTCAATAGGCAATTAGAAAACTAGTCGCTGACCTATTCCTATTCTGAGGGCCGGAATGAAACTTTTCCAAAATCCATCTAGCTACCGCACGAGGTAATTTTAAAACAATTTGAGTGAAGAAATAACATCTATCTATCGGCGGGGTAATGTTGAAGCGCTTTAAGTTCGCCTGTCAAGAGAGAAGTGTTTAAAATGGCCCAAACCATTAGCTTGTGAGATTTATTTTGAGGAAGGGATCTACAATTTAATTCCGAATACAAATGGCTAAATTAAGAATATCTCTCACAAAACGGATGTTTGACCCACGTTTGCTGTCGCAGTGATTAAGACCTTAAGGTAAAGTTTACCCAGAAGATAAACTGGTGGCCCTTTGCTTAGTAGTCCAGCACACCAAATTTTCATATGAACATGGATGAATCAGGAAGTCATTTTCGTAATCCAAAATGTTTTTTCTGCCCAATCGCATCTAAATAGAATGTTGTCTTTTGTCAGCCTTCTTTTTGTTTTACTGTATTTCAATTTGTAAAACGAGGCAACATCATACTTCCACTAAAAACTCCAGGCAGACTAAAATGCTCTAATCCAATGCTCTCCAAATAAACATAAACATCTCTCCGACATATAAGATACAAAGTATGTCAACTACGTCGGAACGTGAGATATTTTTTGCATCAAAGTGCAAAATTATTATTAAAAATTTAATTTTTATATTCGTTTTAAAAATTCCAAATTCGCAAACTTAAATGTGAGCAATTTGAATAAATTATATCGATTTCATTTTTGTTATATATATTTCGCGATTGAAAAGAGTGGCTCCGAGAGACAGGCAACCTAAGGTCCCTCGCTTAAGCACACCAATCACGTGAGGGTGAGATATTTTCTGCATCGAAGGCTATTGAAAAATCAATTAAATTAAACTATTTAGAATACTTCCAGTCATCAAGTGATTTCTCATCCTCAGCTGTGTGTCGTAGGTATCCTCTGTACCACCGTTTGCATGAGGTGATTCCGCTAATATAACTATGTCATCAGCATACACACATAATAACCTTTATCCTAATCGCATTCATACTCATAAAAACCAATACCAATTACCAGTCAGTTAGTGTTGAACATGCGAGTCGCGGGGAATGAGTAGAGTATGCAAATGATCTAATGTGCGGAATGGTGTTAATAAATGTATTGTTAGAGGTTCTTGGATCTGTGAAAAACTTTAAGAATAGATGAAGTCTGGCATGAGTTTCCTCGTCCTCCTCGTCTTCCTATTCCTAATGAATGGGATGGGTAAGACATGGAACCATGAATTTTCATTGTTTTTCTTTTTTTACTGCCAGAATGAGATAGGTGTGCTTCAATTGACGGGTGAATACGAATCCATTACTCAAATCGCGAAAATCGACAGACTGCGCGAGGGATCCCAGGTTCGATCCCCGGAAAAACACACAAATTACATCTTAAAGTTTTTTCTACTGCGCCACCTCTCGCGAACGTCTGACAAACATCCGAGAGTATGACTGTCATGAAAAAGCTTCTCAATTCAGCCGTTCGGACTCGGCATAAAATTGTAGGTCCCTTCCATTCGTCCCAAATATAGAAACTCACACAAAACGAATGGTTGCGAGAAGCTAGGCCTTGGGTGTCACCCGCCTGTTGCGCCACCTATTTATTTATTTATTTTAATTGTGAATGTCTCTTTTATACGAAGTAGCCGTTGATTTTGTTGCGCATTTTTTGTTAAAAGGAGTGTTTGTTTTCATTATAATATTTAATATTTATAATACGTATTTTTAAAAATTCATTTGAATCTTTTTTTTGTACACTTAACTACTTTTGACTACAATTCAATACAATTCTAATACCATTCTAATTCAATTGGATAACAATCAATTGCAACTCTAATTTAGCAGAGCTTCAAGCTTTTATATCTAAGACAATAAAAGTTCACTGCAAGTTTGGCTGATGTCATGGATTCATCACACGCGCCTAAGAGTATACTACAACTTTTTATGTTAAAAGTGCAATACAAACCAAAGTCATTGCATACTTCGTGTGTATTTTCCATTTCCTTTTTGATTTTTATTTGTTTCCTTGCAGACGGACTTGCAACTTGAATACTATAATGTACTTTATTTTCGCTTTCATTTGTGCCGCCGGCAAATGGCCATAAGATGCATCAAAATAAACAATAATTGGCGGCATACCTTAGAGACGCCATCAGCATCATTAGTTAGTAAAATTATACTCAAAACTGATGTTATCGCTTGGAGGGGGCACACCAGTAAAATGGGAAAATACTAGCGTACATTCGTTTCGCATGAACGATTTCACTATTTCAGCTGGCTACAGTCGTAGAAATAGAAATTGCCAGCATCCACCTTCGCCTTTATAGGCAAGACAACCATGCTTCCAACAGAAAATGTGTCCCCAGATAATTTCATCCTAATATCCATTTGGTCAGAGGTATCTGGGCGACATCATCGCCTGGTGTTCTCGGTCTCGCTCGTGGAGGAGGATCGCATGTGTCCAACAACGTAACAATGAGATTCTTTCTTAACTAGTGAAACTCCTCACGACATTATGATGGTGACTTTGCACGAGTTCGTGGTCACCGACGAGGCAAAGGAGCGCCTGCGCGCGCATTTAGAAAGCTATCAGCGAAAACCCCCGAGGGACCAAAAATGCAACAAATCTTAATACCATCGCGGGTTAACAAGATTTGTGCACCAAATCAAGTTCTATACCCGAAGATGAATCGCATGTGCAATCGCGGTGGTATGCCCGCCTCTATGGCAAATCCTACAAGTGAAACTGAAAAGACGACGACAACCGCTCAAGCGGCGTGATCACAGATCGCATGCAAAGTCTGGAAATTTATGAACTGGGAAAATGTCGTCTTTATTGGATCGTTGTGGTCGTGAAACCATAAGTTAAGCCCGCGCCATCTATCTAGCGATTTAATTTATTAAATTTCTACATTGTTCCGAGATGCAGACATTCGAGCATGCCCAGCCGACAAGTTGTTGTCGTGGTCGATAATAGAAGCAACCTGTTCCGATGACCCAGAAACAGGACTGCCAATGCGTCGGCTAACTGGCCATACATCATTTCCCGAGACAGTCCAAAGGAATGGCCGCCGCCTCAGTGGCTTATTCGGTGAGAGTATATTACTGGCACAGTATGGAGACAACAGTCTTAATTTGAATGGAAATGTGAACTGATTCCATGGCATGTGAAATCCATGTGACAGACTTACATACAGACTGGACTTTGGGTTAGTGAATGGTTAAGCAAATCTGCACTGCTCGGATTCAAAGTGAAAACGAAATCGAGACCTAGTTTGGGGGTTCATTTGAATTTCAGACTGATTTCGATGAAAGTTGTTCAAGTATTCCTTGAAGCACCTAGAGCTAGTTTGGAAGATCAAGGTGGAGTTGTGAGTTGTTGTTCACGGATGTTGGGGATTAATATACATTAAGGAGAGGGAGAGGAGTAAGGTGGTTATAAAGGCCATTGGCATTAGAGGAATCCGAATTCTCAGGATTGGTACATGTGCTTGCGCCAAATTCATATATGTACTCATACATTTATATCGATATGAGTTGACTATGGTGGATTAGTATTATATAAAATTAATAATGAGAGTCAGAGGAATATATATTTTATTGCTATTTTTTAAACGAGCGCAAAGTTTTAAGGTTTTTTTTTAACTGTAGTAGCGCAGTGGTTAGTGTGCTGGACTACTGTGCGAGGGATCCCATTTCGATTCCCGGAAAAACACAAATTACATCTTAAAGTTTTTTCTACTGCGCCACCTCTCGCGAACGTCTGACAAGCATCCGAGAGTATGACTGTCTTGAAAAAGCTTCTCCATTCAGCCGTTCGGACTTGGCATACAATTGTAGGTCCCTTCTATTCGTTCCAAAAAATAAAAACTCACACAAAACGAATGGTTGCGAGAAGCTAGGCCTTGGGTGTCACCCGCCTGTTTTGCGCCACCTATTTATTTATTTTTTAAACTTTAACTGGCTAGTGATTGCTTATGATCCCCTGAAACGCTGAAACTTTAAAAGCTAACAAATGAGTAGAGACGTCATGACTTGGTACAAATAGCTGACCAAGCTAGTGCTTTAAAACACCACCCAGGCTAGGTTTAAGCAACCGAAATGTTTGGCCAAAGGTAACACTATACAAACTAATGGCGAAGAACCGAAATCTGGAGTTTTTGCATCTGGCAAGATTTCGAGGTTCTCAGAAACGTCAAATTATTTTTGAATATAGCTGCACACCGCACTAAGGATCATGTAACGTTTCGAAAAACGTTTTCCATTTATGCCTTTGGGGCATTTTTAACATTTATATACTGGATTTTGAGAGTGTTAACTGCGGTGTCAGTATTATGGTTAAAATAACTGGCATTATATTTTAAAAAGGATTGTCACTGATGAATTTAATTTTGGTTTTCGGTTACGTCAACCGTGATTATGTTTCGCGCTTCATTTCAGACATGTCTTTTACCGATCAGCCCTTATCTCGATACAGATTATATCCAATGATGGTTAAAGTCGAGTCAAAATGGCTTTATACTGTCACCTTTTGATATAGCGACTGCTTCAGTTTTTGATAAAGTCTCCGATTTCTAGGTAGGTACATTCACATGTTCGCAAGACAAAGAGCGAATACAATAATCGCATTGATAATGTTTCTGTACATTTATCGCTGCACATTTATGTGATTGTATAATCTTTTTGACGTGTGGTGAATTGTCACGTAACATTTTTTTTATAAGTAAAATCACGTGACATAAAATTCATGAGAAATTTATATAATATTTGTTGGAAAAAAAGGACGAAATTAAAGTGACAGTGAGAAAAATTTAAAAATCAGAATTATTTTAAAAATTATGGAAAGTTCATACATACGTAGGATAGCAAAAATTAGGTGCGTAACTAGTCAGCCACGAAAAGTAATGAGATCTAAATGTACGCCAAGTTCTTAGTTTAAGAAGGTTAAATGTTAAAAAAAAAATTGGTAAGTTCACTTGTCATACGCCTAATGAAGGGAGAATATAAAATTTTAGATTTTTTTACCGCTCTACCAAATTTCAACATTCTACGGCAACTGGAAGTAGCCCAAATAAATAATAACAAATTTTCAAAAGTGGGCGGATACCATGCCTCCTGAAGGGAGAATATGAGTGCCTAGATTTTTTTCTTTCTGTACACTGCAAGTTCTACCACTCTACCAAATTGCATCGTTCTACGGCAATGAGAAGTGGTCCAAATAAATAATAACCGATTTTCAAAAGAGGGCGGATACCATGCCTCCTGAAGGGAGAATCTCAAGTTTTGGACTTTTCCCAGTGTATGCACCATAGGATGTCGCATTCTGCCAAATTTTACGGTTCAACTATGGCCGGAAATGCTTCATAATATTGAAGATCATCTAAGTGAGTGAGTGAGTGAGTCAGTCAGTTACGGTTTTTGCGATTTTTGAAGTCCTGTATTTTGAGAACCACTAACGCTAGAGAGAAAATTTGGTGAGGTGGACCTTTTTAGGGAGTTTGATAAATATTTTATATTTTTGGCTCAATCGGTTTCGAAGTTAGAGGGGGGTCGAAAACAGCCTGAGTTTGTTCCTGTAAAAAGGGGAAGTACCTTTACAAGAGAACTTATCTGGGGCACTACCGTGAACTTTCATTGATCGTAGCTGAAACTGAATCGCCTCATTTTGGCATATTTTTTCCGTCATTGTACGTAGTTTCTTGAAAACTAATGAGTGCCGCCTTTTGACAGATATGCTTTCATTTTGGCCTTAGTAAAAACTTATTACTACAAACATGATCTGACTATCATATCCTAATATATTAATAAACCAGTTTGTTAACTACCAAATGTCAGATAGCATGTATAGATACACAAATTGTAGGTACATAAGGTCGAAAACTTATAAAAGGGGATTAATGCCTGCTTGATAACGATTTGTAGACTTATACATTTCAGCTCATCAATTAATTCAAGAAAAAGCTGTCAATTGCTTTTGAAGTGACAAATTCAGGTATGTCATTCTATTTTCTGAAATATGATAGAACCAAGACAGAGGGAGATAAGCACATGCGCAATATCACACAATATATACCTTGGGCTTTCAGCCCAATGCTCGGCCGCATCGAGCGAATGGACAATAAAACTCCAGCTAAGAGTGTCTTCGAATACCAGCCCAGTCCCCAGGTTTGAGAAGACAAGAAAGACCGAACCTCCGGTTCAAAGACCAACCCATCGCTGATGCCAGAGCGCTTGGTCTGGACAACTGGAAGCATCGTGCCCGGGGTCGTAGAGGATGGAAGGCTGCGCAGTGTCTCAGGCAGAGACTCTACACGGGTCGGGAGACGACAAGGATTCCATAGCACTTCTTGGAATCTGGAGTTGAGGACATTTATTTCTAAAGATAATCTGCTAATTGTCCTGGAAAAGCAAATGTACAAAAAAACAAAAATTGCAATCAATGATTGGATAAAGGCGCCGGAGGTTTCAAAAATGCGAATTTTTTTCTAGCCATGTAAACGTCAAACTAAAAATTGTTTATACTTAAGTGCGATGACGAGTCCTCGCATCTAGCTGAATCCAATTTTTTTCAACCACATTAATGATTGCAGTTTGAATTAAATGTAAAAAAGATCGCCAACTATCACACATTAGCAATGCAAGGTTGAAATGTCGGGTCTAAAGGGTGTCTACTATTTTTCTGCATGCATACGAATTCTATTTCAAGGCTAACAAGTTTATCTAAGAAATTTAAGTGGTTCCAACTCCTAAATGGCGTTAAGACGAACCATAGGAATACTACATAAAAGTAGTATATTTTATGAGTATCGTACATTTAAAAAAGAATTATATCCTATTTAGTTCTTAGTTTACTAAGAAGAACCTCTTAGATCTTAATGAGAAGGTCGGACATATTGTCGTTCTTAAACTCACTGTACTTACATCGATCTTTGGTCCGTGGCGGCTGTATATGTTTCAACTGTTGCCCTTTCCGAATGGAATCCATTAGTTGTTCCCGTGGCGATGGAGTTCTCTTGATTGGCGGCGGTAATTTGCGCTCAGAGGCCTAACAGGGTATCAATTATACATTTAATCACAAAAGAACTCGAAACTGTTATGACTATAGTCTTACCTTTTTTAATGGCGGCCGTGACCTAATAAACTCTAGTATCAGAGCATGAGCATCTTTCTTCACTCGTGGTGGTATATCACCATTTACCATAACCTTACGCAGATTGTACTTTCTATAGAATGCGGGAGAAAGGAGAAAATAAATTAAAATGTTATTTTCGGGGGGAGAATAAATTGAAGAAAAACCACTGGGATGGGAATAGAAGCGTAATAAATACACAGCACAGACCATTGTCCGAAAAGAAGGTAGCAGTCCAAGTTTTTGTTTCGTTTTCTTGTTGAGTAATTTCTTCCGCAACAGTACCAGAGCGGCAAAGAGTCATGATAGTTAATTGGTTTTGTGGTTTGCGGGTGGTAATCGCTTTACACTCTGTGGGTGATTTATCAAAACTCTCACTTACCTTGTTCGAATGTCTTCCATCAGGATTTCGTATGGCGTCAATTCAAACTCTACCGGTGTCCTTGTGAAGTTGTTCTCCTTCAGGCGTACACCGCGCCTTAGTTCGTCGACAACTTGCACCCAAAATCGCGCCTAAAATAATAATAAAAAAAAAAAATAATAATAAATAAATATTTTCATGTGGTCGTTATAATTAAAACAAGTAAAACAAACTGAACAATACAAAACAAAATTAAGAAACATAAGTCTCATGCTATAATAGCCATGCAAGGAACTCGCTTTATAAACAACGTGCCTTTTGTCTGTTTGCTGCTCTATAATTGACCTAATCGCATTCTATAAAAATTAACTATAACAATGCATTATTAATTAAGGAAAAAAAATCGCATTCAAAAGACGTATATGCCGAAGAATGGTCGGTTTTTTAGTTTGCAACAATAAAAGATATAAACTGTCAAAGAAATAATACTCAAACTACTCTTTTAGATGCGAATGTTTTATTAGCGTACTTGAACTGCCCTCCAAATCTCCACCTCATTCTGTATTATTTGGCCCGGATAATTGATTGGAATTTTCAAGTGGTAGGTGGTGGTAAAATGTTATACAGAAATAAAATAAATAAAATTCAATAGGTTAGCGTTAAATATTACCAACGGATAAAAGAGAGTAACAGATTAATCTTAGATGGTAGCCTTGCCTCTTGTATATAAACCAGGCAGCTGTAATTCGCATTAGATTCGGGTACTTAGCAACATATATAACCTTGTGATATGTGAAAATTGCAAATTGGCGTACACACATTTGCCTTTAAATTACTTCAACGGAATTTTATTGAGAAACGAAATCACATTCATTTCGGATGTGGATCCGGTGTTTGGATTGATTGGTTTTACAATAGGCATAAAAAAACAAATCCACCTTATGACATAAAAGATACTCGTCGACACTGATATTTTTAACAGAGTTCTAAAATACCTATACTTAAGGTTGGTAATAAAACATTTCCGAAAGGGGCCAGCCGTATTTCAGTGTAGTAGATACATTTATGCAGATGGAAATCGTCCATGCACCATGCCGGAAAGGGAGGAGGTTTTTCATTTCGGTTTTTCATTTCGTATAGATGACAGTATTGTACTTGTACGTATGTATAGGTGGCCAAGTGCTTCTGCTTACGACTCGCCAAATAGCATTGACTTTTCTTTTCATTTAATCCCTTTTTCATACCTTAGGGTTGTTATCTTATTGCCGATTTTAAAGTGCAATTCTAAACTCTGTTTAACGGTTTAACCACATATCAAGTTTTAAACCACGTTTAACACGAAAAGGTGTTAGTTTAAACTTAATCGAGAGTTTAAACCGAGTTTAACTTAACCGCCAATGGATGGGAGTGTTTAAACTGAGTTTATATTCTGTAATTTCGTAGTACGATCTCCCTCCCGGTTTATGACAAAACAGCATTGCATCATTGTTGTTTTTATGAAACCAATTAGTTCACAAGTGCAAGCCCTTATCTTTGATTGTACTCCACTATTTCTAGAAAATGCTTGTATACTGTCTAATTCTATTACAATAGAGCGGTGTAGCAAAACTGATTCCAGCCAGTGAACTTTGTGGTGTAATCAAAAATTACAACACAAAATGCGCTATTTCTTTTCACAAGTGCAACGACTTATGTCACTTTATTAGCAGGCTTCGGAAACCGTCGCAAATAATATTCACTTAGCGATAAATATTATACTAAATGCATAGTGCGCAGTGTCAGCAAGCTTAGCTACGTGTTGGCCATCCCGTTCACTTAGTGTTGCAGTTTGCCGATAAATTTCTTTCCAGCAGGAGTCTGCAAGAAGTTGTCCACTGTAATACACTCGCGGTTTAAGTACCGCGCTTGCTAGTTTAACTAAACCTGAGTGTAAACTTGCACTGTAAAACCGACGCTTAGGATAGGTATTGAGATTTTCCAGTATGAACAAAATGACAGATATTTGTTCCTTATTTTTATACCCTCCACAGGAAGGTATATTCACTTTGTCATTACGTTTGTAACGCCCAGAAGGATTCACAGGAGATCCTATAAAGTATATACTGTGACCGAAATAGAAGAAGACAATCATTCTCAAACTGTTCAATTTGGTGTAGCGACTGAACTGCTCACATTACGCTAACCTAATGTTTACCCAAAAACTTTGGAACAGGGTTACCTCCGAAAATGTTTGTAAAGTATCCAAAAAGGTGTCCGCGAGGTAAAAAAGTGCCCCATACAAACTTATATTAAAACAAAACGACATTAGAAAGAAAATTATTTGGGTTATAAGATACCAAATGTAACTTGTCCTTTAAAGTAGCATACCGCCATCTATCGGTAGGTTCAGAAATGGGAAATGTAATCGCTCACTTATGACAGCACTGAAAAGACAGCCAACTTCACTTATAAAAAGTAAAGCGAGGCGACCGCACGTGATTTGAAAAGAACGAAATAAATTTGAAAAGAAAAAGAAAAATCTTTAAATTCTTCTGGGTTTACAGGGGTAGATTTTTTGAGTATATATTAGCACATTTTTGTCAGTCCTTATTATAATAAACCAACAAATTAAGTCTTTCGTAGTAAATGTAATCTTAGTTCACAACATTCATTTGTAATTTTGTCCGTCTAGTATAAATTTGAATTTCCATTGAGGTACGAACAAATCATAAACGAGATGTGTTTAGTGTTCAAGTTAATTTTTTCTAACTCACAATAGTGAAATTTACTATACAAAAAATTGTTGTTTGTACCTAACTAACAATGCATTTAAGGTGAAAGCTTAAAATGATTTAGTAAGACCCTAGGCTATCAAATTCGAACGGGCTAATATGTCAGAAATCAGTAGGTACAAATATTTCCATGCAGAAAAACTTGCAGACCTTCGCTATGTGTGTGAACAAAGAACATTTGGGAATTCAAATACAAAGATACAAATCATGTCAAAGATTTATTGTATGTTTATTGTTTACTAGTTGGTTGTACCCGCTTCGCTGGGTTTGCAAAGTAATATTTGATAAACAAATTGATTTTATTTAAAGAACTTCTTTGAAAACTACATTGCGTGTAAATTGTCTCTGGTTAATTAATAATCTTCCTTGCTGTGGATTAGATTCAATATACACCTTCTTTTGTCTTGCAACTCTTGATTGTGATAAAGCCACATACAGTTGACCGTGTGAAAATACTCCGGTCTTCAAATGCATGCCAACGTGATCAAATGACTGGTCTTGAGCCTTGTTTATTATTATAGCGTATGCTAGAATTTATCGGAAATGGAATCATTGTGGTAATTCATGCTCTTATCAAATTTCGTCCAGGCTCTTCCACAATCAATCGAGTTCCATTGCAGTCCTTTTTTAGGGTTCAAGTTTTTCAGCAACATGATGATGACACCTTGCTTAAGTACAGCACATGAGGTGGCTTGCTGGATGGAGTTTGCTGATTGAGGAATTCAACAGGGAAATTTGTCTTAATTAAGTCTCCTGTTAATATAATTTCCGTGGGAATTTCAACAACGTCGTCTTCATACATTTCTGCTACCCGCGGCAATTTTGCAATAATGAGAAGACTCATATTTTAATAGCCCTCAGGATTTTGTCCACAGAGATTCCTTCACGATCGGTTAGTTTTCTCTTTTATATTTAAATATCGCGAAATAAAATGTCCTATTAAAGTACCTGAGGAGCAGTTAGTAAATCAGTGATCTTAAAATTCGTAGCAAAGTACATATTGCCTAAAAACGGTTTCTATTTTTTTTGTATCTATTGATTTAGAATTTAGATTTATGAGTATAAATAATATTTTACTTCTTTTTACTTCTTTATTATCAATGTACAAAGTTTCATATTGATACGACAAACTCCTTCGTGAGTTATGAAAAAGTTCTCATTAAAATCATTGCCAATAACTCGAGCCCAAAGCAAAATACCTAAATATTTCTTATATAGAGTACACAAACCGAGTTTGAAGTCGATCGGATGAAAAATAAAAATGTTCCCGTACAAACTTTGACCCCCTAAGAAGGGTTGGTTTTATTTGGCAATTTCCTTTTGAAAACACTTGCCGAGCATTACTATAGTAGAGTTTGAACCTTGAAGAAAATTAAAATACTTATATAAAAAATAGGCGGTGCGTATTTGAATAATGAGAAAACACAAACATTGAAAATTTATTCAAATACCCACCGCCTACTTTTATTTAAAATAAGAAAAATAAGAAAAGTAAGGAGCGTTACAGAATCAGTAAGGGTAAATATATATATGATGATTACAAAAGGTGCTAAACTCGAAAAAGGTGTCCGAAATAGGCTATTTTTAAAAAGAGGTGTCTTGGACCTGGTGTCCGAGTGTTCGAAAAGGTGTCTAATTGACACTAAGGTGTCTCAAAGGTAACCCTGCTTTGGAAAAACAATTATCCAATTACAATGGACAAGCGGATCATTGAAAATGAATGAATGAATGAATGAATTATCTCTTTAATAGGAAAAAAATTCACCGTTACCTAGAAGAGCAGTTTAGAAACAGATTAAATCGTCATTACTATTTAAAGAAGTGGTGCAAAAAAAAGCGAAATAAGTATAAAGACACAGTATATTTATCTTAAAGTATTAAGGCTTTTTTGCATTTCTTTTTATTTAAAGTGTGTGAAAATATTTAAGCGGTAATTTCACAGGTAAATTGCATTTCTCGAGACTCGAAATGAAAATAATTGAATCTTAATTTAGCCATGCCCCGCGGAACCCATTTGACCACGGAAGAAAAACCAATTATCCGAACTCATAAAGAGCACGGCTTATCAAATGGGTCAATTGTTACCCAGATAGCATGATCCCCTATACCGTTGTGAGTAATTTTGTGAATAAAGAGTAATTTTATTGAATTGGGGTGGTAATTTTGTGAATTGGGGTGAAAATTATGGCTCTGCTCAGATTGAGGAGGCTAACAAATTGTACCATATCCAGAAAGATGTGGCCAAATTATAGCAGGGAAAAAAAAACCCACCTCCTGAGTAGAACACGCAAAGATATAGCCAGAATAATAGCGATTATGCATCCCACATAATACAGACTGTCACAGTTGCAAAGACGCAACCGAAAAAGAAAGCCTCATTCACTTCCTATGCGCTTGTCCGGCACTAGCTAGGACTAGACAGCGAGTTCTGGGGGAACCCTTCTTCGCTTCCCTCGAGGAAGTCGCGAAGAACAGCATCAACGAACTTATAACCTTTTTGAATTCCACAGGCTGGATCTAAACCACCCTTCGACACACCTACAACAAACAGGTCAAATGAGTATGTGGTAACAAAACGGCATTTAGTGCCACTTGGGTTTTGAGATTATCTCAAGCCGCCACTCTTACCTACCTACATACCTATGGCTCTGCTACAAGATCCGGTCGACCAAGCCTTCTTAGCGCCCGTGAAAAGAATGGTATTTCACATAAAGCCAGGCGAAACAAGCTGAATGCTGGTCAGATAAGGCGAAAGTTGGGTCCAGTAGTTGTAAGAAGAGTGCAGGAAGTGTTGAAGGAAAATCCCAACCTTCAATACACAAAAATGATGAAAAAACCGTGTATGCAGCAGCATCATAAGGAGGCCAGACTAAGGTTCGCCAGAAACCACATGGCATGGACCAGGGAGTGGGAATCCGTTATTTTTTTTTTGATGAACAAAATCAAATTTGGACGGTCCACACGGTTTCAGCTTTTATTGGCGTGATTTGCGAGACGAAAAAGCAGTGAAAATGAGCCGGCACTCTGGACGTGGAAGCGTGATGGTTTTGGGGTGCGTTTGCACAATGCAATGATATGCAATGATAGATTTTGAAAATTTGGTTCAAAAATGACAGCTCTATTCATCGAGCTCGACTTACGATAAATGTGGGGAGTTATTAAATTTTAGCTTCGAAAAGGAAAATAAAAAAAAGAATTAAATGAAATGAAAAATAATTTCCTTCAAATGTGAAATACACTCGATGCTCCTTGTGTTCTTGCCTCAAAACAGGTTTCTTTTTAAGTTTTCTTCTCTGTACCACTTTTTCATATTATCCTTCGGACCGTTGCTGATAGTCCGATGTTGGTCCTTATTTTAGTCGCTCGTGGAGTAGAATTTTGAGGCAAGCCGTAGAATTAACCGCTTTTTTCGCCATGTTGTCGCTTCTGCCGTGCGTGCTTTTTGATTTTTTCCATAGTGTGGTGAATCCGCAAGATAACTGTTTACAACAGTCTTACTTCTGTCTCCTCCTTGCAATTTCTCGGCCTGAGAGTCCTAACTCCTTGAAAGCATCCTCTTTCTGTCGCTGTCAAAGTCTATCAGAAACTCACTTTTTTTAAAACTAAATGAAAACAGTTCTTTTCAACGCTTTTTTAAATATTCTTAATAAAACTCTAAAAAAGATTGCTCCTGCAACAAAATATTCGCAATAGCCTCATCCTAGTTGCGCATCTTCTTATACGCTTTTCAAGTAGTTCATTGTTTTATCGTGGGAAATGACAGCCGTCGTTTCTGATTTACTCTTTAATTTTATGACTTATTGTTGGGAACATATCTACCTGTTCACAGGTAGTAATAGTTTCTGTGTAAAAAATTTCCAACAGAGTGAAAATTGAAATGGCCTCATCCTAGTTATAGGCAGTGTAAACGACATAATTTAATCCTCAATCTTTTTGAAATCATTTTCAATAATTTTTTCGCACATTTCGGTCCTGATTTGACGAATCATGGTTTTCAACTGCTCAAGAGTTAGAGGATTGCCCACATAACCTCTGCGGCCAATTGACTACACCAAATACCGAAATTACAGGCCCTGGGAACTTTTCACGTAATACAGTCAAAGTGTGAGGCTTGTGTTGTGAGGCATGTAGCTTTTTTAGCATCGCTTAAGTCAGACATTTTCATTCATGACAAAAAATTGGGTAAGCGCTGATAAATTGACGGTAGGTATTAGTCACTCGTTCTTCATGTACGAAAAATAGTTTTGGAAAAGCATTGTCCGGCATTTATGATACGATTGCTTGATCCCGGAAATAATTCCGTTAAGTTCCTTCGAAAAAACAGGCATAGGTTTAAGTCGCATGGGGAATTTTTGTTTGTGCACCAGCCGTTGTTGAATATAAATGGTAGGAAAGTGATCCTCTGACAGACCTGCGTATAGGTACAACGATAGACGGCATTCCTCAACTTGTTTCACAAGAAAATCCTTACTAAAAAAAAACTTGGAGATGAGTGTAAAAGTTAGTAGACCGAGGCTATCGCGAAACACACTTAACATGTGCTTAGCATTATGTCCATCGATTGTATCCCATGGACGTCAAGTCTACTCACAAAAATAATCTGCATAACTATATATCTGCAAAACAGAAACATGATTCCCTCCAGCAAGGCGGGTGTTAGCCAACTTCCTGTAAAAACAACTCATACAAGCTGTGTGTTGTCCTATGCCTTCTGCCAAAAAGGAAGTTGTAAACATGGTAGCTTTGCGGGCACTCTTGTTTATATGTAAATCGTATATTTGCTCAATTTACCCAATAAACAGTTCCATACAGTTGCAGCAGTTAGAGCTAACAGAAGCAAATAAACCACCGTTCCATGACAACACTTCCTGTATTCAAATCGCAGGCGTACCCGTACATCCCTCCATGTAGCACATGCACCATGAATGGAATCAAAATCATCCGGCCTAGTGTGGTGTGGCATGACGTTCAACTCCCATTATAACGAAAAGTCGATCAATTTGCCGGCGCAGCGCAATACGCATAGGCATATTGTTCCCGCTCTCTGCCTTCGGCAGTCTCCAGTCTGTCTTCTGTCCTCTGTCCGTCTGTCTGTCTGTTTAGACAGACAACTCTGCGCGTATCTGTATAGCTCCATCGATGCATGTCAAGCTAACAAAACGGCACAGCAAAGAGAACAAAAAAAAAAAGCTAGTGCATTGTAATAACATAATAGGAGGAGGCCCACATCACCGTTATAGGTGGAACACACTATGGAGCAGGTATCACTGGAATAACGCCATCGAATCATTCATATCATCTGGCTCAACGCTTGACACATCGTGAAAATTGCATAAACACATCCCATCTTGGGCTATGTGCTGGCATCAGTGAAGGCATAACGAAGATTGTGGACCGCATCGGTTAGTAGCGGCGGCGGCGCGCTCGGTTGCTCCACTACATCCATTCATCTGCATGTTGAAAAGACGATTACGCTGATGATTATGATGGCGAAGGAGATGGTCTGCTTGTAGTGATACTCAATTAATCTCTCTGCAGCAGCAGTGCTGTACTGTACTGCTTAGAGGTGCATGAAGCGCATGAAGTGGTTGCGAAATCAAAACAAATCACTTTTCTTGCGGCTTCTTAACTCGAATAATGTGCTTCCGTCGTGTGTCTTGTCAGCGAATGCGATTGTTCGAAACGAAGTCATTGGGCGATTTAAGTTAAGTGCCGGTATGTCATGTTGATGTTGGCATTTCAGTTCAGTCTGAATTTGATTAATTCCAATCAGTATAGCCGATAGGATCTTATACGCAACATTCAGGTGGCTTATTCCTCTGGACTTGGCGCAGTTCAGAGTATCCCCCTTCTTTTGGATGGGACTCACGATGCTGATGTTCATTCACCTGGCATACTTCCTTCCGACCAAATAGATAGGTTGGTGCATGTTCCTTACCAAGTTATCTCCCGCCCGGTGTAAACAGCTCGGCCGGTAGGGCGTCTGCTCCAGTAGCCTTGTTGGATTTAAGAAATAAGATATAGCTATCGTTAGCTTATTTTTGTGGTGGTAAGTGTATTGGGCTACTGTGCGAGGGGTCCCAGGTTCGATCCCCGGAAAAACACAAATTACATCTTAAGGTTTTTCCACTCGCGAACGTCTGACAAACATCCGAGAGTATAATTGTCCTGAAAAAGCTTCTCAATTCAGCCAATCGGACTCCGCATAAAATTGTATAGGTCCTTTCCATTCGTTCCAAAAATAAAAACTTACACAAACGAATGGTGGTGAAAAGCTAGGCGTAGGGTGTTTTCACGCCTGTTGCACCAAATATTTTTTTAATTATCCTTGCCTTATATTGGTCGGGTGGACGGAAGTTTTGACTGTAATCGTCAAGAATAAATAGATCATTCTGCCTGACAGCGCGGAATTTTGGTCGTCATCGCCGTTTAACATTTTGCAGAAGTGGTCTTTCCAAATTCTTAGCACCGACTGTGAATTTATCACGGTATTTTTATTCTCATCTCTGCATACTTCTGTTCGGGCCTTTTGGGAAGATTTTTTACCCTCTGGTAGAACATCCGAATATTGCCCCTGCAATAGCGTTTTTCTTTCTGAGAAGCCGATGCTCCTACCTTCTTGTTTGCCTGTAGAGCCAGCGGGCAGCTCTCGATGCAGCTCTGGTTTTGGTTTGCAGCATCGACTAATAGCCTTCGATCTTGGCTGCATGTGCCATCTAGCACTCCTCGTCGAACTAGGGCAGGGTCTTCGGTGTGGTCGCTTAGTGAAACCCAGCACTTCAGTGGCGGCAGATCTGATGCAACTGATCATCTGCACTTAATTCTGTCTTATTCGGCAAAGGTTCTGGCGGTCTCTTGCCATCGTAGTCTTGCAACGTCAAATCTTTCATCAGCGCCCGCGGCCCGAGATGCTTGCAGATGTGTGTAAGGCCTATACTGTCCACGTAGCTGCACTTCATACGCACGCTTTCGTCATTTGCATCTTGATGTACGCTTGCTTGCAGCTTCCTTGCAGCTTCCATATAAACAAACGAACCACTGTCCACAGAGCGGCAATGCAAGCTAAAAATGACGACAAGCGTATTTTGCCGCTCTGTGGACAGAGCTTCGTTTGTTTATATGGAAGCTACACGCAAGCTGCAAGCAAGCGTACTACAAGGTGCAAATGACGTGCGTATGAAGTGCAGCTAAGTGGACAGTAGGCCTTAGTTCTGCACTTAAATTGCTGGAAATTGTAATCTTCTGGAAATATATCCCCAGGAAGCGAGTTTCAAAGTTTGCTTGTACTGTAACAGAAGGAGTTCGGGAAATTTGATGTTCTCGCGGTTGTCAATAGTGTCCTTTATGGTCATGAGCATTTTAGCTGCCTGTTTTGTGGGGTGCCCAAAAGTTGCATTTCGAGGGATAATGTCTTTGAGTTCCTCGGAACATCTACCATGGGAGTACCTATAGAACAAAAGCAAAGGTCAGCGACTTGTCTTCTGTGCACCAACGGTTGTAGATTCTATGTGAGTGTAGAGTCTCCAATAAGTCGAACTGCTCGTCTCTGTATATGCTGTCAAGTAGGTTAAGTGAATGTTTTGGGGCCGAGTATGTAATTATAATACTATTTTAATCACCCTATTTAGGTATTTAAGTTTTTAAATTCGAATACTTCTCATATAGATAGCGAAAACAGTGCTGCCATTGAAAGAAATGTCTTATACTCAGCACACTGGTCGTAGTTGTCAGTCTAGAATGCAGACTTTATAATTATCATCTTGTGCTTTGAAATATTCTTTGCATCACGGTTATATGAATCTTTTCCTAAAACCCATTAGTTATAAGTCAAATCCGTCGGACAGAAATATTCATAACCCGATTGAGTTTAAGCGTATCCTCCTTTCAAGCATCTTCCATGTTCATGTATAATCCTAGCCGGAACAAGTTGTTCATTTGCTCATTATAAAAAAGTAGAATTACAACTCAAAGAATCTAATTTAGTAGTATGCAGTACTTTAACAGATTGCGTTTCAACCAAATGAAGCTCTTCAAATCAATCTCAGCCCAGTACCACTTAACGGATAAATACAGCCATTCGCAGAGCTACATCCCATCCATATGTGCTAAAGACTTTGCGGGCCAATATCAATTACAAGGTCCAGCTATAATAGAATATCAGTGTATCCTCATGTCATGAACCGCCTGCCAATTATATCTTCTCGTGTAATGTATTAACAGGCTGCAGCTCCATCTCTCCATCTCTGCAAGTGCGATTAACTAACTAACTGGCTTTTAAAGTCTGTCATAGTATATGTTGTATAGCGGACGAGAGTACAGAAGTGTTTTTGCCTGACTAACAAACTGACTGAACGATGTACCGACACCGAGATGCCACATTAATTATCACATTACGGACTACGTCGCGTCGGAGGGAAATTACTTTCACTTGGTACAGTGATCGTTTGGGTTTTCTTCAAGGATATACGACATGTGATGTATGTTGCTTCTAACATCATGGCTCATTCTTTTGCGTTTGCTATCAATTAAGTCATGATCATCTCCTCCTTATGCTTTAGGCATCAACATCGATGACGATCTTGACGGCCGATGACCGATTTTCTTTGGAATCATCTGAGAAGATTGCCGGACATCACAGAAGAAACATTCCACAATTGCAATGAGGCGTTGAAGATTTGCCATTCATTATGTACAAGAGGAGCTCTTTCGATGGTCGAGGCGTGACGACAACGTTGAAGTGAACCCAGCATTCGTCATGATCAGTCAACAGATTCGAGAAATCTTTAAGCATTCCACCTCAAAACTTCAAATAAAACGTTTTCTGACATTGCCAACAACGATGGGGGAAACTTAGGGAAAATCCCCGGCAATTTTGTCCAACAATGGAGTGGTAAATCGTTAAAAAATTGTGTTGTCACATAGCGTCATCGTTATCATGTGATTATCACTCACTACAGCGCTGATAGCTTATGTGTATATGTGGGTATAATAAATCCACTGGAGCTGATAATTGGCACTTGGCAGTTAGGTCGGAGTAAATCAATTGAAAATGCAGCACCCGCTTTATGGACACCCAACATTATTATAGGCAAATACAAACAGCTTTAGTGCTGGCTCACTGCTTATCATTTTTTATTTGTTTGCAATCCACAAGCGACGAACAATTAAGCGGCATACGCAAGGTCGTATGGCTGATGTCTCTCTTATGCGAGTAGTTAGCCTTTGACGTAAATTCACACATGCATGCGGAATTGATAAAGCGAAATGCTTGCTTCGTCTGGCTCTGTCTGATAATAATTAAGCAGAGAAAAGTTTACGAAAGTCAGTGTCAAAAGTGATTGGCTTTGATTTTTGTTGGTTTTTTTTTTATGGCACAATACTCGAAATGTGCGAGAGACCCGCCATAGCCATTAAAAATGCTACTTTCGATTTTGCATTTAAGAGGTTCATTGCTCCGGGCTCCGAGCAGATCATTTCATTTCGAGAGATACTAACATTGGATTGTAAACTTTGCCTCCTAAATATTTATAGCATTTGCAGTTATTCGGGTGACGTTGAAAACTATCAAGCGCTTTATGTAGGTACCTGTCGTTTTGACATTTGATTGTTTTAACTAGACTTGTGACTATAGTTGCGTTTTGTGTGGGTTGTAGGGAGTTTGGCAGCACTATAGATAAAGTCGCAAGTGTTTTTTTGTTTTCATGTTTTCTGGAAAGACTTTAATATATTTTATCATTGCTTCAATTGAAAAAACGCGGCTGCTATAAAATAATATATCTATATTTGATTAACGCGATATACTTAGATAACATCAACATTTCTAGGAATCTCCAACTCGACGCTGATTAGCTAAATCCTTTGCACATTGCCTGGCATTTGAAAATGAATGTCAAAAATTTCCCGACGACTAGCAATAATGGAAATTCTGCTATTTACTTGCATAGTACAACAAGATCGATCGCCAGAGGCAGGCAGCGTTAGGATCATTTAATTTCGGCATTCAGACACAGCATCAGTGAGGCCATTGAGTGAGAATTATACGCACAAAGCTGTCGTCAAATGAACCCGGTTAGTCAGCTGCTGTATAAATAGCTCAAATTTCGCCTAGGATTTCAAAACAATTTCATTTATGTACAGATAGGCCACGGAGAAGATGATTGGGCTTGGGCCCTTACGTTAAAGAAACGTTGGAGAACCCCTTCATACTGTGGTTAATGAAATCACTTACTTAACAACCGCAATAAAATCCTAGAAAGGAGCAACTTGAAGATAGAAGAGAGTTCTTCTGCTTCTAACTGCAGCATGGCAAATTAAATTACAATTTTGTACCGTTTGTATCTTTTTGACAGAACCTCTTACGAGTACCTCCGAGAGCATTATGAACTTTGCTCATAGTGTTTCCATATATTTGTTGTTTCTACGAAAAACAAAAGGTATTTTATTTAACTGTCTTCATGAAAAAGCTTCTCAACTCAGCCGTTTAAATCCGTGATAAAATTGTGACCTACATTCCATTCAAACATGAAAAATCACACAAACGAATGGTTGGGAGAGACTAGTCCTAGGATCATATTTGGATCTGTTGCGCCAACTATTTATTTATTTCTATTATTTTAGAATCCTATCCATGAATAAACGCAACAAATTTTAGCAAAATTCTCATGAAATTCGTAGTTAAAAAGATCAGAATGTTCCACCTTACATAACTTGAAGGTTGAAGGACTATTGCTGTACTTTCTAGCCTTCTTTACGAATAGTTTTATAAGTATAAGATATTTTTTATCATGGAATCCACAAATAGAACGCATCGCAAACAGAGCCACCATCAGATCTCTTTGGATCTGCCGTCGAGTCTGCGATAACAATTGGGGTATAAGACCCCGGATGATGTACTGGCTATATTCGCTTGTGGTAAGACCAGCGATCACCTACCCTGCCGTGGTCTGGTGGAGGAAGACTAACGAAGTCACTACAGTCAAAAAGCTAGAACGGATTAAACGTATAGCCGGAAACTGCATGACGGGCTGTCAACGCTCCACACCGACCACTGCACTGAATGTCATCCTAGGCTTATTACCTATTCAAGTACACATTCAAATGGAAGCAAGACTAAGCATTCATCGCCTATTCCATTCGAATAATATCGACCCCTATTCCTATCATTTGAGGTCACCTGTCTTTAATTGACACTATGGAGCCTTAAAGAGCGTTCAGCATGTTTCTAGACGACATGTTACCGGAATATGGCTTTCATAAAAACTTCTCTATCATCATCCCGCCAAGGGAAGAATGGGAAAAATACAAACCCAATCCATCGCGACTTGATCTAGTCTGGTACACAGACGGTTCCAAGATGGATTCTGGGACTGGATCTGGCATTTTTGGAGAATCACCTCAAGCGAACTTCTCAGTCAGGCTAGGCAGGTTCTCGTCCATATTCCAGGCTGAAGTCCTTGCCATCAATCACTGCGCTAGAATAAATTTATGTTCTAACATAAGTGGTAAAACCATATTTATCTTCTCAGACAGTCAAAGCTGCTCCTAAAGCTCTGAACTCATCTGTTATAAAATCGATGGCCATCTACGAACTAGCAAAGAAAAACCTAGTCATCCTACACTAGATTCCAGCCCACAGGGGATTTACTGGAAATGAAACGGCTGACTCTCTGGCCAAAGTCGGCGCGACAACGCCACTCGTCGGACCTGAACCCTTCTGCGGTGTCAGTAAGGGATGCTTCAAGGAATACATTAGGAGCTTAGCTCAAATCGAATCTAATGAACTCTGGCTTAAAACACCTGGACAGAATTTCACCAAACAGTTCTTCCCAAAATTCTCCCCAAGAAAATCCTATTTTCTAACTAATCTGGGTAAAAACAACCTAAGAATCCTGACAGGAATTATTACTGGCCATGGTCTTATGAAAAAACACCTTCACCGAATCGGAGCCTCACCAGACCCCACATGTAGACTGTGCCTAGAGAGTGATGAATCCTCTCTTCACATTCTCATGGAATGTCCGGCTCTCTCTCTCTCTTCTTCATTACCTCGGCAAATCTAGCTGAATTACCCCCAGAGAAGATACTTGTCTTCCTGACTGTCTCCGGAGAAAAAAGATGGCTCTAGGACCCTACCAGGGATGGCACAATAGGCTCCTTTAGAGAGGCCGCAGTGCCAGGGCCGGTTAAGGCTCTCCCGATCAATCATCTAATCTATTCTAATCTAGTTTATACCTATTAACTCCAGTTAACACTAATACTAAGAGCAAAATAGCAACAAATTGCTCTTCCTGATTTGTTGTTTGAGTTTGATTGCTTCTTTTATTAAACTGGTTCAACTTTACAGAATTTGTTTTTATTTTTCAGGTAAAATACACATTTCATGACGTCGGTATTGCGCTTGCTTTGTGGTGCAATAAGCCATCGGATAACTGCGATACATTTAGACAATTATTAGCGAAAGAAAAGTGTCAAATTTCGATATTACCATACAATGCTGTCAGAAAACCCAAACTTCACTCCAGGAAAACGGGTTCATCAAACATCTATAAATGAGACTGTATAAACCTAGGTTAGATACCTATGTATATCTCACCTCAAAGTTGTTAGAGCGGTATATTTTTGATAACGAATTATTTGCTAATAGTATTGGTTTTTAATTTCGTTGTTCGGAAAATATTACTCTGTAATTTTGACAGATGGCAAACTTGAATGACATCCATCTTGTGAATTTTTTCAGTTTAAAGTTTGCCATATTACAATACGGATAATTTAAACACTAAAAATGTTAGAATTCTTAACGTGTTTATTTACAAAAATTGTGCTGCTGAGGATCAGTGTCATCTCGGAAAATCTTATTCCAAGTACCAAAATCTTATTTTGAGCTCGATTTTAAAGACCAAAAAAACTTCTTTTTAGATTTTTAGTAAGCTTAAAATGTTTACTTCAATCCGCGATTATTTTAAGAATGTTCGTTCTTGTTTTAAAAATACAAAGGCTACGTTGTGAACCATTGTCAACTTAAATTAAGCTCGAAAATTCTTAAAACAAGACCAAAAAATCTTCTTTTTAGATTTTTAGTAATCTTAAAAATCTTACTTCAATTCTGTTTCGGGATTATTTTAAGAATCTTAACTCTTATTTTGAAAATACAAAGGTTACGTTTTGGACCATTGTCAACTTAAATTAAGCTCCAAAACGCCACCTTAAAATGAGAAAGAAATTGTTAAAACCAAATCAACAAATTGACTTTTGAAATTGTTTTTAGTAGGTGATTATTTTAAGATTTTGGTTCTTACATTATGCCTGAAACAAATTTTTTTTTTTGGGCGGGACATCACACATCATTTTATATCAGTAGATAGGCAATAATATTAAATTTTTAATGAGAATTCACTCTGTAAGTAAGTGTGAATTTTAGGAACGAATCAGAGAACGAAGTTGAGAACGAGAAATCAAAATGCATGCATGCACTGTATGTATTATTGCGCTAGTTTCAACCATGAACAAGCTTGAAATAAGATTGTTTTGTCCCTTATTTGTATTTCAATGTAATCCTTTAAGATTGTTTCGGCTTATTTCAAGATCAAAAAAATAACTTAAGATTTTGGCGAGCTCATTTGTGTTTCAATGTGATCTTTTAAGATTGTTTTGGCTTATTTTAAGAACAATGGGTATCATATTAAGATTTAGCACGTAAGAATAAATCTGAGTGCAGTCACTTTCGCACTTTACGAGGAGGAGCATAATTGTCCATTTGAGTCCACAATTTTCAACACAGTGAAGAAATTTGAGGAGAAAAGCTGAAATTTGATACCCCAGATGATTTTTAAAACAAAAATGAATTCATGAATTCAAAATACAACTAAAACGTCCGTAATATTTGTTCTTTGGATTGCAAAATACACTTGAATGATCATTTAAGTATATTCGGTTTTTTAGTGTGTACGTTTATTAAGATTGCAATCTCTAGAAAAACAAAGAAACCAGTAAACTTTGCCCCTAAATATATTGCTGTTAATACAAATTCGACAAAAAAAATGTGCAAAAACACTTTTCGTGCTATAAAGTCATTTATTAGAAATGTTAACATTTAGCTGGCTATACTATACCAATTTCAACAGGTTTGCTGGTTGCAAAAATACTTTACATTACCACTTATTTTTGCAACCACTAATGCGATAAGGAATTCATTTATCAGTATTTTTACCAGATAAACTTTCGATATAGAAAATGACTTCTTCCTTAGTTAAAAGGAAACCTTATCAGTGCAGAATGCAGATCATGTCTACTCGTATGAGCTGAAGATACTATTAACTAAAAATCACTTAATTTTAATTGGCTATTGGTGAGTCAGTTTTATCGATTCTTTGAACGGGCCAAATAATTCGGAATTGGTTGTCCAAGTGTGTGATGATAACCATCTGAGAATACGGAAAGATATGGTATCAAAAATACCTTTCTTTTAGTTATTTGTAAGAACACTTGTCAGGGTAGGTTTGTTATACCTTAAAACACACCCAACTTATCACAACAAAGGCCCTGTCTGTCAATCTAATTTTTTTCCATATTAAATTGGCTTTTACCCATTTTTGTGGAATTTCGGATTGGCTGTAATTAGTCTAATGAAAAGAAACGAAAACAAATAAAGTCCGATGAATAGACCCAGTAGCACGTGTATTCTTAATTATTTATAAAACCGCAACTAAGCACGCAACTTATGGGCGTTTGGTAGGTAGGTACTCACAGAACCTTCTTCCATCTCCTGATTTGTTTTTTTTTTTTGTTGCAAAAATTGAACGACTAAACTTACTGATGTCACTTTCAAGTCAGAACTGAACTAACCCAATCTAAATCATTTATAAAGTGAGGTTTGACTTACCCAGTCATTGAAGCCCAGTTTCGCAAGCTCCTGCTTTGACGTCTGAGAGTCGGCTTTTATTCGCAGCGCTTCAGTATCTGTATAGTGAATAGATAAATAGTTGCAATGAGATACATTCTATCAATCAATTTCGTGGACTGATACCCCAGAAGGTGTCACTTTCACTGCCTTTGTACTTACCGTCATTGAAGACTTTCTGTAAAAATATTCGTAATTCTAAAGCTTCGGTCACTAGTGCACGACAGCAAGCTTTATAGTGATCTTCAGGTACAGTTGGCTTGACATGATTTGTGCAGGCCTGAAAAAAGAAAAAAAAAAAAAACAAATCGATTTACAACGCGTTACCTTGTTAAGATAGTTACTATCGTTCATGAGAAGATGCATCTCACATTTCACACCTGTATCGGTTATCTAATTCACCGATACGATTTGAGGAAATTTACTAAACGAATGATCGCGGTCTGTTCGATCGACCGTGCCACAGTGGTGCGGTAATTCGAGTTGGATACGACTGTGCAGCGCAATTGACACCGCACCGCATTACTTAACCTTGTTCGAGTGGGAAGAAGAAATGCGATTTCATTCAGACTGAGATGCCAGTGCGAGAAAATGTTGAGGTCAAGTGTTAAGGCGAAACTGTAGACGGATTATCTCGTTGGCATCTGATTGCTGGATTGAAGTTGGAGCACGAGAGAGAAGTTCAATAGTACACATTATAAGGAAACTATGTATACAGTTGAGAGGTATATGTTTGTTTTGGTTTCAAAGGCACATCCAGTCAATGATTGGAGGTTGGAGGAAATTAAGAGGTTATTGCAGTTAGATTTAGCATATGATTACGAAGAGGGTCACTGCCATAGGTTATTTGATGGAGTGTGCTACAGCGTTTCAATATAATTGAAATTTCTCCTGTGGCTGTGTGGAGCTATTATACGCCCAAAGGCAATTTGCCAGTCAAGTTGTTATGTTATAAGCTTAAGTAGGGTACATTATGAGATGAGGAACAGCGTGGGATTTTAATTTGAAGGAGTTTGGCTTTCGGTCGGTGCATATGGAGGTAATTTTAGCTGACATTTACTGAAAGGTGCTTGGGAGTCACGTGGAAGACAGTTGAATGGTAAAAGCATTGCGTGAAGTAGGTTAGGTAAGTTTTAGATTTACGGCATCAATGTGCGAAATAGAAGAGCAAGCTCTGCTCTTGACTTTGTTGAAGAAATAAACCGATTAACAGACGTATGTAATGGCATTGGAAGACTACTGACGGAACTCGAATAGCCTTGTCTTAAAACTGTACGGAAAGTCATCACAGCACTCATGGACAGACGAAGTGATATTACGACTGAAAGTTTTTGAAGTAGTTTTGTTTAGCATTTTACCATTGCATTTAGACATTTAATACTATTAGATGATTTGTGCTTGTACCGCATTATCGTTTAAGGTGAGAGTGTGATACTGTTCGGCTTTTTTGCCTATTTAGGCAGACGCAATTTAAAAATGTAGGTAATATGGTAGACGATAGTGACAGATGCAGCCAAGAACGATATCTGCCAGTCAATGCTGCAGACCAGAACTAGAGCTTCTGGAAAAGCCACACCGACCTATACGGGCAAAAAAGGAGGGATGAGCATCGACTTTCAAGATGAAAAAATTAAGAGCACAAATAAGTGAGTGCGGTCAAATCTATTGAGGGATGTTACTGCAGAGGGAATATTTGAAAATGCTACCAGAAAGTATATAGCGATCTTTTTGCATCATGGATACAAGACTCGAACAGAAGTCTCCAGAGATGGGCATGGGAATACGGTAGGAGATTCACAGTCGGTTCTAAAGCTTAAGAAAGAACAATTTTCCAGACAGCTAAACGTCGGAAACAACCAACAATCCTCTGAAAGACAACCTAGACGACCATAGGCAACATTTCCGTCCACCCAACCAATACGGAAAGAGGATAGAAATATATAAAGCGACTCGGACGTAATGGTTCGATGGACAGATATAGGTTCGAGGTAGTTAAGGACCTAGGTTCTACATAATATTACCTCGCAGGATGACATCAGCGCAGAAATCAACCGAAGAATCACTCGTGAAAATCGCTGCTTCTTTCATCGCGTGCGTCGGTAAGAAGGCATCTGAAGAGATTGAATCGATTAATACAACAAGTGCTGAATTCGTCAAATGATCTACAAAATATGACAATCATTTTGAGAGTGATTCATTTTGGCCATTGCGGAAGCATGTCATTTCCAGTTACGCAACTTTCCACAAGTTTATCTACACAAGGAAGCTTTAACTTTTGCGACGGTCGTGATCAGTCCACAAGTGACTATCAAATTCTCTGAATTCCATTTGCCACCAAAGACGTGTACTGCATACAATATTTACATTTCTCCCACAATATCTGGAAAAATGCCAAAAGGAATCTGTGGAACTCAATTTGAATGCATAACTCATTCACATTGCACTTTTTTAACGTAATGAGTTTTAGATCAATTGTTTGATTGATGAGCGCTCACTATCGTTCATTGGAAATACCAAAGTATCCGTGTTTTCAGTGCGAGTACATGTGTTTTTAATTCGCATTCCCTGACGAAGCCATACAACGACATCACTCAATGGTGGTGAAAGAACCAGAGTAAAGGTCAAGATATTCCCATGCAAACGAGTGCAAAGCACTCCCATTAATAACCCTTGACCACACAAAGGAGTGGCGCCTGGTTTGCGACGAGTAACTTGAACCCACTGTAAAGGTCAACACAGGTTAACCTTTATTAGAGAGCAGGCACACATACTGCCATCAACCAAACTCTATAATTGCTACCATCCGAATCTAAATCAACGACTGCAATGCAAAGCAGATTTTGCAACAAAATTTTGCATCCGAGGTGGGGCCCACCTTCGTCAGCAGCACTGCTATATGCGTTCTAGATACGCTGCCACCCACACCAGGCCAGCTAATGAGCATTTAGATATACGATTCGTTCCCTCTTTCCTCATGGATTTGATCTTTATCTTCTTGTGTGAGCTCTCGATTAAATTAACTAAAAAGTTCAGTGAATTAGTGAGGACACCGCACCGCATCGCACTCATGCATTTGTATGCATGTATCCATGTGTGTGTTTGTGAATCATAATGCGATTTGTTGTGCAACTGCAACCAACTGTGCTGCAGCGACATGTTGAAAAAAATCAATAACGTTAGGCATTCTATTAGAAAATCGATGCAAATGGTCTACTTATGTGCAGATGTTAACTATGTCCATCTGTATAAATTTTAATTTTCGGATGAATGACTTGACAGCACATCGTCCGATGGTGCCGATACAAAGTAGGTCCACAGACAGGTGTGAAAGTGATTGAAACTTGTAGATAGATAGATACATTGTTGGCGTATATATGGAGAGTTTTACCTTTCTCCACTTGGAAATATAATTAGCAAACAACTCGGGCGAAATGTACAGGTTATTGTATGTGTGTACTTTCAAAACTTACCTCTAGAACATAGTCCAAATCTTTGGTTTCGCTGTTGTTGCATTTCTCATCGTTCATGCACTCAGATTCATCATCCCATCGCTTGTAGCCCTCGTCAATGCCTTCGTCAATGCAGTCGTCGTCGGCATCCGCATCTGCAAATGGAAAAATAAAGCGTATCTCTGTGAATTACAATTTACAATGGTGTAAGGTAAATTTGAAACATTGTTGCCTGGCAAACAGATAAACTAAATCTGAACGCAGCAGCCGGCTTGATCTCTCTAGAGTTTGGCAGTCATTCTTTAGCGCGTCGTCAGTCGTGCCGTCGTCAAATCTAACGCGCCGCGAAAATTTGTTACCGTCATTGCGCATTAATCGCGCGCACAGTTGCGAAAGACCCTGCGCGCACTAGTGGCTTGAGAGTGCCTTAAGAGACCTATCCCATAAAGATTTATACTGAGTATAGATGTAGATGCATTTGCATCCAGGCAACATGCACACAGCAGCAGCGCTGCTGCTGCCACCCCCGGCCGTCACCATCATCGTCGGCCCAGCTCAGCATGTGAAATTCAAATCAATTGCGAAATTTCATCACTCACTGGCAGATCGGTGCATGAGAGCTGACATTTGGGTCTCGTACGATCGGATGAACAACATGGGTCTCTTGTGGTCGGTCGGAGCCATGTTAATAATTTTATTTTCGTTGTTAGTTGTTGTTTGCGCTTGGGTTTTGATTGTTGTTTAGTCCCCCCTCCTCCGGACTGATTTTATTATTTGGGTTCAGCAGACAACCACAGAGTGTATGATTGTACTTATAGGTATTTCGGAGCACCCAAGGACGGTGCAGAGGTGAAGTACCTCGTTAGAGAGTACGGGTATGTAACAAGCGCCGGCAGAATAGATGCAACTAGGTACAACCGTCATTATTTTGCTTGTTTGATGTAAATGAGCGTTATGTAGAAGAAGGTATATTTATTTGTTGTCGCGCTTTAGCTTCTGTTATACAACGCGAATCTAACTAGGTGTCGTTGATTACGACTTTAATCTGACAACAAAATGGAGGCCCATTGACCTCATGTTAAGTGAGTAGCAAATTTAACAATTACATACATACATGTAACGTATTATCAACGGTTTATGAATATGATTTTGGCTCAAAGTAAAACGTCAGATCCCTTTAAATTTAAGAAATGCAAATCGATACTCACCATCATTTTATCGATTTTAAGGCCGCATATGACAGCATTTATAGAGACGAGCTATACAGAGCCATGTCTGGTTTTGGCATCCCTGCCAAACTCGTTAGATTGTGCAGAATGACGATGGAAAGCTTGCTGCTCCGTAAAGGTTGGAAACAATCTCACCGAGACCTTTGATGTCAAAAAAGGATTTAGACAAGGTGATGCGCTGTCATGTGACTTTTTCAACATCATTCTTGAGAAAATTGTGCGAAACTCGCAAGCCAACAACAGGGGTACAATTTTCAAAAGTCTGTGCAACTACTTGCATACGCTGACGACATCGACATCATTGACAGAACACAGCGAGCTGTCACTGGTGCGTTTGCAAGTATCAGTACAGAGGCGGCAAATATGGGTTTAGTGGTGAATGAGGGCAAAACAAAATATATGCTGTCAACGAGAAGGGACACACAACATCGACGAATCGGACAGAACGTCACGATAGACAGCTATAACTTTGAGGTAGTTCGAAAAATTGTCTACCTCGGCTTAACTCTGAAAATGACATCACATCAGAAATCAAGCGAAGAATTACACTTGCCAACCGCTGTTACTTTGGCCTAAGGAGGCAATTGGTAAGGCCTTGTCGAGAAACACCAAGGAGACTCTATATACATCACACAGTCAGAGATGTGAACAAATTAGTTCTCTAAATAGTGATCTGGACAAAATCTTGAAGTGGGGAAAAGACAACTTGGTTGTATTTAATGCGAACAACACACAGCTCACAACATTTTCCAGGAAAAATGCATCAACAGTTCCTCAGATCCAAATGGATGACCATCCAATCCATCCCAAGGACTCAATGCACCTTAGGAGTCACAGTCAATTCAGAAATCACATGGCAGGACCACATATCCTATATCGCAAGATCGGCGTCCGCTAAGTTGAGCTACCTATTTAGAGCAAAGAGGTACTTTAGCCCCAAGCAACTTCTCCTTCTCTACAAAGCACAGGTTAGTCCAGGCCTGGAATATTGCTCCCATATATGGAGCTCGGCCCCAAAACATTCACTTAACCTACTAGACAGCATACAGAGACGAGCTGTTCGACTTATTGGAGACTCTACACTCACATCGAATCTGCAACCGTTGGTGCACAGAAGACAAGTCGCTGACCTATGCTTGTTCTATAGGTACTTCCATGGTAGATGTTCCGAGGAACTCAAGGGCATTATCCCTCGAAATGCAACTTTTGGGCTAATGCTCATGACCATAGTACACTTGACAACCGCGAAGACATCATCTTTCCAAAACTCCTTCTGTTACAGGACAAGCAAACTTTGGAACTCGCTTCCTGGGAATATATTTCCAGAGGACTACAATTTGCAGCAATTTAAGTGCAGAACTAACATACATCTGCAAGCATCTCGGGGCGCTGATGAAGCGTTATAGGTTTGCCTTTCCCGGGAGAAGTATTTAAAAAAAAAAAAAATAATAAGACCCTCATGGCGCAGAATCATGAACGTTATCAAAGTCGGATAAAGATTGTTTGTTCCGAACGCAAAATTCTTCGGGTGATTTTCGGTCCCGTTTGCGTTGACGGGCTTTGGAGGAGGAGATTTAACAGCGAACTCTACGAGCTGTACAGCGACATCGACCTGGTCAGAAAAGTACGTATCAGTCGACTAAGATGGCTAGGATATGTTAGAGCGAATGAATACCAAAGCTCTGGCCCGAAGAGTCTTCGATTCCAACCCGGAAAGACCAGTAGAGGAAGACCTCGCCTTAGGTGGCGCGCACAAGTGGAAGGGGATCTCAACCAACTTGGAGTGCGCAACTGGACTGGAGGCATCAGTTAGCCAAAGATAGTGCTAACTGGAGAGGCGTGTTGGTTGAGGCCCAGGTCCACCCCGGACTGTAGCGTCATCTATGTAACTAAGTAAGGCACTTCTAATATGTGTTTGTTAAGTCGTTGAGACTTGAGATCATTATGATAGAACGCTTCCAGACTTAGTTTTTGTTTAGGCTATATGAGATAGTGCTTAGTTTCAACAACGTCTTATTACATTTTGAAGACATTCTATTTAAACACAACCTATAACTTTACAAAACATTCTGTCACTACTAAAATAACAAATTTTAATTTATTAAAAAGGATATATGTATATAAAAGGAGAACCATCTGACTTTTCTTAAATACATGTTAAAATGGTAACATTTTCTTCAAAAATAAAGATAGCAACACTGTTGCAAGCTATACGCATCGCTACAACGAAGGTAGAGAGTAAGTAACCTATTTCTGGGTCAGAAATTGGCGAACTGGTACCTTTAGGCAGCTGTTAAGGTTAATTGAAGCACTTATGCACTTGTGCAATATCGAAAGCGTGAAACAAAGCTCCAAACTAATGAACCTGTAGTGCGAAATTGGGTTGATAGGATGGGCTACTGTGAATTTAGCCAAGGTAGGCATTTGAAAGAAATCGTATTTTTCTAAATAAAGTTTTGAAAAATGTTTAATTGTATTTGTTTTCCTTTTTCTATATGGTAAATCTTCTAGGGCCTAGAAGTGCAACATTCAATGCAAAACCCGCTATTACTAATAGAACTTTCCTTTTAGTGTATACGAGATGTCAATATTCAACAAATGGTCGAATGACAATATGACTTGTTTTAAAGTTCAAATTGTGAGGCAAACATCCAAAAGAGTACGTCATCATGTATAGGCTAATGACATAATGACCACATGCAAATTTAAGATTTTGGGCATAAAAGGAATACGAATGTCTCCCAATGGTCTAAAATTGAGTAACCAATCTTTATTGACAACAAGTCTTAAAACTTGGAGAACTTTAACTAACATACAGATCCGCAATCGTGGAAGTTAATCCCAATATCTGAGTGATACGATTTTGACAACTCATTTCACTATACAATTAACACCTATGCTTCTAAAACTTACCGTCGGCAGTCATATGTGATATGAGCTGCTCCAATTCTTGTGACATTAGACATTCATCTTCGGCTTGCAGGTTGTAATCCAGAGCGGTGTATACGATCATTCCGAGTTTGCTTAAAATCTGTAAGAAAAACCAAAAACAAAACTTCATTAGTTAATCTGATTTTAAATTATACCAGTCGTCGCTAAAAGATTAATCACGACAAACAAAAAACGTACAAAAACAAAAGACAACCTTGACTTGTGATCAAAATATTTCCACGCGGAGGAACTTTCGCTTTTGAAAGAGTCGATTGAAATGTTACAATGACGCCGCCAGCACGCCCACATTTTCCACATTTTCTGTGAAGATGACAAGCGGCAGGCAGGCTTGAGGATTTGAATGCCACAGCATGTGGTTCAACCAGATCATGAGGAGGATGATGGTGGTGCGAGGTTGGCGGTGCTATTTTAAAATGCTGGTCGTTGGCTTTTGAGCATGCTAATCCGATACACGATGGGAAGGAGGATTAGGGGAGTTGTTGTGATTAAGTAATGTACTCGTATGTACCCGTATAAGTGATTTCACTTCATCCTGGGGCGGTTTATTTGTTTAGTAGAAAGGATCGACTGTTTTAGGGGTGGTTCGGTTGAGGTGTGCCTGTAGTTCGTTGAACCTTGTTTATGAGTGATTGTGCGTTATTGCCGAAAGGAAAATGTGAAATGTTGCTGGAGATTGATAAGGAAACGGGCTGCTTGAAATACTGTCACGTATTAGCTTCGGGAAAGTGAAAGGATCGAACCGATATGTTAGTGGAAGTCCTCTGATGTTTCCTGTTTTTGTTTGTTATGCAGCTCCAATATTGTAAAGTAATGTATTTAGTAGACTTCAGACTACATAGATTGTTATACATTAGAGACTAATCTATGGCTTGTCTAATGTCTATGTCTAATTATTCTGGTAAACAATATTCTGATCACCTTTGGTATCATTTGTTTTTGATTGTGTATTCTTTTTAGCATTTTTGGGGATGAACTGGAAATTCTTATTCATAGAAGAAGATTTCGTAAATATCACGGAATTCTTACTAATGGTTGTCACCATTTTTGGCATCGGCGGAATTTCTTAAAGTGAATAAAAGACTTGTTGTGGTCTAGAGTAACGATTTCACAATACACATGTCATGACATATCTTTGGTGATGTAGATGTTACAAAAATGTGGTCGTCGTGTCGATCACACAATGCCAATCGTACACTGAGAGAAAAATCGGAAGCTAAAATGTAGTATGATGAGGCCGCAGTGCCAGGGCCGGTTAAGGCTCTCCCGATCAATCATCTAATCTAATCTAACACTGATTTAAGAATTTTCGAGCTTAATTTAAGTTGACAATGGTCCAAAACGTAGCCTTTGTGTTCTTGAAATAATCCTGAAACAGGATTGAAGTAAGATTTTTAAGATTACTAGAAATCTCAAAAGATTTTTTGGTCTTGTGAAAATGAGCTCAAAATAAGATTTTTGTACTTGGAATAAGATTTTCCGAGTTTACTATACTTTCGTCAACGAATAGGCTTGAAATGACACTGATTTTCTTGATTTTCGTTCTTTTTTTTCTTAGTGATGCGGTTATGAGCGTGAAATTGGTATCAGAATGTATAACATTCTCGCTTTGTCATACATATCACCATTTTGCCGTATTTCAGAGCTGAAAGACAGATGCGAGTAAAGTGCGGATGACAGGCGATTACATAGCGTGAGAAAAAAAGAATTCGTTTTTTAACACTGTTTTTAACACTTTGTCGTTTGAGAGCATTGGGTTTTTAGGGACACATAGCTATACCTACCTAGCTCTCGGGAAACTATTAAAAAATAAGAGAAATCTAAACGACGAAAATATATAGCCGTCTTTGGCTCGTTATAGCAGAACTTTTCTTAACTTAAGACGCAAAAAGAGTTCGTTATAAGCGAATTTTAAACCTGTTGGTTATGCCTGGGTAAAACCAACTAAAGGAAAAATACGTGTGTGCAACGTTGTCAATCTGTGATATACCCAAAAATATCGCTCAAATCAGTTGGTCGTCACATTCAAGTTGTGCGTCAATTATGTAACGGCATGTGTTTAAAACGTGGGCGCAGTAGCGCAGTGGTTAGTGTGCTGGAGTACTGTGCGAGGGATCCCAGGTTCGATCCCCGGAAAAACCCAAATTACATCTTAAAGTTTTTTTCTACTGCGCCACCTCTCGCGAACGTCTGACAAACATCCGAGAGTATGACTGTCATGAAAAAGCTTCTCAATTCAGCCGTTCGGACTCGACATAAAATTGTAGGTCCCTTCCATTCGTCCCAAAAATAGAAACTCACACAAAACGAATGGTTGCGAGAAGCTACCTATTTATTTTTATTTTTTTTGTTTTATGTGTTTAAAACTTTAATAAAGGATTCTGTTCTATACTGGCGTGCATCACCTTAGGCGAAGTCTGAATCTTTTCCTCGAGCTCCTGGGTTACAATAGAAAAATCTGCGGGCCGAAGCGTTGATGTTCATTTGCTATACATGTCTTAGCAAACGCAACTACCCCCACGTTATTTTGACGGACAAAATTTAGTGGATTTATTTCCAGTTTTATGTGTCATATCCGAACATGATTTTGGATTCTAGTCAAATTCACCTAACCCTATCCTTGGTTTGGTTGGTTTGGAGTAGTTCTCGACAAAGTGCAAAAACCAAAGTTATTTATTTATTATGCGGTCACTGAGATGGATGGTGCCACTGTCTCTAATTGATTTTCTTTATTGAAATCATTTCAAAGTCTAAGGTAGAATCATTAAGTCAGTTTGACCGTTTTCGAAATTACAATTTTGAAAGGCATCCTCTAAATATTTTTAGTTGGAGTCTCCTGGAATGGAAGATTCCAAAACATAGAAGATGCTGCGAATATTATTCACCTTCTGACAACACGTTACGAGCAAAAGCTTTCAGCTGTCAGTTTCCTGACCTCAGCACTGATCTTACTCAATATTTTACACCCATATGGTGACATTCCATATGCCATAGATATAAATTGGGCAAATGCAATACCACCACAGCAAATGCACTTTCACCCCTAAATCCAGATCATTGATTTGGGTCACCCAAACACGTCTCATGGTATTGCTGGATTGCCGCAACCACATCTTGTCACCTATGTTGCTGCAGCAACTAAACCATGTTAATTATCGGTGAACCAATTAAATGTTTACCTTTCCAAATGCAAGTACAAGCAACAGCAAAGCCCGCTGCATACGTACACCGCCTGTGTGCACACATTCGAATGAAACAAGTTTCGCATGCCAAATAGAGCTAGCGAAGAGACTTCCCAGGCCGACAAAACTCCCATCCAAATGCAAATGTCCGCGCCAAGTCGAGCGCCGATGAAGAATAGTCTTTCCCTCACATCATCACCCATGGGAACTGGTATTGAGGGAGTGAAATCACAATTTAGTGGGTGCATTAATTACACGGGTTATTAGATTCTGCATCTCCATCGCGTTAATTAAATTGTCTAGTGCTCTCCTCAAGCCTGATCTACATTCTGTGGTGGGAAAGGTGGATGTGTGTGCTCGCGCCGCAAGACAATTGGCAATTTCCCACGATTTGTCTTGGCAATGGAGTGAATCCAACCCTAATTCTGCCTTACATCGAGAGGAGTGACTCGAAAGATCATTGCGTGCCTGGGAACAAACATGCTTAGAGGCTGTTTACCTAGCCCGGTGCGCTGGTAATTGAGTGCAGTGTACCCAGTTTTCCTGTGGATGCCATCAGAAGAGATCTGGATGCCTACAGCGTCGTGCTTGTCCGTTCTATTGTTTTGGAATTCCTAAACTTGTTGCTGCTATTCTAAGAGTGACGATGTCAAGTCACGCAAATTCACTGTCGCCTCAGAGTTGGCATTCACATCCACATGCCACTCGGGCACGAAAGGTGATCCTGTGTCTGATGGGAAGGCAGCTTGGCTATCTCAAGCAATCAGACAACCTATCATTTTCACAATCGATCGGATCGGTTTGGTAAAAGATATATACGACAGAGTGCAACCTGCTGCAAAACCGCAAAGTGTCGAAGCTGTTAGTTTATGCACTGCGAATGCGCTGCTCTCGCGCGCGCTATAATCAAACCATTAGAAGCGATTGTGCATCGCCTGAATGATTTATCGTAACGACGATATACATACATATATACGGCCACAGTACACGCGGCAGGATCGTGTATATGTAGGTACTCGTATCTCGAATCAAAAAAGCAAGACTATTAATTTAATGCTTTTACTTTTTGATTCCACACTGATAGCAGTGCAAGCAAAAGCAACAAGTAGGGGTCTCTAAGTGGAACCCACTGGCACACCGAAATGTCGATTGTTTACATTCACCGTTTAATGGGTTTTAATTTTGTTTTCAAAAATATTTACTTTTCTCAAAATAATAATAAACAAAAATTAGCATTTACTTTTGTTTTCCAACACAAAGAGGCGCTGATGCTGTGAGTGTTGGGGTTATGTAAGCGGGCGATTTTTGATGCCAATTACGCGACGGCTAAGATAAGTGCGGCTACAGTGAGCATGGCTGCTGGTGCCTGGTGGTTTCTGGTGGTGGTGGTGGCGGTTGCTCGCATTTATTTATGACACGAAATTGCACTTAAATGATTGGGGGATTTCGAAAGAATATACAAGTGGAGATGATGATAAGTCGGATCGGAGCATAGGTGGAGCGATATTCGGTTCACATAGCACTTGAGCAGATGCGATTTGGATTTTAATTAACATTTTATTTGTAACAAATAAAGTCGATTATAGGAAAGGAAGTTAGGAAATACCTGGCATATTGATTTTGTGGGAAATATTTGTACCGATAAAATATTTGATCGGTATACGGTGAGCGGGGGTGAGTGATATTTAATTGAATTATTAAGTGTTCGAAAATATTTGCCCAAAATAGAGTAGATATTCTATTTTTATGTTTTATAAAGGCAAGTGGATGTTTGCTTGACTTCTTTTGAGGTACAACGACTGGGCCAACGGATTATTTTTTTGTTTTATATTTTACAAGAGGTTATGATATCCTTGTAATGAAATGTATTGCATTTCTGGTTTGCACATCAAGTAAAGTTAGATTAATTTATAATGCTGTCAACAAGAAGGGACGCACAACATCGACGAATCGGACAGAACGTCACGATAGACAGCTATAACTTATATATATAGTTCGGGACTTTGTCTACCTCGGCTCCGCTATTATTTCTGAAAATGACATCACATCAGAAATCAAGCGAAGAATCACACTTGCCAACCACTGTTACTTTGGCCTAAGAAGGCAATTGATTAGTAAGGCCTTGTCGAGAAACACCAAGGAGACTCTATATAAGACCCTTATCATCCCAGTCACGCTTTATGGCGCAGAATCATGGACGGTATCAAAGGCGGATGAAGATCTTCTTGGTCGCTTCGAATGCAAAATTCTTCGAGTGATTTTCAGTCCCGTTTGAGTTGACGGGCTTTGGATGAGGAGATTTAACAGCGAACTCTACGACCTGGTCAGAAAAGTACGTATCAGTCGACCAAGATGGCTAGGATATGTAGAGCGAATGGACCCCAACGCTCCGGCCTGAAGAGTCTTCGATTCTAACCCGGGGGGACAACGCAGTAGAGGAAGACCCCGCCTTAGGTCGCGCGCACAAGTGAAAGAGTACCTCAACCAACTTGGAGTGCGCAACTGGAGGCAGTTAGCCAAAGATCGTGCTAACTGGAGAGGCGTGTTGGTTGAGGCCCAGGTCCACCCTGGACTGTAGCGCCATCTAAGTAAGTAAGTAAGTAGATTAATTTCTTATGCCAGTTTCTCGACCTTATAAAATTGAAAAGTTCAGTCGAAATCAGCTTCAACGAACTCAAAGGGACTGGAAAATTGGATGCATTCGTTATAGCCGATTTTCGATCTTTTTAAGGTTCCGTGGGTACCCAAAGGGACAAAAACTGGAAAGCATTGTCTTCCATCTTGGCTCTATATAATCGGCGTACAGCTACCAAAGTACCGACTACTAAACGTAATCGAGAAAAAACGTTATTCGCGTGAATGACAAAATATAAACGTACCTATGTATTCGATAAAATGATACGAGATTTCTCGAATCGCAGTGACAAGTTCCGTCTGTATACGGGAACATTTTTTAACGAATACGGACTTTTACCGCATGGGCTCTTTGTGAAAAATTTAATAAAATATTCATTGCCACAGCTCTATTCGAAAAAATCACATATAAGGTAGATATACGAGAAAAATGTCGTCGTATGAACATAGCCTTAAGGTAATTTCCCTAACGTCAGTTTAAATGTCAGCCTATACCTACAATTCCCACATACTCTTCTTTTCGATTCATTCATTAATATGCTGAAGCTAAAAGGCTCGGCGTTGGTTCGAGACCCGGCGGGGGAGAGCAATACTCTGCCACTGACCATAAAAAGAAACGAATAATATCGAGTTTCTCCACCACTACACCAAAAAGGGTTTCTGCTTTTAGTAGTACAATGGATTGGTCTGAGTGCTCCAGCATTTAGAAAATTCCCTTCTTTTTTTTTAAAAAAATGCTTAAGCTAAACTACCTAATTAGCAATTGATATATAAAGAGCTAGAGGAAGAGCACCCATACCACCCCACCACGAAACACAAATGAATGAATGAGACGACCAAGAGCTGAGAGTCGAGAGCCGAGATCACAACCAATCAGCTGCGTAGCGAGGGTTCGAGCCGAGGGGGGGGGGGTGATTTTTTTTAAAATGCCGACTTATTTCAGGAACTTGCCGACTGTATAGAAATCATGAAATTCGGACCAGCGGTTATCGAGTTATATCTTATGTAAATGTCATAGAATTTTACCCTATAGAAGATGTTTTTTGTATGGGAGGTGCCACGCCCCTATGTCCAATTTTGACCAATTTTCACAGAAACAATCCCTGGCCAATACCTAAAATTGCCTCAAAATTTGAGACCAATCAGTTCAGTGGTTTTCGGCAAATTCAGCGATGCCGACAGTCTTTTTCAAAATCGAATCGAAACTCGCTAAATTTTAATGTTTTCAGTCGGCAAATTCAGCGATGCTGACCGTCATTTTTAAAATCGAAACTCGGAAAAGGTACATACAGTCAAAAAAATATAAACTCGCATTTCCGAAAGGTGGAACCTTTGAAAATGCCGTCTTGTATACATTTACGAGTTTGAAAACATATACCTAATGAAAATCCAAACTCACTTCTTATTTTTTAACATTTTGTTTCCGAGTCAAATTTTAAAATTTTTTTAATTTTTTTTGAAATTTTTTGATTTTTTTTTTTAGCTGTTAAAATGTTACTTCCTTGATTTGCCGACTCTTAAAAACGGCTACGGCACCCCCCCTCGTTACGCCCCTGTCAATGTCATAGAATTTTACCCTATAGAAGATGTTTTTTGTATGGGAGGTGCCACGCCCAGAGCTATCCCGGGTCAATACCTGAGATCACCAGTAAATTTGAGCTCAATCGATTTGGTGTTCTTCGGGATATAAGATTTTGATTGTTTTTGTTTGTATGGGAGACCCTTTGTCCAATTTTGACCGATCTTAACAGGAACACTCCTTGGGTAATACCTAAAGGACCATTAACATAAGAGCGACCAACTACCTACGAACGAACGACTATTCGCAAGTTTTGACAGTCCGTTCACATGAACACTTTTATAGGTCGCGGCAGTTTGCGAATTTCAGCCATTAGTTTCTACCCGCAATGTCTACTTTGAACGAATGTTTTAAGGTCAAAACACACCGCCGCGATTGTGATTGCAATAGCGATACGTGTTGCGATAGATTGCTATCGCGGCGGTGTGTTTACCCTTTATTCGCTAGTTTGTGGAACGCGAATTAAATGAAGTGGATTGTGAATAAACTTTGACAATTCGCAACAAGGGTACTTTCGTTCGCGGCAAAAAGAGAACGAAAACACCCTTGCCGCGAATTGTTAAAGTTCGCAATCCACATCAATAAGCCGCGACCCAGCGAATAACACATTCTCCTTCGAATTTAACCTCAAATTAGAAATGCCAACCGTCCAGTCGGCCGTTTCAGTCGGCATATTCACCGATGCCTTTTTTAAAATTGAATCGAACCTAGCTAAATTTTAAGGAATTTATGTGAAACCTTTGAAGATGCCGACTTTTGTATACATTTAAAAGTTTAAAAACCTATACCTAATGAAAATCCAAACCTAAGACCTATTCATTCATTCTTCATTCATTCATTTTCAATGGTCCGCTTGTCCATTAAGTGGGTCGCGGGTGTAGGTTGCTCAAGTGGACCCTCCATAGCTCTCGATCCTCCGCCATCGACTCTAAATCATTAAGGGCAATCCCCATACGGGTAGAGGAGAGATTATGAATTTGATCTAACCATCTCATCCTGGGTCTACCTAGGGGACGCCTGCCCGATGGTACGGATTCCATAGCACATCGTGGAATCCTGGTCGGGGACATGCGTTTAACATGCCCAAACCACCGAAGCATGGATCGCTCCGTCCGGAGAAGTAGCTGCTCGACATTGAGTTCCTCACGTATTCTAGTATTTCTAATGCGATCTCTACGGGTCACACCAGCAATACAACGGAGAAAATAGGTAATTTAGCCCCAAACAACTTCTCCTTCTCTACAAAGCACAGGTTAGACCAAGGCTGGAATATTGTTCCCAAACTTTGGAACTAGTTTCCTGGGGATATATTTCCAGAAGACTACAATTTGTAGCAATTTAAGTGCAGAACTTAACATACATCTGCAAGCATCTCGGGGCGCTGATGAAGCGTTATAGGTTCGCCTTTCCCGGGAGAAGTACCTAAAAAAACAAATGGATTCTGGCGAATTCAGTAATTAATATTACATGTTTAAGTGTGCTACCAGAAATAGGTGTTAACTACCAATCTCGCATGCTATCAAAGCGAGAAGGGGACCATATTCTCCTTTCTCTGTACTGTCCAGTCCAGTATCTACTGAGAACATTTGGAGTACAATTTTGGATAGATCACTTAAACGATTAAAAACTTTATTCATGCGAAAAATGCTTTATGTACCTTATTGCACCAAAGCGAAACAACGGCTCAGGTATATATCTATATAGGTAGGATAAATGGGCCGGGAACGGACAAAGGAAGGTTGGATGCTGACTGTTTAGGTTTACCCTAGGATTCTAAAATTTCAAAACTAGTTCTCATTGCAATTAATTTCCAACAAATGGTCTTTTACCTTTCAAAACGATTTGCACATTGTGCTGGTCCCCACCATAACACCGCGACTTCAATCTTCAGTATTAAATGAAATGTTTTCCTAATGAACCAGCAATCCCTGCAATTTCTAACCACCGGCAGAAAACCTTACTTACTTGCACATCTCTAAGTAACATCTGTGGAAGCGAAAATTTCTCATAAAAATCGTGACTCAAAATAATGAAATCCTACATCCAGGCCCCGCCAGACGAGAGTGAAACTATAATGAAAATCTTTTACTTTTACAGCCTCAAACTGAAACTCCTTCCCGCTCGAGCTCGATGTCTATATACTTTTGGAAAAGTAAATGACTGTGTGGTATAGTTGGTTGCTGCGTTTTCAATTGAACCCATGTCCCCTCTCCTGTACGCCATGGCATTGCTGACCTTTTTTAGCGAAGCTCGATGTTATCTCGAGCGGATCGTTTGCCCTCAACACACAAACATAATCCCAAATCCAAGTCTCAGCCACTGCAAGCGAAATTAATGACTCTGGCGTGACATGACATGATGTTTTGGGCGCATATAGCGTGCTCGCAAGACTTGAAACTGTGGAAAACTCTTTGCAACCGGGTCAAAGGCTATACTTGATTAGAAATACTGGGAGGAAACACGCTAAATTGGAACACACTCCTCCCAGCGACCGTTTATCGAAATTAGCCGGGCCCGGCAGGCGAGGATTTCCCACCACGACCAAGTCAAGTCGTGTTGTATAAAGTACACTTCAGTGTGTTCCATCATAAATTGGCGCGGCGGACAAAAACCTATTAACTGGGAATTTACATATCTCTCTTGGAATTGGCGAATTGGAGCGGAAAATCACAACTTCTTCTTGCTTCCTTATTTTATATCGACTTCGGCTTTGAGTTGGACTTCTAGACTGCAACTCTTTGATGGCTCTGTTTGGTTCTGTGTAGGTTTCTAGATCTGCAATTGTACAGAAGATGGGAAATCGTTTCATCACGCTTATCGGCGAACCACGCGCGCGCACACTGTTGGAGCCTATAGAATGTCGGCATGGATTCTCTTATCCTACCGGCAACAACCAGTTGGCCAGTGCAATTAATTTGCTGCAAATTGCCACTCAGAATGATGGTTCTCATTTAGCGGAGTGGTTTTCTTTTGCTGTGTGGGAAGTCATGTGGATATCAGCAGTTGTTGCTGCTGTGGAGCACGTAAATAAATTTACCTAACTGCGAAATAAATGCCAAGAATGTTACCATGTTCTTGAGGTAAGAAAACATTGTGGCTGCCAAGATAAATGAAGACTTTGTGAAGAGGGAATTTATAGCTTTGAGTTATTTGCTGTCTAAGGCATTTTTAGAGTCACTTAGACGGGAGTTATTTCGAAGAATAACGAAGAATAACGCCTTCGTGGGTACTTGACCTAGAAGTGTTCCCTTTAGATATATAGATGTTTATTGTTTAAGGGCCAGGACAGTGTATATCATACGTAGTTTAGTTTGGTAGGCTTTCTTGCGCAAACATTAGATATGTATTGTTTAGTTTGAAGTCTTGCGTTCAATATTGACAAAGATTGATGAATTTGGAGGGTTTAAAAGCGGCCAAACTATATACTATCTGGTGAGAGGAGAAAATTTTATTTAGAATTTAGTTTATAGGTATAGTGCGGTGGGCCATGGTAGTGGTTAGAGTGGTTAGGCTACGGACAGAGTGAACGCGAAAAGCTAAGCGAAAGCTAAAGCTAAAGATTCTAAGCTATACGCAAAGCGAATGGTGTCCATAATGAACGCGAACATTACCGCTTCGGAAGTCCATCAAAATAAACAAAATCCTTGAATTGTGGAAATGGAAATGGTCAGAAGAAGAGGACTTTCCATTAAATAATTTATTTTTCAGCCATTCATTGTTGGAAAAGGACAGTCCGTTCAAGAGATTAAAAAATCGCCTAATAAATATGACAAATTTTATCATCTGACAAAAATTGCTGAATACGTTTGAATGTCATTAAAAGTATTCGATTTTATATACCCAAATCTATTGACAGCTGCGTTTTAGCTTGAATTTCTTGCTAAAAAACTAAGCAGAAGAGTTTATTCGCTTTTAGCGCCAAGTTTCGCTTAGCATGTATCTTAGCATCAAATCTACTATGGCCAGTGCGATTAAAATGTATGGGGGCAGTTTATTAGCTTTGACCTGTCAAACCTTAGCTTTAGCTTTCGCTTAGCTTTTCGCATCCACTCTGTCCGTAGCCTAATTGTGGCTTGTGAACCGACCGATGTAGGTTCATGCCATCGACCACGAAGAGAAACGAATTACCCAAAGCTCAAGCTTTACCTATTGTCTAAGGTACACGTTTGGCGGCTCTCAGATTGAAGCAACAAGCAATAAGCAACTATAGTTGCTATAACAACTGCCAATAAGCAGTCAGCAACAGCAACATTTTTCGTTCGAGCGATATTTAGTTGCTTTGATGTGAGACCTCTAATTAAATTCAAAGTAAAATAATTGTGAGCGATAATATTTTGTGTTTCCTATTGCCAGTTGGTCATTGAATGTTACCTCAATGTGAAAGCCGACTTTGATTTCTTTCTCTGTACAATGAATTCAATGTGCGCCAAATGTTTAAGTTTGATAACTGACGTTGACTATATATTATGCGGTTTGTGCGGTAAGAGCTCCCCCATGGACGGTCGTATTGTTGACAACGCTGGTGCACTAAAAAAAAATTTTGAAAAAAAAAATCGTCATCTCCAAATTGTGTTAAAATTCGTCCCTTCGTATATCAGCCAAAAAACTACCTGGAGGAGAGGACCCAAAACCTGACTTAAATAATAAAGTACTGCTGCCAACTTACATTGCTCACACAGTTCAGAATTCTGATCTTAAAAACTATTACCATAATGCCAGTAGGATTCGGACTTAAGTCCCGGATTTATTCAACAACTAGTCATCTTGACTATGATGTCATCGTCATAGTCGAGTTCATTCATTCATTCATTCATTTTCAATGATCCGCTTGTCCATTAAGTGGGTCGCGGGTGTAGGTTGCTCAAGTGGACCCTCCATAGCTCTCGGTTCTCCGCCATCGACTCCAAATCATCAAGTTCAATCCCCACACGGGTAGAGGAGAGATTATGAATTTGATCTAACCATCTCATCCTAGGTCTACCTAGGTGACGCCTGCCCGATGGTACGGATTCCATAGCACGTCGTGGGATTCTGGTCGGGGACATACGTTTAATATGACCAAACCACCGAAGCATGGACCGCTCCGTCCGGAGAAGTAGCTGCTCGACATTGAGTTCCTCACGTATTCTAGTATTTCTAATGCGATCTCTACGGGTCACACCAGCAATACAACGGAGAAATCTCATTTCGGCAGCTTGTATCCGCGATTTTATTCTTTCGGCCATTACCCAAACCTGTCATGACCATAGGTAAGAGTTGGAACAAACTCAGTCGAGTTATACAACAAAATATACTCGACAGAAATATTTGACGACAACTTGTAGGTATAATGTATGATATCGTCTCGATCGCTACAAGTCTGCTGATGAACGTGGTGGTGAAATAATTGTTTGCTGTTCGTTTAACCTTTGGTTCTGATGAAACTCCTCTGCTCGTCCCTGATGTCGAACAGATTTGTGTCCCAGTTAAATTAAATAATAGGGACTTTGTTCATATCATCGTAAGTTATGTGCCTCCAAAAAGTAGCTTGGAATTTTATGAAAAACACTTTAGCTTAGCAAAAAAGTACCCAAATTGTTTGAGAGAATTACATTAACAACAACTCGTAGACACAGTCACTTTGGTAGGAATGATAGCTATTTCGAACTACACCACTAATTTATCATCAGACATACTCCTTTTAAGTGATTGACAATAGTTTGAATTCTGACAGTCAATTCTCCGTATACACTTGGGAAGACATTTCTGCTTTCCCCTAGACTGACATTCGACAAAATTTCCCAACAGAAATTGTCAGGGTCCATACCAAACAAGCGAGAATCGTGTTTTGAATCCTCGCTTCCCCACTCAGCACCTTAATTATAATTAGACACTAGACCGTCTTCTTACAATTCTTCTTACAGATATAAAAAAACGTTTTATCGCCGATGCCATAAAGAGCTCGCTGTAGTAAAGCCCGAATTTGAGAATGTATTCGACTCGGCGAACTGATTATTAGGGAATCCCTGGCCAGATGAATACACCCAAACTACCTGAAGGTATTCCTGAAGTACTCCACCAACAGAAAAAGTAGTAATATACATAGTAGTGCGCTATACTTGTGTATTTCAAGAAAAGAGTTGCGCAATAAAAGCGTTTTTTAATACAAAATTCAAGATTTTATTAGAACTTGTAATACCTAATTATAGATCGGATAAACTACGAGACCAAGGCTGTCCCAACAGCTGTGCTTAAATTTGCTGACTGTTAGAGCAAACTTTAATTATATTTCGGTAAAATATATTTTCTACTGCGCCACCTCTCGTGAACGTCTGACAAACATCCGAGAGTATGACTGTCATGAAAAAGCTTCTCAATTCAGACGTTCAGTTCGGACTCGGCATAAAATTGTAGGCCCCTTCCATTCGTCCCAAAAATAGAAACTCACACAAACGAATGGTTGCGCGAAGCTAGGCCTAGGGTGTCTACCGCCTATTGCGCCACCTATTTATTTATTTGTTTAACAGCATGCGTAATACTGTTCTCAATATTAACAATGACAAAGATCTAATCAAATATTTTTGAGTACATATTTCGAATTTCCCAGTAAAAACTAAGCCTTAAGGGGAGAATTACTGTGTGTGTCAGACCCGTATGTCTATGTAGGTTAAAACAATTGTTAACCTAATGAAAGGTTAGGTTAGGTTAAAAAGGGGTATGAGATGACTCATACGGCCCAAAAATTTCCTTCTACTGCGACATATTGCCTCACATTCGCACAGTATATGTGTTATGTCCTCTTCGGCTTGCAGGTCATTGCAGAATCTGCAAGTGTCCGAGTCTGCTAGCCCTAGTCTTCTTGCATGTTTTCTAAGAAGACAGTGCCCTGATAATATGCCGATCAATGTCCTGAGCTGTTCCCTGCCTAGTTTGAGGATATCCCTAGATCTTTTACGGTCGTATTGCGGCCAAAGTGCCTTAGATACCGCGTGACCGGTGAGGCCCTCCCACCTCCGGTCGGCTTCCTTGTTTATTTTATTCCTAATATTGCTTTTTATGATGCAAGGAGGTGGTTTAATATCCACATCTCCTCCGTCATGCAATTCCCCGCCTATCCTCGCAAGCTCATTCGCTTGCTCATTTCCAACTATACCGCAGTGTCCTGGTACCCAGCACAGTCTCACTCGGTTCTGACTGCATAATGCCTTAAGCATTGTGCGACAGGTCCTGACTAATTTAGAATTGATGTTCGTAGATTCCAGTGCCTTGAGTGCAGCCTGGCTATCGATGTAGATGGCTTATGGCTATATCCTTTCCAGATATAGATCTCATCCGCATTAGCTCTGCCGCTTTCAGAACAGCCAGAACTTCTGATTGGAAGACACTGCTTGTATCCGGTAGTCGTATAGACATTTTTAGATCTGGATCTAGGCAATAGATTCCAACACCCGTACCTTCCGCTGTTTTTGAGCCGTCCGTGTAGACCGCTATTTCGCAGTGCTTAATTACTTTATCCCTTTGCCATTCATATCTTTCCGGGTATGACACTTCGTACGGAGTGTCGAAGTCGACCAAGGGGTGTATTTTATCAGTTTGCACCTGTACACCCGGGAGTAACTCCGCTAGTATTGTACAGTGTCCAAAACTGCCCTCTCTAAAGTAGCCCAGGGTTGTGAGCCGTAGTGCACTACTCCCCGCAAGTTGCTTTATGTGCAAGTCAAGTGGCGTAAGGTGTAGAAAGGTGTCCAGCGCTGCGTAGGGGTGCTGCAAAGTGCACCCGTTATTGCTACGTTGGACGCTCTCTGCACCGACGCTAGTTTGCCGACTGTTGTTTTCTTCTTCGTCGCCGTCCACCATACTAGTGCGCCATATGTGAGTATGGGCCTAACCACCACTGTATATAGCCAGTGCACCATAGCAGGTTTTAGGCCCCAAGTCCTGCCTACTATTTTTTTACAAATAAAAAGAGCGTTATACGCCTTTTTAATTCTTTCCACTACATTTGCATTCCAGTTTAGTTTTCTGTCCAGAATGACCCCAAGATACTTTGCCTTGTCAGACAGAGGCAATTCCACTCCTTCCTAACCTAATGAAATGAAACAACAATATTTGGTTTCAAAATTTCGTTGCTTAGAGATTCTCGCAACGGTAGGTACGTAGGTACGTATACATATTGCTAAATTTACAAACGTACTCTAGCTACGCAACACACAGGAGACTGTTTGTGAATTAATAAAAAAGCCAGTATGATTTCAGAGTCAAAGGTTTGAAAAATGTTCACCTTCAGACGAGAAGAGGCTAATTATGAAAACAATCTCTGAGAAACGGAAAGTGTGTCTCATTAGGGACCAGACTTGAACACCGACTGTTCCGATTTAGAACCAGTTAACGAATGGACATTCTATCGTATTCTGATGAACTACCTACTGCATAATATTTACTTTCATTTGGTCTTCAGAAGAAACGGTTCATCTTAAGATTAAAGATTCTTATTAAAAAAAAGAATAATCCGATTTAACATCGTTTTACTTTTAAACACTTTTACTTCAACTTTCCCCGAAGTCTGGGATAAATCCATAGGCTTAGTTTTTTTTTTTGATTCTGTTCACATTCCGATGTTGATACTCGCATGAGTTCCAACTTGATTAAATAAAGAACATTTAAAAAAGTGCTTTCAAGAATTAACCGCCATTCGCATTGGGAACTCTTCCACAAAAGGTCAGTGACAGTGTTCACCAGAGTTTTGTTTGCAATTGGAAAAAGCTGCCAAACTACATCGGTCCGGTACATATACGAGTATACCTATTAAGAAAGTCGAGAAATCCCAAACGAATATCCTATCCATTGATAGCACGCAAGCTGCTTAATTATACGCTCGTAGCATGCAAACAAGAAAGTAACACAACAAGAAGGAACTAGATGGCCGTACCCACAGGCACCCCACACAAACGGTCGGTAATGTCCGTGCAATAAAACTGATTAAGATTAGCACAACCGAATCCAAACCGTAAATTCATTGTTAAGGTCAATCAACGGAATGGTGCCCCCAGTCCGACACTGTTACTGGCGTGAACTACGTCGCAAAATTTAGCGACAAGGTATTGTTTTAGTTTTCGAATTGGGTAACAATGAATGCAGTTCGTTCGCGTGTACCTTTGACTTCAATTGAATTGACCTGCGGTATTCGCGCTAAAAACGTTCTGACCTTTCTACGACACCACCACCATGACTGCAATTGCTGGCAGTTGGCAGATGCCGAGTTGTTATTCTCAATTCATATACGGACAGACGACGAACTAAATTACCGCATAGGAGGCAGGCATAGGCTGCCACTGCCAGACTATTACTTAATAGCGCTGTGGTCGATTGAATATCCCAATCCCCACAGAAACCCGAGGCGGACTGCTGCATCTCGAAAGGAACGAGTCGATTTGTCAGACGGGAAACGACAGTGTCTTTACCGTGGGATACCTTGAGTCCCGAACCAAGGAAGGAACTACACTCTTATACACGGCTGTGTATTTACATACATGGGATCGCATAGGTTCTGCGGTTGTAACGTGCTCCACCACAGCTTTAACCTGATCCAGTCAGCATTCAAGTGAGCCAAGCCAGTGTATTTCGCTGTGTATGATATAACCCGGGCGAGGTGATGTTACGGATCGTCAAGTGAGAGGGAATCGAAGAGAATATTGCACTGCTGCGCTATTATTTCCTGGTGTCTATATATGCTGCATGTGCATCATAAATGCGCACCCTCCCATTCCCAGAACCACTCCCAATACCGAGTATTGCAGCGGTGTGAACGCCCTCTCTCTCACTCTCCAGCTGATGGATGGAATAGAAACTAATGCCAACAAAAGATCCGTGGATTCAGATTTAGTTCTAACGGCGCGTCGTAAATTTTCCACGGGGAATCACTATATGCGCCGCACACCAGAGAGGTCACTTTGGATTTGAGATCGGTACCATACCGTGCGTCGTCTCGTCGTACCGCAATAATCATGAAGGAAGGTGCACCATAGAGTGATACGTCGAGCAAATTGTTCCCCCGTAGACATGGCGCTCTCTCTGTCCATGCTAAACCAATCAATTTGACGAGCATCATGCAATCATGCTCAGCGATAGTCGCATCGCAAGTCGCAACTACGAAGAGGGAGATATATAGAATTTCCCGTGAAAAATACCATGTCATGGCATACGAGGCATATAAGATATCAGAGATAGATAAGCGAGCAGCAGCTTTTCTTTAGCGTCTGCCTGCAATATTTATTCTCTTCTACTCTAGCTCTCGGGGGGCCAAACTGTAAACTGGCTGTTATGCATCATCGTAGCGAGCAACATTATAATCTTCATCTCCATCTCATCGTCTTCTTCTATTTTCCTTTGCGACGGGCAAGCCAAGCCATGCCAACCAGTCTGCCTGCAAGGTGAAAGAGTCATTCAAATGAACGGTACCTGTACCTCGTGCTGTGTGAGTTGCTAATAAATATAGAACCAATCCAGGCAGGTGTGGGGTAGAGTTGTGGATTGTGGTCGATCGATGGACCATATTTGAAATTAAACAGCTACAGTGGAGGTGAAGAATTTGTTACTACTTTTATATTGAAGCAGTTACCAAACATAATAAAGGGTGTCCCATAATTCACGCAACATTTGAATTTCGCGCCATTTAATAGTACAGTGATGCCAACGCAAAAAAAAAGATAACAATGTGACAGCTGACAGTTCGGGGTTAGTAAAAATGGAGCGCTGTACGAAACAACATCGCATTTTCATTGCTAAGCAATATTTTTTAAAATTAATGAAGGTTTGTTCGAAAAAATCATCTTTAATGATGAAGCTCATTTTCATCTTAATGGGCTCAGAAAACCCACGAGTAATTGGAATTGCTGAGAAACAAATGCATCCACAACGTGTGACTGTTTGGTGCGGATTTTGAGTTGGAGGCATCGAACCATACTTCTTCGAAAATGCGGCTTGAACAAGACGGTGCCACATGCCATACAGTCAGAAAAACAATTCAATTACTGCATGAGTCATTTTCTAATCGTGTAATCGGCCGTTTTTGGGATCAGAATTGGCCATCCAGATCTTGCGATTTATAGCCATTGGACTTTTTCCTTTGGGGTTTTTTGAAGTCAAAGGTCTATGCAAACAAGCCCACGACCACCAACTCAACGGCTTGAAATATAGGAAATTAGGAGGTGTATTAATGAAATTCAGCCACATTTTTGTTGAAACATAGAAAATTTCAACAAAAGAGTACATACTTGCCAGCAAAGCCGTGGCGGTCATTTATCCGATGTGCTATTCCATACATAACCCCAATCTGTATACAGTATACTCTCTGAATCAAAAAAAATGTAAGCTTTCTACTTAAAAAACTGTGGACACAAAAACACAAATTACATCTTAAGGTTTTTTCTACTACGCCACCTCTCGCAAACGTCTGACAAACATCCGAGAGTATGACTGTCCTGAAAAAGCTTCTCAATTAAGCCGTTCGGACTCGGCATAAAATTGTAGGTCCCTTCCATTCGTCCCAAATACAGAAACTCCACAAACGAATGGTTGCGAGAAGCTAGGCCTATAGGGTGTCTACCCGCCTGTTGCGCCACCTATTTATTTACTTAAAAAACAGCATTTTCTATCAAAATTACATTTTGCGTGAATTATGAGACACCCTTTATTAGGGCTTAATATTGGACTGGACTGGCAACTATGGATTGTTTATAGAACTCAATTGGAACTTTATTTCCTCAAGTAAGTTATTTCCAAAAGTAGGTGCAGTAGCGCAGTGGTGGACACTGTGCGAGGGGTCCCAGGTTCGATCCCCGGAAAAAAACAAAAATTACATCTTAAGGATTTTTTTCTACTGCGCCACCTCTCGCGAACGTCTGACAAACATCCGAGAGTATAACTGTCTTGAAAAAGCATCTCAATTCAGCCGTTCAGACTCGACCTCGGACTCGACATAAGTAAATGGTTGCAAGAACACGGCTGTTGCGCCAACTATTTTTTTTTTTTTGTTTTTGTAAGATAACTTTTGAGCCCGACTGTGAACGCAAGTCCATTTATATGATAGAGTGGTTCCCAAGTGTGCCAAAGTCCGCTAATGCAAATTGATAGTCCCACTGTGAATATATACCCCTGAACTTTTATCCTACCAACTCCACCAAAGCCATCACCATCTTCATCGTTTTCATGAGGTAGGTAAACTGGTTATTGTATCTCTTCGTTTGGCCAAGTGTGATTCTTTCATTTTTATTTGGCGACTGACGATCTCCCGACACCAAGAAAGTTAAAGAAGGTAAAAAAGTAAACAAATATCTGGTTCCTCTTCTTCTTTTACAATATCAAGAATTCAAGACTCTTGTTGGTCGGACTGAACTCCCTCCCAATGAATGAATGAATGAATGAATTGGTTGACCGCTTGAGGGTATCACGATTGTGGAAGAGTGTGCAGCTATGGCCAGGTATCGGATGTCTGTCGCGCGTACGTTTGGTATGTTCAAAGATATTCTTGGGCCAATTACCCAATTAAGATTCTGAGATACTTCTCGTTATTGGATGGCGTTTTAATTCTCGTTTTTGCCAGACGGGACATTAATCCGGGATTAAGTGGTGACACAAGTTTCTTCAGCTGAACTGAGGAGGGATGTTCAGGTTCAATATGTTCGATGTTGTGTCTCATTCCAGAGAAGTTCTCGATGTCAAGTGAGCGATTAGAAATAAATGTGAGATACAACTGCATAAGGGGCGGAGGGGATAATGAAGGTGCAACTTGCAAGAGGAGTTGCTGCAGATGCCAAGTGGAAAGTTTCAAATCAATTACTACACCTGAGGCAACGTTATTTAAGAAGGATTTTTTTTCTTATATTCAACCGAACAATAATATTGATTATGATTAGGAATGAAAGCAAATGGCTTTCTTGAATTCTGTTCTAGTTTGGTGAGATAAATATTAACTCTGTCAGAAAATTATATAAATTTATTGACACCTTGATAATAGGAACTTAAATATACTGAACAAAATGAATGACAAGCATCCTGATATGTAGGAGGTATGTACTTTAATTTTGCTGGCTTCAAGACATTGTTCAATTAATCTGTAGAAGACTAACAGCCGATTTCTTCACAGAGTACCTGCGCTAGTACCGGTATTAGACGAAAAGTTGATACTCAAATAGGTATCAAGTCATTTTTTCACGAAGTACTAATCTGAATTTGGTACCGAGTATTAGTTAGTACTCGGTATTAGCTGGATCCTCAAAATCAGCAGTCTAACGTCGGCGTCGTTAGTACCTGAATTAGATCGATTTCATTGCTTTAGCTCTTAACTATACATCGTAGGTTGAAGTTAATGAAGATTAGGAAATGGATTTCATTTTTGATAGGGATATTTCGTCGCTGTTTAAGAAAACAGGCAGAACTCAAAAAACACAAATTTTCAGGAGAGTGGTTTAGTCTGAAAATTTTCGCAAATCTATTTTTAACTTTCTCGTATACGCCGTAGATAGTAAGAGAAAGATATTGTTTTCGTACAAAATTTCGAACTCGAGATTTTGATCAATTCTGATATTACGATGATAGGGGAACTCAAAAAAATGGGTCTCGCAATTCTGTCCTTCCGTATGTCTGTCTGTCCCACCCCGCACCCCTGGGGAATCTAAACGCTTGGACGGATTTGCTTCAAACTTCGTATTTAGATTTTGTGGGCTTCCCGCTAGGGACGTTTTTTTTTTTTATGCTAGCCCTAATATTAACGGTTCCATATAAAAATTTTACGAAATATGACGAAATATGCCTAAATTTAGATTTTTTCGAAAACGGTTTTAACGATTTGAACCAAAATTGATAGTTGAGTCAATGTAAGCATGCTTAACCTGACTGCATACCCAGTTTTTCTCTAAAAAGACCAGCAACGGCAGTTTTGAAAATTGGCTTTTTCTCGAAAACGGTAAAAACGATTTAAAAAAATCGTATTTTTAAGATACTATTGTCATTCTTAACTTAATAGCAAACTCAGTTTTTCCCTAAAAAGACTGCGTCCTTTGATATCCACCCAAATCCCTAATAATAGTATTTTAAAAAACTGCTCATATCTCAAAAACGCCATTTTCGATTATGATAAAAATGTTACTGTCAGGTAATGCTTAAATCAATAGTAATACCATTTGCTCAGTTTTGAGCTAAACAGTTAAAAAATAGTGTTTTTTGAACCATGAATGCGTCATTCGATTTCCACCCCAATCGCTAAAAACGGTACTTTAAAAACTACACATATCTCGAAAACGCCATTTTCGATTTGGTTAAAAATGTAACTGCTAGGTAATGTTTATATCCTGAAGACTACGCCGTATTCAGTTTTCAGCTAAACAGTTTAGTAACACTGCTTTTCGAATCCAAATTGTAGCATTTGTCAGCATAATTTTACAAGAAACCCCTCTAACGATTTTGATCAAAATACGTATTTAGGACAACATAAGCATTCTAAACATGATCACATACTTAGTTTTTCTTAGAAAACTTGAATATTGCCGTTTTATGAATATTTCTCAAAAATGACTACGAGTGGGTATGATTTTAAACGTAAAATTTGCTGAAATGACTCTGAGATTCTGCGAGATTCGCAATAAACGAGAAAGTTATACGTGCGACCCAGTCGTGCACATTTTTTTAAAAGGTTTAAAATTTTTTTCTTCGAAAATGTGTACTTGATTTGCATAGTTCCATATTTTATGTAATCAAAAATAATAAGGATAAAAAAAATAAATAATGTTAGACATAAAAATTTGAGGTACCTTCTGGCGACTTCCAAGTTAAGTCACTTTTCCCGAAAAAATGCATGATATCTATTAATTTTTCCATCTTTCCGCGGAGCACTTGGATTATACATGGCGGAGCACACTTTGCGAAACTCGGCTGTAGGTACAGTATTGAAGGCAGCCTATTATGTCGTCCCGCCAAATTTCTCGACTCCGACCATGGATGTATTAACCGGAGTGACGGACTAGTCGAGAGCGGACTAGAGGGGTTCTACTGTAGATATTCACATTGGGCCTTACAAATGATCATTTTTAGTTTTTAACTTAAATATTTTGACGGTCATAATGGATAATTTTATATGAAAATTTTCGCCATTGTGACTTCGTAAAAACCTGGACACTAAAAATGATTATTAGTACCGCGGATTGTCATTATACTTATACCCAAAAAGGTAGGCTGTATAACTAAGGACTAGGTTTTCCTCTTTGCTGTATTCGTCAGCCAAACAAAATAGATTATAGAGCATAAGACATAAACTATTGCCTACACATACCTTATTTTAAATGTAACTAATATTTACTATTTAAATCTATACATATAATAAAACTGTAGCAATTTTCGTTGTCAGCTAAAAACTCGAAAACTACTGGACAGATTTCAATGAAACTTTTTTTAAAATGCTCCTTAACACTGTGAGACTGCTATAGGCTATGTCGTTTATAGCCACGTCCTTAGGAAAAGGGTTGATTTGTTTTCGCAGTGAGTGCTATGGTCAGTTGTATGAAGGTATGTATATTATGATCGTATGTCCAATGCAGGATGGGGATGGGGTGAGTGCTGCAGTGTGGCATGGGGTATATTAATAATATTAATTTTCATAAGAGAAGAAACGGATAATACAAAATAGGTTTCATTTCAGAATTTCATTCTGATATGTGGTATGGTAACAGTGTAGGTTTGGGGTAGGTAGTTGCTTTGATTCCATAGGAAGAGGGAAACAAAGGAAAGGAAATGCAGTATTACAAATAATTAGCAAGATCTAGGAGAGGGAGGAATTTTCTTTTTCTCCCAAAAGCGCGAAAACTACCGGACAGATTTCAATGAAACACTCAAAGTGTAATTTTAAATGAACCAAATATAATTTTACGCGAGCGGGCAAGGCGAGCACGGGTCCAGCTAGTTCCAAATATGCAAGGCAACCACTTGGATCAGGAGAAAGAGACTGAATTGGTAGCAGATAAATCTTTGTTATATTTTGTTTTAGTTGTCTACTTCCTTTTGACATTCCCATAGCTAGCTCTTTTTGAAAAAAGTTTTCTTAAATATTGTGAGAAAAACAATTAAATTTGTAATTAGTAAAATTACAGTTATCGTCTTTATCGTCTGCTTTTCCAAAGACAAACAACAAGTCGGAAAAGTTCACATGAACTTTTCATTGTTCTATTCTCAGCCATCCATGCATCCACTATCCGCCCACATCAACATGATTACTCACCCGCCTGCTGTGATTAAGTTTGTCGTTAATCGTTTTTCAAAAATTCCCTCAACCGTTCTCTCCAATTTAGTTGAAAAAAAAAAAAAAAAAAAAAAATGCTTCCAATGAAATAAATAATAGCATTCTACGCATGACTAACCTTTAGCCTTAGCCCTTTAGTGAGTTTCTAAGGTGCGCGTATTGGTTTTAACTAAAATTTCAAAAATCGATTGGACATATCAGAGGAAAAGACGACTTTGAGAAGAATGACAGTCCCTTAACCAGTGTTGCCACTAAAAAAAGTGAATCCGGTCAAATCTGACCGCATGACCGGATTTTTATTTTCTAAATCCGTTTAAAAATTCCGGTCAAAAGTCAAAATCAGAGTTTTTGACCAGAAATCAGGTCAAAAATATCCATGTTGAGAAAACGTTTTTATAGTATGTGAATCTCGAATTTGTAAACTTGTTTTTTATTTCGTTTGTTTAAAATTTACTGAAACTAATTTATCATTTTATATGACATATTTTAAGTCCTGAAATACACTTTTAGTGCATGGCCATACACGTCTTCTAATGTCCAGCGAGACAGATAGATTTTGAGTGAGTAGAAAGGAGAAAGGCAGTTAGCACAGAAAATGCGCTGAAAATTCATTTTTAGAAATAATTCTGGCATGGCCTGGGCAGGGCATAAAGGTTCTTTTTCGTACCATTGTGCTTTCGATATAAATCTGCATTTTGATATTTGCATTGATAGAGTGAGGGCGCCAAAAACGGCCGTCGTCTTAGACTTTACTATAAAATTTGTTTGTGTTTCCGATTTCAATATTCTTTTGCCTGTCAAATTTTATATCATGGCAATGACGCCTCGATTTTGTTTATAGACAAGTCGTTAATGGAAATGAAATTCATGGAAAGACGTTAAATAATTATTCTCGGATAATTTTCAGACACTTGAAAAGAGTAGTTCACCAAACTCTAATCCGAGATTTATCGAATTTCACACTTTTAATTGAAATGCATTGTTTAATTTCCTCTTCAACATTCTAGCAAAAGAAAATGTCAAAAAATTAGCCTATAAGATAATTTATTATCCTTCTCCCGAAGCAGAATTCCATGTGTTATGTCCCAATATTCGCAGTAAATTGGTTTCTGTTTGAACTTGGGAGGGTGTACGTAATGTATGGCAAAGTTTTATTCAAAGCAAAGCAATTTTATTTTTTCAGCCCAAAAGGCGTTTTCCGGTTAGAAACATTTTTCATTCCGGTCAAAAAACGGTTAGACTATAAGATAATTTATTATCCTTCTCCCGAAGCAGAATTCCATGTGTTATGTCCCAATATTCGCAGTAAATTGGTTTCTGTTTGAACTTGGGAGGGTGTACGTAATGTATGGCAAAGTTTTATTCAAAGCAAAGCAATTTTATTTTTTCAGCCCAAAAGGCGTTTTCCGGTTAGAAACATTTTTCATTCCGGTCAAAAAACGGTTAGACCGGATTTCAAAATTTTCTCCGGTCAGAGTAAATAGATTTTGGTCAGATATGACCGGAATCCGGTCAGAATGACATCACTGCCCTTAACGACAAGATTATATTTTGCTCTCTAAAAATTATTGTTTGCACTATGGAAATTGCTTTGAAAATTGTCACGAAACGTACCACAAACCGAGTTTGACTTGAATGTTGGATCGGATGAAAAATAAGAATTTCCCCATACAAATTTTGACCGTGCAGAATTTTTCGTTAAAGCATAGATATTGTCTTTTGGAGGCAGTCTGTATAACCGCACAGATTATGTAAAGTTCGGGAAGCTCTATTGATTTTGGGTGTTCGCAAATATTTGACTCTCTGGTTTTGAGCTGCACATTCTCACTTTTCTGATATAAATGTGGAGATGGGTTAGTCCTATTAAGGCTTCTGTATAGCCGCCGGGAGACAGGTTAGCATGGTTCCGGAAAACACCCAGACACGCGAGCCGTCGGTCGTTTGAGTGGATTTGCTCCACTATACTCTAGCACATTGACTGCCATGGCTATTATATGTGATAGCCAGTGGTAGTTCCGTGGGTACCTTGACTATCAAATATGATAGCCAGGTATGTTTTCACTTTGGGCTGTGGCATGCAAAAACGATAGCCACTACGAACAAATCAGTATGAGAATAAATTGCTTGGCACCAGACGATGAGATAGACGTTTGTGGTTTATGCAAATTTGGAATATTTAAATGTTTTATGCCCACAGTATAGGGAAAACCAAAAATAATTATAATTTTGGAAAAATAAAATCAATTTTATAAGATAATTAATTTATAAATTTTTAGGACTAAATTTGTCCTAGACGTCAAGGATGGATTGACAATAAATAATATTGCATCCATTTATTGTTTTATTTGTCCAAAACTGGAAATAACGAAATATTTTGTGTTTGGCAACCCAAGAAATTTATCCAAAATTGCGTTGGCAGTCCATGATGGTGGTTCCGCATAAGTGAAATACTTATCATTTTGCAGAAGTTTAAATAGACACACTAAGCCTGTTTAATATAAAGGGTTTTCCAATGAGAGGTGTTATTGTGAATAGTCCGCTATTTCGGTAGCTGTCACTTTTGAAGCTTTTATTCTTTGACATTTGACAAGTAGAAACTACGCCATTACTAAAAATGGAACGATCCACGTTTCAAAAAAAAAAATTAACTACAAAAATGGTGAAAATCTTGCAGTCACAGTTCGCAAAACTAAAGCATTTTTTGGTCGTCGTGAAGCACCTTGTCGGACCGCAATACAGAAATTGGTGGAAAAATCGAGCTGTTGGGACAAGTTATGTGATGAATAAAACCCGTGCACGTCGCTCAAGAACAACTGAGAAGAAAACCCAGGTTTGTCCATTCCTCGTCGTTCTTTGGAATTGGGCATTCCACACGGTATTTTGCATAAAGACTTCAAGAACAACTGAGAAGAAAACCCAGATTTGTCCATTCCTCGTTGTTCTTTGGAATTGGGCATTCCACACGGTATTTTGCATAAAGACTTGGGTCTTAAGGTTTATAAAGTTCAGTTAACACAAAAACTCAAGCCGGCCGATCATCAACAACGTCGCCAACAGCCCAGCGTCGATTCAAGACCTCAAAGATAAAATTCGTGAGGCTATCGAGGACATAGGGCAGCCACTTTGCGATTTGGTTATGGAAAATTTCATGAAAATGATATGGTCCTGTAAGCGTGCTCGTGGTGGCCATTTGGCTGGTGTTGTTTTTCGTTATTAACGGCATACCTTCCTCATTATTATGAAATAAACATCCGATCATTTATCTCAAAAAATGACATTTTTCTTTGAATACCAAAATAACACCTCTTATTGGAAAACCCTTTAGTTAGTCCTCCTTATAGTATTCCCACACGCTATAAGATACAACGAAATCGCATTTTGTTACATTACAAATAACCTTTGGAGCTCGTGGCCTAGAAGACATTATTTTAAGAGGCATCTGATGGCGCTGTTGAAATTCCGAGAGGAGTATTCAAAACAAAGCACCTTACGCTAAACAAAGTCACGTGCGAATTTTTGAGTACCTACTGTATTAATTAAGTACGCAATTTAAATACACAATTATTTGTCAAACTAAATATTTAAAAGCAACATTGTGCGACTTAACCGTGTACTTAACTTAGTTTATCACCCCAAAAGGAGTGGTGACCGTATAGACCGAAAAATCCTTAAAAATTCAAACGTTTATAATCATGTGTGTTTTTTTTTTAACACACTTACTCAACTCGAACCCAACCGAATACACTTTGTATTGTCCGTGGTTATTAGCGTAACATAAAATTTAATGACCCAGAGCAAAGGTTCCCTATGTTGTGTGCGAGTACGAGTGCTATAATACTTCTACCCCGACCTTGCCCATTGGGATCGCGGTCATAGTGAATAAATCTGTTAATTGCCTTTTTACAGCTTCTACCGTTCTGGTTAACAAAGACAAAAAAAAAAAACTCCACCCAAACAAACACGGCCAAGTGTTAAACGGCAAGCCTGAGCCGGGCCGGTTAAAAACAAAAAAAAAACACACACACACTGACTCACCTTTTTATGGGATGCTATGTTCGTGGAATCGTCATGATCGCCATCTGCAATGAGAAAAAGAAAATAAACTTGTTAATAACTTGCTATTTGTTTAATTCATCGACATGTGGTCTATTGGGGTCGTTACAATTTGCATTCAATCTCAAGACTTTCGTTGCCTGGAGGTATAGACGTATAAGCCAGTTGACAATTACTACATAATGTGGAGCCAAAGAATGCCAAAGGAATATTGGAGAATTTTACGCTCTGTTAAGTGTCACATAAAAATGCAAATAAAACCCAAAAGAACAGTGTCTCCACTGGCGACAATAATAAAAAAAAAAGTGCAATCTAAGGAATGTTGTCGGTACGCAAGTCGGCCGCGCCGATAGGTACCTGCTGTAAAAAAATTAAGTGGGGTTATGTAAAAAATTGATCTCTGCTGGAACTAGTTTGGCGTAGATTCGGGGGAATTGATTAGTGGATATCGCCGGTGCCAGCTATACGACAACGACAACAACGTTTGACGATGTGGTTTTGGTTTTTGGGTCACCAGGGTGGGCTCCCACGGGTATGCAACCATCAACAGCCATACTAGATACCACAATATGGCAAGTGAAATGAAAATTGAATAAGCTGATTATGTTGAGTTGAAACCTACGATCAGTTTAATGACTGGCTACAAAATGTGTAACATTTTGACAAGTAGTAGGTATGCAATCAAGCTTTGGTTATAAAATTTATAAATTCCTTTATTTATCCATTATGCGAGCGTTGACGAAATTATGACAGTTTACTTTTTGGTGAAAGGAGGAAAGGCGAATTGGAGGAATGTATGTTGTTAATTGTGGCAAATAAAATTTGTGAATGTTTTATTACGTTCGATTTACTTTTACTGGAGTAGGGTAATAGTGGTAAGAGTGCACGGTTATAAATAAAATGTTATATTTGTACCTATAACAAGGTCGGGTTTATAGAAATTGTTGCTGGTCCATGACATTTTGATTTAAAGTAAAAGATGATGTTTTCTAAAAAGTTGAGGTAAGTTTGTGGTGTTCAAGTACAAAATCCCCATCATTGTTCCCCCAAAACTAAATGGCACCCTAATGGTGCTTTCTGAAACGGCCAAGTACTTAGGCCTCACTCTAGATAGGACTATTGGGTTCAGCTGGAAACCCAATATACTGCAGAGGGTTCAAAAAGCCACCACAGCATAATACTGATGCAAAAAAGGTATTGGTAGCAATGGGGACTCACATACTGGTTCTATGTATCCGTCATTAGACCTATACTCACGTATGGCGTCGTTGTCTGGTGGACTGCGCTTGATAGATCTATTCACTGCAAACACCTTAGTCGTGTTCAAAGAACAGCATGCGTGTACTTAAGTGAAGCGCTTAGGACCACTCCAACAGCGGCGATGGACATATTGTTTCACCTGCTCCCGCTAGACCTCTATTGCAAACAAGTGGCGGCAAATGCAGGCATCCGTATGAAAGCAATTCGTCTGTGGACTAGTCGACAAACTGGTCACTCTTCTATTCTATAGATAAAACAGAATCCATCCCAAAAGATACTGATTACACCCTCCCACAGTTTTAATTCAGTAAGAACTTTGAAACCTGCATACCCTCCAGGACTGACTGGGAGAGTGATGTAGTGTCTCACAGGAGATCCGTCTGCTTTTACACAGATGGGTCCAAAACGGAAACAGGAGTAGGGGGTGGGGGTGTATTCTCCCAAGATTTAAATTGTACGGTCTCATTCCGTCTTCCCAATCACTGTAGCGTGTTCCAGGCGGAAATAATGGCGATCCAGGAGGCCCTGTCGTGGGTACGGTATAATGTAATATCCGCAAAGGATATCGTGATCTTTACCGATAGTCAAGCCACGATTAAATCCCTGGATTTAGTCATCTTTAAGTCCAAAACCGCCCTCAATTGCCGCTTATCTCTTAACGAGATGGCGGAACAATTCAAAATTCACCTTATATGGGTGCCGGGCCACAGGGACATTCCAGGGAACTGCAAGGCCGACGAATTCGGTAGGCATGGCACAACTTTGTCGATTTTAGTCAAACTGCACCACGTGCTCCATTACGAAACATCTCTGGAACATGCTGGATCTGAAGTGCTCCAACAATCTTGTAAAAATAAAAAGATCCAATATAAGCACACTAGTAGGTATCATCACGGGACACTGCATTATAGCCCTCCCTTCCTATGATTTCTGTAGAAGCTGCATGAACGAGGAGGAGGAGGAAGAGACAATTCTTCACCTTCTAGGCACGTGCTATACAGAGCCATGTCTAGTTTTGGCATCCCTGCCAAACTTGTCAGATTGTGCCGAATGACGATGGAAAGCTTGCTGCTCCGTAAAGGTTGGAAACAATCTCACCGAGACCTTTGATGTCAAAAAAGTATTTAGACAAGGTGATGCGCTGTCATGTGACTTTTTCAACATCATTCTTGAGAAAATTGTGCGAAACTCGCAAGCCAACACCAGGGGCACAATTTTCCAAAATTCTGTGCAACTACTTGCATAGTGGCAAAAATGGACTTAGTGGTGAATGAGGGCAAAACAAAATATCTGCTGTAACGAGAAGAGACACACAACATCGACGAATCGGACAGAACGTCACGATAGACAGCTATAACTTTGAGGTAGTTCGGGCCTTTGTCTACCTCGGCTCCGCTATTAATTCTGAAAATGACGTCACATCAGAAATCAAGCGAAGAATTACACTTGCCAACCGCTGTTACTTTAGCCTAAGAAGGCAATTGATAAGTAAGGCCTTGTCGAGAAACACCAAGGAGACTCTATATAAGACCCTCATCATCCCAGTCCTGCTTTATGGTGCAGAATTATGGACGTTGTCAAAAGCAGATGAAGATCTCCTTGGGCGCTTCGAACGCAAAATTCTTCGGGTGATTTTCGGTCTCGTTTGCGTTGACGGGCTTTGGAGGAGGAGATTTAACAGCGAACTCTGCGAGCTGTACAGGGACATCGACCTGGTCAGAAAAGTACGTATCAGTCGACTAAGATGGCTAGGACATGTAGAGCGAATGAACACCAACGCTCGGGGAATACTTCTTCGACAATCTGGGCGAACTAGATAATGCAGCATGTTGCCTCCAACGCTTCATTCTCAGCTCCTCTTGCCTCAACGGGTAGTTGTGAGATCATTTAGATCCATGTGGTATCACAATGGGCCTCCTCTGGCCTACGTGAGGCTGCACTTATTGCGGCCTGCCACTGTAACCTAATCTGACCTAATGCGGCGGTAGTTAAAACGGCCACTTTTTGGCTCCTACAAATGGGTTACTGTCGTTACATAGATCCAATTGGTTTTGTTAGTCGCATGATAATGGAAGGGAACTCAGAAAAGATCTTCATAACATGTATACTGTCAATGTTAAGTACATAAAGTTAGTCACCGAGCCTTGTCAAACTTGGAATATTGAAGCGTTTATCTGACAAGAAAGGTAGGTACTTCAGCTTAATCGCAGAACATATTTCGATTTTATACGCCATTTTCTCTCTGAGTACAAAATGTAGCACCGAGAGATGCTTCCTTGAGGTATAATGCCCTTTTTGAAACGAAGTAAGGGCAAAGGCAAGAGTAAATATTAAAAAGCTTTTTAAATAATTCCATTCCAACTGGAAAAAATAAAATCAAAATCCATCTCACCCGCTGAAGTAATACGAAACGACATTATTAACGGCTTCAATTTGAATGTGAACTTTAACCCACTCGCCCACCCATTACAATCCAACGACCTCTCCAAACTTATTCGCAGAATAAGCGCAATTGTACACAAAAAAAAAAAAAAATAATAAAGTGATCTCGGCCCACTCAAATATTAGCCTATACTTTTTCTTGAAATTCCATGAATTCAAGCCATCGGCATGTGTGTGTCGCTCAATTGCCAAATTTCCAACATGCTAATCAGCTTCGTTAAACAAATTATTCTGACAGCACCCAGCCAAATTTATGTGCACTGGGGTGCAGAAGGCGTCAAAATAAAAAATTAAAAGAAGCTAAATTCCTCTTCGCCAAGGGTGGCACTAAATTATTCCAGAAAAGTTCGTTACAAATGACATCAGACGCCCAGACGGAAGAGTGCGAAAAAATAAAGGAAATATGCCAAACTGCCGCCAATTTGAATATAACCCTCCAATGGAGGATGACTTCATTCAAATGGGTAACGTCGGTCACAAAGACAAATTTAAAATTCCACTCAAGTGTCGTTTGATATGATTTGAGATATATTTATTAATAACCTTTCATTAGTCAAAACGGGAAAGTGCCTAATAATTGCTGTGGCGTTTCGGTCTTGGGCATGTGTCATTATTCGTGCATCATCTAAGTACATAATATGCGAATTTCCTCAGAGATTTCACTGTGATTTAGGTTGCTCCCAAAGTACTTGTACTTCCAAGTACAATAATAATTATACCAGCCATTCAGCAGTCTTCTGTAATTGGCTCATATACTGGAGGTTGATTTTCTTTACATTCAAAGGCGAGCGCGACAAGAGAAACGCAACATAACGTTGTAATAGTCATGGCATTGTGCTATTGTATCTGATTATTATCAGAAAAAACTAATTACAAGCATCTGTTAAATTTTGTGTAATTTTTCCAGTAGGAGGCGCACAACAACGGTTTTTTGTGAGTTTCAAATTACGGTGGACTTTTTTTTCGCGTATGTTCTCTCTTTGAGAGTGAGTGCCTTGGGATGGAGAGAGATGAAATCAGCGATGCCAATTAAGGCTTTTTCATGCCTTTTAGGCATTATTTCATTAGCTAAGGCTTTAAGGCTTCCTTTTTTTCCAAAAAGGCATCTTTTTTTTATTTTAAATTTTTAGTTTTTTTTTGTTCAACATAGGTACTGACTTTTTATTTTTTCAAACATTTTAAGGAACCTTAAGTGGAATTCTGCACAGAAAACTGCTTTTTAAAGATTAAAACTACTATGATCTGCAATTCAAACACACATAACAACTTGTTTCAAAAATCAAATGACTTCAAGAACCATTAAGTTTTTTGTTGAAAAGAAAAATAGTTTTTGTTAATTTTTTTTAATTGTATTTCTGTTTAATTTTTAATTTATTGTTCCACTTTACCTAAAAAAAAATATTTTAGGCATTTTTTTATTGAAAAAGGCATCTTTTACTTTCAAGTTAAGCATTGTTCCGTCAAAAGTGGTTGGCAACGCTGGATGAAATGTAAAATGTCAATGGGATTGAAAGAGGTAGAATGGAAAGTGCTCTCTCTGCACACCTTAAACATTCCATTACATAGTGATTAAAAAACACACTATCTTAAAAACACAATATAGTATAATAGTGACATTAAAGGGGATAGAAAACTAGTAGAACTGATAGCAGAATACTATTATCGATGAAGTACGCGCACTCGAGTATTTGGTATCTGCCCCACTTGAGTTCTGAAGAGCAAGGCTGTTACATATAATTTTATCTTTCCTTGGTTCAATGTGTGAAGGTCGACGTGCAGTTTGACATGTAAGCCTTTAATAGTAAATTATAGTTAGCAAAAATAAGTGCTTATTAGAAATACAAATAGACTGTGACTATCGGAAATACGAACAGCGTTTAAGTGCTTTTTTGTAATGTAGAATGACGTCTGAAGTAAATAGAAGAGGAAAAGCCAGTCAATGTTGCAAAATAAGCTCTTAGTGCTTCAAGAAAATGATAAGTGGTCTGAGTATTACACGCGGAATTGACAATTATGACCCTTCAAGGCATGTATTGAGTCAGAAGGCGAAACTTCTTGCTAAATTGTAGACCAAGTGGAAATTCTCGTATTTATTTATCTCTTACCTTCTTGTAACCCTAGGTGCAAGTGTAACCTGCTTGAAATAGACCGCCAGCTTCTATTCAACTGTGTTTATGTCAAACACACAGAATCTGTCAAACACATCAACCGGTGAAGAATTCAAAAGAATTCAATAAAAGGTAGGTTATAGGTTAGGTTAGGTTATATTAAGAAAGGGAATGAGAGATGTCTCATATACGGCACTAGGCACCATAAGCGCCCATCGCGATCCCTAGGGGGAAATCAATTGCAGTGACCTATAATGGAATGGCTATAAACGACATAGCCTATAGCAGTCTCACAGTCCTAAGGAACATTTAAAAAAAAGTTTTACCGAAATCTGTCTAGTAGTTTTCGAGTTTTTAACAGCCAAAGAAAATTCCTACAGTTTTATTATATGTATAGATTTCGCTCTTTATGATGCAATGAGGTTAATATCCACATCTCCTCCATCTAACAATTCCCCGCAAAGCTCATCAGTTGCTAATTTTCAGTTTTATCGCAGTATCCTGGTACCCAGCACAGTCTCACTCGGTTCTGACTGCATAATGCCGGTAGCAATAAAAGGTATATGCATTCTGGGATCTCCAAGATCCATGATCACTCTGTCTCGAGTAAAATTAAAATCAAGTCTTTAAAAATGAAAGAAAGCTTCTGTTTGCATATCTTAAAAGATAGAAGGAGTGAGCTCAGCACAAGCTACTAATGGCGTTAGGCAATAACGCCCAAGGAAATAGCGCCCAAATCAATTTGGAAATAACGCCCAAGAACAACTCGTGCAATTTGTTGTTGGAAAAATGTTCGTCGTTTTGGGTCCAGGGTTCGTTTTTTTGGCAAGCAGTAAAGCCCAAAATAGTAAGTGGAAATGCACAGACAGTGGAGTAAGTATGGGGGGGGGGGGGGCATGTGGCCCCCTTGCCAGAAACCCCAAGCAGGGGGGTTGCATACGTATTAAACTGCAAATTATTTTTGGGCTTTATTTCCATCTTGTTGTTTTTTGGGCGTTATTTCCAAATCGATTTGGGCGCTATTTCCTTGGGCGTTATTGCCTAACGCCGCTACTGATTTAAAAGAATGGCCAAGCTTGACATACCTTAAATGTATACCCTAGATCTGCGGTTCCCAATGTTTTTTGGTCGCGGGGCACTTTTCTGGACAGAAACTCCTCGCGGAGCACTTCGCTGTCAGTATCCCAATTTTTGTAGTTATAGAAAATACCATAACTATTTTTAGTTGTTTTCTTATTAATTTTATTAAATTGAAGAAATAAGTAACGCGTTGTGACTTTTGAGCATTTTATAAAATATTTAAACTAGTAGATATTTAAAAACAAAAAAAAAAAAAAAAATCAGAAACATTTTTAACTCATTTTCGAGTTGGCCAAAGAAAAATAAAAACTTGAAAATTACAGTTTCAAAAAAAAAAAAAATAATAAAAATTACCGATATTTACTGGAATAGCCTTTATTTTTTTAAAAGGGCAGTCAATCTTTTCGGAAGATATTCCACTAAAATCCGACATATTTGGCGCAACAGGTCATATAGGCACCCTAGGCCAAGCTTCTCACAACCATTTGTTTTTTAAAGTTTTTTTTAGGGGCGAATACAAGGGACTTTAAATTTTTAGGCCGAGTCCGAATGGCTGATTTAAAAAGCTTTTCAGGACATAGAGTTGCGAGAGGTGCCGCAGTGGAAAAAAACCTTAAGACGTAATTTGTGTTTTTCCGACGATTGAGCCGGTGACTTCTCGCACAGTAGTCGGATCCAAATAAATTCAACTTGGATTTGGCACTCCAAAGTACTTTTTCCAAAATTGCAAATTTTTTTTTTAAAGTGGAGTCTTTCGAAATTCCGGCTCTTGCTTAGGTTTTTGTTGACATAATGTGTGTTTTTTGTGGAATATGCATCCACGAAGATTTTGTTCTACGACACAGCGCCCTGAGTTCTTGATGGAATTTAGGTGCAACAATCTCCTTAATTTTAATGGACATTAACAATGGATTGGCTCTACTTGTCCGGCAAATCTTTCTTTGGAGTAGTTTTGCGTCCAATCTCATTTCTTTTGCGGTTCTCAAAACTTCCGGTTTTCTTAGAAACTTGTATTTCCTCGAAAACAAGCTTCGTAGAAAAACAAATCTTTTCGCTATCAACGCCATTGATTCGTTTCCATTTTGATAGTTAGGAAGTTCTGGAGTACACGATTTATTTTTACCCATTTTTGTACTGTGTGATTAATACCTACCTACACAAATTACATTGTTGCGAACAAAATGACAAAGTTACAGAAGCACAAAATTAGCTAGTCTGATGGAATTTTCATATTTTGTGCTCATCTTTCCGCGGAGCACTTGAATTTTTATGGCGGAGCACCAAGTGCTCCGTGGAGCACACTTTGGGAAACTCGGCGGCCTAGATACTTCAAAACTACAAAATCATACTTATACCTTTATGAAAGCCGGTTCGGATGTTTACAAATTGCACAGATGACATTTTAAGAGAAAAACCAATTTACCTTGTCGTTGATGCATAAATGAAAACCATTATATAGGTAGGTTTTATGAGTTCCTAAGACTGTCTTCGCTACGCATTCCACCATCGAATTTCTTGCCCATTTCAACTCAGATTCAAGCGATCACATATTAAAGAGGTCATTCCCATCACCTCAAGGAATGCTTATCCGTTAATCAGAAGGAAATGAGATATTAAAACTGTTTAATTGCCATATGATTGAAGGCCGTTAACGAAATCACACATTTTGCACCTCTAAGCTCTAAGCATGGAAATTGCATTGCAATGTGAAACCCTCCTCAGTAAAAATTATATCCATCGTTCAACTCGCATTATGGATGGTATAGCGATACACCTATTCTTCAGTCGATCGGAGTGGAGTAAGGTATCAATATCCACATTCATTTAGCCGTGAGAGTCGAGTGATTTGAGTGAGCAGCCGATTGATTTATGGCGCTTGGAATTGCAAATTATATTCCACATCCACACTGGGGAAGAAGCAAAATGTCCGCGCGTAGACGCTGCGCGATGGAGCATGAACATGAACAATTTCATTAAAGGGTAATTGCTCCTTTTAAAATGCAATTTCACAAGACGCAGACGACAACTATACAAAAAGACAACGCTCTGGGGGAGAAACATGCAAAGTGATATGTTGATATGTTATGCGGATGTAGACAAGGCACATCACAAATGGAAATTCTGATGGTTGCCTGTCAGGCTGCAACTGGCAGTGAAAGATTAAAAAACAAAAACCTTCGGTGTCACATACTTTTTCTCTAAATAATCATAATTTATTTATTTATCGAAAGATGAAAATTAAATTAATGATTGCGTGTTTTTTTAAATTACACGGGAGAAGTATTACGAAAACGTCCCATCTTGGAAATCTTTCTGAAGTGGGAATGGGGTATTCAATTACAAGCTAATGACACCACAAGGGCCATGGGAGGAAATGGAAATTTGATTGAAATGTATAGCTTTCCGATACCTTATGCGTGTTGTATCTACACATTTATTTTGTTTTGTAAGTGAAGGAGGTTGTATAAGTAGCTTTTTATTAATGTCAGCACATAAAGTACGTAAGTGCACGTAATGACATCGAAAGAGTAGTCTGAAGAGGTTGTTTTTTTTTTTTTTTTTCCATGGCGAATCATGATTTATGTACCTTCAGCAATTTACTAAATAAAATAAAATGACATCTCTGCGCACAATTGAAAACATAATATTTTAAAGACTTTCGCGTGACTGGGCAATGAGCATATAAGCTATTAGTCTCCGTCTCACTAATTAATTCATACAGATCTTGAAAATGAAAGTCGGTGAGATGGCAAGGTCAGGTAGGTAGAGTGAATTATGATTTTTATCGTTTTTCAAATCATAATGTTGCTTAAAACCATGCTCCATCAAAAATGATAAACGAAACTGTCGATACAAGTTTAAAAGCCTTTATATTAGACGTTAGTGTAAAATGGTCAATTAAAATACTTAATGTTAGTTACATACACAGAGATTCATGATACACAGAATCAAAACTATTTGGGAATTACAAAACCGATACATATTTCGACAAAAGGTGGAAGTGTCAATATGTCAAACTCTCTTTTCTTCTTTTGGGGAAGTTCAGAGTCAAATGTTGGCATATAAACTCTTCACTTCGAATTTCTTTCTTCAGTTTAGGAATTCGACTTTACAATCGACTTCATAAAGCCCTTTGCTTTGTTGAGCGGTGCAGGGATATAAGTCCCCTAGTGGGAAATAAAACCACTTTCGTGAAGTGGACTTAGTTCCCATGTAAGTTGGGAAATAAATTCCGAAAACTCTGAGTGGTTTTATTTCCCTTTAAATATACTCAATTTCGCACAAAATGCAAATCTGACACCTGCACCTTGTTGAGCTGATACCAAATATATATAGTCGATAAATGAGGCATCCCAACAAGCTCCCAGGCCTTTTCCTGTGGACCTGGGAGAAATGTCTCATGTGTATATACAGGGTGTCCCAATTAAGAAGTATAATCCTTTAAGGGGTGATTCCTGAAGTTCTGATGAATAAAAAAATTGTATTGCCAGGGGGGAGGGGGTCTATTTTCATCGTATTTCCCATTATAGCCCGTCGAAGTAGGTGTCCTCCAATTTGGAGGGGTTACCACTTAAAACCCTATGACTTCTAAACTATTATAGGCACAAAAATTGTTTTGTACATTTTGAAAAGACAATTTAGTAGCACATACAAGTCCTAAGCACTTCGGGTACATCTGTGTAGCTACAAAAAAGTTATAGCTCCTTAGGCGGCTCTCAGATTGAAGCAACTAGCAACTGCCAATAAGCAATCGGGAACATTTTTCGTTTGAGCGATATTTAGTTGCTTTGATGTGAGGCATCTAATTTAATTCCAAGTAAAATAATTGTGAGCGATAATATTGCGTGTTCCCTATTAGCAGTTGCTTATTGAATGTTGCCCCAATGTGAGAACCGACTTAAACTCAAAAGTTTGAAAATTTGTTGTTACAATTTTTTACTTGTAATGCCTTTTTCTCAAAATGTTGACTTTATAAATTTTTATTTTTTTTATTAAATTTTTATCCTTAAGAAATTTTTTAAAAATTATGTTAAGCAACTTTTTTACGTACGATTAACGGAAGTTGTAGTAAAAGCCGTATTTTGTAATACAAAAATGGTCAAAAAAGACTAGATTTTTCTCAAAAATAAGGTTTTTCATTCATAGCACCCCAGAATAAAAGATCCATGGGTGTTAAGGTCAGGAGATCTGGGTGGCCAAGGATTGGGGCCAAATCGACCAGCCCGCCGTTCATCAAAAGTATGGTTAAGGAATGGATTTACCCCGCTGCTACTGTCACAAGGTGCTCCATCTTTTTGAAAGAACATCGCCCTTCTTTGAACAAGAAAAACAATTCCAAGGAACTCCGGCAATCGTTCTCTAAGAAATTCCAGGTAGTAATGAGTACTAAAGTGTTTTCAAACATTTGCGCTAAGCCTCCTTTGAAATAAGCACACATTTTGAAGAAGTTGCTCACAATAATTAAATACTTACCTTTGAAAGGATGTTGTGCATATAAATGGTGATTGGGGCTTGGGGTCTGGCCAATGCCAATGGTGCAAATTATGGAGGTTTGTAACCCCATTTCTTGTGAATTGCGCTTCGTCAGTCCACAGAATGTTAATGTATATTAATGTATAACACCCACTCTCTTACTATCATAATGGTTTGCGAGATCATTGATGAAAAGCTAAGTCGTTTTTCAGTTAAGCACCGGACGTCGCAAACTGCCACTCTTCCAGGCTTGGCTCCTTAGAACTCGCTAATTTGACAGGCTTGGACATGGACATATCCGAGGCTCTCCTTGTTATCTAGGATGTGCTTTTCCTTGCCCAGCCCCCATAATAAGAAAGTCAGTTATGCTCGCTTATTAACAATTCAGATAAATATGACGTGTGAAAATCTTTGTATATATAATTCTTCTGTCCGCGTTTGTTACCGTACTCGTCCTAAACGGATAGACCGATTTTAGTGAAATTTTGTGTGTGTTTGAATGGGTCTTGGGATGGTTTATATTCACAATTGGACCCGGTAGGTGGCGCTGCGATCCGATTCCATACAATTTCAAATAATAAACACTCAACAATAAAAAAATTTTAAAAGCAAGAATAAGCTCATGAATAAAATTTCAAATAATATATGTAGATACACCCAACAAAAAAGAAATCATGAATATTAAATGTCAAATGGAAAATGTACCAATAGACAAAACATAACGTTTACCGGGTCCGCTAATGAGCTTATAAGACCCAAACTGCACTTTAAATAACCCTGACGAAGATTGCACTATCCCTCGAATTAATAAGCCGGCAACTGCTAAATGTGTATATACTAACTGATCAAACAATGTATCTCTCATATACTTTGATGGTAATAGAATCTCAATTAAATATGACCTTAACAATATAATCTCATAAAAAATTGCATTCTGTGGTCAACACTTCGCTCTGATACAAGGCAATAATCAAATCAAAACCATTTCCGTTCGGATGGCAGAAACAAATATTTGCATTGAAACTGATTCTCCGATGTGGTCTGGTCAGTCATCCAGGGTAGTAATGGTAGTATGCATATTTATTTCAATTCCATTTCAGATACTGTGAAAATTCTTTTCTTTGTTCTCAAGATATTAATGGAGCGCAACTCTCATAAACCACAGAGATACAAATATAATTATACTGTCTCCGTGGTTTGGCCGGAATTACAAAAATGTTTCACAATGTAACCACTGATGTTTTGGTCTAAAAGCAATAAATTCCAATCTATTCGTTAAGTGACGCAGAGACGCCGCCAATTCTCTTTCTCGATTTAATTTAACTTTTTGAATTCGGAAACCGTTAATATGCTAGCTTTTGCTTCGATATAGATACATAAGTTTTGTGGTTGTATAATTTATGGCATTTTCAGTGTGTGGAATTTTCGAGGAGCTCAATCGCATGTTAGGTCTAAATATAGTAATTGACCGTTACGATAATTAAAAGCTAAAATGATTTAAATTCTGTTTTTTATTTTTTATTTGCGGCTCGTCTTTTTGCCATATTCGCAAGCACACGAATTTGAATAATTAATTAATCAGCTGTGCATGTGTTTATTGATGAGGGGCCGCTGCTAATGCTGACTTTTGATGGATACTTTTGTTTGAAATATAAATAACCGCTTGATAAGAATTTGACAAATTATGCAAAACAAAAGAAACGCTGTGAACTGTTATCGGTTTCACTTTTGCTAGAATTATAGATAACAATTATGATAATTTATTAGGTGCCGACACATTAATTTGGAAATTAATGTTTTATAATTCCTACAATTTACATAAATAGAATAATAAAGGGACAATATGTAAAAGGTGTTTTTTTAGAGGTTTGGTTTTTAGACTGACTGACACTGTTCTTAAAGATTGTCAATTTGACAATTCAAAGTTGATTTGTGTTTAGTACATTTTGCCATTTTATTATGAATAGATCAACGCCAGAACAACGCGTGAAAATTGTGCAAACTTATTTTAAAAACCATGGTTCGCTTCGCCAAACTTATCATGCGCTACGTCTATTTTACGGTCGACACTCGACACAATCGTCCATCTGAGCAAGTTATTCGGAACACGAGGAATCGTTTTCGCACAACGTATGATATGTAGCATAAATATATAGCCATCTCACTCGCTCGTTATGTACATAGGTATTCTTGGTACCTAAAACCTAATCATATCTTGTGAACATGATGAGAGTGTCAATGAATTTTCAGCCACAAACTACATAGAACTAAACCGCTGCGCCGACTTCCGTGCACCTACCCGATTCTTCCCGGAATTAATTCCCCTGTCTGTGAATACGTGTGAAATGTCAAAATCAATGGCGGCAAATGATTTTCCATGCTGTACCATGGGCCTAGGATTTTTCCAGTATGCGTGCGGTAATGGCGCTCCTTTGATTTTGTACAGCACCAATACATGAAAAATCCTGGGCCACAGGCAGCTTGTAGGCAAAGTCCGTTATCTGGGAGGAGTCGACGGTCTAGTTCTAAGTGGTTTGTGGTTTCAGCTGTCAATCAATTAAGAAAGTAATAAAAGTTACTCCAGCATTTTAGTAAGACGCGTGTTTTATTTAAAAAGTAGCAACATATAATTTTAGCGACGAGTGAAAAATCTGAAAAAGAGGATTATTCAATTAATCGCGATCGCGAGTAGTGACTCCGATCAATTCGAGGATACCCAACTGAGTTTCGATTCAGAAGAAAAGAAACATATGGAAGACCATAAAATGACACAGTTTTTTGGTACAATTGAATTTTTTACATCCGGTGATGACTTCGACAATTACGCGGAAAGGCTAGATCGACTATACTGTCAATCAACACAATTTCTGATGATAAGCTACGAGGGTCATATTTGATCACGCTTATGGGACCCGAAGCATACAAAATTGTGAAGTCGTTACTCCTGCCGAACCTCACTCAAAAGGTTACAAAGAATTATTAAAAATTCTAAAAGATCGTTTTAAGCCAACCACAAACATAATAGCGGAAAGGTTCCAGTTTCACAAACGCTTTCAACAAAGTCACGAAACAATTGGAGACTACATTGTCGTCTTGTCGAGCTGAAGAATCTGGCGGAAAAATGTGATTTTTAAACTTTTTTTAGATGAGTCATTGAGAGACCAATTAGTTTTTGGTATCAAAGACGAATCAATTAAAAAAAAACTACTGAACGAGTCGACCATGAATTTTGATAAGGCGTGTCAAGTGGCGAAGTCTCTGGAGCTGACGAAAAACAACATGCAGTTACTTCCACGTGGGGACGCGTATTATCCACTAGAGTGATAATACGCGTCCCCAATGACGACAAACAGTGCGAACGGAAGAATTTATTGCCACTTTGTGGAAGATTTTAGGAAAAACTCTTGGATTAAAAGCTTATAAGGTCCAGCTTGCTCAAGAGTTGAAACCACGTGACCATTATAAGCGCCGTAAAGCATAATTCAGCTTGATCCTCATTTTGCATGGTCCTGGGAACACTGGTCTCCACGACCCCGTGATCTCACGCATTTAGACGACTTTCTTTGGTGGTATGTGAAGTCACTAGTCTATGCCGATAAACCAGAGACGTTGGGCGATTTAGAAGTCAACATTCGGCGTGTTATTGCTGATAAAGTTGTCGAAAATTTGAGTCTTCACTCTTCATTCAAACTAGACGTGACGCGCGTATGCCCGAAATAAGTTTGAAATAATACCATCGCATAGACATAAACATTGGCTTCAAGTGTTTTATTTCATATTGAATTTGGCTTTCTCTCCTAGGAAAAAAGGTCTGACTTTTCTGGCAATCTTTCCACAATTTCAGACATTTTTTCCAAAAAAATTTATGGCGTTTTCAGAAATGAAAAAAACGCCAGAAAACTTTTTAGAAGAAATCTGTTTGGAAACAAATTTCGAGCGTTTTTTTTTTCACTTCTTGTTTTGGAAAAGAGCCAGAAAACTGTAGTTTATAGCAATTGTTTTAGTTAATTAACAGTAATATTAGTTATTCTTGTTGGCGGAACGATTGCTTGCGTTGTCATTTAGTTGCCTTCGAGTGTTCATTAGTGACTGTGACGTGGTAAAAATAAAAAATAAAAAATGGAAAATTTTCTTTACGAAATTGTTAGTGGCAAGCAAAAAAGTAGCCCCCCCCCCGCCGGCACGATGACTCCCAAAGATTTTTTGTTTAATTACCTTATCACTCACAAACTATATTGTTAAAAAATAAAATAAAGCAATTTCTGCCTGAATATATTTATTTTCTGGCCTAATTTTCATTTTACTTTCTGGCTCTTTTTCCACAGTTGTCTGGCGTAATTTCCAACGTTTCTGCCGTATTTTCCAAATAATGTTCTGGTGCTTTTTCCAATTTTGACTAAATAACAATTTTCTGGGGTTTTTTCCAAAAAATAATTCTGGCGTAATTTTCGGGAGCCGTTAATACGTGCGAAATGTCAAAATCAATGTTTGTTATTAGTAAGGCGCATTATATTAAGACTTGTTAGCAGATAAAGCCTAGAGCTCTGTTCAAGCTAAAATAGACCGAAGCTACATTTTTAATACTGTTCGAATACCTACAAATTCTTGTTTCTTGATCTATTTACGAAAATGTTTCGTGTGGTAAGAAATCGTGAAAGAGAACAGTCCGAGAAAAATGTTGTTAAAGTTTAACGCGATGTTCTTACAGCTGGAATAGAATAGTTTGCTCTAGCGGAGAATGCTGTCCCAGCAAAGCTAATTTTAAGCGTCTTTTAAATGTTTCTCTCCATTCCATCACCATGCTAAATTTTTACTTAATTTTGACAGTGCAACATTCAGATGCAAATAAAATAAACTGGTTCAAGTGAAGATTTCCTGCAAAGTAGGTACTATTCAAATATTAATTTTAAAAAAGTTTAATAGGTAGGCAAAATTTAAAATACTCTGTTTTTGAGCATGTTATTTCAAGAAAATATTTTCCACTTAAAAATATGTATCTTAATATATGTAGGTACGTACCGTTTCAATTTCAGATTTCGACACCGATTTGTTTTCTCTTAATCTGTCAAATTTAAGCTAAGGAATATGTATTTTGCTTTAATTTTGTGAAGACTTCTAGTATAGTAGTAAACAAAGTTTGTTTGAACTTAGCTTAAGCTGCGGTCTGTTCAGATACCTTCGTTCAAAATTTTATCTTTACAGGCATTTCTCTATGGGAGCTCATATTTAGCGCGAATAGCAGGCTCTTCGAACAATTTTATATTAAGCAAGTATGTGGCTTAGACATAAACATGCCACGGCATTATGGACAAGATGTTGGATCTACTAACATCCGGACTTATTACTCTAGATATGCCTCGAAATGGGTAGTCGCAATCTAAATTATTACAACTAATATTGACTCATATTTGGAAATAAACAAAAAACCTTCAATCATCCTATTGCAGATACTTTGCGAAACTTTCTTATACATCTTCTGCTCAACAGGAAACGACTACAATTTCAAATTGACTCGAGTATAATTGAACTTTTACGTGTTCAACCTGCTTCACCTCTTCCATGTAAATGCCCATTTCGCAGATTTTTTTTTGCGCACAGAGCTTGTGTTTTCGTTTGCTGAAGATTTGTATCTCATCTCAACCACAAATTTTGTTTTGTTACGTTTCTTTTATTTTCGGTAACTGCGTGACCGCCAACAACTACCCATTGTTTGTTGATGTTTATTTCTCCGCCTTCTCCATCTCGCTAAAGAAACAAATTAATTGAAGGTAAACTTTCGAGAGTATGCATATTTGCGTGAATTTCTCTTCTTACAAACCAGACGCAAGTCAGACTCCAACGAGACTATTCGCAAGGTTCAACGTGCGAAGTTCAAATTTGGCCGGCAACAAAAATTCACCATAGGGTGCGGTAAGCTTACAATAGTGGGATCTCATTTTTTACGGTCTAATTTTCTTTGAATTGGACTGACATACATATATTAAGTAGGTACTAATTTTGTTTCGAACAACAAGTTGGCACGCAGAGCGATATATTGCCCGTTAAAACTATGAATTATTAGGTGGTTATGATTTATGTCACAGTTCATGGTTTAGTGTGTCGGTGGAATGAGGATGGTCTAGAAATATTTGGGGCGATAGTTGTCAATTTTATGGTGGAAAAACTACTGATATCAATTTCTTCTTGATGGTAATATGATATAAAATTCGTTAAACTTCTCTTTTGAATTCCGGTTACGTATTCCATCAGTATTCTATCATCAAGCTTAATATCAGGGTTGTCAGGTTTTAAAAACCGGAATCGCCAAACTTAAAATAAAAAAACGCCAAAAAATCGCCAAAATTTCAATATTTTCCACCCAAATTCAAAAACCAAAAAATCAAATGAATTCGCGCAACTCGTAATTTTTAAGTAAAAAAAACTCAATGCAAATTCCCAAGCTCCTGGAACTCTGGGCCGTCCTAAGGCATATGTAATTTTGAACACCTTCTTCCAAAACTTCAAAACGTCTTCTTCGGATACATTTTCTAGAGACAATTCGTTTAACCAATTGACAGAAATTAATGTTTCCCACTGAGCCTTAGTAAGTTGTAAGCTTTCAGGTGGAATCAAGCTTAAAAGCAGACTTTCAAAACGGGGTCGCAGTTGGCTTAAACAAACGCCTGGTAAAAAATATCGTCAAATTGTCGCATTTGGAGTTCAGAAAACTCACGGATCGGATCATTCTCTTCGAAAATGCGACTGGTCAGGCAGTAACAATTAATGGTGTTCGTTATCGTGACATGATAACCCAGTTTATAGTGTCTAAATTAGAAAATATGGATGTGATCAGCATATTGTGGTTTCAGCAAGACGGTGCCACATGCCATACAGTCAAAGAAACAATTCAATTACTGCATGCGTCATTTCCTAATTGCGTAATCAGCCGTAATTGGCCATCCAGATCTTGCGATTTAACGCAATTAGACTGTTTTCTTTGGGGTTTTTTGAAGTCAAAGGTCTATGCAAATAAGCTCATGACCACTAACGCCTTGAAATAGGAAATCGGGAGGTGTATTAATGAAATTCAGCCACATTTATGGGAAACGGTCATAGTACATACTTGTCAGCAAAACCGTGGCGGCCATTTATCCGATGTGCTATTCCATATACAGTAGAACTTCTATAAGTCGAATTCCCAAAATGAAAGAAAATAAATTCGACTTATAGAAACTTTGAGTTATGGAGTCCAAAAGTTGAAAACGCAGATTTCTCAATAAAACTTCAAGTAATAGAGAAATTCGACTTAAAGAAGTTCGAGTTATGGAAGTTTGACTGTATATAACCTCAATCTGTATACTCTATAATTCAATAAACAAAATTTAAGCTTTCTACTTAAAAAACTTTTTTTTTTCCATCAAAACTACATTTTGCGTGAATTATGGTAGGTACACCCTTTATGTTTGCTTAATTTTAAAAACTAAAGAAGGAAGAGAACAGTACTGGGTAAACACTTACCTAATGGATATTACTTCCCTCTTAAAATATCGTCATTTAGCAAGGACTAAGGTTAAAATTCTGTAATCAAATTCGAAATCCACTAACATGTGTATGGGCCACTGTATATTCAGTAAGGTATAACTGAGCATAAAGCTGTTGACCGTGGTCAAAATATATTAAAGCACTCCTCCAAACTTTGTTTTAGATGCAATATACTTTGTAGAGAAGGACCTATTACTATTAGGTTGGACTAAAGTACTTGTGCTTAGATCTAACAGACAATAAATTGCCACTTCTCACTGATAAGGTTAGGTACAGTTTCTTCCTTCATTCAATCTGGTACCCAAGCAACAGACAGATCTTATCATAAGCCATTTGTCAGCCTGTTGACTATTGTTAGTTGAAGTTCCGTATCACATTGTGGCGCCATTCTAAATTTAGGAAAGATTACGAATTTCCAAATTTACACCAAAATAGAACAACTCCCCCACACTAAGCATTCATTTTTGATCTCACAAAATGTGTTTTCCTGACAACACGAGAATCGAGATTAGTAAATATTCAATTTGTTCCCTCATCGTCGCAATCATATGGTGAGTTCATACGTCCAAAGAGTAATAACTATTTAAGTACTTCTTATCAATATAAACACACCCGACACTATAGAAATAAAGCCGTATAAAAGTAAAAACAAAATGCGTTTACTATATACAAAAACAAACAAATGATCTAATTTTTAAAAATAAATATAAAATTTTTTGTTCAGAAAAAAAATTAACAACAGAAAAATGGAATAGCGATTTTTTGTTATCAGTACATAAACGAAAATTAATTCCAACACCAAGTCTTATCTGACATGCTGTTGATACGTAAGAAGTGTGTTAGCTGCACAGATGATGTGTATGTTTACGGCCAATAAGCGATCACATCATATGTATATATACCTTCGGAGATGTCTTACTTTCTTAATTGAGATCAAGGGGAATTGGTCAGTAAATAATCCACACGGTTGTCTTATTTACAAAAACAAAAAGATTACCCTTCACAAAGTAGTTAGCAGGTTGTAATCAAATGCTAACAACCGCATCACGAACTTAGCCCCCAATGGTCATCTCATCACAATCATAGCTGACAAACGAACGCGCACTTGACTCCTAGACCTTAGACGAAGAACTCATTAGACGCTCTGTGGTAATCATCCATTATTAGTTTTCTTCTTTTGTACTTATTAGGCAAGAGCTACCTGTAATGCCCTATAGAGTTCTGTAGCCCATGAAAATCTACAAGAAAAAAAAAAAAACTAACATTCTGATGAAATTGCTGACAGATTTCGAATTTTCTTAGTGTGACTTTTGTTCCGCTGTCATTTGACATTTGGAACACCAACTTCTAGATAATGATGATTGTAACGATGGGAGAACATGGGTACTTAACTGTTCCCAAAAAAAAAAAAAAAGTAAACCATTGTCAGAGGAGAAAGTCTTAGAACAAACATTTCAGTTGATTCGACACGTTAATTCCCCTTCATAAAGAATGAATTATTTCGACTTTCGATAACACAACTGGTTAATGGTGATGAACGAGTAATCGATTTTGTTGTTTTCGTGACAAAGTTCAAGCTATAAGTCATGGGAGGGCTAAATGGCTTCGACAAAGTAGATATACTTACAAATTACTTTCGATCAAAGTGCAAACGTAATTACATTCGGGCGGCAATTATGTTCGAACGGCATATCTGTCAAAACGAAGAGAAGAGTTGAGCAAACAAACTGCTTTAGGAGAGACCTATTTGGAATTGGCCGTTTCCAAGATAACATTGAGAGATAAAAATGCATTGTGTTTGCCGGGAATCTGTGTCAAGGTTAGTGTGGACGAAATGATGTATACATCTCGTGACCATCAGCATTGTTACAGAACACAATGGCATCGCCTAATCTATGCTCAGATTCGACGCATTGCAGTGGTATTGCCACTCTGTTGTGCCTACTGATATCATTTTTCGATTTTGTCATATCATTTGATTAGGGGCTAATTCTATCTAGCAAAAATCGAAAATGTTTAAAAATAAAAATCACCGAGAGATTATGGCCTTCTATAGAGTGCCGTTGTCGCTATTATTGGACAGTTTTCTAATTTATAATATCATTGCTTCCAACCTGCTACTGACATTCAGTTATTATAGCAATTATTTATAAAAGCGTACAACTAGATAATTTGATTGAAAATGTATTATTATAATCAATAGCGTGACGAATTAAAACAGGGTGATGCGATGTCTATTTAACACACAAGTCTTGCGGAACTGTTATAAAAACTACAGCGTATGTAATACAATGTGTAATCGCACCTCCAGTAAAACTACGATGTAAGTGCAAAAATGTTAATTCTGAGAAAAATGCATTTGAAATTTTTTAAATCGTATTTATTTAAAAAAAATAAGGAACACAATTCTTAAAATTATTAAAGTTAGCTGTAATTGTAACATAAAGAAAATTTGACGCACTTTCTGGTGTTAGTAATTCACTTTTGCGAAAAAAAAATATTTAAGAAAATATAACCAAAATAAAAAAAAATTCCATTGACATATTAAAAAAATAAGCACTTATGTCGTTGTTCCACTGCAAACGAAATGAAAAAACCTAAAAATATATTTTATCACTGACATAATGAACACGTACGCCTTTGTTACACCAAATATCATATTACACCATCGAAATTCACCTACGAGATTATAAACACAACTGACTGATATGTCATTGTTGTTCCAATTTTTTTTTCAATGACGGTGTATTATAACGGAACGGAAAAAATACGCATTACCCCCTAGTGGCAAAATTAGTGTTATTCAAATAGATCTTTGCTTTATTGGAAAGAACTATAATTGTTTATGATTTTGACAAGATGTTTAAAATTAATCCTGAAGTGTTTTCACCAAAAAACAGAGATTTATTTGACGTTTCAGCAGATGTTGCCATAAGCTGTCAAACCGAAAGGTGTGACAAATGATAAAAAATTAAACAATTCCTACTTTTGAAATTAAAAGTAAAAACTAAATAAGAGTGGCAATAATCTAAAAATATTATTACCGCATCTGTCCTCAAAACTAATATGGATGAACGTTTTAACGGTTGCATTGGCAAGAAGTCGCTATTAGGGGTAGGTACAAAAAAAAAACTATTTTTTTCTTTTGCTCACCTATGACATAAATGTCAAATGTAGCTCTGTTTGTTTTTAATTTTAGTCATTTCGACCTGTAGAGAGTGTGTTCAAAGACTAAACTCCACATGTCCTTTTTATGAGATTAATTTTTGTATGATAAATCTCCAGATTTATGCGAGGTTAACGAAAATTAATCCTAATCTCAGAGTTAATCTCCGGTGGAAACGTAGCATAACTCAGAAAATCAAATTTTCGCACTTAGGTTGTTGTTTTTTACTGGAGGTGCGAAATGATAATGGTGTTATAATCTCAAGCACCTATTATCAAGTAATACACCAAATATACCAGTTTTTACCACAAATGCTTGCAGACTTCCAGGCTAATTCGGACCAGGATAGTCCGAATAGTATTCAAATAAATAAATAACTTAGGAAATATGTTCCCTTATAAGAAAAAGGGAAGATGCAATAAAAACTTAACAAATAATTATTAGGAATATATTGCTAATCATAATTTGCACGTAAAATCTTCGTTCGTATCAATTCTTCTTCTAAAGAATGTTCTAAATCGTTCTAAATGGAACAATGTCGGGTCGGGATTTCGTCAACGATCTCAGAGCGGATGCAGAAAGACGTCTTCTCTTCTTTTTAGAATTTCCAAAATGACTTGCTTTTTATTTTCTCCATTTTAATTCTATTCGAACAATCACATCGCCAGCTCTGATTTCATTTAGGTAACAGTAATAGTACGTTTACACCGCACCTAAATTCATCATTTCGGCTAAATTCAGCATTTCAGGCCAAATGTTCAGCATTTCGCCATATATTTTCCAACATTTCGAAATGTTGGATTTCAGCGAAATGTTGGATTTCATCGCTGCATTTGTAAGTTTGTCAAATCGAACAAACCTAATTCTGATGTCTTTTGAGCTCACTGACAAAAAAAACCGCTGTAAACTAGATTGTAAAAGCTAAAAAAGTAGGAAGTAGGAAAAATATGTCTGGATAGTGAATTATCACTTGTATTCATGTTTAGATTAATATAACTAACAAATTAATTCTTTAGGTACAAACCACTTTTGATTTCGAAACACAAAAAACATCTGTAGGTAATCAATTCTGATACTAGCTGCCATTTGAAATGCTGAAGTTGCAGTGCGAACGCAAAATTGGATTTAGAAATTTTGTCTGCTGAAATGTTGAATTTAGGTGCGGTGTAAATGTACTATAAACCTATAGTCTTAATGTACAGTAGAATGCTGTATTAGCGGTACCAAATACAAACCCTGAACCATGCTTCGAAATACATAATTTAGCAACGAAATTATTTCAGAAGAAAACAAAATACTAAAAGATTCATTAACATTATACGTGTACTGCTTACTGCTAGTGAAATGTCAGTTTCATACAAACCTGCGAGGAAAAATTAAGCAAACATAAGCAATAGCCCTTTTGGTTCAGTGCGGCGAAAGTAGGAAAGAGGTTTCAACTTCTGCTCGAAATTGCTATTTTTTTTACATAGAACACAGTGCCATCCATTGTAGAAACATTGCAACTGCGCAAAAATAACGACTTATTCAAATTATTTCAAACGTTCTATAACAGATGGCACACTCAACACTCAAACAAAATCACAGGAATTGCTCGATAACATTTGAGTGTTTTCGTTGTATAACCTGGCATACCAACAGAGTACGCATGTCTGCCGTACTCTGTGTATAGCTAAAACCATTTATCAACGAACTGATTGGTCCCTACCAGTGCAATTTTCACAACTGACCAAATATTAATACTACGGCAGATCCCGGAGAAAACTCAAGAAATCTAGATCGATACCCCCCATCTCTTTATCGATTTCAAGGCCGCATATGCAAGCATTTATAGAGACGACTTACATATATAGAGCCATGTCTATTTGAAGATACCCTTGGTCGAGGTCGTTTAGAACGAAAGATTTTTTGAGCTATTTTCGGTCGAATTTGGAGGAAGAGAGCGAGCTGTACAGCGACATCGACTTGGTCAGAAAAGTGCTGATCTGTCATTTACGATGGCTCAGACGTTTAGAGCGAATACACCCGAAGAGTCTTCGACTGTAACACAGAGCGACATCGCAGTAAAGAAAGAGCTCGCCTTAGGCAGAACTGGAGCTAACTGGAGAGGCGTATTGGTTGAGACGCAGGTCTATAGGTTCCCATTTCTTACAGACGATTTTTTTAAAGTCTCTAATGCACGAGTATATGAAGATAATTTAAGCCGCTGATTTTTTAAAGATATCAAAAATCATATCGAAACATGACCAGTACACTGATCACAAAGTGTAAACAGCTTTCTCCCACTTCCCAAAATGCCCTAATAAATCACGTGTTACAATTCATAATGCTAATTATGTGCTAATCACATATTTAAAGTAAATGTTTATTTAAGCAACATTAATCACGTTTGGTCAACAATTAGAGCAGCATGTAAAGAGAAATTAATTTCATTACCGGTGTTTTCCCTCTCATACCCGCTGAGGAGCTTACTTTCTATAAAGTTCAGAAAGCTACAGATAAACACGCTTCCAATTTGAACTCATTTCATATAGAATCATTCGGTACTATGACCTTGCCTAAGATTGATTCCAAATCAATCATGCCTGAGAAGACACGAAACTCTATCTAAAGCCAAAGTGTTCCAGGGAAAGGTAGTATCGATATTTCCGTGTAACAACTAACGAGACGCCACCATAAGAAAGGAACGTTTCGAAAAACAACCCAAATCTACTAATACTTGTCGTACAAGCCAGCATTTAATGCAATAGATTCAGCAATTAAAATCTGGGTCAGTGGCATCTCTGCGACCACTGGTTTCACTTGAATGCACCTCAAGTGCAAGCCAATTTGTACATCAGCCACTGGGATTATATGTATACGAATTGCTGGGGAGAAAGGGAATCGTACGAGCCGGCAGTGCTGAAGAACACTCTTGACCTGTGCTTATGGCAATCGATCTGCTGTATGAGTATAGTATACCCACCCGAACCACCGACGACATCACTTTCTCTCCTCTTCATCTTCGCTAAGAATAAATTGTTTTCCAACTTATTATCTGATTACACAATATCAACTTAGCCCCCAGATGTGTAGCCCAAGATTTATGGTTCTTCCATTAGAGCAGAAGCAAAGAATCGACAACATTCGATTGCGTCTTAGATTTAAATTTCAAAAATAAGAAATCACTTTGGGAGGAAGAAGAAATCGGAAACTTTTGTCAACAGAAACCTGCGACACAGGTTGGAAGAAGATGAACCACTGGCCAGACTGATGGATGTATACGGCGAATAAATGCAGTTGAGTGCCAATGCCGAACCATATCTGGGTCAAATCGAGAAGTGTCCGACGGTGATGATGGTCCATACGTGCGATGATGGCGAGTAAAAGTGAATATTCGTTGGAGTCGTTTTTCCACGCAAATTTGTAGAAATTTTGTAGTTCGATGGGAACTCTGCATAAATATTCTCAAGTTGTGGGAAACTTTCAGTTTCTATATGCAAATTGTTTGTGAGTTAGAAATTATGGATCGACTTTGGGCGAATTAACTTAATTTGTAAGCAGATTTCTCCCGATTTTAACGTTACGTAAGGTAATGTTGGAATTTGCATTTAGAAAGAAATTTGGAGGAGAAAAGTTTGACATGTGGGAGGTTTACAAAAGTAAAACATAAACGCACCTACACGCTGAGGAAACGGATCGGTCATTGATACCACGTTAAGATGCAAATTTGTAAGCAGTCTTTTTTTTTATAAAATCATTAGTCTGTTAATAAAGAGTAAATCAGGAATGGTAAGGCTACTATTACCATTAGACAACATCTGACGTCAGCAGCATGTCAAAATGTAGGTAATAGTGATAGAGAAATAATTTCAATGCATTTTTAAGAGATTTTGTCCAATTTTCACTTCGTTTTGCATCGTGTGCGGAAGACATTCATAATAATTAAAATAAAAATAAATAATATCTTTGAAAAATCAAAAAAACTATTAATTACCCAGCCATTGCTCTGATACGGTTGACCGAACACTGAAGTATTTCGGCAATAGATGTGAAGCGCGATCGCTCATAGTGGGCCAGTCAAAGTATTGGCTAGACTTAATTTGAACAGTATTTGACCATTTGGGCCCCAGTTAGTGCCTAAGCGTATTCCATCCGGCTCGACGACTAAAGTCGTTACAAACTGTCTTCTGACTATTTCAAGTCAACATTAATTCTTACAGTGCTTTCGACCTTTCTTTTCCTGCCTCTGGTTAAATGATTTCGTAATGTTAAGCCACTTAATTTTATTCGCCTGAGCTGGGTAAGTCACATATTCAAATATGACTTAATATTTTCTTTCTGAAAAATCAAATTCAAATTTCAAAAATTTTTTACACCTTTTCTAGCATAAGACCAGTATCCTGCCCGCGCTAAATTTTATCTCCCATACAAAAATGTCTACAGAGATAAAATTTATCGAGGCAGTTTAGCAAAGCAGTATCCTGTTCCGCACGCTAAATTCTTACTTTCATATAGATGGGACACACTTAATGTCAGTCCGATATAACAATATTGTGTGTTTTATACGTACTACGTACAATTTGTTATACTCGGCCAAGAAAATGTCTCCACTGATTTAGCTCGCGAAAGAATTGCCTGGTACATTAAATCGGCGATAAATTTTGACATTTTCGAAACAAAACAATTTTTTAATTGAATATTTCGTGGAATACTTGATAAACCATGTAAGTGAGTAGGAAAAAAGTGAAAAAATAACAAAAATCAAAATACATGTGGCAATAAACTATGGGTGTGTCTGTGTGTCCTATCTATATCCTGTACAACGAATTTAGCGAGCATTTATCTGTGCTGTGGAGAGAAAAGCGCTCGCTAAAATTAAGCACGAGCAGGACACTAGGCTTAAAGCTAAGCACGCTGCTCGAGCAAAACTAAATTTTAATGGCTTTCCAATTTTTCTCTCCAAACATTAGCTAAAACCCTAGCTAAATTTTTACATAGAGTGCGCTGTGGATATAAGTGTCACAGAAGACAACAGCTGTTCGTTGAAATTAAATTCGTTCAAAAATTCATCGACGTGAAAATGTGTTATATTTTTGTTGTACTTTCTTTTTTCCTTGTCTGCTATTCCTTATTCTCAAATTTATCACTTTTAAAGGATTCCTCGTCAATGTATTTATTAAAAAACCTTATCCTTGTTTTCTTTTCCGCAACACAAAAACACGACCAAAAACCACCACCATAATCTGTCAAAATTTAGCTTGAAAAAATGTGCCGAACCATTAATGGGCGCGCTAAATTGTGACAGATACATGCAGTACAGTCTGAAATGAAAATTTGATATTTTAGCTGAAGGAGCGTACCGCTCGGCTAAATGGATTCGCTTAAATTTAGCTCAGCTAGAGAGAGAATTTTGTATGGGAGCTAAAATTTAAGAAAGAAACATTCTCAAGGGATTTTCTCAAAGCAGTAGGTAGGTACGAATCTATACAGTGATGATAAGGCCCATCTTAACATATGCTTCTTTAGTATGGTGGAACAAAGTCAAACAAATAACCGCCATCTCAAAGCTCAAGAAGGTACAACGCCTAGCAAGTATGGGTACATCAGGAGCCATGTCATATGGCTGCTACAGAAGCCCATTATAGGACTAACACCTCTCCACATGTATATCAACAAAGTGGCAATTCCAAGTTCGGCAAGTTTGGTACAAGCGAAAGAGTTAAGTCTAAAGTAGCACCCGGAACTAACGACACTACTCTCAGAAATTGCTAAACCTGAAATGATCTGCGCGGTCACTGACCGCATACCAAAAACCTTATGTTTCGACAAACGGTTTTCCACGGAGATCCCAAGCAGAGAAGCGCATGGGCAAGCAATTGTCCACCAAGCTGCCAAAGTGGCCTAAAGTGGTATACGGATGGTTCCAAAATGGAATCTGGGATGGGAGCTGGTATTCATGGGCCAAACCGCAATGTCTCAATACCTATGTGGAAACCCCCCACTGTTTTTTCAGGCAGAGCTCCATGCCATCAAAGAATGCGTAAACATTATCTTAAATTCAGGTATTAAAGGAGCTAACATCTACATATACACGGATAGTCAATCGGCTATAAAAGCCCTTAGCTCATATATTATTGACTTCAAATCAGTGCTACACTACACTCAGTATACCTCCAGACACTCAGTACCAGAAACAAAATCAGGTTATAGTGGGTTCCTGATGGCCACGAGGGTATTGTAGGAAATGAAAATGCTGATGAACTAGCCAGAAAGGGCTCGGTATCTCCTTTTATAGCACCAGAATCGTTTTGTTCAATCCCCAAATCAGCTATAAACGCGGCCATAAGAAGCTATGGGAAAGCAATAAATGCATTTCACGTTGGGAGAACATCCCTGGATTTAGACAAGCCAAAAAAGCGATACTAAATTAGTTGAGCTTTAGTTTCCAAAATATAACAGGAAATTTTTTTTTTGTTGGATCTGCATACCGCTCGACTGAAGTGTTTTAGATATTATTTAGTATTGGAGCAAAAAATAAACTCGACCGGTAAACTTGCTGCACATACATATTGGCATAAATGCCCCGAAGCTTAGAAGATGCATAGGCTGGGCAATTACTGGCAGTTCTTAAAGAATGCCCAATTGTCCACGGACATGCTGAACGGATATTTATACAATTTTGAGGGTTTTTCGCTTCTAGGGTATAGGCAAGTTACAGTCCAAAGATCTTATCATAATTTCAAATTGTCATCTTTTGCGGTACTACTCTAATCTGGCAGTATTTAGACTGGTTAAGTTTAAGGAGGACACTAAACATGATTATTAATAGCCGTTTTTTATTATCAGCGTGATCTGATCCGGATCAGATCATGAAAATAAAACAAACTGGATCATTGAAAGATTTTATATTTAAGTTGTGGCAACAGTAGTTTTTCACATATCAAATCCAGTACCAATTATGACAAATTTTGTATTGACACCGCCATATTGCAGCCACACGGTACAATGTGACGTCGCAACGCGATGATTTCTCTATTGCACTTGCTCATATTTGAGTTTGACATTTCGCTTGTTGTGTGGGGGATGTTACCATATGAAAACAAATCTGCATACATTTGGCATTCAATATTTTTTTGTGGAAAACTATGTTCAAATGTTATTTTTTTTATTTATTTTTATTTATTTATTTATTTATTTGCTTGTCAACAAAATACATAGATTTTCTTAGACATTAGATTTAGCAATACCTACTTGGTTAACAAAAATATTATTAAGATAAAGAAAATAAATAGAGCAAACGATTATGACTGAACACCATCTAGTAATTTTCTTTTAATAGTAGCAATCGATGAATTAAAATCTATTAAATCGGTGTTATCATTGTAGCTTATCAATAAGCCGTTAATAGATGATGATCTGCCATAATTAGTACGCGAATGTGCAATATTAAAAAAACGTTTAATTCGTAAATTTGGCCGAGGGACATTTAAATTAAGAAGTTGTAAGATCTCCTGAGAGTCAATTTCTCCAATAAGAATCCTATGTACAAAAATTACTCTAGCTACTATTCTCCGTTTTTCAAGCGATTCTAGGCTAATCAATTGTAGCCTTGATTGATAGGAGGGTAAGTTACTAACGTCAGCCCAAGGAAGCCCTCTCAAGGCGAACCTGAGAAATCTTTTTTGGATAGATTCAAGTCTTAAAATATGAACATTATAAAAGGGACACCAAACAATGGAAGCATATTCTAAAACAGATCTAACAAATGAAAGATAGAGAACTTTGATAACGTATGGGTCAGAAAAATCACTTGCATAGCGCCTTAGTAGTCCCCATGCTTTATTTGCCCTATTTGTGACATAATCAATGTGATGTATGAAAGATAGTTTAGTATCTAAAAGCACACCCAAGTCTTTTATTAAGGAGACACGCGGAATAGCAATGCCATTAAAAAAGTAGTTATACATGGTGGGCGATTTCCGACGTGAATATGTTATAACAGAGCATTTACTTACGTTCAGGGACAGATAGTTTTTTGAGCACCACAAATAGAAACGTTGAAGACAATTATTTAGATGTAGGAAACAATCATCGTGTTTACCTGACAGATACAACTTAAAGTCGTCCGCATACAAAAGCATACGACATTCAGGAATAAAATTCACAACATCATTTACAAACAAAACAAATAAAAGAGGACCTATGTGGCTTCCTTGAGGAACACCTGACGTCACACAAATTTTTTTGGAAAAGTGATTACGAAACTTGACAAATTGACATCTTTCGTAAAGAAATGATGAGAGCCATTTTAAGAAAGTGTGTGGAAATCCTAATTTATCAAGCTTATATAGCAATATTTTGTGGTCCACGCGGTCAAAGGCTTTGCTAAAATCTGTATAAATTGCATCCACCTGGTTTCCTTTACCGATTTCAGAAATTACAAAATTTGTAAACAAGAGAAGGTTTGTAACAGTCGATCGCTTCTTTACAAAACCATGTTGTTCATTGCAGATTAAAGATTTGCAAAGAAAATTCAATTTGTCGGTAACCAACATATCAAATAATTTTGGGATAGTGGACTGTTTACAAATGCCTCTGTAGTTCTCAATTTTATTTTTTCTTCCCGATTTAAAAATAGGGACAATAAACGAGTTCTTCCAGATAGATGGAAATGTACTTGTTCTTAAAGATAAGTTAAATATATGGCATACTATTTTATGTAGAGGAACAGCACATTTTTTGAGAAAAACGGAAGGCAGGCCATCGGGGCCAGAAGAAAAGCTAGGTTCAATTGCAAATAAATTAGCTAACACGTCTTCTTCAGAAATTTCAACATTATTAAAAATAGGAGTGGACGATTCACCAAGGTAGCAAAATAATTCTTTATCTATAATTGGATCAATATCTGAATAAACAGATTGAAAAAATGATGCAAAATTTTCGCAGATAGCAGGCGAGGAATCCAATGTCTGTCCGTTGAAACAGAATGTAGTGGGATAACCATCACTCTTATTTTTTGAGTTTATGAAATTCCAAAATTTATTAGGCCTGGATTTGATGCTATTTTGTATATCATTTACGTAAAGAAGATATGCATGGTAAAGAGAAGTTTTGAATTCAGATTTTAATGTTCTATACAGCAAAAAGTCCTCATTCAACAAGCTACTCCTCCATTTCCTATAAGCTCTATTTTTTTGTATTTTTAGGCCACGTGTGACTTCATTATGTTCAAATATGCATCATAATTAACCGTATTGTACTGCTAATATTTCCATTTATATTTCTGTGTTATATAGCGAAACAAAAAATCTCGAAAGTCGGAATAGTAACTTATTCGAATTTGAAAAAAATGCTAATTGATTTTATGTGTTGTTAATTGTGTTTCATATTTTGGTCTGGCAACATTACTGTGTGGATATAATTTAAAGGGGCACCAACATTTAGTGAATGAAATAAAGAACGCCACGAAACAACAACGGGAAATAGTTGAATTAATTTTTAGATCATATTTCGTGATCTCGATGAAAAGCAGGATCACATGTTGTTGTTGTAAGTGCATGTAAATCGATGATCTATATGGATCATAGCTGTTAATAAAAAACGGCTTAATATCAACGTGAACAGTATACATTAGTTCTATATGTAAATAGACCAGGGGGTTCCATAACTGTGCGTCGTGGGGCTATCCTAGGGACGTCGTAAGACGATACGCACAAGTCGTTTGTATACGACTTTGAGCTGGATTTGAAAAAAATGTCAGGTCGGGTCGATATTGCGGCATTTTGCTGACTTCAACTTGGCGAATGTTGCGTCGGGACTTGGGCCTATATCCGTTCAAGATCCAACTGACCCAGGAAATCAAAGTTAATGATAATGTAATGACCATAGAAAAATAATCTTTAGCGATTAGGCGCATTTTTGCATGAATTGCTATGTCAACAAGTCAAATTTCCGTATGTGGGATGACGCCAACCCACCCGAGGTGGCAATGCATCCATAAAAAGCTGTTTGGTGCCGATTTTAGACCGACTGGCGGCGTCATTGCTCCGTACTTTTTCTTGAAAATGACATTGCTAAGGCTATTACAATGAACGGCGAGCGCTACTCATAACGATGCTAACCGATTTATTTTGGCCCAAATTGATATGGAGGTATAGATGACATGTAGTTCCAGCAAGACGTGGCTATACGTGTCACACAGCAGACGCCATAATGGTCGCTCTGCATGAACAATTTGAGGGTAAGGTTATCTCTAGCAGAGATGACGTGAATTGGTCACCATAAGATCGTGCGATTTAACCACGCTATAGATTTTTCTTATGGGGTTGCCTGAAATCCCAGCTCAATGCGAATAATAAACCCCAATTGAACGATGTCCTTAAACTCAACATAACCAATGCCATCGCTCAAATTCAGCCGGATCTATGAGGCAGATTGGATCACTCGGATCCGTGACAACGTTAGAAGCTGCGGTGGACATTTCGACAGGGTATTATATTCCACATCAATAATGACATTCATGGGCCTTTCAAAAAAAAAAAAAAAAAAAGGATTTTGTTAATACCTCGCACACAGTTTGATTTATTCCATTTCAACGTCCTTATTAAAAAAACCTTTAGCGAATCTTAAGTAAGTTCAGCTGTGCTTTGCTCCGTTGAGTGCTTTTAGAAGGGCGTCGCAAAAATATTATAACCTGTATATATAGGGAGTCGTAGTATGGAAAAGATTGGGAGCCCCTGATCTAGCCAGTATGTACATTTGAATTATCGCATAACAAAAGTTAGTAATTTGTAGGGGGGTTCACACATTAACCACACTCTAACCAATTGTGGGGAGATGTTGTAAAAAGTTGTTATCTATGTGGTTGATATCAGAGACTAATATAGCAATATAGCAAATTCATCTACATAACAGTGTACTTTACACCATCAGTGTAATGATATGGCTTTCTGGACATTGCTGTGACTATATTATTATTCATGTCTCCAATTCGAACTAACTGATTGGCATATCTTAAACTGCACTGAAAACCATACTCATGCAGAGTATGAAGTCAGCAGCTATGAATCAAAGTTGTGTGCATCCCCCAAGCTATATAGTTACGCCATTTGACGCAATAAAAACAGACTTTGATTATTATTAAACATCTACAGCCGTATTTATAAACGTGGCGTAGAGCCTGCTTAACTTTACGCACCCTCTAAAATGCCCTTACACAGGAAAACGTTATTTATAAACATTTTTCGAATTTAAGCAACGTAGTTTTAAGGTCGCGTAACTTAAACACAAAAATTTGCGTTTAGAGGCTGCGTAGAGCTTGCGTAAATTGTTGTTTCTTTGGAAATGTCATTTTCGGGGTGGAATCGTGAATAGAGTGATCACAAAATCGACCTGCGTTTTAGTTTTTCACGTTGTAGTCTGAAAAATAGAATTATATTTTCTATTTGAAAAGAATAAAAATGCTTAAATGCAAATCGTGGTGAATTATTGCAGCAATTTGTTTCATTCGTGCTGGTGATGTTATTCGTTTTGTTTTGATACGCATATCCTTTAGAAACTTCCATTTCAGCTCTAAATATTGATGTTCCTAGTCTGTGATAGAACATTTTAAGAAATAATCTAGTTTTGTGTGTGTGTGCCATGTAATAATGTTTACAAAATACCAAATAAATGGTCATCCGGTATATTGATACCTATTTGTTTTGTTTTTTTTTTATCTTCATAGGGCCATCAGGATCAGCAACATAAAGCTCAGTTGCTTTCAGGCACGGATTTTTTGAGTGAAAGTTTGCATTAGGTGCCTACATATTTGATTTCTTCATTTCAAATATTTTTGTTTACACAGAAAATATTTTTGTTTTCACAAAAAATTTGCCAGAAAACAGCTGACGTCCGTTTCATTGGAAGAAAGTACTAGTTTTTTGTATTTTTTGTAATAGTTTCTCATATATTTCCCCTTATCTGGACACCAACCCTGTTTAGTAAAGCAACAGCGGAAAAATGTTTATAAATAACAATTTCAGCAAAGTAGCGTAGAGGCTGCGTAAATTCTTACGCGATGTTTAACTAAACAAGCTCTCAGAGGTATTTTAAGGAAATCTAATAAATACGGCTGCTAATAGATATGAACCAACAGATGGCCATTCGCTTTGATAATGAAAGTACTTAGCTGACGAATATAGACAAAAAGACAAACGAGACCGAAAACAATTTGCAATGTAATCGAAAATTCCATTCCTTGAATTTGTTACGTATTCTGTGTCTGTCCCCATTTATTGAGTATTTCACAACCGATTGTCTAGTCTACCCACCCTCTGGGCTTAACCAGTCGCATAAGCCCCCCAGAAATAGAAAATTTATTTCTTTCACCGCCTAATTACTGAGCTGCAAGTGAAACCCTTTTACTATCATTGCTGGCGTGTACAGGTCCATCAATCATGTCAAAACAGAAAACACATGTTTGCCCGGCTTAAGCGCTTTTGTAAACAACAATTAGTTGGCCCATGAGTAAGCACAAGAGCCAAAGAGCACTTCCCACCGTCAATATCGAGCTGGTTTCTTTTACAATAGACAACAAGAACAAAAACATAAAAAAAAAAACAAGCGCCAAACCAAATTACCCAATGTTAGTACATATAATGGTAACAGATGCAGAACAGGTACTCGAGGAAAGGGAAACTACTCACCAACGAACCAACCCTCAGCAGTGCCTCATATCTAATGCTTATCGCGCGCATTACGTTTCTGCTTTAATTGATTAATTAAATCACGGTGATAATAGAACGTGACAACTTATAGAATACGAAACACTTGCTTTACCTCTACGCGCGTCAGAGCAGCAGTTGTTGTAGTAACACGTCGGCAGTCGAATTATATAATTTTCCTTTTTTTTTTTATTGTCCAATTTAACAGGAAATAAAAGTGGACCCCAAAACCGACGTAAGCTATATTTCCCACGAAAGTGTAAGCATACTCACGTGCTGGTAAGTATAGCAACTATATTGCAACTAAAACAGTTTTTCTCCGCAGATGCTTTGGCCTATGAAATCGGATTAAGAATCGAAATGAAGCATACCAATGTATCTAGGTTCAATTATTATCGAAATTATCGCGCCCTACTTTCGGAAACAGTTGTCGCTGCCAGGGGGCCTAATTGCCTCAATCAGGTAGCAGTAAAGTAACTAAGCAGTCTGATATGTTTTCAACTCCTCAAATTGCCGGTGGATGCCCTGAAATATTTACCAAAAAAAAGGTACGTGTTCCTAATTTTTGAAATTCTTTATTTTGATAAGCAGCTTAGTGTATACGTGTATATGGCTCAGTGTGGGAGGGTAAAATGTTGATGATTTTTTGTAGATAAATCTTCGTCAAAAATAAACAGAAATCATTATCTCCGAAGTTGTGGAAATAGAAAAGCAAATATTTTGAGTTGAGGAAACATGACAATACAGAGATTAAGTGCGTGAGTACGAGTGCGAGACTAAAATGAATGTTGTATGTACAGTACAATGTACTTTGATCATTTGGCGAACTTGTATTAATTAATGAGGGGTTTTGATAAATGTGTTTTTCGAATGTGAATTGCATTTAGAAATTGCCACATGATTGTGGTATTTTTGTCTGATAACTTTGATAAGGAGGCTTCATAATTTAGAATTAAACGCTTTAATGAGCTTACAAATAGATAGCGACATACAAATATTGTCACACATTGCCTAAATAGATCTTTTGAAAATATAGAGGAATCTCGAAAAATGTTTTGAAATGTTGTTAAACAACCGAACTGACAAACTGATAACAGTACGAGTGAAGATCCAAACATTGACTCATTCACAATAGACTATCTACTAACGTGCGTCTATTACATTTGTAAGAGCACACGAAATTGTTTGGAACGCCAAAATGACCTCAAGCGATCCCTGATTTGATTTATTTAATTTAAGTATCTCCATCACGACTGATGGAAGGAGCAATGCTGGGTTTTCCTGTAGGATTGGTCAGGGTGGATCAATTTTTAGATAGCTTGGTCATTCTGTTATTAGGAGGACTGAACTTGGTGTCAAAGCTAAGTCGTCAGTCTTTAATTCGGTGTTTGTTCCAACTCTTACCTATGGTCATGAGGTTTGGGTAATGACCGAAAGAATAAGATCGCGGATACAAGCTGCCGAAATGAGATTTCTCCGATGTTTTGGTGGTGTGACCCGTAGAGATCACATTAGAAATATGTACTCGAATACGTGAGGAACTTAATGTCTAGCAGCTACTTCTCCGGACGGAGCGGTCCATGCTTCGGTGGTTTGGTCATGTTAAACGCATGTCCCCGACCAGGATTCCACGATGTGCTATGGCATCCGTACATCAGGCCGACGTCCTCTAGGTAGACCTAGGATGAGATGGTCCATAATCTCTTCTCTACCCGTATGGGGATTGCCCTTGATGATTTGGAGTCGATGGCGGAAAATCGAGAGCTATGGTAGGGTCCGCTTGAGCAACCTACACGAAACACTTAATGGACAAGCGGATCATTGAAAATGAATGAATGAATGAATGAATAATTTAATTTAGTTGCTTTTTATAGAAGATAAGTTTATAACCAACAGTATTGACTATTAATATACAACATAAAACTCTAATTGTGTCCCAGTTTTACGACGACTGTACCACAGATTAAAATGAATGACCAACCCATATATCCCCCCCCCCCGCGGGCGCAGTAGCGCAGTGGTTAGTGTGTTGGACTACTGTGCGAGGGATCCCAGGTTCGATTCCCGGAAAAACCCAAATTACATCTTAAAGTTTTTTCTACTGCGCCGCCTCTCGCGAACGTCTGACAAACATCCGAGAGTATGTCTGTCATGAAAAAGCTTCTCAATTGAGCCGTTCGGACTCGGCATAAAATTGTAGGTCCCTTCCATTCGTCCCAAAAATAGAAACTCACACAAAACGAATGGTTGCGAGAAGCTAGGCCTTGGGTGTCACCCGCCTGTTGCGCCACCTATTTATTTATTTATTTATTTAACCCATATATCCCACGGAATCCATCATGCACCTTCTTGGAGTCACTGTCGATTCGGGTATAACATGGTGGGGCCACTTATCCAATATCGCAAAATGAGAGTTATGATATGCATTTAGTATTTAAATCGAGCGGGACTTCAGCCCGAAAGAACTCCTCTTGTCTAAAAAGAACAGGGTGAGAGTATAGACCCGGCCTCGAATATTTCTTCTATATGCGGACCTCGGCCTTAAGACGTTCACTTAATCTACTTGACAATATGAGCCAAGAAGTTCGACTAATAGGAGATGCACATTACCTTATCAGTAGGTAGTAGGTACTCCTAAAAACTGCGAGAACATTTTAAGGTGAAAAAAAATACATATCTGCAAGCATCTCGACACGATTAATGCGATTGACAAGTGTAATATGGATTATGCTCTCCAGCTTCCACCGGCACTTGAATGGGGTTATTTTGTAAGTAATTTACAAGTACTTCTGATGGTGATAAGCAGGGCATTTGCAAAGAAGTCGGTCACAGGTACCCTTATCCCTGTCCCTCGCTGGAATTTACTCGCATCTGGACGGCCATTGACAGAAATGATATAATGACAATGAAAATGGTAAATATGACTACGGTCATCGTCTGCTCATAATTGTGCTCATAATTGTGCGCTTAATAAAAATGCTGGCGTTTTTGCAATGTGTTTTGCGAGGTCGAGTCTTTCAAGATTTCCACCGAAAACAAAAATGTTTTCAACTACACAGGTCCGCACCGAGCTGTATATAACGGAAAGAGCGATCATTTGAAACAACTTTAGGAGAAAATCTGAAGTCAAAGTTATATCAGCATGTCAACGTCTTTAGAAACGTCTTCTGGGAGTACGACGTGATGAACAGCTTACATAATACAGGTGCACGTGCAAGTTCTGTTGCACAGCTCTTATGTACTATAGCCGGGATTCGGTCGGGTCCAGTTGCCTTAGTGCAATCTAGATCGTTAAGGATGCGTTTAATACACAATAATACACAACACAAAATCATGAAGTCATATTTGTAATGTCGAAATATCTGGAAATTTGCGAAAATGACTACAAGGATTTGTACTGTAATTTTATATATGAATATGAACGTGCTCTTTTTATAATTATTTTATTTTACATAATAAGCAAAAAAAAAAAAAACAACTACCAAACTTGAAAAGAATGAGAAAGTTTCGTGTGACCCAGGCGTGCATTTTTTTGTAATAATAATTCCTTCATTACCTTTCAGTTTATTATTATCCGGTCATTATTTACATTTATTTCAATTAATAACGGGTTTTTCAATAAGAGCGCTACAAACGTTTTTTTAAATAAAACAAAAACGGTTTTGGATATCAATGAAATTCTTTATTCCTGTGAAAGTACGTTCGATGTCATTATGTATGGAACCCGATTTCTTTTGCATGGCCACCACGGGCACGCTTGCAGAAGTCCAGACGCTGAACCCAATTTTCAAGCATAAATCGGCCGATACTGCTGCAATTTCACGTTCGATATTTGTACGAAGTTCATCAATCGTCGCTGGCTTGTTGGCATAGACCATAGACTTGAAGTAGCCCCACAAGAAATAGTCTAACGGCGTCAAATCGCACGACCGAGGCGGCCAAGCGACTGGACCATTTCGTTCTCCAAACTTGGTTTCCAATAAATTGATTGTGACATTCGCTGTGTGGCTTGTGGCGCCGTCCTGTTGGAACCACATGTCCTCCAAGTCCATATCATCCAATTGGGGCCAAAAATATTCGGTTATCATTGAACGGTAGCGATTCCCAATCACAGTAACGCGCCGGTCTTGATCATCACGGAAAAAGTACGGCCCAATGACGCCGCCGGCATTCGGGATGCAATGATGACTCATGGAGTACGTGTGGATTGCGGCCTGACCAATACCGCATATTTTGTTTATTGACGAAGCCTGAAGATTTTTTTTCGATGAAAATCCGAATCATTTTCAAGTTGTTGCTCAGCCCAATTCACGAACATACGACGCTTCTGGTGGTCAAGCGGCTTCAGTTCTTGCGTCAATTTAATCTTGTAAGGATGTAGGCCAAGATCTTTTCGCAAAATTCGCCACAACGACGTCACAGAGATGCCCAACGCTTGAGAACGACACGCGTGAGAGACACATTTGGGCTTTCTTCAACTGAAGCCTCAGCGGCAGCAATATTCTCGACACTACGGGCACTTCTTTGTCTCACTGGCACGGGAACATTTTGTACTGTGCCTGTGGATTCAAATTTTTCCACTAGACGCTCAATTGTTGATCTGCTAGGATGATTATGACGACCATAAATTGGACGTAGCGCTCTTAACGTTGAGGCCACTGACTCCGAATTTCGGTAGTAAATTTTAATAATTTCGACTCGTTGGCTCGTATATCTTTTCATCATGAAATGGCAAACCTTACTGAAGAGAAATGTCAAAAGAGCGGCAAGAAATTCGGTGTCGTTTGCTGTCCCTGTCGCTCTACTTTTGTAGCGTCCCTGTTGAAAAACCCTGTATAAATAACTGTTGGCGTTTAGACAGTATACTCAATTTTAAATTAGAAGTTTGTTCAAAGACACGCATTTCTGTAGCTTATCATCCAATCTTGAACTAGCACAGTTTATCATAAAGTCATTCAGTTCCCATCCCATTCACGGGAACACAACATAAATCGTTCCTCACTTTCCAAATGCACTTTGAGACAAAACAAAGTTGACGAATCCCCACTGAATGAACTGTTAAAACGCAAACTACTTTGCCTACCAAAGTTCACCAATGGACAGACATGTATGTAAGTCATAAAGAATCAATTCCAACACAATGTATTGTATAAGCTATCTACTTCTACTTCTAGGTGTTAAAAGCCTTTACGCCTAAGAAAACAACATCCATGCACATCAACCGTTAACAATAAAAATGGAAGAGGAAGCAAAATTCAAGAACCCATATCAATTAACGACGACCACCAAACCAACGGCTGTAAAACCAGTTGCAAGATACCTCTTCCAGAACTTCTGCATCAACGCCACACAGAAAGATGATGCCCAGTGCCCAGCCCATATGACAAATTTGTTTATACGTCTTTTGTTTCCGAACTGGAAAAAAAGAGAGAGTGTCTCTCTATCCAGAGGAAGACCTTAATTCGCCTCATCGAAGCCAATAAACGACTAAACCGCTTCAGGCAGGAAACACATTTTGACAAACAGCTCAATTTTCCCTCCCTAGGCCTAGAGCTCACAATATGTACAATTCCAGCGATGACATGAAAGAAGATAACCATTTGGAATGTAAAAAATTCAAGAAAATTAACTTTCATTTTTGTCTAATTTGAATTAGAAAACAAAGCCGCTCACAGTTAACAGGTTATTCTTGGCCATTATGTACAGCAAGTCGCGATGCATTTAGCGGTGCAGGGCTGGGAAAGAGTTATTGGATATATATATTTTATTTTGTAACGTTGGTCTAATATTCACTTGATAATAGATTTTCGTAATTTGACGGTTTCAGAGTGTGACATAAAGCGAGCGCTCGGTTTTGAAATTCCGCCAACATTAGGTTCGCCGCTGACAGTAATGACAATTGACGATCTGACAGAGATGTCACTTACTGCAATATGGTTTGTTGCGTGAAAAGTACACCTGGCGGTGTGTACCATACCAACCGTTTTCGATGCATGGGAGCACAGCAGTTTACGAAAGCGTCATCCATTCCCCTACTCCAAAATCATCTGTTCCCTGTTTTCGGTTTTCAGTCAGTGAAGGTCACAAGACATGCGCTTTAACATTTTGCGATGAGCTACCATCATTGCTTTCGTTTGGGGTAGGTATGGATGCGTTGTGTAGTGGTAAGGGTAACCCCTAGTGTTTATCCCCACGAGGAACTAGTTTTACTGTGAACGCAAATGGGAAAATGCCAATTATAAATTGTAACCCGTGCCGATGTGGGTAATCGTGTTTGTAGCAACACATAACGTACTAGAAGAATGAATTGGATTAGCACGATTATCTCATGTTGCGGAAACGTAGGGGGTGTTATTTTGTTATTTTGTGTTATTATTTTTTTTTTGTCAAACGTACAGACAAAGTATAGGAATATGCAGTGTCAAGGTTATGGCGGCCGGAACAATGGACTTTATTTGCGCACAACAATTACAGTTATTGTGGCAGTGAATAATTGATTTTAGCCGTTAGACTGTGGCATTTTCTTGAATTGTCAACAAATTTAATTTTTTGTGCGTTATAATGCAGTCGTCGCGTCGCGTCGTACAGTCAAGAAACTTTAATTGGCTTTGCGAAGGAGATAGAAACGTCAGAGATTACGTTTACTTCTGGGGTTTTATGTATGATTTCCATTGAATGATATGAGTTTGTTGATTGACATTTTTTTTTTTATGTTACTGTAAAAGATTTATTAGAACGATAAACTTGGGACATGAGAAAACTTGGTTTAATTAGGCAAGCTAGATGTCTATAGAAATGAATACTTTGAACAATCTTCGATAGAATTATATACTGACGTTTGGTTTTTGTCAAAAAATGTTAGTTAGGCAACTGATTAGTTTATGTACGCGCTCTTTATGTAGCTTGTTTTCTAAGGTACCTACCTAGGTATAGGCTATACATATTGATAAAATATTGCCGTGATAGCACCTTGCTTATGACAGTATTGTCTAGGCCCTAGTTGCTGCTATACATTAGGTACTCTTCGAACAGCAAAAATTAATTCTCTGTTCGACTTTAGTTTTAATTAAAATGAACTGAGAAATTTGTGTTCGATAAGCAGTTATCGTTGCTTGACCCAAACTTAACTTATTGTGATATCGCAATAATGCAACTAAAATTTTTGCAAGCATGCAGCACTATTGTTGTGACAAACTTGCTTTGTTTAGACACTTTATTTAAAGTAATTGGCCTATGTAATGGGAACAATAATGTCAGCTGACATAGAAAATATAAAGTAGGTACATATTCATCAAAATTTTTGCAAACGTGTCGCCCACAATAATGAACTTGTGACAACCTCAATTTTGATGGTCGATGGTCTTCTTCTTTCGGGAAAATTCAATGGAGGTGAAAACAATGGATTGCCAAGGCTATTATTTTAAGAAATAATGAGGATATTTTTAATTAAAAAACATTTTGAATTGATACCAAAGCGTTATTGTTCTAAATTAAAATGCGACCGTTGATAAAAAGGTTTGATATTGCTAATAAATCGATTTAGTCTCCGAACAGTATAACCCTAAACAAGTTGGTAGAATTATAAAGTATTTTCCACCCTGAGACTGAGCGGACAGATTTTGTCAAACTATATTCAGGGGCCAGATCACGTAAAATAAAAACGATTGAACGATGTCGTTTTCACGAATGCTGTCTCTATCATATCTTTGGCAATAGACAGAGACTACTATTGTCGAAACGGTGTCGTTTGATAGTTTTTATTTTACGTGATCTGGCCCCAGAAAAACTACTTTGGTAGAGCCATTTAAAAAAAAAGTGCTGCGCCAAATACGATGGCAAAAATCTTCATGGCATCGAGTAGGTATCTACACCACATTTTTTATTCTTATTAACTGTATAGGTACGTCTGAAATCTTTCACTAATAATTGGATAATGTCAGACTTTTCATTGCTTTAAAGAGGCTATATGACATCCTTTAGGAACGAGCAGTATAGTTATAAAAGCAGAGGCTCGAAGCAGGGATGTCAATTTGACATAATTTCGGTCAAATTTAACCGAATTCGAAGTGTTTTGACCGAAGAAAATCTTCGAGTTCAAATGCTTTTTTACCGGAGTTCCAGTTTATTACCAAATATGTTTTCATCAAATGAATGAAATACACATCGAACAAGAAAATAACCTAAAGAACATAGCTTTTTTTATTTGAAATCTTAAAAACTCAAATGTGAAACCTCAAATGACGAGTTACTTTGACACTTGACACTTTGTGTTATTTTAAACTGTCATTCATTTGTAAGCAACTGGTTTCAATTTCAAGAGGCCCGTGGCGTCGTGCCGCTATCTAAAGAACGTCGCCCTGGTTCATAAAAATTACGACAGGTGGCAGGTGATAATTTGTAAACTGACAATCCGACAATTTTCTGTTTCAGAAATAATTAGACAATTTTATAGAATTGTCGGAAAATAGGCGAAAATTATTGCGTGTTCGGAAAACAGCACCGAAGTGAGTATATTTTGATAAAAAAATGGTGGACATCTAAAGCATACCGCAAAAAGCAATCACTCTCTTGATAAGACCCACGTCACCCACGACAAATTTGTCACAAAATATCTATAACTATGAAAAAATTGTCAGGAAAAATTTATCTAGTTATGACATATTTGTCATTATATTTAACTGACAATTATGTCACCTGTCAATATTTTATGAAATGAAAATTTGTCAGACAAAGTGCGACAAATTTATAGAATTGTCACCTGTTAATGTTTATGAAATAGGGCCCAGCGCCCAGGTCACCGATACCGAGTCCGAATGGCTGAATTGAGAAGTTCTTTCAGGAGAGTTATACAGTAGTCCAGCACAAACCAATGAGCCACTGCGCCAAAGTTTGAAATAAAAGCTAATAGTAATAAACAAGAACGGTGCAAAATATCGAGTTTTTCGGATTGGGACGGTTCGATGTTGGCCGCATGTTGTTTTGGTGGCGTCTGTCTAATCTGGTGCTTATTATTCAGTCACTGATGCCAAATCACCATGACACGTTACACGATTATGAGTAGCATGTCCAAATGATAAAATTTATTATCATAACGTGTCGGGACCCTTCAAAGTCGACTCTTCAACGTTTAGTGGCTAACTTTCAACATCGATCCATCCTTATTGGACCTGATAGTGAATCTTCAATAAGACTTATTAATAACTTTTGCTTTTAGAAGGGCGTCGCAAAAATATTACATTTTGTATGGGAAGTCGTAAAAGAAAACCAAAAAGAGTTGGAACCCCTGGGATAACTTATATAATGCATTTGTGGAGATTTGATATTAGTCTATTACATTTTTAAGGTTCCGCTTTTTAATGACATTGCAAGGTTTAGATTTTTGACCGAAAATTTTGAACGAATTTAACAAAATGGAATTCGATCAAATGTCAGATTTTGACCGAAAATCAAGTTTTCTAATGGCAACACTGGCTCTAAGTTGTTTCAATTGCAAAGCCAACAGTCTTTTCAGCATAACGTACAAGATTTTGGTTTTAGTTCGAGGATTTTTGAAATAATGTATAGTGTGAATTGTTTGATATAATACACGATCGTGCGAAACTGACAATATTGAAGGCATGATCTATTAAAATCGAACTACGCAGTTGTACCGCACGAAAAAAAAAACCTATACGTTTATATCGGGTCGAGCCCCAATGTACATTGGCACATATGGCTTGGTCGTCCCTTATAATAAGAAGTAGATGGATAGGCTACCTCGTCTTCGGATGTCTGCATCATATCTTAAAACCACTTAAAGCGAAACTACGTACACTGTACAAAATTGGGGATATTTTTCCAATACATGCAATTTCAACCAAGATGTTTCAGTTTACAAATTACTGCTGTTCTTTCAAAAATAATCTAAATCTATAGGTATATATAAAAATGAGTTCTAAAATGTGTTCGGATATGTATATCTTGAAAACCACTGACTCTATTGTGCCGATATTTACAGATAATCTTAGGTATTAGCCCAGGAGTGCACTGAAGGAGATTGGTCAAAATTGGACAAAGGGGCATGGCACGAAGGTTTAGGAAAAAAAAAACGCAAAAGTTATCGATTAGCTTCAAACGTTGGTTATATAAAAACGTTGGTGCGTATGTAAGTCCGATAATGGCCCAGGGATAGAAAATGACATTTTCGATTTGTACTGAAAACTGTTGTAAGATTGTACTGAAATGGAGCCAATTGTATTGAAAACAATTTGTTGTCTCATGTGCCGGTTAACTAACATCTTTTGTACGATTTCTGAATCGTTAATGCTTTTTTTAAGTAAAAGATTGAGGTGGTCAAGAACGGAAAATGGTGAATTATTTTCGGCGACAAACAAGCACATCGAAACTTTTTCGCATTTGTGGAAAGCGTACAGGACTGTTGTTTTGCAAATGAATCTATTTTTTTGTGCCACGAGAAAAGCTTTTTGCTGGTTTGAATTGGATTCATGTCTTTCGAGATGTCTTTTTCCCCCCTGAAAATGCACCTAGCAGTGACATTAACTGTGACTGACAGGACACTGACAGTCGATGGTGATACTCGATAGAGATAGAGACTGGAATACAAAGTTAAATCGTTCAGAGCGTTCAAAATACAAATTGCAAGAGAATTTGAAAGATACAGAGAAATATAAATTGTATCGAATTAAGGCGAAATGTACTTTTGTACTCAAGCAAACTCATTTTGTATCGACTTTTCCATCCCTGTAATGGCCTCGCTGAACCACTGAAGCTATCCGCCTTCATTCCTATTAAAAAAAAATTATTGAACAAATATAAATCAAAATAAATCTTAAAATATTTAAAATACATAATTATTTTAGGCAGAACAACGTATGCCGGGTCAGCTAGTTATTTACATTAATTCAATCTGATAATCTGAAAAATTAAATTAAATTTTAATAACTAGGTAGGTAGATAAATAGGTACCTATTAGCTAGTGCGAGAAATTCAATTACGAATTCAACAAAGGACAGAGGCTTCGTATAGCTATAACTAGTTATGGTTGGGACAAAATTCTATAACCTTTCAATATAACCTCCCAGTTCCCGATAATCTCTATCCTAACGTAAACCTAATTGCATTTGGTTGTTCTACACACTATTTACTATTACCATTTAAGACACTGATAAGTATCGACGTATCGTACACAATTCACAACAAATCAGGTAGTTTTCCAAAGTCAGAGTCACCACCTAACCTTAAAGTAGGTACACACATACGTGACTACCACCGAAATCTGCACCATAAAATAATATTTTGAAATGTGTTTTCGTAAATAGAAACCATCAAACATTAATTTCAATTAGGTACCTACACTCGTTCAGTTTCGATCTGTGTGAAAGTCATAAACGCAGCAATAAACGCACGAGCGCTAATTTACCTTTGGAAAACCTCTGACCAACTCATTGCTGATAAGGCACCTCTACAGCCAATCTAATCTCTCCCGCGGTTATTATATACGTTTTAGTACTTCCCAACTCCTAATCAGCAACAATCTAATACTTAATGACAAAGAAAAAATATACAAATACGTAATCGATATTGAAAAACTTACGTTTCTTTGGAAAGCTAACATGCACCGTTCCATCATTGTGCACGCTAACATCTTCCAGGTTCTCTGGTACGTCTGCATCTGAAAACGGTGTATCCTGTCTTTTGAGCACATCCTTGTACAGCTTCACTGACTGGTAGATCAATGCCCACGCTTGCTCTTCCGACAGCGGGGCATTGAACGAATTCAAAATTGTCTTCAAGCTTAAACAAGACTCTGGGCATGAACACTCACAAATACTGGGGGGTAATGTTGTCTTGCCCACAAAAATATCCTTTAAAGGGGGCGACAATGATGCAGCACCTGCCAACGGCGCTGTTGACTTGGACCTGCTACTATCCGTTTCGTCTGAAATTGTCTCTGTCTGTTGTTTGTTATTGTTTTTGTTCATTATGCCGTTTTCGTTATTGTTGTCCTTTTGTTGTGTAGTTGTACAGGTAGTAGTCATTGTCCTTGTTGTTGTCTGTTGTGCGCTGTTTGCCGTTTCGGTAATTTCCTCAGCCATATCTGGGGAATTGCTCTTAAGTCTTACAGAACTTGTCAGTTTTCTGCACGTGTGGTAAGAAGACTGATCTAAACATTTATCACGTTCAAGTAACATTTGTCGAACGATACATTTTTTTTTTTGCAAAACTAAACACTAAACTAAAAACTAATTTTTTTTTCAATTTATTATAATACGTATATATATTGATTTTTTTTGTTAATTATCACACCGAATAATATTATAGAAGACAAAATTTTGCAACAAACACTCACGCCGATTCAGAAACAAAAATACATTCAATTGGCGATTGTAACTAGCCGAACGAATAACCGTTTTTATGTCAAAAATATTAATTTTTTTTTTTTATTTTTAAATGTTGACACTGACAGGTGTTTGTTTACTTTGTTGTGTAGGGAGGGAGAAACGTAGGTAGCTACTTAATCGGGCAAAGTAATTATAAAAGGACCAGCCTTGGGGAACGTCAAATCGCGTATCCTTTTTTAAATGTTTGCTATTGATTTTTCCTTTTGTGACACTTAAAATCGATTTTTTTTTTTGAAACGCTTAGAAACGCTCACACATTTACACACGAGTTACACTTCTGGGAGCGAAGGACTTGCAGAATGTAGGTGCAACCTTGACTCCTTCTTTGGGGATGTGCAGTTTTTGTCACTACACTTGGAAGGGGAATTCTCTTTTTACAGCTAGTGTACGACGTCACTTGCACTAAATCTAATTTCTATTAAATTTTATTTTGTTTGTAGGTAGGTACAATACTTTTCAAACAAAATTAACACACAATTTTCACCAAACGAAAAACGTTACAATTATAATTTTCTCATATTATTTTCAAACCGATTTTTATGGCCATTCCATTCGCTACGTTTACTCATTCGTTACTGAGAATCTGAAAACTGAAATCGGTTTGATTTACCAGCGAAGAAGCGAGCGAATGGAGGAGCAATAGCAAAAGCAAACAGCAAATGAAATTTGAGCGAACACGAACCGAATCCAAGTTGTTGCCGTTGCAGTTGGTGTTGGAGGAGAAATTCCGAACGAACTTGACGAAAGAGAAGAGAGTGTTCGTGTTGGTGTTGTTGTCTGTTGTGTTTGATGTGTTATCACTTATCAGTGTGAGAAGAAACAAGAAACTAGAAGGAAACACAAATAGAATAATATACCGGCAATAGGATGGGTTTGTGAGAGGGGGTGGCGGTATGTCAAAGGGGGTTGCGTTGTGGGGGGAGACTGTTTTGATTTTGATTAATTTGTAATCAGAGAGTTCCGTTACTTTTGAGATGTAAACAGTGGTCAGCACTCAGCAGAGTCTAGGTTTCGAAGCAAATTTGGGAACATTTTCGATTAAGCAAGTAAGCAGTAAGTAACTGGTAATGGTAACTGTTGCATAGGTTTTTCTGAGATGGAAATTGGTCTTTCGTTCAATGTTCCATGTTGTAGCTATTGCAGGGAAGGAGTGAAGAAGACTGCAGAATGCAGTCGATGAAGAAGTAGAATTATTATAGTAGAGAAGCCAAAGCCAGGCCAGCAGCATAAACAAAAAAGTGTATTTACTTGGAAAACTGTAGCACATCCCAGAGTTAAAGCGGTGGTAATAGCGATGGAGAAATACAACATGAAGGTAAACGGCAAAGAAAATTATACGTGCCATAGTCGTTCTTAGAAATCGTGACGTAACTTACTTTTGTTTGGTTCAAAGATTCCATTACGATGATATGATCGAGTGAGTCCGTTCGATTGGTTTAAATAACATGCAACAGTATGAATGAAGATACCAAAATTTGATTAATTTTTCTCAGCGTTGTGTTTTTGGAAATCAAAATCAGAGATGTAAAAGAATAAATCTTTTGGTTTAAGAAATCAATTGACTTCATGGTTCTGTTTTTTGGAACTCTTGCTTTCGCTTTGGAACTTAGACTTCAGAATTGAAATCTCTCATTCTTTATGAAGTCTTGACTGGGTCAGCCTTTACGACCACTCTTATGATTGAAGTCAATCCAATGCAAGTCTTTAGAATTACACTGCATTCATTGACCCAGTCAAGGCTTCAAAAAAAAAAAAGAGAGATTTTAATGCTGAAGTCTAAGACATCAAATAAAGTCAATTGAATGAATCACAAATCATGAAACACATTGCAAGAATTCTGGGATTGCATTACAAAAGATTGCCTTCAACAACTCTGTTGGGAATACCCAATTCTCAAAATGTAGCTACATATAGGGTGGTCCAAATGTGTACTTAAAGTATCTTTCGAATCATATGTTATTTTAACACCGGCAGCTATTCCCCCTCTCTGCTCTCTATATTGTTTGCCCTTTAAGATCGATGTTTGGGCCTTAGAGCGAATATCGTCCGAGCAATTGTCAGAAGCATTGAAAACGGTTTTGAAAAACTGGGTCAGAAGCTCTATACACTCTTGCCTAATCGTGAACCAATGAGAGGAATGGTTACACGCATACGGATTAGAGAACGATAGGTACTTGAGAAATTCGTTCGGCAGGTATCTGAAAGACGTGAAGTGAACAAATGCCAAATATGTATACCATTTGTTATAGAAAAATAATGACAGTTGTTTTCAACAGCAATATCATTGCCTATGCATAAGTTGTTTGTGGAGTGAAGCAGTTTTGTGTGGCGTAAATAGTTCCTTGAAAGGCTATAAACCGTGATCACAACAGGTCTGCATCCTGCATGCAAGGTGTTCTGACAGACTTGGAAGTATGCTACCTCTGTTCTCACTTGCTTTGTTGACCTCGAGTATAGCGCAGGGATATGAAATTTATGTTTCTTTCCTGTGAGCCATTCGATCCCTGTGGCCTATTTCACCAAATTACAATTATAATTACAAATTTGTATTTGTTGATTCATTTTTTCATTCATTTTCAATGGTCCGCTTGTCCATTAAGTGGGTCGCGGGTGTAGGTTGCTCAAGTGGACCCTCCATAGCTCTCGATCCTCCGCTATCGACTCTAAATCATCAAGGGCAATCCCCATACGGGTAGAGGAGAGATTATGAATTTGATCTAACCATCTCATCCTGGGTCTACCTAGGGGACGCCTGCCCGATGGTACGGATTCCATAGCACGTCGTGGAATCCTGGTCGGGGACATGCGTTTAACATGACCAAACCACCGAAGCATGGATCGCTCCGTCCGGAGAAGTAGCTGCTCGACATTGAGTTCCTCACGTATTCTGGTATTTCTGATGCGATCTCTACGGGTCACACCAGCAATACTACGGAGAAATCTCATTTCGGCAGCTTGTATTCGCGATCTTATTCTTTCGGTCATTACCCAAACCTCATGACCATAGGTAAGAGTTGGAACAAACACCGAATTAAAGACTGACAACTTAGCTTTGACACCAAGTTCAGTCCTCCTGATAACAGAATGACCAAGTTGTCTCAAAATCGATCCAGCCTGACCAATCCTACAGGAAAACTCGGCATTGCTCCTTCCATCACTCGTGAATAAGACCCCGAGATACTTAAACTTCTCCACCTGTTTCAATGGGACTCCACTAACATGCAGAGTGCATTGAACAGGCGTTCTAGAGACGACCATCACTTCAGATTTGTTCACATTTACTTTCATCTCAGCTTCAACACAAACGGCTACAAACCGATCGAGTGCGCGCTGAAGTTCAGTCTGAGAGGACCCAAGGATGACCAAGTCATCATCGAAGAGCAAATGACTTATCCTCAGATCTCCCAATTTGTTGATTACATTTTCAAATTTGTTAACTGATTTTCTGTTTCACAAACTACAAATTTAATTCCAACAAATTTGTTAGAAAGAGAAAAAAATGAAGGGAAATTGTATTTGTTATTTACAAATAGAAAAAAAACCGTTTCACCGTATATTTTTCAGAATTGTAAACAACAACTGTTTTTTTATAATTTTGTAATTCTTCTAACAATCTTACTGATAACATCAAAGAACAAAATTAACAGAAACAACATTTTTATCGGTTTTATTCGCGATAAGAAAAATGTTGGAAACATGGTGGGCGCAGTGGTTAGTGTGCTGGACTACTATGCGAAGTGTCCCAGCCCCAGGTTCGATCCCACAAATTACGTCTTACTGCGTCACCCCTCGCGAACGTCCGACAAACATCTGAGAATATAACTGTCCTGAAAAATCATCTCAATTCAGCCGTTCGGACTCTGCATAAAATTGTGGGTTTCTTCCATTAGTCCCAAAAATAAAACTCTCAAAAACGAATGGTTGTGAGAAGCTAGTGTATATACGGCTGTTGCGCCAACTATTTATTTATTTATTTATTTTTATTTAAGCAAAATATTTTTTTCTAACCTGTTAGAAATTGATTTAAGTATGTTCATATCGGTGTCAGTGAAAAGTTTATTTTCAGAATGATTTGCAATCCGACGTCCAATTTGTCTTAAGGACTATTCACATGAGAGCGAACAACTACCTACGAACTATCGAATATTCGCGAGTTTAGACGGTTCGTTCACATAAACACTTTTCTTGGTGGCGGCAGTCCACAAATTTCAGTCTTCAGTTCCTACCAGAAAATCTCTAGCCGTTTAAAAATGTCGCGCTGTCGATGGTGTTTCCATTCGCGGCATAAAGTTTGGAATTCCAAATTTCGTTGTATAAACTATTTTTAAATTGTTTTCTTAATACATTTTGATGGGATAATTAATTATCCTCCTTTATAGCAAAATGTGCAATCTCCTGTTCATAAATGCATCAAAAGAGGTTTGTTCGTTCGCTCTCATCGGAATGGTCCTTTATTTCCTCTGGCTTAGCACGTTTTAACCGAAACTTTTCATTGAAAACAAAAGAATCTGAAATTTCGTAGTTTTTTCTTCGTCTACTTAGCACAAACTTATATCCCTACCGGTGCTACTATGCCTTTGTTCCTTCCTTTGAAAAATAACAAATTGTTACTAAATTACACGATCTGTCTAGTGTAAAAAATTTTAAGTAATTGAACAAATTTGTATAACTTTTTGATTTGGTGAAACACAAACTTGAAAAAAAATATGAATTTTAACATATTTGTACATGTAAGCAACAAAGAAAATTAACTTTTGGTGAAACGGAAATAATGAAATTTCTACAAATTTCCCATTGTAAATAACAAAAACAATTTTGTAATACAAAATTTTTGTGAAATTTTTTTTCACAAATTTGTTAAAAAAAATGCCTGTAAACAACAATTTGTAAGTTGGTGAAATAGGCCAATGGTACAAACATTTTACAAGTTGTGTTCGGGTAAACGGCGTTAAATTATGTAAAACCAGTCTTATTAACGGACGATAAAAGGAGAAAAGCAGAGTTTTTCTGTAGGAATAAGTAGTCAAACTGGATATTGGGACCGATAAGACATCCTATCGGTGATAGTTGTCGGTCTTTAATTCCATGTTTCTTCTAACTTTTAAACTAAGGTGATGAGATTTTAGTAATGACCAGAATATTGAGGTCCTTCATTGTATTGCTGGTGTGACGCACAAAGATCGTATAAAGGAACACCAGAATTTGTGAGATATTCAAAGTCGTGCAGCTACTGCTCCGCGTAGAGCCGTACATACTTCGGTGGTTTGGTCACGTTAAACTCATGTCACCCAGCAATCCCAGCAATCAGACAGGCTTCCTCTAGGATAATATGGTTAGATCAAGTCAATAATATTTCTTCTACTCATATGGGGATTGCCCATTGATGACTTAGAGTCAGTGACGGAAGATGGAGAGTTATGGCAACATAGAGGGCAAAATTGTTTTTTTTTTTTTTTTTTCTGTTTTTGAAAACCGAAACACTTGTCATGTCTTAACTTTTCAACATGAGCAGTTATATTAAGTAAGATACATGTCGTGCTAATCCGAATCACCTCTAATCCGAATATCGCGCTAAACCGAACCGAAACTAATTCCAGAAGAGAACTCTATACAGTTACTTCATCAAGGACATTGGGTGTGTTGTCAGGATGAAGCAACTTGCTCGTCGACATTGTTGGTAGGCGCAAATCGATGCTGACATCGAAGCAAAAGTAAAGACGTGTAAAATTTGGCAGCGCAATAATCCCGCACCTCCACAAGAATTTAGTTCGTTCCCCGATCCAGATAAACCGTGGCAGCGTGTTCACGTGGATTTCGCTGGACCATTTTTGAGGAAAATATGGTTAGTATGTATTGATGTTTCGTCAAAATTTCCTTTCGTTCGTACCAAACTCGGTATTTGGAAACGCCATCAGAACCAGATGAAACCGCGGTATACTGTTGCGGATGAGTACATTTTAGCCAGGGATATTGCTACTGTAGCATCTTCCCAAGGTCCTGAAGATGACAATCAACAAGACGAAGTTCCACCATCTGAGCAGCAATATAATACTCCACGACACGATCTCAAAGAACTCTTAAACCAGTAGTGTGCTTTGGTTATGGTTCGAGGAGATGATATGTATGACATAACATTCATTATTTTTTATTTTGTCTTATGGACTCTACATTCCGAACCCTACACTCTAATCCGAATTCCATCTAAACAATAATTAACAACGCATTTATTTTTACAATCATTTTGACTTTAACCATAATTTCGTTAATAGATGAAGCATAAAACACCGACACTGGTCTTAACCCTCTACTGCATATGGAGCCATATATGGACTTTAATTTTCCGGCGTAGATTGGAAGTACTACAGAATAGTGACGGGAAATAAACCGTTATTGAGTGACTTTGTTATTGTTTGTGTACGTGTAGTGTGAATTTAATTTCTTCTTTTTTACACAAGCGACAAAATATTCGCTGTCATGTTCAAACGTGTTCATCGTCAATAAACGGCAAGAATAAAGTGGAATTAAAATATTTATTTTGTGTTATTAGTGCGTTTATACGGATATATAATTTTTTTTCTTTAAATATTAGATACTGGTGAGTGAAATATAGTTATTTGTTTTTCAATTATTCATGTGCAGTTCATGGTACAATGCATTATTTGCAATGTCCATATATGGCTCCTCAAGCATTCACTGAAATATTTGCCAAATTTCGTGGTGCCATATTTGGCTTCTTATGCATGCAAATTAGGTAACCAGGGTTTCGTGTTTTTTGTACAGGTGAATATTTCATGATTCCAATAAGGAGCTTTTATTCTAAACGGAGGTTTTATACTATTCCTGGAGATGGAGGGCAAAGCGAAGATGAAATACTGGAATCAGAACCAGAAAATGAAGCAGCTGAAAATCGAGAAGAAGGTTTGGTGGTACCCGAAACAGATGAAAGCAGTGAATATGATTCTGAAGATGATGTGCCATTATCTAATCTGAGTGCGAAAAAAGAAAAAAAAAAGGAGAGCAAGATTATCTGGGAGAGCAAAAAACGAGGTCCGTATAAAGAAAGCGATTATCCCTTTTTAGGAACTAGGGATCTGCCAGAGGAAATGTCTGCTTTTGAGACTCCCGCTGAGTTCTTTTGATATCTATTTACTGATGAGCTTTTCGACATGATCACTGAGGAATCTAATAGGAAAGCATTGCAGACAAATATTAATAAGCCAGTCAATATTACACGGACTGAGATGGAACAATTTGTTAGTATATGTCTATTCATGTCGCTTGTCAAATTGCCTTCCACAAGACGTTACTGGAATTCTCAACTTGGGCAGGCTTTTGTATACGACACAATGACGTGTGGCCGATGGGAAGAAATAAAACGTTTTCTTCACTTCGCCGACAATGATACATTTGTTCAGCCTGGTCTAGCTGGACACGATAAGCTATTCAAGGTCAGGCCACTTCTTAATAAAATAAGAGAGCGGCTATTATTAATACCGAAAGAGCAATACCTAGCTGTGGACGAGCAAACTATTCCAACTAAGTGCCGTCACCACCTAAAGCAATATAATCCCAAAAAACCGCATAAATGGGGTTACAAAAATCTAGTTCTTAGCGGAGTATCAGGATTTAGTTACGACTTTGCTCTATTTGCGGGAGAGCAAAGTAATGTTATTCCAAATGGTGCTGAAGATCTGGGTGTAAGCGGGAATGTCGTGTCACGGCTAGTGTCTACAGTCCCAAGGGAAAAAAACCATAAAATCTTTTTTGATAACTGGTTCAATAGCCCAAAGCTCCAAGTATATCTTACTAAAACGGGTCTTCTACCACTGGGAACTGTAAGGCTAAACAGAGTTCCGAATATAGATGTCCCATCCGAAAAGGAAAGGAAAAAGAAAGGACGCGGAAACATAATCGAGAAAATGGCTAAGATCGATGGTGTCGACGTGTCGTTTGTATCCTGGTTCGACAACAAATTGGTCAATATGTTATCAACGTTCGTGGGAAGCAATCCCACCACGAAAAAAAGAAGGTATTCCAGAAAAGAAAAAAAATACATAGAGCTAGACTGCCCCAAAGTAATAGACGTGTACAATAAATACATGGGAGGCGTCGATCTTTTGGATTCCATGCTCGGTTTGTGTCGAATTGATATAAGATCAAAAAAGTGGTATATGAAGATCTTTTTTCACTTCTTGGACATGTGTGTGGTCAATGCTTGGATATTGTGGCGCCGAAAGAACGACATATACATGCCTCTTTTCGATTTTAAGTTGGCAGTAGCAGAACACTTGAATAAGGTTGGTAAAAGTGTAAGTAAGAAGAGGGGACGACCTGTTTCATGCTCGGGTACACCAACATGCCAGAAGAGAAGCTCAAATTCGTGTTCTTCAACCCCGACGTCGTCATCTTCACTGGCGAAAAAAGTAAAACAATCCATAGCTCGTCGTCATGATTTCCCACTTAATGCTGTTCGTTTGGATTCAGTCGGTCATTTTCCGGAATGGCAACAATCAAGACAACAATGCAAAAATGATTGTCAGTACAGGTCTTTTATATTCTGCACTAAATGCAAAGTGCACCTATGCTTGAACAAAGACCGAAATTGCTTTGCTTCCTTCCATATGTAAATAATTAACTCCACATGTAACTTTATTTTGTAATTAATAACTTTATGAATTTTTTTATTTATTTCTGTATTTTAATGTTCAAATAAAGTTTTTTTTTTAAGAAAACACTTTGTTTTAGTTGCATGAAACGCCATATATGGCATAATTTTTTTAGGTTAAAAAATGACTTCCTGCATATGACGCCATTTATGGCAAAAGTGTTTTTTTTTTAAATTGACACTTTTTTTAAAAAAAAATTTTTCTACATCTTCTAAGTTTTCAAAATAGAAAACAAAATTGGTAAAAAAAAATTTTTTTTTTCAATGGATCATAATGCATGCAGTAGAGGGTTAAATAAATAAATAAATAGGTGGCGCAACAGGCGTGTAGACACCCTAGGCCTAGCTTCTCGCAACCATTCGTTTTGTGTGAGTTTCTATTTTTGGGACGAATGGAAGGTCCGAACGGCTAAATTGAGAAGCTTTTTCATGACAGTTATACTCTCGGATGTTTGTCAGACGTTCGCGAGAGGTAGCGCAGTAGAAAAAACCTTAAGATGTAATTTGTGTTTTTCCGGGGATCGAACCTGGGATCCCTCGCACAGCAGTCCAACACACTAACCACTGCGCTACTGCGCCCACACTGGCGCTTAAGCATCTATAATTAAATTATGCATTATTTTTCTTTAATAACCCACAATAATTGATTGATAAATTGATTCGGACTAGCGACTCATTACGTATGTGCACATAATGTAGCTACATATACTATACATGTACAACAAAATGTAATAACCTCCTGCCGCATACACCACGATTGACATAACACCCAAAACTGAATATCAAAATCAAACAAACCATTATGACCCCAACCCCAACGAAGCATGACGCTTGTTAAATGCGCACCATTTCTCATTAGATTGGAACCGATATATTATGGCAAAGGTTGTCAGTTGTCACACCGGATATGCATATCCGGACGAGTTGTACAATGCAATAAATATCGAGAAAATCAATTGTTAGCTAGCACTTAAGTTCGATGGCCAAAGGCGGTGGTGTTGTGACTGACTGCGGCAGTACGGGTACGGTGCGCGGCATAGACGTTAGACGCTGCCTCAGACAGTATCGCCCGTCGCGTCGTAGTCGCGTCGTAGTCGCGTCGTCATCGTCATGTGCACTGAGTAGTAAAAATACAAATCACCTTTTTTGTGGAGTTTTCCAGATGGAAGACTCTGTGTTTCATCACCCACCTGCACAATACTATACAATACAGCAATTCAGCATATTGCCGTGGTCGGTATTACGAAATTTGACCAAATCTCTTGCGCTCCTAATTACCATATTTTCACATAACACTGGCAGTAAGGAACTCAGATGTCGGTAGCGCATTAGGAAACGTCACGGTTCACGCATCCCGAACAGCTAATCTGTGGCGGATGCAGCACATCACAGTGTAGTGCCAAAAAATTCGCTAAATGACGAATGGGGAAATGGAAAACCTTTCGTAGTTTTTTTTACTCGTATTTACTTCAACAAAGTGATTCCTGATCACAAATCGAACAAACCGTGCCCGAACGAAGCGAAGCCAACAGACGGACAGATAAACTCAACTTTGCTTTCTTTATGACCTGTCTGCGATGGATTTATATTTATCTTCTCTGTGGAGTTGGGGCCTATTCCGCCCCATCATGCGCATCAGCCGATCGCGATTGTAGTTTGGCGATAGTCGCAGTGATAGCGAAAACGAAAGACTGTTTGCCGCTGTTTCAATTGTCTTGTCATACTATAGGTACAGATGTGCGGCGGCGGCAGCCAAAACACAAAACCAGTAGTGGTTTAATGAATTGCAATGGGCCGTAAACTTTAGAGCGCCATTCAATTTAATGGACAATCGGAGAGGTGAGAAAGATGATCGCCACAGTGGTAGGTACAGTAGAGCAAAAAAGAAAGGGCACTGCACAAAATTAAAAAGAGATTATACGGGTTTCGTTATTGAAAAGGTGGCGGACTCAAGCTAATACTACACTCACTCGACATGTCCTAGCAATCTTAGTCGACTGATACGTACTTTTCAGGTCGATGTCGCTTTACAACTCCTCCTCCTCCAAGCCCCGTCAACGCAAACGGGACCGAAAATCACTTGAAGAATTCTGCGTCCGAAACTACTAAGAAGATCTTCATCCGCCCTTATTAACATCCATGTTTCTGCACCATAGAGCAGGGGCCCTACTCAGTATTTCGTAAAATTTTTCGAAACCGAATATTTGGTACATATCTATTTCGAAAACGCAATGAAATCTTCAAATGTCAAAGTCATTGGTATACGGAAAATCGAAAGTATTGCAGAGGACGAATTCAAACGAAAAGCATTTTCGAATAGGATTGATTTTCGGAACGAAATAGAGAGTAGGGCCCCAGGAATGGGATGAGGAGGGTCCTTTATAGAGTCTCCTTAGTATTTCTTGACAAGGCCTTACTAGTCAGTTGCCTTCTTAGGCCAAAGAAACAACAGTTGGCAAGTGTAAATCTTCGTTTGAATTCTGCTATGGTGTCGCATTATCAGAGTTTATAGCGGAGCAAAGGTAGAAAAAGTCCCTAACCACGGCAAAGTTGTAGCTGTTTATCCTGCCATGCACACTTAAGCTTGAAGTAGTGAAAAGCCACAAGAAGAGGCGAACGCATAGATAGCGCACAAGAAGATTATGGTCGTCCTTCGATGAAACCAGAATCGTTCTGTCTGATTCGTTGATGTTGTGTGTTCCTTCCTGCTAGCAGCATGAATTTTGTTTTGCCCTCATTCACCACTAAACCCATTTTTTTGCCGCTTCTGTGCTAATAATTTTAAACGCACTAGGTCTATGTAGCGTTCTGCCAATTATGTCAATGCGTCGTCAGCGTATGCAAGTAGTTGCACAGACTTTTGGAAAATTGTGCCCCTGGTGTTGGCTTGCAAGTTTTGTACAATTTTCTTAAGTGTGATGTTGAAATAGTCACATGACAGCGCATCACCTTGTCTAAATCTTTTTTGGACATCAATGGTTTCGGTGAGATTGTGTCCGACCTTTATGGACTTCGAGCCTTTCTCCATCGCATTCTGCACATTCTGACAAGTTTGGCAGGGATGCCACAACTTGTTGTAATTGTCTATAAATGCTGTCATATATGCGGCCTTAAAATCAATAAATAGATGGTGTGTATCGATTTGGACTTCTTGGGGGGTTTTTTTTTTCAGGATCTGCCGAAGTGCCAACTAAATATTCGGTTGTGGACTTACCGCGCCTAAAACCACTTTGATAGCGACCAATCAGTTCGTTGACGGATGATCTCAGGCAATAAAGTAGACAGGATTTTATAGGCGATGTTGAGGAGTCTGATGCCTCTATAGTTGGCCTCTCATTTCTTATGGTTCGGGCAAACGATACTGAGGTTTCATTCATCAGACAAACTTTCCTCTGACCAAATCCTGGGGCTAACTATGCACTTCGCCGCGAATCGCATAATTTGCGATTCATTCGGTTCGATTCGCGGCGGACATGGCAACTATGCAAAACGATTGTTTGGAATTTCGACCTTCCAAGACATTTCCACATTTCCCTTGGTATTTCCACAAACTTTCCCATTCATCTGTCAAAATGCTTTGGAATGTTGTTATTATTTTGTTCAAATAATTGCGCGAACTTTAAGTAAACAAGTAAATTCGATATTAAAACAAAAATGTTTTCAATCGGTGTGTATTTAAATGCTGAAAGGGATGAAGTCGATGTGTCTTCGAATTTATATATACAACGGAAATTAATAAGAAGTGGTTCATACCCGCTGGATCTTCCGCACAACGAGTAAGATTAGTTTGTTTTGAAAACGGGTAAAAGTGCATTATATGAGTTTTTTTTGTCTTAGATTTGATAAGTTAGAGCGTTGGGCAAGATATGCACATCGGACTGGCGCAACAAACTGTGAGCGTAGTTTTTAGTGAGACAATTGAGGTATTGGAAAGAATAATGTGTCCAAAGATGATAAAGTTCGAAATGAGTGAAGCTGAAAAAAGTCAAGCAAAAGAATGTTTTCATCGAACAAGCGGTTTTCCTGGTGTAATCATGTGCGTTGATGGAACACATGTGAACATTATTCGACCGTCACAAAATGAACACCATTTCTACAGCAGAAAAGGCTCCCATAGTATTAACGTCATGCTAGTGTGTTATATTTGTATATTTTATTGCTTACATTTATTAACTAATACTTTTTTTTTAAAGGCATGCCAGCACCAGATGAAAATCACATGAATGCAAGCTTTGGAGGCAGTTCTCATGATTCTGTCATATGGTCAACGAGTGCTGAGGAAGCTTTTAGAAATGGAGATAACAGCAGGATCCTTGGTAAATTCTTGCAATACATTCCTAAAAACTAATTTTTATTTTTTATTTCTTTTTTATAAGGTGATGCTGGTTATGGTTTAGAGCCCTGGTTGATGACTCCATATAGGTCGGCTTCAGGCAACAGCAGAGAAGCAAACTATAATTCAATTCACTCCAAATGTCGGTGCAAAATCGAGAGATGCATAGGTTTATACAAAGCAAGATTTAGATGTTTGTTACACACAAGAGAATTGCACTACAAACCAGAGAAAGCAGCACGAATTATCAACGTATGTGCGGCGCTCCATAATGTGTGCATCAAATTTAATGTGGATTTCGACGAAGGGTTGATTGTTGAACCTGATAATGACTCTATTTTTCCCATTGAAATTGGTGACACAAATATGAGAAATATTGTGACTGTGCAATATACGGAACCAAATTAAAAATTCTTTATAAAAATCTCGTATATATATTTTGTACTTGACAGTTATTTCACTACATACCATATAATTTACTAAATCAAAGACAAATAAAAATAAGTTAAAAGTTTTTGTTGTTATTGTTTTTATCACGAAGTTTTTCCTCTTCCAATTCGAGCTTCCTCTTTTTTATCTCAAGTTCTGCGATTTTGAGTTTAGTGATTTCAATGTTTTCCTTCTGTTTCAAATCCATTTGCCTTTTTAACAGCTTGAGTTCGTCTTCTTTGAGTCGTCTTTTTTTCTTAATTTCTTCAGTCTGTTTTGAAAGAAGTTTGTTATGTTCTTTTTGTAACTTCACGGTTTCACGGAAATATTCTTGTTGCTGTTGGACCTGCAATTCTAAAAGTTTCTTCGCTGTTCTTCGTGGAACCGGATTTTGTTCCGGCATTTCATGTCGTTCTGCAGTTTCGTTTTGAATAATTTCCGTGTCATCAGCACAGAAAAATTCCTCCAAAATAACATCATCAACAGCCGAAGATTCATCGAGAGCAACAGCAGCTTCCTCTTCTTCTGCTGGTTTGGCGGTACTTGTTGAAGGCGTGATGGTTTTATCGGTGCTCGTTGAAAGGAGTCGAGAAGTTTGAGGTCTTGAAACTCCGAATTTTGCAACTTTGAGCCCTTCTGTTAAGGTGTTTATGTCAAGTAACACCACAACTTCTTCTTCCAGTGCGGAGAGCACTTGTTGCTTGTTGGGACCTCCGCCTGTTCCTTTAATACATTTAGCATTATGTCGAATTTTGCTTTTGACGTGGTACTTATAGTCCTTCCAAACCTAAGGGAAATGTAATATTTATGCTTTGAATTGTACAAACATTTCGCGCAGAAATACTTACTTTTTTCCACCCATCTGCCGACCTTTTCGGAGGTCCTCTAGCGTTTAGCACTTCTGTAATTTCTGCCCACAATTCTTTCGCTTTGTTCTTAAATTGTTGACAATTTAACAAACCTTTCGCAAGCTGGTCATGCTCTTTCATAAATTGAACTAAGCAAATGAACTGTTCAGTTGTTGTAGTTTGTTTTTCTGCCCTAAATGCAAAGAAAATATAAGAAATCACAATATTTTTCGCTGTCGTTTTCTTACTTACATTTTTTTTCCACCATGCAAATGCACCGCTGACGACTTCATTCGCCATCAAAACATCTATCGCATTTGACGTCGATAAATGACGTTTGCATTTGCATAGTTGCGCGAATGTAATAGAGCGAAGTGCGATAGTCTTCGCCGGCGAACTGAATAGTACCAAAATGCGAAATCGAAAAAAATGCGCTTCGCGGCGACGTCCATAGTTAGCCCCCTGGAGACAAGTGTTTCTCGATCACCAGGTATTTTTGCCACTACTTTCGATGTGGTTTCCATCAGAGCCAATGCCAAGTATGCTTTTGAGACTGAGACTCGAAAAGAGTCTCCCTTTTGCGAAATAGAGGATAATATATCTTGACGCTGGAGATAATAGGTTAAAATTGAAAGCAGTAAATTTATAATGACTAGTTGCAAAACTAAAGCACCCACCTAATAATTTTAAAAATATCACATTTTAGCTTGTTCACAGAGAACTGTCATTCTTCTAGTTAGTGGAGTTTCATATTCTAGATAAATCGCAAACATTTCGGTTAATGTAAAACTTTCGATTTTTACCACAAACCACTTAAGCATCGAGCCTACTCTTGTGTCACATATCGTTCGAATTGCATTGCCGCAGTCACAATCACAATGCGCCGATACTGGCCTTTTGGTTGAATGCGTCTTGAAAAATGCGTATTTGCATATCACCGGCATCCTATATGTAAGTATGTACCACCTGCATTACTTCTCTTCGTCATGAATGTCCATTTGAAATATATCCATACCCGTATGCTCGACTGGCGATATACAAATTGTATTCAGATGCCAAATACAATCCTCCAGCTTTCGATTTCCATGGATTGTCGGCTTCGTTTTCTAGAAAGTGTGTATATGTCTATATAGACTTGGATATGATCCTCGGCAGTGCAGCTATCGCAGAGTCATGAGTTATTCGCAAAAGGTGTCTAATTTTAGCCAGCGCCATAGTTGCAGCCATTTTGGTCGATACCTGTATGACAGCTTCTTACAGCGATACTCGATGTCGATGCTACTGTACCACACCCTCCCCTCTGGCGAAATCCAGATCATTTGTTTAGGCCATTAAAACACCGCTATCGCCATTGCTGTCGTCCTTCACCTGGTTGGTCAATTAATTAAATGACATCAGCGAAAAACTAATCCGATTCGAACTCCCGGAATATGTCGACCATTGCGAGCATAGGCATACGCATACATACGCATACCTCATGCATATTGGTGGCCTGGCTATAGTTGCTCACTGAGATAGCTTGAATTGCAGACACTTACACTGGTCAATTAATTATCGATTTTTATTGAAAATATTTGCTGGAAGATTAATTTAATTTGAAAAGCGCACGTAGACGATTTATTTCGTTAACTAATCGCAGCGCAGGTGCGCACGGAGGCAGAGAGTTTGCAGCAGATTACGTGATCGGGGATGATCGCGAGTGCGCGCACATAGAGGTGGAAGAAAGTGCAAGTGCCGAGGTGTTGAGAAGGATTTTAGGCCGTAAATCTTTAGCGAATTGGGAATTAATTGCTAAGTCAATTTACCGGCTCATATTTTTCCTATCTTTATCGCGGATCGTGCTACTGACATCCTGTGATTCATGATGAAAAGCAGCTTTCGAGTCTTGCGAAGCTGATAATTTAAGAGAACGAAGTAAACCGGTCGGTCTTATGTTTCTATTTGTCATCTGCTTATCGGCAAACGTGTTGTGTTGGTTGCATTGCTGTGGGTTTTTGAACTTAGAATGGAGTAGAAAAGTCATTAATAAACAAGGAATGAGTTTCCTGGTCGTACATCAAGTGGTTTGTATAATCATTAGTACTAAACACTAAACCCGTTCGATACAACAACACTGATGGAGGCAAGGAAGAGATTGAGCATACAGTTTTCTTCCTAATTAATGGAGTCGTTTTTTTTTTTGAATTATAAAGTATCTTAGTCCCGTTTCGTGCACTTTTCAATAGGTCCTACACTGAACATGCAATTTAATTTGATGGACTATGAGAGCTGGTATGTATTCTATTTTACCTGTGCGAGGTAGCTTGGACGAAGCCTTCCCTTTGCCATCTCAACTGACAAAGTTGTAAGGTTTTTGGCTAGGTCAGATAGTTAATTCAAAACTTGTTAATTCAAACAAGACTACATGCTATGAGCATATACAAAACACTTTAAGTTATAGTTAAGGGTTTCATCTATCTCGGAGTAAACATCAACAATATTGTGGAGATCTGGGGAATACCCATATAGGAATGCGATGCTGCCTTGGATTGCCAAACTAATTCAACTAAAACTCCTGCGGGAGCATCGTTTCATCCGTTACCAAGTAAAACGTGCCGAGACTTATTTTAAGTTAGTTTAGTTTAATGGTCTATTTTATTTATCTTTTTTTTAATTCATACAACGTTCTTTGCTTGGTCTACGGTTGGAATACTTACGAAAAAGTCGCAGGTTATTCACAAAGGCTATATCAAAGGCATTTGACAGAGTCTGGCATAGAGCCCTCTTTGGCAAGTTAGCGTCTTATGGATTACCGCAACAACTCTGCGGATGGATGCAACATTTTTTTTTCTGGGAAGATCGATCCATGGTTGGATCGTTGGTTGTTGGTTGGATGGTGTATCATCTAATTCGTATGCTATAAATGCAGGAGTGCCCCAAGGATCTATTCTTTCTCCAAAAAATCTATTTCTTCTCCACATCAACGATTTACTTAGAGCGACAAACAATAATATCTACAGCTTTGCTGATGACAGCACTTTTATATCCTCTATCTCGAACAGTGGGCCTTTGAATGCGGCTACATCACACATGTGAAAAAATTAGTTCTCTAAATGATGATCTGGACAAAATCTTGAAGTGGGGAAAAGACAGCTCACAACATTTTCTAGGAAAAATGCACCAACAGTTCCACAGATCCAAATGGATGACCATCCAATCCATCTCAAGGACTCAATGCACCTTCTAGGAGTCAGAGTCAATTCAGGAATCACATGGCAGGAGCACATATCCTATATCGCAAGATCGGCATCCGCTAAGTTGAGCTACTATTTAGAGCAAAGAGGTAGTTTAGCCCCAAGCAACTTCTCCTTCTCTACAAAGCACAGGTTAGACCAGGCCTGGAATATTGTTCCCATATATGGAGCTCGGCCCCAAAACATTCACTTAACCTACTTGACAGCATACAGAGACGAGCAGTTTGACTTATTGGAGACCCTACACTCACATCGAATCTACAACCGTTGGTGCACAGAAGACAAGTCGCTGACCTTAGCTTTTTCTTTAGGTACTTCCATGGTAGAAGTTCCTAGGAAATACATCTTTTGGGCCAGGCAGCTAATGCTCATGTGTACACTTGACAATCGCGAGGACATCAACTTTCCAAAACTCCTTCGGTTACAGGACAAGCAAACTTTGGAACTCGCTTTTCCTGGGGGTATATTTCCAGAAGACTACAATTTGCAGCAATTTAAGTGCAGAACAAACATACATCTGCAAGCATCACGGCTCAATCCTTGACCTTGACACGTACCTGAAATTACTTACTCCCAAATATTGGTAATTAAAAATCAAACGATATATTCTTATGTAATAGTATTGCATACATTGCGTTCTGTCTGACAGCTACCTCTGGATCGTTTCGCTTAATTTCGTAACCAGACGTTATATTAATTGCCTCCTGAAGTAGCGTAAGTAGCGTAGTAATTCAAAGAACCTCTTCTCAAAACTATTACAAAACATAGAACCAGTTAAATAACAAATAGTCATTCCATTCTAAGTCATTAGAATTTTGTAATACCGCTCAAGGGGCCAACCACTTCTGTATTGACTGCCAGACAATCTGACTTCAAGTGGTTCCAACGGCATCAACATCTAACACCAACTGCCCAGTTAAACAAACAAAGCTTCCCAACTTCTGCTAAGGTGCACCTTTTATGGTGGATTGCGGATACGCAGTTTCGTAATGCGTATCTATAGCTGAGAGATCAAAATAAATTGCATAACGTTTGCACTGCTGGAGACTATGCTCCAAAACACCCACCACCACCCAGCCAGCAAGCCACAACCATATTCCGATTTATATTTATGTACACCCAGTGGTCCACTTTTTCGCGTTGAAGATTTATACGCGCAGGCCTTCGCCCGCAGCTAACCGTTTCTCGAGTGGGCATGTGTACAGGAGATAATATTCTCTACACATTTTCCAGCAACAAGTTGAATATATACAAGCATTGGATCTGGATGTTGGATTTGTAGTAAATTTTTTTACGGGGTGCGCTTAAAATGGTCATGTTTCCTCGATTCATGGATTAAGATGACATTTGTAACGGAATTTTTTTTTGTTGCGGGAACGCATGTACCCAGACACACAGAGATCTCCATCATTTAGTGAAACTGAAAATCTCCAAGTGTCGCGTTGACTTCGTGGTTCGTGAGCTTCCGTAATCAATTTGGAACGAGTTTGTGGAATTTGTTTTCAGTCCGAAGTCCGAAGTTGGACACTGCAGGATAAAGGAGAGCACTTGCTGTCCAAGAGTGACTTTAGGAGTACAGACTTATCTCATGAGTTCCTTGTGCGTTCATTATGAATTGTTTCGTTCGTTGATTTGTGGGACACTTTTTTTTTTGTTTCACTGATTAATCTGACAAACGAAGGAATCGAGGTGGACTTTGTTGATATCAGGCGATGTTTTGGAGGAGAAAAAAAAAAGAAACAGAAATATCGATTAACTTTCACTTCCTCAATATCGGGTTGGTGATCAGATCACGATCGGTTATTGGATAATCTTTACAATGAAATAGGAATGAGGATGCAGGTAAAAGATTCCTGGTTGCAAAGAGATTGTTCGAGTACATTAAGGTGAATATCACCTTTTTAAATCAATTAAAACTTTAGGTGACGTAAATATGTCATACTACCACTTCTAAAAATCTGAAATTTGATGACAAATCGCCACAATTTTTTTTTTCTTTTTTGTATTGTAATGGAAATTAAAATAAAATTAATACGGACTCACTTAAGGTCATTGGTCCTCCGCACACGAGACTAATTCTGCCGGCATAAAACCGATTTAGTAGGCGAGGGGACTGAAGTGAGAGGAAAAACGGAATAAAATGTTCTGCCGAGTTTGAGTGGTTGAACAAGGCATAAAACTAATGCATACACAACTTTCAAAATATTTCAATTGTGAAAATAATACTACACAATGAAAAGGGCTTCATATATATAATTTTTCTGTCGGCAGAAATCATCCCGTGTGCGCTCGAAGTATGGTATAAAAAATGGTTTTCTGCCGGCAGAATTAATCTCGTGTGCGGAGGCCCATTTAATCTAATCTGCCAATCAGAGATATTGTCTATTGCCCTTTGAAGCTTTTTTGTTGCTACTTCGACCGTTGCTCCCACAGCAAGGACAGCTGTGTCATCTGCAAAAGTAGCTATAATGGTTTCCCCACTTTCAGGCAAATCGCTAGTGAATAGAAGGTATAAATCTGGACCTAGCACGCTGCCTTGTGGTACACCAGCTTTAATTTCTCTTAATGTCGAATATTATTTTGGCAGTTGCCTTTGTAGTTTGTGGATCAAACCTTTGTGCCAGACTTTATCGAAAGCTTGTGCTATATCAAGAAATATTGTAGAGCACACTTTTTTCTCTTCGAATACTTTTTCGATTTTATATGTGATTCTATGCACCTGATCGATTGTAGTGCTTATTTCTAAATCCAAATTGGTGATTTAGGTCTAGCGATTTTTCGTCAATTATTTTTTGCAGGCGTTTTACCAGCATTTTTTCGAATAACTTTGACAACATTGGTATAGTATAGATATTGGGCAATATGAGGTTACCTCGTTGGGTGGCTTGCCTGGTTTTGGTATCATTATTACCTCCGCTACATTCCACATGCTTGGAACATATCTCAACTTAAATGCAGCTTTTATAATCTGCGCTAGTTTTTTCAGACATTTTCGTGGAAATTGTTTCAAAATTTCTCCTGTAATCAAATCATACCCTGGGGCCTTTTTTATATTTATGCCTTCTTTAATTCCTTTGGCAAGTTCTTTAGCTGTTACAGACCGTATAGGTCTATCTTCTTCGCACCTTAATTCGAGTTCAAAGCACGCAATTGCACTTAAATAAATTAGGTACCAACATTTATGCGAAAAGTTACATGATTTTTGGAATTTTGTCCGCGGATATATTTCTGCAGATAAACAAATTCTACACGCGTTCCACTGCTCGAATTATATTTTGTTACCACATTTGCATACCACACTCGCACAAACTGTCCTCGTCATAGCGCATGCATCACCTTGACATTGACAGAACCTGGGTGACCAACCAACCAAGTCACAATCATGGTTCGTTTGTTTCATGTGCGCGCACTCTCGACTTCCTGTTTCGTGATATAGAATTTCAAGTACTGTCGCCGTAGACGCACACTGCTCTCACATGTATAATCTGTGTAGTAGACACCAAGTTACACTGGGCCCGACTGTCAGTCATTCATCATAACTCGTAACAATACGTTTTGCTTGAGATGTGATTTTTTCGCAGAATCCCTTCATTCCACCAGCACCCGATCGTGATTAGACTACGGTCCGGCAGTAGTTATAGGTACACTAATACCCCAATCAATCAATTACTTCAATGTGCCATTAGATGTCGCTATCGTGTAATAAAAATCGCGATAAAATTGCCCATCACTGGACTGGACACTGATCCTTTGATCATTTGCGGATGGCTTTATGCGGGCTCATTAATTTTTATGTAATGTTGGCTTGTTTCCGCGAACTATGCTGCCGCATTATAAATGCCCGAACGTGGCTGGCATGGGTAATGTCTTCTGGACAATTGGCTCCACATTGAACTTGCAGTGGCATACAGAAGAAGTACATGCCTTGTGATCGTCGTACAGCGGTACTTAAACCTTGTCAGTGGGTCTTTTTGCAAAAGAGGACTTTGCTGCTGTGCAGCGCCATGAAGCGCGCTCAAATAGCTCGAAAAAATGTTTAGCAGCATTGGTCGTGTGAACTTTTCTCATTTGCGCAGCGAAAGGGGGAGCTCTTTTTATTATAGGAATGTTGGCAGAGGGAAACGAAGGGAATGGTGGTGGTGCTACTTCGTGACCGCTAGAGAGAAAACAGCGCTGCAGGTGATCATACAGTTGCAAGTCATGTTATGATTTACAAAGGTCTCGAACAGTTTCACTTTATCTTGAGGATTTGCGAGGACTTTGTATGCATGCGATGCAATTGTGTGCAGCCAGAGAAACCACATGGGTGGTTATTGTGACTGAGAAGGCAGGACAAGGCTTGTGTCACTGGAGATGATCTATGGAGGAACATTGTGCATTGTTTTGTTGAAACGCGGATACTATTTTGTGATATGAATTTAACTTTTTGTGAGTACATGTAGGTATATGAGATTTGCTTTCATTTGGAAGGCTATATTAAGAAGGAAATGTCAACTCTGGCATCACTGGACTGGTAAATAAATGAAACCGGAAGTAGTTTGTTAGTCTCAAAGGTCCATGATCTTCACCTGATGGCTCTGCCATAAATAAATATGTAATGTATTCAATGGCCGTGCTTCTTATTTAAATGCGCAAACTGATCAAACATGTATGTAATCAAAAGCATTAACATACGTTTTTTCTCTTTTCCTCGATAAACTGCGAAATCAAATTGTTTGTCTCACTTTAGTTACTCTTCATAAGAACCCTATTAGGTAAAAGATCGGCCATCCGAACCATTTACTTATATCAAAAAAGTAAAGGATTATTACGCACCAAAAAACGTGCCGAAAATGCCCAAAAAATGGACTGATCAAAGACTTCACAGCAATAAAAACAAAAATTGGGATCCGGCTAAAAATCTCCTTATTGAGCCAACAGTTTAAAGGGATTTAGATATAGTTTTTGACATTTCACCAGATGTTAAGGTGCGCAATAATCGTTGGACAGATGATTAAGACTATAGATACCAGAAAAAAATTCATTAGGTTCGGTTCTATAACTCATTATGACAAATTGGCATTGCGACAGTGCAGATAGAGAACATAGAGAACAATATCTATGAAGTATTGTAAAAAGTAACCGATCACGATGCAGTTAACAAAATCGGCAAAACAACGTCTGGCGTTTGAATTAGAATGTGGTCCGAGGTTTAGAGAACCAATTCAATAGGTTAAAACATCACTGATCCAGTGACGAATTGAATCAGTGCTATTGGAAAATAAAGTTTGTCAACCGGAGTCTAAAATATATACCAGTGATTTTCCGACGGATGGCCATCTCCTCTGTTCTAATCAGTAGCTAATGGCGGCCTTGTACCTGATGCTTACCGCTCAATTAAATGAATTTTCAAGTGAATTATATATACGGAAAATTGATTGTCAGAAACGGAATTCAAACTACATTATAGGCAGGTATGCGTATGATGATGAATAAATGATGTAGTAATTCTTAAAGGTTATCTCTTTGTGATGTGCTTTTTCTGAGGCCGAGGTTTTGCTCGCCGGATACAGGATTTGCCCAAAGAAACACAAAACTTTGGTTATTAAGAAGTCCTCTTCATTTCAGTTATCAACATAAAAACTTGATTAAGTTAACAATGATTAGATTCCTAAGTTGAGGCTAACTTTGAGTATTCGCTATACAGTACCTATGTGGCCCAACGAGAAGCGTGGCTCCGTATGCGGCCCAGCGCCAAGCACGGCTCCGATCTGCAGCCCAACGACGAGCGTGGCACCGATCTGCGGCCCAACGACAAGAGTGGCTCCGAATGCGGCCCAGCGCCCAGCGCGGCTCCGATCTGCGGCCCAACGACAAGCGTGGCTTCGTATGCGTCCCAGCGAAAAGCGCGGTTTCGATCTGCGGCCCAGCGGCAAGCACGGCTCCGATTTGCGCCACAACGACAAGCGTGGCTCCGATCGTAAGCAGGACAGCCAAATGTGCTGATTTAAGGCCATCTTCCCAAAGTCAATTTTCATGAGGGAGCCTTATTATCTTACACTAGATTGGTACAAAGAAGTAAAGAACAAGTAGACAAGTCCCCCCGAATGGCAATTTCATTCGGGTACTCATGCAATTTCGTCCACTTAGTCAGTGTGACTTATAAGTGACGAATGAAAATCACATAAAAGTGTGACGAACGGGGACGTTTCGTTAAAAATAATGCCTAAATAAAAATTCGACAGTAATTTCAAGCAGATATTTCCCCGCATTTCAGGAACAGAAACCTGTACATATTTGACGTCCATCCTTAATTTCATTAACCTTATTTGACATAAGTCATCGACCTTTCATCAGTATCAGATACATGGCAAAAACAACCCAACAAACACCATTTCAGTATACGCTTCAAGAAGCATCCTGTAAGTATATACGCCTGACAAAGCAAACACAAAAAGCAAACTTCTTACTATTCGATTAAGTGTGGTAAGTCTCGCACTGTCATGCTCCTCTGACCATGGATGTCAACCATGTGATCCGCAACCAGAAATAGTGTCGTGTCATTTTCCCTCGGCTTGTGTACACCGACTTGGTCTAGTTAGCCCTACAACGATATTATGATGATGATGACAGCCTGACTCGCTCATTCACATTCACTGGCTATGTTATATTGTATCGACCAACATATCGCCTGCGCCTCCTCTGGGTGGCTGTTTATTATGATATATGGCTTAGTAAAGCAAAAGAGCCAAAAGGTGTGGCTGCTGGCTGCTGGCTGACTGCCACAGTCTATCGCATAAAATCAACAAGGTGTAAAAAATCCATTAAGAGAAGACAGAGGCACAGTCACACAGTCATAAACGAAAACTCTGTCAGTTTCCTCGTTTGGATTAAGTTACACCCTACCCTACGCCTACCCCTCTTACCATGCTTTCTAGCCTGGTTTTCAGTTGGTTTTGTACTTACTCTTCTGTTTGACCCATTCCGATTCCGATTGGGTTTAGCCTTCGATGTGAAACTGTTTTAAACTTGTACGTATATGGTCCGCGGCTCCAGCTCAGCGTGTGAGTTTTGCAACAGCAGTTCATTAAACTGCGCTCGTTGCTCGTAATCTAAGCCACTTAATGTAAGTGGTTGGGATTTTTAATTATATGTATCCCAATCCCCAGCCTGGAAAAGGAAAAGAGTATTTTTAGCCATCATTCCGATTCTAGGAATCCTCGTCTATCGATTCAGTTTCATCTATTCACCGTGGTGTCTGCGCATAAAGAGTCGATTATTACAGTCATTTGGACCTGTGTCGGCGACGGAAATGGGATGCATTATCCTCATCATCAGTCAGTAGCCCAACAGTAGGATGCAACGTCACAGGAAATTATTAACCCTGTAGCTACCATAGCGATTACGCGGCAGATGACTGTCGATGATTATCCAAGTAAAATGCAATCACACTTGCAAAAGAAGACGGCCGGCCGGAGCGCGCGCGGCGTTATGCGGAATGGTGATGAGCCCTTTTCGATTTCAACAAGTTAGCACCTCGTCGGCGTGGAATTGATTTCTTCTTCGGCTTCAGGTGTTGATTATTCAATTGGAACACCTGTCTGTGGTATTGGCTTGGCCAATCCAGTTGGTTAGAGCTACTGACCTTTCATTTGTCCCCTTTGTGAGTTAATCTCATTGCACAATCGGCGATGCCAATGTGAAAGGCGCACGCGTTCAATTATGGAATCTATTCTGTCACGTAGTAAGGGCTTAGAAAGAAGATGCCTCCATTCGAAGTGATTAAAGATAATCGAAATGAGATGGTTTTTTTGTTTTCTTCGTTTTTATCTGCTGTTTTCCGGTTTTAATTGTGTTTTTGTCCAGGCATGTATCGCGGGCTTAACCCATTGTTTTCGATTGGAATAACAACCTAAATTAGTAGCTCATGTGCAGATATAACAAATTAGCATAGTCGAGATAAAAATCGAAGGTATTTACTGTTCCGCAAGGTAGGGGTCAAACTCAATTGGCTTAGGGAATCGTGGTTCAGCCATAAATTTAATTTAACAGGGCAATGTTAAGTAACACAGTGGGATCTATGGGTGCCACGATATCGTATGCCGAAAAAATTGAGCTGTAGTCCGGAGGTGTGTATCTTCGACTCACGATAACTTGGGAGTGCTCCAATTGTTCGCAACAATTTGATCAATGGGACGACATAGATATTTAGGTTTACTTTATGATAGTCCTAAAGTTCAGAGTCAACAACTGAATTATCCTGTCAAAAAATTCCAAGCGAGATCTTAGTCGACTTTAAAAGCGTTTTTTCTTTTGCTTAATACAACAGAATGGGGATGAAGAGGACATTCAATGGCACAGTTAATAGAAGACCATAGATAGACCAACTCTTTCAAGATTACAAGATTTACAAGATTTATTATTTCACAGTAAGATTACATCTTATAGTTTGTGAAGGCTTTAAGAGATTTAGGGCCAGTTTCAAATGTTCCGGATAAAGTTTCGGATAGTTAGCCGACACATAACGCTTTCCACCAGATAAAAGTAGCTGATATTTTTTTTCTGTTTCATCGTCAAAGTCTCTGATAAACTATCCGGTAGAAAAATTTAGCAGGCACTAATTGTTTGACAGGAATGGGAATGATGTTTTTTATCGTTTATCACATTTTTAAGTGAATTGTGTTGTTCTAGTTTTTTTAATTTAGCATGGTTAAATTCATTCATTCACTCACGCAAAAACATTGTCCTTAACCGAGTGCGATTTTTGCTCTGCTAAAAATAAATCGGTTAAAATTAACCAAATCTCGGTTAAAAATAAATGAGTACTCGTTGCTAAAAACAACCAAGTTAATATCTACTGTTAAATGAATACGGTTAAAAATAGCACACTAAACGGTTGTCATTACTAAATAGTTCGGTTAAAATTAACCGAACTACTTAGTTTTCATGTTTGTTAAATTGTAATGAGTATCTAGGTTAAAATCAACCAACTTATTTCGTGTTTTTAACACACTGATTGGTTATTTTTAACCGTTTTACTCATGAAAATTCAAACGAATCTATGTTTGCTGAAAACTCACATTCACTCTGTTATAAACAAACGATGAGTGTTGGCTAAATACAACCAATAGCTCGGTTGTTTTTAATCAAATCACTCGGTTAATTTTATCAAAATATATTACTGAGCTTATTCATTGATTTTAACCGAGTAACTCGTTTGATTTCTACCAAGTAAAATAAAAACATTCGTTTATCTACGAACGAATAGCTCGGTTGATTTTAACCAAATCACTCGGTTAATTATCAAAATATGCTATCGAGCTTATTCATTGATTTTAACCGAGTAACTCGTTTGATTTCTACCAAGTAAAAAAAAACATTCGTTTATCTACGAACGAATAGCTCGGTTGATTTTAACCAAATCACACGGTTAATTATCAAAATAGGTTACTGAGCTTATTCATTGATTTTAACCGAGTAACTCGTTTGATTTCTACCAAGTAAAATAAAAACATTCGTTTATCTACGAACGAATAGCTCGGTTGATTTTAACCAAATCACTCGGTTAATTATCAAAATATGCTATCGAGCTTATTCATTGATTTTAACCGAGTAACTCGTTTGATTTCTACCAAGTAAAAAAAAAAACATTCGTTTATCTACGAACGAATAGCTCGGTTGATTTTAACCAAATCACTCGGTTAATTATCAAAATATGCTACTGAGCTTATTCATTGATTTTAACCGAGTAACTCGTTTGATTTCTACCAAGTAAAAAAAAAACATTCGTTTATCTACGAACGAATAGCTCGGTTGATTTTAACCAAATCACTCGGTTAATTATCAAAATATGCTACTGAGCTTATTCATTGATTTTAACCGAGTAACTCGTTTGATTTCTACCAAGTAAAATAAAAACATTCGTTTATCTACGAACGAATAGCTCGGTTGATTTTAACCAAATCACTCGGTTAATTATCAAAATATGCTATCGAGCTTATTCATTGATTTTAACCGAGTAACTCGTTTGATTTCTACCAAGTAAAAAAAAAACATTCGTTTATCTACGAACGAATAGCTCGGTTGATTTTAACCAAATCACTCGGTTAATTATCAAAATATGCTATCGAGCTTATTCATTGATTTTAACCGAGTAACTCGTTTGATTTCTACCAAGTAAAAAAAAACATTCGTTTATCTACGAACGAATAGCTCGGTTGATTTTAACCAAATCACACGGTTAATTATCAAAATAGGTTACTGAGCTTATTCATTGATTTTAACCGAGTAACTCGTTTGATTTCTACCAAGTAAAATAAAAACATTCGTTTATCTACGAACGAATAGCTCGGTTGATTTTAACCAAATCACTCGGTTAATTATCAAAATATGCTATCGAGCTTATTCATTGATTTTAACCGAGTAACTCGTTTGATTTCTACCAAGTAAAAAAAAAACATTCGTTTATCTACGAACGAATAGCTCGGTTGATTTTAACCAAATCACTCGGTTAATTATCAAAATATGCTACTGAGCTTATTCATTGATTTTAACCGAGTAACTCGTTTGATTTCTACCAAGTAAAAAAAAACATTCGTTTATCTACGAACGAATAGCTCGGTTGATTTTAACCAAATCACACGGTTAATTATCAAAATATGCTATCGAGCTTATTCATTGATTTTAACCGAGTAACTCGTTTGATTTCTACCAAGTAAAAAAAAAACATTCGTTTATCTACGAACGAATAGCTCGGTTGATTTTAACCAAATCACTCGGTTAATTATCAAAATATGCTACTGAGCTTATTCATTGATTTTAACCGAGTAACTTGTTTGATTTCTACCAAGTAAAAAAAAACATTCGTTTATCTACGAACGAATAGCTCGGTTGATTTTAACCAAATCACTCGGTTAATTATCAAAATATGCTATCGAGCTTATTCATTGATTTTAACCGAGTAACTCGTTTGATTTCTACCAAGTAAAAAAAAACATTCGTTTATCTACGAACGAATAGCTCGGTTGATTTTAACCAAATCACTCGGTTAATTATCAAAATATGCTACTGAGCTTATTCATTGATTTTAACCGAGTAACTCGTTTGATTTCTACCAAGTAAAAAAAAACATTCGTTTATCTACGAACGAATAGCTCGGTTGATTTTAACCAAATCACTCGGTTAATTATCAAAATATGCTATCGAGCTTATTCATTGATTTTAACCGAGTAACTCGTTTGAATTCTACCATGTAAAAAAAACATTCGTTTATCTACCCGTGGTGCGTCATTTTCGTATCGTGCCTGCATTATATTTTTTCGTTACTCATCGCACAGATGAGACGAAAAATATAAAAACCAATAAGTACCTATAGCACACACCGACAGCCGACACCACACACCATGGCAGCATTTTGCCCCAGAGAAAAAACACAATACCAAACAGATGAACACATCTCTTACAAGTTTTCAGAACATTTTGTAACTACATACATATAAGGTACAGTCGTACAGTCTCGTCATTAACTGTCTGCGCATTTGCTTGAGTTGAAAGAAACTCGTTTATTTCTTACTGAATACTTGGTTGAATTTAACCAACTCGTTGCAATGCACTGCATCAGTGTTGTCGTTTGAAATTTGTAAGAGTGCTGTGAAATCTTTTTTTTGGAATATTGTTTTTTTATAGTTTTGTGGAAATAATTATAGAGGGCTATAATCATTCGCCTGGAAACTGAAACGTAATCTGGAATGATGCAACAATACAAAAAAAAGCATGGCGAATAATTTACTGCTAAAGTATTGCCCGAACCGATGTACGTTTTAACATATCACCAAGTAGGTATGCAATTGCAATATATTTATTCACTTTCTCCATATCTTTTTCCTTTTTCAGACTTAACACTGAACAAGGTCTTTGTATTGGTTCTCACATTTCAACACGCACATCATATGAATAATCTTCCTTTATGCATTGCCTGCTTTTTACACAATCCAAAATTGATTTGTTTTTCGTTTGTAAGAAAATAACGATAGTACCTATGAGATAAACGCTGTTTTAATATTTTCAACTGATTTACAAGTTTTTTTTTTCTCATTTTCTTTTAATTTCCACTGATTTTTGATATAAAAATCAATTATATTTAGATACTAAAATCAAGCCGACGTAAAATGTTGCGATGACGTTGGTAAAGTTCACTAAAACGTAAACATACTCTGCGAGCTGTTAAACTCAAATGCATTTGCATTGGTAAATGTCGAGCAACTCTGAAAATAAATCGAGTTTCGGAAAAGTCATCTAGATTCCAAAAAGATGGCTTTTTTGTGCCAATAAAAAGTGATCTAGATCAAGAAAAAGTGTGCTTGCCTGCCCAATCGAGTACCACATCATATTACTCAAAATGAAAACCGCATGAAGAAACAAAACCACTTCAATATTTTTGCGTTCATTCCAGTGGGCAATATGGCATTACGCACCGAGCAAAAGTATTGCAAACGTTCGACAGCACTGTAGTATCCACTACGCAGTATCTTGATGCAGTATGTATGCTGCTGCTGCTTGATTTGACCAGGGTTACCGTGTTGGTGACATTGTCATTAGGTATATCTAGCGGAAATATCGCGCATAGACTGACAATCATTTATTGTAGAAATTCTGGTAGTTGGCTTAATTATCTTGTACTAGTGATACTTTTTTTCAATTAAAATAATTTTTAAAAACTAAATTTTTTAACTAAAAATTAGATTCTGCCAGAGCGATTGACTTACACCTTTCAAATAAAAAACAAGTAAAAGTGTTGTCATCGGCCTGGCCGATGCTTTGATACCCTCCACTGCAGAAAAGTCATGCAAAATGTTTGTTATACCAGTTAGTATCTATGTACTGTACACCTACACGCATGTGTCTAATATACAGGTTTTGTATGGGAGGTACCAGAACTACTTTACCGAAATAGACAATTTTCAATACCAACCTGACGACGATAAAAATAATACCTCTCACAAAATTTCATTCGCCTAAGTCGATTCGTTTGTACGCTATCGTGTTTTCAACAGACAGATGGGTCAAATAGTGGTTTTGTATGGGAAGTACCAGAACTACTTGACCGACATAGCCCATTTTCAATACCAATCTTACGACGGTAAAAATAAGTCCTCTCACAAAATTTCATTCGCCTAAGTCGATTCGTTTGGACGCTATCGTGTTTTCAACAGACAGACAGACGGACAGACAGACAGACGGACATGGCTAAATTGATTCAGAATGTGATCCTGATTCAGAATATATATACTTTAAAGGGCTCCGGTGAATCCTTCTTGGCGTTACAAATGTAATGATAAAGTGAATATACCTTCCTGTGGAGGGTATACAAAAATTCGTTTGAATTGAAGATTTCTTGGACGTTTTTTAATCCATTGACATCGTAGCCATCCTTTGATGGAATTTGTTACTTTATGGCTTGATAAAAAGAAGACGTACCATATTTTGGGATATATACTATATTTATTTCGAAATGTCACCAGAAAGCCCTAAAATCTTAATTTTTCCAAGTGAAAAAAATCACTCAAATTTTTAATATTTTGGGGCTATATCCCAAAATATGGTTCGTCTTCTTTTTATCAAGCCATAAAGTAACAAATTCCATCAAAGGATGGCTACGATGTCAATGGATTAAAAAACGTCCAAGAAATCTTCAATTGAGGCGATTTTTTGTTTGATCTCCGAAATAGCCAATACGGATGGAAGTGCGTGACATTTACTGACGATTTGATATCAGTTAAATAATATTTTTGTTCAACACCTTTGCGGATATTACTAATTTTAGCTAATATTAGTAATATCGTAATGAATACTAATATATCAGTCACATCCCTACAATTATGTATACTTATCAGAACAAAAATGTGTTTCAAAATCTTCCACTAATGTGTAAATTTATAAATCGATTATGATAATAATATTATATGTTAGAATTATTAATGTATAATATTTTGGATACTCGGTTAGTGACTCTTATTTTAACCTAGCGGCAACACTGGATTTTACTCGTTCTTCTGTACGATGCGCACTGAATACAGAACAGAATACCTAGTACAGTCAGTTTGTTTCTGGTGGTTGTATTCTTCGGTTGTGCTTTACCCTTCGGTTGTGTCTAGTGTTTTTAATTTTTTTGCAATAAAAGTTTTTGCTGTGTTAAAAGTGAATCGAAAGCGAATCAACTTTATAAAAACTATACCTACATAGGTAATTAAAGGATTTCAATCGTTTGCCCTACAGTGGTAATTCAAAGATTTCATCTGGTAAAGTGGTAATTTATTCCATCGTTTACCCTACAGTTCAAGGATTTGATCGTTTACCCAAGGTAACTATAATTTATTGCATATAATTCAATAATATTACGTAGATACTAATATTTTTCTGGTAGTTGCAATATGCAATTTGTGTTTTTTTTTTATTACGTGACAAATTATTCGTGTTTGAACTCGTTTTTCTTTCAACCCAGCCGTGGCTGATTTTAACCGAGATCTCGGTTGTTTCTTACCGAGTAGAATTACACTCGGTTATTTTTTACAGTTCACTCATTTAAATTTAACAAAGCCAAGTTGACTGATTTTAACCGAGATCTCGGTTGTTTCTTACCGAGTAGAATTACACTCGGTTATTATTACACTTTAAATTTAACAAAGCCAAGTTGACTGATTTTAATGCGAATCAACTTTTCAAAAATTATACTTTCAGTATTAATTCAAAGTCGTTTACCCTACACTGGTAATTCAAGGATTTCATCTTGTACCCTACAGTGGTATTTTATTCCATCGTTTACCCTACAGTTCAAGGATTTCATCGTTTACCCAAGGTTACTATAATTTATTGCATATAATTCAATAATATTACGTAGATACTAATATTTTTCTGGTAGTTGCAATATGCAATTTGTGTTTTTTTTTTTATTACGTGACAAATTATTCGTGTTTGAACTCGTTTTTCTTTCAACCCAGCCGTGGCTGATTTTAACCGAGATCTCGGTTGTTTCTTACCGAGTAGAATTACACTCGGTTATTTTTTACAGTTCACTCATTTAAATTTAACAAAGCCAAGTTGACTGATTTTAACCGAGATCTCGGTTGTTTCTTACCGAGTAGAATTACACTCGGTTATTTTTTACAGTTCACTCATTTAAATTTAACAAAGCCAAGTTGACTGATTTTAACCGAGATCTCGGTTGTTTCTTACCGAGTAGAATTACACTCGGTTATTATTACACTTTAAATTTAACAAAGCCAAGTTGACTGATTTTAATGCGAATCAACTTTACAAAAATTATACTTTCAGTATTAATTCAAAGTCGTTTACCCTACAGTGGTAATTCAAGGATTTCATCTTGTACCATACAGTGGTATTTTATTCCATCGTTTACCCTACAGTGGTAATTCAAGGATTTCATCTTGTACCCTACAGTGGTATTTTATTCCATCGTTTACCCTACAGTTCAAGGATTTCATCGTTTACCCAAGGTAACTATAATTTATTACATATAATTCAATAATATTACGTAGATACTAATATTTTTGTGGTAGTTGCAATATGCAATTTGTGTTTTTTTTCATTCCGTTACAAATTATTCGTGTTTGATTACGCATCGGATTTTAACTGCGCAATTACTGGTATTTGACTTTTTCTTCTTCTCCTGGGGTCAGATCACGTAAAATAAAAACGACTGAACGATATAGTTTTTATGCATATCAGTGGCAATAAACAGAGACTGCTATTGTCGAAATGATGTCCTTCGATCCTTTTCATATTACGTGATCTGACCCCTGGAGAATAACCCTTTAATGCAAGATTTGTTCGTGCTTTCTGAAATAGTTAAGAATTATTGTCTGTTTTATAGACATAAAGCTATGGACGACGACGTCTGCAATTTATTGCGAGAGTGGGGCTTGGAAAATTATATTGACGTTTTCAAGGGTATGTTTATAATATATTCATTTATATATACGAAGGAGTATCTTTTATCATTCTATTACTATAAGGGTATTCACTTTAACGCGTAAAAGCCTCATAAACTGCATAAATTTACCACCTCGTAAATCAACTGTCAGATTTTGTATGGAGAATAGTTTAATAGTTTACGCAGACCTCATAATTTTCCGCGACGATTTAGGCTGGGAAATCAACCGCGGAAAGTTGTGCAAATCACAAATGTCAAACTTTGACAGACAGTCGTATGAATTGTTTGTTTGATTCCAGATTTACAGTCAATTTACGCTATTTAAGCAATGACATTTCCGAGCGGTGTTCACTTAAAGCACCGCAGAAATTTATACATTTACGAGCTGCATACATTTATCAGATTAAGTGAATACCCTTTATATTATTTTGGTTACACGGTACGCAAAAACCAAATTCAGTTTTCATGAAACTTCACTAAAATCTACTTGTTCAAATCGTTTGATTCTTTCTTTTATAACTCTGATAAAAGATACAAAAATGTTAAATAAGAACTAAACTAGAATTGTTTTCAATATGACAGAAAATGCCATAACGTCAATATCTTTGGCGCTACTAGGCCATGCCGAGATAAGGGAGATTTTCCCAATCATAGGACATCGTGTACTTTTTATGCGAAATTTTGAGGAATGGCGAAAGGCAATGCATCCAAATGCTGCTAACACTTCGGTTAGTTGTTATTACAGAATCATTAATATTTACATCTACTGATGGTAGCAATTACTGTTGTTCATATACAGGTCTATGAAATTCAAGAAACAAATTTTACCAGTTCCCAAGACCAAAGCACAAATGTAAGTTTTTTGCTGAACGACATGCTACCTTCTTTTGAAGTTAGTGATAAATTTGAATCCACAAGTTCAAATTTATTGATAGATGCCATTGTTACACCTACTACTTCCGAGAAATCTCTATATGGAACAGAAGAAGTTGTAAGTATACAAGTTGAAAAACATACTGTAATAAATAACAAATAAAATCTGAGATTAGCCTACGCCTGTGGCTCCGGTGCAAGCAAATAACCCAATTTTACTGACGCGAATACGCAAAGCTCATTCAAAAATACGCATTTCCTTTGTTGTGGTTCATTTGTATAAAATTTATTCGTTCGAATTATGTAAGCGAATGAAAGCGAGTGAAATTTCCCAAAGCACGACACTTCTGCCTGCCCCTATTGTGTAAGACAACGAAACAGTTGAGTTGTCTCCTGGTTTTATGTAATTCAAAATTCGGTATTGTCCGTATTGTCATAAACAACCTTGATAGAAAAGTTGTCTGTCAGTTGTCTATAAGTTGTTAGTTAGTTTGGGTTGTGTGAAAGTTGAGTTGAATTGAAGACAACTCAACTCAACTAAGTTGAGTTGTGTTCTCCAATAGGGGCATTCAAAACGCGATAACTTAGTAGGTACTACTTAGTGTCCATAAATATTTCGTTTTCACTACATACATAAATAGTTCGCGAGGGTAGAATTCACTTGCACCGGAACCGCGGCCATATTGATTCCGTTTTGGAAGGTGGGCAGCAAAGGTTAACATAGCGTTAGTTCATTACTGAAGATCATAATGTGCTATGAAGTTTTTGTAGTCCTCATGTAACTACAATGTACCTAAACAATTTGTTAAATGGTTACCACAATTAAAAAAAAAAAAAAAAAAAAAACAGTGTCTAGGAACAGATTTTCCTAATTCGTAGTACTATATTGTCTTTCTAGAACCTTCAAAAACTTCTCGAAAATTCCCTAGAGGGAAGAGGTATCTTAGCAATAGACAAGACCAAGCCACTTGAAAATGTCGCACGGCTTCGATTGGTGCGGATTATATGCACACATATACTAAAAAACAGCCCCGAGCGAAACATCACGGCCAAAATTTATGGCATGTGGACAAATGAAATAGCTCATTTGTTCCCTTCTGAACACAGGTCGGTGTATTTTCACAATAAAATCGTGGATTCGGGTCGTGGGATCGTTAACCGATTGGCTGGAAAGTTGCCAGACCATATCAACAATTTGAAGCGAAAATACCGTGAAACGGGTATAATATCTAAACGGAAACGTTCTTTGTCATCGTCACCTTGCTCGAGTCGAAGATCATCTCCCACTCCATCACAAAATCGTCTACTATCTACTACTATCCAAATAGTAGAAGACGGAGAATCGTCAGATGAAGATCTGGATCTGGAACACTACAGAGGAGAAATGGGGAAAAACCACTCGTGCTCGCCTTGAACTTTTGAAGGAGATGACAATATCAAACTATTTTGACGAATTTCCGGCTCTAAAAAACGTGCTCGGGTATAAACTGGTAATAATATTCGATTCAACTTACACACTAAATACAAAATGCATTCTGATTCTGTTGTTAATGTTGTAGAAATGGCAGTGCCAGAACAATTTGGGACTTCCTCCAAACTATTTACTTATTATTCGTAAAAATTTGTTGTATAATTTCACCAAATATATTTTCAATTTAATTTTTAACAGCTGGAAAAGGATTTCAACACCCTACACAGCGATCATTCTACAGGATTGATGCAAAACTTTCCATCTTTAAAAACAAACATATACAGAACTGCTACAAAAAAAGCAAATGCGAAGGATATCTACTTGCAAAACCTTCTATCGCTGGAGAATTGTGAGTGCTTACTTTCATTTTTTCTTAATTTTCGTAAACTAGCGTACCCGTGCTAGAACTCTCGCATGTGGATGTTGTATGTCCGGGTTTTTAATTTTTTTTCATTTCAACATATTATTGTAATATTTATATATGTACAATAGTAATACCAACTTTAGTATAATCGACAAAATAAAGGTTCGAAAACTCTGAATAAAAAAATTACTAGTTTAGTGACACAGTACTCAAAATCGAATGCAATCTTACTTTAAAAATATAAAATAGGTTCTTTTCTGAAATGCTCGATAATGAATATAGAATACCAGTCACATTAATACCATTTAAAAAGGAGATGGCTTTCTCTTCACCTTCTACCGCTTTTAATGCGGCAGTGTTTCTTTCACCGAGAAAAACTTTTTCCAATATTTTGAAAATTCGTGAATGCCAAAATTCACGTAATTTATAACACAATCTTTTTGTTTGTAAAATAAAAAGTATATTGTGTCGCCATTCGCCAATACTCGGGTCCCAAGCCAAATTTCCAAAATCCCAGAAATTGAAATTGATTTTCTTTATCTCTTCCCCCTTTCCCCAATTGGAAGTTTCAAAATAGGGAGTATCTAACTAAGGAAATATCTATATTTTAAGATTTGAGTTTATTGAACTTCTTTTTCCAACACTTTCATATGTGCCAGAAAATCACCCGACAATAATTGAATTGATGAGTAGAAGAATAGTACATGTACAACATATCACTTTTGAGAAAAACAGAAAAAACTGTTTCACGGAAAAACTATTTATTTTCCTGTCTAATAATGTATGAGGGATTTGAAGTATCCCTGTTCCCTAATAATATGTTCATGAATGAATAACTCACAAAATTCTATACTGACAGGAAATATTTAGACAAGAAGTCCTTGTACTTGTACTGTTCTTCCACTCAATTACAAAAAAATACACATTTAGATTCACGATTCGGTGTATGATACACCGAATCTTGAATACCCCTATTATTTTATTATTTTATTATAATAAGGGTATTCAAGATTCGGTGTATCAGGTCTAGTATCATTGTGTCCGGGATTTTCATGCACGATAACTACTTTCTTCAAATTATTTCTGACAACCCTAATGTAGTAGTAAAATTCAACTTGTTTTTCTTAAATTTCAGTGTCTGAAGATATAAGTAACCTAGGTGCGTTTCTGCTGATTCCATCGCTTTTGGCAACATCAACTATACGCCTAAAGGGGACCAACAAGAAGGTTTGGCGGCCATCAAAATCGGAAGCCCGCGACGGATTCATCACTCATGTTTCCAGCGATGCGGAGATCAATGAAGCGATCTCTATAAGGCGTAAAAAACTTTCGGAATTCGGACTGACTCTTCAACCGTTCATCCTCATAAATGGTGCGTCTTTAGATAAAATAAGTAGTTATTTTGTTGTAGTTAACGATACAAAATATATACTACCGACTATCTTAGAGGCGGTCGATATTTGTTTTAAAATTATATTTATGTTGAACGCAAAATATCCTGTGGAATCTAAATCTGCATGGGTGTTTATTCAAAGAGCATTTTATAAAATAATAACTGACTTTGACAAAGAATCCACTGCATCTAATAGTTTGCTAGGGGAATTAGGGATTGAAGAGTGTTAATTTACATTTTTTTCCATTTGGGCGCAAAGCATTTAGATATTTTAAAATGGTTGTTTGTTTTTTATGCAGATCCGACTTTAAGGATCCAAAATGTCTAAGACAGCACTTTGAATTTGATCATCACGGCCACGAGTTTATACACTACAAATGCTCGGAAGGAAATTGTAGACGATCATTTTCTATTTTCAATTCATTCAGAAGACACATTAATAAAGAACACGCTTCTGAAAGTCTAAATCAACCTTCAAGCTCTTATGTTAATGAAATTGAACCAAATGAAATTGTATTTCCTTCACATAAGAGTTTAGAACAAGTCAAAAAGTCTGAAATAACAGAAGCACCACCGGTTAATGAATCATTATCGATTTTGATTGCATCTCTTTATGCGAATGTACTTTTGCCTAGAAATGTAGTACAAAAAATAGTTGATGGCTTAAGCGATTTTTTAGGTTCATTGAGTTCAGCTATTGAAAACTGCGTTGATGAAGTTAGTCTTGAAAGCTCCCTATCCAATGATGTTTCAAGATCATTAGTCGAAGCACTCGTGCCTTTAATCATTTCCCCCTTAAAATGTTTACAAACAGAACGAAAAAGGATTACTTATTTTACTAAACGAGGATCGTATATTGAACCCCAAGGAATTTTAATTGGCCAGAGATTCGACAATATAAAAAGAAATGGGTTAATACGTATGGAACCTGTGGAATGCAAAGAACATTTTATTCCTCTTAGTTAGACATGTAATGCAATCTTTTTTTTCGTTAAAAAACGTACTCTCCGAAACTTTGGAATACATGGACAGTCTTCAATACAAAGATGATATGGAAAATTTTATTCAAGGCACTTATTGGAAACACAGAGTAACGCATCATTCGAATCGAATAGTTTTACCTTTATTTATGTATTTCGATGATTACGAGATTGGAAACGTTCTTGGAAGTCATTCTGGTATTCATAAATTAGGGGCAGTTTACGTCTCAATTCCGTGTCTTCCGCCTTGGCGATCATCAGTTCTTTCGAACATATTTCTTGTTTTGCTATTTCATTCATCTGATAGAGTATCTTTCGGCAATAATGTTATATTTAAACCAGTTATTGATGAATTTAATTTCTTAAGCGAAGAAGGTATACAAATAGATATTCCAACTTTCAAGGGAACTTTATTTTTTGAGCTTGCTCTAATCCTTGGCGACAATTTAGGATTACATTCTATGATTGGGTTCGTAGAGAGTTTCTCTGCAAATTTTTCCTGCAGAGTGTGCAAAGTTTCAAAGCGAATATTAAAAGAGCAACTGTATGAGGATACATCACTTCTTCGGGCAATTGATAGCTATGAAGCTGATCTTGCTTTAAATGATGTTTCTTTAACCGGTATTAAGGAAAAATGTGTTTTTCTGGACATTAAGAACTTCGACTTGTTTCAGCAGGTTGGTGCTGATATTATGCACGATGTGCTAGAGGGTGTTGCAAAATACATTTTAAATTTCATACTTTTGGAGTACACTGAAACTAATAAACTTTTTTCCTTATCTCTTTTTAATGACAAATTATTAGCATTTGCATATGGGCCTGATAGTAAAAATAAACCTTGCAGTATCGAAAAAGAACATTTGAAGAGGGGGAATATGCGCTTATCTTCTGGAGAAACGCTTACTCTTTTACGATTTCTTGGATTACTTGTAGGCGATTTTGTACCAAGAGACAATGCTATTTGGAATATATACATAACATTAAGAAAAATTCTTGACATACTTCTTAGCGTGAGAATTTCAGTTGGAACAGAAGATTTATTGCAAGTGTTAGTTGCCGAACTTAATGAACAATATATTAAAATAACCAAAGACTCTCTTAAACCAAAGTTTCATAACCTGCTTCACTATCACACCGCTTTAAAAAAATACGGTCCATTATCATCACTGTGGTCAATGAGGTTCGAAGCTAAGCACAGACATTCTAAAATGTCAGCTAGATCGTCATGTAATCGAAGAAATGTCACTTTAACTTTAGCAATTAAGCATCAACTTCAACTAAATGAAATCTTCCTAAGGGGGAAACTTTCGAACATACTTGACGTAGGCCCCATAAAATCTCCCTTGTCACCCGAACTTAATTTTTTGCATTCCCAGCTACCACTGGACCCTGAAAAGACTTTGACTAGAGTGAATTGGGCGACGATGTCTTCTATACATTATAAAAAAGGATCAGTCTTAGTAAAAAGTTTAAGTTCAGATTGCTATCTTTATGATTTTTTCGTATTGGACAAATTATATTTGTATGAGTCCGATCGCCTAATCTTAGCTGGAACTTTAGTGGACACTTTATGTTTTGATGAACATTATTATGCATATCAGGTAGAAGCTCCATCAATAGAAAAACGGATTTGCCTGTTTCTTGAATCATTTATTTCACCAATTCCAAACACGATAAATATTTTACCAAATGGAAGGCAGTACGTAGTCTTACGAAGCCCATTATAAAGTAATAAACATAAACTTTCTTAAAAAAATAAAATTTCACAATGATGCAGTAGAAAAATATTCATATGTTAATATTACATTTTTAAAGATGTAAATTGTAAATTGTGCGATAACACATTAAGAACGGAATAAATATATATATATTATGGACTAATAATCACCGATTGGTTATATTTTTATCACGGTTTCAATACCAAATTTTGTAATTAATTCTTAAAAAATAAATATGTACCAAACGTACAAATCATTTCACAATGATTATGTTAGATAAATATTATATAATACGATAAAAATATAGAAAAATATTTATATGTTAATATTACATTTTAAAAGATGTAAATTGTGCGATAACACATTATAAATTAAGAACGATTGGTTATATTTTTATCACGTTTTTAATACCAAATCTTGTAATTAATTCTTAAAAAATAAATATGTACGAAACGTTTTACTTCAAAGTGTTTAATTGCATAGTTTAGATTGTTTCTCTCTTAAAAATTATTAAGTTTTCAGGTGCATGGACGTTTCAAAAGGATGCTGTCGACGGCTGGAAAAAAGGTTTCCTTGGCTAAGTTTAACCAAGTAAGTTGGATAAATTCAACCGAGTAGGTTGGATAAATTCAACCGAGTAGGTTGGCTAAATTCAACCGAGTAGGTTGGATAAATTCAACCGAGTAGGTTGGCTAAATTCAACCGAGTATGTTTGCTGAATTTAACCGAGTAGGTTGGCAAAATTCAACCAAGTAGGTTGGTTAAATTCAACCGAGTATATTTGCTGAATTTAACCGAGTAGGTTGGCTAAATTCAACCGAGTATGTTTGCTGAATTTAACCGAGTAGGTTGGCTAAATTCAACCGAGTATGTTTGCTGAATTTAACCGAGTAGGTTGGCTAAATTCAACCGAGTATGTTTGCTGAATTTAACCGAGTAGGTTGGCTAAATTCAACCGAGTATGTCTGCTGAATTTAACCGAGTAGGTTGGCTAAATTCAACCGAGTATGTTTGCTGAATTCAACCGAGTAGGTTGGCAAAATTCAACCAAGTAGGTTGGTTAAATTCAACCGAGTATATTTGCTGAATTTAACCGAGTAGGTTGGCTAAATTCAACCGAGTATGTTTGCTGAATTTAACCGAGTAGGTCGGCTAAATTCAACCGAGTAGGTTGGCAAAATTCAACCAAGTAGGTTGGTTAAATTCAACCGAGTATGTTTGCTGAATTTAACCGAGTAGGTTGGCTAAATTCAACCGAGTATGTTTGCTGAATTTAACCGAGTAGGTTGGCTAAATTCAACCGAGTATGTTTGCTGAATTTAACCGAGTAGGTTGGCAAAATTCAACCAAGTAGGTTGGTTAAATTCAAACGAGTATATTTGCTGAATTTAACCGAGTAGGTTGGCTAAATTCAACCGAGTATGTTTGCTGAATTTAACCGAGTAGGTCGGCTAAATTCAACCGAGTAGGTTGGCAAAATTCAACCAAGTAGGTTGGTTAAATTCAACCGAGTATGTTTGCTGAATTTAACCGAGTAGGTTGGCTAAATTCAACCGAGTATGTTTGCTGAATTTAACCGAGTAGGTTGGCTTCGAACACCGAGTAGGTTGGCTTACGAACACAATTTAACCGAGTAGGTTGGTTAAATTCAACTGAGTAGTTTGGCGAAATTCAACCGAGTAGGTTGGTTAAATTCAACCAAGTAGGTTCGCTAAATTCAACCGAGTATGTTTGCTAAATTTAACCAAGTAGTACTAGGTTACTTATAACCGAGTAGATCTGGGTGGGGAAGTGGGCAACTCGGTTATTTTTAACCAATTTACAATAAACGAATTGTCTTGGTTAATTTTAAACGAGTAATACTGTAGGAGCTATATTAACAGCATCACTCGGTTATTTTTAACTACATTTCGGTTGTTTTTAACCGTCACGTTTTTTGAGTGCTCATTTTCGATACCCCGCTTATCCCTTAAGTGGGTCGCGGGTGTTGCGCAAGTACAAGTGCACCGTCTCGATTCTAGGCCATCGACTGTAAATCATAAATGGCAATCCCCATACGGGTAAGGGAGATATTATGGACTTGGTCTAACCATCTCATCCTGGGTCTACCTAGAGGACGCCTGCCCGATTGTACGGATTCCATAGCACGTCATGGGATCCTGGTTGGGGACATGCGTTTAACATGACCAAACCACCGAAGCATGGACCGCTCCGTCCGGAGAAGTAGCTGCTAGACATTGAGTCCCTCACGTATTCTGGTGTTTCCACCATCTCTACGGGTCACACCAGTAATACAACTGAGGAATCTCATTTCGGCGGCTTGTATCCGGGAACTTATTCTTTCGGTCATTACCCAAATAGGTAAGAGTTTGAACAAACTCCGAATTAACGACTGACAACTTGACAATTTAGCTTTGACACCAAGTTCAGTCCTCTTATGATAACAGAATAACCGAGCTGTTTCAAAATTGACCAACCTGACCAATCCTACAGATAAACTTAGCATTGCTCTTGGTCCTTCCATCACTCGTGAGTATACATTAAACAGGCGTTCTGGAGACGACCATCACTTGAGATTTGTTTACGTTTACTTTCATCTCAGCTTCCACATAAGCGACTACAAACGGATAGAGTGCGCATTGAAGTTAAGTCTAAGAGGACCAAAGGATGACCAAGTCATCAACAAAGAGCAAACGACTTATCCTCGGATGTTCCAATTCGAAACGTTCTTCGCCAAGACTGCGCTGTAACATCCAGTCCATATAAGTAATGAAAAGGAGAAGAGACAAAATGCACCCCTGGCAAAGTCCAACGCCCACGGTGAAAGGTATTGACTGGGCATGGTTATAGTTATACAAAATAGCGAAAATTCAGAAATCTTCATCGTCGAGGGTTTCTAAAAATAATTTGAAATACTCTGTTCCTACGGGGCCCTGTAATATGGTTGTAATATTCATCTAATTCGACATTAAAGAATTCAAATAAATGCATGATATAACACTTCTGACTGCTGTCTACACCCGTCAACGAAAGAATGCTCCGAAACTATATTTTTTCCAGCCGCATTAAATAAATATTTTGTTTAAATCTTCCGGATAGAGGCTTTAACAGCCGGTTGAACTGGCTGATAAACTATCCGAGACTTTATCTGTCAGCTATTACTATCCGAAACCTTTGAAACCGAAATATTACGTTTATCTGACATATAAATTCCGGATAGGCTATCCGAGACTTTATCAGCTAGTCTTGAAACTGGCCCTTAGAGTTCAAAAGTAAATTTAAGACAGACTACATGTAATTTAATTGGAAACTTACATAAGAGAATTAATAACAAAAAACAATAATATTTGACAAACCTCTAAGATTTATATTTATGTATCACTGGCCAAGTGTTTGAAAAGGTAAGTTTTAAATGTGCTTGTGTTTGTGATTCTCCTTAGTGTAATGGGTAATGAGTTCCATAGAAGAGTGGCATGGAATGAGCGCTCAGATTGCAAGCAATAGAATCTGGGCCGAATCATGATGGCTGTTCTTTGTGAACTGGGAAAATTTAATCTGCTGTATAAATATTCAGGCTGTTGGGTCTGTATAACACCATGAAAGAGGATTAGCGTTCTGAACTTAATGAGGTTATCGAAGCTGAGGCCCATTATCTGCAGAGAGTAACTTGATATGTGGTCGAAATGCCGTTTGTTAAAAACATATCTTGCTAAATTGTTGTAGATGACATTTGGTTTATGCCTAGTGTTATAGTCAACATAGCAAAAAACTTCGCAACTATATAGCAATATAGGTAGTAAAACGGACTTAACAAGTAGCATCTTAGTTTTGACCGGCAAAGAGTTTTGCGTTGCGCGTAGCGATCGGATACCATTATATACTTTTCCGATGGTAGTTGCAGCATGATCTGTCCAGGGGCCAGATCACGTAAAATAAAAACGATTGAACGATGTCGTTTTCACGAATGCTGTCTCTATCATGTCTTTGGCAATAGACAGAGACTACTATTGTCGAAACGGTGTCGTTTGATAGTTTTTATTTTACGTGATCTGGCCACAGGTAAGAGTATCATTGAAAACTATACCAAGATTTCGAGACTTCGTGACGTATTCAATGGATGACTGTCCTAATTTAATCGGTGGAAGTGTGGTAGTATCTAGAGACTGCTTATAAATACAGAGCGTCTTAGACTTCGCTGGATTCAGTGATAGGTTGTGTTTGAGGGCCCACTGTTGTATGATCTCTAGATCTTCGTTCATCAGTTCGATCGCATTGCTAATCATATCCAGCGCGCGCAGCACAAGTATAATTGGACGTCGTCAGCAAACATATGGGCAGTACAATGTTTAACAAGCCGAGGAAGTTAGTTCACATAAAGTGAAAATAATATGGGCCCTAGAATCGAACCCTGCGGAACTCCCGCGGGAACTCTAAGAAACGAAGACATTTGGTTTCCCACTGCCACACCAATACCTCAATACCTCCAAGTTATAGCAGTTTATAGTAATGCCTTGACTAATATTACGGTGTTGTGTTTCTGGCAATTTTTAGCTGCAACTGATTCTATGTTAGTGAAGACATCACTGTGATCATTTTATTCAACATTCAGCGTAAGTAAATACTTGTAGGGCTTTATGAAAAATAGCGCATTGTGTAGACATGTGATTTTCGCACTTTTTCTCTATATCAAAATTGAATGGAAATATTTTAATACTTCTCCCGGAAAAGGCGAACCTATAACGCTTCATCAGCATTTCGAGGGATAATGTCTTTGAGTTCCTCGGAACATCTACCATGGAAGTACCTATATAGAACAAGCTAAGGTCAGTGACTTGTCTTCTGTGCACCAACGGTTGCAGATTCGATGTGAGTGTAGAGTCTCCAATAAGTCGAACTGCTCGTCTGTGTATGCTGTCAAGTAGGGTAAGTGAATGTTTTGGGGCCGAGCTCCATATATGGGAACAATATTCCAGGCCTGGTCTAACCTGTGCTTTGTAGAGAAGGAGAAGTTGCTTGGGGCTAAAGTACCTCTTTGCTCTAAGTAGGTAGCTCAACTTAGCGGATGCCGATCTTGCGATATAGGATATATGCTCCTGCCATGTGATTCCTGAATTGACTCTGACTCCTAGAAGATGCATTGAGTCCTTGAGATGGATTGGATGGTCATCCATTTGGATCTGTGGAACTGTTGGTGCATTTTTCCTAGAAAATGTTGTGAGCTGTCTTTTCCCCACTTCAAGATTTCGTCCAGTGGCCTATTTCACCAACTTACAAATTGTTGTTTACAGGCATTTTTTTAACAAATTTGTGCAAAAATCGATTTTTTCTGTTTCACAAAAATTTTGTATTACAAAATTGTTTTTGTTATTTACAAAGGGAAATTTGTAGAAATTTCATTATTTCCGTTTCACCAAAAGTTAATTTTCTTTGTTGCTTACATGTACAAATATGTTAAAATTCATATTTTTTTTCAAGTTTGTGTTTCACCAAATCAAAAAGTTTTACAAATTTGTTCAATTACTGAAAATTTTTTACACTAGACAGATCGTGTGTCGATTTAGTAACAATTTGTTATTTTTCAAAGAAAGGAACGTCGAAGGCATAGTAGCACCGATAGTGATATAAGTTTCTGCTAAATTGACGAAGAAAAAACTACAAAATTTCAGATTCGTTTGTTTTGAATGAAAAGTTTCAGTTAAAACGTGCGCTAAGCCAGAGGAAATAAAGGACCATTCAGACGAGAGCGAACGAACAAATTGATGAAATGCAAACAAATCACTTTTGATGCATTTATGAAAAGGAAATTGCACATTTTGCTATAAAAGAGGATAATTAATTATCCCACCAAAATGTGTTAAGAAAACAAGTTTAAAAATAGTTTACGAAATTTGGAATTCCAAACTTTATGCCGCGAATGGAAACACCATCGGCGCGCGGCGCGAATTGGCAAAGATTATTCGCAATCCACATTTTTAAACGGCTAGAGAAATTTCTGGTAGGAACTGAAGGCTGAAATTTGTGAACTGCCGCCACCATGAAAAGTGTTTATGTGAACGACCCGTCAAAACTCGCGAATATTCGTTCGTTTGTAGGTAGTTGTTCGCTCTCATTTGAATAGTCCTTAAGACAAATTGGACGTCGGATTGCAAATCATTCTGAAAATAAACTTTTCACTGACACCGATATGAACTTACTTAAATCAATTTCTAACAGGTTAGAAAATGTGCCGAAATAAAATATTTTAAATAAATAAATAGTTGGCGCAACAGCCGTATATACACTAGCTTCTTACAACCATTCGTTTTTGAGAGTTTTATTTTTGGGACTAATGGAAGAGACCCACAATTTTATGCCGAGTCCAAACGGCTGAATTGAAATGAATTTTCAGGACAGTTATACTCTCAGATGTTTGTCGGACGTTCGCGAGGGGTGACGCAGTAAGACGTAATTTGTGGGATCGAACCTGGGGCTGGAACACTTCGCATAGTAGTCGAGCACACTAACCACTGCGCCCACCATGTTTCCAACATTTTTCTTATCGCGAATAAAACCGATAGAAATGTTGTTTCTGTTAATTTTGTTCTTTGATGTTATCAGTAAGATTGTTAGAAGAATTACAAAATTATGAAAAACAGTTGTTGTTTACAACTCTGAAAAATATACGGTGAAACGGTTTGTTTTTCTATTTGTAAATAACAAATACAATTTCCCTTCATTTTTTTCTCTTTCTAATTGATTATTTCGACATTTATTGCCTTTTCCATTACTTTTGAGAGCATTGAAAGCAACCCTATTGGGCGATAGTTTTGAGGCAGACATTTCCTCCCTTTCTTTGGAATACGTTGAATGCGAGCGATCTTCCAGCAAGAAGGAAAAGTCTTCTGGGAGTACGACATGCTAAACAGCTTTCATAGTACAGGGGCAAGTTCTGGTGCTCAGCTCTGTGACGACTAATAAACCGTAAATACTCCATCAACTAATAAACATCCAAGAAATAAATCAGTTTAATAAAATACTTTACCCCCTTTTTTCTCATGGCCTACGTATATTTCTTCCTGGGAAGTCTAGGTTCTGTATAGGTCGGCATACAAATTCATATAAACAAATTAACTTTCCCGAATATATGAACCGTCACAAATATAGGCTTTGAAAAATGCAACAAAAATCTTTGCATGCTTAAAGTAGGTAAGAAAGAATTTTAAGTTACCTTAGTTTCTGCACTTTATTTACCATTATGTCACACAGATTATCATTGTGCCAAAAAATACCCTTTGCTATTGCGTTCAGTTTAAAAACAATAAAATCACAACTGGATCGTTATTTCACCCTCCCTAAGGTTTACAAAATAATAGTAAACTCACTTGAGCTACATTATGTGGGTGTCTTAAAGATTAAACGGCTACTACCCTTGATTCGAATTGATATGACAAACTGGTACAGCTACAATTTGCCAAAAAGTCTGACCGTTGAGTATAATTACGAGTACAAGACCAATATACTTCAACTCGGTTGTTACAAATTTCATTGTCTGACTCTGACATGAAACTGAGTGCTCTGTTAATCTCTAATCGGTCTTAATTTAATTTGTTTATTTATATGGAGCCATTAAAATCTTTCATAATCGAAAGCATTATATAAAGTAATGAACACGAATGTCGTATCAATCAGATTAATCCACAAATTAAGTTGTCAATCCTCTGGTACTTCAGATACTTCAATCAAGTAGGTCTACATGAGGGGGGAAATCACACTTTCGTTTTCCATAAAAGTATTATCCGCCCACCCGCGCCTGGTATCATCCTGGTATGTCGACAGCACACAATACCCGAATCACTCTTAACCAACAATGTGCACAATGGGACTTCTCTAATTGGACTTCAATTCGACTATGAGGCGATGCTAATAGTACAATTTTTTAGAAGAAAAGATGCCTACTTAAGGGAGAGAAACACGACTTAAATGACGCGTCACGATGTCGATAGCCGCAGACTCTTTCTGCTAAACGAAAGCAGTTATGAGTATATTGGAATCGTGAATAACACGAAAGGCCCAGAGACAGTACCTTATATTTTATTCTCCTTCGGGATATGACTGCTTATAAATGTTCAGCGCTCAACGCCCCACAGTGTGCACGAAAGGCCAGATCGAGATATTAATCAATTCAGCAGCATAGTTGAATACCGCACAAGACGCGATGGACAAAATTAGATATAGAAGTGTGGGAACCGATCGATTGGAAATTTGATTTGTTTGCAGTTGTACAGTACCTAGAATTTTTGTGAAAAGAATTTCTCGCCTAAGATGTGTACAGTATGCACGCACATAATTCCCATGCTTGTCGAAGTACGCGCAGAGAGAGGCTGCCACTTACGATGGCCCACATTACACGTACCTTTAAAACATGAACAAGGCTATCATTCATGGTAAATGTAAAAGTATAATAACACTAAGCGGCCGTATGCCATGCACTTCATCTCGTTGGTATTTTCCTGTGATTCTGAGTTTGAGTTCTGCCTGGTATCAGTGTTCCTCTTGAGAGAAAAGTCCAATCAGGAGTGGTGGTGTAGTTTTATCGAGAAATTCTTTAGTAGTAACAAATACGTCTAAAAAGGTAGTTGGATGATTATGTGCACCTAGTATGCAATTTTTCAATGCAGTCCACATAGAGTAGTTTGGCGAGAGGGAGAGGAAAGCACTTAGGATGCGAGTCATCGACTGAGTCCAAGCAATGTTTATGAAAAGTTGCGTATTGCATGATAATGGGAGCCCATTTGTCACAGCAGGCCTTGCTTAGCATTAAATTATCTTAACTGCTTTTAAATGGATAGATATGTGAACCAAACCCTTTGCTGTTTACATAGACTTTGAATTGAAAGATTGTAGCATTCATGCATAAGTAGTAGTTACATAAATCCACAAAATCCTGCCACACACATATAAACTCTTTGAAGTCATATCCGTGTCCCCAGTTTGGTGTGTCGTTTTGATGCATAAGGTGAGCAGGTACCAGGTTTTAGGACTATGCTTATGTATTTTATGGACCAACCATTGGATCAGAGCCATGTTTGAAAGTCGGATAATAACATCCTCCTCCGGAGGTGTGTCGACGTCTGTGACAGCAGCAAAAGGCTGCCCTCAAGGGGGAGTACTCTCTCCTCTCCTGTGGTCACTAGTCAATAGTCTACTAGTCAGTCTACATAGCCAGGGCTATAGTGCCATCGGCTATGCTGACAACCTAGCAATCATCATCAGGGGCAAGCTCAGCGCTACCATTACATGTAGGACGCAGAACGAACTTCTACATGTCTCAGAGTGGTGCAATTTGGAAGGATTTCCATAAAACCTAGTAAAACCATTCTAGTGCCCTTTAGAGTGGTTAATCTTGACACCATAACCGTAAACGGCACTACCTTGAGTTACTCCAATGAAGTCAAATATCTTAGAATTGTCCTTGATTAGACGCTTAATTGGAACTCACAAATCAGAGCGTGCCACTAGGACTAGATCCATGTGGGCCAGTAGGCGACTGTATGGCAGAACTTGGGGTCTTAATCCCAGAATGATACGCTGGCTGAATATCATGATGGTAAGGCCCATTGTCACATACGCGGCTATTGTCTGGTGGCCGAAAGTTCTTGAACGGACAACGGCAAAAAGGCTACAAAAACTACAGCCTGTCTCGGCATCACGGGTGCGATGCGCACCTGCCGTACTACAGCATTAGAAACTATTATTGGGCTATCACCCCTACATATATTTATTAGTAAAGTGGCAGCTACGGCTAGAATATAAGTTTAAACCAGATGACCATGTGGTACACCTGGAAATACTTAACTCAATCCCAAACATAGACATGCTCCATCCCCGACATTATGGTTAGGGAATATAGTTTTGGGAAATTATTTGAGGTAGTAATAGTGGACCGCACGGAATGGGCCAATGGCGTTCCGACACTGGACTGTAAAAGTATGGTCTGGTACACTGACGGATCGAAAATGGAATGTGGAGTTGGTGCTGGTGGACCCAATACCAAAGTCGCGATAACCATGGGAATGTGTCCCACTGTTTTTCAGGCTGAAGTCCATGCTATTGAGTTCTGCGCCATTTTAAACTCCAATAAGGGAATTAAAGGCGCCAAAATACAAATCTTCTCATCAGATAGTTAAGCGGCCTTACAAGCTCTATCGTCCAACACGATGGACTCCAAAACAGTAAAGTGCTGTTACGATGCCTTGCAAGTCCTATCAAAACACAACAAGATCAAACTTTGTTGGGTACCTGGCCATAAAAGTATTGCAGGCAACGAATCGGGGCGCGGACCGCATCTGAATCCGCGTTCTGTGGACCAGAACCTTATTGCAGAGTCAATTCGTATACGGCTTTAGGTCTAATTAGCAATTGGCAATATCAACTTCGTCTGTACCACTGGGAAAATATTCCGGGTTTAAGACAATCCAAAAGTTTAATTAAACCTTACTCCTACTAGGAAATCCTCAATCTAAATAACGATAGTATCAGAAGGCTGGTGGGTTTTCTCACAGGACAATATAGGTTCTGTCTTGAGGATGAAGAATCCTCCGAGCACATTCTCTGTGATTGCCCGGCACTTCATTGGTTAAGAAAATGTGTCATTCACAAGGAGATACTTTTACCGAATTCAGGAACTCCACTACTAAGGATATAGTGGCTTTCACTAGGGAGGTCACACGTCTCTTAGAGTAACCTTATCCCTTTCGATACAATAGATCTTGTTAGGTCGTCGTGTTAGCCAAATGGGCAGGGAATTTCGCCTTCAGTTAACCAATATCAACTCAATTCCACCATGCACCCCAACTAAGAAATGCGGAAATAGTTTTTCCTTACTTTTTTACGATACTATATCCCCCAGAGCCCAGATGCAATCATCGCCACCAGTCAGGGCGGCATTGAAATGCAAAAGCAAGGACTCTGCTCCGGCCTGCTATCACATTGCGATTACCTCTCGAAATAGACACCAAACTCAGCAGCTATCAGCGGAATAGCAATTTGAATACCATCAGCTGCACGTTGCAACAACCTCAGCTACCGCAAGCTTCACAATATGCAATTACCATGCCTCCATTACAGCGAAGAGTCAGAAAACTAACCCAGCTCGTGGCCAATTGAATTGAATTAATGAATGAACGGTTTCCGCGGACCTACAACTACAACAAACAATAGCCTCCCACAAAGCGCCAACATTTGTGCCACTGTCTTACGATCACATAACCAGGAGTCTTCTCTCAACTCCAGCATCAGACCATCATCCGGCTAGCGAATCATCGAATTCAAGAGCCAATTTATTTGCAAGATTACAGCTGTAGGAGTGGTGTGTCGTGATGTTCAAGATGTGGCTGGTGCGGCTCGAAGAAATGTAGAATTGATTAGAGGTCTCATAACATATCGCCTTCGACTTCCTACAGCCTTTACGCTCATTACATACCAATGTTTAATTTCATCTGTGAAATGAGGAATCACTCTGCGAAAGGAAAGTGCATTCTTTTCGACGCCGCGCACCACCACGACCACTTTCTTCAGCCTTCTCGCATTCGGGGACGAATGAACCTCAAAAACCTACGATTTATGCGATCGTCTTCCGGGTACCCGCTTTATGGAAAAGCAAGTGCACATCTCAAACAACTTTCAGTGCAAGAAGACAAATCATACGTTGGCGGGCGCGTAATCGATCCAGATTCATACAGTGCGAACCTGTATCTTGGTCTTGGGCACAGGTATTGGATATCCTTTTCATTTCGACGACACTATCGGAATACTAAAAACAAAAGCCACTTTCTCAGGCCAAAACAGATTCACTGATTCTCTGGAGGTGACAGTTGCAGCGGCAGGTTTTCTGTGCCCCCGCTGGAGGCTTCACGGCACAGGCAATACTTTTCCAATTCATTTTAATTACCATTATCACGGTGTGTAAGGAGAGGAGGCAAATGAAGCTGGCCGACAACAACGAAATGTAGGAGAAGAATGGCCACCGACGATAAGAGTGTGCTGCAAATTCTGGGTCAAATCAACAGAAGCGATACCTCACTCAACCGGTTCCCATAACTCATAGTAGCACACATTGCAGTAATGTGGTATAGGAATTTACCCAAATGAAAAAAACAACATCCACCATGTAGGACTGAAAAGGAATTCTTCAACTTTATCGCAAGTGAAGGTGAAACTAGATACGTATACAATCAGAAACGACATGGATGATTTTCGTGACACCATACAGCCACTAAAATGTGTCTATGAATTTTTTTGTTTTTGGCGCAATTTATTGTTGCTAACAAAAAATTCTTAATCGATGTGGACATATTGTGTTCCCAATAAAACATTTTGTTTAAGCTGGATGGTAAATGGAGATGGAGATATTTGTATTTTGGCTCGCATTTACTAAATGCGTCCATTTGACAAGTGAATAATGCTGTCAAATTGTGTTTTAACTGGCAAAGTTGTAGGATAATATTGATATTTTCCATTTTATGTATGTGTTTTTTTTTTGGGTGCTGAATCCGAGTCTGGAGTCTGCTAACAAAATTTTGTGAGAAAAAACTGGTAAATTATTTTTTTAATTTTTTGGCTTTTTTGATCTTATGATAACTAGGCTCCAAAAATTTTATTTGTTAATTAAGGCTGTCATTAAGGCTGTCTAGTCTGGGCGTAGTTGCTCAGTGCTTAGTGTGTTGGACTAAATAAAAACTCACATAAACGAATGGTTGCGAGAAGCTAGGCCTAGGGTGCTTGCTTACACGAACCTTTTGTGCCAACTATGTATTAATTTTTGGAGGCGGTGGCCATGGTGTAGTCGTAGTGGTTAGAGTCATTGCTTGTGACCCAAGCGGCGTTGGTTCGAGCTCCGGCGGTGGACAGCAATACTCTGTCACCGACCATACGAGAAACGAATAATATCAGAGTTTCTCCACCACTACGCCAAAAAAAAGGGGTTTCTGCTTGGTAGTACAATGGACCAATATTCGTCTGAGTGCTCCAGGATTTGGAATCCCCTTAAAAAAAAAAAAAATTAATTTATTTTATAAAACATTCATATTACTTCAAAATTGCAAAATTGTTTGTGATAGGTTGGTTGTATGGGTATATCCAGAGCCCCATTTCGAACCTTACGTTGTAATTTAAGTAATGCCTTTTATGCCTACCAAATTTTATGACGCACTCAATTTCAAGCGACAAATCGCGATAAACTAAACAAAGTCCAAAGAACCGCATGCTTGTCTATCAGTGGAGCTCTTCGCACCACACCTTCTGCTGCACTTGATATTCTGTTTCACCTGACACCAATCGATATTTTTAGCAAACAAACGGCGGCATCTTCAGCCGTTTCTTTTGAAAGTAACTTTTCAGTGGATTAGCAAAACAACTGGCCATGCTGCTATCTTAAATACATTTAAGACTCTCCCCAAAAACATCGACTACACCATCATACAACAACTACAGTTTGATAAAAACTTCCAAGTTACCATCCCCAATAGGTCCTTCTGGGAGCAGGGGACATTCTTGGATGATGAGGCGATTCATTTCTTAACAGATGGGTCGAAAACGGCGGATGGTGTAGGTGGTGGTGTTTTTTCTGACAGACAAAATCTAAGTCTCTCCTTCCGTCTCCCAGATCACTGTAGCGTGTTCAGGCAGAAATAATGGCAATAAAGTAAGTCTTATCCTATGGCTAAGTGCTTAGAATCGGTCTACAGCCCTAGACTGTTGCACGCCTCTCAGAGAGATGGCGGAGCAGTTCAACATTCACCTTTGCTGGGTGCATGGGCACAGAGACATTCCAGGTAACTGTAAGGCTGATGAACTTGCCACTACTTGGAACTATACACTACCTATCGTACCTACCAAGCAAATGTACCTTAGCTATCCCGATCGCTACTTGTAAACTCATAATAAAGCTGAAAGCCATTGAGAGAACAAACCTTATGTGGACATGTGGTATGAGTATGACATATCTAGCGACAAAACCGATCTGTCCAAAGTTGGATCTTAAACGTTCTAAGAATATGATCTCTCTAGACAGAAGGTATATCAGCGTCACAATAGGTGTCATTACTGTACACCGCCTTATAGGCGATCTAACAAACCTAAACATCCGTGGGCGCAGTAGCTCAGTGGTTAGTGTGCTGGACTACTGTGCGAGGGATCCCAGGTTCGATCCCCGGAAAAACACAAATTACATCTTAAAGTTTTTTCTACTGCGCCACCTCTCGCGAACGTCTGACAAACATCCGAGAGTATGACTGTCATGAACAAGCTTCTCAATTCAGCCGTTCGGACTCGGCATAAAATTGTAGGTCCCTTCCATTCGTCCCAAAAAAATAGAAACTCACACAAACGAATGGTTGCGAGAAGCTAGGCCTAGGGTGTCTACACGCCTGTTGCGCCAACTATTTATTTTTTTTTTTTTTAAAAACGTCATTAGTATGTCACAACTAATTTTAATTTTATGTAACATTGTTAGATGTTATGCTTATAACCTTGCGAAGTGCCTCGACTAAAAGATCGTCTGGCGGACACCCCACCCAGCTTGGGGTTCATAATCCGACCAAGCAGTAGGTAGATTATATAAGCTGTCAGAACTGATAGCCCATCTGCTATCGCTGAATGGCGTCACAATACATGGTAGCTGCAAAAATAAATTTAAAAGATGCAGAAATTTGGACAGCATTTGAATTTTTAAGCTCCATTGTTAAATAAATAAAATCTTTGTTCGTGTTTTTTTCTTTAATTTTTAAGGGGTGTAAGCTTGCTTTACCGCCCGGGCGCCACTGCCTCTTAGTCTGCCTTGTCTTCGCATTTCATTTCTTGCAAACTTTTTAAAAGTTCGTGTTGTCATTTAAAGTTTAATCTTAAATAAACAAATTTTTATTTTGTTTTTTGCTAAATGTGGGCGAAGCAAGGCGAGCACGGGTTAGCTAGTATATAATAATTATCATTAACATAAACTCCTCCTAAACAAGTTGTTCCTCTTCCTTTCAAACGAAATAAAAAAAAATATTAAAATGATTTAAGAGTTATTAAGTAAAGACCACAGCCCATTGGGCATAGACAGCTAAAACAAAGCCTAACGATGTAGTCATGTTTCCGTCTCAGTCAATAATTGTAAGAGATCGGAGCTATAAATATTGAATTTGGTTTATAGATATAATAAATATCCATTTATTAACCTGGGCGAAATGCTTGTCGGTCCTCTAAATAACTTCGCATCTGTCGTCTAAAATGGCTATGACATGTAGACGTAGAGCAAGTGGACATTATCGCTCCTGCCCAAAGAGTCTTCAATTCCAATCCAGAGGGACAACGCAGTAGAGGAAGACCTCGCCTTAGGTGCTGCGCACAAGTGGTTAACCAACTTGACGTGCGAAACTGGATGCAGTTAGTCAAAGAACGATCTAACTGGGGGGCGTACTGGTTAAGGCTCAGGTCCACCCCGGACTGTGGCGTCACCTAAGCTAAGCTGCATCATTCACACTATTTATTTAAAAAAAAACTTCGGGCCCCACCAGTAAAATGTTGGGATCAATTTCAATTCACAGCGTTTAGCTACTTAATATGGGCTAAGTTAAATTAATGGATACAATTCGTTAATATCAGATGCTATCGAAATCCATCGCATATCATAGCTCATATTTTGCTATGCGCTGGTTTTATGGTATAAAACTAACATCACATAAAATGTCACTTAAGAAACCATAATGTATCTTAAAACAAAGTAAATAGTGTTAGTGTCTAACCAAGAGAGCTTGGAATATATTACAAATAGATACTTCAAAATAAAATAATCATAATAAAAGTAACTACAGTTTTAATATTTTCGTAAACTTAGTAACGTTCTAAGGGTTTCCGTTTCCCTTTTTCAAATTGTCATGTCGAAAAATTACATCCTCTAAAATATATCTCTCATTTGATATCCTCCTTGAAGTGTTTCGAACGTTCTCTATCACCTTGGAGACCTTTTGAAAGAAACGTTGTATTTAAAATAAAGCAGCATCAAATGAAGCACTACTTTACCGGGTCATTATCCCCTACCAAGTTATACTCCATGGAAGGACTGCTTGCACTCATTAATTGATTGCTGAAAGAAAACGAAACATCGCATTACTTATAAAAACAAGGAATATCTTCGATTTACCCCAATAAGTTCGATCTACTCCATTGCATGGCTTCCAACAATGTACGATTGTCATTTTCAGTTTTGTTTAACCGGTCCAATAGATTCTGTTTATCTTCGAGCATTTCCCTGTATCGGGTGAAAGAAAAAATAAAACGAATTTATTTAGTTACCGACTTACTTAACATGTTTCTCTAGCATCTGCATTTTCCTGCGCCAGTCCTTTTCATTTTGGATCTGTTCATCTTTCCATGCATTGAATGCCTTTAGTTGTTTTGACTTTTCCTGTTCAATTTCCACAAGTATTCTAAAAATAACAACGGTTCTCAAAGTGCAGAATAGCTATATAGAGCTGCAATATCACCTATACTCCTGGTGAAGGACATTGAAATTATCGACCAGATCGTTGAATTTCGTCATTTTATTTGCGTTGTCTTCTTGAAGGCTTCTCACTTCGTCGCGGTGAACATTCTCCATTCGATGTTTTGCTTGCATACATTTGTGGTGTTTTTCTTTGGCAATATAGAGTTCTTTGACGGCTCCTTGGAGTTGTTCCCTAAGGCTTTGTTGAATACCACATTGGGCCGCTTGACTTTCCTTGAGTGCTATTAGTTCGGTTTGTAGTAGATCTCTCTGTGATTTCAAATAAACAAATGAGATACCAATTAAAGGTTAAACGATTTATTAAGATATACCTCGTACCTCCTTACTAAATGTATCCTCGTTTGAACGCAAAGTTTTGATTTCCTGTCGAAGACTGTCAATCTCTTTGGCAGCTTTTTGAAGGGATTTCGATTGGTCTCTATTTTTTTCTTGAGCTACATCAAGGTTTGCTTTAAGATCATGTTCATTAGATTGTCTCTCGGTGCGGGCTTCATCACGCCTATGGAGAAGCTTCATTTTGGCTATTTGGAGGAAGAAATAAATGACGCGTTGCGCCTATTAGTTTTAAGTTTTTATTAAAAATGTCTTTTATTGAGTGTACCTAACCTAGCAAAATCTATACATATATAAAAATGGATTTGTGCTCGGCCGCTCAAAACTTGAAAACCACCGGAGTGTTCCTGTAAAGTTTAGTCAAAATTGGACAAAGGGGCGTAGCACCGCCCATATAATAAAAACATTCAAAAACGTATATCTCAAAAACTGCTGATTCGATTGAATTCTGACAAAGGAGTGGTGGCACCTCCAATACAAACAAAAATAAAAATATTATAACTCGAAACCCACCGAACAGATTGAGCTCAAATTTGATCAAATGTTTGGTCCAAAGGAGTTTCTGTAAAGTTCCTATACAAAAAAATACATTTCAAATGCTATTTATCGACACTCATGGGAGCTATAGTTGTAAAATTGTAAATAATAATATTGCTGTTCCATTGTCCAAACAAATAACCGCGAAAAGTGTGGGTGAGACTATAAAACGGGGCATGGCTGGTGTTTTGTTTAGTTAGTCAGAAAATAGTGTCTCATTAAAATTCTTCTTTCCAATGAAACACCAAAGTTGTACTTTTATGTGCTAAATTGTTCTGACGTATTTTACTAACTTGTGGTATCCTTTTCATGTTTTTTGACTTTTAGGTTATGTTTTTGGATCTTAATAACTGCACGAAAACACTAAAACAGTAATAACGTAAGCAGAAAGGCGCCCTGTCCTACTGCGATAACAAATTCGACAATCTGGTTTCCCTTATGCAGACGTTTAGCTCCATGAATCCATAATCACAAGCGCTGGTCGAAATCTTGTCAGAGCACTGTTTTCTTAAAAACCATGCCAATAGGATCAAACGGGCAGACTCGGACACCTGCGGATTCTGCACCTGCAAGCCGATGAAGGTATAGCATGCATAATGTCCGAACAAAGTTTCTGGGAAGGTACTTCTTCCCAAATTTAGAGGAGATAGATCATACTAAGTTAAAAGGTAAACAGAGAATTTGATTTCTGCAGGAAAATTAAGTATTTTGAAGAAAAATTTCGTTCGTAGTAGATTACTGTAATTGGCTCGCTAGATATCGCGATAGGCCCGTATGGTGCCTAGTGCTGAAAGATCTTACTCTCCTACCTACCCCCTCCCCCCTCTAACTAACCCAAATAAAATGACTCGTCTCGTTTAAAAATTTTAATAGGTGGCGCAACAGGCGGGTGACACCCAAGGCCTAGCTACTCGCAACCATTCGTTTTGTGTGAGTTTCTGTTTTTGGGACGAATGGAAGGGACCTACAATTTTATGCCGAGTCCGAACGGCTGAATTGAGAAGCTTTTTCATGACAGTCATACTCTCGGATGTTTGTCAGACGTTCGCGAGAGGTGGCGCAGTAGAAAAAACTTTAAGATGTAATTTGTGTTTTTCCGGGGATCGAACCTGGGATCCCTCGCACAGTAGTCCAGCACACTAACCACTGCGCTACTGCGGCCACTCGTCTCGTTTAATCCGAGAAATTTCACAAGACCTGCTCTGTAGAAACTGTTAGATGGTTATAGGTCCGGGCAAGCTGTATGTTCAATGTAGCAAAGGGCGCTAATGCTAATTGACGCCTTGGGAGTGGTGAAAAAGACGCTAAAATTGTCCAATTTTTATTTATGGAACAAGTATAATTCATAAATGAATTTATTTTGGAGTTTGTTTAACATTTTTCCAGACAACAATTTCTTTGATTTTGTGTATTGTTTTGCTACACTCCGTCTCACTTGTTTTAATTGTACGATATCCATCCGTTTTATACCCAGAAAGATTGGAATAGGCGCCACTATTGTATATAGCTTTATTAAAGACCTGTATTATGGAAAAAACCGCAAAGGAAGAGTCAGCAAAGCAACAACATGTCAGGAAAGGCGGACGATACTGAGAGCTGCTTTAAATTCAAGGTTCTCCCTAAGTAAAATTAAGGCAGAAACTGGAGTTACAGCAAGCAGATCGACTGTTCATCGCGTGATACAGAAGGCCACCATGTTCGCCATGAAAAAATGAAGAGGAAACCACCATAGAATGCGGCACGTAAAATTCAGCGCCTTGAATTTGCAACAAGTCACATCAGGTGGAATCGAGAGGCATACCGTCGTCTTTTCTGATGAAAAAAAAAAATTATTTGGATACAGTTGTTATTTCCATGATTTGAGAAAAGACGAAATACATCTTCAAAGGCGGCACAGCAAAGGGGGTGGTGTAATGTTATGAGGAGCAATAACCTATTACGGAACTGTGGAGATGGATTTCCAAAGCTCCGAAACGATGGCAATCACTTACAAATCGATAAATGTAAACCTACTTGTATGGCCCATATATTCACGACCTAAGCATCATGGAAAACGTATTGTGCTGGCTTTCAAGAAAAGTCTACTAAGGTGGAAGGCAAATATGATGAAATGGAAGAAATTATTGAAGCCATAAAACGAGCCTGATCCGAAGTTTCGCTAGATTATTTGACAGCACTCTATGAAACTCTACAAGGGTCTACTTGAAGTGATTTAGCGATCATCAGGGGCCTGTAACACAACGCGACAAGTCGACAAGTCTAAATTCACTTGTTCGAATATTCTTGTCCGACAAGTAGAAATTAATTCTGTAACAGAACGTAAACTGTTGCACTTGTCAAAAGAATTAAATTTCCCTGACTTGTCGGCATTCTTCGACAAGTGTTTTACAGGAGAAGTAGGCAAAACAAAAATTCTATTTTCACTAAAATAAGGGAGGAAAATATAGCCTTTTTGTTGCTTTCTGTATTATGCCCAACAAAAGAAAATAAATGTTCAATAGAAGGAAATACACAGTCTGTCAAAAAGCCTAAAAGTAGTTCCGTAAAATAAGAATTGGACGTACAATACGGGACGTATTTTGGCAAAATTATAAGAAACGCGCAATTGTAAGTACTAATTAAATAAGTAACATTAGAATTAATACGTTAATAACACAAAATAAATGTTAGGCATTAGGATATTTCATTAAAAATGCACTTGTCAGCTTTTGACAATATTCAAATCACACTTGTCGTGTTCTGTTACAGAACTCTTTGAATAAAACCAACATTTATTTATACAAACAAATTTTGTATTGCTTTTTTTACCTTTTAAGCTTCTAGCAGGCAGATTAAGCCACTGTTCGTAATTAAGTGAGACAAAAATAACAGGTAAATTCTATGAACTTTTTGGGAGAAGTGTCATAAAAGTTACATTCTTCAACTTAATCCCATTTTTTTCTACAATATAAACATAATAACTTCATTCCTTGTGCAATTTGTTTTTCCCGGATTAGCGAAGAGCCGGTGCACATTTGCGTTTTTTTTTTAACCGCGCGGGCACGAAGCGGGAGTAGAACAATTGACCATTGCACACGTGCGTTATATTTCCGCAAAATAAAAGTGGAGGTATAAGAATATATTTCCTATTGGTCATGTTAATGCGACGATATTTAGTTAATTTTATCAAATAAAAGATAGGTATCTTTTAAACACTCTGAAATATACCAATTTGTTGAGCTTTTAGCTTCAACTTTTATAATACCGTTCAAAGAATTCTTATTACCTATAGATACCCAAAATCTTTTAGTAAGTATTTAAGTAAGGAACACTAACCTTGGCTTCTGTTAACCATCGTCAGTTCATCAATTAACTTTGAATTTTCAGATTTCAAACTCTCGATAATCTTTTCCTTTTTTCGCAGTTCATATTCTAATCTCTGCAGCTCCTCAGCGCGATCCGTTCGTGTATTGCTCCGCCTGACATCTCGCGGTGTGCACTCTGACTGATCTCTCGCGGTACATCTTTCACAAGGTCTCTGCTGAAGCTCAGCAATTTTACTGTGTAGTATGCACATATCGTTTTCTTGTTGACATAATCTACTCTTCAGGTCTTCATTCTGCAAAAATTAAATGCATTACATTTTTAAAAAAGAAAACACCGATGACAAAGCCGTCATTAACTTGAGTCTGTAGTGTTTGTTCGATAATCGCCCTATCCTCTATGAGGCTTTCTACTGCTCCCTGAAGTAGATCATTCTGCGCCTCGAGCACTTTCAGTGAACTGTCAAACTGCTTAGTTATCTCGTCAGTTGGAAACTCGTTCTGTACCATGTTGACTTGGCGCGACAAAGTGTTTAACTCGGTACTCAAATCATCAATGATTCTCAGATATTCGTTGTGATTTTGCTGCTGTGTGCCTAAATTATCCTCCTGATACTTCTCAGCCTGAACAGTTGAACTATAATTACCTTAGCTTCTGGCCTAGAACATTGTATGTGCACTTACCATTTCAGAAGGACAACGTTTAAAATAAACTTCAAATGTGGCCAAACTCTCTATGCATTCTAGCATATGGCTAAACATAGGGTTGGACATGTAAACAGGTATTGCTACTCATATATCATCGCATGTTCCACTTTGCTTACACTAATTTAAAACCCAATCTAACTAAATTCATTCCGACAACGACGGCCGAATCAGATTCCGCTCTCAATGTTTTCTAATTCTATTAAAACTTATCAAAGGGATATTTTCGACCCGAGCTCAATGCGCGAAATTGCAATAAGTTTGCAGTTTTAAGTTTCAACGTGACAGTGAACGATTTGATTCTATGCTTATGTTCTTCGCTTGTTTTGATGGTGCCTAGTCACGACAGAATATCCTAAGGCTGTAGTTGCTATCCATTCTTTACATTTCCATGTCTGTGAGTTCAGCAGCTTTGCTGAAGGGTTTATTAATTTTTTTTTTTTTTGCGAAGCAATTATTCCTTGAGAAGCAATTAATAACTCAATATCCTGGCGATATCATAGCAATCTCATCTAATATCCTGTGTGTCTCCAGTTGTTACTGTGAAAATCGGCGCTGAATTGCTTTAAACGTGGATTTCAATATGCGGATTGCGTGAAATTATTGCATGTTGTGGTTGGTGTGTTCCATCTATTTCTATCGCGAAAGTTCTGTGTTTGTTTTATGTAGCCGATTAATACACATGAATAATTAATATGTCGCAGATATCGTTTTTTTACATCTTTGATTCGCACTTTAATTAAAGTTAGAATCACGGTAGGTGAAGGAAACGGCAACACATTTTTCTTGCTTTTGTCACTATTCACAGAAACACAAAACGTGTATTGAAACAGTCCTTCCCGCGGTTATGTGTACACAATTATCTTCCCGCGCTAGATTTCAAGTTCACTTCCGCCATACGAACGCCCAACCGACCGCAAGGAAACTACTCAGGTATCTGAGTTAGCAAAAACTCAAAACATTCAAAGGCAGTGAGAGTAAATAAGGAATATCAATATGTTAGTGTTCCCTCTTGGCAGGAACTATTTATGGCGACTATATTGACTGATAGATAGCAAATTTGAAAGGCGATAGCATATGAGGATGTACACGTGGCTTCTGAACTTTCACTGTTTGATTCACGTCTGTCGGTGGATTTGAGACTCTAACTGTCAACATTGCTTCGGCTATCAACGATGTTCAGCGTCAGCGGATTTTAAAAACATTATACAGCTCACCTATTTGAGACAATTGTTGAAAAATTGTTGTATTGCTGACGTCATATTCGTCAACGAAATGTTTTCATAAAAATATTTATGAAGCAGTTATACTTTTGAACCTATGACGTTGCATTCTTCAAACTTCAAGGCACCGTTAATTTGGAAAGTTCGCAAAATCTGGAGAAGTCAGTGTCGAGTTTCGGTCTATTGTATCTACTACTAAGCAGTGGCTGATAAGCTCTGATATTATTTGTTATTATTTATGATAAAAGTCTTTTCAATTCTAGAGGCTCGATCCTATATACGATGCTGAAGGTACAAACAATCACTCTAACCACTAGGGACTATACAGTGGCCACTACGTGTCGATGCACCGTAGGTCAAGCTTCTCACAACCATCACTATCGTTTGTGTGAGGTTATATTTTTGGGACGAATGGAAGGAACCTACAATTTTAAGCCGAGTCCGAATGGCTGAATAAAAACCTTTTTAAGGACAGTTATACTCTCGGATGCTTGTCAGACGTTCGCGAGAGGTGGCGCAGTGGAAAAAACCTAAGGATCTAATTTGTGCTTTTCCGGGGATCGAAGACACCACGCATAGTAGTCCAGCTCACTAAACACTGAACCACTGCGTATCGTGCGATAAGGGTAGATTTTTAGGTTAGTTGTGAACGAGATTAGGGAGGAAGAAGAACTCTGGAGAAGTCCACAGAGTCTCTCTGGGTAAGGTTTATAGTTGTAGGGAGACGAAAAGAGACCCGACAATGGTGGTCTGATTCGAATAGCTCTTGAAATTTATATATACAATGAGCTTCAAAAGTGAGTGAACATCAATGGTGTTTTCATTTGTTTTTGGAGTTTGAAAACTATTTTGTTTAAATACCTATACAAAATTGTATGCTGTAAAAATTAAATATGTTTTGTTATCGTTTTTTCGTTATGAAAATTTTAACAGATTATTGATTTTTTAGACCTGTTTCAAGAACCCAAAGAAAACTCTAAGGAGCATCGATGTTCACTCTCTTTTGACGCTCATTGTAAATAAAGGCTGTTCTTTTTTAGAGGTATAGAACTTTAAGTTATGGCAATACTATTTTAACTGGCGGCCATTTTGTCAGCTGTCAAGTGATTTGTGTTTAGTTTGGTTTGGCATTTCAACATGAAACGCTTCCAAATTGTGCAAATTTATTTTGAATATCATGGTTCTGTCCGAAATACGTATCGCGCACTACGTCCATTTTACGGTCAACATAATCGTCCATCAGAGCAATTAATTCGATTCACTATGGAACGGTTTTTCACCACGTTTACTCTAAATGATAAGCGTAGAGGAAGATCCGATTTTTTCTGATTTTTTCGTTCATCAATTGAACAAATCATGATGTGCAGAAGCGGTGGTTTCAACAAAATGGCGCAACATGTCACACAGCTCGTGCCACAATCGATTTATTGAATGAAACGTCCAACGTCCAAGATCGTGCAATTAAACGCCGCTTGACTATTTTCTGTGGGGATATGTGAAGTCGCTAGTCTACGCCGATAAGCCCGAAACGATTGACCACTTGGAGGACAAAATTCGCCGCGTTATTGCCGATATACGGCCACAAATGTTGGTAAAAGTTATCGAAAATTGAACCTCCAGATTAGACTACGTCCGAGCCAGCCGTAGCGGTCATATGCCAGAAATCATATTTAAATTATAATGCCAAAAGATTATCTTTCGAATAAAGTAAATTTCATGTCAATTTAAAAAAAATCTTTTTTGTTTTATTCCATTTTAAAGTTCTATACCTCTAAATAAACACCCTTTATATAGTTCTGAAAATAAGGGTAGATTACATCGAAAATCGCTTCTCTTTTCTACTTAAATCGACCTGTCTCGCCCGAAACGACTTTCGTGGGAAGGCATGTGTGACCTCCTCCACTATAATCTAGCAGAATAGATATCCACTGCCGATGACGACTATTACAATAATTGCTATCAGTAGTTTCAATCAGAGGCAAGATATAGGTATAAAACCCAACTCTACCCCTTATGTTCCTTTAAAAACGAATCTCTTGCAAACAATATAGGATAGTAGTAACTTTACTTATAATTTGCAGAAACGTTTTTTCACTTAATTCTTATCTATCAGTCAAAATAAATAAATAAATAGGTGGCGCAACAGGCGGGTGACACACCCAAGGCCTAGCTTCTCGCAACCATTCGTTTTGTGTGAGTTTCTATTTTTGGGACGAATGGAAGGGACCTACAATTTTATGCCGAGTCCGAACGGCTGAATTGAGAAGCTTTTTCATGACAGTCATACTCTCGGATGTTTGTCAGACGTTCGCGAGAGGTGGCGCAGTAGAAAAAACTTTAAGATGTAATTTGTGTTTTTCCGGGGATCGAACCTGGGATCCCACAGTAGTCCAGCACACTAACCACTGCGCTACTGCGCCCTATCTATCAGTCAAATACGATACATTAATGTAAAATTTTTATTAAGATTTAGTACCTACTGTTCATTTCATAGATCTATTCGCATTTGGAGATCCAAAACCAAGAAAGAATGACATATCTAAACAGGGTACACAATTATGTACAAACCATCAAGATATGTTCATAAACACGCTAATTAAAACTACCAAGCTGCCGTCAATGCTCTCACTTTAAAAGCCTATCAGAATTTTCTGACCATTTTCCATATTCTGTAACAACTATGCTAAATTGTTTCGTATCGAAGTAACGTCACATTTCTGTTTTTTTTTTTCGAACTTGGAGGCACATTTACAATAGACAAATCAACGATTTTCTATACTTCACACATTTTAAACCACCTTAATCTATCATTCTGAACGTACACCTGCTAACGCTCAACTAGAGTGCCATGCTCATGCTAGAGTGTCACGTGCACCTTTGGGAATTCCATTTGCCACACGTTACTATTCTTGTTGATTAAAAGTGATTTTTACACTCACTTCCACGCGAGGACACGATTTTCGTTTTGTTCATTTACAACTGGGAGGATGTCTCAAGTAGGTGTGTGTTGGTGTTTTTTGTAGATAAAAACAAAAAACAAATACTATCGCTGGGATAGAAGTCGAAGACAGCTGTGCGCGCCTTGTGAATTGGGTCGATGTATGATATCCTGAAATAAGTGCCAATAATAAAATAAAGGCATACCCACATAAAAATCCATAAAGAATAGTATATATATGTTGTGTTGGTATTCTATATTTGACTTTTTTTGTGAAGACTCTCTTTCACATGAGGTATATGAATTACATGCCCCCTACCACATGCAACATTTAAGCAGGCAATATTATGATTTCTACTGTCGAATGTCGATAATGTGTTACGCCAAACAGCACTGAACAGGGACTGGAATTATGTCTGCCTCTCGTATATGTTGTGTCTGTAGCCACAGTGCATTTAAGCACGGCCTTTGATTTATTTTTATTCGTTTCTGATTTGAGTGAGATTCCGTGCTTCCCATTGCTGCTCGTAACTTTCCAATGAAATAACATAAGGTTTCATTTATTTTTACATTAAATACTAAGCACCGACGAATATAATAGAACACAGACAAAGCAGACGCTCGAAGGATGGTTTTACTTCTCAATTTTTTCACAATATAACACAGTGTAAAAATGTTAACTAGAAATAGTGCGTATACGCCACCCTATCAAAATCGTTTGACTTTTGATTCATCAAAACTGGTCAATGAATATCGATATATTTCTCATGGAAAGATATTCGTTATTTTGTGCTGGGCGCAGTAGCGCAGTGGTTAGTGTGCTGGACTACTGTGCGAGGAATCTCAGGTTCGATCCCCGGAAAAAACAAATTACATCTTAAAGTTGTTTCTACTGCGCCACCTCTCGCGAACGTCTGACAAACATCCGAGAGTGTATGACTGTCCTGAAAAGGCTTCTCAATTCGGACTCGGCATAAAATTGTAGGTCCTTCTAGTCGTCCCAAAAATAGAAACTCACACAAAAGAATGGTTGGTAGAAGCTAGGCCTAGGGTGTCTACCGTCTGTTGCGACACCTATTTATTTTTTTATTTTTTTTATTTATTATCTTGAAACTACAATCAGAAAAACTGCTAAATGGAAAGAGTCTCAAAGTGTCAATAAAGATGGTAAATTTTAACGACTCTCACTCTGCTTACTACCCTAACCACTGTTTTTTAAATTGTATATATACAAACTTCGACGTTCATTTGCTGTAACTCTTTTCAAAGGATGCCCATTTTTCATTGCATCAAATTCCTACATATGTACAACTTCTTATATAATAAAGTCTGATAGTGTGTGTTTGCAAGCATGTTTCTACTGAATGGTAAAAATGTACCTGTTGCAGTATTTGTCTTGAAAAGTCTTGATTTCGAAACAAATATCCACAATTTTCAAATTGAGTGTGCACAGATATCTGTAATTAAGAACATAATTAGTGTAAATGTATATAAATACAGCTTTATTTAAATAAAAACACATACAACTATTTATTGCTAACAATCGTTTTAAAATACACATTGCCAGCTAGCTAATAATAAAATTTGTTTACTTTAAGGCATTGGAAGCGAACAACAGTATTTATCTTTTAACAAATAATTAAAAAATTTGATTAAGTACACTTTAAAGAAAAATGCATAACAGGAGAAGTAAGGATCTGGTAAAATCCAACTACTATGGCTACGAAAAAAATTCTGGAATAGGAGTTATTCTCATACCGATTGTTTAAGGTCGCATAGCTCATTCCGCAATTCCTGACTATTGCTCTCGAGGTCTTGTTGTATTTTTCTATTATGTGCGGTTTGTGTTTTTAATTCAGCAATCTATTGGAAATGATTTAATGAATATAAAATTTGTCATTAGCTGCATGTGCTTACCGTTGCATTCCGGTTGTCCAAAATTTCCAACAATTCATTGACTGCTTCCACTAAAGGATTATCGGTCATAGTTGAACAATCTCCAAAGATTGTGTCATAGGCAATAGGTTTGCATATCTATTTAAAAAATGTAAATTAATAAATTATAACAATCTTATGGATGTACATTTTATTTACTTACCCCAATCGATAGCGCGTTAGCTACCTCTCGTAGTGCGTTGGAGGTTTTATCCAATAGTGCTGACTTGGCTTTTTCTCTACTGCTGGCATCTGCAAATTGGCAATTAAGGCTGATAGTAAGTAAATAAAATCAGCGACATTTTGCGATTATGACTAATTACAAGCCTAATTAATAAAATTGATTGCCACAAAGAGCCAGGTTTCGAATAATACTTAGCAAGGACTGAATAGGCTATAAATTCATGTGGATCAGCAGTGTTTCTAGCTCAGTTTCCGTGAGGTAACGACTTCTGATAAAATTTTACCCACTGTAAATACGATAGTATTAGATACATAATGATTGCGCCAAAATTTACGCGGAAGAAAAATTTTAAATGTAACGGATACTTCCTGATTCGATCTGACATTCATAATTTGCTTTCCCAAAAGTCATAAAGCCCGGTAACACAAATACAATCAAACAAAAACAATCTTGCAGAAAGATATTAAAAATAAGCCTTAACTTAACATCTTTTATGATACCTAATCATAATCAAAAGTTAAGACCTATTTTCTATGGAGCGTATATCTTTTTTGTTTATTTTAAGGTAAAAACTTCCAAAGAGTTTAAGTCTGACAGATCATTAGGTAAGTTTGTCCTGCCTTTGCTCGCATCAGGTGGCGGATCTTTGGGGCTGACGTGGTGAGTGCCGAACATCTAAGCTCTTCATCACTGAAGCTCCTTCTCATCTTTCTTCGAAAGACGGGAAAACTAAGTACAGCAATGTAAGGTGTTTCGCAGTACAATGGACCAGTAGTTGTGTCTGAGTGCTCCATCGGATATAGTAGCAACCTCCGACAAAAGAAGAAGTAATTGTTTGTAAGCAGTTGAACTTCGAACAAGAAATTACATATTAGGTATGTTTCTTTACTTTTAAATCTCAAGAAAGGAGACCCTTTAAACAGCGCCAACTACAGAGGTATTAGTCTTCTTAACATCGCCTACAAGATCTTATCTGCCGTGTTGTGTGAACGCCTGAAGCCTTTCGTCAACAACCTGATTGGTCCCTATCAGTGTGGCTGCAGGCCAGGAAAGTCTACCATCGATCAAATATTCACACTGCGGCAGATCTTGGAAAAAACCCAGGAAGTTCAAATCGATACCCACCATCTTTTCATCAATTTTAAGGCCGCCTATGACAGCATTTATAGAGACGAGCTATACAGAGCAATGTTATGTAATGCACGCTGCTTCAACAAGGTCGGGAAAGAACTCACCGAGACCTTCGATGTCAAAAAAGGATTTAGACGAGGCGATGCGCTGTCATGTGACCTCTATAACATCGTTCTTGAAAGAATAGTGCACAACTCAAACGCATCTTTTAAAAGTCCGTCCACCTACTCGACTAGGCCAGAAACACACAATTTTGGATTTTATGTGCGCGCATTCACATTGAAATGTGTGTTTTTAAATTTTGCGACTAAACAATCGCGCGATTGAAATCGCATGTGTGTTTCGGGCATAAGCCGACGACATCGACATAATCGGCAGAACGCAGCCTGATGTCACTGGCGCGTTCGTGAGTATTGAGACGGAAGCGGGGAAAATGGGTTTGGCGGTCAATGGGGGCAAGACAAAGTATATGCTGTCATCAAGAAAGGTCACCCAACACCGACGTCTTGGACAGAATGTCACTATAGACAGATATAACTTTGAGGTGGTAAAGGACTTTGTCTACCTAGGCTCCGCTATGAACTCAGACAATGAAATCAGCGCTGAGATTAAACGAAGAATAACTCTTGCCAATCGCTATTTCTCTGGGCTTCTTAGCCCAACTAAGAAAGTGGGCGCAGTAGCTCAGTGGTTAGTGTGCTGGACTACTGTGCGAGGGATCCCAGGTTCGATCCCCGGAAAAACACAAATTACATCTTAAAGTTTTTCCTACTGCGCCACCTCTCGCGATCGTCTGACAAACATCCGAGAGTATGACTGTCCTGAAAAAGCTTCTCAATTCAGCCGTTCGGACTCGGCATAAAGTTGTAGGTCCCTTCTATTCGTCCCAAAAATAGAAACTCACACAAAACGAATGGTTGCGAGAAGCTAGGCCTTGGGTGTCACCCGCCTGTTGCGCCACCTATTTATTTTTTTTTTTTAAGAAAGCAATTGAGTAGCAAAGCCCTCTCTCGAACAACTAAAGTGACCCTTTATAAGACCTTAATCATCCCAGTCGTACTTTATGGTGCAGAGGCATGGACTCTATCAAAAGCGGATGAGGTAAATCTTGGTTGCTTCGAGAGGAAAATTCTTCGAGTAATTTTCGGTCCCGTCTGCATAGACGCTGAATGGAGGAGGAGATATTTACAACGACGAACTGTACAGCGACAACGATCCAGGGGAGGAAGACCGCGACATAGGTGGCGCACGAAAGTGGAAGGGGACCTTAACCAACTTAGCGTGCGAAACTGGAGACAGCTGGCCAAAGATCGTGCTGGCTGGAGACGCTTATTGGTTGCGGCCCAAGTCTACCTCGGACTGTAGCGCCACCTTAAGTAAGTAAGATGCCTGAAAAATATATACATATCTACTGGAGTTTAGAGCATTTGCCGCGAACGAAGCGCATTTAACTCTTAACATTTCGTTGCGTGCGTAGCCGTGTCACACAATGGCAATGGCCAACAGCCAAATTTAAATATTCTAGTGTCATGCATTTCTACACTTATCCGCAGTGAAACCTTAGCCGTTTTGTTATTTTGGAACGTATGTACCTAAAGTTGGAACTTCTGATCTATACGTAAAAAGTGAATGAACAATGGCCACGTTCCATTGACCGCTAGATGACTAGCGGCATGCCAAACTCCATATAAAAAAACTGACATTTCAGAATTTGCGCTAGAGCTCTAGCACATTTTGTGAAATAACCTTTTCTGGGAAATTTTTCAATCTAGCACAAAATGAACTGCTAGATTGAAAAAAATAACGAACTGTCAAAACAAAAGTGAAAGTGCAGAAGTCAAATATTTCCAATTTGGTGTAAAATGGGAATTCAAGCTTCTATGTAATTAATATACATTGTATTTGTTCATTTAAATTATTGTGTATTAATAAATATGCGGCATGATGGCACAAAATACGTTTTTGACTCTCATGAAGATGGAATAATACGAATTCAAATTGGTTTTAATGTCACTTTGCCGCTGCCGCTAGATCTCTAGCGCCAGCGTTCCTCCATCAGGGATATTATGTGCTAGATGACTAGCGGTCAATGGAACGCGGCCAATGTTATGTTGATTGGCCAAACAAAAAAGGGATATGGTCTAGTCAGGTGAGAATGTGTAGACACTTTGGTTGTTTCGTTTTAACCAATTTCGATGCTCCATTACACCAACCTAAATTGCATATATGTATAGTATTAAAAAAACAACAGATTGCTATGGTCTATCTGGTTGCAATTAAAGTAACAACAAAATATTATCAATTTGAAATTTAAAAATGACACTGAAAAATCGTCCTACCTTGGAACTTAATCTGTATGGTTTGCTCCTCCTTCTTAATGAGTTGGTTCTCTTCAATCAAGCAGCCTAAGCGGTTGCGAACTGAATTTAAAATCCTCAAATCAGGATCGCAGTCTGAACTAATACCAGAGTCCATGTCCGAACATTGCGAGTTTTCCAAGTTCAACAACTCATGTCGATAGAATCTCAGTTTCTTTTGAAAGTTGCCATTCATCTTTAACTAAGTATAGCATAATATGTAAGTACAAGTATTGAAGCAATTAGTTATCCTTACCAATTTGTCTATGTTGTCATTCAAGTTTTTCTGTTGTTCATTCAGCAATCGTTTGTGGTCCTCAACATTCTTATCGTAACTCTGTCTTATATCAAACACTTGATTGAGTTCCTCTTTCAGGCATTTTATAAACTCCTCCTCTTCGTCCACATCTAAAGAAATGGGAGTTCCAAATATGCCTTCAAGTGGATTACAAGTCAACGAGTTTATCTGTCAGTTATAAAAACATACGTATTAATTTTTTGAAGCAAATTGATAGCTTATTGTGTAGCTTTTACCGAATCCCTAGCGCTATAACAGCCGCTGGGTCTGGGCGTAGTAGGCGATTCCATACCTATTGATTCGGAGGTCTTTACTTCTGACATTGGCAAGCAACAGGGAGTGGGAGTTGTTCGATCCGATGTCCTAGCACCCACTACTGAAGGACACTGCAAGGAAGTTAATACAAAAATAAAAATAAATTTAGTTTGAAAATTAATAAATGACTTTTACATGACCTATAATTCAAAGCTGTTGTTAGTTTGGGATTGTTTTTTTTTTATTAATTTTCTTTCAATGTGGTTAGTCGAAAAATATTTTAGTGTGTTCACAAACCTTTGGTAAAGATTTTAAGTCGTTACGCAGCTCTCTGATGACGTCATCCTTAAGCTGAATCTTCTTTTGAGCCTTTTGGATCTCATCCTCCATAGATAGAATTTGTTTTTTTAGGTCACGAATCTCATCGTGTTTGTCGGCCACCTCGACCGCCAGAGCCTTTACGTTGGCAATGAGCTTTAGCAGCATATAAAGTGTTTTATATGTGATTTTTTTAAACAAATATCATTTATTCAAATGCAAAAAAGTGCAAATGTTGAAAAAAAAAATATGTTACAAAAGAGCATTTAAAATAAAAAAAAAGAGAGTTGAGCTTATTTGCAGCAATTGCATTTGCTACTAACCTTGGACTTCTGGCCAGCACATGATCTTGGATCATTCGAATTTGATTGTTTGCTGCACTCCACCTGCAAAGAAAATATACAAATACGTTTAGGTAGTTACATACATAAAATCACGCTCACTGTATCGTATTTCATAGCTGGGTCACAAAAAGGTGGTTCCTGTAAATAGTAATAAATTTAATTACAGTCAACAGGGAACAATACGAAATTACATTTCCAAAGATATCCTGCTCAGTAATTGTCTCAAAATTGAATTTATCCACAGTCCAGTCACCAAAATATTTCCCTCGGCGAACCAACTGCATTAGTCCCGCCATATCTTTTCGGCACTTGCACAGTTCGTTGTCCTGACCATAACGACAATTATTACCAACTTTTCTTTGCAACAAGGCTAAGCGTTCGCTTGTTTCCTGTTCCATATGTTGGATATTTGTAATCAGAGTAGTATTTATTTGTCGAAGCATTGCGATCCATTCTAAATAAGTTATTTCTTTTAACTGGAAAGATAAATAAGGCAAGCCGTAGGCTTTAAATTATTTTGAAGTGTCATCACCTGCAAAAGGAAAGATTTGTCTGCCAATTGTGTGCAGACAAGGTTAGAAACAATCATTTTGAAGAAGTAAAACTGATGTTTCGACCACTTAATGTTAGATCCACGAAATAAGTTTGGTTGTTAAATATTTAAAAAAATAAACAGTTTCCTATAGGCACCCTAGGTCTAGCTTCTCTCAACCATTCGCTGTGTGGGTTTTTATTTTTCCGGGGACCAAACCTCGGCCAATAGTCCAGCACATCAACCACTAACCAGTTTAATTTTGAAAGCATTTTTTTGATTATAAAATAGAAGTCAAACGAGACTTTGAAGACAGACTACGTAGGTACCTACTGAGTCAAGAATATGCGATGAAATCGGTTCATCATAAGATTAGAAGCAGTCAACTTGTACCAATATTGTTTGCGAAGTGATTAGAATTTTTTTGGGTACAAGTGGTAAATTAGAAACTTGGGGGGAAAACTTGGAAAGAACAAATGTTGAAGATGTTTATTAAAGGAAAGGGCAAAACATGTTTATCGCTCAGACTGGTCTTAAAACTCAGCTATAGATGGAAAAATAATCACTAATCCAGCTGATTTAATGCTTTTTTTTGAGTGAGTATTACGAATAATAAGCAAGTACACTGGTCGAGCTAAATTTTAGCTCCCATACAATTTCTCTTCAAAATTAAGCTCAGCTAAATTTAAGAAGGCTACGGAACGGACAAAGTGCATGTGAAAAGCTAAGCGAAAGCTAAAGCTAAGGTTAATAAATTGCCAAAAATGTTTCTAGTCAAGAGTAAATTCAAGAAATGAATAAAAGTTTCTGAAATAAGCATTAAATATTGTTAAACATTTCAGTGGCCTCAACTGCAAATGCGTTTCGCCCCCAGGGCAAACTTTTATTCATTTCTTAAATTTATTGTTGACTTAAAACATTTTTGGTATTAACTACGCCATGCCACGGGCAAATAATCCTATACGATTAAATCTTTGACCAAAGACTCGTATTAGGTTATGGTTCACAGTCACTTTGTGATTTGATTGTGATTCCATATAGTCTCGGTAAACATCGAGTAAATAGTTGAGGCCACTTAAATGTTTAACAATACGTTAATAAACTGCGCCCATACATTAATTGTACTGGCCTAGTAGATTCGATTGCAAGTGAAACTTGGCGCTAAAAGCGAATAAACACTTCTGCACAGTTTTTTTTTAGCAAGAAATTCAAACTAAAACGCAGCTGTGAATAGATTTGGGTACATAATCGAATACTTTTAATGACACTCAAAAGTATTTAGCAATTTTTGTCGGCATGTTTTCGGTTGTCTTCGTAAATCTCTGTAAGATTAGATTAATTCATTTTTTTATCAAACAAATGAATGGCTGAAAAATAATTCATAATAATAATAAATAAAATGGAAAGTCCTCTTCTTCTGACAAATCCATTAGCATAATTCAGGGATGAAGGATGTTGTTTATTTTGATGCACTTCCGTAGCGTTAATGTTAGCGTTCACTATGGACACCATTCCCTTTGCTTATAGCTTAGATTAGATTATTTATCTTCAGCTTTCGCTCCGCTTCTTGCGTTCCCTCTATCCGTAGGCTTAGTACGCTGCTCGAGCTAAATTTTAGCTCCCATACAAAATTTTCTCCAAAATTTAGCTGAGCTAAATTTAAGTGAATCCATTTAGCCGAGCGGTACGCTGCTTCAATTAAGCGAATCAATTTAGCCAAGCTAAAAAAAATTTCATTTCAGACTGTACTGCAGGTATCTGTCACACTTTAGCGCGCCCATTTTTGTGTTGCGAAAAAGTACCTAAATAACGATGAGGTTTTTCAATGAATCCTTTGAAAGTGATAAATTTGAGATCATAAGCAATAGCAGAAATAAAGGGTTACGAAAATATAACAGCTTTTCGCGTCGATGAATTTTTAAAGGAAGTTTTTAACAACTAACAGCTGTTTGCTGTGATACTTATATTCACAACACACTCCATGTCAAAATTTAACTAGGGTTTTAGCTAATATTTTTAGAGAAAATTTCGAGAGCCGCTAAAATTTAGTTTCGCTCGAGCTAAAGGTTTTAATTGTCGGGTTTAAAAAATGTGGACTAAACAGTCGGGTAAAATTCACTTTATTTGCACCCAAAGTGAATAATATGACCGATAATGTACATTTTTTTAATAAACAACTCTCATTTGGTGCAGGAAATAATAGGATACCTAATGGTCAACATTCTGTGAAGATTAAATTGTTTTTACCTATCCAAAATTGCTTACCATTACTGTACATAAGAAAGAGAAACAAACTCACTCAACATCCCTGTACCTGCAAATGTTTGTGACGGTGCACAGAACAGCTGTCAAATATCAAAAATGAAAAAAAAAAAATTATTCAAAGAAAAACATACAAATCCAATGTCAACACATCCAATAGGCCGCGTTCAATGTGCTTAGGTACCTAAATATTTAGGTGACAGTTTATCATTGAACGGAAAATTGCCTAGTACCTACCCTAAAAAAAGGGTACAGCCGAAATGGTGGAATAGGGAGATAGGGCTGAAACAAAAAGAAGTAAGGAAACTCTACAATAGGGCAAAGTTGGTCAGGGATGATACCACATGGAATGAGTATGCCGAAAGCAAAAGGCAATTCAAATACTTAATCAGGAAATCCAAACGAGTTTCGTGGAAACTTTTCTGCGAATCAATCTCGGATACAGATAAGGCTTCGAGACTACGCAAAATACTCTCAAAAGAGGCAAGTGTGCCTAGCTACCTCAAAAAGAAAGACGGTAACTGGGCCGAAAGCAGTCAGGAGGTTCTGGTAACCCTGGTGGAATCTCATTTTCCCGGGGCTACTATCCCAGAGGATTCTGAGCTGCAAGGTCGTACGGATATCAACTGTGACCCTCTTACGAGGGGGGAGATAGTTGATCTCATAAACAGGAAAAAAGTGCGGTGGGCTCTACAGTCCTTCAAACCGTATAAATCCTCTGGCCCAGATGGGATTTTGCCGATCATGCTGCAAAAAGCACCTGAGAGGGCGATACAAAAAATTACGGAGATTCTAAGACAAAGTCTTAAATTAGGGTACATACCAGTAGCATGGCGGGAAGTGAAGGTGGTTTTCATTCCCAAAGCTGGCAGGCAGGGACATACAGCAGCCAAGGATTTCAGACCAATCAGTCTGTCATCTTTTATGCTAAAAACCCTAGAGCGGCTATTAGAAGTTCATATCAGGAGCAAATGTATTAAAGGATTCTTAAGCGAATCGCAACATGCATACATGAAGGGAAAGTCAGTAGAAACAGCTCTGCATAATGTAGTAGGGAAGATAGAAAGAAGCTTGCACTTGGGTGAGTTTGCTCTTGCAGCTTTTCTGGACATTGAGGGTGCTTTTAATAACGTAGAGGGCAAGGCTATAAAGCGTGCCATGTCAAATATGAACATTGAGCACAGCATAGTTTTTTGGGTCTGCAACATGCTTGCGAGTAGGAAAATAAACTGCTCCCTGGGACAAAGTTCCATTAGAATGTCGGTGACCAGGGGAACACCACAGGGGGGAGTCCTTTCACCTCTCCTTTGGGTGCTTGTTATGGATGACATTTTAAAGAAACTGAGCTCCGGGGGAATAAGTGCCACAGCATATGCTGATGACCTAGTTATTATCATTCAGGGAAAGTTTTTAAACACTCTAAGTGAGATTATGGACAGTGCCTTAAGAAAAGTCAATTTATGGGCAAAGGGCTGTGGACTTAACGTCAACCCCTCCAAAACGGAACTGGTACTCTTCACCAGAAAGCACAAGATACCACACTTTAACCTCCCTAAACTGGAAGGAGTAGAATTGCCTCTGTCTGACAAAGCAAAGTATCTTGGGGTTATTCTGGACAGGAAACTGAACTGGAATGCAAATGTAGAGGAAAGAATTAGAAGGGCGTATAACGCTCTTTTCATTTGTAAGAAAATAGTAGGCAGGACTTGGGGCCTAAAACCAGCTATGGTGCACTGGCTATATACAGTAGTGGTTAGACCCATACTTACATATGGCGCACTAGTATGGTGGACGGCGACAAAGAAGAAAACAACAATCGGCAAACTAGCGTCGGTGCAGAGGGCGTCCAGCGTAGCAATAACGGGTGCACTTCGCAGCACCCCTACGGCAGCGCTGGACACCTTTCTACACCTTACGCCACTTGAGTTGCACATAAAGCAACTTGCGGGGAATAGTGCGCTACGGCTCACAACCTTGGGCTACTTTAGAGAGGGCAGTTTTGGACACTGTACAATACTAGCGGAGTTACTCCCGGGTGTACAGGTGCAAACTGATGAAATACACCCTTTGGTCGACTTCGACACTCCGTACGAAGTGTCATACCCGGAAAGATATGAATGGCAAAGGGATAAAGTAATTAAGCACTGCGAAATAGCGGTATACACGGACGGCTCAAAAACAGCGGAAGGAACGGGTGCTGGAATCTATTGCCTAGATCCAGATCTAAAAGTGTCTATACGACTACCGGATACAAGCAGTGTCTTCCAATCAGAAGTTCTGGCTGTTCTGAAAGCGGCAGAGCTAATGCGGATGAGATCTATATCTGGAAAGGATATAGCCATCTACATCGATAGCCAGGCTGCACTCAAGGCACTGGAATCTACTAACATCAATTCTGAATTAGTCAGGACCTGTCGCACAATGCTTAAGGCATTATGCAGTCAGAACCGAGTGAGACTGTGCTGGGTACCAGGACACTGCGGTATAGCTGGAAATGAGCAAGCGGATGAGCTTGCGAGGATAGGCGGGGAATTGCAAGACGGAGGAGATGTGGATATTAAACCACCTCCTTGTATCATAAAAAGCGATATTAGGAATAAAATAAATAAGGAAGCCGACCGGAGGTGGGAGGTACTCACTGGCCACGCAGTATCTAAGGCACTTTGGCCGCAATACGACCGTAAAAGATCTAGGGAAATCCTCAAACTAGGCAGGGAACAGCTTAGGACACTGATCGGCATACTATCAGGGCACTGTCTTCTTAGAAAGCATGCTAAAAGACTAGGGCTAGCAGACTCGGACACTTGCAGATTCTGCAATGACCTGCAAGCCGTAGAGGACATAACACATATACTGTGCGAATGTGAGGCAATATGTCGCAGTAGAAGACAATTTTTGGGCAGGTACTTCTTCCAACATTTAGGGGAGATAGACAATACCAACTTCAAGGGACTACTTAGTTTTTGCAGGGAAATTGGGGCTTTCTCAAGGGCAAGTGTTTAGGTGTTTTTCCATTGTAGGTCACTGCAATTGGTTCCCCCTAGGGATCGCGATGGGCCCTTATGGTGCCTAGTGTTGTATGAGACATCTCATACCCCTTTTTAACCTAACCTAACCTAAGCTAAATGTCAAATGCCTTACATGTATTAAGAATTGAGCATTCACTTGCTGTTTTGACATCAACTGATCAACACATTGACTACCTACTAAAGAAAAATATAACATTATTGAAGTGCAAAATGAATGATTCTATTGATTCTTTTCTAAAATCAGCTTTACAAAATGTCGGGTAAAAACCCCATCTAAAAGACACATTTTATTTAATTATTATCACACTTGTGTACGTGTTTATTTTATTATTCGTAGTCAATTTGCCGTAAGTTTCCTGGGTATCATCGATGTCATACAAAACACCGTCAATTGTAACTTGAAATTTCATTTTTATTTTTCCAACTATAATAATACAGCAAAGTTCAACAATGGAGTGAAAAATTCTTCGATTTCAATCAGCTGTTTATGACATTTCTCAAACCCACTAAGAACTCAGGCAGAAATTCTTGCCTAACTTTCCAGTCACCACAGCTGACCGACCTCACGAAATTTGCCTAGATTTGCAGTCAAATCGACCAATCAGAGGCTGTTGACTAGCTAGGCAAAAGCGCATTGAACGCGGCCAATACATGCCCTCTGGAAATTCCCAAAGAAAACCGCAATAAATCATTTCACTTTACTCACACTTGCATCGCCATTTGCCTCATTATCGATTTCAGCCAGCCGCTTCTCGTATACCTTGTTTAGTTTTTCATCAATCTGAAAGGCTTGGCCGTCTACATCTCCAGAAACGGACTGCATTGTCAAACACTGTTGCTGTTCCCTAGTTGGCGACCTAGCTGGTGACCTATTTACGCAATTTTCGTAGCACGAATTGTCATTCATATCGCCGCGCCACACCACTCGAATCTACAATTGAATATCTTGAAGCAGAACACAACCCAATTGCTTGCCGATTGTGTAGTAAACAAACTGCGGGATTAAATTTAGGGACACTGATAATGATAACAAAGAGCCGAACACCACCGAAAGTAAAAGTGGCGCACTGGGAATACAAATAAAAATTCTACTCTGCTTTGAAGCAAAAACGATGTGCTACTAGTTAGCAAAAAATCGACTGGCACACTCGATACATTGTCCGCGAAAGTACTAATGCTAGAACACAGCTGGCTAGCTGGTGCGGTGCACAGATGCTTCTACATCTACACAGAGAAATCTAATAAAACCTGAATCGCCTAGAAAAGCGAATAGCAGGAGTTATATATATCAACTGGACTTAATAGTTAGCGGAATTTCGACGGAAGCTTTTGGTTTAGCAAGTCCACATTAACGTGATTAGTAGCAATGTGTCTACAATATGTTTAGCGCTCTTTAATCAGTAATGTCTTTTTTCCAGTACCTACGAAAGTTGTGTTATCCACGACCTCCTCATTGAATTGTCTGACAAGTAAACGTCTTCATTAAAGTCAAAGAGCTTTTATTCGTTTTGTATATTTGCTCGTGGCTTTCGACGTATGTAGATACCATTCTGATAGATTAAGTTCTGAAGCGTCAGAAAAAGCCGAATGCGTATAGCAGTTAGGCTACAAAATAAATTCTGACGCACTATAGTGCCAGACACTTGAATGCCTTGAACTTGTACGGAATTTGATATAGTACTTTCAGTAAGAATTTCTTGGTTTTGTTTTTGGTTGTTATTCTACTCTAGTTGGGTGGAGCGATGATAGGTTCCGAGTAAACATTGTTAATTGGATGTAAATATTACGTATACGCCGCCGCTACCGAAACACGAGAGTGTGTTCTGTTTTGAAGGCAATTAAAACAAGATTACAGTAGGGGCGCCATAAATTCAACTCGTATTGTGTGTTCTTTAAGTGAATGCTATAAAATTATGCAAATATAGTATTTTTTTAACTATAAATAACATAAATTAAGATTGTTCATGATTGCTACATTTACAAATTAAAAAGTGCGCTCAGCTCAATTTTTCTTAAGAGTCGTAATCCACCCACCTTGTGTGTCATATTCTATTGCACCTTGAACATGGCATTTTAATTGCACGTAATTCCAGGAGGATTTTCGGATCATATGCCTCAACGAATAGCTTTTCAAACAACTAGGTATAGACAGAAAGTGGTCAGATTTCGACAGTCTTTGAAAATGCTTCATCTATCATTATGACTTTTCTTTACGCACAAGTGATGGTCTTTGAAACGGAGGTTCGGTCTTCCTTGTCTTCTCGAACTGGGATTCGAAGATCCTCTTAGCTGGATCATTATTGTCCATTCGCTCGATGTGGTCGAGCCAATGTAGTCGACGTGTTTTGGCGTTTTGGACTACATCCACATCTTGGTACTCATCGAGTTCGCGGTTGTATCTTCTCCTCCATTCGCCCTCTTCGCACACAGGACTAAAAATACGCCGAAGTATTTTTCTTTCGAAGGAGCCCAGTAGCAGCTCTCCAAGCACTCGGCGCCATAAAGCAGAACTGGCAGGATAAGGGTTTTGTAGAGCACACATTTCGTCCTTCGAGTTAGGAGTTTTGAACCCAGTTGTTTTGCCAAACCAAAGTAGCAACGGCTTCCTAGGGTAATTCTTCGCCGGATCTCCACTAGCGTGTCATTCGTGGAGTTCATGTTTACTCCGAGGTATGTGAACTCCTTAACTACTTTGAAATTATAGCTATCAATATTGTGACGTTTTGTCCTAGGCGGTGGACGGTGGACAGATGGTTGTTTGTTTGTTGATAGCATGTACTTAGTATTGTCCTCATTTACTTCAAGGCCAACGGATTTCTTCAATCTGTTCTTCAATCGCCGTGAACGCTTCTATCACGGTACGCTGGGAGCGACCGATGATGTCAATATCGTCCGAGTAGCCCAGCAGTTGGACGGAAGATAGTGCCTTTCATGTTGACACCTGCCCTGCGCACTATCTGCTCCAGTACAAGATTAAAGAAGTCGCATGATAGCGCGTCTCCTTGCCGAAATCCGGTGCAAGTTTGCAATAGATCGTAGGAGGTGCTTCCAAACTGCACGTTGCAGCGCGTGTTTTCCAGCGTCACGCGACACAGCTTAATCAGTTTTCCGGTATTCCGAATTCGGCCATAGCCATATAGACCTCCTGACGATGTATGCTATCATACGCGGCTTTGAAATCGATGAATAGGTGGTGAGTTTCGACTTAAAATTTGTTGGTCTTTTCCAGGATTTGCCTCAGTGTGAAAATTTGGTCTGTAGTCGATCTGCCGGGCCGGAAGCCACACTGATACGTGCCGATTAGTGTGTTGCAGAACGGTTTAAGACGTTCACCAACGTACTGTGTGAAGGATCTTATATGCGACATTAAGCAGGGACATGTTGTTGTTGTAGATGTGCCATATGGAGCTGATAGAGCTCAGAGCCTGTGGCCATACGTTTAGAGATATCAGACCTAATCCAAATATAAATTTTATCCTCGGTCAATCTATCAATCTGCTGAAGACATGCGTTTATTACCTCATTATGGAGTTCCTTAGGCTGCAGTTATAGCCATCAGTAAAATGCATTTGTAAAAAAATTGTTTCACTTTTTTGGAGCACTTAAACTTAATCGTTGAACTCAATCTTGGTCTTAAATAGTTGCTTTTGAATTATAAAACTAATTCGTCAACAAAAATTAAGCAATTGATCTTTAAATTTTCTAAAAAAAGAATTTCTTTATTTTCCGTACGAAAAACTTTTTCTGTTCAACTCCTCAACCAGTTTCACGAAGTATTCCACTAAATTCCTATGTGCTATGGTTATATATTTCAGTTTTGTTTCAGAAGGAATGAAATTTCGGCAGTTTGCATCTGCGATCGGCCCAAATTTACTCAAAATTAAAATTCTTAAAATATATCTCAATATAATGTATATTTCCATTCTTAAATTTCTTTTATTAAAACGCATATTTTAATTAGTAACTAAGTTTAAATATATATATATGTATATATATGTGTGGATTTTGTTCAAATAAACAATAAAAATAAATGAAAAAAAAAAAGCCACTGAAACTTCAATAACATCCTGCAAAATAAAAACACTCACATTTGAGATTCCATTGTTTCTATTGTACTCACTTAATGAAATGATTTATTTGTGTTCGTTTTCTGGTTCTTGCTCTTCTTATAAACTTCATACATTTGTTTATAGATAACGTTTTGTTTTGGTTTGTAAAAATACAAAAGTTTTGTTAAGCTCATCAAGCGGATGTGGGCAGTTAAATGATACAAAAATTATAAATTGAATGCATTCTCCAACGAAACGGAGAAGGAGGAAAAGTGGGTTGGAGCAAGCGATTGAAATAAATTCTTAGCACTTTTATTTTCATTTATTTATTTATTTTTTTTTATTATCTTTCATTTTGTCTAACCAAAAAAAAATAATAATTTGTTGGTTGCATTGGGAGAAAAGGGAAATTGAGCGACAAAATATCTATAAACAAGTTGTTGCTTTCATAAAAAATTACTTTTATGTCCGATAGGCGGACTACAGGTTGCAGAAAAACAGAACAAATCATAGAAACGTCCTATGTGTCGGTAGGAAACAAAAAAAGTTTCCATTACTTTTTTTTTTCTTTAATTTAGGCCAAGTACACATAAACTTTTCGATCTTCTGGCGTTCTTGCTAAATATTCCCTTTCGATTAAGTTTTCTATTCGCTTCTTAATAAACACAGGTGAAGGCAGAAACCTTGACTTAAGCTGAGATGTAACGTCTGATACCAGCAGGTTATGCTGCAACGAATGATAGAGGACAATATAAAAGTGGCTTAGAATGTGGTTTGTTTCACTTACCGTGAGGCGTTTTCGGGCTTTCATTATTCTAACGATCGCAGCCTCGATTTCGTGCTTGCGGTCCTCTTCCACTTTGCCGCGAGTTTCTCGTCGTTCCGGCTCGGATTCACCCTTGGCGGCAACTGTTTGGATTTTTACCCTGCAAATGATGAACGGTATTATTGACAATTTATTTTGCTAGCGCAACACATTTAGTACTCACCTATGCAATTTCGATATGAATGCATCGTTAATGTGAAATTCATTAGTGGGTTCAATGTCCTTTGTTTTGGGATTTCGTACGAGCACCCTTTGTGCGGGTTTGCCCATCGACAGCGATTGCAAGGCTCTAATTAGTTCTCTTTCGGGAATATCCGTTTCCTGTTGGATCTCATCGTATGAAAGACGTTCGCGATTGTTGAAGAGCATCAGAACGCACATCTAAAACGATAGAAAATTCATGATGAAGCCAGCGTGTTGGAGTCCACCAGTAAATAGGTCAAATGCAGACACTTCGAGTCGCATTATTTTTTAAATGGTTGTAAAATTGGACGAAATGGTACCGAGCTTTTCGAAAGTCTTACTTACATTGTAGCTAACCCTGATTAAAAGTTCTGGTGATAAAGTGCAATTGCGAAATAAACTAAAATGTATGCCTTCACGATTGAAGACTGGGGGCTTATTCCCAAATGCGCGGCGGATCGCTTTTCATGGCGGTTTGGTATGAATTTTAACGTCATAAGGACTGACCCAATTTGCAATAAATACTTATCGCTTCAAATGGAGAAAGAGACAATTCTCCTTAATTGAGTAAACAAATCGAGAAGCAATGTCTGATGACATTTCCAATCAACGTAAAAGGAAAAACCGAATTTCGATAAAATTTAAAATTATATACTCAGTTTATTTATAAACTTTATACATTCTTTATAACGGCGAAGACGACACAAATTCAGCTGTCAGGCAGAATGAACCATTCAACCTGGCCGATGAAGTCCACCTGACCAAAATGAGGTAAGGATATCCAAGCTGAAGTCCAATAAAGCTGCAGGACCGGACGGTTTATCGGCCGAGCTTTTTAAGGCAGCAGGGAATGACTTGGTAGAGAGCATACACCAACTCGTTTCTAAAATCTGGTCAGGGGAAAGTAGCCTTATGAATGGAGCCTCAGCATTGTTTGCCCGATCCATAAGAAAGAAGACCCTCTAAACTGCGCCAACTATAAAGGCATCAGTCTCCTTAACACCGCTTACAAAATTCTGTCTGCCGTACTGTGTGAACGCCTGAAACCATTTGTCAAGGAACTGATTGGACCCTATCAGTGCGGTTTTAGGCCCGGTAAGTCCACAACCGACCAAATATTCACACTACGGCAGATCCTGGAGAAAACCCAAGAAGTCCAAATCGATACTCATCACATATTTATCGATTTTAAAGAGCATATGACAGCATTTATAGAGACGAGCTATACAGAGCCATGTCTAGTTTTGGCATCCCTGCCAAACTTGTCAGATTGTGCAGAATGACGATGGAGAACGCTCGCTGCTCGTAAAGGTCGGAAACAATCTCACCGAGACCTTTGATGTCAAAAAAGGATTTAGACAAGGTGATGCGCTGTCATGTGACTTTTTCAACATCATTCTTGAGAAAATTGTGCGAAACTCGCAAGCCAACACCAGGGGCACAATTTTCCAAAAGTCTGTGCAACTACTTGCATACGCTGACGACATCGACATCATTGGCAGGACACAGCGAGCTGTCACTGGTGCGTTTGCAAGTATCAGTACAGAGGCGGCAAAAATGGGTTTGGTGGTGAATGAGGGCAAAACAAAATATCTGCTGTCAACTAGAAGGGACACACAACATCAGCGAATCGGACAGAACGTCACGATAGACAGCTATAACTTTGAGGTAGTTCGGGACTTTGTCTACCTCGGCTCCGCTATTACTTCTGAAAATGACATCACATCAGAAATCAAGCGAAGAATTACACTTGCCAACCGCTGTTACTTTGGCCTAAGAAGGCAATTGATTAGTAAGGCCTTGTCGAGAAACACCAAGAAGACTCTATATAAGACTCTCATCATCCCCATTCTGCTTTATGGCGCAGAATCATGGACGTTGTCAAAAGCGATCCCGTTTGCGTTGACGGGCTTTGGAGGAGGAGATTATTAACAGCGAACTCTACGAGCTGTTCAGCGACATCGACTTGGTCAGAAAAGTACGTATCAGTCGACTAAGATGGCTAGGACATGTAGAGCGAATGAACATCAACGCTCCGGCCCGAAGAGTCTTCGGATTGCAACCCGAAGGGACAACGCAGTAGAGGAAGACCTCGCCTTAGGTGGCGCGCACAAGTGGAAGGGGACCTCAACCAACTTGGAGTGCGCAACTGGAGGCAGTTAGCCAAAGATCGTGCTAACTGGAGAGGCGTGTTGGTTGAGGCCCAGGTCCACCCCGGACTGTAGCGCCATCTAAGCGCAAAAACCTTATTGAAAAAATTATACTCAGTTGTATAGAGGCAGCATAAGCTGAAAAATAAATACTTATACACTGCCTAACTTTACAGTTGTTTAGAAGCAATATAGCGAATTCTAATAAACAAGGCTGAATCAATAATTAAATTATCGTCTCTAACATTTGCAAACAAGTTTCTAAAATGTTGTCAGGAGGGGGCATCCGGGATCTTTCGGACATTCACGGAGAGATCTCCAATCAGAGGACAATAACTGATTATAATTAGTGGCACAAAAGCTCTTCCCTCCACTTCGAAGGTCTCTATCCCAGTCAAATCTTTTGCCCCACCGATGGGCAAAAAGAGGCCGCTCGTAAGGGAAAGTCGGAAAAGTCGCCCCCTAGTAAACAGCTCATCGAGCGTTACAAGGGGTAGGCCCACTGCCGGCGGCGACTGCAAACCATGCTTAACTTACTTCCACTAGACATTGTCAGTAAAGAATATGCCACAAACGTGGCTATCAGAGAAAGGAAAACACTGGAGAGGGCAACCGTCTGGGCACCCCATCATCCTTCTACAGACGATCCGCCTGCCCACTACTACCGACTATCTGCCTACGAAAAACAACTTGGAAAAAGGCTTCACCCATGAAATACCGGACAGGAACCAATGGGATTCACAAAATGTCCTACATAAATCACTGTCAATATTCACAGACGATTCTAAGACACTGGAGGGAGTGGGCGCTGAAGTCGTTTCAGAAGTATTGGATCTGGGCCTTTATTTCAGTCTTCCGAAACACTGCAGTGTCTTCCAAACCGAAATTACAGTTATTCGTTAAGCTACATCGTGGCTGTCGATTAATTCGGTATCACAAAGGGATATCGTCATATACATTGATAGCCAGGCTGCAATAAATCCCTTATATCCAGTGAAATAAGATCTAAGGCGGTGAAAGATTGCCGCGTATCTCTTAACGAGATAGCTGGATAGTACAACCTCACCCTCTGCTGGGTTCCTGGTCATTGTGACATCCCAGGGAACTGTGCAGCAGACGAACTAGCAAGTCGAGGCTTCTCTGACGTGGACAGTATAAGTCTGCACAACGTGTATGCACTTTCCTACGCTAAAAAAAATAATTCACGCGGACGCAGCAAGCAGAACAGGGTTCCGATGGAAACTAATTTTTTCCGAACGAGGAACTGTTCACTTTGCGGATGCGACGATACCAAAATATTCTTTTCCGTAAATAATACCCTCCGGCGGATTTCACGATAGGGGTAATTTAAAATACTGCGATAATGCTAGGCTGACCTGGCCAGCCCTAGAAAGTCATTAATGTGGTCTGTTTTTAGGCGTTTTATGTCGTTTCAGTTGCAAATCGACTCAAAATTCGACAGCTGTCGTTTAATATACACCACGTAAAATAAGGGTGAATGACTGACAATAGGCAACTACCTTACAATGCAAAATTGCCCGTTGACACGGTTTTACGAATATGTCCCAAAGGAGGTCTGAATATTTCATCGCCAAATGGAGGTCTGACAATGGTTTCACAATTACTTTTCTGACAACGTTGTCAGGTTGAAAATTATGTGTTCATACTGTTGGCAGATATTTGAATATGTAGTACGGATAATGAAACAAAATATTGCACTTGCGACTATTTTAACTGCCTACGCGTTAAAAAACAACCACAATGATGAATTGCCACAAAACCCACGTGTATTGTTTGGACGAAAGATTGGGTGGCACGTCGTCAGAAGGTGGGATTCTGCTGCAAATTGCTCGTCGAATTGCGATCTGAGGAGCCGGAACTGTATCGCAATTTTTGGTGAATTAACTCGAAATAATGCGATGATCTTCTTGCTGATCTTCATTTGTCGAGGTTGCTATTGAATGTGGTGCGCAGTTTGGTCAGTTTGTCTCGTCTCGATTTACTGTATAAATTTCAGTATGTTTTCGTTCTCCGTACTAAATTTTTTTTTTTTTGGTGCACATTTTCTAATTCACAGTTCGTATCAATATCTTTTGAATAATTTTCCATCTTAGGTAAAAAAAGGATTTTCATGAGAAATCGTCTAAAGTAAGCGTCTCATCAAAGTTGACGGCAAAGTACGCACCGACCCAACATTCCCCGCTGGATTCATGGATGTCATCACCATTGAGAATACTGGTGAATACTTCCGTTTGGTCTATGATGTCAAGAGACGTTTCACCATCCATAGCATCTCTGGGGAAGAAGCTAAGTACAAGCTGTACAAGGTTCGCAAGACCCAGTTGGGTTCCAAGGGAGTCCCATTCCTTGTTACACACGACGGCAGAACCATCCGCTACCCTGATCCATTGGTGAAAACTAACGATACTGTCCAAGTTGACATTGCCACCGGTAAAGTTACCGACTATATCAAATTCGATTCTGGTAACTTGTGCATGATCATAGGAGGTAGGAATTTGGGACGTGTTGGTACAGTCGTCAACCACGAGAGACATCCCGGTTCTTTCGATATTGTCCACATTAAGGATACACAGGGTCATGTGTTCGCAACCAGATTGACAAACGTTTTCATCATCGGTAAGGATAATAAGCCCTACATCTCGCTGCCAAAGGGCAAGGGTGTCAAGTTGAGCATTTCCGAGGAGCGCGACAAGAGGTTGGCCGCCAAAACTGCTTATTAAGCTTTTTTTTTTTAAATAAAAAGATTCATATTTTACAAAATAAAACAAGAAACAGCTCTACATGAAGTCGTAGGTAAAATAGAACACTGCCTACACCACAAGGAAATTGCATTAGCTGCCTTCTGAGTTCTGAGACATTGGGCCTCCGCACACAAGACTAATTCTGCCGGCATAAAACCGATTTTGTAGGCGAGGGGACTGAAATGAGGGGAAACAAACGGAATAAAATGTTCTGCCCAGTTTGAGTGGTTGAACAAGGCATAAAACTAATACATACACAACTTTAAAAATATTTCAATTGTGAAAATAATACTACACAATAAAAAGGGGTTCATATATACAATTTTCTGCCGGCAGAAATCATTCCGTGTGCGCTCGAAGTATGGTATAAAAACGGTTTTCTGCCGGCAGAATTAATCTCGTGTGCGGAGGCCCATTGAGGGGACTTTTAATAGCGTTAGGGCAGAGGCAATCAAACGCGCTCTGGAAATGATAAATGTAGATCATAGGATCACCAATTGGCTTTGCATGATGCTTGTCACCGGAAATATCAATTCCACTCTCGGACACAGTTCAATAAGAAAATCGGTTACTAGAGGCACTCCACAGGGAGGGGTTATATCTCCCCTTCTCTGCGTTCTTGTCATAGACGATATACCTAAAGAATTCGGGGTTTAGCGTAACCGCTTACGCGCATGATGTGGCGATTCTAGTTTGGGGTAAATTCTTGAACACATTCACCCCTATCGTGGAATCCGCCGGGGGGAATTATTCACGGAAAAGAATATTTTGGTATCGTCGAATCCGCAAAAAGAAACATTCAGGATCAATAACGAAGAAACTGATAAGACAAGTCAAATAACAGGAAAGAGTACAAAAAAGAAACTACTCACCTGATACGTAGACACTGTAAGGACGTGTTTTCTTGTTGTTGTTGGACCCCCATTGGTACTGGATGACAAACTAGAACTAGGGCCATCCTTATCTTTCTCACAATCCGATTTTGTTCCATAAAATACAGCATTAATGTACGCAGTTCCTGAACAAAGCCCAACGCATCAATACAATTTCAGTTGAAAAGTAAATAAAATCTTACCCATCTGTGGCTGTAACGTTAGCTGCCGACCCGAATGTTTATCTAGGTAGAATTTCTTAAAAGTTTCAAACGCAGTCCGCGGCGCAACTGGTATATTACAATTGGACGTTGCAGTCTAAGAGGGACATGCATATAGTTAAGACCAAGAAAATGGGAGAAAAATAAACTTACCTGTGTTGGCCAAAAGCCGGTAGTCAATATTCTAACTGTAAGCTCTACGCCCGATAACGATAGTTTATGATTATTTACATAGTTTTTAAATTCCTCCATTATTGTGTTTGACACAGACATATCCTTGAACATTCCTTCTAATTTTGAGGTAAATTGACATCCACATTCAGTCTACAAAAAAAAATAAAAAATTTAAGCCCCAGCCCAACGTTAGGGCACATTCAGAAGAATATGACAGTTCTAACCTTTAATTTAGATATCATGTTTTTTTCAAAATCATCCGAGACTGATTTGTTAAACAGTAATCGCTTGGCTAGATGCGTTTTGTAGTAACGCTCGAACACATCCTTCTCCAGCAGGAATCGGAAGAGTACCATTGTCTTGTCCAATATTGTTTCGATTTCTTGTTCCGACATCTGTCGCAAACAAAATTTAGAAAGTTAAAGAGAACAACCACTTGGGGAGCAATAACTTACCCCCTTGCCACCTTTTTTGAGCTTATCGTCGATGAATAGCGACAAATACTCGGGTGACTTGCTGTTCAGATTGAGGAAGTGTTCGAAATCTGATGAAATCATATTCTTAAAGATCCTGTCGTTGTTAAAGGAATGGTGCAGGAAGTGATCGAAGCGGTCCTTTAGGTCGAGCAAATTTTGCACGAATGTGATCGGGTTTGTGCCGTTTTCCTCCTCTTTGACCAGCAACCGACCCTGTTCGCGTAGATAGGAGGAAACTGTATCGGCAATCACTTTGAGACCCTTATCTTTGAGGCGGGAGAAGAGCTTGTAGGTGCATGCCAGATCATCAGTTTTGGAGTTCTTAATCATGTAAACCACGCCAGAATTTTCCATTTCAACAATGGTTCGCATATGGTGCTTGATGAGTTCATCCTCGACAACCTTTACAATACGCGGTTCAGTGTCCTTGTCTAGATACAATGCAGCACGGGCTGATTCTTCTTGGATGCGTGCCTGTAAATATGATACTTAGTATTTGACCACTAAACAAGACAACTTGCTGCGATATCTTACCTCAACCTTCTTGATACAGACGCCAGCATCGTTTTCAGCCAAATATTTTTGCGACTCCACTTTGTAGAACGATGCAGACTGTTTTAGGAAGGGCACTTCGAAATCCTCTTCATACACCGATCTCGTATTAATTCCAAGGGACATGAGCATCTGGCATGCATTTTTTATGGCAAGATGGTTTATCACTTCGCCGCTTCTTTCCAGCAAGACCATTCCCAGCAACGTCTCTCGTAAGTGCTCTTGAATTACCGGATGGCGGACAATCTAAAAGAAAGACACATATAAATATCCAGGATTGCCTTGCTTACTGCGCTATTCTTAAACTGACCTGTTCCTTAAATATGATTAATCCCAAGTTGTAAACATTCTCAACCTCACGCTGCTGCACAAACACCCGGTCCATGTACATAAGAATGTCGCGAATCATGACCATTGACGTCTGGTGATCGTTCCACGCTTGGTTCAGTTTTGGTAGAAAATTATTATGTAAGCTGTCCAAAACCTCCGGCCGCACTTTATTCTCCAAATGGTCCGACACTACCTCTCGTAGTCCATAGTATAGCCGATTGCCGTGCTTGTGCAACACCATGGTGTATGCATTGCGATAAAGTTCCTCGAATGAGAGGCCAGAATTGTTTTTCTTTTGGATTTCTTGTATTGCATTCTTGAGACTGGCCCATATCGTCTCGACATACTTCTCATCCATGGAGGTCTGAAATGAAAGATTCGAGAAAATTGTTGTAAGAGACGGCAAGATCTCTGCTTACTTGAAAGGCACTTCCATAGTGGGGCAGCCAAAGGGGATGCAAATGATAAATTTCTGAGATGGAAAGCTCCTGGGAAAGCTCATTGCAAGCATTTTTTTTTCTTCGAGGCAAACGAGACGAATTTCGAGATCTTGGCATTGTTAGGAAACCGTATCGCCAGGCGACGCTTTTGTGCACGAGATGTGCATGCCCACTGTCTCAGTCTTCTGATTTGTACAGACAAATTTTATCTTTCTTCAGTTTGCTTGGCTGAATAATTTTTATGTTCGAAAATTGTGAATGTTGTCGAAAAGAAAAACGAATGAAAAAAAAGCTAACAATTCGATTTGAAGGATAACACGCAGCTGACTCAGAACAACTGCTCACTGTGCGCAGATTCAAGTTTAACACAATGGAAAGGTGTGCACCTACTTTGTAGATACTTTTTATGAGTGATGTGCCCAAATATTTTCGCAGCATGTCACCGTGGTTACAACGATGTTACAGAGATGACACAGTTCAATATATGAAATGTTAAGTCCAAGGTCAGGTGGACATGGTATGAAAGTATCCTTGGACACATCGAAGAAAAGGTCGATCGTGATGAAAGAATTTAACGTTAAGCACTACTGTATGGTCAACCGACTGGCGAGCTCCAAAACAGAGAAACGATGGCCTAAAATCAATTCAAGAAAAATGCAGTAGACGACACGCTAAAATATAAATCAATCAAATCGGGCGTCGTTAGCAAACAGGACATTTACCACCTGAAAAATTACTGGAAATTCTATCAAGACCAATTTAATATTAGGAAATAGGAACTACATATATGCGTACATTCATCTTTTGAACAAGCAGGTGGGTGCGCTTGAAGAAACGACGACTCATTAACCCATTTTACAATATACACTAAATAGAAAACTTCATCTACGCCATCTGCAAACCACTTAATTTGGAGGGCATTCTTAATATTTTGCAGATCCATGGCGACTAGCCTCCAAATGTAAATTACTCAATACCTAAATGTCCGGGGAATCACCCAGAATAGCTGATAAGGGTTGCTGAACTTCTAAACTTCTTCTTGAAAATAGTTCAAGTGCATAACTTATAGGTAGGAAAATGACACATAGGCCTGTAATTGAGATGGGTTTCTACGAATTTACCCTTTGAGTTACTACTTATATACTTTGATTTCGAACACTTATTCTAGTATCTTCTTACTACCCTAGTGACAAAAGCTCAAAGGATAAAAAAAACTCAAGTAAAGGTGGCTTCTAACTCGTACTAAATATACGACATGCATTGTTAGATTGCAATGGTCAGACAGCGCCCCATCTGGTTGTTGGCCAATCGACGTATTTTATCTACAAAGTTGATAAAAAAGAAAATACTATTTTTGAAGGTACCTAGCAGTCATCCAAAAACATTATACATACATGATTATATAAAATTTGTAAAGTTATAATGACCAAAGTCTATTTTACTTACTGGAAAAGCGCGAATCCGCATCTTCCCTTCCTTCTTGGGAGCGGTCCCCCTTAGATTCATGTTCTGGAGACGTCTGCAATTCTCCTCCACTTTTTCAGAGTATTTCTCAACGTAATTTCTTAAAACTTTTTTCAAACTCACTGCCACCAATATTATATTCTTTGTGTCCACTGGTTACGTTTAGTTCCGCTGACCTGTATGTATTGTTATTTGTCTTGGCGGCTTCAAAAAATTTACTTTTACGGATTGTGTTCCTTTTGCATTGAGTTCAAAAACACTGCCTTTACGTTCTACGATATCTGTAAAGCAAAACAAAAAAAATGTCCATTCAGTTCTTTGGCCTGTAATTTTTGTACATTATAAACAAAATTTCACTTTAGTTATGTATAATGAAGATGTCACCGAGTGGGTGGATTGGAATAATGGTTGTGCGCTACCTTCCCAACAAAAGGATTTATTTATATTTTCTACTATGTAATAAGTTCGTCACAGGCACCTTGGTAAAATAATAATTTTCACGTAAGTTTTCTCTTGTTTGCCTCGATTGAACTACAATGAAATCAACAATGGATGATGGATTGTCCAATTTTGCTGAGTCTTCGTTTTTTCCCTAATGTTTGTTTGGTAGACGGCGAAATGTGGGCTTAGTTTCTTAATGCAATTACACAGTTTTTTTGTTTTGCTACTGGGGGTCAAACGCGATTAAAATGAATATGAATAAAGTAGAATTAAATTTTTTCCTCCTTTTCTATTTTAGATATTTTGCGGCAGAAAACAAGACAGAAAAAAGAAAAAGTCACCACCGTCGCCATACGCACCAACGAATGGTCGCGTTCCAATCGCTCACAAAACCGCTAACAAAAGATGGAACGCATTTTACAAACCTAGCAATCAAACATTTCACTATTTCTTTTCATTTTAAAGTAGATTATTTATTTATATTCTTTATACGGTTTTATAATAGAATTAATAAAACTATGAGTACATTATTAGTGTAGGAGGAATTGCTTCGATTTAATCAAGTGTTTTGATTTGACGATGTGTAGCGAAAAAATGTTTGCTAGAATAGAAATGTTCGCTGAAATGACGTCTTCGAAATATAAATAAAGGAGTTTAATCCTTTGAAGGGTTTCAATTTCAGGAAGAGGTTTAATTTCAGTATAAAATATGTAACAAACACCTCAATGCTTTGAATTTTTTTTACAAAAAACAATCTGGCAGTAACAATATTTTAAGCTGACTTCTGACAGTTTTTGTTGATAAATTTGGAAAGTTTACAGGGATGTTTTCTGTGGTGAGTTTGTTTAACGTAACACTTTTGATTCAAATGACACTTTAAAGACCAAACCATTCTATGGTAAGATTACTGAAAAGTACTTTTTTAGCAGACTAAACTTCCAAACGTTGGACAACTATATTATTTAAAGATGCAGGAATGTAAATTCAATAACCGCTAATATTAACTAAAACAGGTCAACTTAGATTTTAGCCGATGTGCAAATTGCATTAACGCCTTGTGTCAATTGAACTAAATTATTATGCTCTGCAATTTGGCTGACAGACATTTATATACAAGTATTGAACCCAAATCGTAAAACAGGGAATTATATACTTTCACGCTTTTAATCGATATTGAAATTTAGCGTTTTATTTCCCCTTCAACATATTAGCAAATAACAAAAATTAGCCTTTATGCAATTATTTCCAAATAATATTCGAAAGTTTATGAGAGTTTTTAGTAACCTACAATAAAATAAATAAAAATTCGGTTGCAGAGCAGTTGCCATTCTTGAAAACGTTGAATTGTTTTAAACATACAGTTGAATATGACATACCTATAGCTGGAGTTTGTGAAATTTAAATTGCGAATCTATGCATTCGAATTTGATTTTTTTTAATAAACAGAAGAGTTTTGAAATTAATTATCCCAAATGTTTTAGAATTATTGTGTAAAATGTTTTAATGCTCACAGCAGCAGAAATTTCAAATTTAGATGAAATTCTGAAATACCCAATTGAAAACCAAAAAGAGCAATCATGAACCCTTCCATTTCTCAGCGAGGTGAATACGTGAAACATGGAATTTGGCATCACTATTCATATACCTCTTGATCTAACCCTCCCTGTGTCTACACAAACAAAAACAGCCGACCGACAGATTCCGAATTAATTCCGAATGCAAAAATTTCATAAAATGTCAAAATTCAATAAAATTTCCACTACCGAAAATTAATATATTTTTCAGGAAAAACTGGACTGTTTCTTAACAAGTTCATTGGGATGTATAATAACAACAAGAATTACCTTCGGTACCATGAAAGTCATCCAAAAACGTTGCAATATCTCTCCGGTAAAATTGTTCACCATTGGCACAGAACAACACTTCAAGTTTATTGTCCTCACAAAATTGTTTATCGCTTCTTATGCTACAGCAACTTTACATTATTATTACACAAATAGATGTACTGCTGTATTTATAGTCACTTTTCTAAAGATTTGCAATATTTTTCACTTAAATGCTTTCCCGAATTTATTTCTCAAGTGGCGTAAATATCTTCAACCACATTCCACTGTTGCCAACCTCATTTTAGTTTCATTAATAAAGCAAAACTGAAATCTAGATTGCACTTATTAAAACCGTACGATTTTGACGAAAGGATTTTTTTTATTTTTCTTATATGCCATGCGATGAATATATCAGTGAATTTGGAAAAATGCATTACTTGTTGCTTTTGTGTTTAATGTGTGCAGTTCACATAAATGGGAAATCAGCATCAGCACTTAACAGTATCTTGCAAAGTTAAGGCCTTTAATTCGAAATTAAAAATATAGCCACATAGTTTCCAACGGTTACACTAAGCTCTGTTGTCGTTGATGGGATGGTGTAATAATTATGGTGAGACATATTTCGAGAGTTAAAATTTGTAATGATTTGCAATGTTTAAGGAAGCAAAAACAATCTTTTACCTATCTCGTGCACTTAAAATAATTCATCTATTCTGCTCTAAATAAATTTCTACGCTGACATTCTGACACTAGGTCTGTTTTATTGGCAATCCATTTCAGTGAAGTAAAGTAAAGTAAAAAATTTGACACGCAATTACAACAACTACAAACTGTTTGACACTTTCGAGACTCTATATAGTGGTTGTAATTGCGTGCTAAAAATTCTACTTTTCTTTACTTCACTGAAATGGATTGCCAATAAAACAGGCCTACTGTATTATTATGGTACAGTTAGGTACTTACTTTTATTTGCTCCTGGTACAGAAAGTTTTGTTTTTTGTAGAAAACGTTGATTTGGCAATAGTGTCATATTCAACAACCAATTTTCATAAATTTTCGGAGTTGATACAAATAGTATTTATCTCTTTCTGGTGTGTGACATTGCTGGTGTGGGTGGTTCGGGTGGGTTTGTTCACTCATTCTGTGTTGCCATAGTGTAATCTGTTTGTATATAGATATTATTTTGTTACTACAAGAACGCTTTTACATAATAGATTCTAGACTATTAATTATTTCAAAAATTGACAGTTCCGTCAGATCTTATTTTCATCGTATTTCAAGTTATAGCCCATCAAAGTAGGTGTTCTCCAATTTGGAGGTGTTACCACTTAAAACGCTATAACTTCTAAACTATTATAAGCTCATTTTGTACATTTTGAAAAGACAATTTAGCAGCGCATACAAGTCCTAAGCACATTTTTGCTTAATAAATTTTAATTTTTTTTATGAAATTTGTATCCTTAAGAAATTTTCTAAAAATTATGTTAAGCAACTTATTTTCGTACGATCAACAGAAGTTGTACTAAAAGCCATTTTTTGTCAGACAAAAATGGTCAAAAAACTAGATAGTTGTCAAAAATAAGGTTTTTCTTTCATAGCACCCCAGAAGAAAAAATCCATGGGTGTTGAGGTCAGGAGATCTGGCTGGCCAATGGTTGGGGCCAAATCGACCAGTCCACCGTTCGTTAAAAGTATGGTTAAGGAATAGCGTTACCTCATTGTTGTTGTTATGTTGTGCGTATTAAATGTGGATTGGGGTCTGACCAATGGTGCAAGTTGTGGAGATTTGTAACTTTGTAATTTTGTTTATGAATAGCGCTTCGTCAGTCCACAGAATATTCTTGAGGAAGTGCCCGCCTTCTGACTGTTTGCGCAATAGACATTGGAAAAATTCCACCCTTCTTTGCGTAGCTCTTGGTAGTAGATCCTGTCCCGGTGCTAAATGGAAAGGGTGTAATGTATTACTCTTTAAAGTTCTGTGAATCCTGGTTCTGGGAAGTTCCAACTGCACAGCTAGCCTGCGGACCTGACTAAAAGCTTAACTTCCACAGCATACGGAAAACCCAACCCTCAATTTCTGCCGCCGGCCGCTGCGTCTGAACGTCGCGTCGTTCCTTTTTATTTCGAGGAGCTCACCCGGCTATCGGCGCGCGTTGGTACTCCTATCTTGTCAACTAAGCGTTTCCATGGCAGAACCCGTTTACAAACACTATTTCCGCGTAATCACGTTTTTAATACATCTTGTGGAGATCAACTTATCAATGGTAAGCTTCTTTTTCACATTCGACAATTAACTGTTAACCATTGCTCAAAGGTACCTACGTTTATTTTAGGTTATTTTGACTTAATTTTGTTTGACCATTTTTGTCTGACAAAAAACGGCATTTACAACAACTTCTATTTATCGTACGAAAAAAGTAGCAAAGAATAATTTTTAGTAAATTTCTCAAGGATAAAAATTTCTTAAAAAAATTTAAAATGTATTAAGTAAAAATGTTGAGAAAAAAGCATTTTAAGAAAAAAAAAATGTAACAACAAATTTCTAAATTTCCAAATCTCCTTTTCCAAAATCTTTTATTAGACAAAATCTTCCTTTTTGTTAAAAAAAAAAAAAAAATAGTTGGCGCACCACACGTGTAGACAAAACACCCAAGGCCTAGCTTCTCACAACCATACGTTTGTGTGAGTTTTTATTTTTGGGACGAATGGAAGGGACCTTCTATTTTATGCCGATTCCGAATGACTTAATTGAGAAGGTTTTCCAGGACACAGTTATACTCTCGGATGTTCGTCAGACGTTCGCGAGAAGTGGCGCAGTAGAAAAAACACCTTAAGATGTAATTTTTCCGGGAATCGAACCTGGGACAGTAGTCCACTTTGTTTTTTCATCACCAACCCTTCTCTAAGGCCCATCTTCCTCAAATGATATTCAAAATTACAATGACCTTGTAGATAACGCTTCCGCACCTTTTTTAATGATCGTCTACTCATACTTACAATTATTGTTTTTAGCGGAGCATGTCGGTTACTTTATTATCATCTTAGCCTGTTTAAATTGTTCCACCACCTATAAATCGTAAATTTCAGCATATTGGACTATAGATCATTACCTCTACCCTCTATCGGTTCAATACAATAACTGAGTGAACATAATAATTTAAATCAATTCAATCTTAACAACTAATTGCACGAGGATCCATATAAAACGTTTAAAAATGAATAAGGGCGCCTTGCGTCCGATTGCAGTCTTCCGCGCGCCGTAAGATTGACTCATAAATTCTCATTAAACTCGCAATTGTCATCTTCACTTAGGTACATACTTCTACTTCAATACCGATCCATACGCACGTTTTCATTTAATGAGCCTTTGTTGGCTTTCGTTTTTAACTTTTTCCTCTCTCTGCGATCGTGCTAACTCGAGTAGGACATGATCCTTTTTTTTGGCCAACAAGACCGCCGTAAATTATGATCGCACAAAGGGCTTTCGCTCCTTCCTGCCCTGTACTTTGTCGCTGCCGAATCTCCATTATAATAGAGCACACTTAGAGAGAAGTGGTTTCGTACACATATCTATTCGGGAACCACGAGTCCACGAGCAGGAGTCTATTCAGAGAAGAGATGCGCATATAGATAAACCTTCGATGGTACAGTGATCACTGATCTTGCGGAGCCGCATTGCTCGATCTGATTTCGTGCCAGGCACGTTAAGTTGCAATTTATTTGCGCATAAGTTATTTTCACTTTGGCGGAGCCAACAGCCGCAGTTCCAACTTCAGAACATATCTAGTGTCGGTGGGAATTCCTATAGCTAGCTAACGGTAGAGAAATCTTAATCTTAATAGCAGCAGGAGCGAATCTCAACGATCGCCACCGCCACATGATTTTCGCTATTTTTTTTTTAAGGAAAACATTTGAAGATGGAACTGTAGGGCATAGCAAACATTAAGTACAACCATAACCATTTTTCACTTCATACCGAGATCCTGTAATAAAAATACCACAAATGTTTATTGCACAGTCAAATTGGTAACATTGCAATAGAGGTACCAGGATCCGCCTGAGGTGAAGTCAGACATTGTCCACCTATTCTGCGGTGAACTGATAAACATATTCTCCCTCGTTCTATGTAGCCTCTGGTATTGCTGTCGGTACATTTTGAAAAGGTTCTCTTGAATGTCTTGAATTCACATAGCTATGTACTTTCGTGTTCGTGTTCCTTCGGTCGTCGACCATTGAAATGACCTTCATCTTTAACAAGCACACCGCAATTGGTCAATAAGTGCGCTATCACAAATGAACACCTCTACGATATGTGAGAGTTTAAGTCCACGCCACTTGATATCATATCATTGACAGTACCTGCAGATTTATGTCACCCTTCTTGAGGTAAATTGGTGCGGTCCCGCGTACATTCATTTTTTATATTCTGTGAACCTGCTTCTAATGCTGCACATCCAATTATCTAAACCGCACAATTCCTCATGATGCCATCAATCAAAATCTCTTAACCTACAGCACACATCGCCGCAGTATGTACCTACACATCACAAGCACATCCTGCCCGGCGAAGATTGATTCGCGGAGGATAACAAGCGACGTGTCACGCAATTTGCCAAACCAACGAGCCCGATTCAGGCAGGGGTGCGATGCGATGTATGGCACGAGTAAATGGCAAAATTTGTATGACGAGGTAATTTATTTGGCACTGCACACATAAGGCTGGCAACTTTTGGATCTAGGTCTAGGAGAATCGAGCAGGGATACTTTGGGTATTTGCTAATTAAATTTGTAAAAGTAGTCTGGGGTTTTATCGGAGAGGAAGAATTTTGCGATGGATTCATTTTACTACGGATGTTTGAAAATTACTACATTTGGAAAAATTGCGCGCGCTAAAATAGATAACAGATGGTGCATCCGATGATTTTTATGACAGGAAACCAAATTAACGTTTCAAATATTCCGCGGTAGGCGCGTATGGAAATTTAATGTAGAAATATTAATTGATGGGAATACGAGTAACTTAACTATTAGTTGTTTAAAACGTGGAATAAATACGGAGTCATTCATTACTCATTAATGCTTTATTAAATTCCTGGTTAACTACACCCCTTAAAATGTCCTCACGCCAGCCAACGACTTTTGTCAAAAAGGTTCGTTTCATAGTAGTAACATGTAAGTATCTAAACTAAAAACAGGACATACCTAATCGCCTTTTTGTCATATTCGTATCTACCTATTTATAAACCAAAATGGTTTAGTAAGGGCTGGCTAAATTTGTACGCGATGTTTAAATACACTTACGGTGTTTATAGAAAAATATTAGATAAAGAGGTTATTTGTATTCAATGCTCTGGAGAATTATGATCCTAAATGTTTTGACATCTACGTTCAACGGAAAATTCATATGGCACTCTAGATTTAGCTTCTTCTGGTATATACGGAATGATTAGTTGGATACACGACATGACATTGATAATTGCATTGTCTTGATAGACAGAATAACTACAGCAATACAATTTCTGGGCGGGTACAGCTAGTAATATTATAACTTCCAAAGTATGTCTGTCTGTCTGTTTGCTACCTTTAATGGATTGTCCCAAGACTCTCTGTCGAAATTTGACCAAACTTAACAGGAACACTTCGAAAAGCTGTGCAATTACTTGCATACGCTCACGGTCACAACATTGATATTATAATTGGCTGAACGCAACGAGCTGTTACTGGTGCGTTTGCAAGTATCGATGAATTGGACAGAACTTCACGATAGACAGCTATAACTTTGAGGTTAGGTACTGTATCTACCTCGGCTCCGCTACATAAACTCTGATAATGACACCAGCAGAAATCAAACGAAGAGTTACACTTGCCAACCGCTGTATCTTTGGCCTAAGAAGACAACTGACTAGTAAGACCTTGTCAAGAAACACTAAGGAGACTCTATATATAAGACCTTCATCATCCCAGTCCTACTCTATGGCGCAGAAGCATGGACGTTAACAAAGGCGGATGAAGATCTTCTTTGTCGTTTCGAATCCAAAATACTTCGAGTGATTTTCAGTCCCGTTCGCGTTGACGAGCTATGGAGGAGGAGATTTAACAGCGAACTTTACGAGCTGTGCAGCGATATCGACCTGGTCAGAAAAGTATACGTATCACTCGACTAAGATGTCTAGGACATGTAGAGCGAATGGACACCAACGCTCCGGCCCGAAGAGTCTTCCATTCCAATCCGGAGGGACAGTAGAGAAAGACCGCAGTAGAGAAAGACCTCGCCTTAGGTGGTGTGGTACGCACAAATGGAAGGGGACCTCAACAAATTTGGTGTGCGCAACTGGAGGCGGTTAGCCAAAGATCGGGCTAACTGGAGAGGCGTGTTGGTTTAGGCCCAGATCCACCCCGGACTATTGCGCCACCTAAAAAAAATAGGAACACTCCCGAGCCAATACTTGAAAGAAGTTCTAAAATCGGTTAAGAAGTTCGAGAGATAGCCCATCGTCCCTCCCTTACGACAACAGTGTAGTGCCGTAGAGACATTCAGAGGTTGGTGTTTGCAAGTCCTTTTTAAAGGCCAAAAGAAGTAGCTACTGAAAGTAATTCGATCCACTGTAAAATCTGATGACCAACGAAATGCTGATTTGATTTCAACTAGATATATGACAAATCTTACCATTTAAGACCGTGGTTTAAATCTTTTTAAACCATAAAAATTTTGTAATTCCGTATTATTCACTCAAGTTAAACCCTATGTCATATGTCATATGAACACGGTCTACTTAAACTAGAACCCTTAAAAAAAATTAAATAAATAGGTGGCGCAACAGGCGTGTAGACACCCTAGGCCTAGCTTCTCGCAACCATTCGGTTTGTGTGAGTTTCTATTTTTGGGACGAATGGAAGGGACCTACAATTTTATGCCGAGTCCGAATGGCTGAATTGAGAAGCCTTTTCATGACAGTCATACTCTCGGATGTTTGTCAGACGAGAGGTGCGCGAGAGGTGGCGCAGTAGAAAAAACCTTAAGATGTAATTAGTGTTTTTCCGGGTATCGAACCTGGGATCCCTCGCACAGTAGTCCAGCACACTAACCACTGCGCTACTGCGCCCACAAAATCTAGAATCCTTGGTCTGTTGTAATTATATTTGAATATCCGTATCGTTATTTTTGTAGTCAAAATCACCCCAAGCCATTTTGAGAAACGATTGACAGTTCGTTAAACAATAGGTCTGTTTTTTTCCTCACCCATCTCAGTGAAGTAAAGTAAAGTAAGAAAATGTGCAAAAAAACAGTCCCCAACCACTTTTCTGAACAGTCGGTCTTACCCCTGAAAAGTTAACAGCTGGCATTGCTGTCAAAATGGCCATCAATGAAAAATTCAATTTCAAAATCAAAATCCTTCTAGAAAAATGAATAATTAACCTTTTAGCGCAAAAAAAATAATGATTATCAATTTGTACAGAATATTTACTTTTTCTGTTTACTTTTTTTCTCTTCCTGGCGTCTTGTATGGTCACAAATTAATTGCCAAAGAAAAAAAAAACAAAAACATGCGTGGGTGTGTTTATTAGGTGAGCCCTAAAGTGAAGAACGTGCTAATTCTGAGATTCGATCGAATCGAGTATTCCTCGAATTTAAAACTTTCAATCGAATGAACTTCTCACAATCTAAGTTTTGAAGGAAAGAAGGTCATTATCAAATGATTTAATTGTATGAACTTTATTTTCGAAATCAGCTGTATAAATATTTCACTGTCGATTGCGTTGGTTTTGACTGTAATTTGAGAAAGGATGGGTTTATTTACACATTCTTGGAGGAAGAAAAGATCAAATTGAACAGAAAAAATGCAATAAAAATTAAATAAATGAGCACTTCAAATCGTTTTGGTTTGTTCATTTTGATTGTGACATACGATTATTTACATTTGAAATTTTTTCCCCATAAGACGAACAAATGTTGCTTCCAATTTTGTATGTTTTATGTAAATTTCACTATAAACATTGTTTAAATAAAGACTTAAACCACATTTTCAGTCGAAAAAACTCATAACATTTAACTTAGGTAATGCAATCGAAAATGAGAATGTGCGAAGAAATGAACAAAAAAAATCCCCATCGAAATCAAAAGTTGGAATGTCAGTTGGCTGAAATCGAATGACTTTCACTTAAAAAAAAGAGTAGCTATGTAAATAATACTTAACCTTTATTACATACTTCAGTTTAATCAACAGGGAATACAAAATGGGAGGATTTCCTATTTATTATCTACAAAAAATGTATCCCATAACATATCAAAGATAGTTTTCAATTATTACAAGTCTATGTGTATATATAATTATATTTTGTAAACAAAATGCAACTTAAATAAAAACGGAAAATATTTAGTATTTTATTACTTTCCGTAATATTCAGTTGTCATTTTTAAAGATGTTTAAAATATGCAATTCCTTATATGTACATTTACACCCACCACAGCCGACAAAATAGTAGGTATCATAAAAGGAGACACTCTGTGAACAGATCCAAATTACACAAAAATGTGCTCCCCTGGTGTTCAGAATTGAAGAATGCTCGAAAGTTGGTCTTGCTGGAAATGAATAGCTTGTGTGAATCTCAGTGGTGTCAAATTGAGTGCAGTTGTTGTAATTGCGTGCTGAAAATCCTACTTTACTTTACTTCACTGAGAGCGATGAGGAAAAAAACAGACCTAATATCGATATCAGAAGGATTCTGAAAGCGCATCTACAATATCGAGGTGAGTTTGTTATGAAATATTAATATGTTTACCCACCTTGGGTCACTAATACCGCGATACACAACCGAGTCCAGTTAGTGATATCCTTATTAATAAAGATTAATTTGCTTCCGGATGTCACAGGCCATAGAAGGCATAAACAATTCGTTGTCGAAATATGGTGGATAAAAAAGGACGTATGCCATTTTGGGATACGTAACTTCTTGGATTTTTATTTTGTGATTGACTTAAGGCATTTTTGGCGTTCTTCGTCTATCATTTGCTCTTTCTCTAGAGCTGGTAAGTCAATTGAAGCTGTATTGTTCATTGGCAGCAAGGCTTCGATCCTATGGGTCGTTGGTTGTTGCTCAAAAAAGAAATGACCATACCAAAAAATATTGTGACCTGGTGATCTTTATGAAGTGCTGAGCCTCATGTGACGATGCTGGTTTTTTGATTTGCAGGACTTTGGAAAACGTACACCTATGCTGGCTTGTCTCGACATCTCACAACATCTAACTCATTTTACGTCACAATTCCCAGAACCACAACTTCCTACGTGATGTTTGCTAAAAATATCCAGATACCTATTACATGCATAAAATAGCACATTTTGATGATTTTCTGCATTGAGAAAATATCTGATGGCAGTATCTAATCAAGAAAGATAAAGCCCTACAAATCATTACAGTAATTGTGTTCTAAATTCAGATATTCTAAACAAAGTGAAAGATTATTGCTTTGGTTGTTAACATCTTGAGCGGATGCAAAATATATTCAAACCAAATTCGTACTGAATAATTCACTGTCTTAAAAAAAAAAATTTTGTCAGACATCTGGATTTTATTTCTCAAATTGGTCCTACGAGATTTATGTCTGACACATGTCACATCGCATGAACAGATAGGTATAACAAATGACACCATTACTTCATTTAACACACACTTTTTCATATTTATTGTGCCTAACCCTTAAAAAAAATACATCGTGGGACACCAACCACGCTCCGCATTTTCCTTGTACACAAACGTCCCTACTTCTGCCCCATTCCAATAATAATATTAAATTTTTAACCGCTTAAGCTTAATTCATAAAAATAAACTCAAACTGCGTTCCTGATGGTAAAACATACAGCAACTACAATACTATCCCATTCTTTGATATAAATATCTCCATGTAAATACAGAAAACACAAAAGAGGACTGTGCTTCCAGTAGAGTGTTACAAGGACCTCGTCGCATTTCAACGAAAACAATAACATCATCACGTGGTATTCTATTCTAAACATTTCAAATGTCCTCTGACCAACGAGAGAGTAAAGAGACGGTATGCAGGGTATGTTGTCGTTGTGGCGATTCAATTGAAGGGAAACTGTCAGGAGAAGGCAAAGAAAGGCGCGCAAGGATAAAGTTGCATTGTTGCATCAATCCACCGAAACACGTGTTTTCAAAGTCCTCGAGAGCATGAGAATGATTGCTTTTCAACTTTCCAATACGGCTGCGTGTTAACCCGGATCAACTGGAACGCGAGAGAATGCAGGAAATGCGAGAATAATAATATCGTACAATGAGGCGCTGGGTGGGTGGGATCAATGTTCCCATCTTTTTTAAGACAGGTATTATACACTTGGATTTTTGTCAGAAGTTTAAGGTGTCATTTGTGTTCTTCCGGGGGTTGAACCTGAAACCATTCCGTCAGTATTGCAGTACACTTACCACTGATCCACTGCGCCCGCTTTCAGGATTATATAGAGATTAGATTAGATTTTATTTTCTATCTTAACTGCATCTCTGTTAAGCACATGCATGTTCTAATGTCATCATTATTGTCAGGGATAGATTTGGGGAAACCCTAAGCGATATTATACAAAGGGGACTCGATTGTGCTCTTGACGGCCGGGCTAAGCCTAAATCCGAACAAAAACACAATAGTATAACACTAAACTTATAAATAAAAATATATAGCTATAATGACAGATTGGCAAGCTGCTGTCATGAAACTAGATTCCTATCTCATCAGTCTAAACTACATGCCTGCACAAACTTATGTCGTTTGCGATTGGTCGTCCAGAACCGTCCGGAAACAATCCGATTGGTACCCAACTGACAGCTCTTCTTCTGAATAGAAGAGAAATTTGCTTCTGGATTTGAATTCAGAATCGCGGAGAGTTCTTCCCGACGGTTCTGAACGACCAACCGAAAAGGACAATAATGAACTGATGGGTAGAAAAAACAAGATGACCATCTGTTGGGTACCTTACCATGTGGATATAGAGAGAAGAGGAGCTTCAGTCTATTCATGGGTCATGCTCATGTACCATTCTGCGGAATATAGAATCACACCCTCAAAGAAAAAAAAAACACCGCGGGAAACTGGTGATATACACATCTGTAGAAGGTATCTGCAAATTTTGTGATGAGGTCAGTGAAGTCCAAGAACATGTGGGGGAACCTTGTGGTGCATTGACATTTTTTCCGCAAATGTTTAATAAGAGTACAAGACCCCCAAAAACGATTCCGTAAAGATAGGTATCTTAATGCGAGATAAGCTCTAATAAGAGAACATATATCTTTCCAAAGTGTTAGCAGGGGCTAGTTCAAAATACCCTTCTCAGATAATAATAATGCATCTGCACCTAATGCTTTTGGCTACCTCTGTACATAAGTAGGTAAGTTTTGAAGGATCAGCAGAGACATCTAAAAAAACACAGGAAATACATAAGTTGATATGATTGAAAGAGAATTTACATTACAAAGCATTATGTAAACATATTTAACATATTTGGTTGTTAATAAGCTAAATCTAAAAATGTATGCCTGCCTACAGCTATCATTGTATCCTTGGAAAATATATGATCAACTAGAAGTATAGGGGTATATTGTATTCAGCATAGTAGAGTTGAATAGTGCAGTACCTATAAGTACAGTACAGGAGCGCAGCCTAAATTTCAAAAGGGATTTCAACCAATAAATTCTAGATATTCCTTAGTTAATTTAATTTAGTCGGACTCGGAAACGTCTGGCCGGCCCGTGGGCTCGACCTACCTGTTGGTCTGATTTATAATTTATTTAAATTTTTTAGTAAATTGGAGACCTACCTGTTTTTAGACATCTAGTCGTTTGTCAAAACAATTTCTAGTCGTTTGCCTATTTGTCAAAACAATTTCTAGTCGTATGCGAACATTTTGAAACTAAACGGTAATAGGATAAGGGAAGGAGTCCTCATTTCTAACTTAAAGCCTTTAAACCAAAGTATAAAATACTAGTCAGTTAAATAGATTTGTGAGCGAAGAAGGGGCTACAAAAATGTAATCATTCCAATTACCTACCATTAAAAAAAAACTGCATCGACAGCTGATAAGGCCACATAATTCCAGGTAAATTATTTTTGAAGCAAAAATTTAAATATTGAATCAAAGTGGCAACACCTAATTTTTAACCACATTGCACTGCACCTGCACGCCAATAATATTGTAAACAAACCAAATTGCCTTACACCTCAACCGATTGGCTCATGTGTAGACTGGAATCAATTAGCATTCCTCAGAGTCAGCATTAATGGATGTTTTCTCGGCAAATCGAGATGTGTAAAATGATACAAGTTGCGGTAATAGTCATGAAAGATACCACTCTTCGATTCGATGAAGCATCCAGCTCCAGCCTATGTACGCAACTGTACAATCCAGTTTAAAACAACTATATGCTCCTCATGATGCTCCATATTGGGAGCAACAGGCTGCATTAGATTAAGTTTGTCCCACAAAATTCCAAACCGGCCTCTAATGCATGAGTCTTGGTCTCTGTTGCTGTGGGTATACTCTCCGAATCTAATGCCTCTAATGCTAACAAAAAGTCTCCACTTTTGCATTTGGATTTGGGTAGATTGGAAAGTATCTATAGCTTGTGTGTTTGCTCCTCTCTTTCGTTGGATCTTCTGATTCTGACTTGAACCATCATCATCATCCACCAGCAGCAGTCCAGCACCAACAACAGTAGCAGCAACGAGACAAACCATCTGAAAGCAGCAAATGATTCCGGTGAAATATCTCAGACGATTTAGTCACCTGTAAAGGTTCCAACGTGCCACATCGTCCATGGTGGTTGGGCTCCGCTATTCTTTGCATTATGTTCGTTGTATTGTGTTGTGTTTGCGTTAGTCGTTATCGTCTTCACGTGCTTCTCTTCAAATTCGAATTATAATTCTTTTCCTTTCTAAAGCACTCCGGGCTTTGTTTAATTTACTCGTTTTCCTTGGTTTAACACTATACGCTCGTGTCTCTCGAAGATGTGTGTTTCGATTTCCGATTAATTAGAGGGAAGAATATAGAAAAAGTATCTAAAACCACAAGAGTTTACTATAGTCTTTGATGCGCGACGATATGAGCTGCTGCTGCTGCCGACCGACCTCGCGATTGAATTTTTAGTGAAATTTATTTTTATATCGAAAATGTTAATTTGTTTTTAAAAATATTTTTTATATTTATCATTGCGGTTTTGTTGTATCCGTTAAATTTTAATTATTTTTGAGTACCTGCATTCTGTCTGTGTTTTTAGGGCATTTTGCCTAACAGTTGCGTTTTAATTATCCGGAATTATTCTTGTTATTATTTTTATTAAAAAAGTGCAACGAACGGGTGTCAACGAATAGCCAAGGATACGACATCAAAATACCGCCAAAAACGAACGAAAAAAAAAAACAGTTTATCGCTTAATCTTTGTGCAACGAGGGAGCACGGGACACCCTAGGCTTGAGCAAGGTGTGTACATTTTTGTTATATTTTGTATTAGGTACGCATAACTCTAACTCATAGGGGTCAAGTTTTGAATTGTCTTTCTTTTCTTATTTTTTTTTTTTTTTGGTGCGGGTTCGTTCGCGGCAGAGGTGTTGCTTGGTTTATCATCACCCATTCATTCAATTCTTAACTTCCTTTTTTTTTTGTTGAGAAAGAGGTAAAGGTAAAGTGATGATGAGGTAGTTTTCAAAGTGATGCCATGAGAGGTCATTCACTGTCGTCTCTTTCAGTTGGAGATTCTGGGTTGGTGATTATCGTGACAAAAATAAGTTATAGGTATTTGGCTTTGGCTTCGACTTTCCTGTTTTGGGCGACTCAAGTTTTCGTTTTTGTTTTGGTCTGGAGCCAACAGCCAAAATCAAACAATACAGAAATGGTGTCAGGGTGTCGTTTCTCGTCGTTCTTCTTCCGGAATTAATCACTTTCAGGATGGCCTGTGTGTAGTACATATATCCAATTGTGTTTATAGACTTGTGTTTCGAAACGAAATCTTTTTTTTTTTTTCGTTTCCGCAAAAAAAAAAGAGGAAGAAAAGTATTAGACGATGAAGAAGAGAATTCGAATTTATGAGGGGGAATTGCTCTTTTTCCAATCTTGGGAAGCTAATTAAATTTAACTTTGCGTTGACGCTTTTATTGCCTTTCGGCGCTATTAGATCTATTTTACATATTAAATCATGGGATACTTAAGAAGGTTTTTATGTCTTCTTTTACAGTACTCTATTCTATATTATCATTTGAGTTACTATACACAACAATAGGGTGAGGTGTGCAGCCTAAACGAAGATGGCGGAATACCCTTCGTTACGGTCTTAGGGTCATAAACTTGAGTCGTATGGTTTTGTATGGTATACAATAAAAACCTGCTGACCTACAATTATTTACAAGAATTCGGTTATAAATACCTATACGGTCTTGTGGAATTGCTTTGCAGAAATAATAATTATTAAGGCTGGGAGAGTGTGAAAAAGATGAAATAATGCAGCGCAGTCCGGCAAATCTGAAACTATATACCTACAGTACATAAAATTCATTTTCATTGCCGCCTTTTTTTGTTGTGATGAATATTTAATACCATTTTGTTATTATCTGTATTTGCAGCTTGTAGGAAGTAGTTTTTGATGAGTTGTAGATACTTACCTTTATGTTATGTAGGTACGCATAATTTTATGCGTTTATCTATAGAGACGCTTGTACTTGAACATTTAAATCAACAGATATTGATGGTCAAAGTAAAAGAATATGTCCCTGACATTTTGTTTTTTTCAAAATTATGATTAGGTAAGGTACGTTATATTAAGAGCCTCTTCAATATAAAATTCGATATGCTAACCATTCACTTTATTTACTCGTGAGAAATCTTGATGCAATTGAGGTTAATTTCGTTTTGGTAGTTATATCTGCATATTAATGATAATTTACTGGTCAAATAAACAACAAGTTTTATAAAGTTAAATAAATTTAGACGGTTAGATTGACGGGCGGGTAATTGCGATGTTTGATCTTGCGGAATGTAAACAAACAAGCAAAGTCGTTTCCAGTGTCCCGCATCTTGCGAAAGTTTTACAATTTTTATTTATAAATTTTCCTGCCGAATTGGCTGACACTGCGACCTAAAAATGTGTGATATAGAGGGATAGGTTTAGTTAGACGGCTGACCTCCCTAGTGAAGGCCAGTATGTCCTTAGAAGCGGAGTTCCTTAGCTCTGCTGGGTGACCGTATCTCTTTGTGAAAGAGACTTGTACTCTGTCGCTGTTCCGGACACAAATTAATTTTGTTAAGATGATATTTCAACTCTCAAGCCACAGTGGACTGTGAGAAAGCCCATTAGCTTTTTAATACAATCCCTATTTAGAATGAGGAAGAATATTCTTATAGGAGTAAGAAGAAGACTACTTTATGTTAACGGCTTTTATCTTAACATGCTTCTGCACACTATAAGCGTATTTTTTTGAGAAGTGAGTATAACAAAACCAAGAGTGAGCAGTGATGCCAGACTTTTCGCACTGACTTTCCCACGACGATTATCAAAAATACCCTTTTTGCCCACGCCGTTGTTAGTAAAAACCCCACGATATTCCCCACGAAAATATACATACATATATAAAACTACTAAGCACAAATATAGTTTTTTTGTGAAAACATTTTGCTTATTTGTGGCGTTTCCTTGATTGATTTTAGATTTGTTATATGTTTGGATCCCATACTATGGCGTAACAATTCGCTCTTTCCACACAAAAAGGATGTGCCACATGCTTTACATGATGCCTTGAAGTCATCATTTGGCAGCGGCCTCAGCCAAGCCGCAAATTTTGGATCATCAAGCCAGCTCGCCTGGAATCGTTTTTTGCTTCCTTTTTCCGTAGACATTGTACTACAATAGATAATCAAATATGTAGGTCAACACAACCACTAAATGTTAGCACAAACTTTTTAATAAATTATTATTTACCTATCTACTATCTGGCGAAAATAACAAATTAAAACAGACAAGTGCGCAAGGTATTGAAAACTATTGACTTATTATATATGGCCTGCTAGTGAAATGTCAGTCCATACAAATTTTGCCCAGAAAATGCCGCCAACATAAACTAGTGCTCTTGGTTCGGAGCGGAAAATAAGTGAAACAAAATGACAAACCATCTTGGATTTTTCCATAGAATGCTAGAGAAACCTATTGGGCGTCAGAGAAATTACGAGGTAAAACCGTTCAAATTCAAATTGTTGCGTTACTGTTTACAGTATATGGCATTGGGAAACGGAGCCAAAGTGACAACCATCTTTGATTTCTCCATAAATTTCTAGAGACACCTATTGGGCGTTAGTGAATTTGGCAAGTAAAACGGTTGAAATTCAAATTGTTGAGTGCATTCATTGAATGAATCTAAGTGGGTTGCTTCAGAGTATGCATTATTTAATGATTGCATTCAGATATTAAAATAATTTAATAAAATGAATATTGCTAAGAGATTAGATAAAGTATTTCAAATACCCTTTTTTTGTTCTGAGAGATATAAAAATGCCCTTTCGCCCTTTTAGCTAATTTTGAAATGCAAAATGCCCACGAAATGGGTAATTACCCACGATCTGGCATCACTGAGAGTGAGTATAAAAGTTTTGCATGTAAAAGTAAAAGTGAGCTAGCTATAGATTCTCAAAAAAATACGCCTTATGTAGTAGGTACGATGGGGATAATTAAGGTGTAAATATCAATTTGATAGAACTACTTTTCTATATACTCAATGAAACAGCTACTGACGATTATTTCTCTGTTTGATCATATACTAACATTAAAATCAATGAATTGCATTACCTACCCAGGAAGACAAATTTTTTTACTTTGACTTTAGTGGCTTTAGTTGGCCAACACCAAAACAATTGTATTGTTCTTCTTTTGACTTATGTGTTTGCTTTGCTAGGATTTGTTTAAGGTCAAGGTTATTCTGTTATATAGTAATCTTAGCTGCTTCACATGTAGAACTATCGCGCACTGTCCTCTATTTTAATCCAGACTTATCCCGTATGCTTTTATCCTTCGAGATTGTCCCAACACGGGTTTTTCTACCCGTGAACTCACTATTAATCTTGTATACCAGGGCCAAAGATGCATGCAATTTTGATGATTAATTCATAGTTCCTGCAAGTTCTTAGTGTATTATACCTACTCGTATATGCTGATTGTGGCTTTAAATAAAATACATAATAATTTTCTGTACACTTCGCTTTGTGGAATATCCATAGCTATACCCCGGGCGGCGCCGAGCATAAAGCCACCGAATTAAAAGGTAACATTTCGTCCAAGTATTCCCTGCATTGTCTTACAACCCTTAATATATTAATACAAATAACTCCATATGACTTCTATAGGGTCTAACTGTCGGAAATATTCTGTTAAATATACGGTGACAAGCGATTTAGTGGAAATAACTTAAACTGAAATTTATTCTTGTGGCCTTTGAGCAGTTTTTATTAATGAAGAATACATTGCAGGATTCAAAGTTCTTATAGAAAAATTGGGACCTTTATGCTGGACTTACATTACCACGCCACGCAATTTTGCATAACTTCAGAGAGAGAGATCCGTTTGCTACAGTCAAGGCTAATGATCTGTAAGAGTGAGACCACAAAACTCCTTAAAAAAGTTATGGCGGACTAAATTCAACTGTTAGTCATGTGGTCTCACTTTTACACATCATTAGCCTGGATTGTGGAAAAACGGATCTCTCTCTCTGAAGTCATGCAAAAATGCGCGGCGTGTTAATGTAAATCCACCATTAAGCTCGCATAATCCTGCATCGTCAGTTTGTATATTATCCAGAAAGTCTATGCATATTCGCACATACCTGTAGAGACACAATATTCCATAGCCGATTGCTCTATATTTTACTATCAATTGACTTCTATTTTCTGTATTTTTATTTTATAAGTTCGACTTTATTTTCATTGTTTTACATTTTATATAGTCAAGTGTTGGCATCGCACAGTGCCGATACTACAATACCTACATTAGATGCTTGCATTTTCTTCTGCCGCGCCATTAGATGAATTCGGTGATGGACAAAGTCTTCTTCCGGAGAACTTCAAGCGAACGAAATGCGAATCGTATGATTTGCTGAATAAAAAGGTATTCATGGTGCTTTTATGGCCAGTATCTTAATAATTTTATATTGAAAAGTTCGTAAAATGTAACCCATACTTACATTAGATGCCTCCTTCATATGGTGAAAGACAATGTTATGTTTTAGTGTTCGATAGGTGCGTTCCATATATCCATTGATAACTCTATTAGCTTCGTTATTTAGTTTATTGGTCTTAAATGAGGCGTTGAGAAATAAGTAGATATGCACCTTTCATTTCAATTATTTTTATTTTTATCCTCAGCTTTGAATAAGCTTTTTGTAGTAGGTAGTAAGTAAATGGGAAATGCCTTTCGGCGAATTCACAGTAGGTCCTTTAAATCGAATTGAAATTCGTTCAAAGTACCTACATATACATAATTAATATATGTGTGCCATATGTACTAATATATTACACCCTGCAGGCGGTCGGTCCCTTTGATGACATTGGGCACGCTCGAAAGGCAGTAACTTTGATATCGCGCTCCGTACTTATGTGCGACTTGCCGATAGCGTCAAAGCAATGTTTATATTACATTTCTTTTCAAATCTCAAATCTGCCAAAGGAGGTATCTACATAGACATAGTGTTCTACTTTTTTTTTACAAATCTAAAAACAAACCATTTAAAATGATTTTCTATTTTCGGTTTTTTTAATGTCATTTTCACGCGCCACCTAGACATTAAGATATCTAAAGCAACATCTTAGCTTGTGCCTTGGGTTATGAAATTGCGTTCGTTATTTAATAGTATTTTAGCTTAGATATAGTGTTGCTTATCTACAACGCCACTAAAAGTGTCCTTTTATTCCATGAAAGTCTTTGGTGGCATTTCTCCATAAGTCATCACATCCACATAATAATTGATTTGACCAACTTTATAAGGACCATTGAACCAAATTTGTTGAAGACAAATTTATTATACTGAATGCAATGCTGTATCTACATAGATAGCTTGAAGGCTTCCATTTAAATTTGAACTCAAATACACTTGCCATTCGGCATTGAAAATGCTAGCGCATAATACATAGGTACGAGTAGGTACTTCCTTAACTAAAAGTTTTTAATCGCATTTATTCTATATAACATTCCGAAAAGTTTTCACGATAAAATCGCCAGACTTTTAAAGTGTGACCTAGAGTAATACATAACACGTTGCTTAGGGCCGGCATGTCCTTTTAATAATTGGACCAGTCAGTTGAAATTGTACGATACAAACAAATCTTCCGTTCAGTTACATTACGCGTACCTATACCGCAATATATCCAATATGAACAGACGGCACATGGACAAGAGTATATAGAACTTCAAAACAATTTTTAGTTTCTGAGTTCTGATAAAAATTCAATATGGCATGAGGAGTAGGTACCTATACACATCGATATTTTGCTTTCGAAGTATACTCGTACGTGCATACATATGGGAACTCTTGATCTATTACATTCAAACTTGTAAGAATTATGGGAGTAATTGCATAGTTTCCTTTTTAGTAGATAGTCGACATGACATATGAAGTGCATCCAATTTAAGTAATTTACCTCGACTTGTTTATGCTGGAGAAGTCAGAATAGGATAGCAAGTAGTACAGTAACATTTAACCTATTTTGGGGTGTGGTATAATGCTCTTTTGCTGACATTAATTGAATTTTAAATTTACAGCAAAACTTCTAATGGACCAAGTTTTGCTGCACTTATCAGGGCCCTTTGCAGGGTCATCTCGATTTATTCCTTCGATTCGAATTAAAAACTTTGCATTGTCGGTGTACTGGTTAGAGCTGTCATTTTAAACTTTATTTAGCTTTTATTTGTGTTTTTGTTGAATGATTTATGTGTCCAGTTAAAAGTCAAGCACTGTTTTACATAAGTATCAAAACAGTGTGACTTGACTTGCAATTGTAATATCCCACTCCTAGGGTGTTGTTTTTAGAGGTATAGAACTTTAAGTTTGCAACACTATTTTAATTGGCGGCCATTTTGTCAGCTGTCAGGTGATTTATTTTTAGTTTGGTAAAGCATTTCAACATGTATAGACTGACACTTGAACAACGTTTCCAAATTGTGCAAATTTATTTTGAAAATCATGGTTCTATTCGAAATACGTATTGCCGTTGATCCCAATTTTCATAAGCGAATTTTGTTTAGCGATGAAGCTCACTTTTGGTTGAATGGATACGCCAATAAAAAAAAGCTGCCGTATTTGGAGTGATGATTATCCTCAAGTGTATGTTGAGACACCGTCACATCCGCACAAAAGCTGACTGTTTGGTGTGCTGGAATAATTGGTCCGTGCTTCTTTAAAAACGATGGTGGCCAGAAAGCTACAGTCAATGGTGATCGCTATAGAGCCATGATTACTGACTTTTTCGTTCATCAATTGAACAACCATGATGTGCAGGAGCTGTTGTTTCAACAAGACGGCGGCGCAACATGTCACACAGCTCGTGCCACAATTGATTTATTGAAGGAAACAATTGGTAACCACATAGTTTCACGTTGCGGACCTGTTAATTGGCCTCCAAGATCGTGCGATTTAACGCCGCTTGACTATTTTCTGTGGGGATATGTGAAGTCGCTAGTCTACGCCGATAAGCCCGAAACAATTGACCACTTGCAGGATAACATTCGCCGAGTTATTGCCTATATACGGCCACAAATGTTGGTAAAAGTCATCGACAATTGGACCTCCAGATTAGACTACGTCCGAGCCAGCCGTAGCTGTCATATGGCAGAAATCATATTTATATTATAATGCTGGAAGATTATCGATTTCGAATAAAGTAAATTTCATGTCAATTTAAACAAATCATCTTTCTTTTATTCCATTTCAAAGTTTTATACCTCTAAAAAAAACACCCTTTAATAGCCGCGATGAAAATATAATTCGTCAGAAAATCCTTAAGATGACATTTATTGACTTGTTTCTTTCCTGTGCTGAAAGTGAAGCGCCTTTAGATTTTAGAAAACAAACAGTTGCAGTAAAGATTTGTCTTTTTGAAATACCTGCCTATAACACGAGATTTATAATACATACATTATATATGTAGATATTCCACTTCAACCCATTAATTAATGCCAAATTGGTCCGTTGCATTCTGAAGTCTTTACTTTACATAGCTTTCGGGAAGTGAGGTCGTGTTTTAGATCGCCATTTGCCTGATCATCAACAATGAATTATTGTAGGTCCCCTTCGAGATATTCGATCCTACTAATTGTAATCCAAGGTGTGTTACAGGGGGTAGCGTGGTTAGAGTATAGTGGCTACTAGTTATAACGTAAATGCTTGTGACCCGGGCGTAGCAGGTTTTTTCCCGGCAGTGGATAGCAATAATATGCCACAACAAAACAAGTATGTGGACTGTGGTAGAGCTCTCTTTCTCCTTCTCTCTAGGTTATATCTTTCTTCTTATGCAGAACGATACACGTTATGTTAGGTTAGGTGGCAATTATTATCCATTATATACGGACTAATTCGCACTTAGACCAGATAATTTCCATTGTGATACCACAAGCAGAGTCGGTTATTTCCGCTACTCTTGGAACCATTTCGAATTTTGGAGAAATTTTCGTATTTTGTTGATATCCGTTTCGGGAATATTACCAAGCTCCCCGAAGAAGTACTCTCCTAGAGTTTGCTTTCTAATTGAGGATAGTGCCGGGAAGTTACACAGTAGGTGGAACGGTGTTTCCTCCTCCTCCTTATCCATGCAACTGCGACAAAAGTCATTAGCGGCAACTCCAAGCCTTGCGATATGTGTCCTATTGACGGTTAACAGGATATTTATCCTGCGTCGATTTATTCGTGGCCAGGTCTGTTTTGCTTGGTTACAGGTGTCAAGATCCCGCCATGGAGAGGTTGTATCTTACAGTTACAATTGGCACATGGGGCTCTCCTTTACCAGGAGAGAGTTCCATTTTTGTGCCGTTTCTGGCTAGTTCGTCTGCTTTACAGTTACCTGGTATATCTCTATGACCAGGTACCCAGCACAGCGCTAATGTATACATATCCGAGATCTCATTTAAGAATTTGCGGCAGTTCATGACCAATTTGGATATTAATATTGGTGATTCGAGTGCTTTAATAGCTGCTTGACTGTCGCGTCGGTATAGATGACGATGTCTGAATTCGATATCGATCTCACCTTCAACAGTTCAGCGGCTTCGCAAATAGCCATAACTTCCGCCTGAAAGACACTAGTTAAGGTGCTAGAACACGATATGTAGCATGTCTCATATATATGTAGCACTGACGTCATTTTGACGTCTGCGAATGGTCCCAATGGGTACATGCCGGGTACAAGCTCTCTTTGTGCACGCTCTGTTGACGTCAGAGCCACTTATATATGAGGCGTGCTACATATAGTGTAATGGCAGCTTTAGTCGGCTCTCACATTGAGGCAACATTCAATAAGCAACTGGCAATAGGGAACACGCAATATTATCGCTCACAATTATTTTACTTGGAATTAAATTAGAGGTCTCACATCAAAGCAACTAAATATCGCTCGAACGAAAAATGTTGCTGATTGCTTATTGGGAGTTGCTATAACAACTATAGTTGCTTATTGGTTGTTGCCTCAGCCGCCTTACACGTTACATCTTCTTGAAATTTCACTCCCCCCATTACCGCTCAATAATTCAATATGGAGTCGCCGCCTAAAAAAAACAATGCTCAAATACGTTCCGCAATTTTATTTATTTTATAATTTCTATCCTCCTGCCTATATGACATCAAAGATATGTAATTTCTTCCAATAAAATAACTTTCACCTTTCTTTAAAGATTTGAAATCAAAACTCTTCATTCTTCCCCCTCAATTATCAGATATTCTTCACTCTATACCTTTTTTTCAAATTATTCCTTCAATGCGCACGTTTGACAACATTACAAGCATTAAACCGAAATCGTAAAAATTTATTTACAAACAATGACAAACCGAATAGAAAAGGAAATTAGTTCACGTTGTATTCATACATCATGTCCGCAATATGATCAGAAAATATTATGCACCCACGTCCATAAGTGATTTGATTTCCACCCTCAGAGCTAAGTCGACCTGAGCATCAGCCTTGAACTAGCTACCATTATAAATGTTAATTGCCACTATTACAAACCAGTCCTCTTCGCATTTAAGCAAACCCTTTCAAATTTGAACTATCATACGATGTCGCTCCTTAATCGGTTTGTGTTTCCTAATTAGTGGTAAAAATGCTCACAGAGCAGCAAATAGAAGCATGCATTATGCACAAAAGCAGTAAATAAATTAAATTAACCAAAACACATTAAAAATAGTAAAAGAAACACATAATCATGTTTCCGGCCCTCGTCGCAATGACATGTCACAACTAAACAGTAAAGGAAAACTTCCTTCTTCCTCCACCTTTCTCTCTCCGTTACTGTACGACCGGATATGACCCTCATACGTCCAAGTGTACAGGTACTCCAACCAACACACACACGCCTACGGATTACATTTTACGACCTGCAACCTGTCGCTACTGCGTGCACTTTCAATGTTTCTAAAACGAATCCTTAGAAATTCACCCCGTGTCGTCCTAGAAAAAAAAATGAAACTGACTCGTCGTGCAAACACGGCACAAAAAAAAAATGGACCTGAATAGAGCAGCGTAATATCATAATTATTGTACAACAGGGTTTGACAACAAGATTATGTCACGTTTATTATAATTTGTTTGTCGTCGATGTTGTTGCTTTGCTGTGTCGTTCGTTTATCTATCGCTAGCGTTTCATTGTAATGAAATCGTGTTCCTTCGAGTCTTTTTGAATTAAGTCGTGCTCTCGTCTTTAATCTACCAAGGGGATGATTCTGCTTTTGATACTGATTCGTTTGAAGGATATGCCAAGGCGATCCTAACCAGGGTAAAGTCATAAAAAAATTATTTTCATATTATAATTTTTCCACCCCTCGCATGCACTTTGCGCTTATGTCTGCCGGGTGACAAGGGTCAACGATTGTCATTAGTTTGGAGAAATTTTTATTTTTATGTGTGGCGTCCCCTCACGTGTGGTGTTAAAAAATTAAAAAATGCAAATAATCGACAAGGACATTGGGGGAGGGCGGAGAAAAACGTTTTAACATGTTTTTGTTTCAATTTCTTTATTTTTAATACTTATTGAGTGCTGCAGGGACTCTGTTGGAGTGTCCTTGATTTATGCGCGCTGCTCCGCAATGCTGCTGGTCTGGATGTCACGAATCTAGCGTATCCGCCATCCGTGAAAACTTTCGTTATGGTGGACAAATGATTTCCTCTCGGCACACCTGCCTGAAATCATTTCTCTTCTCAATGCTATGGACTTCCTTGAACTAAATTGCTCCCAAGCCTACTTCATGTGTATCTATGTGACATATACAAGAGGACTGCTCTTGAATGAATGCGCTCAAGTTTCTTACAGTTTTCTTTTTTTCTCGCACCATATCCTGAAAAATCTGTCATAAGTTCCCTCTTCGACCATTCATCGCCGGTGTGTTACCAGTAATGATATAGAATGGGCGTCCGAAATAAGGACGACAAAAATACTGGTCGTTGTGGTGCGGCAGGAGGGGATGAATATTTTTAAGATGACTTTTAGTTCGTCTTTTTCGAGACTTCTTTCAGTATTTCTCTCTTTCCTCAGGTCGTCATCATCATTCATCTAATACTAAAGTGGGTGAAACGTCACAAAACAAAAACGAAAACGACGGCTTCCATAGGTTCACATAAAAAGTTTATTCTCACACGGAAAACTTTCAATTTGTGTGAGATTTCCACCATCCCGCGCACAAACACAAGTCACCGGCAAAACGCATCAGCTAATGCGAATGGAATGGAAAAGTCATCATCCCTTATGAAATTAACATTTTAATATTTAATTAGGCGAGGGGGAGGATGCGGGCGCACCTTTGCTTGCACCGAAAGAGGGAGTCTAAAGTTTGAGTGCAAATATCCGAAGCAAATTGGATTAAGGACTTTATGCTTTTTCATAGATTGTGTGAAACTATGTGAGTGGTGGTGAGCGGGAGAGCTGGGGACGAATGGTACTAGCGATAAATAGAATAAATTATTGAGTTAACATGTAAAGTACTTACAACAAGTAAAACAAACAGCGAGTAAACGACACGCACACATGTACGATGTACCTACTCATATAATGTTTGATTTGTAGTGGGATGTGAACCTTTATACATATATTTTATGTAGTTGACTCTTTAAGGCTGTTTAAATGCGAAACAGCGTTTCCTGATTTCATTGTACAAACATACTAGGCGAAGCGATTTCTTTTACAGGACTCTTGTAATAAATAGAAATAAAGGACGGCCTTTTTGGTTGACATGGAATCTGATAAGAACGATATAAAGGGTATGATGTGCGTTTTTGGTATGTTTTTTGTTTTTAGTGCGATATATAGAAATGGGAATTTTTATGTGGAAATAGGCAAATTTGTCGAAAGACACAGTTTCGTTTAACCCATTTGTTTGACAGAAGCAAGCTCTAAAAAGTCGTAGCATTAATTTTCCTTGAAACTCAGTTCTTGCATGAATCTACAAATAATTTTGGCTTAGGTTTCCATTATCAACACTAAGAAACATTTTTTTTTGTTTAAAATGACTAAATTGTAAGATGTAGATACCTACTGTAAAATTATTTTTCTATGGAAACCTGATTTTCTATTTGTTATTTTTTTTTTTTTACTTTTAAAGTTATAATTTTAACCGGTGCATGTCGCACCTCCGGTAAAACAACGACGTAAGTGCAAAAATGTTAATTCTAAGAAAAACGTATTTGAAATTTTTTAAATCGTTTTTATTAAAAAAAAATAAGGAATACAATTCTTAAAATTATTAAAGTTAGTTGTAAGATAAAGAAAATTTGACACACTTTCTGGTGTTGTAATTTACTTTAAAGAAAAAAAAATACTTAAGAAAATACATAATGTATTATGACCAAAATAAAAAAAAGTTCCGTGTACCTATTAAAAAAAATAAGCACTTATGTCTTTCTTCCACTGAAAATTTTTTATCATTAATATAATGAACACTTACGTCTTTGTTACACCAAAAATCGAAATTCACCTATGAGATTCAGAACACAACTGACTGATAGATATGTCATTGTTGTTCCAATTTTTTTTTAATGACGATGTATTATAACGGAACGAAACAAAGACGTATCAGCCCCCTAGCGGCAAAATTAGTGTTTATCAAGTAGGTCTTTGTTTTTTTTGGAAAGAACTATAATTTTTTATGCTTTTGACATACCTAGTCGGCATAAGTATTTTGACAAAACTAAAGTTAATTCTACTCATAACATGAACTTACTTCATCTACATTTTGGCATCAATGGAAAGGTCATTTAAATTCCGTTTGAATGATACAAAACTTTCCAACCCATTAAGTACCCATTGAAAATTTAGAATTTTTGCGAAAGTCTACTTTTTTGACTTTTTTCAAACAAAAAATGTTTTGATGCAAAAAGTTTCCCCAATTCTAATAATGACTGCAAACAATATTTTTCAAAAATCCCTTCGCAAATATTTTTTATGATTTTTTGCTAAAATTTACTATTTTAGCCACTTTTTCCTCCTTTTCATACAACATTTTTCTGAGATCATCCCATTCAAAAAATCATAAAAAATATTAGCGAAGAAATCTTTAAAAACATTTTTTTCATTCATTATTAGAATTGTTTGGGGAAACTTCTAGCATCAAACGGAATGTAAATGACCTTTCCATTGATGCCAAAATTTACATGAAGTAAGTTCGAATTATGAGTAGAGTTGAAAATAGTGTACTTAACTCAGAGAATCAAACTTTTGCACTTACGTCGTTGTTTTACTGGATGTGCGATGTATTTTTATTGACTGAAAATATTAAACCTATAGCTAAATACCTCAGAGTAAATATCTGGTAAATATAATTAAACTTTAGTTCCAGGCGCCTGTCAGACAGTTGTTGACATACCCTTAGCGGAGCGACAAAGGGCTAAACCCTATGCAAAAAAGGTTAAAATCCTGTTAAAAAAAAAATTATTTCCTCAATATAATATTTTTTATATTTATGTTTTGTAGGCCATTTTAATCCAGAAAAAAAAAAAATAAAAATTTGCTCAGTGTTCATAATGGAAACCCGCGCTATAATTTTAAACTTCAAACATATAGTACAGCGGTTGATAGTGGTTTGATTATGTTTAGTAATGCAATATTATTTATATATCTTCGGATTTGCGTAGTTAGGTACGCAGAAACAGGTCATATTCAGGCCAGTAGATACTTTGATCTCAAAACTGAGTGCATGCATTTACATAAATGTCAAGGTAAACCGATAACATTTTAATGTATGCACCCAGCACCATTATTATAATATGAACGTAATCTTAAAGTCTATTGACCTTAAAACACTTGAGAAACTGCACATTCAATTTCAGACCCATGCATAGGCTGTCCGATGAAATAAGTCAACTTTTAATATGACTGTCGCTACGTTTTATGTAAGGCACCACCTATCTGTGCCTGTTTCTAAGATTTATGTGTGCATGTATGAATCAGAATCGAACTAGGGTAGGGAGATTATCCAGGGTGTTATACAAATTCCATTTATTTCATAAAGACATTCCGAAATTTTGACGAGCTAGTCATTGTCCACATTTATCTTGTCAGAATCATTTTCAATGTTTTCAGTAATTATTGGTTAAATGTTTTTGAATCTAACCCACAATTAAATGAAAACCAAAGTACATAATGCGAAGTCTTAAAGCCGACTTAAAATGAGTGAGGTCAATATTTAAGTGGCTCTAAGAATATTATGTACATATATGAATTGGAAAAAGTTAAGACCTCATAATTATCTATTTTATTGCACAATAAACCAGTATTCCACTTAAGACTATCGAAAGCAGCACTGGCTTGAGGAGGACAATTATGTTTTAATGCGGAGGCTAATGCACTCAGGTATAGCTCCGACCAGAATGTGAGAAATAAAAAGTGATCGACGCGACGGAAGGAAGAAAAAGTGTGTTTATGTCAACTCAAAGTTGATGGCGTCTGATCTGAAAAGAAGTGAAATTTACCCAATGATTGGAATTTGTGTTAGTATCTATATTCGATGTGTAGTCGACAAGTTCATTTTTTTTTTGTTTATTTAGTAATTATGAAGAAATAACTAAAAAGTCGGAAAATAGCCAATAACCCTTACGAAAGTAAAAGGTTAATACATTTCAACCACTTTGGACCCGGTTGGTGCTGCAGAGCATGTCCACCTAAGCGATCAACGAGTTTTGTGCCATGATCATAATTTAGGCGACAAGTGAAACGTCTTGGACTTATGCAGTTATGTTTCTAGTGTTTCAGTCTATGCTTACGGGAGATTTTGTGTGGTTTCGTCAATTATTTAATGTTCAGTTGCTAGTTTTTGTGTATAAATAGGGCATTTTTAGCGGATCCCTAACCTTTGGATGCGTCCGGCAAGGACAGCAATATTTTGAATTCATCTGGCAAGCCCTTAGCGACACGCAAAAAGTCTTGGACCTTCATATTTGTATTTACGTTGCTATATCCTACCTTTTACGAAAAATTGGTGCGGTTGCATTATTTATTCAAAATTGGAATTTTTAACGCACTTTCTGGCAGGGTTTTGGCGACACCTAAAACGTCTTGGATACATGTATTTGTACTGAGGGGACCATTCTCTATTATTTAGTAGTAGATTCAAGCAGTTACACCAATTATTCTTGTTTTGAATCAAAGCGCATTTTTAACATGCAGTTGTACCCTTTAGCTATCATTAAGCGCTGCAAGACGGGCATATTTGAAATCTTGGGCACCAGAGCAACGTATTTATGTAAAATTCATCCGGTTGGCTTTCACGTCCAAAATTTACAGCGGGCTCTCGGTCTAAAACAGTTTTTTACTTTATTTGTTTTGATTCGTGGTTTTCATTATGTTTGGGGTGATATTTCTTAAGAGGATCCCAATTTTTAGAATCGATTTTAACATATTTTTCGCGTTTTTCATTGAGTTTGGGGCCATTTATCATTCTTTTGGGGCAATTTTTCATTTTTTTGGGATGATATTTCTTAAAAAAGGCCTAAATATTAAGAATCGATTTTAAATTGGGGCATAAAATAAATAAATAGTTGGCGCAACGGGCGTGTAGACACCCTAGCTTCTCGCAACCATTCGTTTTGTGTGAGTTTTTTTGGGGCATAATTACAGGAAAAGAATGAAATTTTGCCCAAAATTATTAATGAAAGAAGGCCCCCAAAAAATGAAAAATCACCCCAATCCTACAAAACGTTGTTGTTGCTTACTATATAATTTCCTATAGGTGGAGCTTATAAGTGAACGCATGAAAAGCGTATATTGAAGATATCCTTTGTCGATTGGAGACAACATTTCTTAGTGAGATATTCTAGTTTTGAAAGAAACGATTCAATGACACACTATCCTTCCTTCCTTATGGGGCTGCCTACCCGCGAAGAGTCGCTGCTTGAGACACTGCAGCCTTCCATCCTCTACGATCTCGGGCACGCTGCTTCCAGTTGTCGAGACCAAGCGCTATGGCATCCACGATGGCTTGGTCTTTGAAACGGCGGTTCAGTCTTCCAGCAACTGTACGAGATGTAAGGAAAAATACTGTAGCCCGTCCCAAAGCAAAAGAAAGATCGCAACATGCGCAGCAGCACTTTATTTAGGGGAAATTTTTCCTCTTAAGGTATTTTTGATCGCATGAAATGGTTCCATTTCAACCCTTTTTAATAGTGGGTTTTACGCTGTTATAATAATACTCAAAACTCTGGCTTTCATTACTAAACACATACTTGAGAAGTGCAGCACCCAGCAAATTTCCCTTTTCTTTGGGGTGGGTAAATGTGTATCTTTTGCATACGCCAACGACGCGACGGTGCTGCGTGGACAGCCTCAATCGTCGATCGAGAGAGATATCTTCGCAAGCAGGGGTATGTTTGTTGTTTGAAATGCGCACATATTTTTTTTAGCTGCAGTTCTGGTTTGAAAAGTTGTTTTGTGTTGTCGCTAAGAGAATAAAATCCCTGATGTGAAGAGACCTGCGCAAGAAATTTTCACTTAAGTTGGGACGGGCTATACCATAAGGACAGCTCTGATTTGCAGAGTATTCCACTGCACTGCAGCCCTTATAGTCAACGCATTAGGAGAAGACCTAATCTGTATTCTATTTTGTTATTCAAATGGTTCTGAAAACCTCCTGCAGATCTCCACTTCCGTGGTGGAACCCAGAACTGCAGCGACTTAGAAAGGAAGCCAGAAAACTTCTAAATCGGTCATTCAAGACAAATTTGGATGGAGACTGGAATCTTTTCCGATCCAAACAGAAAAGAATATGAGACGCTAATTCGGTTACCGAAAAGTGCTTCCTATAAAGATTTTTATGAAAAGATCGAGACTCTAGGTGAGACCAGCAGGTTGGTTAAAGTTCACAAAAAGGGCAACCCAATCAAACCGGAGGCACTTAGAAAATCGGATGGTACCTACACTGAGTCAAAAGCAGAAACTTTCAGTCTTCTGCTTGAAACTTATTTTCCGGGTAGCCAAATAACGATTGGGTCACAGCTAAGCCCGCTTGGGCAGGTTGAGCATGATCTAAGCCGCAAAACTCGGCATAGTTGGTATACAGCATCGGCCGTGGCAACAGATGAGACTATTACATATGCTGTAGCATCTTTTGATTGCTTCAAGTCGCCTGGTACAGATGGGGTGTACCCAGCTCTGCTTCAACAGGGTATAAACTAGTTGGTTCCAAGTCCAACTATAAAGAAAATCTTCACTGCGTGTCTGGCATTGGCTATACCTTGGCGTACGGTTCGAGTGGTTTTCATTCCAAAAATTGGGAAAGATGACAACTTCCTCGCTAAGAGTTTCAGACCTATAAGTCTGTCTTCCTTCTTGCTGAAAACCTTGGAGAGACTGGTCGACGTGCGCAGGTTTGCACTGAGGATGCACCCTTTATCTGAGATGCAACATGCATATCAGCGTGGAAAGTCCTGTGAGACTGCGCTTCAAAATCTAGTTGCTAGAATTGAATGCGCGCTCGATAGGAAAGAATACGCCATGGGCATTTTCATCGACATAGAGGGCGCTTTCGACAATGCGACTTTTGACTGCATGTGTAACTCTGCAACACGGGGTAGATGAGACATTGGTATTGTGGATCAGGGCAATGCTGGTGAATAGATACTTACTTTCTGGTCGGATCATGTTTAGAGACTGTCTGTGCTAACGTGCAGATGGCTCAAGATATGGTCGATGAATGGTGCATTAGGAATGGGCTTTCGGTCAATCCTTCAAAAACTGATGATGTTCTCTTCACGAGGCGTAGGATTTTGACCGGTCTGACTCAGCCAATGCTAAAAGGCGTCAGTATCCAGATCTCCGATGAAGCGAAATATCTGGGAGTGATCCTGGATAAGAAACTTCTTTGGGCAAAGCATGTCAAGCCGAAAACATCTCAGTTTTCTGACAGTGTAAGGGTGTTTTCGGTAAGAAAAGGTAAGGCTTTCGCGGAAATATGTGACTGCCTTCTGCACAAAACTCCAAAAAACGGTTTGTCTTAGCTGCACGGGTGCTTTCCTGAGTACCCCGGGCTCTGCTCTAGATGCTCTGCTTGATTTACCTCCCCTTGATATCTATATCATGGGTGTTATTATGAAAGCAATTTACCGTCTCAGGCGGTTTTTGGTATAGCCCACACTGGAGATTCTATGACCTTGCACGACATTTATCCTACGACCATAGTTCCATGGATATGCCGTCTGATGTAATGACACCGGAACTTCGACTGTTGTGCAAATTTATAGTCGGCTTTCCTTGCGTTCATTCAGGACTGGCTTCAGCCAGAGTCTGAGCCTGGTTTGGGATATGTAGTCGTATATTCACGGATGGCTCCAAAACTAGTCAAGAGTCCGGTGCTGGTGTCTCTGGGAAATCGACAACATTAGACTTCACTACTCGTTAGGCCAGCATGCCTCTATTTTTCAAGCAAAATTCAATGCTATCCTGATAGCTGCCGCATAAGGCGAGGTCTGTAACGACAGCCAAGCCTCGCTTAAGGCCTTGCTCAACCCTATTAACCGCTTCAAAATAGTTCGGGAATGCAAGAACTCTTTGAACTCGGTCGCAAGGCTGAACTCTTTGATTCTTGTCTGGGTCCCACTGTCCCAGGTCACACTGGGAGTGCTGGAAATGATATATCAGGTGAGGATGATTTCTCGGGACCAGAACCTGTGCTGGGTCTTCCTGCGTCCTCTGTCAGGGCTTCCATTGAGGATTGGGTCTCAAACGAACACAATTTTGTATGGCAGGCTCTATACAGGAAGCGGGCAGACTAAACGCATGCTTCCGAAAATCAGTAGGAAGTCTTCAGCATTCCTGCTGTCTCTCAGTAGAAATGACTGCAGAAAAATTATTGGTGTTCTTACGGTGCATCTGGCTTTTGCTAAGTATCTTAGTTTGCTAGGCTTAAGTGATACCACTGTCTGCGGCGCTTGTGGAGAGGGCGACGCCGAAGTATCATTTCCTTTGTTACAAAGTTCGATCCGGACTAAATAGCTAAAGATCTAACTTCTTTAAAATATTTGTTTGAACTGTGATTTATATGAAAAGTGGAATGGGTCTCGATCTCGACCCGAGTTGTACGTATAGACAGCGTATCCGTATTAAATAATCATTATTGGCTTTGTTGTTTGTCTCGCAGGTGATCTCAATCTCTCAGCAAACCAACGCACTAACGACTATTTCATTGCATCCACAATTCAGCCAACCCCTTGCAAATATCATTATAATGAAATATGTATAAGTAGTACCTACCTCATAAGAGTTGCTAACGACTCTGTTTATATCTCTAAACGAACCACTATAAGCATATAGATTCGTTGATTGGAGGCTTTATTATTGCATACGCACGTGATTCGATCGCATTAACCGAAAGAGATATACTTTACTGCCTTTAGCCAATTTCATTTTAGAACATCTCTCTGACCCAGTTTCAGTCAAGGTCTCCATAGATCCATCTATGTAGTTACTTGAATTCTGAGCGAAAGTTTAAGAGCAACAAAGTGCAGCTCCATAGAAACAGAATGAATCAATTTCTAAGATAAATTTCATTTATTTGCTACTATGCGAGAACGATTTTCTAATTAGATAAATTTCTAAAGAATAATTTCACTTCATAACTTTATTATGCGTTTGCCTCCTACGATCTTCAATTAAAACTCCATCAAAGTGACAAAACTTACAAATTACACTCGTAAAATGTTTCGTCGTGTTTCCTAGTTCCTATAGGCATTTGGTATTATGTTTGTGCATGTAGTAGATACTTTCTAAGAATTTCACTTTTTTCCACACCGAAAGAAGACACTGTCTTCCAATTGTGCAGTATCGACATTCAATAGGCTAATGCCCGATTACACCGATTTCAATTTGTACGAAATCATCGCAGGCCCAGGTGATATCGGTTTTCATGTAAGCATAATTCGATTAAACGCTGCGATACATACACTTTATGTGTCCGTAATTGGGTTTCATTTCGACTCGGATCGACAATAATTCTGATGAAAGGCGTAGGTAATAAGCTTCGGGGGTATATAAACAATACGAAATGTAACACAAAAGTCTCGTGTGAATTCTGAGCTTGACGCCCCAATTAAAATGCAATTCATTGGTGTAATGCAAAGTGATAGGTGTTTCGTGTGTCTTGTAATTAAATATATTTTTAATTCCACGTAATGAAGAAGTGCGAGTAATGCATGGACTTGGGTGACGGACCCCATTTCCCCTCCACCCATCCATACCAAAGGCATCATCATCTTCATCAGCGATATGCAGCGCACCTATATGTTTCTGAAAGGTAGTTGTCGACCCACCCCCACCCTCCTCAATACCATGTAAGACTGGTTGTTGATGATGGTCATGTTCGACGATTTAATTACACAGGCAATTTGTGTGGCAAAGACGCCATTAAGTGTTCATTTGGGTATTGGGATTAGAACTGTGGGTTGCTGTATGTACGATGTAGTTGAGCAATTTTTTTTTTTGTCAGCTCTTCCGCTTGGTCTAATCATTAACACATTTAAATGGCAATTTGAAGATGATTACCCATGTTACCCGCATGTATGCACTGGAGAGGTATGTTAATTGGCTTTCAATTGATTCCGGCTAAGAATTAAGGGTGGATCCTTGGATTAAAGTGGCTTATAGGGAAATTTCATAAGCCGAACAGAGTTTGCACTGGGGTTAATTCTCCACGGAGCACCTAAGGCATTTATCTTCATCCCTTGGGTTCCATTGCCAGAGCGGTGGTAATCCGTGCTTGGCGGTTCTTCTGCCCGGTGCATGGCGGATGAATAATGAAGAAAACTATCCCTTCACTCTTGGACTTAAAAGAAGATAACTCGTACACTGTACCAGGGATTCTCATTTTGCAGCAGCTGCATGCGCTCAGTCGTTCCCTTTGCAAGTGAAAACTATTTTTAATCATGTAATATTTGCGTGCTTAAAGCCTTCTGGCCAAAGTGCTGTAAATTTGAATTTAACCAATTTAAAAGTTGGCGTTTTGCTAGAGCAGGTTTACACCCCTAAGAAAATTGTTTTATAAATTAGCTTAGGTCTCTATACCGTTAATGGTGGTTCAATGATTTGATTTTGAACACAGTTATGGTTAGCCGAAATGTGTAATATGGCATTTATGGATTTGGGGAAGACGTGCTTGACTACCTACATTGGTGAATTCAGCACTCCTGATAAAATGTCTCCTGGAGACTATTCAAATCGGTTAATGTCATACGTAGTGGCTACATCGATCATCAATCACTAAATCATTCCAGGAATCTTTTACTGCCCCTGACACAATTTCAAAAATTAGGAAAATGTCTACAAACAAAAACAGGCTATGGCTCTAATTTTATCTGAAAGGCGATGCTATTTCTAAAAATATCTGTCAACAAAGGATAGAATCAAAGTCGAAGCAGTCATATCGAACCGGGCTCGTTTGGAACTCGAATCTACGATTTTCTATCCATCAATCAAAATCTTCACCCACACCAAAAACAAGCACAACAGTAGGGATAAACTATTCCCATTAACTAAATGATCGAACAGGAAAATGAGCGACAAAATGCCCACCTGCGGTTAGAGGGAGTCAAAAAACAATCAAATTCGCACAGAGCTTGTGGGATAAACCCTCTTCAAGTGCAATTAGGGCAGATGTGTCATTTCCTGTCACAATTAACGTGATGAAGTAGCGAATGAAAAGCACAACCCTAATACGCCTACTGCGCACAAGTAAAACCCGCTACAAACTACATAGCTTCAAAATTGCAAGACCTTCAAAGGACGACAAGCGGAGCGCAAAAATAGCGAAAAAAAACATGATCTCAAATTAAAATAAAAAATAAAACTTAATTAGCCTTAACGTCTAACGTTGCTGCCGTAGAATAAAACCACAGTCAACTTCTCTAAGTATATGTCTTCTGTCGCAGTTTGGGGTGGCCCTTTGTCCCGGGTAGAATTTAAATGGATGATTTATTACATCCTTAATATATTGTGCGGTGTTCATAATTTTTTAACCAACACGCAGGGACACACACAGCAATGAGTAAAAGAATTACTGCAACAGCAGGATGTCGGCCGTCATAATTCAAGTTTTGTTATATAGGTTGAGTGCTGCGCGATGTGCTTTTATTTTATTATTATTGTTATTATCACTTTCAAGCATTTGGATTTTGTCAGCAAGAGGATCAGAAAAGAGCGTGCTAATCCCCTTGTCCTGGCACAGTTGGGGCTTGCTTGTAAGAGCCCTAAAATTAAGATTACTTATCACATCTACCTGGTGAAGGAAAGGATATGAAAATATACCGTTCATGTTGTTCGTACCAATTAATGGTGCTCCCACTGTGATGGAATAATGGGGAAATTGTATTCACTCGAGTTGCGTACACATTGACAAATTTTCCAATTAGGAAGCAGGTATTGTTATTGTAATTGGAAAGGTGGCCGAGTACATATTCACTCTGTTGAGCTGATTTATTCGATTCAGTTCCCAAAACGATTTTTCCCAACCAACCAATTTTTGGTTTAAGTTGTGTTGGGTTTTGGGTTGGCAGGCGACAGCGACAGAGTAGGTCCATTGTGATTCCATAGGATCTAATGATAAAAAAACTACCCGTTGAACCAAAATAGGAGCGTCAAATAAAGCTTTGGGGGGCGACTGATAGTGATGCCTGTTTAAGGGAGTTCGCCGGAATTGTCAAAGCAGTTGAAGTAAATGTAGCTTTCTTTGGGTTGAGAGAGCTGGAAAAATGACCAGCATTGGCCAGCTGTTTCGTAATTTTTTTTACAGTGTTTTCGCAATTTTATGGAAGTGAGTTCTATGACATAACTTAATAAAAATGTAAATGTCGTACTAATATAGTGAACATATTAGTAGATACTATTTTGTTGCTATCACCGTGCTTACAAAAATATAAATAGTTGAAGCAACAGGGCAGGTAGACACCCTATTTTTGGGGCGAATGGAAGGGACCTAAAATTTTATGCCGAGTCCGAATGGCTGAATTGAGAAGCTTTTTTAGGACAGTCATAGTCTCGGATGTTTGTCAGAAGTTCGCGAGAGGTGCCGCAGTAGAAAAAACCTTAAAATGTAATTTGTGTTTTTTCCGACGATCCCTCGCACATGCGCCTCACTGTCCTTACTTTCGGAAAATTGTTCTTATCGAGATAAGCATTTTTAGTAAGAAGAAAAGGTTTTGTGGATAATTTTCGAATCAAGATTGATTCTACTGATTTGTATTATTTTTAAATTTAAACTAAGATTGGAACATTTAAAATGGATATGATGATAATGCTACAATACAAAATAATGCCAATGAACAGAGCATTGTTCTCCATATCGCACCTCCAGTAAAACAACTACGTAAGTGCAAAAATGTTAATTCTAAAAAAACGCATTTGAAATTTTTTAAATCGTTTTTATTAAAAAAAATTAAGGAATACAATTCTTAAGGTTATTAAAGTTAGTTGTAACATAAAGAAAATTTGACACACTTTCTGGTGTAGTAATTCACTTTTAAATACTTACTTATACTTAAAGTAAAATATTTAAGAAAATGTAACCAAAATAAATAAAATGTTCCGTGTAGGGTAGGGCGGGGCTAGTTGGGCTACTTTTCGTTTGAAGTCCTGTTTTAACCAGATTATCCATACGCCATACCATACCTTCAAGAGTGGTATCAAAATATAGAATGGAGTTCGTGCTACTTCTTAATGTTTGTGGAAAAAATTGAAAATATTAATCCGCAAGGGAATAACATTATCCTAAATACACTAAGTCCAAGTGGCCCAACTTGCCCCATTAACGGGGTAAGTTGGGCCAGTGAGTGGGGTAAGTTGGACCACGACCTAAAAAGTGGAAGAATTCTTCTCATTAATGAGCTCCATAAAGGACAAAAAAGCTAGAATTTTTAATAGTAGATATCTTATTCAAAACATATCAAATAAATATAATTCTAAACATAAAATTCTTTATGACGTATATAAGAGGTGAACACTTGTATGAGCCCACTTTCGACAAGTATGGCACTGCATCCCTTACTCGCCAGCTCTATCAGATTTTCGCTTGTACGTAAGCATTCTAACAAATAATAATGGACATACAGATAACACATGTATTTATTTATTTAGCGGGGCAAGTTTTTCCACCTGGCCCAACATGCCCCACACCTAGTTTGATGAACATAATTGTGTCAGAAACTATTTCGTATACTGAATACAAAAATATATTAACGTATCTCATGACAAAACCTTACCTTAATGTATATCTTGCAACTTATCTGCATTTTTTAAAATAATAAAAGAAAGACCGCCATTTTTTTTTTAGTTTTTCATGCTAAGACTGAAAATTTGATGTGCTTCTCCTCCTGCTGATATAATGCAGATGGGACCGATTTTGCACCAGCCCCGCCCTACTAAAGGGTCCGCCATCTAACGTTTTTTTTTTTTTTTTCAACTAGTGCTTATTTCGCGAATGGTAACACTTAGCTCATGTCTGATTTGACAGATAATTAGTTTTATCCTTCCGCTGAACGAATATGGTTGTGTATACGCTTGAACAACGCTTGGAAATATTGCGACATTACTTTGAAAATCATGGTAATGTTGCAGAATGTGTGCGAAAATTGCGTACGGATTTTGGAAGAAGAGAAGCACCGTCAGCTCCGTATGTTCGTTATCTTGTGAAAAAAGTGAAAGAAACTGGCATCCTCATCAAAACAGTGCGTACACCCGAGAAAATTGCTGCTGTGGCAGAAAGTGTGCGTGAGGCATAATTTGGGCCATTTTTCTTCGAAAATGAGCAAGGAGTGTCCGTTACAGTCAATGGCGATCGTTATCGGGCCATGTTGAACGAATTTTTGTTCACAAAAATTGAAGAGGAGGATATTGGCAACATTTGGTTTCAACAGGATGGCGCTACGTGCCACACAGCCGAAGCTACACTCGATGTTTTGCGCCCTGGTTTTGAAGATCGCATTATCAGCCGCAGAGCTGATGTCGTTTGGCCACCGCGGAGCTGCGATTTGACACCGTTGGACTATTATTTGTGGGGTGCCGTAAAAGATAAGTGTTACGCCGACATGCCAGAGACAATTGACGCTTTAAAGGACAATATTCGTGAAGCCATTGGTGAAATACAGCTGCACACAATCGATAATGTGCTTAAAAATTGGACCGATCGTGTAGGCTACTGCATGGCCAGCCGAGGCAGCCATTTGAATGAAATTATTTTCCTTTATTAACCGGAAGAATTGTACTTTCAAATAAAGAAAGAAATTTGAGAAAATATTCATTATTTTTTTTAATAGCATTTTCAAAAAAAAAAAAAAGTTATTTAGCGGACTCTTTATTAAAAAAATAAGCACTTATGTATGATGTCTTTCTTTCACTGAAAATATATTCTATCACTGACATAATGACACTTACGTCTTTTTTACACCAAAAATCGAAATTCACCTATGAGATTCAGAACACAACTGACCGATATGTCATTGTTGTTCCATTTTTTTTTTTCAATGACGGTGTATTATAACGGAACGGAACAAAGACGCATCAACCCCCTAGTGGCAAAATTAGTGTTTATCAAGTAGGTCTTTGTTTTATTGGAAATAACTATAATTTTTGTATGCTTTTGACATATGTACTTAATTCAGAAAATCAAAATTTTGCACTTGCGTCGTTGTTTTACTGAAGGTGCGATATGAAGTCATTCTTTATACTCGAAAATTTAAGCCGATTGGTCTACCTTTCGCTTAATAGCAAAAATTGTGCTATATTAACCTAGTCTATTTAGTCTATTGTTAAATTTAGTTAGGGTGCATCTACCCTTAACGGCTAAGAGGATTTGTGTCTAACTTTGTTTCCAAATATACCTTTACTTAGGTTCACACCACAAAGCAAAATCGTAATTTTTAATTTAGCTGTTAAATTAACAGTATGTATCTATGTACTTGGCATTATAACGATTGTAGTACTAGTAGGTACTACATAGGAACAATGTTACGTGCTACCCAGTTTTTCAGAGTTTATCCTTTCTGTGATCATATTTCGTTAGCTAAAGAAAATTATTGTCTGGAAGTAGCCAAAGGAAGCAGAACCAAAAACAAGGCTTTTATTTTTAGAATTTGCCTTCAATGCGAGTATAATGTAAGCATACGTATTGGCGGTGTTCAAAATAATTTGTAGCATTGCATTGACTTTGGGGTCACATCACAATAACCTGAGGCCAAGTAGTGGTCTTAGAATAATAGCGCCAGTATGTGTTTGCTAAACGGCTTTAAGGATTTGAAACACTTTCATGAAGTTGTTGATTATTGTTTTCTTTTCTGGACTCTGAAGTCATGCGTTTTTCTCAAATCAAAAACCATCCCTTCGCATTCCAAAATTGTTTGACATTACGCCCTTATTTAAAAACCGAACTTCGGTTTTACGCTGCAGCAACTAACCAAACACCACAGGTGTTTGGTCAACTTGTGACTTAACATATTGGCAGCGAAAGTCACACACATATAAATGAAAAGATTTGAATTGGAGACTTTCCCAATTAAATTAAAACATTAAATACAAATCTAAAAAACTAATTATTCTTTATTCGGCGTATTGGTAATCCACAACAATATTGTATTTGTTTCTGTAAACTCCCCAAAAATTCAGAAAAAAAACTCTTTCATCCAACAGAAAATTAATCAGTCTCATATGGCAAGAAAACCGACTAAAGTATTAGAATATTTTTTGACTTAATAGGTATTGCCATTGGATGCTGTTACGGAACTCTTGCCCATACGCAACGTTCCGAACAATCACTCTTCCCCCACAGCTATCACCGATGATAAACAGTGCTTCGGCCATCAACTGGCCAAGGTACACACTATATATAAATATTTCAAAACCTTTGTAACCGGCCGGCAGTTTGTGAGGCGTGCAGCATATGCATTGTGTGGGATGTTGAATTTTAATTAAAACTCTTTTAGAGAGAATTTTAAACGATTTTACTCAAAATTCCCCTGTAAACCATGTTCGACCAATTTCGAGACCATTTATATGCGGTTCGTCAAGTCTGCACTATACATGAACGCGCGATACCACAAATTGAAATAAACTTTCACGTTCCACCTGTACGATATATAATGTTAACGTGCACATTTGTGTTGTTCTAAATGTTTCAATAGACATTTGAGCAATGAGAACCAGAACAAGAACAAACAAAAAGAGGAAATGCAATTAATTTTTCCCTTTTAGTCCGGGTGATGCATCATCGTCCAAGAGACAACCCCTGGTAGTAGCCCGTCGCCGACAAAAGAAATCATTATCGCAATCGTTCAGCGTCAAAAGTGATTCCATTACACCACAGCTCTGGCTGGGCTATTAAAATGCAATCATCCACTGAGAGGAGAGATGTCTTTGCATATAGTGGCGGAGAGGCATCATTATCCACGTCACCTACAAGCGGATAGATAAAGAGGACCGATGAACCGATTTAGCCGTCATTGTTAGAGGCACAACAGACCTGCATGTAAAGGAGTTCCCTTTCTCGTACTGCCGGAGGAATTCCATGTCGATTGTGGCAAAGGCGACAACTTGATTACCCTTCCCTCGGTGCCGAGTGTCCCTGGTTTTGTTGCAACAAAACCAAAGCGGCCGACATTAGCTGCTAAGATTGTGTCGCACACAGGATTCCTGTAGTGCACCTCCTCCAGCGCTCCTAATTTTCCAACTATGTCTGTGTGCACATATTTTGCTCGACATGCCGCAGCGAAAAGAGATCACAGAAACAAAAATCTCATCGCCTTTGTACTAAGCCTTTTATATTGCTAGCAGAGATGTGGGATGTAGGGATGTGAAGAATGGAACCCTTTATTCTGTCGCAATCTATTAAGCATCTTTCCGCACAAGTATACGACAGACGAGGAGTTCACATAGATTCCATAGATGAATGGCAATGGCAACAAGTCATTTGACATTAACATTCCTCAGATAGTTTCATTCTTTCATGCGTACACACAAATGTACTGCATATCTACAAAGGGGTTACACTACACTTACGCAACTTACTCCAAGATTTTGGGGTTAAAACACATCCTGCAACTGTATGAACGGAATGCTTTTCTTTGAAGTTGGTCGTTAGTTTTTCCTTCGCTTTGCGGGAGCACATTGTGCAGGGTCATGGATATTAAATTCCTCAGAAACAGTCTCTCCTATCAACATGAAAAAGTACGTTTCGCTGCCCAAGAATGTAACTTAAATGAAGTTAACGCCTTGGTTGGCCTTCGCTTGGTTATTCCTGCACCTCTTGCTCGTGAATTCGTAACCACGAAATAGAATGTACCTACGCTTAAAGGTAGATATTTTTTTTAATGGGCAAGGGGGAAAGAATCGAGTAATTCTCTGCCCCACACTTTCTAGATTTGGTCGTAAAAATGCATGTCTTGAGGGCTCTTTCTGGAGAACACAAAACGAAATACGAGTTGCACTATAATCTACAATACGAATACGAGTAGGTGTGTATAGTATACGCTTGTGAGTTGTGACTGACGCGGACGGATGGTGATCAACCTCATTTTTGGACTGCCACAATGTAGTAAGGAGAGATGTAGTGCACATCAGATTCACAGACAAATAACACAGCAGGCAGTGGTAGCCTCCTCATAATGCAGACTTCTGGGCATTAGATGGTTGTGGAAGTTGATGAGCCATTTAGTTTAGTCTAGTCAAGTGTTGCTGTTGTGCAGGAGTAGTACTAAAATTGTTTTTTATTTATTCAATATGGAGTAGTCCGAAATAATAAACATTTGGATGAAACCTCTTAAAATTTTACTGACTCCAAAGGTTGCCTTTTGATATGTTTACTACGATCGAACTTCAATTATCGAAAGCCTTTTAATGATTTTTAATGATGCCTATTTGCATTTATTTTCATTTAAAACACACATAAAATATATATTTTAAAAAAGGTAGCTATAACGTTGCACCAGTTTTTTTTTTAGGTTAAAATGGCTCTCCGTCAGAAAATGTATGTAAAATACAAATACATACGGACAGACTAAATAAATGCATTTATTTAGTCTGTCCATGAATATAAATATTCGGACTCAGTATAAAATTGTTGGTACCATCCATTCGTACCAAAAATAAAAACTCACATAAACAAATGGTTTTAAAAAGCTGTACATAGAGTGGTACGGGCCTGTTACGCCGAATATTCATTTATTTTTATTGTAATCAATCACGTACCGGTACCCCTAATCATAAAGCGTGTGAGAAGAGAATGGTATTCATTGGAGAGGCAGGTAGACACGGACACGACCATCAAATCGCGATAAGTTTCGGACTAATCAATTTACTTCCTTCTGTTGTAGATTTTCGAACGCATCCTAGCCTAGGCAACCACCTCCGAGGTATAGAAATATGTATTCCTTTCCAAATCCCAGCTCCCGTTTCTTAAAAGAAGATTAACACAATCGTCTCTTCATGAAGTGGCAAGAGGAATAGAAAAATGCATGCAATTTAAAGAAAGAGAATATAGCAGCATAACCCAATGTGCCAAGGGCGGTGTCAAAAAATATGGTCTTGCGGGGCCAACTCGAGAAAATGCAACTGATGCTCGTCAGCGTCACCACCAAAACGAAAACAACTGACTTCTTCGACTTGAAATTTGGGAAATGGCCAAGCTGAAGCAAGACAAAAACATAAACAGCTTATAAACAAAATGAGTATACAGATATAGTCCCTTTGTGATTGTCGATCAGCGATCGTCACGACAATTACCGATTGCGTAACTCAATCGATCGGGGGAATAGATTATTGTGAATAAAAATGTGAATATTGTGAATACATCATACTTTGGCGGCGGTTTTTGACAGCTGGCTATCGTTTTTGCAGTTTATTTGTGTTCACAGTAATTTTTTCAAAAATTAGTTCTATTGAATTGTGATTTAGCGATTCGGAAGCGGAAATGCTAATTAAGTTCTAGAACTAGCTAAAAAAGGAAAACAATTAAGAAATGCGCTTAACGCTTTGGAATTGGAAGAAAAAGTGTGGCTATAATTTGTCGAGAAATGTGTCTCTGGTGCCAAAATTTGGGTCTAAAAAACTTGCTATCGCTTTGAGATTTTGCGCCCACTGGTCTTATTAAACTAGTGCGGGCAACGAGCATTCTATTGGACAACGGTGCCTTTAGTGCTTACAGATACAATGCAGGTTTTGGAAACTTACATTTGTCTTAAATGGATCAAATTTAATCATTCAGAAAGTGAAGGACGTCGGGCAAAAAATATAAATTTTGTACTTGTTTACTTTCTCCCATAGGTGAAAGATGGAGGTCCATAGCTCTGTGCTTATCTTTTCCTATCGTTTCCATAAATGAAACCAGAAGCTTTTTTTGTTTGTAATTTGCTAGAGACCAGACATTTGTAATCGACAACAAGTGATTGTCAAATCACAATACTAAAATTTACCATCGACAATCGACAGTAGTTGTCGCTCAACGATCAATTATCGACACTCACAAATAGGGGCTATAGCTAGAATAACAACGATCATCACCGGTTTAGCAATACTCTGCATAATGTATGTAGGTAGGTACTAAAATTAAAAAAATACCTGCGGTAACACTGAAGATGTCCTGCCTTAGCTTCCTTCATATACTCATGGCAATAATGGTGGTATAGCTGCGAATTTACTCTAAGGGACAAAAGAGAATAGAGATTTTAAAGAAATGTAGCGAAAGCGCGTTGACACAGTTTTTCTGTCCCTATGCGTAATAGGGTATGTATTTTTGGTTTTAATAAGTAGATTGTAGAAATAAATAAATAAATAGGTGGCGCAACAGGCGGTAGACATCCTAGGCCTAGCTTCTCGCCATTCGTTTTGTGTGAGTTTCTATTTTTTTGGACGAATGGAAGGGAAAGGGACCTACAATTTTATGCCGAGTCCGAACGGCTGAATTGAGAAGCTTTTTCATGACATTTATACTCTCGGATGTTTGTCAGACATTCGCGAGAGATGGCGCGGTGGAAAAAACCTTGAGATGTAATTTGCGTTTTTCCGGGGATCGAACCTGGGATCCCTCGCACATTCATTCCGAAATAGGATACCACCAGTCTACTCGAAGTGAATTACAACTTTCCTGTATGTTTTGTTTAAAATGTATACAGCCTACCCTCGTGCTTCCTACAACACATTTCATTAGAGTCGTTTGGTGGATGCTTACAAAACAGATATGTGAGTTGTAAAATAATTGTAGGTATATCTTCTGATGTAAATCCACTAAAGTCGTTGTTTTTTGTGCAGCAACGACAAGGACGACGACGCTGCTGCACTATTTTTCAACACTAAAAACCGAAATAAACATTTTCCTTTTCTTTCGCAGTAACAGGATTCTGCGACCGGCAGTAGTTATAGCATTCGCTGAAACTGCAACTGTGGCCCAAGCAAGCTCCTTTTGCTTGCAATTCCGTTTGTCCTTTCGCATTCTTTTATTGGCATCGCAGTAAGTTTAAAAATATTCACAGTGCCTTTGGTGGTAGTCCGTCGGTCGTCGTCGTTGACACTGACGTCGTCTTCCATCGTACTATTCCTCTGTAGTGCCTTGGATATGTTCTACTTTTTATTGCCTGCTGTTCTCCCTCGAGCGATCAAGGTGTATGCTCAGTATTTTGTTGTTGACTCTCCGGGGGATTGTTTGACTTGGATTTTTGCTGTTTATTTCTTTTTTTTTGTCTTTTGTTCGGTTGTGGTTTGAAGACGACTAATTATCCTGACGTAAAATCTTTAAATCACCCAATCCACCCAGGTGCAATGGATTAATCCCCAGGACAATTGTGTGCACAGACGAATCTTAAATCTGTGTGTAGCCTACATCTTCTTTGAACATTGAACTGCCACCAAATACGAGTAAAACACTACAGCGAATCGAGATAGCAACCACTTACCGGGAATTACCGGAGAAACAATAAATAAATATCTTTTTAGAAAATTGTATATCCTCACGTCCCTATAGTTACAACTTGCCTTGCCGGCGATCGTAAGCAATTAGGACGCTTGGGCTGGCAGAGCGTTCCTCTGGCGGAGCGCATCAAAGTGAAGTTGGCGGCAAGTTAATTGCATTTCATTTCTTTTTCTATATCTATTTGGTGGACCGTCAGCTTTTGTTTAGAAAATATAGTTTTTCTGTTCTATCTGTACCTTATCTTGTTACAAGGACTGCTGCAAGCACTACTTGATTTAGTCCCGACAGTTGCAGGGGCAATTTAGCGTTCAATTAAAATTTTATTAATTGCACTCGAAACATTTAGGACAGGACTGCAGGAGGGCTGTAAGTAGCACACAATTCGTGATTCCACAGTTCAGTGTACAAGCAGGTACTAGCAATCTATGGCTTAGAATAGGTATCATCGAGGGAATCGTAGGCAATTAATCGCAGGGCGTTTGTTTGATGGAGGTATTTCTTAAGGCGCACAGTACCTATAGGTTGGAAATGGTTTATGGTTACGATTTTCTTCTCTTTTTGTAGCAATATTGCATTCCTTTAAATGAGGTATGATAGTTCACTGGTTTCTTTATGACCGCGTGTCCTTGAAGTACCTACTCTGCGGACCTACTGTGGCATTATTATGACGGTTTTATGGGATGATGGAGGATGTTGAGCATCTATAAAACATCGTATACACTGTGCTTGTAGAAATAGACACAGAGGAGTTATTTGCCCAGCAGCTAAGTGCGTCGGAACATTAGAGTTGCTTTAGGTATATACTGAGTACTGTATGGAGTTGTACATTGTAATATTGGCTAATCCCATTCGGTATTGTTTTATGCAATACTAGCGAAGCGAAAATAAAAAAATCTATATCAAATTCATTTCAATCTATTAATTTTAATTGTCAAAATATTGCTCTCCTCTAAATCGAGCCTGATATTATGTTGTGTAGCGATGGTTTCCCAGTCCTTGAAGAAAAGAGTTTTTGTTCTTATTGCTTTCCGCACTAGTATTTTTGTGAGTCTTGTATCGTCTTCTAAATTCAAAGCCTTTATAACAAAACTCATATTCAACTTGAGGGTGTATACAAGAAGTGGCGCTATACCGCTCTCAATTTGTAGCAGATAGTTTGACGTGTTCGATGGAAGCCGAAACAGTTTTTTTTCAGGAAGAAACGCAGTAACTTTTTCACTTCATCGTAATATTTCCCTCCTCATACCTGCGCACCGTAGCAAATTACCGATCGCATAACAGCTTCAAATACTTTAATTTTCGCTGGTATTCCGATCCTCGAATTGGTCATAAGGTTTTTCCAACTAGAAGATATACGACACGACAATACTCATTAGCCAAGGCAGATGGAAGAGCGCAAAACAGTTTTTTCATTAATTCTGAACTCTTAGTTCTACAACCCTTAGAAGGTTCTACAATCCTTAGATGGAGGTGAAAATGCCATTCCATATAGTAGGCCTGTTCCAGAAAGCGCGGCGGATCGCTTTTGATGGCAGACTAGGTGACGGATTGCAAGATTCAGAAAAAATGTAATGTTAGGTTAGATTAGAGAAGTCTGTGTTGTTTACCGCCACCATTTCCACTGATTCTCTTTGTATATGTAAACAAACCTAAAAATAATCGAGTGGACTTTTCATTTTTTGAGAAACCAGTTGGTATACTCTTGGCAAATTCAAGCAGATCCTACATTTCTGCTGCGACCGGTTCCGAAAGTTTTTTGAACAACCTGGGCACTTAGATCGGAGTCGCCGTCCCTGAATTGCAGGACAATGGCATAAATGTTGGATCGTCTCTGTTTCTTCATTGCAATGTACAACTCATTCCATTTAAACAAGGTTTTGACCAAATGATTATGCCTGTGAACATGCGAATTGAGTTCTTGTCTGGAGATTTTTTGTTATTTTCTCGTTCAATTCGGGCCGTAGGGCTCGAGCAGTTTTGTAGTCTGTTTTTGAGGTGCAGGGTGTTGGTCTCCTTTTTAATTGTATCGTTTGTAATCCCATACAGTGTGTCGATCGGTCAAATCCTGCTGCCTCATCCGCCTTCTCGTTCCCTTCGATATTCCTATATCCAGGAACCCAGCAGAGCTTGATATTGTTGAAGTAAAGGGTCCGCCAAAAAACTTTTTTTTTTGAAAATGCTATAAAAAAAAATAATGAATATTTTCTCAAATTTCTTTCTTTATTTGAAAGTACAATTCTTCCGGTTAATAAAGGAAAATAATTTCATTCAAATGGCTGCCTCGGCTGGCCATGCAGTAGCCTACACGATCGGTCCAATTTTTAAGCACATTATCGATTGTGTGCAGCTGTATTTCACCAATGGCTTCACGAATATTGTCCTTTAAAGCGTCAATTGCCTCTGGCATGTCGGCGTAACACTTATCTTTTACGGCACCCCACAAATAATAGTCCAACGGTGTCGAATCGCAGCTCCGCGGTGGCCAAACGACATCAGCTCAGCGGCTGATAATGCGATCTTCAAAAACAGGGCGCAAAACATCGATTGTAGATTTGGCTGTGTGGCACGTAGCGCCGTCCTGTTGATACCAAATGTTGCCAATATCCTCCTCTTCAATTTTTGTGAACAAAAATTCGTTCAACATGGCCCGATAACGATCGCCATTGACTGTAACGGCCACTCCTTGCTCATTTTCAAAGTAAAATGGCCCAAATTATGCCTCACTCACACTTTCTACCACAGCAGCAATTTTCTCGGGTGTACGCACTGTTTTGATGAGGATGCCAGTTTCTTTCACTTTTTTCACAAGATAACGAACATACGGAGCTGACGGTGCTTCTCTTCTTCCAAAATCCGTACGCAATTTTCGAACACATTCTGCAACATTACCATGATTTTCAAAGTAATGTCGCAATATTTCCCAGCGTTGTTCAAGCGTATACACAACCATATTCGTTCAGCGAAAGGATAAAACTAATTATCTGTCAAATCAGACATGAGCTAATGTCGATTTCCATTGGGCAAAAAAAAGCACTTTTTTATAGATTCAGATCACAGATTGCGAATCTCGATTCGAGAGAGAGATTCGCACATACTTTCACCAATACCAAAACAAGTGACATTAGTTTGAGGTTAGTTATTGTAAGGGGAGACTGGGGCACCTTTAACCGTGAGACACATTTGAACATTGCTAATAAAACAACATTTAAAAAATATTTCAAAGTACATATAAACCAAACTTTAAACTTGGTAATACCGTGTTCTTTAGCCGTCAATTACTTTCGGATGTCTTTGCAGTCGTGTCGCCTGGAAGTAGCCGCATGAGGAGGTTTTATACTTAAATTGCATATTTTAATTGTTCTATTTGTAAGAGTGTACACATTTTATAGTGAGCTTTTCTTTTTGTGTAAAATATATTTTTAAGGCACAACTTCATTTGAAAAAGTATAAAGGTACGTTTTTTGACAAATTTTTCAGTCTGTAAAATATTTCAGTAATTTCAATATTTCAGTTTGCTTTTGCTAAGTCGTTTTTGTTTTCTTTATTAAAATAATAAAGTTAATTTATTTTATTAAAAAAATACAAACCTTGTAGTAACTTATTAGTGTTCAAATGTGTCCCAGTCTCCCCTACCTATTGTGGAATAAATTTGAAAATTGAAAATGGATATTAATGTAGACGAATGGACCGTCGTATGGGGTTGTTTTCACGGGGAAAGACGAAGTTCTAATTCAAAACAAAACAAGTACCTAAGTATTTATTGTACAAGTACAAGTAAAAAAGTAACAATTAACAATTCAATTTTATAAACACAAATTGGAATTTAAAAACAGCTGACTGTCAATTCACACACCAACACAAATGCAAAAAAAATTGATCTCATTTCATGTTCCATTGGGCAGGAAAAATCTGAGATCTGAGAGCAAAACGGTAAAAGCCCAATGAAAATCGACATAAGTATTACCATTCGCGAAATAAGCACTAGTTGAAAAAAAAAACGTTAGATGGCGCCTTGGCGGACCCTTTATATGTTATATGTATATGCTTTGCCATTCTTCGATTTTAATGTGTTGGTTATAGGTAATCCTCTTAAAAGCGAATTGACTACCTACGAAAATAGTTATACATATAAGAAATTTAAATATTGTTATAGTTTGCCTTGCTGCCTTATCTATGACTAGTATATCTGATGGATCACCAAACAAGATATTTCCTGAATCCCATAAATTCCCTCTTGGCTAAATGTACCTACTTTAAAATACCTACAGACTTTCGCTTTAAGTACTCGTACATACACCAAGCCAACCTCATCATGGCAAATGGATATCATATCAAAAATCGGTCCCACCTCACTTAATACGCCCAATTGTAAGGGATAGTAAGAAGTTTGACCAAACATATAGTTAGGTCAACATAAGGTAGCAAACAATGCCACTTCCCTATATATGACTTTCATGCCAAAAGTTGCATTCAATGTATCCGCTACAACACACTACTTCCAGTATCTAGGACCATATAAAAATTTCAATTTGCAACCTACATCTGAGTAGATGAAAACAGACCATTAGCCTTCAAGCACAAAACTACAAACGAAAGTCGGCGAACTGCATCCTTATTTTTAATATTTGACAACTTTCACCTACTCCCGGCACTGCTTGCTCGGTTTTTTCAATTCAATAAGACATTTACGAGCATCTCCTAGTAGTAAACAGGTTATAACCAATAAATGAACTCGCCTTCCTCAAGCCATATACTACGCGGCATGATGCGGGAGCACATCACATCACAGCTCACCTCTACAATAAATCGATTGCAAAAATGTAATACCAAATGTATACTCGAACATTCCTCCTCCTTAAGAAGAATGTACGAAAAATCGTGACGTTATCCTATCTACTACTCATATCCTATCAAGGACTACAATGCTAAAAGCTCTAGAAGGTTATACGAGCAATACTTAATCTCCAGATGCACTGGAACCCCACTTCTGTGTGTCACATAAAAAACCGGAAGACCAGATAGAACAGTAAAAAAAAGGAAGGATACTCTCGGTCGGTTGTCATAAAAAAGAGGACATTCTATTGGGGAGGGGAAAATGCTGAAACCGTAATTGCACGTATGCCAATTGACGACGTGTCGCCCAGAATAAAGTTGTTAGTTTAGGCTCCTGGCATGCCAAGCAAGGCTTAGCTGGTGTAGCACACATGTGATACTACTCTGGGAGTGGGTGGGGCTGGCCTTTTCGGTCATTGCTTCATGGTTTTCACATGAAGACAATACATGTAGTGCGGACGGGATGAACTCAGAATAGCTCTTGAAAAATTCCGTCTCCTTTCTCTCTGTTGGCCGAATGTTATGCGGTCATTGCGTAATAGAGAAGTTCGTCTGTCGGTCAGATGGACGACTCGTGGTTAGTTGGTCTATATTCGAGAGATTATGAAGGCAGAGGACAATCAAACAATTTTGTTTGTGTCGGGTTCATGTGTGCCGCATCAATTTAGGTATCGTAATCGGTCCGTACCTGGTTCCGTGGTGCTTTTGGGCATCACATATCCGGAAATCGACTTAAGACTGATCTAAGTTATGTGTTGACGGAGGAAGGGTTGGATTTTTATTATACAGACGCCACATCACTGTGAGTGGCATAAATAACCGATGACAAAATGATAAATGCCGCACGAACATCGTATCGCACTTATAAAGCTGCTTAACCGCACACGCCCACCAACTCCGAGGACTATACTGTATACTTACTCTGACACTGCTCGTATGTATACGGAGACTGGAGAGTCCTCAAAGCAAGTGTTTCGTATGCATTAACTGAATCAAGCGATATAGCACATTCATCCCCCCCTCGTGACAGATAGACGGTGTAGAGGGTGACGAAATCGAAATTCTGGCCAAATAAATAAATTCGGTCCTATTGGCTGCGATGAAAAGATACAGCTTCAAGGAGAACGGGATGTTTTTTTTTTATAAAAACAGAACTTAAACTTGTCAACTAGCATCCTATTTATATTGCAGCAGAGTCGAGGGATCTGTAAACCTAACCCAGTTCCAAATGTTACGTGAGTTTTTCCCCCTTTTTGAAAGTTAAAACCTCATATATATACATGCAGAAGGCGATATGTGTGCGGTGCGGGAATGTAAAATTCAGGAGGAGCGCAAGTACTCCCATGATGTACCGATTTATTGCCTTTGGATTAGCAATTTATTGGGTTTAACTGATAGTTAACATTTATTTGATGAGTTCTCGACTCAAGAAGGACGCATATTGATCAACCCTTATTTGGCGGAAGAATTGGGTTCTATAAATGAGTTGGCGGAGAGAATTCGATTGATTTTATGGGTGTTTTAGGCTATTGAGGGAACTGTCTTGGGCTTTAGTTTATTTTATTACAGGATGTCACCAATTTCTGAGCAGCTATTATCCTGGAACTGTCGATATTATTTTTTATCCGAAATTTCGGAATTTTAAATAATTCGCTTATCGTATTCGGAGGGTGTAGTACTCAATTTAATGAATATATTAATGCGGTTGAAAGAGCATTTTATACCCTAGAGGTAGGGTAAAACGGGTAAGGAAAAAACATGTGCGACAAAGTCCATACCACCAACTCGAACTAATATACCTATAAAACCGAGAAAATGTTGCGAGAAGTTCGATTTGAAATTATTATTACAGATTGCGAGACGCATTTCGTTGAACCTCTCAAGAAGTCCGGTAGCGGTGGATTTAAGCGCAGATCTACACTATAGTATTGGCGTTGCTCCCAGGAAGCCACCAGGGCCTATGGTGCCGTGCCGTTGCATATGAAAACCAGAAAAATAAGTTGCCTTTGGCCTATGTCCACAGAGGAAAATATATATTAAACTGTACGGGCTAGATAGAATATACCCGAGATGCGGATGCCTGTCGTAAAAGAAGACTTGAAGTCATGTATTACACGCGCCATGCTTGATTTCTCTCAAAACAGCAGGGCAGCTGATCGTAGATCTGTAGATCTGTCACTGATAGTTCGATTTGGAAATACTACTGACCGAGTACTAGTTATCTTACATGGCTCCAGAACTAGTCAAGGGTCCGGTACCGGTGCTGGTGTGCGTATGTAGGCCGACAACACTGAACTTCAATACTCGTTAGACAAGCATGCATATGTTTTTCAAGATGAGATCTATGCTATTCTAAAAATTGTCGAGTTTATTATTCGGAATAGGTGGCGGGGTCGGAGTATCTGCAAGAGAACGCAAGAATTTGTTAACTCTTGTTTGAGCCCCAGTTTACTTCATTGAAATTTTGAGGCAGCAGTTCGCGCAGTAGCGCAGTGGTTGGTGTGTTGGACTGCTGTGCGAGGCACCCCAGGTTCGATCCCCGGAAAAACACAAATTACATCTTAAGGTTTTTTCTACTGCGCCACTTCTCGCGAACGTCTGACAAACATCCGATAGTATGACTGTCATGAAAAGGCTTCTCAATTCAGCCGTTCGGACTCGGCATAAAATTGTAGGTCCCTTCCATTCGTCCCAAAAATAGAAACTCATACAAACGAATGGTTGTTATAAAATCCTTCTTACCTTTTAATAACTCCTCGACAGTTCACTTATAAGTATCGTTTCTGTCAGTCACGCATCTTGTTAACTGTCAAAGCGGCCATCATCATCGGGAGGAATCTCCCAGCCCGGCATAGAACAAATGTTTGCTTCCGATGATGAACCCTTTGATGGGTTACACTCTTGTAGTAGGTATAATGCTGGGAGACGTATTAAAAAAATCAAGCAACTCGGTCAGCAGGATCATTGCAGGTACATAAGTTCAAGCCTGTAACTATTGTAGATACATTCGAATCCATTGTGTCACAATCAGAAGATTTCAAAATGACTAAACCACCACGTTGTCAAAAGATCAAACGGGAGGCAGAACATACCGAAGAGTAAATTGAAAGATTACTCCATTTGGCTTTTCGAATTTTTTTTTTCCTGTTTTATATGAAAATCACGAATCCACAAGCTCGAGAAACCAGCGTATAAAGAAACATCCCCAGTGGTTGAGGTATCGTTCCATTGTGACTCCAAACTGAACACCCAATTGACCGAAATTATTTCTATGAAGCATAGAAATCAATAATTAGTTCATAGATACATTAGTGTATATTGTATGTGTATACTATACTCGTACATACACAACACACCATTGTTGGTGCGAGTAGATCCATCTTCTTTTTTTGTATTTCACGTGTGACCTTTGGCGTGAGGGTGGCAGAGCCTAGATTCGGAAGACAAATAATCGTAAAGGCTGACAATTGCCAGCAAAGTGGGTTTTGGGGGCTAGTGTTGACTCTTCTTCGTGCCGGTTGAAAATAGTAAAAGAAGCCAACTGTCCTAAAAATAGCTATCACACAATTGAGTGAGAGAGGGGATTTCTATAGTTAGAAAAGGGACAAGGACATATTGTTAAGGTATTGTTTGTTGCAGAGCTATATGTAAGTTTTATTTTTTGTGTGTGTAATGAGTTTTGCAAGTTCGGTTGAACTTTGCTGACATTTGGCATTGAAATGTTGTGTCTGTGGAATAGAATTTGTCGAGGTAAGGAAATTTGTGTTAGTTCAATGTTTTGTGTCGTATTTGACTATGAATATTAATTGAATGGGCTGTAAAAGGTACTCTGGGCTAAAGAGCTTCTTCAGAGTTAGCTTTTAGCTTTTCGTAAGGGGCATCAGCATCAGTTGCCTTCAAATTATTGTCTCCAATTGACAGATCGCTAAAAATTATCAAAAGACAGTTGAGTAAAAATTAGGTCTGTTCCTTAACTTTTAAGTCTTACGATTTTTTACGCATTTTTATTCAATGGCGTTCCTCAACTCGAAAAATTCGTGAAAGAGAGCGACTTCGAGAGAGCAAGATATTACCCCTCCACTGAGAACATTACTAGTTTTTACTCAACAAATTTCTTTGAGTAAGATTTGGCAAAACTGTCAGTCGCCTGAAAATTAACAGATGATTTGAAATTTGATTTGAAACGCGTGTAACGACTAGGTACCTAATATTTGCATTTGTCTTTTGATTTCTTGCGATAGGAGAAACAAATTGGTATGAAATTGGTATTAGAAGGCGGGAAAATAATGGTCCTTTTTAAGGTTCCGTTTCCATGTGGAGGAACCTTATTGCTTTTGCTACAATGTCTGTCCGGATAAACTATCCAATTTTGTACCTAGGTCTAGGTCTATCTCAAGAACTGATTGACGTAGAGGGCTGAAATTCGCACACAACATCCGGTATCACCTCTAGTTAAACGACAAATACCAATAATAGCGACACATAGAATAGTTTTAATAGTAATAAGTAATTTAGCGAAAAAAATATTTTCATTTGCACAAAAGACAGTTTTTTTCATGATTTACAACAAAAAATGTTTCCTATTTTGTAAATCATATTCATAGCTATATATGTGTTGAAGACTGTTTTGCCGAAAAGTTAATATCTTACGAGATATTTACGAAAATATCGGGGCGACGGCATGGCATCGGCACTTCAGCTGTTCTCTTAAACTTAATCCATTTAAGCGGTTTTATTTTTAATTTCTCTACTGTTTATTTCTTGATTTACAAGAAATACATATACAAATTTTATGTTGATCATGTTCGTAGTTTTTTCTCATTCATGGGTGCTCTTTGTATTTGTATTATTGTTATTGCTAGTTGGGTGGAGCCGAGTCGGTGGATTTAACTGACGAGCGACGATGACGATGACGCGTTCTTAACTATGCATGTACACTGTACAGTACCTATATATATGAACTAAAAGATTCGGTAAATGTAATTCACTAGTACTATACGTACATACGGAACATTCGGTGCGCGAGTGACTCGCACTTGGCCGGTTTTTTTTCTCTTCTCAAAGGCATGTAGTTTAGTCATTAAAAACTCGTCCACATCCTTTCATACTCACATGCAATTTATGGAAAAACAAAATGCATCTGTCATTTTTCATATTTAACGTTTTCGTAAGTTTTTCTCTTTGAGAGAGACTTCATCTCCACCACTGACATTTTGACAGTTTTTTCCATTTTTACTACAAAAGTGAAGGAACAAACGTCTTGGTAAGCGATGATATGCGGGAACTTCAGTTCAAGTGCAGATAGGTTATATGGCTGTATTTCATAAACATTGACAGATGACAATTCTACAAATTTGTTGCACTTGTCTGACAAATTTTAATTTCATAAAATATTGACAGGTGACATAATTGTCAGTTAAATATAACGACACAATTGTCATGGCTATTTGGTCATTGACATATTTTGACAAATTTGTCCTGGCAATTTTTTTATAGTTATAGATATTTTGAATATTTATGAAACAGAAATTTGACAATTGTCTAATCGTCAGTTTACAAATTGTCACCTGTCACCTGTCACCTGCCGCAATTGTCAATTTTTATGAAATAGGGCCCTGGTTCCCACAATCGCTAAAAGACTGCTGTCAGTGCTTTATCTTAACATTATGAGTGTTTTTCTAATATCTCTCAATAGACAGACAATACCTACAAATGTCACATGTGAAATAAAAGCTTACACAATATACCTACCATTATACCAATTATTTATTGATTTCTATGCTTCATAAATATTTCCATCAACTGAGTGTTTAGTTGCAATCGACCATGGGACGATACATCAGCCGATGGGTAGTACAGTTGCTAAAAACATATCTGAAAATCTGCTGTATTTGCGGATTCGTGGCCTTCACATACGACAGGGATAAGAAAACAATTAAAGCCGCAAACTGGCGGAAAATATCTAGTTCACTCTTCGGCCTAATCTATTTGCCAATTTTTATTATAGGAGTAACCATACCTCTGACTATCCCATTGGGATGTAATACCGCCGCAGTAATTGCATTTTTTTTGACCGTCTACCTCCATCTCATGTACTTGGTCCTGCTTCAGTGCAAACGCTCTAATGAGCTTATAGTCTTGCTCAATTCATTTCTTCGCATCTTGCAACGAGTTCACAGTATAACCAATCGAAGAATCGTCTTCACGAAAGTATTCGCTCTACGGTCGGCTGCTCGGTTTGTGCCAATTATATTGCCCTTTATTTTTCTGCTACTAATGTTTCCAAATTCAGTTCGTGGCTATATCCTATATATATTAATAGTAACCTGGGCGATACCAAAATTTTTAGTGGAAATTCTGCATCACTCGGTGTATATTGCTCTGAATATTGTGTCGAAAATGTACGAAAACTTGAACAACAACGTCGTTTGTAGACGAACAAATAGATCTGAAAAGTTTCTTAAAGTCTATCTGAAGCTGTTTCGTTTTTCGAAGAAGTTGAATAAGCTGTTGAACGGATATTTCTTGCTGCATTTTTATGTGGACTTTTTTGCACTACTTGTGCTAGTGGTAATGATGTTACTGAAGTGCAAATCGGCGTGGTCAATCTTTTTTGTTGCCGGTTCCACATTTAACAAGATGTACAGCCTGATGGCCTTGGCAGATGAAATAAGTGAACGATCTAAATTTTGTCAAGAGGTAAGTTATGGTTTTTGACACGTAGGCATTATCTAAGTCTCCTTTTAACTTTTGCTTTAAGGTCACAGACTGTCGGATTGAGTGTCAACTTGTTCAAATAAATTTCCAACTTTATTCTTGCTGCAAGCAACGGATCGACAAGAAAATGTTTCTCAAAATGATAGCTAATCTTGCATTTAATTTGGTTCTAACATATCGATATACCGGAATTACGCAGAAATAAGATGTAAAACCACGCATATAAAATTGTGTAAATATTATGTACAGTGACAGTGAGTTAGTGTTGGAAAACTTATGAATAAAGTCGGCATGTGAATTATTTTAGTGAGTAATTAACCGGGTTTATTTATTTTAGACACATAATGTCAGGCGTTGGTTCATTTTAGATTGTTAGCTTATGTAAGGCGTGTCCAAATGTTTTTCATAATTCAAAAGATGTCACAAAATGCCAGCGATAAATTTTCTAGTTTAAAGACGATAATTTTATTATGTTCTCTTCTCTTGGCTTACAATACATTTTCTTAGAAATAAATGTCTGTATAGGAATATCAACAGTTAATATATGGAAGCCAACTTCGACATATATGGAGCTGAGGTTAGTGAGGATTTTTCAAAACTATTCAGGGTACTTCCCCTTTTGTCCAAAGGTTCAACCCTCCAGGTTGATGGTTGTGCGTCGTGGTGACTTTTCTACGACGAGAGAAGGAGTTACGACATAACAATAAGCCGGATATAAATGATCCATAAATGTGGACGACCTCAGCAAATGAAATAAGGACAACAGATTTCGGATCTGCATATGGAATGTCCGCACCTTAAACCGACCAATCAATTGGTAGAGACCTTCGATTGGTATGAAGCCTCCTAAGTTTGTGAGATGCGATGGAGTTCATAAAATTACATTGGCTTATAATGATAAAACGTAGAATCACTCTTGCCAATCGCTGTTTTTTTAGGGACAACAAGACATTTAAAATCTAAAGCTTTATCTCATAGAGCTATTGAAGATATTATATACGAGACCTTAAATACCCCGATTCTGCTCTGATGTTGACCAAGTAAAATACAACGGCTAAGGTGTGTTACGTCACGTGAAACATATGGATAACTACACTCAGCCCGGTGCGGTGAGTCTTTGAGGCCACCAATCAGCTGGCGCCCGCATTTGAGAGCGAGCTCGATCAACTTGGTGTGCGTAACTGGAGGCATCAGCTAGCTACGGACCAAGCTGGCTGGATAAGCTTGTTGGTTGAAAGCATGGGCCATCCCGGGCTGCAAGCGCCATCTACAGTAAAGTAGAGGTAGATAGCAGGGAATTGGCTTGTAGATATGAGCATAGAAAAATTACACTATACCGGACGCGGTGCTGTTTCGTAAAACATATAAAACTAGCTGCCTTAAAATAAGGGGCACAAAACATCGACATAGACATCTGTTTATCGGACAGAATGTCACAATAGACAGCTATAACTTTGACGTAGTTCGGGACTTTGTCTACCTTGGCTCCGCTATTAACTCTAAAAATGACATCACTTCAGAAATCAAGCCAAGAATTGCACTTGCCAATCGCTGTTACTTCGGCCCCAGAAGGCAATTGATTAGTAAAGCCTTTGTCGAAAAATACCAAGGAGACTTTATTTAAAACACTCATCATCCCAGATCTGCTTTATGGTGCAGAATCAAGGATGAATGAAGATCTTCATGGTCGCTTCTAACTCAAAATTCTTCGAGTGATTTTCGGTCCCGTTTGCGTTGACGGGCTTTGGAGGAGAAGATTTGACAACGAACTCTACGAGCTGTACAGCGACATCCTGGTCAAATGCGCCACTTAAGTAAGCAAGTAAGCTGCCTTAAAAAAGTCATAAGACAATTTTTTTTTAAACAAAATTAAGTCCAAAAAGTTTGAAAATTGTTAAAGGGTGTTTGGCTAACGTGTTTACTCGTATCTCGGTTAAAGGTTGTTTCAAAGTTTTGAGTCAACTTTTAAGAGCAGGTATATTTGGGAACTATATTTATCGCGCAGAATAATTAAGGCATATTTGAAAATGAAATGGGAAAGATAGGTACAACAACGATTCTCCCTGAAACGGAGTACGAGAATCCCCATACAACAATTGGTTCCATAATGGGATTATTGTGACTAAAATGTCAAAAAGATTAACCTAAACACCTTCCGTCCAAAAGCATCCAGTTTTCTTGTATTATATGCAGTTTATGTAGCGTCTCACAGGAGATCCGGCTACTTTTACACAGATGGGTTCAAAACGGAAGCGGAAGTAGGGGGGGGGGGGGGGGGTTGATTCTACCGGAAAAGGAGAATCTCTACATGCCTCTCGCTGCGTGTAAACTTCTAATTAAACAAAATGCGATAACCGCCACTAATCGAGGGTGGTCAAACTGCACCACGTGCTCCATTACGAAACAGATCTGGCCCATGCTGGATCTCAAAGCGCTCCAACAGTCTTGTAAAACTAAAAAGATCCAATATAAGCACACTCGTAGGTGTCATCACGGGACACTGCATTATAGGGAGACACGCTCTTAGGCTGGGCCTTCCTTACAATGATTTCTGTAGAAGCTGCATGGACGAGGATGAGGAAGAGACAATTCTTCACCTCCTATGCACGTGCCCTGCCCTCTCAGCTCGTTGAAAACTTTATCTCGGGGAATACTTTTTCTAGAATCTGGGCGAACTATGGGTAATGCAAGCATAGGTTGCCTCCAACCTCAGCTCCTCTTAATTCAATAGGTAGTTGTGAGATCATTAGATCCTGTGGTATCACAATGGGCCTCCTATGACCTACGGGAGGCTGCACTTATTGCATACCTGCCACTCTAACCTAACCTAACCTATGTAGCCTATTCGCTCTAGAAATATTTTTAATTTTCTACGCTATCCCTCACACGCGTAGGATTCTAAACAAAGAAAATACCAAAATACTTTGCTGATAAAATGATGTATACACTGGAAACTAAAAAGCGAGACAAATGTCTGCTGAATTGGATCAGAAAGCATTTTTCTTAAAAATGTAAAAACACACGTTTAGGGCGAATCTTTCAAGCAGTATTTTTTACCTACATCCTACTTAATTACATTAACTCGGAATTCATAAACAACCCGATGTAGTTGTACACAGTACACCCCTATGTGTAGGTACATACATATGCACTTTACCGCATCTAAAATAAAGTGTCGTGCACTTTATTTTCCGTAATTGGATTTGATCTTTCTGACAAGATTCCATTTAACGGTTTTTTAAAAATGATCATTGGCTCTGTCAACATTTAAATACCAAATCGATGATCACGGCATTAGTGTGCCATCGCGTGACCTTACCTCATTCACGTTCGACTCTATAGCTATCCACTTTATGTAAATGTAAACGCTTTCAAGTGGGTATCCGCAACCACTTGACATTTAAAAGCATTTAACTTCAAGTACCTTTAACTTGGACAACCTTACCACTAAGATATGAAGACAGAACGATGATGCTAATTAAATTACTTCTTTTCAATTTCATTACAGATTCTCATTCCACTGCCATTTGAATTGAAAATAAGAGAACGGAACAGGTAATGAATTCACTTCTTTCAATAATAATCCGATGCGCGTTATCCGTATCCCCCAAAGGTTCCCTTCTAGAATGCTAAGCAAAAGATATTAGTGATCTAAAATGCTAACCAACACACATACATTCCTACACTTTCTGCGAAATGATAATTTCTGCCTCCAGAATGTAGGACAAGAAACCGGTCATTCCGTCAGTCAATCTGGCAGAAGTTCAAAAATGCGTCCATCAGACGGAGGCAGATACCTCAATAGTTCGACAAGTGAACGATCGAAGGAAAATGAGCGAAGATGAGAACTTTCTCTGACGTTATCGCAAGGGAAATTTGCATACAGCACCGGCGCGCACACTAGCTCCAACTCCAATGCCTAGCTTCTAACTGTTTTAGTTTGAGATGAATTCTCCCAAAAAATCCATCTCGCATCGGAGTAAGTATCAAACGTAAATATGCGCATTCTCCTAGCAGCGGTACTACGGTTTCCCGGTATAAGCGATTATTAACGATGGCAGAGAGGTGTCTAGTATAGCATGAGCCAGAAACCCTGGTGGATCACCCATTTACATTCAAATGAGAGCCATAAAAGAAATGGACTGAGACGGGTCTGCTGCTGACCATATTATAATATAGACTGGTGGCGAAGATCGAGATACTTGTTCGTCGCTTCGTTCGTAGATTCGTGTATTGCACCAAGAGCAAGAGTCCGATTTGCTCCCTGCACATTTCAGTGACCATATTCCGTTAGACGTGCTATAGATGAAGAAAAATATTATTCCCCGCTCTGTCCGGGCGCTCGCCTAGCGTGAGCACAATGTGCACCTCAAGCTCAACGCGGCAGATTATTGTTTGTTACCAGTTTTCATTTCTACGCTCGTCCGCATGTTGAAAGATCTGATGTGTTTACGTACATTATAACTCGCGAGATGAAATGCAGTAGATTTGTAAGTTGTTCGTTGTTCCCTGCTTTGGTGTGCTCTATTCTCTGGAATTGTTTCGTGCACGATTGGGATAGTTTTAGTTACAAAATCTGGAGACCGAGGAGCTATGGAGAATGAAGAAAAAGTGGAAGATGTTCTTCTTCCTAGACGTCCCACAATAGCATCGCCATCACCATCACCATCGCCATGTGGAATTAGAGTTAGCACTAGCAGTTAGGTATTGCAATTGCAACTGTAGTTGGGTTTTTAATTTGTTGATGGTTTTCTGTTGCAAGGACAGCGTTCATTAATATAAGCGGTGTTTTCTTTCCATCGGTGTGTATATGTACTGCTTTCGAAATTGTTTCTGACATGATGAAGTATGATGTTTGTGCATTCCCAAATCTGTTGATTTATATTTCTTTGAATTTAGGAAGATGAAGATAGAGTGGCATGAGCCATGAGTTATGAGTTAATAACACAAATCGGTTCTTGACACCTTATCTGATTGTTGACATGTATACAGTGAAATGTTTATGTGAGAAATGTGCGTATAGTACGCAGGTGAAACGTTAAAGCTTCAAAATATCATAAAATGATTTAGCATTGCAAAGCATTATAAACTGCTACATTTGTTGTAGGTATGTATCTCGTCTGGAGTATTGGTTTGATTCAACGTTTTCCTAGTAGGTACCTTACCTAACCAACCCGCTCGCTGAATGCGAATTAAATTTTGTTAAACTTTGTTTTCAACAAGTAGGTAGGTTAGTGTTGCCATTAGAAAATTTGATTTTCGGTTAAAATCTGATAATCTGAATTCCATTCAGTATTCTGTGATATTTCTGTGCTAATTTATTTATTTATTTATTTTTGTGACATTTTAAATGTAATTGTACCGAAACCAATACCCCTGATGATGTTGGGAAATACCAACGAAACGTAGGGTGGACAAATTAAATACCTAGCTGTTTTAATGTCTATTCGCATTCAAAATTGATCACTACACAACGAATTCCATTTATTTTAAATTCGGTCAAAAATTTCGGCCAAAAATCTAAACCTTGTAATATCATTAAAAAAGGTAATATACTAATAATAAATCTCCACAAATGCATTATATAAGTTATCCCAGGGGTTGAAACTCTTTTTCGTACTACGACTCCCCATACAGGATGTAATATTTTTGCGACGACCTTTTAAAAGCAAAAGTTAAAGCTGATCTTACTGAAGATTCACTAACGGATCCGTAGGAAAGAGATTTCAACCTCTGCGCGCCTTTGCTATTTTTTTGTTTACATAGAACACAGTGCCATCCATTGTAGAAACATTGCAACTGCGCAAAAATAACGACTTATTCAAATTATTTCAAACGATCTATAACAGATGGAAGTATGGCACACTCAGCGCACAAACCAAATCGCACGAATTGCTCGATGACATTTGAGTGTTTCCGTTTCTCTCCGCCGTGAACCAAAAGAGCTAGTGCTTATTTTTGCTTCAACGAAAAATTGGCTGCTAGCAGTCCATGTATAGTATGTCAAAAACGGATCCAATAAGGACGGGTCGATGTTGAAAGTTAGCCGCCAAACGTTGAAGAGTCGACTTAGAAGGGTCTCGGCACCCCCATGGTGATTTGGTATCAGTGACTGAATAATAAGCACCAGATTAAACAGACGCCACCAAAACAAAATGGCCGCCACATGCTGCCAACATCGAACCATCCCAATTGAAAAACTCGTAATTTTGCACCGTTCTTGTTTATTATTACCTTATATTTCAAGCTTCGGCGCAGTGGTTTGTGCTGGACTACTGTGCGAGGGGTCCCACGTTCGATCGATGATCGGAAAAATACAGCATCTTAAGGTTTTTATTATTAATTAAATTGTTTTAAAGATTTTTATTAGATAATGGAAGTGACATTGTAGAAATAAGTTTAAGCAACTCTACACAAAGTTACAAATTTACAAAATCTAATTGGAATTGGCACAGCCAATGCTTCTGTTATTGAGCAGGAGCTCATAAAAGTTTAAGAGGAAATTACAATCTACCGAATCACATGCATCCGTACCGTACGGTATAAACTTCATCCAGAATTTAAAATTCCTTAAACGTTCAATGTGCCTTTCGGCCTCTATAATTACCTATGTGTGAAAATAGGGATAGATATATATGCAAAAATGTATCAATTTGATTTTCAAAATCCAAATTTTGCTTTTTTCTAATTAAAAAGTATATTAGGTATGTTCCTACTCTGTTGATGAAAATAAAATCTAGCGCAATCTAGCGCTTTTTGTGAATTATTTTATCTCGAGTGGCAGCACTGGACCCTGTACGTACCGTTTTGCGATGTCCTTTAGATAGCGGCACGACACGCCCAGGGCCTCTTGAAATCGAAACCAGTTGCTTACAAATGAATCACGGTTTAAAATAGCACGAAATGTCAAATGCTACAACATAGATCCCAGTAGTATAACTTGCCACTTGAGGTTCCACAATTGAGTTTTTAGATTTCAAATAGATGTTCGTTAGGTTATTTTCTTGTTCGATGTGCATTTCATTCATTTGATGAAAGGATATTTGGTAATAAAATGGGAATTCGGCAAATTCGGTCAAAAAGAATTGTATTTTATTTCCAAATTTCTTCGAAGATATTCTTCCGTCAAAACACTTCGAATTCGGTCAAATTTGACCGAAGGAAAATCAAATTGACATTCCTGAGGTAGGTACTGATGTTTTATTCAGGACATTTGTTTGTATTTGATTTATTTTCTTCATTATTTATGCACCATTTAAACGGCATAATAGAATCTATAAGTTAAAGGGCTTAAGGCCTGTTTTTGATATTCACCAAGCCAACGGCCACCGCTTCCAAAATGTTAATTAATAAATGAATAACTGAGCTCTGGCATGTAATATAGTAAGCCGCAAAACCGGTACTATACTAACGTCTGCTTTACGCTAGCCATTATAAATGAAATACATATAACTTTCGATTGGTTCAAAAACTTATTCTTAAAAACAAAATACCATATTGAATTATGCATACCTATTTGCATTCTTAATCGAAAGTAATCAGCAGGAACGATTTATGAAATACTACACCAACACCATGGTCACAGTGTTGATGTATTTGGAATACATGGAATAAAAATGCCGAACTGTGAAGCTTGATTGGTCAAATTATGTAAATACTAACAGAACAGCATTTTATATTTAAACGAATGACGCTTATTTTTGTTCAAATGCGAGGAGTAGTAGGTATAACCTCGTATTTGTTTATCTTATATTTGACGCGTTATTTGAATCAATGGAGGTCAGAGACTAGCGATTGTTCCTCTTTTTGGTTTTAACTAGTTTTCTTAGTGACAAAAGAGCCGCATGAAATAAAGTAGATTAATTTGAATGGAATTACTTTCTTCTGATCTGCATCAGCGTCGAATTGTATAAGGTCAGGTATTTAAAGCAATATCAACAGCTTACGAAAAAAGTGAAAGAGGGAGAGAGAGAGCTTTTGACATTTTTTGCTTCGAAATGTTTTCCGTTTCCGTTGGCGGCAGCGTGACCGCTGTGAGACTATAAAGTTGCAATTTGGCACTTTTTTTACCACCTTGGCACAATGACACTACTTTTCTAAAATTTTATGATTTTGCCCTTTTCACAATTCGGAACAACAAAAATATTAAATCTTCAAACTTTTACGAAGATTCATTGCGCTGAAGTGTTCAATTGAAAAACATAAATAAAAACAGCCAAGTTCTGTTATATAAAAACAAGTGTGTAACTAGTCAGCAACGAAAAGTAAAATGAGATCTAAATGTACGCCAAGTTTTTCTTTAAGTGATTGAAATGTATAAAAAAAAATGGAAAATCTCAATGTTTGGACTTTTCGCAGTGTATGAACCACAGGATCTAGCATTCTGCCTAATTTCACGATTATATACGGTGGCTGGAATGATCATCATCTAAGGGAGGAAGTGAGCGAGTGAGTGATTCAGTCAGTCAGTTACGGTTTTTGCCATTTTTGAGGCTATAGAGATGCAATTTGCTGTGGTGGGCCTTTTTAATGAGTTTGGTAAATATTTCAAGATTGAAGTTTTTGGATTAATTGGTTCCGAAGTCAGAGGGAGGTCGAAAACAGCTTGTTCTTCTAAGAAGGGTAGGTGAATTTACTAGAGAACTTGAATGTGGCACTACCACAAATAATAGAGTAACTATAGTATCTATGGCACTACCGTGATCTTTGATCTGGCGAAGTACATTCCTTCAACGAGCAATGCGGCGCCTCCAATATCAGAATCGGGGTCAGAGCGGTCGGAGAATGAGTCAAAAGATTTTGAAGTAGAACCTGCACCGTTTAATGAATTGATTTGTTGTGTTATTGAATTGATTTTACGTTTAATGTCTTCTTTTATGGTATGTTTTATTCGACTGAATTGTTATAATTTTAGAAATATAATATTTACAGTACAATATCTTGTTTGTTTATTATGTTTATTTTTGTTTTGAAGTTATTACTTTAAATGGGCCTTTTTTTCTCCGTGGCACTTTTTCTTGCGACCTTTCTAAATTTATCAACGGTAACGCTGGTTGGCGGGCGGCACGCGGTTTCAAAACTCTCCCAGAATTTTGAGGCAACGGCAAACTTATGTCGGGATTCGGGAAGCATGTGTATATTAATAGCCAGGGATTTCTTTTGTTAGAAAACCTAGCTTTTCAAGAGTCGGCAGATCAAGAAAGCTACATTTATTAACTTAAAAAAAAAATAAATAAGTGGCGCAACAGGCGGGTGACACCCAAGGCCTAGCTTCTCGCAACCATTCGTTTTGTGTGAGTTTTTATTTTTGGGACGAATGGAAGTGACCTACAATTTTATGCCGAGTCCGAACGGCTCAATTGAGAAGCTTTTTCATGACAGGCATACTCTCGGATGTTTGTCAGACGTTCGCGAGAGGTGGCGCAGTAGAAAAAACTTTTAAGATGTAATTTGGGTTTTTCCGGGGATCGAACCTGGGATCCCTCGCACAGTAGTCCAACACACTAACCACTGCGCTACTGCGCCGACATTTATTAACTTGAGAAACTTAAAAAACAAATCTGTAAAATAGAGCTATTTTCAAAAATGAGCCCAAATAAAATGTTAAAAAATAAGAAATAAGTTTGGATTTTCATTAGGTATAGATTTTCAAACTTGTAAATGTATTGTATACATTTTCGGCATTTTCAAAGGTTCCACCTTTCGGATATATGCCAATTAATATCTATTTATTTTTATGTATCTACCTTCTCCGAGTTTCCATTCTGAAAGAAAGGTCGGCATCGGTTAATTTTCCGACTAAACTCCTTAAAATTTAGCGAGTTTCGATTCGATTTTAGAAAGGAACGTCGGCATTTCTAATTTGAAGATAAATTTGAACGAATGTTTTATTTGCTAGTTTGTTGGACGCGATTTGATCATATGGATTGCGAACATTTAGTTGATCTTATAATCTTGTTTACTTAATGCATTTAGAATTTTGATGATATGATTAAATACAATGACTTTAAAGGACCATTCACATGAAAGCGAACGAACGAATTGATGAAATGCGAACTAAACACTTTTTAAGCATTTATAAACAGAAAATTGTTCATTTTATTATTGCATGAGTAGGATAATTAATTCCATCAAAATGCATTAAAACACAAGTTTAAAAATACATTTCGAATTCTAAACTTTTTTCCGCGAACGAAAACACTCTCGGCGAGGATTGTCAAAGTTTATTCGCAATCCATATGATCAAATCGCGTTCAACAAACTAGCGAATAAAACATTCATTCAAACCTAACCGTAGATAGTTGATCGCTCTCATGTGAATAGTCCTTAAGATACACTAGTAACCTTTTCTTTTCTCACTCAGTGACTTCGTATTGCAATCGCGGTCGCCCTTTAAAAATATATTATGATAAAATTTTAACAATCTCAACTCAAATTCAACTTTTAATTACTTTTAAAATTAAAAATTTAAATTCAAAATTCTATATCTCGATGACCACCGACTCGATTGAGTTTAAATTTACAGGTGGTCTTAGGTATTGACCCAGGAGTTCCTGTTTAACTCCCATACAAAAAACATCTTCTATTGGGTGAAATTCGATGACGTTATAACTCGATAACCGCTGGACCAATTTGAATGATTTCTATACTGTCGGCAAGTTCCATAAAATAGGTAAGTCGGCATTTCAATGAAAGTCAACCCCCCCCCCTCCCCACCTACACAGCTCGAACCCTCGCTACGCCCCTACTTCTGGAACCCTCCACTCTTATCGACACTTGTTTACTAATGTGTGTCTACTTGAACTCTATCTATCTGCTCTGCAATTAGTTAGGAAATATGTATGATAGCCTGTTGAAGTTCCCCATAAAGTCAGAAATGTAAGTCGGCTCTCACATTGAGGCAACATTCAATAAGCAACTGGCAATAGGAAACACGCAAAATTATCGCTCACAATTATTTTACTTTGAATTAAATTAGAGGTCTCACATCAGAGCAACTAAATATCGCTCGGACGAAAAATGTTGCTGATTGTTTATTGGCAGTTGCTATAGTAACTATAGTTGCTTATTGCTTGTTGCCTCAATCTGAGAGCCACCTAAGAGACCTATATACAAGTAGCAAAGTGTTACAATTTTGTCTTACAAAAAAGATCTCTATAAAATCAAAGAAACATATACTCATCGCCTCTTAAAGGAAAAGGATTGCATTTCTCTTTATCTCATTTCCCGAACAGTTCCTTCAGGTAAAAAAAAAGGAAGAAAGCCATTCAACATTTTGACTGCGTGTGTTTTTGATTTTTTTTTCTTTTTTAGGTATTGTAAAAGTACACATATCCATTTGCACAGGTGAAAGGAAATCACATGTAGGTATATAGTTATATCATTGCGTTTATATCTACTCATGTAATCACCTGCTGCAAAGCACACGCCACTAGTGGCTCAGCCAAAAGGCATTCATTCCCATGGCATTTATCTGACTGCAGCAGGAGTTAAGGAAATCCTTGTAACAACGCAAGATGAATGAGCTTTTCATTTTTCGAGAGATATTTTTGGAAATTTAATATATAAGTTGTTCGGTCACACAGTCACATGGACAAACGTGATACAATACTTGATCCTGCTTCTTCTTTCGTTTGGAAAATTGTACCTACATCAAGTCGACCTACTATGCAATGGCTCTTTCGCTCCTTTGGTCCTGTAATTCAATTTAATTTTCGATTTCACTGCGAAAAATCATGACATCCTCTGGGAGTCGAAAAATAATGAGAGACCAGCGTAAAGTTGTGAATGAGTGTGTTGTGTGAGGCTCCATTTCATTTAAAAGTGTCATACTCATATTTATATGTTTACAAGGACGTGGACATTAGATAGATATAATTTTGGACAATAATTCGGTTGCTTGTTGCAATTAAATTGGTAATTATGACAAGGAACGTTGATATTAGAGAATTCAAGTTGATAATTTACATTTAGATAGAGTTTGTAGATCTATTGCTACGATATAGGGATGCCGTCCATATTATATTTCAAATAGTTCCCGTAGGTAGGGCAACCGAAATATAACAGTGCATAGTGAATGGTATTACAGTGATTCGTGTTAAATCAGCTTTGAAATTGGCTGTAGGAGAATGGTGTACATAAATAAATAAAACTGTAGGTCCCTTCTATCTGTCATAAAAAAAACTGAACTCTACCCAAGTGAAGATGGTTGTGAGAAGTTTGACATGGGGTGCTTATTTGGACTTGTTGCGTGAACTATTATTGCTTATTTATTTAAGGCTTTCGGATCTTAGTCTCGTTCTCGTATTATGAAGGGCGCCCATGATTTTACTAATCTGAGCGAAAGTCTAAGGCGGCTCTCAGATTGAGGCAACAAGCAATAAGCAACTATAGTTACTATAGCAACTGCCAATAAACAATCAGCAACATTTTTCGTTCGAGCGATATTTAGTTGCTTTGATGTGAGACCTCTAACTTAATTGAAAGTAAAATACTTGTGAGCGATAATATTGCGTGTTTCCTATTGCCAGTTGCTTATTGATTATTGCCTCAATGTGAGAGCCGACTAACTATTCAGAGAAACATGTTGAAAAATATGAATAAAGTCGTAAGCTCTCTCTCTCCCCGGTCAGCATACTCGATCTATACGATGATTTCTAGACCCATTATTACCTAGCTTCGGTTGTATGGTGGGCGAAAGCGTCCCAGAAGACTGCTAAGAAGCACCTGGATAGGGTCCAGCGTTTAGCATGTATAGGAATTACAGGTACAATACGCACAACACCAAAATGAGCATTGGAAGTGATCTAAGGGATTTTACCGCTAGACTTATTTATTTTAAGAATACAGCGGCCTTAACAGCACTTCGTCTGCACTGCATCGAGATGCGAAATGGCACAATAGGGGGGTACCATCTATGGAATGGACACAGAAGGATGCTGGAGCTTGTCAAAAACGAAATTAGGGAACTGAACATGCCTATGGATGGTATAACAAAGGTGCGTCTTATGGAAACGAATCACAAAACTCGTATTGAGAATGGATTACTTCCAGAAAAGGAAAATGGTGACATCGTGATTTTCACAGATGGAGCCATGATGGATGGCGGAGCGGGGCCGGAATCTTTTCAAAAGATTATTAGATCACATTAGTCTCGGGAAACATACTACAGTATACCAGGCTGAGATGATTGCTTTGCTGCATGCGTTTGATTACTTGCTTAAGAGTCAGATGGAAATAAGAAATATCTTTAATAGCACTGGAAAACTAGGCGGTGATTATACGCATGGAGCAGACAACCATCACAACATCACTGGCACTGGAATGTGTATTCAAGCTCAACCAAAAAATCAGGTAGCACTCACTGACTTGGGTACCAAGACACATAGGGATCGACGACAACGAAAAGGTGGACTCCCTTGCAAAACATAGGGGTCGACTGAAAAGTTGCCGGGACCAGAACCATTCTCTTCAATTGGTATAGGGGAATGGTAGAACAGCTGATTCACTAATGGATCACGGCAGAACAACTGAGAACAACAATGTATAGATAAGCTAAAATGACAATACAATGGCCGACCTGCTCCACTCAAAGAAAAGTTGTAAGCACGAGTCGAGGAATATTGAAACGGGTGGTGGCGTTAACTACAGGTCATGGTAATTTCGGGTATCATTTAAGGAAGATGGGCCTTAGAGAGGGTGATACTTGTATCCTATGCCTGGAGGAATCTGAGACAGCGGCGCATATATTGTGTCAATGTCCAGCTTTGGCTGGCAGAAGAATGAGGATCTCGGGAAAACATTGGGTCGAGACCTATTGAATGAAACAGATCTCACATAAACAGATGCTAGCGTTAACACTAGGAATCGAACTCAGGGAAGAATTCTGGAGAAGTCCAGAGAGAATATCTCTCGAAATTTATTAAGCTTTATAAATATAACCTTCTTAGACCGTGTGCCAATTGCATGTTATATTTCCTGCTAAACAATATAACAAATACCACTGAAAAGAAAACGTTAAAGAATTAGCCAACAGAATAATTTATTATCTTTCTCCAGTAGGGAGATAATTCTTTGACGGCTGGGAAATGCGTGTCCACCACGAAGATCAGAAAATTTGCCGAATGATAATAAATATTTGGCGCCTTGGCCAAACTTGCAGTAAACGAAAGTGTTTCGATCGACTCAGTCGTTCACACTCTCTTTTATGTAACCATGTGATATCGTAGATATATATCTCCTATATAGATATATTTTTTATGACGAGCATAGTTCAAGGCTCGATAGCTTCGAGCTTTTCAAATTAAAATGACGTATACGGTATATATATTTTGATTATGTACGTATAGAAGAATTTGCAAAACTGACAAATGCCATCTGTACGAGTAATATTACCCAATCTACCTATCTTCAGATATTGTTTGTTAAACTTATGCCCATCATGTTGCCTCACCGATGAGTAAAACCCAAATTGAAAATTAATTCATATCATTATTTGACATCTGCATACCAAAGTCAATTAGCACCATGAGTTTCGATTCGGTAGAGTTCCCACAATTTATCACGTCGACAACTCCAGTACCCAGAACTAAACGACTAAACGGCTATAAAGCCAAAGTAATCCGTATATGGATCTAATTTGACACCACATTACGTAACGGATATTCCCGGGACCACCCCTTGCCACCAAAGGTCATTGAACATGAACACTGAACACCCCAATGATTCCATTCAATTCTTCATCCATCGTAACTAGAGATACGATCTGTATAGTTTTTCTCGCCTATGAATTCCAAATTTACTGTGACGGATACGCAATGTGTCGTCACTGCCTCGGTCGGCTGGTTGGTCCGGCTCGCGTGCAGTACTATTTATGATGTGTGAAAATGTGTGACTATTTCGCAGATATCTGGTAGATATTTCGTATATATTTCATTATTAGAACAATAATTGCCAGAATCGGAATCACAATCTAATGGCATGAAAATGTACATCTAAATGAGTTCGTTTGATTCCAACTGTCCCACTGGCAGATAGCTTTGCATATTTATTTCGCAATTTATTGAATAACCATGCAGAAGAGGAATAATGGAAGATATGTACATTAACGCATTCGGTTTGCATACCTCGATTTGCAGAAATCAGGTTCTCTGAGTTGGTTCCTGTCCCGCATTTAGTCGCTGAAAGGGGACTGCTGATGTAGACAGTGTTGTGAATGTGATTCCTGCGTTAATAAACTTGCGGAACCTGTCCCTGGAGTTGTAAACCAGCTACGTACTCGCCACTTGGTACTCCTGTGTGACGACCAATTGATTGCCGTTTCGGGAACAAGTTCCCGAATTGGGTCAGCGTTAGATGAGCACAAACAAAACAATGCACTTGACCAAGGCAATTGGCAACGGACCAGTTCCACACTTGGTGTCTCTGCTGTGTTATGATGCTGCGGGCTGTATGTGTAGCCGTTTGTAAAACAGGATAACGATATCGTCATTATATGCGAACCGTTTGATGATTTACCTGGCACAGTTTATGGCACAGCCCAAATGAATCGAATACCAACGAGGGCAGATATGGAAACAGGTAGGCTTTTCTGGTGCAAGTATATACCAGTGCTACCTCTGGGTTGTTTAATTGAGTTTTTGTAACAAATTACACTTGCATAGTATGCACACAGACGAGTCGTTAATAAACCACGAAAAACTCTCAGAATGAAAAGAAAATTCGCTGCGGGTTTTTCTTTTCACCAATGCGAGAGAAACATTGATGCCGCGCTTTTTGTTGCCATTCAACTAGAAGCGATACGGTGAGTTGGTATGGTAGAGAAATGTTTATGTTTCGAACATGCTTTGTGTGTGAGTTTTTTTTTTTAAGATATAAGTTCATTGCTCCCTGTGTGCTGTGTATAGCGATATAATGCATAAATAAAACTGCAACATAAGCGAAACTGATGGGATTTGAGGGCGAGGGCGTATTTTACTGTAGGGCAGTTTTCCATAGAGTAAAATGATAAAAATGCCATATTAGAAACAAAACAATATTCATGGAGTCATTCAGATTCTGGATGTTTTAGTTCCATATAAAGCAGAAAACCAGCATCAGCATCAGAAAACCATATAGCGAGAGAAAATCTATTCGGCGAAATCCAGCTTTAACCATGGCATCCTGTTTAAGTAAAGGTGCTAGTATACGATATTAGCACGCCACATACCGGGTCTAAAACCGCACTGATAGGGTCCAATCAGTTCATTGACAAATGGTTTCAGGCGTTCACACAGTACGGCTGACAGGATCTTGTAAGAGATGTTAAGGAGACTGATGGTCTCCTTTCTTATGAATCGGGAAAACAATGCTGAGGCTACTTGGAGACGAGTTGAGTCTCCCGCTGCATTGAAAAAGCTCGGCAGTTAAGCTATCCGGTCCAGCAGCTTTGATGGACTTCAGCTTGGATATTGCTATCCCTACATCATTTTTGTCGTGGACGGAAGTTTTGGCTTTCATCTCTCAGGTTGAATGGTTCATTCTGCCTGACAGCGGAATTTGTGTCGTCTCCGCCGTTTAATAGTCTGCAGAAATGGTTTTTCCATGTCCTCAGCACTGACTGTGCGGACTGCACTACAAGGTTTCCAGTTCGGGTCTTGTTCTCGTGACGCCTTCTTTTTACCTTTTGGTAAAACATTGTTCCTGGAGTAGCACCTCTCTATTTCCTCGATCGCACGCTTCTCATGCTCTTTCTTTTTCCTCCGGAGAAGCCGGTATTCTTCCCTCCTTTTTTGCTCGTAGAGCTCATGAGCTACTCTCGTCCTTTCCTGCAGCGTCGCTTTGTAGGCCAATTGCTTTGCTGGCATGTGGTTGCCGGCACTCTTCATCAAACCAAGGGTTTCGTGGTTGTGGTCGGGTGAAACCTGGCACAACAGTCGCGGATTTTCTGATGGCTTCTTAGTATCGATGCCACTGGTCTTTATCACTTGATGCTGGCTGCACAGGACATCTCGGGAGGTTGAGGTTGGCAAAAGATCTGGCGGTTTGTTGCGTTTGTAGCCGTTCAACGTTGAATCGCGACATACCTTGGCTACAACAAGGTAGTGATCCGAGTCTATGTTGGCCACTCGGAAAGTTCGCACATCTAGAATACTGGAGGAATGCCTTGCGTCGATCGCATCATGGTCAATTTTATTGACAGTTTGTTGATCTGGTGACCGCCAGGGTCCTTTGTCAATGTTGAGATGAGGAAACCGTGTGCTAGCTATATAGTAACATTACGTTCCGTAGCAATGTCAATTAAATTAAGTTCGTTTCCAGATGTGGTGTCAGGTAAATTATTCCACAGTGATTTAGTATACTACAACCACTATATATTTTTAATTTCATATTTTATTTATTTATTTGGATTTACTATGATAGAAAGTGAGAGACTTGACAATCTGATCTTATAGGCTATTCAAATCGCACTGAAAACGAAGTTTTTGACGAAGAGTTTACGAAAATAGTTTTCGTTTGAAGTTTCAATTAGATGTGAAACTAAAGGGCCGGTTTGTTCATCTTTGGTTAACTCTAATCAACGGTTATTCCAGCTGATAACCATAGAATCTGTTTGTTCAGTCAGATTTTAACCATAATAGAAACAACAGCACTGAGTGATAGCTATTTTGTCAGCAGTTTTCCTGGGGGTCTAGCACGTAACTTGATACAATCGAGTTCAGTCAATACAATCGAGCTCTGGCAGAACCTAATTTGTCTCAATCGAGGATAATCAATCGAGAATAATCGATTGAGACAAATTAGGTGCTGCCAGAGCTCGATTTTATCGACTGAACTCGATTGTATCAAGTTACGTGCTAGACCCTCTGCTGAACTCGCTGAATGTTGCAAAAGGTGTGTCTGCTTCAAAAAGCCAACGATTTGAAGTCGTTTTCCTGATAGTGTTTTCATCCAAAAAGAATTCAAGCAACTAGTTTTTAAAACTGTAATATGTATGGGAAAACTTTTGTTTTCAACTTCCGTTTTCAACGAATTTTTTAAGTGTTTTCGTGAAAACCCAGTTTTCGGCGAGGTTGAGTGTAAAGTGAAATGATTTATATTAACGTTTCTAAAAGTGGCATCCACATGGCAATTTTTGCTTCTACACTCTTTTCATTTTGTAAACGTATCACATCACAATACTCACAATTCCACTCACTACTATAATACTATACTATGTATTTACGTTGCAAAAGAAACCTACTTCCGGCACAGCTAGACTACCTACCAGTCGTATAAAGAATTTTAATTACACAAATCCTGCAAACCAGTCGAATCACCGCTAGCCTGTAATTAATCAACACTTCCCCAGCAGTGTTGTAGTTACGAGTATGTGCGAATATATAAGTACCAAATAAATCGCTGTGCTGCCCCGGCAATATGCACTCTGTACAATTTCAGCCTCTCAATTTCATGAGAACTTGCGGTTTCCATAATCACTGCGGATAGGCCATAATTGGACAATAGACCAATATGTCGGCTATCAATGGGTCATATTAAATTCGCTACTACTAGCCGAACGAAAGACGATAAATATCATTGGCTCGCATCGCACTACACCCGTAAGCCGTAAACTATATAAATGTGCGCCCGCAGCAGTTTTCATTAATTGAAATATCTCCTTTTAGCTGAATTATGATATTTATATTTTTGCTTTGTTTTTGTTTTCGCATTTTCTAATTAATTTCATTCAGTCAGGTACATTGCTTACGAACTGCTTTATATTGGCTTTTTATTGCCTGAAAGCCATTAAAAAACTGTATAACTAGCCACTGAAACGGCACTCGAATATTAAATGAATGTGATTAAGTGGATAATTTATTAATTTTAGCACTTGTTCTGCTTTCAATTGAAATGATCCCGACTGATACGTTTTTGTATTGTAATTTAAGTGCGTATCACTGTCTAGTAGAAATCATTTTTTTGGTCAATTCCAAATAAGGAGGAAGGACATTGCGTTGAACTGAAATAATGGTTGAACAACGTTTTAAATTTTTTTTTTCGCTTCCGGTTTTTGTATTATTTTTACATGCTAGGTAGCCTGAATGGAATTTGATTTGGGAGCAGTTTTTGTGTTGTTTGTCCCACTTGATGAATTTATTGCGAAACCACTTTTGGAGCTAGTTTTTTTTTCCTCTACCAATTCAAAGAGTTGATATTAATTCATTGTGAACATTTCGATTGATTATTTATATACAATTTGGCGCAATTTCTAAATTTGTTTTTATATGAATGGCGAATCGATTCTAAAGTGACGTCCGGCAGTGCAACTGGGGACTGCTTTCAGATATCCGTACAATGGAATAGATAAAACTAGCGCGGTGAGTGGTTAGATTGTTTTTCTTTTGTACATTTTCAGTTCAGGTATACTCATGGGAAGTAATTAGACAACCTGCCGTTGATAAAGATATGTATACTATACATACGTTATGCAATTTTAAGCTTTTGTTCAATATTGCATATTGACTGCTTATGCATCTGGAACTACATTATGTAGTTAATGGTTTTGTTCAGATTGAAAACAATTTATTTATTTTTTTCATGGACAATACAAATCAAGAACAAAGGTATTTAACGGTGAGATGATTATGAATTATTAAACCAAAAAAAAAAAACAGGATTGATAAGATTTTTCTCTACTATTTACTTTTGCGACATTCCGACGTTTATAAATACTTTCACTGGTCCTCGATTCGTTGTTCAACTTTCCAAAATATGAATTCTTCTTCTTATCGGGCTCCCGACCCGTGAAGAGTCTCTGCCTGAGACACTGCAGCTTTAAATCCTCTACGATCCCGGGCACGCTGCTTCCAGTTGTCCAGACCAAGCGCTCTGGCATCCGCGATGGCTTGGTCTTTGAAACGGAGGTTCGGTCTTCCTTGTCTTCTCGAACCTGGGGGCTGGGATTCGAAGACCCTCTTGGCTGGAGCATTATTGTCCATTTGCTCGATGTGGCCGAGCCAATGTAGTCGACGTGTTTTGGCTTTTTGGACTACATCCACATCTTGGTACAACTCATAGAGTTCGCGGTTGTATCTTCTCCTCCATTCGTCCTCCTCGCACACAGGACCAAAAATCCGCTGAAGTATTTTTCTTTCGAAGGAGCCCAGTATCAGCTCTCCCTTCTTGCTTATCGTCCAGCACTCGGCGCCATAAAGCAGAACTGGCAGGATAAGGGTTTTGTAGAGCACACATTTCGTCCTTCGAGTTAGGAGTTTTGAACCCAGTTGTTTTGCCAAACCGAAGTAGCAACGGTTTCCTAGGGTAATTCTTCGCCGGATCTCCACTAGGGTGTCATTCGTGGAGTTTACGTTTACTCCGAGGTAGGTGAACTCCTTAACTACCTCGAAATTGTTGCTATCAATAGTGACGTTTTGTCCTAGGCGGTGGACAGATGCTTGTTTGTTTGTTGATAGCATGTACTTAGTATTGTCCTCATTTACTTCAAGCCCAACGGATTTCGCCTGTTCTTCAATCGCCGTGAACGCTTCTATCACGGCATGCTGGGAGCGACCGATGATGTCAATATCGTCCGCATAGCCAGTGCTTTCCGTGTTGACACCTGCCCTGCGCACTATCTGCTCCAGTACGAGATTGAAGAAGTCGCATGATAGAGCGTCTCCTTGCCGAAATCCGGTGCATGTTTGAAAAAGTTCGGAAGAGCTGCTTCCAAACTGCACGTTGCAGCGCGTGTTTTCCAGCGTCACGCGACACAGCAGAATCAGTTTTGCCGGGATTCCAAATTCGGCCATCGCCATATAGAACTCCTGACGATGTATGCTATCATACGCGGCTTTGAAGTCGATGAATAGGTGGTGAGTTTCGACTTGAAATTCTTTGGTCTTTTCCAAGATTTGCCTCAGTGTGAAAATTTGGTCTATAGTCGATCTGCCGGGCCGGAAGCCACACTGGTACGTGCCGATTAGTGTGTTGCAGAACGGTTTTAGACGTTCACACAGTACGTTGGATAGGATCTTGTATGCGACATTTAGCAGGGATATGCCTCGATAGTTCTTGCAAGACATAGGATCGCCTTTTTTGAAGATGGGGCATATGGAGCTGATAGTCCAGTCATCGGGCATGTTTTCTTCCACCCATACTTGGTTGATGATTCGGTGCATGCTCCCTACCAAAACATCACCACCGTATTTAAAGAGCTCCTCTGGTAGACCATCAGAGCCTGCGGCCTTGTTGTTCTTAAGCTTTTTTATAGCTAAGCCAACTTCTTCTATACTAGGTGGTGGAACTAGTTCTTCATTGACTGGACGTGGGTTCTCTTCTTGCCCTATCACTCTCTCTACATGATGCCCATTAAGCAGCTGCTGGAAATGCTGCTTAAACACATCTACTATTCCCTGCGCTTCGGTGACTAGGTTCCCTTCGCTATCTCGAAGAGCCTGCGTTCCGGTTTTGTAGGCAGCAGCCAGTTGCTTAGCTTTTTTATAAAACCTCCGGATGTTATTACGATCGCGCGACTCTTCGATCTCCTTGAGCTGGGAAGCTGCGTAAGCCCTCTTCTTTCTACGCAGGATCTTATTTTCCTCCCTTCTCCTGGCTCGATACTCTTCTCTCGCTGCCCTTGTTTTGCGCTGCAGCGCTTTCTTGTGTGCATCTTCTGTACACGCATTCATCATCATACCACGGGCTCTTTCTCTGGGGTGGCTGGTACCCTACGGTGGTTTCGGCTACCTCCTTGATGATGTCGCGATACTGGCACCACTGATTGTTGGCGTTTGTGGTAGGTGAGTGCACAGAGGAGAGTTTCATACTCAGGCGCTCGCTGTAGGCTCTGGCTACTCCAGGTGTGCTAAGGCGTCCAACGTCGAATTTCTTCTTCTTAAGTTTGCTAAAATGAGGTACCTACATTTTTTGCCCTTTTAAGGTTATGGCATTAATATATAAACCAACGCAGCGCTGCAAGAAATATATTTTCGTGTTCAGTAGTCACCCCGAACTAAGCTCACAAAATTACAGCCTTGCTAAAATGACTTGAGAAAAAACGTTGCCAGCTCTTAGTCTATTTTGAGAATGCCTACTTAACTGAGGCATAAATTATGCCATGAGACAAATTCTTATTTGATTAAAATGTTGTTAGTAAATTTAAAATGTATAGGTTTTGAAGGCTCCTAAATTAATTATTTTAAAATTTTTTCTTTGTGAGTTTTTTATTTTTGGTGTCGAATGTCAGCGACCGACTTTTTTCCGACTGTTGTACATACTTTCGGATATTTGTCAGACATTTTCAAGAGGTGGGGCAGTGTAAAAAATGTACTAGATTTTACTTTACTGCCTATTCGAAAAAAAAAAATATTTTTTTATTTTATATCTCCGGTGCTTATGATCCGATTTTGATGAAACTTTTTTAACTGCACATTCTTCTCTGATAACATAAAAACTAAGTTGTCCCAACATTTTTTGTCTATTAACTTTTCATCAAATGACAACTTGTATTATATATCCCGAATCAGATGCCACTATTTAAGGTTTGTCCAATGTACTACCTTGGTTGGTTGAAAGTGGCTGTCAGCTGAAAACACCAACACACTTAGCCCAGCATTGGTCTATTGTGATACCACGAAAAAGATCATGTAAAATCTCCCTACTAGTTGAACCATTTTGAGCTCCTTATAAAGCGTAAGAGGCCCAAGTCATTGTAATGGAAGGCTCCTACGTGAAGATTATTTCTACGGGAGAGAGCTGGACAGGAACAAAGAAGGTGAGGGATGGTTTCCTCCTCTTCCTCATCCATACAGCTTCTGCAAAAGTCATTTGCGAAAAGGCCTAGCCTTGCGGCATGCTTACCTCTCAGGCACTGTACATTAATGACACCTATTGTAGTGCCGATATGCAATCTGTTGAGAGAGATCAATTTCTTAGAGCGTTTCAAATCTAGGCCAAATTTGTCTTGTCGCTAGACAATTGGTGCCACTTGTCCACCTAAGATTTGTACTCTCGATAGCATTCTGCTTCAATTTTTGTTTGTAAGTAGCGAATGGTATCCCTAGGGTGCCTTTATCTGGCAGAATGGGTTGAGATGTTCCTATTCTAGCGAGTTCATCGGCCTTACAATTCCCTGGAATGTCGCTATGCCCCGGCACTGAATGTTGTTGAATGTTGAACTGTTCGGCCATCTCCGTAGGAGACGATCGGCAGTCGAGGGCTACAAGAGAAGTTATAGAAATCGAATCCAAGGATTTGATGGCTGCTTGGCGGATATGAAGTTTTTCTTGAGCCAAGATAAGACTTCTTTAATCGCCATAATTTTCGCCTGAAACACGCTACAGTAATTTGTTAGACGAAAGGAGAGCTTAAAATTAAGACTTTTGGAAAAAAACACCCCCACCAATTCCGTCTTTGGTTTTTTGAACCGTCAGTATAGAAGTGAACTGATTTATCTTCCGGGAAAGTATGCTCATCCCATGTTGCTCTGGAGGGGATGGTGAAGAGAAAGCTCTTGTCAAAATTTAAAGATGGGCATATGGGGTGGTGTTTTCAGTGTTTTCGGTTGAGATCTCGAATTTAGGCATGGCCAAAGTCTTTCCTTGACCACTGTGAGATAGCTTAATGTCCCTACGACCTTAAATTTGAACAAAAACGGCTAATGCAGCGACCGCGATAGCACGATACATTCCTTGCTTGATAAAGCAGATGTCATGATATTTCTTAATTGGCGTTGACTTAAACCGCGGACTTTCTCGCTCAGTAGTAGTCCAATACACTAAGTTATTTCGCTCACAAAAAGTATCGATAGGGACCAATATTGCCGGCTTTTAGTCTTCCCAACGAATTAGTATATTGCTTAAGAAAATCAGTAAAAGTCTGCAAAAGTGTTGGATTTTTTTTATTATGGCTTATGAGGACATTTTTGGAAGTCACTTACATAAAATGTTGTTTACTTTGAAACATGCCTAGGTGATAGAGATCAACAGCATGACTTACCAAAAGTACCTCCACTCAATGTTATAATATCGCACCATCCGAAAGAAATGTTAAATTCTTGCTTTTACATGACACGCAATCTGGGTACAATGAAATTCTACCTCGAGTTTAATTCAAATTACGTGATGCGGTTAAGATGAATAATTGATGCAATAGTCTCAATATAATTTATGTAGTTGTACCTACACAACATTATTTTAGCGAGCAAAATGTACATATATTCTACCTAGCTTCACACAAAATCCTTGAGTCTATTTTATTTGTGAGACGATTGAAAGGGACCTGCAATACGACATAATACCCTAAGATGTTTGTTAAACTTTCGCGAGAGGTAGGTAATGACGTTCAAACGTCAATACACGAACCGATTTGTTCGATGTATTAATTTCGAATGCGCCATCCGCCATTTCTTAAGCTCTAGCGCGGTTTTTGCAATTTGTTTTTGTATTGACTATATATATATAGGCTTATTACTCCAAAGTTCACTGCGCTATTCACAAATTAAAAGTGACTACAAAAAGCAATTTCCCCAAGTATACATACATACTTATATTTTTATTATTTTTTTTTAAACACTTCTCTTGGGAAAGGCGCACCTATAACGCTTTAAAAGCGCCCCGAAATGCTTGCAGATGTATGTTAGTTCTGCACTTAAATTGCTGCAAGTTGTAATCTTCTGGAAATATATCCCCAGGAAGCAAGTTCCATAAAGTTTGCTTGTCCTGTAACAGAATGAGTTTTGGAAAGTTGATGTCCTCGCGGTTGTCAAGTGTACTATAAGGTCATAGGCGTTAGCAGCCTGTCTTGTGGGACGCCCAAAAGTTGCATTTCGAGCGATAATGTCTTTGAGTTCCTCGGAACATCTACCATGGAAGTAGTTACCTATAGAACAAGCAAAGGTCAGCGACTTGTCTTCTGTGCACCAACGGTTGTAGATTCGATGTGAGTGTAAGGTCAAGTAGGTTAAGTGAATGTTTTGGGAACAATATTCCAGGCCTGGTCTAACCTGTGCTTTGTAGGGAAGGAGAAGTTGCTTGGAGCTAAAGTACCTATTTGCTCTAAATAGGTAGCTCAACATAGCGGACGCCTGTCTTGCGATATAGGATATGTGGTACTGCCATGCGATTCCTAAATTGACTGTGACTCCTAAAAGGTGCATTGAATCCTTGGGATGGATTGGGTAGTCATCCATTTGGATCTGAGGAACTGTTGATGCATTTTTTCTATAAAATGTTGTGAGCTGTGTCTTGTTTGCATTAAATACAACCAAGTTGTCTTTTCTTTACTTCAAGATTTTGTCCAGATCATCATTTAGAGAACTAATTTGTTCACATCTCTGATTCTGTGATGTAACCGCATTCACAGGCCCACTGTTCGAGATGGAGGATATAAGAGTGCTGTCATCAGCAAAGCTGTAGATATTATTATTTGTCGATCCAAGCAAATCGTTGGTGAGGAGAAGAAATAGAGCTGGAGAAAGAATAGATCCTTGGGGCACCCCTGTATTTATAGCAAACGAATTAGATGATACTCCATCTGCAACAACTTGGATTGATCTTGACAATTTTTTGCAACCATCCGCAGGGTTGTTGTGGTAATCCATAAGACTCTAACTTGCCTAATAGGGCTCTATGCCAGACTCGGTCAAATGACTTTGATGTCCAAGGCTACGGCTCTGGATTCGTCGTAATGTTCAATTGCTTGCGTCCATAAAAGCGTTACGTAGCTTAACAGGTCTCCGCTTTGGAACGACGGCTCCGAAATCCGTATTGCCTTATTAATCGGTGGCCTTCTAGGTATTTGATTACATTTTTTGACATTAATTGCCTTTTCCATTACTTTTGAGAGCATTGAAAGTAACGCTATTGGACAATAGTTTTGTGGCAGACATTTCCTCCCTTTCTTTGGAATAGGTTGAATGCGAGCTGTCTTCCAGCAAGAAGGAAACGTCTTCTGGGAGTACGACATGCTAAACAGCTCTTGAGTAGGTACTATAGCCGGGATTCCGTCGGGTCCAGTTGCCTTATTGCAATCTAATTCTTTAAGGATGCGTTGAATTATTCGAGGCCGAAATTTCACTTCTGCCATCGATGTTTGCACCCTCGGGATATTTGGTGGCTATAGTTGTGCCGAATCTAGGTTGGAATTCTCTGAAAACATGCTAGCGAAAAGATCTGCATCTGCCTTTTCTTTAGGTGTTGTTGCTAGCGTTCCGTCTTCTTTTACTAGAGGTGGAAAGGAAGAGCAACTAAAGTTATTACTGATTGCCTTTGCCATGGACGAATGTCAATGTCAAATTTTCGGGCGAGCCCATTAACTCTGGACACATTTAAGTTATGATTCAGATTCATAACTTTTTCATTAGCATTTATAAATTTGCATACACATTACTGTTGAGAATTTTTGAGATTCCTCTTAACAGAAGTCTACACCCGGACATTGCGAAAGTCTCAATACCTGATTGACAGCTTTCCGCTAACAAGCGACTTATGCCAAATTTACATTTGGATCCCAACTGGTTTGTAATAGTTCAGAATAAACATCACCATTTGCAGCGAGCTCCCACATCGCAATATTAACCTGCTGAAGACATCAGGAACGCGTGTAGTATGTATTTGCTTAGCATTGAGATCTGTATCTAAATAGCATCATGATAGTATAGTGCCGCATCAGAGGGGTCCGACCGAAAACGTGCTAGATCGTAGATCCATAATTTGTTTCTTTTTATATCGTGACTCATTCAAGAGGAACTTGAAACCGATTTCATCTTTTATTTATTTACTTTTTTTTCTCTTTGCAGGTGCTACCACCACGAAAAAGGTAAGACGAACAAAATTAAATTCCCACGAAATCCATCTCTTTGGTGGATTCGTGTTGATTTCACAAGATGCAGCCCACAGACAGACGGCGGAAGAGGACACATAGCGCGCGATCGATGGGCCTTCAACGGGCAACGATCTCCAAAACTATATGCATGTCTTGGAACTCATAAACATTGCTCTGGCATTGGGTATCTAGCGCACTAATGACCGGTTACTTGGTCAGTAGCAGCGGCTTAGATTAGTTGCAATTTAGTCTGCGAAGGGGTTGCGAAACTTTAATTTTGGATTTCGATTTATTAGTCACGCTGGAGCACGTTTGATTGTCTTCGACTGAGTTATTCCAGTGCTAGAGCTGGGTACTTTATTGAAAGTGCCTTCGGGGAGGTTGCATCTTCTGCAGGCAACGAGCTATGTATTGCTGTTTGGGGGAATTTATAACTAGTTTTGATAGTTTTCACATAATTCTTCCTCAGCTACGGTGTATGGGGCCAATCTATTGCCAAAGTGTATCTTGTTGTAATGAAGTTTCTTGGTGTGCATGTGTTTGTGCTTAAAATTCCAATTTCATTACGATTTTAATTGAGGTATTTACTGACACAAAAGCAGTTCAAGAAGTGGGAAGCTGTTGCTTCCGAAAGTAAGCTCCAGGAAAAACTAACTCTCGTAATTGTTTTATAGTTTCGAATTGGAGTTGGAAGTTATTACAAAAGTTTTTGTTACATGGTGCGGGGAGATTGTAGTAAGTAATTTTGTCTCCAGAGAATGGGAGCAATTTTAATTTAAGGGAATGAATGGTGAACATTTTTGAAAAGTGCAGTCTCTACCGACAGTTGACTGAAGTCGTTAACCTTCAAGGTTATTTCAAATAATTTAAAGCGGGCGATAAAACATTTTTCAATTAAAATGCATCTTAGCAAATCAAGTTGTCAGTTATTACAGCAAGAGTTTGATAATAACTGACGAATTTAAATATTACAGTAAAGATTGACAATGGGGTCTTTCGGATTCCAGTGGGAAATATTTATTGACATCGAGTATTCAAATTTAGTTTATGGTTCCTTTATGTAAGATGCTTAGGTGAATAAAACTAGTTTACTCTTTTTGAGAGATTTTCAATTTGTATGCGTATTGCTATGCTGTAGATGTTTTATCACATAGTGTTATGTCATTCGATTGTTGATTTTTCAATAAAGAAAATGGAATTAAAATCCTAGAATACCACCTTTTTGAAGTGAAACTTTTTAGGCGGTGACTTGATACTGAGTTATTCAGCGAGAATGGGGATTGAAATTTCAAGAAAATATAACGTGTAACGTTCTAAGAGGGAGACGAAAGATATAACTTAGAGAGAAGGAGAAGGAAAGCTATTTATATACAATACAACTTGGAGATTTTTATTCTCAACTTGAGAAATTGCTTTTATTCACTCGAAGTTGACTCACTCAACTTTGAATATTCCGAAGTTGAGAAAACCAAGAGTTGATGAACTTTGGATTAGCTCAACTTCCTGAAAAAGTAGAAGTTATCAAGCAAACTTGGGGTTTTATGTCAAACTTCAGAATTTTTTTATTTTTTATTTCTGTTTTTGACAGTTCAGTTCTAAAGTGACGAAAATAATTAATAATTCATTTTTTAAATTGAATAAAATAATATATAATGGAACTATTTCTGGGAAAATTGGCCATCGTCTTCGAGCAGCGAAGATGATAAGGAGATAGATAGTTTGGTACGTAAGAGGTGGCAATGCAAGATGCTACAACGTTTGGACTTTAAAAATGGGATGACCGTGATTTCATCTATGGTTTTCGTCTCTCGAAGCGGACGACAACGATGGTCTTCCAGCTAATAATAAATTCGTTGCCGTGTGATTGTACATCGCGAATTAGTTCGAATCGATTGAATTATAAATTGGATTGGGTGATGTGATTTTTTTTTTTTTTTTTGAAAGATCAATTTAATTGCCGATTGTCGATTTCATTGGAGTGAACATTGCAACCGTTCTACTACCGACCACCGTCTAAAAAATCGCAGAGTGGAAACTGTATAATTAATCATCATCGCTTGTGCGATCCTCCATAACTTAGCCATCGAAGATGCGCAACCACCACCGGAAGTACTTAGGACTCACTGATAATGTTGGCGGCCATATATGTTCTGTCGGCTACGCCTTTGCAAGCAACATCAGCATCCACTGACCACGTCCGCTCTCGATTGAATGTAATAGAGGAGTGAATGAGAAAAATAATAAGCAGACAAATTTGTATTGTTATGTTATATTATTTGTCTATAAATAGTATACAGAAACATAAACTTAATCAAACAAATGTTATTTTTTTGCTGCTGGTGTTTGAATGTTGGATGCAATTGCCATTGCAATTCAATGATCGAACGTTCTTTGTCCAGCGCAGCTCAATCTCATTCCAACAAAAGCCTCGTGAAAGCTATTACATACTCAGAATCAGAACAAAAATGTAAATAATGGACATGGACTTCATTTTGGAGCAATTACTATCGTCTTTGTCATCTTTTTCTTCTTCATATATGAATCTCCATTTTTCGTTGATATGATTATCCTTTCTAAGTTCGTATGTTTTCATTGACAAACGAAAATAATTTGCGCTGCTGATGTAGCAGCACTAATAACGCACTAATTACTAATATAGCTATTTATAAAAGCAGATCAATTTGCTTTCATTAATTTCACATTGTAATGCACTAAGTAGTAGTATGAGAGCTACTAGATAGACGTGTTTTTATTGTACTGGCAAATCGATCGATCATTATATTCGATCATTAATACGCATTTTAACTTAACAATCTATTCATAAACTGTTATAGTGCGTTACACATACACTGTGCTAATATAAAAATAGTGATAATTCCTGGTGTTATTCTATTTTAATAATCAAATTCATCTTACATTTTTTGTGGAAATTTCATCGCCCGCGACATATACGTACATATACATAATTGCATACTCACCTACACAACAAAGTAATCGCCACATATCTTATAAAATACCTCTATCACCACCACATGTCAAATCAACCGAAACGGACCACTTCACGCTCGAAGAAAAACAGCACCACGGATTCGCCTAAAAGCTTTCTGTTCTCCCCTTCCCCACTCCGCAAGGCTGCACGTAACATTATGGAGGACAAAAACAAAGCCGCATCCAACGTTGTGGAGGACAATGTGTGGGATATGATGGATCAACGTTTAACAAAACACAGTGAATTAATAATTTCTTTATTGTCAAAAAAGTTGTCCGAGTCCGAAACTGCGATAACAAACAAAATCGATCACGATATAAACGAAATAAAATCTAGTATTTGTGACATAAATCACCGTGTCGTCCAACTGGAGTCACAACAACAAACCACAAACACTGAAATCAATTTATTGAAAGCGGATTTTAATACTTTAAAAGCATCACTTTCCAAAGCCACAACCGAATGTTTAAACGCCAACACAATGCTTAAAGAAAAAACAACCGAGCTAGCGGATCTGCACGATAAATATAATAACACCGCGGTTGAGCTAGAACAGTTGAAGTTTTCTGTCAATTTGAACGACAACCGAATGGTGGCGTGCGATGCATTTTTGTTTGGTATCCCGACCTTACCGGACGAAAATCTAAAAACACACAGATGAAATTACGCGCGAAATTCAAATCTTAGGTTGAACTGATGTATTAGTATATTATGCGTCATCTGCCACAAATATCCCAGGGATATTTTACAAACTGCAGGTAGGTCAACTTTAGGATTTCAACCTCGGAGTTGCAAATTAATGTAGTGAATAAAAACAATTTTCAACTTGCCGTTCAACTCTCGATTTAAGATCAACTTCGAAGTTGGCCAACTTTGGAGTTTTCGGCAATTTGAACAATAGTGAATAAAACGGCCCATAGTGTATTTGAATGGCGATCCAATACTTTTCTTCGCAGATGGTTGTGTGGTTGTTATTTGACAAGTATTATGGTCAAGGGAGATTCTTCTTTTCTTACCGGTATCTTTAACAACATGAAAAGAAGAGAGATAAAATCGATTTTTGGCAAAAATTATTTTTGGTGTCTTTCATTCTCTATTGCATAGTGATTATTGCATATGGCGAGGCGATCCGATACCTTTTAAGAATTTTCACTTCTATCACGTGTACGCCTGTATGGACCATACAATTCTGATGTAATTTTTCTGAGGCCGAGGTTTTGCTCGCCGGATCCAGAATTCGCCCAAAGAAACACCAAACTTTGGTTAAGATTAAGAGGTACTCCTCATTTATTTCAGTGACCAACTTATAAACTAATGTCTTATGATGAACTTAACAATGACTTAGATTCCTAAGTTAAGGCTAACTTGTATACGGCCCAACGACAAGCGTGGCTCCGAACTACAGGAAGCGGCCCAACGACAAAGCGTGGCTCCGATATGCGCCCCAACGATAAGCGTGGCTCTGAAATGCAGCCCAACTGCAAAGCGTGGCTCCGAGATAAAGCATGACAGCCAAAAGCGCTGACACTTCCACCAAACATTTAGAACATTGACCGAGGTTAACTTATATACGGGTACGGGAGCCTTATCTGGTACACTAGATTGGTACGATCAACACGTAGAAAAGTCTCCCCGAATGGCAATTCGGGTACTCATGCAATGTCGTCCACTTAGCCAGTGTGAATGAAAATCTCTTATGTCATATAAAATTGCGACAAACGGGGACGTTTCATTACACAATAATATTACCTCCTTCGCGCTTTGGTGTATCCCTTAATAAACGAGAACAAAATCTCTCCTCTTTTGGGATCCGTTTACTGGTTAAAAGCCAACAGATCCCTTGAAATTAATTTATGACATTATGAGCATCACCATCCAGTTTATTACAGTCCAGTTTAAGTTTAGATGTTCCTTTGCATTGAGTAGTAAAATCAAATGTTTACTACTAAATACGAAAACAATCAGATATCTGCAGATTTAACTCTCTTTTAACACATCTGGTGGTTTTTCTGGGTCTGTCGCCACTATGAACTGTTTGGGCACTTCCGCAAATTCGGAAGCGACTAATTATGCGAGAAATCACGTAATCTACTTCACATGTCTTAATTCTAATTTATTAGCAATAAAGTTAAAACAGTTAAAGCCGATAGAAATCTATATTTAAGCTGAACTTGGAATTCTAAAATATAACTTTCATCTGAATGCTGTCTCAAAATTTAAATAAAATTCAAATTATCCATTGAGACAACAAAAAAAATATTTTTTTTTACCTAGATCACTTTTTATGTTCCATTGCATCGGGCCAAAAAATGAATCTCAGTCTATGAATAATTATTGTTTGAGAGAATTACATTAACAACAACTCGTAGACACAGTTACTTTGGTAGGAATGATAGCTCTTGAACTATACCACTAATATCATCATCAGGCTCTCCTTTTAAGTGATTGTTTGAATAGTTTGAAATCTGACAGTCAATTCTCCGTATATAATCCACTTGGGAAGACATTCCTGCTATTCCCCTGTCAGGAAGTGAACCTTCACTTCGATTTTTGTCAATTGATCAAGTGACTACCACTTGCGCCAACTGAGCGTGATGATGAATTAGTGGTGTAGTTCGAAATAGCTATCATTTCTACCAAAGTGACTGTGTCTACGAGTTGTTGTTAATGTAATTCTCTCAAACAATAATTCATAGACTGAAATTCGACAAAATTTCTCAACAGAAATTGTCAGGGTCAATCCCAAACAAGCGAGAATCGTTGTTACTCCTCGCTTGCCCACTCAAAAAATGAATCTTTTTTTTTTTTTTGATTCGGATATTTTTTTGAAAAGAAATTATTCAGAACAAAAACGTAAATAACAGACATGGGCTTAATTTTGGAGCAATAACTATCATCATCGTCATCTATATTCTTCGTCGATATGAGAATCCATATTAATGTTTCCAACGACAAACGTATACAATTTGCACTGCTGATATGCTGTGAAATAAATTATTAAAACATGAGATCTGAATATGTGCCCAATGGAAAACCACGTTAATGTTCAAAGTTCTTTCGACACTCCTTGTCTTCGAATACGACATTCACTGGGCTTATTCAGATGTTGCTCTAAGATTTCAGATTTTTCCTGTTCAATGGAACATAATATGAGGTGACTTTTATTGAAGTGGACTGTGAAATAATCAACTTTTATTTAAATTGTGTAATTACGTGATTCGTGTGCTACCCGCTTTTCCTTTTGTACGACTCGTCGGCGTGCGTCGATTCAATCTTTAATGTTGAGATTCATTTCCCACAGACACGTCCATTAAAATCTTAAGTACCTAGCATAACAAACTTCAAAATTGTCCAGTAAATATAAAAATTGAGTGTCTGGCAAAAAAATCTAGATTCGCAAAAGCGCTCCGAAACTGAAAAAAGTATCTACATTGGGGGTTAAATGGAAAACGAAATCTGCCATTAGCTGATTTCAAGAGAAGAAAACTGCTCTAAATGTAAAAAAAAATTATTTTTCTTGCCCAATGGAAAACGACATAATTTATCGATTGTATCCAAGTCACATCGCATCGTGCCACATTGAGTTGTTGTGTCCATGATATATTCAGTGCTGAGTTATTGTCAGTATGGTCGCCGATGACCAAGTTAGACGGGTAAGTGTTCTCTTAAAGCTGTGATTGATTGATATTGCATGCATAGCTTAGAACTAGAAGTGGTATAGGTTTTCAGACAAACTGATTCATTTTTATCACGTGTAAGACAAAATGGATTAGACAATATTTTTCGTTCAACTCATATTTTCAGTTGTTCTCCCATCAAACCCACTGAACCACTCCTCTAAATGCGAACGTCTTTAAATTATAATTTATTGCAAAGAAGTCCCAAGAAATAAGACAATGAATTTTGTCGTACCCCAAACGCTTATTTAACTTTTCACAAAACTCTTTGCGAGACTGCGAACTTGAATGGGGGAAAGTTCCCGCAGCGAAAACAAAAATCCTGCTGCACCATGCAAATTGGATCATTAAATGCAAAAATGATTTATTTTGCATTTTTTCAACCAAAGTATTAAAAAAAAAAAATTAGAAGCATCAACCGCTCCACATGAATAAAAGTCAACATTTGGGTAGAAATGTTTCAATTGTTTGAGGTACATCAGACATTCCCACACCTCCTAACATAAGTAACTCCACTGTATTGCCGCCACAGGCCGTTGATTTCACAGATTAACCGCTTCCATGCCACAATTTGTCTTGTTTTTTGTTTCTATCTACCATCCACCTCTGCATCAATGGTAAAGATGCATTCATCAAGCCTCCTTCCAAACCTTATCGTTTTGTTGGATCAGGTGCGCCAAACGTTAAACGCTAGGTCTGGGATGCCTATAAAGATAACACTCTGTCTACAAATAATTCCCTTATCTATATAATATTCTGAGAAAAAAGTGAAATAACGAGACAATTACATACCTACAAGCCGCTTGGGGTTGTTTAACCCTACTTGAGGATGCATATCTCGCCCCCGCACTCATCCCTCTTCACTTATGATTATAGTATCTAGTTGGGCAATCTATTCATTTGGACAGTTGTCACGTAGCAAATACGATTTAAATAATTTATAAAAGAGACTTTTCGAGAAGTCTGGGCACGTCTGAGGGATATGTACAGCCATACCCATGACATTGAACTGAAGTCAAAGATATATTATTTGTCCGAAAAATACTTGCACTCGCCACCGTCGTCATCATCGTCACTGTCCTCATCATCGTCACCGCATCAATCATTGACAGTTCTATTTCTGTGTGCGGTGTTCACGTCTATGGTCTTGGTCTGGTCTGTAGAAATTGTGAATTTATATGGGAAATCGGGAACGAGAGGTGTCCAATGCTTATATTCTTCATCTCAACTGGAATGTGGCAACAAGAATAATTGTGCTCACCATCACCATCACCACCTCCACTAGTGTGTAGAGCTTATTATTAAGTCATTAGCAATTTGTTCGACATGAGGCTGTTTGAAAGTCGAGAGTGTCAAATGTTTTGTGCCTCGGCTTAGGCGTTGTCTGTTTTGTGTTCCAGTTACAAGTGAAAATAGATAAATTACCGTTGCATTGTAATTTGTCGCTTCAAGATGAACTCGTTGGTCATTGCTGGCATCATACATTAGTTTGTACCACTTTTGCGGATAAAATGATTTTCGGGAAAGTTTCAGACACCTTACATGCCACACTGGACGTGTTTCCATATAAATTGGTCTTTGAAATTGGTCGAATGGGGAGCACCGTCTGTCAAATAGGCGATCCCCCATTCAAAGAATCATGATTTTGCATTTGATTTGTTCATACAGATAGATATGAATGCCTTTCGGGGGTATTTAAAAATATTCTCTTTTCAGCAAACAATAATATGTCTGCTTTAATGCGAATAATTAATTACGCCAGTGAATTCAAGGCTATTCGCGCGGTTTTTTTATTTTATCAGAAATCATTGTGCGGATTTATTTTTTTTTTCTGTTTTGGTGAAACGTACTACCAAATTAGTATATGTGTCATTCTGGAAATGACAAATGGTATCCTATATTGTTTTAAAAGAAGGTTAAACTTTCAATGGGATTATTTGTGTCACTGAATTAAAAGAAAGTGTGTGGGTTAACCTGAGCAAATTATTTCTATTGTTTCGATTATGATAGAAAATTTGTTTGTATTCCTTGAATTTGCTTTCGAATTGTTAATTCAGATAATGGTTGTCTTGTCAGCGATATTGACATTAATCAATTTGTTTGCGCAGTAAATTGGGTTTAGAACAGGCAAAAACAGTTAAAAGAGTGTACGATTTGACATTATTCAAATTTATAGTCACTGAATGAATTAAAAATTTAACCGGTGACATCAGTGGTCAAATGATAAATTATACGGAAGTGAGTAGATATAATGTTTAGCATTTTAAATACCTCACCTTGAAATATAAATAATTTTATGAAAATTAATTTTTAAAAATTCTTCATGCAAGTGAGTACAAAAGCCAGTATTAGTTTTATTTTGTATTTTAAAGCGAAAAATATAGACCAAAGGCAAATTTCTAGTGAGCCCACGTAAAACTTGTCACACCTCAAGAGTCACAGCAGGCCGATAACATTGACATAGCGTTAAACCTTTTTTTGGAATTATGCTGTTTATTTACGAAATCCTCAAATCCCAAATCTATACACTGAGTTACAAAAAAAAAGTGGCGCACCTTGAAATTTTGCGATAGTTTCAAAAAAGTTGGCAGAAAAAACGTTTTTTTAATACCATTTTGTTTATTTATATAAAAATAAGTAATACATTTAAAAAAAATACATAAAAAATGGAAGAACTTACAAATAAAACATAAATTAACGAAAATGGGCAAAGGCTTCAGAACATTTAAGATTTAAGATTTTTATTCTAATTTTTTTCTAAAGAATCGTCGTTACTTTAGTAATGGGTATTTGCTCCCCGAACATCCAATAAAGTTTTAATCCGGCTGGGCCTACCTTGGATAAGATTCCTTACGACATTGTCGTCCAAATTCTCTTCGAGCAGAGCAGATTTAAGTCCACTAAGTGTGTCTGGAAGGGCATGTCGTTTCCTAAACGCCGCCTCACCGTTTGAGCACTCACATTCGTCCCTCTAATGGATCTCAGTCTGTGAGGCAGCTCAACCGCTGTTTGGTGACGATCTCGAATTCTTGCAATCACTAAATATCGATCACCCCTTGCAGATGTTGCTCTGGGGCGACCTGAGTCTTGACGGCTGGTGTATGAGTTGGTTTCTCTGTACCATTTAATGGCTCTTCATAGCGTCGTCTCCGGTTTCCTGATCATAACAGCAGCATAGGTACAGCACACTTCGTCCAACCTCAACCTGGCGACTTCTTCTACCGTTATTTGCATATTTTTTTTTACAAACAGTAATAAATAATGCAATTAAAAAATACCCATAACATTTAACTTAATAAAACATTTACGGAATCACGGAAGTCATCTTGCGTCTAGTATGAAAAAAAATGATTAGGATGCGGTTTTCCTTAATATTATGTATGCGTATCACAATTCTAATCATAACTCAAAATGTATCGCCTGACACTGTCTTGCGCATCCATTGAGTTGAAGCGATTTATCTACTTAGGTTTTATTTCATCTGATCATTTAGAATCCAGAATTCATACGACTGAATAAGTCAATGAAATTTGCGGCAATATTCCGTTTTTTGTGCACATCTTTTTAGTTAGGTATCTATAACAATAGAAAGTTCACAAATCAATCAATGTACAAACAATATTGTGTTTAGAAGGTCAGAAATAAAGAAATAAAATAATTAATAACTGATGATGCATTAAACAGAAAATTCCTTTAAATATTCGGTACTTATTAAATGCTTTGCTCGGCCTTAGGCAATAACGCCCAAGGAAATAGCACCCAAATCGATTTGGAAATAACACCCAAAAAAATGCGTAGCGCCCAAAAATAAACAACAAGATGAAAATAAAGCCCAAAAAGACTTAACAGTTTAATACGTATGGGGGAGCAGCATGCCCCCTGCCAGATTTGGAGTATGTGCGAAATTGTATACATTGAAAGTTCGTTTTAAGTATAAACTCCCACCTACTCCAACATCCAACAGAAAACCCAAGCATGGGGTTGCACTGAGGCAGCATGACCCCATATTTGTTTTACTGTTTATGCATTTCCGATTACTATTTTGGGCTTTACTGCTTGTCATAAAAACAAACCCTGATGGAAAGAAAATAACACCCAAAATGACGAATAATTTTGCAACAACAAATTGTACAAGACTTCTTAGGGAGTTATGTCCAAATTGATTTGGGTGTTATTTTCTTGGGCGCTATTGCCTAACGCCGCTCTGCTCAGCTATTTCATATTACTCAAGACATAGTCGGTACTGCGGTGAGTCGACTAGATGGTGATATCGCAAACCGTGGTGAGTGGTGACCTTTTAGGTACCCTAGACTAGATTTTGAATATCATGTCCATGTGGTTTTAGTACATTTTTGACATCATTTTTTAAAGACTGAATAGCTTTTTTTGGACTCATTAAGACTTGGGATGTTCTCTCAACATAAAACGCACTTTCTGTATTCGCAGTTTTTTATAGACGAATAAAATAAGTCTTCTCTGACCATAATTTTCATTTCTCTCAATTTCCTTATGGCTGGTTTTGTTTTGGGCGCTAAGTGTTTGAAAAATGTTAAAGCAGTGTAGGACTGATTTAGACTCAATAATGGTTGAGCTAAGGCCTTCTATAGCTGCTTGACTGTCCGTGAATATATGGATGTTAGTGCGTTTACAACCTGCGTTTTACATAAGTTTTGCGCATTGTTTAATGGAGCTCTGCCAGAAATATAATTACTTTTCAGTTTGGAACCATTCTTATACCAGTTTAGGGAATTTTGACAGTTAGGTGGGTTAACCCTGTAACCCATATATGCTTTTCTGTTTGTGATCTTCGTGAAGAATTTTTTTGTTGAACATCTAAACATCTTGTAACTGCAATATTGGTTAGTCGGGACTTAAATTGGAAATAATTCACGGGAATTGGAATTACATCCATATCCATACAACTTAATAAAATGCAACGTCCGTCTGTTCGACGTTCATCCCTCCATAACTCCAGAACCATTCGTCTGATTTTGCATGATTTTTTTCTCATTTATAGATGTGTAACCAAATTATGCGGTAGGATGGGTGAGAATTGTTGAGGAGTAAAGGGGTCACGGGGAGTAAGGGGGTCTCATGAATCGTTAGTCATATGAGTTTGAAAGTTTGTGTGTGGATAGATAAGTCAACATTATTGTATGCCACATTCATCTTTTTTCAAAATTCGTCTTATAAGGGGTGCGCACTTTTCTATTTCTACCTTACTACTCTTAATTTGCCATTGAACTCATAAATCTATGTATGTCATTTCAAGAAATACTTTCATTTGATAGGCAATATTTCATCGAGTATTTTGAGCTGACATTCATATTTCGGTCTGCCCACAGAAAAAAATTGTAATATTTACAATTTTCTGCGTAAAATTTTAAAATTGTAAATTTTTTTACTATTTTCAACTGTGAAATTTTTTATTTCGTATATGTACGTACATACTTTGAATTTTGTTTAACTATCTATTGTGGGAGACCACATTTCCTAAAGTTGTATGACTCGACGGTAAATCAGTTTTTATCGCCTGGCCGATGTATATGTCCCTTAACGCCATCTTGGTTGTATCCATATTGTGAAGAATTACAACATTTAAAACTGTATCCCGACATCTTTTGTATGGAAAGCTTTGATGTCACAATGCAGGAAATACCCCCGCCGTTCCCCAGCACGATAAAAAACCATAAAAACACAAATTAAAAAAAAAAAAACTGAAATAGTAAAAATAAAAAAAATGGCAATTAAAATAGTAAATTAACCAAATTTACTATTTAAATTGTAAATAGATGGTTTTACAATTCGGATAGTAAAGCCTTTACAATTTTATTCTGTGAGTGCAGAGGGTGAGATATAATAAACTGAATATACATAGAAAAAATGCTGTCGCGATTCCAGTTGTGCTTAGGGGTAGTTTTAATTTGCTGAGCCGCGGGCATGGCTAGTATTCTATATAACACACATCCCTATTTATTTCTATCACAAGAGTGACCCAGATAATGTCTGAAATTTCCCTTGGGGAGGTTTCCACTTGACGGGACGTTCACGTTCGTAATTTGTATCCCAATTCGTATTTTAACCAAAATTAAAGACAAAAACCAGTCACGTTTAAAAGTCATCATCATCACCATCAGTCTTCTCAAATTAAACATACCCTTCATGGAGCTAACAGTCAAGCACATGTTGATTATCCTTCCAACGACACAGGAAATGTCAACTATTAGAACTTTCACTAAATCAATCTTGATGCTATAAGCATCTCTTTGTGAAGAATTCCTCCATCAATACCTATTCAAATATTGCCTCAAAATGGAAGTCGATTTGAATTTCCACAACATCATCACATCATCAAACACAAATAGACACTAAGGCAATTTATTACTGACAGCTTCTTTATAGATTTACTCTCCCACAAATAGCAAACTAGCACAACATTTTGGTTTTACGAATTATGCAGATTTCCTAAGGTTGTGCAGCTAAATTACATATGGATATGGGATATGACAATTTGAACAAATGGAGCAAAGTGTCATACCATCACCATTTACAGTAAAACTGTGCATCCCATTCGATGCACACTTTTGTCAAAGTCGAAAAGAAACATCAATAACAAGACAATTTTGACACAATGCTGATAGAGGTGTCGCATTCACATATCCTGCCCTCCACCTCCAACCAAGTCTACACTCACCTACGTAGGAATTTAATTAAAGTCCAAATTTATTCAGATTAATTGAAGACACATAGAGAATTACCTGTCGATGCTGGATGTGTTCACTGTTCAGTGTTCCTTTCGGCTGCAATAATTTTTGCTCTCCATAGGAATACAGGAAAAATCTGAAAATTCAAAAATGTGGACATATTCCATTAGTACAAGTGTCACATTGATTAAAATTCACTCCGGGGTGCATGTAATACGATGGCATGCTACTGCAGCTGCAGAGATGCACAGTGTATCGGTATCGAAAGGATGTGATAGCAGTAGCAGCCACTTTGTCATGGAAGGATATTTTAATTTTTCAGACTTCACCCAATGCCCGACACTGATGGTTGAGTGGTTGGATGGTTCGTACTCATTCTATAAGCCCATTTCGGGCTTCCGTGCTACACAGAAAAGCCGTAGGTCAAACATTAACATTTTAAACTGACCAGTACCTCTATAGTGTTGACAATTATTGTGGTGGTTCCTCGAACAATATTTTTGGCCTCTGGACTAATTGGGTTGTTCTCGATCTGCGGTGATTTGAGCTTTTGTCGTACAATTAGCAGGATTTTTGTGGCTCATAAATTGGTTGAGGGTTAAACATGTTTTGACCATAGCATTGGTGTATGCGTATTTATTTACCCCAATAAAAGATATACGCTTCTCAATCAAATGAAACAACGCATCCGGTAGCGTATAGAGTAATGTGCCAGAGGGTTACACAAGAAGTGACGCAGCTAAATTTATTTGATGATCATCTTAATCATGAATGCACGTCCCCTTTCCATGGAACGGAGTACACACAGATTGAGTGACACTAATGGATCGAAGATTACCTGTCCACAAATGACGTAACACAAATAAATGCTGCAATGAATGGTGGCTGTGTAACAAATAAATGGGTGCCCTAATGAAGCTGAGCCACCGCTGCGCCAAAGACAGCCAGCGATACAATAAGTGGAAATAATCAAAGGCAAACGGTGATCTCTTAGACGCTTTCAAATTGCTTTGACATTTAGTGGTCTTAAATTGAACTGAATTAATTCAGTACGTGGAGGATTATTTTCGTATAATATAAAGGCTACATTCGGGCATTGAAGAAGGAGGGCACGTAATTCAAGTTGGTGATCTGTACTAGGTATGGAAAAACAAATGGTATAGAAATGCTGGGGGTCGGGAACTGTTCCACTACTATATTTAATGGGCATCCGACAAGAACAGTAATACAACTTTGTCTAAAAAGCCAGAGTCAGATGGGAACCCTAGTGTAGTGTTTTCTTCACTTTAAGAAAGCTTAACCACAGAATCACCCCTATTCCCGTTGGCGTTTGTCATAAACGACTCGTATTTCAATTCATTTTTTTGTCGATTTTTGTAACATTTTTTAAACAAATGAATTGAAATAATGGTGAACACATAGAAAACAAAACAAAACTGTTAACAAAAGTTAAAACAAAAATCTGCACATCGTTTTACAACGACACGAAACATGAGTCGTATACGACAAACGCCAACGGGAATAGGGGTGAATATCTAAGGAATAAAATATACCATACATTGGGTCTCAAACAAATTTTTTAGAAGTTTGCCTGATCGTGTTCAAGTTTTATTTTTGACTTAAAAGCTGAATTGAGGAGCTTTTCTATATGAAAATTAGGTCCTTTTTAGGTATAACCTAGATCAATACCTTCTGATTCAATGCAGCACCATACGAAAGTTTATAACAATTGCATGTTGGCGTAGGTAGATCGGTAGGTAAATAAATATGGTGCTTTTGAAAACCTAGGTAGCACTATGCGATGTTTGTTACTTCAAATCCTTTGACCCTGTTCAAGTTTGTTGAGAACCAGAGTTTAGACCCAACCTGTAGAACCCAACCAAGGAATCCTGAGGAGATTTTTACTTTACCGGAGCAAAAAGTTTTGGATTAAAACTGGGGTTAGGGATCATCGGTGTCTTAATTAATTAGGTTCGTCTTTGAGAGCGCAAGAATTAGGCTTTATGTATTATTCCTAGTGTTAAAATAAATAAATAAATAAATAGGTGGCGCAACATGCGGTAGATAACCTAGGCCTAGCTTCTCGCAATTCGTTTTTGTGTGAGTTTCTATTTTTGGGACGAATGGATGGGACCTACATTTTATGCCGAGTCCGAACGGCTGAATTGAGAAGCTTTTTCAGGACAGTCATACTCTCGGATGTTTGTCAGACGTTCGCGAGAGGTGGCGCAGTAGAAAAAACCTTAAGATGTAATTTGTACTTTTCCAGGGATCGAACCTTGGATCCCTTGCGCGGTAGTCCAACACAATAACTACTGCGCTACTGCGTGTTCCTAGTGTTAAACTACTTAATTTGATAGAAGGAACAAACTGATTAGTATCAGTTGACGGTATATACTCCATAAGACTGTCAAGTCACTTGGAAGTTGGAAGGTACATAGCACATCATGTTTGTTTATTTGTTGTACCATTTTTAAAGAACAACCTCCTGACTAAACAGCTAAATCATAACCTCAAGCCGTGTGACTATAATTGCGCATATTCCCAAATGAATTTCTATTTTCATAGCCAACGGTAACTTGAATTTAAAATTAATTTGTTTACCGAAGGATGCATCATTAGTAAATTAATGAATGCAATCGCAACAAAATTACCCCTACAGGACTTTTTTTTTTTGTGCAGACGATGGTTGACTGCAACATTCGTTAACAGCTTGTTGATTGAATAGACGTTAAAGTATTCCGTACTTCTCTTTGGACGGGTTGCATTCTGCCTTCGTATACAAATTTGGTTGGTAAAATAAAAATAAATTTCCCAACAGTAACATGTAGGCGAAGTTTGTAGTGGGCTTGACGTCAGTGCAAAGACAGTTAAAATCAGAAATCTCATGTAATTAAACTGCAACTCTGCATAGTTTTCGGGATTTATGTAATATAATGCAAGAATAGCAATTGCGCATATTGTAAACTCAAAAAGCAATGGAAAAGTTTGTGTATTCGAAATCGACCTCAAAATACACAGGAAGCATTGTATCAACTAAATCATTCGAACATTATACGGCAAGGACCGAACCCTCTTTTCTCGGTCACTTTATGAAGTGTACCGACTTTTAAATGTGATTTACGGCCTGTGGTTTACAGAGTCTACGTACAGTAAAGTCACCTACGGAATACAGATTATGCATATTCGTTTTGGAGACGAATCCAGTTGGGAGTGGCTTACTTGACAGAAGCGTACAGTGGAGGCTGTTAAAAGGTTGTTAATTATTATGTAGTTAAATATAAGTCAAATTGTAAAATAAACTAGGTTATTTGAGAAGGGGTGACTGCATATTTTCCCACATATCGATCATATGTCACTGTTGAGATTCATAAATTAATTTTCAAATTTTGCGACTGTAAATAGCGCACTGGGCATAAGAAACTTGCATTAGTATCTTTTCCCCCAGCCCTTGCGAACATCGAACAAACATTCAGGAGTCCAATTAAGAAAACTGGTCAATGAAATCACCCGGATAATGCATAAAATCTCTTCTATTTATCTCCAAAAAGAACACTCTTTCACCAATAATTGCTAAAAGCTAGCACTGCAAAGTAGTGTTCTACGATTTATTTTTAAAGATTTTGAAGTTCAATCTACCTACACAGATTAAAATGCAAACTGTGAAAAAAAATTATAAAAACATCTATCTAACACCTAAAATGACGCTTTAAAAGTACATATTTGTTGTTTTTAAGTTAATTTTATTTTTTAAGTCGTGACAATCTCAATACAAAAAAAAACGTTCTAAACAATATTTCTTTTCTAAAGTTGGAACATTGATGTACATCCGAACAAAGCACACGAGATTGGTCTGTGATTTTTCTGTATTCTTCTGACTTAGTGCAATTTTTTACATTTTAATTAAATCAAGTGTAAACAGCGCACTGGACTAATAAATATTTTTAATGTGCAGGCTAACTTTTACAGAGTCACAATGACGAGAATGTCCATATAAAATTATCTATTTTGACCGTCAAAATATTTAAGTTAAATTTATAATGATTTGTACTTCCCATGTCAATAAAAGCATGGTGAATGGGTAGCAAACAGATGTTTTTTATGCTGCTTTTAGTAAAGCATTTGACAAAGTTAATCATGTTATCCTGTTAAGAAAACTGAAATTTTAAGAATTCCCCCAATGGGTCTTGCAATGGATTTGCTCATATCTATGTTATCGTACGCAAAATGTGAAATTAAATTTGTCTAAAAACATTGTCGTCTATTCTGGTGTCCCTCGAGGCAGCCACTTTGCTCCACTCCTGTTCCTGTTATTTATCAACGATCTATGTCATCTTATTACATACTCAAAGACTTTACTATTTGCGGATGACTGTAAGCTGATCTATTCATATAGTAGCCTGCAAGGTTATATATTTTTACAGCATGACATTGACACTATGCAAGAATGGTGTAAATGAAACTATATGCAGCTTAATCTTAAGAAGTGTAAAAGCATGTCCTTCACGAGACGCCAAAATCCCACTGCGCCAATTTATTTTATTAATGATTTATTTTATAAATTCGGTGTTTGTTCCAACTCTTACCTATGGTCATGAGGTTTGGGTAATGACCGAAAGAATAAGATCGCGAATACAAGCTGCCGAAATGAGATTTCTCCGTAGTATTGCTGGTGTGACCCGTAGAGATCGCATCAGAAATACCAGAATACGTGAGGAACTCAATGTCGAGCAGCTACTTCTCCGGACGGAGCGATCCATGCTTCGGTGGTTTGGTCATGTTAAACGCATGTCCCCGACCAGGATTCCACGACGTGCTATGGAATCCGTACCATCGGGCAGGCGTCCCCTAGGTAGACCCAGGATGAGATGGTTAGATCAAATTCATAATCTCTCCTCTACCCGTATGGGGATTGCCCTTGATGATTTAGAGTCGATGGCGGAGGATCGAGAGCTATGGAGGGTCCACTTGAGCGACCTACACCCGCGACCCACTTAATGGACAAGCGGACCATTGAAAATGAATGAATGAATGAATGAATGAGGAAGCTATTGAAAGTGTTGATTGCTTTAATGATCTTGGTGTGGTCTTTAACAGAAAGCTCAGCTTCAACCTCCATTTGGATTACATTGTCAGCAAGGCAAGAAGCCGATTATGACTTATAAAACGGTTCTCAAAGGAATTTAAGGATCCCTAACCAAAAATCTATACTGTTCTCTCGTTCGACCGGTTTTGGAATACTGTAGTCCTGTTTGGTGTCCGTCCTACGAATCTGGAATTTCAAAAATAGAAAGTAGTCAAAAGAAGTTTCTTCTTTTCGTATTATGTGACTTGCCTTGGAACCCCGAAAGTCGTCTTCCTCCCTACATAAGTCGATTAAAGTTGCTGAGAGCTATCCAATGTAATATGCCTATTTTACGTTCTGACTCTGACTGGTAACGTCAACTCCACATTTGTTCTCAATTTCGTAAACATCAATACAAGACCGAGGACAACAAGCAATCCAATTTTTTTTATACCAAATGACGTCTCGATGTAACTATGAGAGTAATGGCCTCATCAATAACCTGAACCTGACGAGGGATTTCAATAAGTACAATCATGTGATTGATTTCAATATCTGAAAATGTAAAAAAAAAAGAAAAAAAGAATTTAGAGTGCGGAACAGGATACTGCGCCTCGCTATATTTTATCTCATTTTTGTATGGGTGATAAAATTTACCGCGAGCAGGATACTGGGCTTAAGAGTTAAATTATCAGAAAATCGGTTTTTATGAAAATTTACAAATAATGCTGCAAACTATTTGCTTTCTTTGTCTCTGCCCAGAACTTTGCTGCCATAACGGCTACAAAATACTGGGAACACAAACACACTTCTTTCAGAACTAAGAATATCTTTTAAGCAGTTTTGTATATGACTTATATAAATTCGCAAACGCCATGGGATAGCAAAACAATACATAGGTTTTTACAGAGGTACCAATCATGAAAGCCATGACCCGTAGGGCGGTAACACTTGATCTACATTAGCTTGCAACGCACGCGTGCAGGATTTCTTGTCCTATTTTTACTCATAAAGTTTGTCAAATTTTCTCAGCAATTAGAATTGTTTCAAAATTTTAAACAAAATTTAATGCAGCTAGTTTTGTGATTCGTTGCACCAGAATGTGGTTGGCTAAAGAATTTATGTCAAAAAGATAAAAATAATGTACACTAGATGAAGCCAATAACAGCACGTTATTTTGAGACAGTATTAGGCCATAAGGAAATTTAGACGACAACATCTAGCAGGGCACTGCTTCAAATGGAGTCCTCAAGGTTTAAGCCGACAACATGGGGGCCCAACTGCTATAACGGAAGCTCTTAGCTCAGTCCCAAATTTGCTATAGTGGACATAGCTGCAAACCGAGAGCAATGAAAAGTCCCGGAACACAAGAAGAAAAATACGTTTTACTTATGTAATATGTATTTGCATTAAAAGTTTATAGAAATTATTAAAATTTGCCTTAAAGCAAATGATAAACATTGCTAGATATTAAAGTTGCGGTGAATATAGTTCAACTTATTCAAATAGTTTCTGATTGTTTAAAAGTGAAACTCTCCAATACATAATTTGTCAAGTAATATGTCACCACATTTTAAACGATGCACAAAATTACCACATCACCATTGAGACACTTTTTCTGGCCGCTATAGTTCAACATGAAAACAATGCAATGCGTTTTGGAATTTATACCATTTATCACTCACCAGACATACTGAAAACTGTATCAAAGGACCATTGCACCATTTGTCCAATTGTGTGAAATTTCTAAGCGTATCTACATATCTGGCATGCAGAGAATCACAGCAATTGTATTCTGTCAGATGCCGGTCTCTGCGAAGATGTTCCATTCCCCAATCCCCATCCACACATTAGCATCTGGCATTTGAGTTTACTCAAAGAAAAAGCAAAAAAAAAAACAAACTATCCCCCAAGGAAAAACATTGCCACCGTTGACAGCACGACATGCAAATGGCAAAGTTTAGGTCTCTCTCCATGTATATTCCAGGGTACTAGTGGATTGCATTAGTATAGATTGTTATCCAAGCACCACAGGAGACTTTCAAAAAAAAAATAAATCTCCTCACAGTTCATAAGACACGCTTTTCCATTTGCCAAAAGGTGTTGATACTGCTCTTCGTACATGTGCCAACGGCAATCTGATGGATCGTAATTGAAGGAGTACTTGTTTAATTGACATTCTCAAAGAAAAAGCCAACACGCAGTGCCAACAGACTCCGCAATCTGGATATTGGATGGTTTTTTTTGTTCTTTTTGTCATCAATTTTGGTTCGCATAGGTGTGTTGTCAGATATGTGAAGGTAAAACTACAGGTGTGCCGGTGCCGAGTTTAGAGATGACAATGCAGATGAGATTATGACTATGCGAAGACTGTCAATACCACCTACCTAAGCACATAACAAGCGAGGCGGCATAAAGATGATGAATCACTTGCATGTGTATATCTATCTTAATAAAATGGCTCTGATTGAAATTGTAGTTAGATTGGATGAGCAAGAATCCGCCGCCGAGAGGAAATAAGTTAGGGAAGAGTTGTAAGGTCACTTCGTGTCATTAGACTCGTGTTCAGCTCGGATTATGGTTATCATCGCGTTCGAATAGACTGACTGATGTTAATTAATGACTTCCCACATTAAATGGGATGGGTGATGTCAAAGCATTGTTGTTTTTCTGTGAGACTTCAACCTTCAAACTGAAAACTGTATCTTTGACTGGTCGTAGTTATGTAATCGAAAACTTTATTTAATTAATCATATTTATAATATATTCATAAACGATCCCAAAGATTTGTATCAATTTTTGTCGGTGAACTGAATTTGTACTTCATGTTGGCACTTACTTATGGCTAATGATACCAACTGTACTGGATTTTCCAGTACCCTACTGGATTCGATGTCGAGGTACTGGATTCTTTTTCATACTGGATTTTATACTGGAATTTCATTTTATACTGGAATTTCATAAATTGTATCAGTGCATACTACGAATATTGAACAAGCTCTTTCAAAAATCCAAACTCATGCGCATGTCGAACGCAATCTTTCACAACGAACTAATTCACGAATCACTACACTACTTAACACGACAGAAAACGAGAACTGACAAAAGTGCTGATCGATGAAGAAGGTCGCTCTCGAATTAAGCTACTACCTCTAACCACCAGTCGACAAAAATAATGATGTGAGCGAGATACACCTACCAATGCAATGCATTTTAACACCCACTCCAAAGATGTAGGGCATTGTTGAGGGAATGAAGGAAAGGGCACATGGAATGTAATATCTATGAATTAGTAAGCAGAAATTTATCTAACACAGCAAAAAATTCAACATTGTAATGTACCTATGTTATCGAAAATTATATGCCTCTTTTATTTCCCATTCCGGCTCGCGCTCGCCCCAGTTGGGAACAGTGTTTGTCCATCGTTTTGAAGTGAAGAATTTTATTGTTCATAGTTGCACAGAAATGATCATTTGATATGATCATTTGATATGATCACAAACTTTTCAGCACTCTTCGATCAATTCACCTATACGAAGAGAAACTGCTCGGCTAATAAACTAGATCCAACAGACAAGCGATGGGTTGAGATTTTCAAACATAATGGACGCAAAAAAAAGTTCCCTTTCTTCAATTCGCAACGATTATAGGACACATTTTGTATTTTTCTGGATCGTCGGTTTCGGTCGAGCGCATTTTCGCAAAAGCGAAGAAAATTTGGAAGGATTCATATCAGATTCATATATTTCAACTCTTTCTTCCATATTGCAAATCAAATGCAAAATGTTTAAATTTTTTGAAAACGGAAGCAGATTTGGTGCGAAAATCTCAAGGCAAGTATGCTTTCAAACAATCGACGGAGCCGCAGTCAGCTGAAGCCAGTGTTACCGATGGGCAACATATGTCGCCAAATGGCGACTTTTCTACTGTCGGGACGCATGGCCACCACATTTCGAAATAAGCGTTTTTGGGACCCCTTTCACAAATACAGGCGACATTGGGACGCATTTTCAAAGCTTCAGTTTATATCTCAAATAACACCCAAACATTTTGAAGTATACTTAAGCATTTGCGTGTGTTTTCTGCTTTAATAAATCTTCATGTTTGTTGAATAGTTGTAGTAGGTACCAAACGGAATAAAATAACCTACAGCGCAACACTTTCCATTCCAAACGTCAACACAATGCCAGCAAAGTCTTATTTTCTTCTATACATATGGGTGGGCTTTTTATTTACATACATACCCGGTGAAGTTCGTACCACCTAAAATTTATTTATTTGTAACTCTTTATAAGCGATTATGAGTCCCAATCAACCTTCCAACTTCGCACTTTAAGTTTCGTTTGGTGATTAAATGAAACTCGTTCGTATAATTTAAATGAATTCAATGTCTTTTATTTAGCAACTTATAAAAATGTTGATCAATTTAACTAACAAATTTCAAAGCTAAAACTATAGTGTTTTAAATTACTTTTATGGGTCCTGCCATTCCCGGATTTCGAATCCCACCTTATTCCAATGCACATCAATGTTAACAATTTTACAACTTTTGAAATGCATAATTTTTTAGTATGGGATTTTTAATTTTTATCGCCGAAACACCTTCGAGCCAATAGTAAAGATTTTTTCAATATGTGAGCTCAATCCACTCCGTGGTTTTTTGACAAAAGATTTTCTTAAAAATTGTGTTCGATCTATTCTGTGTTTTTGAGATATAAAATTTATAAGAATTTTTTGTATGTCCAATTTTGACCAAACTCCACAGAAACTCCTTTAAGTCAACAACAAAGAGTCTCGCAAAATTTGAGTTCATGTTTCATGGTGGTTTTCGAGTTTTGCGATTATTGATGGTGTATATTCCTACACAAAATGGAAATTAAAATTTTTATTGTTTGGGACGCATTTTTGGGCTCGGGCGACCTTTTTTGGAGACATTTTCAAATTATCCATCGGTAACGCTGGCTGAAGCTACTCAGATGTCAATGCAGTTTGCTGAAATGAGCACAGACTCAGACTAATAAAAAAAACGTTCTATACTTTTAGAATAAAGCAATTAAAATTAATATAGGCATTGAATTTATACTAGATTTTAGTTTAAACAAATTTATATTTAACATACTGGATTTCATATGATACGTTGGTATCATTACGTTATGGCACTACAATCTGGGGTGGACCTGGGAATCAATCAATAACCTTCTCCAGTTAACCCGATTTTTGACTAACTGTCGACCTAAGTAGGTCGATGTACAATTTGCTGGTTAATCTACTTTTCCAAATCCGGTCAAAGTAAACGGGACCGAAAATTACTTGAAAAATTTTGCATTCAAAACGACCAAGGATATCTTCATCCACCGTAGTGAATTCTTTGTGATTATTGGCAAGGGCTTACTACTCATTTGACTTCTTAGGCGAAAGAGACAGCAATTAACAAGTGTAATTCTCTTGACTTCTCAGGTGATGTCATGTTCAGAGTTTATACCGGGGTAGATAAAGTCAAAGTCATAGCTGTCTTTTATGACGCATCGTCCGATCGATGTTGTGTTCCCTTAATTTTATCAATACATAGTACTTGGTTTATAATACATAAGTATATTAGTACATAATACGTAAACATAATAGCGCCATCAATAGTTGAAAGAATGAAAGCTATCAAAAATAGGTTATGGTTGAAGATGATTTGATTTGCGATAAAAGACGTCACCCAAGCAGTAGTATATAATGTAGCACATGATATAACTCTATGCAAAATAAGTATATAGCATCATATAAACCTGCTATGAAAAATGTCCAAAGCTTAGTAACAGAAGTTATTACATACAATCCATATACTATACAGATACATATAACGTAGCTCATTTCTATAAAACTAAACTTTGCCTTTACTTTTCTAAAATATTTGGGAAATCGCTCGACAATAAATCAAATTTGACCACCTGATATAAATGATACGAATCGCTGCTTAAGTATCTCATCCACCTTTGATTTCCTACACCGATCTTAGTCATCAAACAGAAACTGAACGGTTCGTGCATAAAACCTAGTATTCTCCGCCATAACTTTAGTCGGTTAAACTATGTGTACATGTTCCAACTTTATGGATGCATGGAGTAGGAACTTTTGTTGATTGCATTCCTGTACCTACTCAACTACTCCGCCACAAGGCATTGCTGTAAAGTTTTGTTTATCGTTTAAGTATCGTCAGGATACATCTTAAGTTGCGAGCTCCTCACATATCAAATTACATGTCTTAAAACTCAGAAATACTTCAAACTTATGCATTTTATTAAGTATTTCCATTCCGAAATCTACTTGGGATTATATTATACACTGTTGCTCATCTGGTAGACGGCAAATGCCAAAAAACAAATCTCTTTTGTATTATTATTTCCTAGATAAATTTAATCAATAAAATGTAGATGCTCATAGCCAAAATGGCTCCAATAATAAATTGATGAAATATATAGTACACGCTTCGTTAAAAATTTGTAACTATACAGTGTTTACACTGCTTGTCTGATTCCATAACTAGAATTGTTTCCCTGTACCCTCATACTGAAATCGTCATTGCGGGTGACTTGAATATTCACAATTCTGACTGGCTTCGACGTTCTGGACAGACAACACCCGAAGGAATTTATGTTCAGATCTTTGCTGAGGTAAGCCAATTAACCCAGTTTGTAAATGCGCCAACAAGTGTACCAGACATTGACGGTCAAAATGCCAACACCACTGGACTTGTTTCTCACCTCCACCCTAATAAATACTCCATTGAAGTATTATCGCATCTATGCTCGTCAGACCACTGTACCACAGCTAATTTCTCGTATCCGACCACAAAGTTAAAGAAAAAACTCCGAAAAGAACCGCATGGCAATACGAGAAAGCCAACTGGAGCGGACTTAACAGCTTCTTTAGGAGTTTTAACTGGTCGTTATGCTTCCTCGATAACGACGTGGATGCCGCCGCTGATATGGTAACAAATATAATCACCTTAGGTATGAAATCCTTTATCCCTCACAAGATAAAGAGTATCAAACCAAAAGAAAGGTACTCGAACTGTAAAGAGGCTATTAGATTAAGGGAGTTGAGTTTTTGGTCTTACAAGGCCAACCCATCTGAGGAAAACCGAGAAAAGTTTAAACGAGCCAGAAATGACTGCAATGCCCTCATAGACTTTCAAATTCTCATATGACCAACAGTTGAGGCAAAAAATACTACAATGTCCCAAGGGTAGTAAAAACTTTTGGCCATTTGTAAAAAAAATATTAAGAATTCGGCCTCGTCATCGATCCCAACGCTCATTTTCAATGACACTCCAACTGTCAGCTCTTTAGACAAAGCTAATCTGTTCGCAGCCAGCTCGTTGATCCCAGATTGCGCTTTGCCCCCACCTGTACTCGAGAGCGTCGAATTTACCTGGAGAAAATCATCCATTTTCGCACTCGTATACGGTTGCAAGAGTACTTAATGTCCCAACATAAATAAATCCGCTGGTCCAGACTGTATCTCCCCCATCATTCTGAAGAGTATTCTTCCACTCTGGCAAAACCACTGCGTAAGCTTTTTCATCTGTCCTATTCTTCTGGACTTTTTCCGAGCAGGTGGAAAACAGCATTTGTCCAGCCCGTCCCTAAAAAAAGGCGATTCTTCTTCTCCCACCAATTACCAACCCATAGCACTTACGTCCATTTTTTCTAAGGTCATGGAAACGCTGATAAATCGTCAGCTTACGAAATATCTTGAATCTCGGAAACTCCTCAATGAACGACAGTACGGTTTTCGTTGCAACAGGTCCACTGGTGATTTGGTGACTTATCTCACTGAGAAGTGGAACCAATCTCTCAATCACTTCGGTGAATCGAAGATTGTTGCGCTTGATATTTCAAAGGCATTTGACAGAGTTTGCCACCAAACCGAAAGACTTTCCATTCTCGGTATTTGCGTTCATGACAACCTTCGTTAGAATGACCACATACACGAAGTCGCTAAGAATGCTGCGAAATGTCTAGGTTTTCCTCAAACGGTACAAGAAATACTTTACCCCTTCTGATCTGGCTACAATATATATGGCTTTTATTCGCCCAAAACTGGAGTACAATTCTCATATCTAGTCTGGTGCGCCCAAAACCATATTGCGCCTACTGGATAGGATCCAAAATCGTGCGTTAAAGCTTATCGTAGACGTCATAAATATCACGAATTCTATAAATTCGCTTGAACATCGCAGAAATGTTACTACTTGTCTCTCGCTGTTTTATCGCTTTTTTAACAAACAGTACTCAAACGAAATTGCCAGCTGCATTCCACCCCTTCAGCAATTCAACCGCAATACTTGCCATGCTAGGAATCAGTTACCATTCAGCCTATCTTCGGTCGAACTATGAAATATAGAGATTCATTCATAAGCCGTACAGCACAAATGTGAAATGCTTTACCAAACTCTGTTGTTCCTCCTTGTTACAATTTACAGACATTCAAAACCAATGTGCATCGGTATCTCCTATCATATCTAACGCCCGCGCTACATTAAAATAGTAGTCATAACCTCTTTAGCGCGTGTCATTCATTCATTCATTCATTTTCAATGGTCCGCTTGTCCATTAAGTGGGTCGCGGGTGTAGGTTGCTCAAGTGGACCCTCCATAGCTCTCGATCCTCCGCCATCGACTCTAAATCATCAAGGGCAATCCCCATACGGGTAGAGGAGAGATTATGAATTTGATCTAACCATCTCATCCTGGGTCTACCTAGGGGACGCCTGCCCGATGGTACGGATTCCATAGCACGTCGTGGAATCCTGGCCGGGGACATGCGTTTAACATGACCAAACCACCGAAGCATGGATCGCTCCGTCCGGAGAAGTAGCTGCTCGACATTGAGTCCCTCACGTATTCTGGTATTTCTGATGCGATCTCTACGGGTCACACCAGCAATACTATGGAGAAAGTATTATGTATATTATGTCTATTATGTATAAAAAAAACACTGTTTGTCTGATGAAATTAAAATTAAATGCCCTGGAAATTTAAACTAAACTTCAGATTCATTTGACTATGAAGTTCAACTCGCCCGATTTCACAATGTAATCTGAACTTCAGTTCAATTGTTCCCCAGTCTAACTGAATTTAATGAACAGAATTTGGCAGTACTTAGCTTTTAACACGACTTTTCCAAAATCGTTCCTTGACATTTCTTTCAAAGAACACGCAAAACAACGTCAAATATTTGTCTTTTTGACAATCGGCAGCTTTGAAATTGAAATGTCACTGTGTCAAGTGAACGGAAAATCATGTAAAATGAAAACGATCGAACGACATCGTTTCGACCATAGCAGTCTCTGTTTTTAGCCACAAATATGATCGAGACAGCATGCGTGAAAACGATATCGTTCAATCGTTTTTATTTTACGTGATATGGCCCCAACTTAACATTGAAGCTTTAAACTAAACTGTCAAACCGAATTATTGGTTGAACTGAAATTTAAACTAAAAGTGTAGTTTAATTAAAAGTGTAGTTTAAACTTTCAGTGTGAAACTGGCGGTTAAAAAATAAAATTTAAAACAATCACTTTTAATATTTTTGTGGATGTATACGGGCGAATACACTTTTAACAGAACTTCAACCTATAGCATCTATCAACTGTCTTGTTTTATATTTTTAGATGCTGGTTTTGTTATTTTATCCGCCATGTAACTTCTTGTACTTTAAAAGGGCACATTGGGAATATTATTTTAACAGAGCCAGCGGACTCGCAGAATTTTTTTAAGTGATTAAATAAAATTGCACCGCGCTGCTTTTGCTCCCATGGCTTCCATTTGGTCTTTGGGAAGGTTAACCCAGTCGAATCTACAGAAACTGAGCGAGATATTAGTCATGTGTCATATCATATATCCCCTTGTGGACTTTATCTACGTGATGCTTGACTTCTCTTCGACTGTTCTGTCGGAGGTATTTGGAAAGCAGGAGTAACCACGATTCTCACTTCGTTTGTGATGGGTAGTAGGGGGCAAGCAGCACTTTACATAGTTCTATCGATAAATTATATCAAATTATATTGTTTAGAGAAAAACAACTTAATTATTTTTGTCAAACAATCCCAACTTGAGCAACAAATTAGCATACATATCCCTATCTCGCAGATTATATTGGCCAAGCTATTCAAGCTATGCGGGTAAATACATATATGTTTGTATAGACATCACGTTTATTATTTCCCTGCAAATATTCTTGATTGAAAAAACGGAAATGCATTCCAATGTCATCAGTCACCTTGCATCAGGGGACTATCCTCATTACATATCCACCCATTCCCACATATAGCAGGCCATTTACATTGCCACCTCCTTTACATCAGACAGCATCGAATAGCATTCACATTCGCGTCACTTCCTTTGCGAGATGAACTGTATATTAAACTTTTTCAACAAAACGTACTTTTGGATTGTGCCAAATTACATTAGCAATGTGTTCTTCTTAAGGGAGGAATTCCGATTCCGGCGAAAATACGACATAATGCGTATATAATCTAAAGGGCACTATCTTCTTCGGCAGAGGATTCATTGCGCGTTCCGTGCGTGTCTCTTTTTGTATGAGAATTTCCTGTTTGACAGACTTTACCATCATGTAATCTAAAAAAAAAAAAAAATTCCCGATGTCATGCATTAGCAATAACGAAGCGATAAGGGCCAAGGACGATGAACACGACGAACAAGCATAGGATACGACTTTCGTTTATGAATTACAAAAACACCCGTCGCCACCACCACCGTATCTATCGCGCCGTTGTGATCCATCTTTTGGTCCTTTTCTCTGGCGCTCTATGCTCTTTTAACACTCAACTGTCTCGTAATGTGAGATTTATGTTTGCTTAATATTTATTTTTTTTTTCTCCGTCGGCATCATCATCGTCGTCGCATAACACGTCTCACCAGTTCTGCTAGCTACTCAAATAGTAAAGCTGTCCATAGACAAACAGCATACACGCAGTACCGCATATATACATGGATATAGGAGGACACATCGAACTCGAACCAATCAACTAAGCTGCCTTAGTGTCAATGGATTCGTCGATTTATGTCCAAATGGCGGAGGCACTTAGACCAAAGCTAACTAAGTCCTTGTCATCAATCTATATTCTGTGTTTTTGTCGAACCAGATATCATCGTTCTGATGGAAGGATCCTCCTGACCGACCAGAGGGAGCGCTGCTGCGGTTCGATGGGCCATGGGCTAGTTAATCAATTTCAAAAGTGAACTCCAGCACTCACACACCCTCCATTGGTCAAAGTGGTTGTCATATCTTCAAAGAAGTGGAGGACGGATAAGCTAACATTCTCTGCAGGAGGGCTGACAGGAAATTCAGATGATGGCTGGCGCTGCTGGGTGTATGCTTTATAGTGTGGCTTTATTGACGGACATAATTAGTTGAGTTAAGTGATATAAGTTAGGTTAACGTATGACTGTCGTGTTGGTGGTTGTAAAAAAATTGAATTTTATTAAGGGGGTTCTAACCCTCTGTCATGATGAAGTTCGATTAATAATAACGGGAAATAGCCAATATATTCAAAGATCAGGGCAAAGGTGCAGTGCTCCTTTGAAGTTCTTCTCATGGCAATTTTTTTCTTCGTAGTGAAGAACTGTATGATTCATCTGTTGAATTGTTGAAATATTAAAATACCACAGGGTGCCCACTTTGTCTGCAGCAAACCGAGTTTTAAAAGCGACTTTGTCTACAGAACTCACAAAACTCTCAATGGACTACAGCAGTTTTTGTGCCCCTACATAAGCTGATTAATTTGGAAATTTTAAATCGAAAGAAATACTTACTCTAAGATCGTTAACACCATTTGGCTGACAATTCTCAAAAGAGCTTTGGTACTTGCCCAATCCATGTATATCTCAAAGATATATTTAATAATCTGTCGATTACAAATCTCATCATGACACCATCTAGCGAATCATCTGGCTGTAAGGTCATCAACACAATTTGTTCTCCATAAAGAAACCAAAAGTGATTTTTCACTTGTAGGAGTAGTTAAACGTGTTTTGGATAAAATTGGTAAAACAAGCAGCTTTGCGCATCTTGGACGGTTGACATTGACATAAATTGATGTTCATTTTGTATCAATGACGAAGCCATCAAGTATTCAAATGGAAATAGATATACCTATACATAATGGCGACGGCAATAATATATCCGAATAACATACAATTGGCTGTAATTACTTTCAGAGTCGTAGACATAGACAATAGTTAAATATTTCAAGTTAGTGCAATTAGCCATCGTATTAAAATAGTCTAAGCAAATTTAAAATGCATATTTTTTAAATTTTATTGACTTTTCAGAGAATTCTCTCTCTACACGAAAAACAAAAATAAAATGATTGTCTTCGGTCTAACTCGAGAACGGATCGTTAGATTTTCAAGTAGTTAATTTAACTTGCTATTGCGTACTGTAGATAGGTTAGGTTAGGTTAACGGGTTGGTGAAGCTGAGTAGCCTCCTCTTCACCCCACTTAGGTCCTTGTGGACCCATTGTGATACCCTTCGAAGGGGTTAGCCGTGTTGTACTGGCTTTATTTCATCCTTCCCGTGGTTACTCGATTTTGTCCAACCATCTCGCTGCCCTCAGAAACCTGTAAAGATTGGATATTGAGACGTTAGAAAGTTCTTGGATATCCTGGAAGCAGTAGCTTCCAAGTGTTCTATTCCTCAAGTGACAGAGACTCGGGCAGTGACAGAGAAAGTGAGGGGTGTCCTCGTGGGCCTCCTCATCACCGCAGCCTCTACAAATGTCGTCGTTCTTGAGATTTAGTTTCATCGCGTGGTTTCTTAGAAGGTTGTGACCAGTGAGGGCGCCAACAATCTTAGACAGCGATACTCTATCGTATCGCAGAAGTTTGTTGGTCCTGCTTTTGTTGTATTCTGGCCACATCTTCCGTGATATGTCACAGGTGGTTAGTGTTTTCCACCTGATGTTGGCTTTCATTCGGATCTTGTATTCCACTCGTTCTCTGAGACTGCAGATTGGTGGTTTGATCGACTGAAGTGCCTGGTCTAGGTCCATTGCAGAACCTTTTCTTGCCAGTTCGTCAGCCCTCTCATTGCCGGTTATGTCCTTGTGTCCAGGAACCCAGCAGAGATTCGTATTATGCTGCGAGCCAAGAGCCTTGAGCTCTTCGCGACAACGGCGAACTAGTTTGGATTTTATCTCATTATTAGAGATTGCCTTGATAGCCGCCTGGCTGTCAATAAATATGGTAATATCATTCCGCGGTACTGCCATTATTGACACCATGCTTGCCACTTCCGCGACCGCCAGTACCTCAGCTTGGAAAACACTGCAGTAGTCCGGAAGCCTGACTATGCTGAGTTCCTCTGAGAATAGTTAATGTACTGTAGATAAGAAAAAGTATACAATTCATGAGCAAGGACAAAGCCGGGCAGGAACAGCTAGTATGTATTAGGTGGTACACTCAGAAAAAAACGAGCTAAAATCAAGAATATCAGTGCTATTTCAAGCCTATTCGTTGACGAACGTATGGTAAACTTGGAAAATTGTATCCCAAGTACAAAAACCTTATTTTGAGATAATTTTTAATTAGCTTAAAAATCTTACTTCAATACTGTTTCGCGATGTTTTTTAGAATGTTCGTTCTTATTTTAAAAATACAAAGGCTACGTTTTGTGAATTTAAAATAAGCTCGAAAACGACGTGAATTAGAATGAAGCCACCTTAAAATGAGAACGAAATTCTTAAACAAAACCAACATATCTACTTTTGAGATTGTTTTGTATAAGCTTAAGCTGCTTGTTTCAATACTGTTCTGAGATTATTTTAAGAATGTGGTTTTTACATATTGCCCGTTACAAATTTATTTTGAGTATTCAAGATCTAAACCTTAGAGAGAAAATTATTGATTTTGGGTTCAAGCGGAGTAGCCTTCGAAAGTGTACGTCAATAAATAAATAAAAAAATTTCGAAAAAATAATTTAAAGCGAAAAATGCATTTAATTGAGGATAATAATAAGTGCCGGTGTAATGGAACACAATTTGAACGTTATCGGTCGAATAATGGATTAAATCTGAAGAAAGCCATGGACGAATTCGAAGTTCAACAGATTGTCATTCGAAAGACACCGAAGTTTTCCACAGGGGAACGTCACATGGCGATTCGAAGGAAGAAGTCAACAAATATACTTCGGTGCATGTGTTGACCAAAGTCATGTGCTGTGATCGCAAATGTTCGAGTGCGAATGAAAAAACGTGTCAAACATGCAAGTGCCCGCGCGAAAAGCATGCCATTTACCAGGAACAGGTCACATCGGTTCGCGAACGCCTCGGCTTCAAGAGTATTTCGCCAACACACTGGTAATCAGATCCACGACAATAAGGATCTGACCTGGGGCCTAACTCTGTAATTCGATTCGAAAGTAAAAACTGTTCGAAAGTTGTTTCCGATTCTAATTTCAAATGTTACTCTGTATAACTTTCGAATCGAAAGGAAATGTTGCAAAGAAACCTAGCATCTTTCGAATAAATGTTCCGAGACTAGAGCTGTTTTTTGTCAAAAATTACATTTTCAATTCAACAAAAAGTCAAATAATTAGTTTTTGATTAGGTATATAAGTTTATTCGTCCATAATTGAATTTCACTATTGATATGGATTCAGTTGCATTGTGGTTTGATGAAGAAATTTGTGCTGAAGAAAGAATTGAAAGAAAGACAATAAGAGACAATTCTAACATTATAGGTTTATCAAGTAAAAAGTAATGTGATAAAACACAATGGGGCCTTACCAATAATCATTTTTAATCTTCAGCTTAAATATTTTGACGGTGACAGTGGATTATTTTATATGGCAATTTTCGTATTGTGACTTCGTAAAAGTTAGCCTGGAGCCCTGGACACTAAAAATGATTATTAGTACCGCGAAAAGTTTAATGGCAAAATGATTTATACTAAAAATGTTTCCACTTTTGTAAAAAAAATGATTGTCTTTCAAAAGATGCATTTATGTATGTTTTGAACAGCATAAGTGATGATCTGAGAGAAAGAAAAAAAAATCATAAAACTAGCTGCAACGCTTAAATTTATTGCACAAGCTGGATACCAGCACCAAATAGGTCAAGATCGATTCACTGGGCTGGCGCAGCAGACGGTTTCCACAGTTATTTCTGAGGTCTGTAAAGCTATCGAAAAACAGCTGTGTCCAACACATAGGGCCTTACCAATAATCATTTTTAATCTTCAACTTAAATATTTTGACGGTCACAATGGATAATTTTATATGGAAATTTTCGCCATTGTGCCGTACAACTTAGCCTTAGACACTAAAAATGATTATTAGTACCGCGGATAAATTTTAATATGACGAATGAGGAAAAAGACCGAACAACAATGAACATTTATTTTTTAATCGGAAACTGAAGCACAGCATAAATGCAATGGTGGTAAGTTTAAAGTTTGGTTCTTGATTTTTTTTAATGTATGGAGCTTTGTTTCTTGAAGAAATGTGATCACCGGATGATTATCAGAGCTGTTACTGGAAGTTACGGTGGAGCATCTCACGACTCATATGTTTGGAATCTTTCTAATCAGCGGTAATACCTTGAAAACAACTTTCAAAAGGGAGACAAATCAACTTGTATAAATCCGGATGGGAACACATAAAATCAATAAGAATTTCAAATTGATTTTGTTTTAAAACCTTGCATTTTAGCTTTCAGCAAAACCTTTCCGGATATTAAATAGATATCGAATGAAATTTCAGAAATTCGAATGTATTTAGCAACGAAAATAGAGTTGTATAGTACGACATTTCCGATTTTCGAGCAAAAGTATCTAGACAAATTAAATTCGTATTTAAATTTCCGATTTTCGAATAACACAGTACAAATTTTCCGAATTCGAATGATTTAAGTTTAGAATCGAATTACAGAGTTAGGCCCCTGGGTGCCACCAGGCATAATGATATCGTCAAAGGAAGGGCCAGCGCTACTTTGATAAGATCCCTCAGGAGAAAGTTCCTAAAATCAGTTCAAACGGTAATATGTGAGAACCTTGAATATTTACGTCTCTGTAATTATTTAATTAGCTTATTTACGGGTTTAGTTTGTCCATTTGCATTGGCGCTATACTACGATACCCGGCAGCTCAGAGTTTAGCTTCAATGAGGGCCGAGGCCTGTGCTAATGTCTCTATTTTTCTGTAATTTCAGTCTCTATATAAATTGAAAAGGAAATTCATTATTAAATTATTAAGAGAACAAAGAAAGCCATGCAGTTCACGATTTCTAATTCAAAATACCATTTACATATTTCAAACTTATTTAACATTTAAACTATTTACATTATATAAACAAATTCCTATATTGCACTTAAAAAATTATAATTTTTTTTATTTGTAAATTATTTTTTAATTCACCAATTTCAAAGGACTGAAAATGGCAGTCGAAACCAGTTTTTGATCATCATTTTCATCTTCACGAATTTGGTTATCACTATGAAAAATTAAAATTGTATTTAATTTCTTATTTATATTTTGATTTTAACTTATTATCAAGTTCTTTAAAAAAATCACATTTAACTCACTTATGATTTTAAAACCGACGAAGTAATGACGAAAGCAAAATCCAGTCCAGCGGCAAAATGAGCAAACAGTAGATCTAATATAGATACATATTTTCATGTGCATGCATGCACTTTAAGTATTGTTGCGGATTGTTTAAATCATGAGTATTCTTGAATTAAGATTGCTTTGTTCTTAATTTTTGATTAGATGTAAAATTTTATGATTTTTTCGGCTTATTTCAAGAAGAAAAATTCACTCAAGATTTTGGCGAATTTATTTTAGGAACATAATATTACACTTAGATTTAAATACACTAATATGCAGAATATGCAATCTAAAATCAAGTTTTTTGTTCCTTAAATGATGAATTAAAATTTGTTTTTAGAATTGTGTACAGGGTTTTTCAATAAGAGCGCTACAAAAGTTTTTTTTAAATAAAACAAAAACGGTTTTGGATATCAATGAAATTCTTTATTCCTGTGAAAGTACGTTCGATGCCATTATGTATGAAACTCGATTTCTTTTGCATGGCCACCACGGGCACGCTTGCAGAAGTCCAGACGCTGAACCCAATTTTCGGCGGTTTTCAAGCCTAAATCGGCCGATACTGCTGCAATTTCACGTTCGATATTCGTACGAAGTTCATCAATCGTCGCTGGCTTGTTGGCATTGACCATAGACTTGACGTAGCCCCACAGGAAATAGTCTAACGACGTCAAATCGCACGATTGTGCCTGTGGATTCAAATTTTTCACTATACGCTCAATTGTTGATCTGCTAGGACGATTATGACGACCATAAATTGGACGTAGCGCTGTTAACGTTGAGGCCACTGACTCCGAATTTCGGTAGTAAATTTTAATAATTTCGACTCGTTGTTGGCTCGTACCTATATCTTTCCACCATGAAATGGCAAACCTTACTAAAGAGAAATGTCAAAAGAGCAGCAAGAAATTCGGCGTCGTTTGCTGTCCCTGTCGCTCTACTTTTGTAGCGTCCCTGTTGAAAAACCCTTTATTATGGGTGTCATATTAAAGTTTAGCACGTGAAAATAAAAAATCTCTAAAAACAAGCCTGATCATAATGGATTTTAGCTTGCGATTTTTCTCTGGGTGTATAGATATCTGTTACTGTATGTTGGGCATGAGCATGGTGAACGATTTGGAAAACAAACGAAATTTTAATAGGGCGGGGTATAGGTTTTAATTTTAACTAGCTTATTGACGGAAAAGTGTATAATAAGTGCGAAATATAAATTGAAAACATTGCAGTATTTCAATTTAGTGTTTGTTAAAAGTGTTTGCAAAAATTTTAGGTACGCCTTCTGTTATGGTGTCAAGTGAGCTCAATTGAGTGTTCCACAACTCCACAACAACACCTTTACCGGCGGAACTACCACCTATTCGATTCATTAAGAAGGTATAGTCAATCAATGTGCGGATATCTGACATAATCGTTAAGTACTGAAGGCGACTATATGTACATTGTACGCCATTATTATTATTCACAAACATTGATAAATTTGACATTCTCGGCGAATAATCGTTTTCTGCTTCTTCCAATGAAAACGGTACTTACAACTGCATAGCGTTTCGCAATGGAATAACTTTTACTATTACAGCACATAGATCGCCAAAAAAGAACTTAACATCCGGAAGATGTGCAAATTAATACTCAATTCCATCGAAACAATACGTATCTTTGAGTCATTGAACCAACATACCATTGATGGAATGTACAACCTAAATTCAGTAAATGGGTTAAACCGTACTTCGAATGAAACAAGAATAATAAAAAATAATACCTCTCCCAGAAACAGAACCCTCCCATTGTCCAATGTGTGTACAATTTAATAAAATTAAATTACACGGCCATTGCGGTATGGCTAAGCGACCTGAAAACAGATTCCTCCACTCAACTCAGTCCCCAAGACGGAAGACAGTGGGAGGAGGGGTTCCAGTCTGTCAGGTGAAAAACCTTAACGGTCTCGTGGATATCTATTCAGCACAACGATGACGCGACGCACGGTGCGTTGGACAAACATTATCGTAATCGATTGAGTGCCTTTTGTGTTAGCACCTTTGATGGTGGCTTCACCGGTTACCCACCTGAATAAATCTCTTTTACATAATCGCCGCATGGGCAAAAACAAAAACCAAATGGTTAACATATCACCAGCCGCCGGCCGTGGTGTGGTTATCGTGATGCCTTAAAACAGGTGCGGGTTGATAGTACAAAGAAGAGCCTGGATTGCTCAATGATTGAAATGTTTTTTTTTTCTCTGTTTATTATCATTTTGCGGTTTGTCAGCCCCAATGGTGCCAGCGTCAGCTCAGAAGAAACGAGCAAATGAAGCGAATTGCATTGCAATTCAATGGATGAAAGAATTTCGTCAAATGAAATATACCACAATTTTGTAGACAAGCTCAATGCTGCTTGTGCGGATGTTTAATGTATTATCGCTGATTTAAATGTTGCCCACTATGAGAGATGATTCGATCTTAAGGTGTGTGCAGAGTTGTCCCACATTTTGCAGACGTCAAGGCTCTGAAGTCATCAAACACCTTACTGTAAACAACGGTCTTGCTCAAGAGTCAGATAATGATTAACAACTTTACACCTTCGCATGTAAAAGAAGTTAATTGAAAGCTCATTTACATCAATGCGAGGGATCTCCTTCACACCGTTGGCGCTGCCACCTTCAGCGGATGATTTTATTTTTACCAAAGGTAGGGTTCTCTTTCTTAGAGGATGGAGCTCTAAGTTGCAATATAGCCAATTTGCATGTACGATGTATAAGCACAATGTACATTACTAACAATGTGCGACGTCAGGCAATGTTTGCTAAGCAAGTGTATAAGATACTGTAATTTTGAATCGCAAGAGTATTCACTGTGCAATGTCAACATGGCCTTGGGTTTATTATTTTTGCTGCCAGTTCTGCTGCCTTGAAGGTGTTGTAATTAACATTGGATTTAGCATCAGCTGAAGCTTCAGTTACATCGTTGCCGGTGTGACCCAATAAATTTCCATCTTCGACGTTGTTGGTTGTGCGGATGCACAACCAGTGGGAGATGTTTCGTTTGTTTAGTTAAGTAGTTATTTCGCAAGATTTTTTTTTTTTGTTCAATTTATCTCTTTAAGATTATAATTATCTGTGAAACGTGTACTTCGATAAAATGATTAACTCTGTATTTCTTTATTTCTTTCAGAAGACTGTTTAATCTAAATGCAGTGGTAAGTAATTTGAATCTATTTTACTATTAAAGCGAAACATATTTTTTGGATGAAGATATAATTTTCTATAGGTAGTTGTAAATTCGACGCCCGAGATCGTGGCGCATGTCGTCGGTATGCTGCAAAAAGTGCTCAAGTCACAAAATTGTGTTTGTGAGTAATCAAGAATTTAAAGGTTATCACGTCTAAAAAAATAGTAAAATATGAAAGATTTGCTCTTAATAAGATAAAACGATTTTGGACATGAAACTTTTTTGCATGAACAAATAATTAATAGTGGACTTGGTATTTTTTTACGAAAACAATTCTTCCGAAAATATACGTATTTCTTTATACTCTTTCGTTATGATCGTATCGGTATCGGTATTCCATCATCCCAGGTTTAATCTTTTGGTACCTAAAAGCTTTAACATTCACCCATATTGTCGTTGTCGTCTGTCGCAAACGACTGGCCACATTTGTCGTGTCGAGTCGTTTGGAATTTGGTATTGCGTAACTAAAACGACTCGACTCTCCGAACTCTCACATTCCACATGCATTCCACAAGCTATGACACATGTTACGTCGCCCCGTTGCCGATTAACATCACTACTGATGAACCCACCCACCACATCAGGGCGAAACGCAATACTGGAGTTGAGGCCAAATCAAATTTAACAATTTGTGATGACAATCCACACTCCAAAAATGTATTCATTTCATAAATATGTTTATGATTTGAAAATAGTTTGATCACTTTTTGCTAAGCCCTTTGTGAACGATTTTGCCAATAGAATATTTTTCTGCATTTCGTTCACTAAATGTAAAAGTTGTCTTTTATTTGTTATCTCCATTCTGCAAAATAACTATAATTGTATTTTAGTTAATTAATAATTAAGTACACATACTTTTTTTTAACACAATATCACTCAGTCGTCTGCAAAATAGTCGACGACAGAAATGTATCATTTTCACGACAAACGTCGTCACAAAACGCCTTACGCAATACCGACGATCGTCGTCGAAAAATACAATCCACATTTTTTGACATTTCAGACGCCATTTGTCGATCGTCGCCGCGACTAAATTCGTTTATTTTTAGTCGCCAATACCAAACAGTCGTGTCGTTTTTTTTAGAGTCGTAAACGACAACGACAATAGGCGGTGTTTGTCTTTGTGTGTTGGAGTCGACAACAGCCTTCAAAATAAAATCTTTTTGCCGTTCGTATACCAGTTTCCAAAAATCTTTACACATTTTTAACCTTTGCTGTTCGGAAAAACTACTCTGACATTTAAGACGACATTTTTCACATTTGAAGTCTTTGGAGTCTTAGGTACTCCGCACTATTTCAGCACACTTCATATTTCTCCTCCGTAGTTCTGGGTTAGCTTTTCTCCATTTCTTACTTTTTTTTTTTCGCTATCGCTTGACTCACAGTTATTGTTAAAATTAAAAATAATAATCTAGGTCACTGTCGTCGCCAGAAAAATCTTGTTCGCTTGAAATATCGCCGTATTTTTCAATCGATTGAATAGTTCTGTCACTGCAGCTAGCAATCGGTTCTTCAACAAAAGTAAACGACAAATTCAAAGTTAAAACAGCAATACCAAAACATTTAAAAAAAAGCTGAAAGTACCTACTGTAAAGGCGACACGGCGGCAGCTGCAACTTCTCCAATAAAACGCTTTATTTTAGTTTTTGGTTTTATTAATATAATTATTGGTAAAGAAAATGAAGTATTCAAATTCACATTGAAGTCAATATTCCAATGTTAAGACAAGTTGGTATGTAGAGCAAAAATAAAGATCGCGAGCGGTCGTTCAATCAATCAACATCAATTTTATTTTTTTCGATTTTCTCTTCGATCTTTATTCCGATCGCATCTTCTCTCCGTGTCACACCAGCCATCTCTAAGGTCTTCCAGTTTGTTTAATTTCGTCGAAAAAACTCTTTGGGTAAGTCTTATTTTTATCGAAAAACTGCGCCAATGTTCGTCGAAACGGCGAAGATTACGTTCTTTCTACGTAACTTTTAGTGTTCGATTCGACCTAATATTTAAAAAAAAAATTCCACCAAAATTAACAAACAAATAAGAGAGGACAACGTAGATGCAATAAATGTGAAGAAAAGGGAAAATTTTTGCACATTGTTTTTAAAACAAATGGCGCTTGACAAAGTAATCGTACGATACGTACAAGGAAAGCATAGGCTGGGAGCATAAAGTTGAGCTTTGTATAACAAATGCTCAAAATTAATTATTATTTTTTTTTTTTTCGAGATATATTTTATTTTTGTTCTTAAATCAGTTAACTTTTAAGTTCTTATGATTTTATGTTATATTTTCGTATTTTTCTATTTTCTATAAAAAAAAAGTATGAACCGATCTCAAAAAACAGAGTTTCCAACACATTTTTTAATATAAAGGCAAAAGTTTTTAAAAAAAGGTTTTTTTTAATTTTTCGCTTAAAAAAAGAAATTGTCTGTTAATATTAATTATTAAAATTAACAAGCTTTTCGTAAAAATTGGAGTCCAATATTACTTCGTCGATTCGACGAATCATTACCTTTAAAGTACTAAAAACTATGATTACCTTTCTAGGGTTTCGTAAAAATTGGAGTCCAATATTACTTCGTCGATTCGACGAATCATTACCTTTAAAGTACTAAAAACTATGATTACCTTTCGACGTTGGTTCGAAATGTCACAACGTCGGTCGTTTTTATACTGTCTATAAAATGTAACTACCTACCACCAGCGAGCGATATGTATTTGTATTACTATGTATGCTTTCATTTCCATACATGTATTGGAATTGGAGTGAAATGGGATTAGCACCTACCATCTGCTTCAGTGGGAATTGTGTTTAAGGCATTTGAACTGCTAATAGGATGGGTCACATTTTGTCCACGATTTTCATTAACATGGACTGAAAATATTTTGTTAAACAATGTTAAAAAAGTATCTAACTGTAGTGAAACAGAATTATTTCCATTTTGCAGTGCAAGTTTCAGAATAATGGCACTTCGGCTTGGAAAATTCATTATTTTAATCCAATAGAAATCCGACTCACAACAAACTTTTCTTCAAATGTCAATTCCAAAGTTAATAATGACATAGACAATGGGAAATCCCGTCATAATATCATAACAATTTGAAAAAAAAAATGTTCGCAAAATAAAATAAAAATTGCGTGGAAAAAAAGCCTAAGTCCATTTGAGTCTTTTTTGCTCTATACATTTTGTTTTCCTTTGAGAAATCCACCTACCTATGTCACATGTTTTCCCTCCCCCTATGGATATTTCAATGGCTATTAATTTCACTTCATATGGCAGTATAAACTGACTCTTTTGCGAGCTTGATAGCATTCGTGCATTTTTACATTTTTAAAACACACATTTCTATCTAGAGAAGGGAGTCTATAAACTATAACTTTGGAATTGGATACAGCCTGCAGATATTGGCTGACCCTGTTTTGAGTTGTTGCAAATTGAAATTTCTGGTTACATGTTTCAAAGCTAACATGTCTTTAAAGAGAATGTCCATACTTTGACTTACTGGTAAAAACATAACTTATTTTTGCACTCCGGCGCTGCCAAATACAGAGTTAATACCTCGCAAGAGAACTTTGAAAAGCCGGAATTAGTCCTTCTCTTTAGCTAAGCTAAGTGGACTTAGTTCCCATGTAAGGTGGGAAAAAAATTCCGAAAACTCTGAGTGGTTTTATTTCCCTTTCAATACACCCAATTACGCACATACTGCAAATCTGACAGTAAAACCAAGCGGGGGTTGCATCATGCCCCCAGATAGCTATTAAACTGTTGAATGTGTACTAAGTTCCCATAAGAAAGTGGACTTTGTTCCCACTTTACATATGGAACTTCACTTCACGAAAGTGGTTTTATTTTCCACTAGGTGGAAACTTATTTCACTGCACCGCTCAAAGTACCTGGGAGATGTCCTGGATTGGAAATTGAACTGGAATCTCAACATAAAGGAAATAGCAATCAATATATATAGTTATTCTATTGTCATAATATAAAGTTTGAAATCTAATTTGATGAATATTAAAAAAAATTGTGCATATTTTATTGCAATTTAAAGATCTAAGATGGACGAATTCGTTAGCGCAGATTTTTTACTACAGTTCAATTAGACTCTCGGACTTGTGTTTCAAGCCGATTGATTGGTAATAATAACAGCTGCTAAAAAGGTTGCAAAGATGTCAATATTTCATGTAGACATAATTTTTTTTATTTACAGCCAAGTGGCTATTGCAGTCACTTTTGCTATGGGTTTTTGGGGCACAAGACTGTGATGGGTTTCGGGCCACAAAAGTGTGTCTATTCTCGTCTCGACAGACAACATTTATGTCATTGTCATATGTTCTTAGATTTTAAATTGTAAAATTATTTTTATAACGAAAAATAAAGAGCTTACTACTACTACTACTATTCCCGTCCCTCTTAGAAAACCCATTATTTGAGAAAATGAGAAAGTGAAATAACGTGTGATAGCGAGGAATAACGTTCCAATCGAACCAAAGTATTGAGTAGCTGCCCAAAATTGAATGCCTCACGTATTATGCTTTATGTGGTATCTGCGAGTTACCCCAACGATATAACGAGGGGATTTCATTTTCATTTCATCAGCTTGGAGTCAAAATGGCTTCTGATTTATAAATTCAATGATATGGACATCCCCAAACTACTAACCTTTAATTCAACTTTATTTGAACGCAAGTTACACACCCGATCTTACGAACTGCGTGCATTCAAAGTCCGTATAGCATTTTTATCGGACCGCAAGGTACAGGTACTTCCTTGGAGCAACCGACATTTCGCGAAATTTATCACAAGTATTTGTTACGAGTATCTCTTGAATGCGCTGGGCAACTTGTATTTAACGATTTCTTACCACTGCAACACATGTTACATGCCATAAAGAAATGTCATAAAGAAACGAGAGAAATGCTTACTGCCAGTTGTGTCATCAAAAAAGACACATTTTGAAGGACTCCAGAGAAAAAGTAGTTTATGATAATGATGATGGCATCAATGATTCAAACTGCTTCGCCGGATTCAACAAAAAAGAAAATGTACGCACAAAATGTTTAAGCCATTCGATAATAATTGAATGAAATATGTATAAGTCGACCTATTAAGAGCGCCCAGCTTCGCAATCAACTGCTCTGAAAGTTCAGAATCTTCGATCGAATCCTATACACTTCGTCTGCATAAATGGCAAATTAGCTTCCTTCGCCGATCCATAACAAATTTTTTATCAGCACTTTAACCCAAATTCGGTGCTTCAACATTTATGGGATTTTATCAATTCGCTAATACACACAATAGGATGTCCGTATGGGATGAATACGTACGTACTCGTGTGGATGAGTGTGTGCCGCCGTTGGATAACAAAAGGGACCTTGTTAAGAATTCTCAATAATGTAATAACCAAGCATCGACCTATTCAGCTCTCTAAGTTTTTGATTGCTCAAAGTCAACCCACCTCCAGCCTTTAGAATAGCACCTAATTACTCTGACTCCACGAGGACCTTCTGTTTGCATATTCTATTACATTGCTTCGATTCCCTCGTGCACAGTCGGTGTGGGACGGTTTGAAAAATCTAAAATCTCACTAATTAAACATATTTATTATGCAAGCAGGTATTCGTGCTATGAGTATCCACCTTGGTACAATGCAGGACTCTCTTCTATTCATAGATGAAAGAACCAGAATTTTTCCTTCAGCATTGATGGAAGTACATTATGTGCATAATTACACCTTCGATTTATTGAAATCAAAATGTTGACTATACAGTACAGTATATGCAAATTGCACATGCACATCACCAATCATTTCTAAGGACGAAATTGTATATGAAAAGCGAATCTTTATGTATGTGCTATGGTGGATATCGGACATGTTTAGAAAGTATTGGACTTCAAAATTTGATTTCACCTTTATGAATTCACAATGCGCGCATAAAAATACCACACACATATACGCCGACGAGTGAGAGCAAAAATATTCGTTCCAGTCTGCAGGGATACATTAAACTGTTTAATATTTAAATATGGAATCGACCACAAATTGAAGACGAAGGAGGAATAAGTTGGTTAGTTGGCTCGGTGGCTGGTGGCTGGTGGCATTGGGACTGCAAGGAGTTTTCCTTTTACCGGTTATTCCATTTAGCCGTTGTACCAAATGGGAAATTTCCTTAATTCCGAAGCAAGCAAACGAAGGAGAATCTAATCTTCGCATTCGTTCGTATTCGTAGTCCCTTTTTTGAAATTTCCGTAATTTCTGCATCCGTCTGCCGTCATCGTTCTTTGCCCAGGTACTAGTGTAGTTTGTGCTATTTTTCAATTTTAATTTTAGCATACAACACATTGAAAAGGATTTGCATGAGAATACTCGAAGAAAGGTTTATTTTGAGAAGAACTAAATTTTAGCTTCAACAGACAGACAGACAAAACAGTCCATGCGATCTGCAATAAGATGAATCATTGTGCAATCAAAATGTGTATAGCTTTGGAAAAAATAATATGTTCCAGTATTTCAGAGATTGTGAAGAGAACGGCCTTTGGGGAAAAATGCACTCCGAGGACATTATTGGAAATTTGTTCCATTTCAAGATCAATTAGTTTGATTATAGTATTCCCAAAATAGCTATTGGATGAATTAGGGAATGCTATGGAAATAGTTTCAATGTATCGGTATTTATACAGAATAAATAAACAGTGTTTCTATGGAGGAGACTTCTCCATGAGATTGTAAAACAAAAATGGTAAGAACTCTTATAACTATAGTATGTCTATACAAAATTTTATGATTTCAGGATGACTTAAACATTAGTTATCAATATTTCAATACGAATATTTATTTCTCGATGAGCATGATATGAAGGGTAAGAAAACAGTTTGCACAGTGATATCGCAAGTCATTTTTTATCTACAAATATCTAATTTACAAAATGATCTAAGATTTACAAAAAAAGAGACGGTTATTTTTGTTTTTGGGGTTTATGTACGGTCCTTAACAACTTCAAAATCTAGCCCTTGGTTTTCACTTCACTGCAATACAAGATCAACTATTCACGCAAACGCATGCTCTCTTAAAAAGTTATATTATCCATTAAGCCAGCGTTTCCCAAAAGGTGGTCCACGGAACCCTAGGGTTCTTAATTGTACCCTAAAAATAAGTTTTTGTTAAAATCGTATAATGTACTTAAATCTACCGGTTTCAAGAAAAATGCTATTTTAAAAAATACCAGCGAAAAACTGGGTATGCAGTCTGTTAACCATGCCTACATTAACTCATCCGTTTTCTAAAAAATTCAAATTGTTTAACAAGTTCTAAAATTACTTACGTATAGGTACGAGAAAGTTAAAAATTATTTATTTACAAAATTTATTCAGTGAGAGGGTTGAGTCTGCTTTTATGAAAAAATCAATACAAAATGAGGTTCCAAGATCGATAGACAAATTCGCATTTCGACTCACGCTTTTTGGGGGCCAACTATGTAATCTATCTATATATATAAAAATTTAGCCTTAAAATGTTTGTCGCCGATTCACGCTTTAACGCATTTACCGTTCTTAACCAAACTTTCGCACATCTTTGGTATTAGTCCATACATGAATCCTGTGAAGTTTGGTCAAAAATGGACAAAGGGGCGTGGCACCCCCCATACAAAAAAAACATTCAAAATCGTATATCTCGAAAACCACCAAATCGATTGAGCTCAAACTTACAGAAGATCTTAGTTATTGTCCCTGAAGTGGTCCTTTGAAGTTTGGTCAAAATTGGACAAAGGGGCGTGGTACCGCCCATACAAAAAACATTCAAAATCGTATATCTCGAAAACCACCAAATCGATTGAGCTCAAACTTACGGAAGATCTTAGTGATTGTCCCTGGAGTGGTCCTGTGAAGTTTGGTCAAAATTTGGCAAAGGGGCGTGGCACCGCCCATACAAAAAACTTTCACTACCGTATATCTCGAAAACCACCAAATCGATTAAGCTCAAACTTACAGATGATCTTAGTTATTGGCCCTGGAGTTCGGTCAAAACTGAACAAAGGGCGTGGCACCGCCCATACAAAAAAAAAACATTCAAAATCTTATACATATCTCGAAAACCACCAAATTGATTGAGCTCGAACTTACAGATAATCTTAATTATTGGCCCTAGAGTGCTCCTGTGAAGATTGGTCAAATTTGGTCAAAGGGGAGCGGCACTTCACATACAAAAAAATTTTCAAAATCTTATACCTCCTATACAAAAAACATCTTCTATGGAGTGAAACTCGATGACGTTATATCTCCATAACCGCTGCTGGTCCGATTTTCATTATTCTTTTTTTTGTTTTGTTCGTATTGCTGTGTTTCAAGTTTAGGCAGAAAGAAAATTCCACCAAGTCGATTTATTATCATTTCTCGCATTTCACGAAAGAACATTATTACCTAAGACCTAAGCAATACAATTCCTGTGCACGGGCAAAGCCGGGCGGGTACAGCTTTTCGATAGTCTTGGAATTGGAAGCCAAAGTTTTTAAAATTTGTAACATTGATATAAATAATGAAAGTCAATAATATTGTCTAGGCAATACAATTTCTGAAAAAAAAAACAAAAAATGTTGTGTAAGAACTATAGAGCATTACAATAAAAACAGTTCTTCTATTTAACTATTTTGCACTACGAAGTGTGCACGGGCTACGCTAGTTCGATTCTAAAATCAAAATGTTCGAATTCGGCAAATACGTACTTTGTAACTCTATAGCCAGCGCACATATTCGAAAATCGAACGGACCTCGAATAGTCTTTTTTTTTTGGTACTACCTAATCCTAAAGTAAATGCCAAAACTATTCGAATTCGCAAACAATCATTCTAATGCAAATGTGTTTGCGAACAGGCTGTGTAGATTGCAGAAATCTCAAAAAATGTGAGTAAGAAATTTGTTCATAACTTATTAAATATTATTAAGAGTATTAAAATATAAAATAAATATATTATAATCTCAATTTGAGATTCTTGTTCAATACATGACAATGCATCCCGACTTATCTAAAGGATGTATCCCGAATTCGCCTTGGCTCAATTTGATCATTGCAATCCTCATTTTCTTAGGTAAAAAATCAAATTGCGACACTGTCCATGTTGATTTAGCACCTATTCACGAATCACAACAAATGATTACTTCGTTTTATTCAAAAGTCTGTCAAACGCAATGCGAGACTCGTTCGAAAGTCGGAAATTGTTTGGGTAAAAGTTGGCTTTACTTATGTTGAATTCGATTGGCAATCAGAGATTTTTTAAGATTTCTCTAGATTTCGTCTGGCCAATCGAACAAAAAGAAGTATACTGCGCTGTTCTTTGTTGGTGTTGGTGGTGTGGCTGCCAAAAGTTGTTTACCTTTTTTGTTGTGAAGATTTTTTTTCATCATAATGTAAGTGTATTGGTAAATCTCGAGCGTCTCTGAGAAAAAATCTAGATTCGCAAAAGTGCTCTCGACTCTGAAAAAGATTGCTTTTTTTTGTACCAAACGAACGAAAAAAGTGATCTCGGGAAAGAATAAGTGCTTTTTTCTGGCGAATCGAAATTAACATTACATTTGATTCTAATTTCATACAAAGTTCTGTTTGAAAGTAGAATCGGAACCAACTTTCGAATAGAATCGAAAGTAGAAACGAATTAGCCCCTTGGACTTTCTTTCGGTCAATGGTGAAAATCTAAATTTATCGAACCATGAAGATGCGAAGTTTAAATGAATTTGAATAGCATTTAATCTGATTTCTCGGTACACATTTTTGAACGAAAGACAAATCTCATCCAAATCTATTTCTACGACAATGTTGAAAGGTAAAAGACGCCGTTTCTCTGTTACTGGGAAATTTTGTGTCTTGAAACTTGATTCATATTCGCCAAATGAAAGCGAAGGAAAGTGCCTTTTAAGTGAGGTTTGAAGCTCGTCAGTGGTGCTTCTTATAATTGTGTTTGTCCACAGTATAGAACGTTCTCGATTTACGTCGTTACCAATTCCACCTCGATAGTTAGAGGACCCGTCAGAGGCAATAGACAGGGGGCAGACCGTTACGGCTGCTCTCCACCTTGACCCGAAGACCAAGCCGTAACCAGGTGATGAAAATTTCAAAAACTCCGACTGCCTCAGTCACTACCAAAAACCTCTCAACTAGGTAGGAAACCCAAATTCGCAAGTAGCAAAAGAATTCCCAGGGTAACGCCCGTTCTGGCCGCCTCTCCCCCCCCCCCCCCCCCCTTCTGTGGTATCACAATGGACCAAAACTATGGTCTAAGTGTGTCCCCTTTGGGACAGCCACCTTACCTAACCTAACCTAACCTACGTCGTTCTCCTCGACTATCGCAACACAACTTTTGCGACTTTTATTTCTTTTTAATTCTTCACCTGAGAAAGGCAAACCTATAACGCTTCATCAACGCCCCGAGATGCTGGCAGATGCTCCATATGTGTTAATAATCACCCCAATCATGGAATCCGCCGGAGGGAATTGTTCGCGGAAAAGAATATTTTGGTATCGTCGAATCCGAAAAGTGAACAGAAATCTGGAAAAAAAAACACACCCTACCAATAGTATGTGTTAATATTATGTATATACCTACCTATATGACATAATAACCGTTCAATTTGCGGATTCGACGATACCAAAATATTCTTTTCCGCAAACAATTCCCTCCGGCGGATTCCATGATTGGGGTGAATATTCCATATGCCTGGTCTAACCTGTGCTTTGTAGAGAAGAAGAAGTTACTTGGGGCTATAGTACCTCTTTGCTCTAAATAGGTAGCTCAGCTTAGCGGACGCCGATCTTGCGATATAGGATATGTGGTCCTGCCATGTCATTCCTGAATTGACTGTGATTCCAGGAAGGTGCATTGATGGATGGATGGATTGCATTGTCATCCATTTGGACCTGAGGACCTAGAAAATGTTGTGAGCTGGGTCTTGTTTGCATTAAATACAACCAATTTGTCTTTTCCCCACTTCCAGATTTTGTCCAAATCATCATTTAGAGAATTAATTTGTTTACATCTCTGACTGTGTGATGTGGCAGCATTCACAGGCCCACTGTTCGATTTGGAGGATATAAGAGTGATGTCATCAGCAAAGCTGTAGATATTATTATTTGTGGATGCAAGCAATGAGTAAAGTTAATGTTACTATATACGAGAAATGCCGCAAAGGAAACAATTTCCAACAAAAATATCAAACTTTTTTTTTTAGCAAATAATATAGGTATACTTTTTTTAAAATTATATAACTGAAGTACCTAAATAAAAAGTTTATTTGATTATTTAAACATTTACAACCGTATTAATAAAAGATCTAAAACCATTCTCTAACTCATGTGTTACGTAGGTAGATAATTGGGTGCTCTTGTGGCGGTTGCCACAGCTTCACATAGACCATCAGTTGGGTCCATTGTGTCCAGTCACGGGAACCTTCCATTTCATACCTGTTGGAGACAAAGAGTATACCTTTTGAATCACCTAGATATGGTATTAATCACAGGCATTCACAAGCTCTTGTATCCAGATTCCCAGCCAATCCTAGGAGCAACCGAAGGGATGTGGGGTTTGATGACCTACTTTAACCACCCCGATTTGAGTATGAATCTCAGGAGTTCCTTAAGATCAACATTCACCAAATCCTCTAGTTCATCGAAGAAGAAGCTGTTGAGAATACTCTGTCTACTGTTTTTAAAAGCTGGACATTCGCAAAGCAGATGACGAACAGATTCTATTTCTTCAACGTCTCTGCAGCTTCTGCAAAAGTAATTATGCAGTATGCCCAGCCTTCCCGCGTGCACCCCTATCGCACAGTGTCCAGTAATGACCTCCGTGAGTATGCGGATGTCCTTGCGGCTAAGTCCGATCATGAATTTGGATCTCTTTTTGCTCACTTCGCAAATTTCTTTTGCATGCCTACAGGTTTTGAGATTGTTCCAGCGTAGACTTTTTAAAGATCTCGATAATTTTCGAGATTTACGCATACTCTCTCAGTATATTTGAATTTGAATTCAAAACGAAATTACTAAAACCCTCTTCAGAAGCAATTATTCAGAATTTATTTTCAATTCAGTTATTCTCGTTTATTTTGATTGCCATTTTTTATTATCTAAAACTCCCTAACACAAGTTATCATTCTGATTTGTCAATAAAGCTATGCGAGTAGGTATATGGGAATGCAAATACAAGTGCAATTTTCGAAATAAAGAGAGATATTCGAAAATAAATGAATGCAAAAACAAAAACAAAACCACACTTGTCAAAACAAATTATTGCCAATCATCTTGGGCCCCCTCTTTGCTTATTTATAGCCCCAAAACTAAACTCGAAGAATACGAACACACTATGCACACAATTGCCAGGAAAAAATTGTTTATAGTCAACCCTCATGGATAACCCTGCACAAATCAGCGCGCACGGTATTTCACTGTTGTATTCTCTTGTCAAGGAAAGGATCTTGCAAATATGTATGCTAAATTATTCTGTGCATCATCATCATCAGCTCTGTGCCGTCTTCGTCGTCGTGCTCATCCAGTGCATGTCGACTGGTTCGCTATTTTTAGTCAACCAGACCTCAGCTGACGCAAACAGATGGGGAACCTTCATGGCGGAGCAAAGCAGAAGGACCATCACCGCACACCGTGGAATGCATAATGAGTACCATAGCACAGGGATTGCTGCTCACACGCTGCACCGTGCTCTGTACTAGTCCCAAACTGCTCCACGAGTCTAACAAGAATATTGATAAATTAAAAAGCATTTCAGTTTTAGTTTCGGGTTCAGTTTCAAGATTCAACTAAAATAGCAAACGAAGAGGACACTTGCGATTGGAAGATGATACCCGTACTTAGTTGCATATCAATTGAATTACTTTATGTTTGTCTGTTACCGTTCTGTGCAGAGCTATCATGACGATGATGATGAATGTGGCTACGACCACCGCTACGACGACCGACACTTTAATGAATAATTCAGTTCCAGTTGCAATGCACTCATATTCAGAATATCAATAACTGCGCTATTACTTAATGGCGAACAATGATAGCGAAACGAACCCATCCCGCGTACCCTGCGCCATAACTAACTGAATTTGTGAACAATGCCCAGCGCGCTGAGTGTGTGCGGGAAAACAATGCGACTGTACGATTGGTTATGTACATATATCTGCTGAAGTTCATTAACCATTATAGATGCGGCTCTAGGGCCCACATTGCAGTTGCAAGATATTAATTTTAATTAATTGCTGGAATCTGCAGCTAGACCTGAAATTAGCCGCGCCTGCTTATGCTGCTGTTGCGTCTGCTGTACTGGATTCCATGGTTGAGGAATTACACGCTACCAACACGAGGCTCTTCTCTGCATCAGCAGCAGCTTTTCCTTTCGTCTTTGGGCGATTAGTGGTGTGCAGTGTGCAGACAAGTATAAACCGGAATGGAATGGGCAAATTATAAGTACAATCTGTGTATACGCAGAATTGGCCAAGTATCACGGCCGACTATAACAGGGCTATTAAGTGGACAGCTCTCCATAAGGTGAGGGTTCATTGTTGGATTATGGCTAAGCCCTAAACGTATTTACCGATGACAATTGAACGATGATGCTAATGTGACTCGGAGTGTATGTGGTCTTCCACTAATTGGCCTGTGAACGTAATTGGATTTGCTCTTCAGGAAGTATCGCATTAAATAGCTTTCTGGCTGACTACGTAAACCATTGGGTGTGGTTTTTGTATCGCAAAACTATAGTAAACGTTCATTCGGAGATTTGCAATAAAACCAACGACTGGGGCGTATGCGTAACATTTTCTATTATGTGCAACAGTAATAGCATAATAAGGCACATTGAATGGTGTAGGGTTGAAGAAACAGATTGAATCGAAATCATTTACAGATTCAATGTGAAGCAGGTATACCAAGACCAAATTGTCATCAAATTGCACTTGAAGTAAATTGATGGGTGCCGTATTTACAACAAAATTGTTCAGAAATTGGTGTCATCTAAATCCCGTCATTGTATGAAAAAACTTTTTGTTTTTCTTGAATATTTCGTCGAAGGGGGTATCAAAAGTTGCGTATTGACGAGAAGATTCCGAATGTGTAACTTTTGGGCCTCTATCGACGGTTGAAAAACAGGGAAAAATAAGTAAGGTACTAGGTACTAACTTTTGCTCATTTTACTATTTATTCTAATTATTATTTACATAAAAATTATTTGGTATTTCATAAAAATAGTAAAAATTGAAACAAACGTATTACCAAATCATTTAAATAAGTTATTAAGGCTTCAGTACAAAAAAAAATGTATATTGAAAATCGGCTTTTTAGTTAAAAGATGGCATCCCATTCCTGGATTCAATTTTGTTTCAAATAACTCCACCTCTTGACTTTTCTCAAATGATACAATGACTAGCTTCAGTTTCAGTTTTTATGCACCTTTCGACACTTCGCGTATGACAAGGGAAATCTGGTAGTCTAAGCTCTGTTTCATTTACAAGCAATGAAAGTTCTTCATCAGACAAATCTTTTAAGATTGGTGGAGGAGCTATTTGACATTCATTGCCTGATGGTACGGATTCCATAGCACGTCGGTCGTGGAATCCTGGTCGGGGACATGCGTTTAGCATGACTAATCCACCGCTCAGTCCGGAGAAGTAGCTGCTCGACTTTGAGTTCCTCACGTATTCTGGTATTTCTAATGCGATCTCTACGGGTCACACCAGCAATACTACGGAGAAATCTCATTCCGGCAGCTTGTATCCGTGATCTTATTCTTTCGGTCATTACCCAAACCTCATGACCATATAGACAGGTAAGAGTTGGAACAAACACCGAATTAAAGACTGACAACTTAGCTTTGACACTAAGTTCATTCCTCCTAATAACAGAATGACCAAGCTGTCTCAAAATTGACCCAGCCTGAACAATCCTACAGGAAAACTCGGCATTTCTCCCTCCATCACTCGTGAATAAGTCATCGTTCGGATTTGAGAATAACGAAAAGCGAAGTCGGTCGAAATTGAGGTATCGCTTTCAATACGACCCGCCGCGCTTTTGAGTATAAGCACCCAGTGTGGTTCTGTCTTGGATCTGTCTACAGCTTATATAATTTGCGGTTTTATTTTCTCCCCCAATCCTGCTTTCCCATGGGCCCAACCAAAAACCTCTTGAAGCAATATTTTCTTCAAAGGAGCGCAGTCCATCATATAAGTCCATTTGTTTTGACAAAACCGTTCAGTAGCAGCAGTTTCCCTGTTCTATTTTTCGCAGAATCTCTACTAGATTGTCATGCCTGGAATTGATGATGGTCTTAACTACTTCGAAATTGCAAGGATGTTTGATTGTGAAAACATATACATATTTCGCGTTGTCCTCCTTCACCTTAAAACCATACCGTTAACATGTTACTATACCGCTTAACAGTTGGTCTTCTTTTCATCTTTCGGCTGGTACAACTTCAATTCCACTCGTACAATGGTCATGCTGAAGAAGCATCCACTTACCTATATATCAGAACATAATATTTGTCACTATAATAATCCGTTTCTATAGTGTTGAAGGTAAACATCAATCTTTAGCAAAAAATGTACATATATGTATGGTATATGCCTGCTACCTCATTTGCCCTCTTAATCGCTTGAACAAAGTCAACACATAGCACGCATAGTACATGTATATTATCTCAATCGTCACAAGCTAAATTGCAAATTGCCATGCAATACAAACATCTTCAATTGACCTATTCTTATTCTTCACCACGTTCCAGTTGCTGCCATTATAGCTGCAAATCATTATCTGGTTCAATGAAATTGCATACTCCCCACAATCATGCCTCCCGTAATAGAACCGAGAAGATCACATCACAATTCACAAGTCTCATCATCAATAAACCGTTCGACTTTATTTATCTCGTCAAGACACACCAACCAGCATGTGGTCTCTTCTCTTTTACCAAATGCAAACACTTTCGCTGTAGTATTCTTCTTCCCCTCAACCACTTCAGACGCAAGGTAGTTCCACTTTCTGCATTCTGTTCAAAACATCGATATAAATGTGGTAATTATGTGCTTTGCGTGCGACATCTAACAAAAGCATCTCTGTACAGTACACGCTTTGTCCCCTTTGCCCACACATCAAATATGTATGCATACTAAGCGGATCCTTTCAGCGCAGTTAGTGGTACTCCACAAAAGTACACAGGAGCGAACAGGTACCTCGAACATTGTTTCCAAAGTGCAATAATGTCGTCGCCGGTAAGTTTTGACATTGTGTCGTGACGTGAGTGCATGCCGTGTTTGTTGGCCAAGGAAACTTTTAATGGCAACCCAATTACAGCTCTTGTCTCAAAGTTGAGCTTTATTTCCAATCACCATTATAGAATATAATATACATAGAATATAAGAATAAGAGAGAATACAATGAAGACTACATGCTTAAAGCAAACTTAGACGAAGGTCGTGTTCTCAGAGAAGGCTCCACAAAGCCGAATACGACTGCCACTTGCAATGGCCCGCAGGAATTGTGGTCCACCTGAGTTAGATTCTGCTTCAAGTCGTATAACGTACTCCTTGCTCGAGGAATCCGGAAGAATCTAAAAAAAAAGTGAAATACGACAAATTACAATAATATAAAAACATTGCAGCCTATTACCTAGCCTAGTGACAGAGATGACAGACATACTATTAACTAGTTAGATTTTATAAATTTGAAAGCAAAATAGGACTGGGTAGCTGCCCACGCGAGAATTACAAAATTAATGGAGCCACCGTGCCTAATATGATTATTGCCCAAAAGTGCAAAGCTTGACATTTTGTCTTGGTGTTGATGAAATTTTAGAAAACAGGTTTGATAAATGTTGTATCTTCTTTCAGCAATACATACGTGACGTTTCTATTTTCTGTACAATTATAAATTTACTCTGCGGAAAATGATTACCAACTAGAGCTTAAGTGTTTGTCATAATGAAATCAGTGAAATCAGTAGTTTAGAGGATGATTGACTTGTTCGAGGCCTGCTCTAAGAACAAAAAGGCGTCTAATATAATTCTTTTGAATATTTTGGCAGATCCTACAAAGTCTGCAAACTCTAAAATAATTGTAAAACTTTAATAAAACTTGTCGTGATAAGTGAAGGCACTAGAATAGCGCACTGTAGTAGTGAACTCGAAAATTACACAGAAAGCGCCACATATTTAACCGTGGACTATCCTACCAGATCTTTATTTTTTATAGAAATCTCTTAACTGTTCTCATGCCACTTTATAGTTTTTTCTTACCTTTTCATTATCTGCAGTAGCCACTTCTAATCGATATTTCTCGAGAATGCGTCGCGCAAATGTGTTCTTAGCCGCACCAGGCAGGACAACTTCATCGCCGTCTAAGGACTGAATAATTATCTTCCGCTCCTTTTCGTTAGGGGGACTTCGTGAGGGAAACAACTTCTCAAGATTCTTATACTGAAATAGGGATGTCTCGAGATTCTGGATCTTAGTTAAGATCTCAAATACGCTGCCCTCTGGAATGAGGTCACTTTCGCGAGATAGTTTACACAAGTCTGAAAGAATCTCTTCGATTTTTTCGTTGAATGCTTCCAAAATATTTGAGTAGGCGATGATGTCCTGATAATAATTAAAATTACGATACAACTGCGACCTCAGTTGTAAAAGATAGAACTCACCTTTAGTTTGAGAACAGCGGAATGCAGAAGTGTGATTACTGACAGTTGGTAAAGCTCACATATTGTGCGTGTTTCTAGATAATGAAGAACCTTCAGGGCTTCATTGGTGTCATCGAAAAGACGTTTCTAAAAAGACCCAAAATGAAATTTAGCAATATTTTATAATTTGAAAACTATACCTGTCGGTAAGCTGGCACGGGTTGAGCTTGTTTCCATACATTTTGCCAAGTGTTGTCTGGGGCTGTCATTCGGGCGCTTAGTTTAGAAATAACATTACCGTCCTCATCGGTTTCCTCCTCCCAGTCTCGAGGGCTATACCATCTGATAAAGTCCTCTATCTTTCCACTTGGATTAGCAGCCTTAAAACTCTCCATGTCAGATCTCAAGGATGAACACATCATCTGCGTGGAGAGTCCTAAGGACAAAACACTCCTGAACTTTTCAAATTATATTGTTTTCAATAAAAAAGTTACCAGATCCTGGTCCAAGTTTAAGCATAACCTCGGCATCATCCAGCAGCTGGTCTTCAGTCTTAGGCACAGGGTCCTGTGTTGCCGGCACATACAAATACTCATCAGAGTCAATCAGTTTTGTCTCACCCAGTCGTGACTGTCGGCCTTGGGCTTTCAGTGGACCACCACTTCCGATCGACTCCTCGTCAGAGCAATCGAAAAACTCATCGTCCTCCTCAGTCAATTCTTCTTCTTCGTCGCCTCCTACCACCACAGACTCCATAGTCTTTTCTGAAGAACCAAATGGCAGCCCACACTCACGTATACGACGTCTTTCCATACAAATGTTCAACATCTGAAGCTTCTGGTTTAGCAGACACGTACGCATATCAGGAAATCCAGGAGCAACGCTGCGAAATGGAAATTATTTTTTCATAGAACCCATTAATCAATCATATTCCTTCAGGTAATTGCAAGTCTTAACGCTAAATCCTTCGCTCCCATCAAATCCAATGACAATGCATCCTGCCATTATCCCAAGGCCAGAGTATACGCCGCCACCGCCATTAGATTTGCAGAAAAGGATATTGCACTCTAACTCAATTGACTCTGCTGTGGCGGCACTAGCAAATGGAATTATGACGGAAGGATATTTCATATTCCTTCCATTTGCTGCTGCAAGTGGGGTCATTGGAATTTTCATTTCTAAGTAGGAAAACGGATCTTTTCTTTAAATTTGAAAAGTTCAACGAATTCGTATGAAATTACTTGGCCACAATGACGTAATTAATTCATTTTGTAAAAGGACATGAATTTCCAAAGTGCACTATAATGGGTTACTAGATTTTATGACAATTCTTTTTTGTACACAAAAAGGGAACTTGTCATTGAAGAAAATAAAAATCCTTGCTGGCATAATAATAATAATAATAATAATAATAAGGTGGGAGTGGTGAGGGGATATGAAATGCATTGTCATCGAGATGGTACTTGAAATTCAGTAGAATCGCAGATCGGATTGAGATGTTTGGCAGATGGTGATTCATTACAAAAGAGCGCGGTTTGTCAAGTAGGTACTTTTTTGATACTTTAAGTCTATTGACTGAGTACAAAAACCGATGCAACAAATCGAAATGACTGTGTTGTATTGTTGACGACCTTGCAACAATTTTACACGGACTTTTCCTTTCCATGCATTTCCATGCAGCCCTTCGTGATGCTAACGACAAAGTTGAATATTCGTTAAAAATAAAAACTTGTCCTCAAATAAAATTAAACTAAATTTAGCACGGTTATGTAGATATAAATAGAAAATCTCATTTAAACACCACGCTCCAATGATTTCTATAAGATTGCTCCTCTCCCTTCAAGAGGGACTGCCTTTATCTCTGTACAATTGTACGTATCCATTTGACGTAGGAAATACTTTATTTCCCCAACTCAGACGAAAACTTTCTGCTAAACTTCATACACTAAACATCCGCTTACATTATTTTAAAGGAGCTATACCCCACGAATACCACACAAATACCAACAACCGTCACTATTCCCATTACGGCTCAACAGAAGAAAAACCACGTACAAACCACTAAGAAATCAATTTTCGGTACAACTTAATTCACCTACAGGGTTTCGATCTCTTCCATCCATCTATATCCGACCGTCATTCCACTAGAGTGTAGAACTGTAAAATCCCCCACCCGCACCTCACCAACCAGAGAGCATCCCATACAAATAGTTTTTGTAAGGATATGGGGTGCATTCGGAAAGAAAGAAATCACTGGTGTCATTACGAATACCTACGTAGAGGAATCTATGCCCAACAGGCTTTGGCAACATAAGGTCTGTTTTTTTCCTCACCCATCTCAGTGAAGTAAAGTAAAGTAAGAAAATGTGCAAAAAAACAGTCCCCAACCACTTTTCTGAACAGTCGGTCTTACCCCTGAAAAGTTAACAGCTGGCATTGCTGTCAAAATGGCCATCAATGAAAAATTCAATTTCAAAATCAAAATCCTTCTAGAAAAATGAATAATTAACCTTTTAGCGCAAAAAAAATAATGATTATCAATTTGTACAGAATATTTACTTTTTCTGTTTACTTTTTTTCTCTTCCTGGCGTCTTGTATGGTCACAAATTAATTGCCAAAGAAAAAAAAACAAAAACATGCGTGGGTGTGTTTATTAGGTGAGCCCTAAAGTGAAGAACGTGCTAATTCTGAGATTCGATCGAATCGAGTATTCCTCGAATTTAAAACTTTCAATCGAATGAACTTCTCACAATCTAAGTTTTGAAGGAAAGAAGGTCATTACCAAATGATTTAATTGTATGAACTTTATTTTCGAAATCAGCTGTATAAATATTTCACTATCGATTGCGTTGGTTTTGACTGTAATTTGAGAAAGGATGGGTTTATTTACACATTCTTGGAGGAAGAAAAGATCAAGTTGAACAGAAAAAATGCAATAAAAATTAAATAAATGAGCACTTCAAATCGTTTTGGTTTGTTCATTTTGATTGTGACATACGATTATTTACATTTGAAATTTTTTCCCCATAAGACGAACAAATGTTGCTTCCAATTTTGTATGTTTTATGTAAATTTCACTATAAACATTGTTTAAATAAAGACTTAGACCACATTTTCAGTCGAAAAAACTCATAACATTTAACTTAGGTAATGCAATCGAAAATGAGAATGTGCGAAGAAATGAACAAAAAAAATCCCCATCGAAATCAAAAGTTGGAATGTCAGTTGGCTGAAATCGAATGACTTTCACTTAAAAAAAAGAGTAGCTATGTAAATAATACTTAACCTTTATTACATACTTCAGTTAAAAAATCAACAGGGAATACAAAATGGGAGGATTTCCTATTTATTATCTACAAAAAATTTATCCCATAACATATCAAAGATAGTTTTCAATTATTACAAGTCTATGTGTATATATAATTATATTTTGTAAACAAAATGCAACTTAAATAAAAACGGAAAATATTTAGTATTTTATTACTTTCCGTAATATTCAGTTGTCATTTTTAAAGTTGTTTAAAATATGCAATTCCTTATATGTACATTTACACCCACCACAGCCGACAAAATAGTAGGTATCATAAAAGGAGACACTCTGTGAACAGATCCAAATTACACAAAAATGTGCTCCCCTGGTGTTCAGAATTGAAGAATGCTCCAAAGTTGGTCTTGCTGGAAATGAATAGCTTGTGTGAATCTCAGTGGTGTCAAATTGAGTGCAGTTGTTGTAATTGCGTGCTGAAAATCCTACTTTACTTTACTTCACTGAGAGCGATGAGGAAAAAAACAGACCTATAGTCAGTGATGGTGTTGTCGTAGTCGCAAATGTCATCATATCGTCATCTTTTGCGCCTCCCAGCAACAACAACAACCACAATAAGAAATTTGTTGTTGAAATAAAGCAAACTCATTGGAGCGGAACGTGGATTGTAAATGTAGCATGTCCAAGGGGAAAACCGAAGAAACTTCTTCATTCTTTTCAGTTTTCACAGTTTTTTCCCCGTTTTGTGTTTGAAAAGAGAAAAACTTTTGTGGCATATCTATTTGAAACGATAAATTTCCATTGGTGGAGAGACCCTGTCGTATATTTCAGTATTTCAGCAGGATAATTTTAGAGTATTGTCCCGTCGGACGGATAAAGATATTTTCTTCTTTATTTTCAATGGGGGGAACACTTGGTCTTGGTCACGAGAACAAAAGGACGACATTTCAATTTTAAAGTTGGCCAGGGGTTCATCGACAGAGTTTTTATCATGAGATATAGGTCAAATAAATCGGCCCCCTAAACATTTATCCCCTGGCATTAGAGATGCGATAAAAGGGGTAATTTGGTACGTTTCGGCTAGGAAAACTTTAACCTTATCTTTAATTAAAAAAAAGAAACTACATATTTTGAATAATACATTTCTGCAGTGATTCATGTAAAATTCGGTCTTGAAATATGTTAGTTTGAAAGGAAAGGAATGTCGCTGCCTTCTAGGTTGGAGTAAAACAACGTCAACGTCTATTTTGATGTTTTAAAGAAGTCGCCGTCGCGTACACCGAAGCAGCGTTACCGATGGGCGACTTTTTTGATCTGTGGCCCCCGGGCGACGACTTTTAAAAAATTCTCTGTTTTAGCCCCTTTTTACAACTTTGGCGATTTTCGGGCGACTATTTCCGTAAACCCAAACAAAAATTCTCTGTATCCCTTAATTTCCAATATGATTCCACTGTCAAGTTAAGTATGGTTTGTTTTACTTCTTCTTCCTCACTATTGCATCATTGATTATGCACAGAGCAAATTGTCATTGACTAAAAATGTGCGAAGAAAGTTTCAAGTGAATGAATACATAATTGAATGCATAATAGTTCTGTTCCTTTACTTTAAATTTTACGAATTTTTAATTAATGATGTTCCTTAATTCGAAAAATTCGTAAAAGAGATCGGCTTCGAGAGAGCAAGATATTACCAGTCCACTGAGAATCTTACTAGTTTTTACTCAACCAATTGCTGGTAGTAAGAACTGAAAAAGTTGACAGCCACTTGACAATTGACAGATGACTTAAAATTTGGCGTCCTATTTGGCATAATGCGTGAAATTACTGTTCGTATTTATGGTTTGACTTCATCAAAAAGATGTTCGATTAATTCCGAATCACTTTCGCTAAAAAAAAATTAGCAAATTATTCGCTTTTATCAGACATTTGGAAGTATTTTTTAACACTGCAATTTATGAATTGACAAACAAAAAGGTCACATCACTTTACGGAAAAACAAACGTCAGACTTTTTTCATAAATTACTACAAAAGCTTTCCCAAAGTTTTTCGTAAGTTTGTCTCTCTGAAAAAAAAATCATCCCCACAACTGTCATTTTGACAGTCTTTTCAATACTTACTACAAATAGTAAAGAAAAACAGGTTTTGTTAAAAATACATTGAGCATTAATTTGTATTTGTATTAATCCCCTTTTTAAACTTTTGGCGACTTTTTTTTGGCGACTTTATCATTTTTGCCATCGGTAACGCTGCATCGAAGAACAAGTAATGTGTAACGAGATATTCAAATTACAAATTACAGTTCTTCATCAGACAATCATTCACGTGATTGTTTGGAGTATTCCGAGAGTAAAATAACGGCTGACCTATTTTTTTTTTTAATTCTGACTTGCCGGATAATTAAGATGCACGTCGACCGGCAAAAAGCCTGCCATTCACAAATGATGTGTTCGGCTGTTTCGTCTTCTTCTAGACATAGTCTGCACTCTGGTGAGTCGACTAAATGCATTTTATTTAGGTGATGTCGCAGACCGTGGTGGCCCGTTAGGTAGCCTACTAAGTTTTTGATATCGTGCCTACGTATAGATTTAGTATCTTATTGGCATCTGCTTTGAAGGGCTAAATAGCTCTTTTGGCCTGTCTTAGTCCTGGGATGTTCTTCCAATATGAGAGCCTTCTCTGGCTAGTTCATCAACTTTTTCGTTACCCTCAATCCCCTTATGTCCGGGGACTCACCATAATCTGGTTTTGTTCCTGGAACTAACTGACTGACCATGATCCAGTGTGTGATCTTTGGAAAGATCCCCCAGGTTCTACCATATATGCTACGGGAAGCCCAGAAAGCTTTGGTTGCTTTTTGAATTTTACTATTTATGTGGGAGTTCCAGCTTAGTTTTTCGTCGAGGATTACTCCAAGATATTTTACTTCGTTGGAATACTCAATGTTTGTGTGATTAATTGAAATTTGGCTTAAATTTAAATTTCTCCTTTTCGTAAAAGGAACGATGACAGCTTTGCTGGGGTTTATAGAAAGAGTTTCTTTGCTACACCAGTCTATGACTATCTTAAGGGCGTTTTGCATTCGTATTGTAACCTCGTTAGGTTCTTTGATCCTAATAATGATCACTAGGTCATCGGCGTATCTAATTATATTGAAGCTTGCATTAATTAGGTCTTGAAGTAGGTTAACGATAACCAGAGACCATAGTAGGGGTGAGAGTACTATGTTACCGATACTGAGGTCAGTGCCGACGAAGCAGTTAATTTCCGACTTTCAAGCATCGCTTTAATCCATTTGATGGTGGGATGATCTATGCCTCTATGAGTCAAAGCATTTGATATGGAGTCACATCCAGTGTTGTCAAGAGCACCCTCAATGTCAAGGAAGGCGCATAGTGCAACTTCTTCTTCTTCAGCTGACCTAATATAAATGATATGAAAATTGACAGAAACCCAGTATTTATTTTCATGCTATGAAATTGATCGAACAACTTTGGGGAATATTGCAAAGTGATTTGCATATGCTGTATATGCCATGTATGAACTATAGACATCAATCATCACTTTGAAATCTTCACTCCTATGTTATGTCATACCTACTCTCAAATTTTAAGTTTATATGTTCCCAGTCAAATGTGGACCAACTGGATTTGTTTTCGCAGGCAAAGATGCCTCGACATTAGAAATTGTGTATCCAGTATACAGTGTCCCTTAACAACTGGTAGTTGGATTAATTTCCATTTCTTCCTAATAAGCTTACAAGTTTGCAATATCTAATGATCTCACCACATACACAAAGCGAATAAAACAGTTTATTTAAAGAACAAACTTTGCCAAAACCAATTTAATTAAAAATGTATACAGCCAGCACACCTAACCTGGAAAAGGTGGCGAAAACTTTTCTCCCCACACTGTATAATGTGCTTTCAAGTGAAACGACTACGACGCTCAACTCTCATTTTTATGAAGATGGCGTGCTCTGCTACTGTGTGCGTATGTGTGGTCGAACATGTTCACCCATTAAGTGTGGTATGTTTTAGTTTTATGGCAACGACAACGACCATCGTTATTTGCATCCTCCTCCTACTCCTCTTACCAGCACCCCCACTATGTAAAAAGGGTGAATCCTTTTAAAATTCTACGGAACATGTGATTTCGAATGAATTTTCCCCACGACAATACCATTTTTGGCGACTATTAAATTCAATTTGAAGGAAAGAGTGCGCAATGAGGGAAACAAAATAGAACAGCATCAACAATACTAATACACCAAGTAGCTACGAAACGTTCCAGGTTGTACCTTGGATTGTGTCTAGCATAAAATGAATAATTAAATTCCATTCTCACTATCAACTCTGGTGCAATACACGTCCGCCATAGCGAAAAGAGCATCTAGGACAGGTTTTATTTAAAATTTGCTTTTGGGATGCAAAATAGGAAAAGTTTCCGCCCTACTTTAAATCTCTAAGCCAGAAAGATGAAATAAGTTTCTTTGTTACTCACACCCCCAAACAAGGTAGACGACCACTCCAAACTGATTGGAGGAATTTTAGCAAACAAAATATCTATACGAGTACTATACAGATACAACAAAAGTATCATCGAAAAAAAAAATGCAAAAGTACCTATATAATCCTATTTCACACAACACCCGTAGAATGGCTTGGGAATATTTTGAGCCTAATTGGATTAATTCACTATAGGAGTGCTCGAGGAGGAGGCAAGCTGCAAAAGAAAAGTGAATCTCATGGAAGCTCGCTTGGGCTAAGTGTGTTTCATTAATTTACTAAGGCAGTGCAGAGTGCAGTCAGTCAGTTTGCTCAGAGAGGCAGCAAATCCAAAAAGATTAATGAAATTTCACCTATTTTAAAAGAAACTTTGCCCGGATATATGGATAAGGGTGGTGGGTACGTTACATACCTATTTGAACAAAAAAGTCTAATGCACAAACTTTTTGAATATGTCAAGATTCGTTCTATTTTTTAAGTCTTGTCAGCGTAAACTTTGCGCTAGGGATAAGGTTATTGGATTTATAAGATTAAAAATATATTTAATGCACTTAGGACAGAATTTCAGTTCGGGGAGGTAAATAAATAAGAATGGAAATTTTGTCATCTTGAGCCGAAATTATTGAAAAGTCCATTGCCGTGCTACAAGACTTGTTGGCAAATTTCATATTTTCAAAATAAACGAGCTGAATATGGCTGGTGACAAATTTCACCGACGCACTACTAGTGCAATTTTGACAGCCAGTCTAACAAATCTATGGTCGAATCGCGCAATACGTTACGAAATTTGTTTTGTGTTTGTATATATATAATATCGACATTAATTCATGAACTTTGTCAAACAAAGCAACTGGCTCTAAGTAGCAAAGCTGGTGATGAACGGCCGCATTTTACGACATACTTTTGCCAAGTAAATCCGGCATATTTCGGAAAGACATCTGAAAGGTAGCGCCTAATGTTGTTTCCTACATCTAATCCGACACTTTACGTAATTTAACTTAATTATTAATTTTAATTTCTTAATCTCACGAACTTCCTTCACAAGCTTGCCTACAGCCGGCGTGCCTACAACACTTTAAAAATAATTTTTAAATTCGAATTCCTGTACAATTTTTGAGCGCGGAAAAAACTAACAGTGTCAAAGTAACGTGTGATAAAAAACCGTCAGATAATGATTTTTATTTACTGCCGGGTACGTATAACACGAAAAAAACAAGAAAGTATTGAAAAATTTAGACTTTTATATCACAGGAATTTGGATATACAAAAAAAACCACAACCTTAGGACCTACACTTTTACTCGAATGAATGAAATGAATGGAAACGCGTTGTCTTTTCGGATGAAAAAAAGTTTAAGCCCCGATGGTTACAAATTTTATTTCCATGATCTAAGAAAGGAGGAGCCTTTTTTGACAAGACATCAACATCACAGCTGTACATCAGGTATAATGGTGTGGGGAGCTATTACCTACGTAACAATCGATTGTTACCTGGCACAATCGATTTCCGACCCCTGCCTTGGATATTCCAACAAGGCAATGCCCCTTTCCACACTTTCAGGGTTGTTAGAAGTTGGATTCAGTCAGAAGACGTGGAACTTTTGCTATGGCCGACCAATTCACCGGACTTTATCTCGTAAAGTGTATGAAGACAGCGGACAATTTGAATACAAGGACACTTTAATCGAAGCTATTCGTGATGCCTGGGCCCAAATTTGTCTTAATTATTGAAAAAAAAATTCTATGATTCTATTCTAAACCGTCTTATAGAGGTCATATCGAAAAATGGCGGGCATACTCATTATTAATGTAGAAAAACATAATAAATAAATGTTTTAAAACCGTAAAATGTAAACATTTAATTAATTTTTTGGTTTCTTTCAAAGATTTTGCATATGGGCCTCATTCTAGTCGCGCATCTTTTTATATACGCTTTTCAGAGAGTTCATTGTTTGATCTTGGAAAATTTCAGCCGTAGTTTTTTATTCGCCCTTTAATTTTATGACTTACTGTTGGGAAAATATGTACCTGTTCCGAGGTAGCAAAAGTATCAGGTATAAAGAGTGAAAATCTATTGCAAAATGTATGGCCTCATCCTAGTGATCGCCAGTGTATCTACGAGTTTAAAATATCTCACATTCACTCTGCTACGAATACTGTTATGTACTACATGTACTACTAACAAATGTTCATAAGAACATTTATTTGTATGAGTCAAATTGTGAAATTATCAACCCAAGAAAGGAAAGAGACCCGAAATCATATTACCTAGTTCCGATCCCGTAAATACTTCATTTATAACAAAAAATAATATTGTAACCTTTGGTTGCATCCACTTCTATGAACGTCGCATTTTTCAACATCCCGTTTTTCCAGACTATTCACAACGTCAAAAGATATGTGGGAGCTAAATCACTTTTCCTGTATGAAATACCTAATTTGCTCTTCATTCTTTTTAATGTGTTCAACATTATCGTCTTCATTTGCACACTTTTTTTTAGTCGCCACTGTTATGACACCTACTTTCTTGCAGGTCCTACCAAACATAATAAAATAAAAAAAATAAAATCGCAGACCTATCTACAAGGACTGCCAATCCACACACCCACTAAATGGGAAGCAGACATACTTTGTGGCAATCGAAATGGGATCACAAAACATTTTTTTTTTTGTCCAACTACCATCAAACGGTGAATTTCCAATTCAAGTGGATTTTTGAAGCTTTGAATTGGCTCCCGTACAAAAGTGCACAGTCGGAGAGTTGGAGGGTTGTTAAATTCCGCCGCCGCCTGTCAGCATGCCAAAAACCATAAGAGTGAGATTTACAATGTCATCCAAAGCGGCTAATAGTCATATAAAGAGGTGAATGTGGGTTTCTACTCCCTGTTTCCTTCGATTGTCGTTAGAAATGAAATTTGTGTGGCATTTGAATCGACACAACGACGTCGTCGATGTGGCATTTTGGGTTATTTGCACCCTGGTTCTCTCTTTTTCTATTTTAGAATAGATGATTTGACGTTATAGAGAAATACCTGAGGCTATTTAAATCTCATCTACTTGCGCTCATTTATGAGATATAATCTGTGAAAATACCTTCTGAAAATCTGTGAAAATCTGCGAAAATCCCCCGCACACAAATTATCCTAAGTAACCGCACTTAAAGTTTAATGGTTAAAGGGGAGATGCTTATACCAATGTAATGTGGAGGAAGTTTTACCACATTGATGGAGGTGGAGTGTTGTATAGAAGTGAAGAGGCATCAGGTCAGTAGACAGATTATCTTACCAACCAAACTCCGATTACATTTGACCCATTTGTGAAAGTCAGAACGTCCTTTGAGGTGCCTAGCATAAAGAAAAAGAGGGACGTGCCAAATATATGCGTCTATGTACGTATGTAACGTATTTAAATCACGAATAAACAGAAGGGCTGAGAGTTTCGTTTTTGAAAACACTGAGCGTGTGACTGGGTGTTGGAAAGGACTTAGGTACTAATAGGAGTTATTGCATTGGCATTCAATTTGATCCGTGTTGCGTTAAGTCTAAGAGCATTAGTTGGTAGGTAGGATGGAACTTTTCTAATGCAATGGGATGACAGAAAAAAGAGATAGGTTTTTCAAGTCCCACCTCAATGAAGGAACACAAAGTGTCCAACATCTCATTGCAGAAGTGTATTAATGTTAAGAATTTACATTATCGGTTCTTTTTTATAAATTCACAAAAAAGGAATTGTAGGGGAAACCTGGGCTAGAAGACTGAAAGTTTATCTTTAATTTTATTAAAAAAAAAAAAAACTATACAAATCTACACAAATCTACACAAATCAACCAATGCTTGGTTATTTACATTAAAAAAAATTGTTGCCATTACAATTAGGAAGTAGGTATTAAAACTTTTTTTTTTAGTTTTACAAGATGACTTGTAATGGGTCAAGTAGCCACGGTATCGGGATAAGGTGGCAAATGCTAAATTGACTACCTATACATATTCTAATTTTGGTTCTTAAATAAAGTTTTTAAAAAGCAAGAACAACTAGCTCCGGTTGCCTCTACTTTGGTTTAAGTGGGTTTTTAGGAACTCGGGAAAGAGCAAATTTGTACGCTATAAATGTCGCATTATCAATGACTATTATAGTTCACTGGTCTAAATCGGAAATTAGAAGGAACCTTATGTCAATTTCCATTGGGCTTTTACCGTTTTGCTCTCAGATCTCAGATTTTTCCTGCCCAATGGAACATGAAATGAGATAATTTTTTTTTGCATTTGTGTTGGTGTGTGATTTGACAGTCAGCTGTTTTTAAATTCCAATTTGTGTTTATAAAATTGAATTGTTAATTGTTAGTTTTTTACTTGTACTTGTACAATAACTACTTACTTGTTTTGTTTTGAATTAGAACTTCGTCCTTCCCCATGAAAACAACCACATACGACGGTCCATTCGTCTACATTAATATCCATTTTCAATTTTCAAATTTATTCCACAATAGGTAGGGGAGACTGGGGCACATTTGAACACTTTTTGCTTTAAGGTCTCATAAAATCACATTTGCTAAAATTATTAGACTGTAAAGTATTCTCACTTTAAGAAATGCAAATAAACTTTGATTTGGACAAATAACTACATAAATTTAGTAGGGGCATAGAATTTATTTTTATTTAAAAACGAAGTAGGTCCTTATGTTCAAAGGTACCCCCCATGTGGGGCACTTTTGAACAGCAGTATTTGCGAGCAAATATTTATATTTTTCATATTTGTCAAAAAACGTACCTTTATACTTTTTCAAATGAAGTTGTGCCTTAAAAATATATTTTACACAAAAAGAAAAGCTCACTATAAAATGTGTACACTCTTACAAATAGAACAATTAAAATATGCAATTTAAGCATAAAACCTCCAGGCTACTTCCAGGCGACACGACTGCAAAGACATCCGAAAGTCATTGACGACTAAAGAACACGGTATTACCAAGTTTAAATTTTGGTTTATATGTAATTTAAAATATTTTTTAAATGTTGCTTTATTAGCAATGTTCAAATGTGTCTCACGTTCAAATGTGCCCCAGTCTCCCCTAACAATAACTAACCTCAAAGTTTGACAAATGTCACTTGTTTTGGCATTGGTGAAAGTATGTGCGAATCTCTCTCTCGAACCGAGATTCGCAAAAGTGATCTGAATCTTAAAAAAAGTGTTTTTTTTTTGCCCAATGGAAATTGATTTTGACAGACAGCTGATTTCTAGAGAAGAAAAACTGCACTGAATCTTAAAAAAAGGGATTTATTTTGCCCAATGGAAATCGACATTAACTGCTAGGTTCCACATTTCACTTTCACTCGAAATGAAATTCCAAATGAATTTTTGTGCTCAAAATTTCACTGAATTCGTTTTCGATTTCAAAATTTTCGGAATTGAGACAAAGTGAGATTGTGATTTCGAAAAAATTTCGGAGTTTCCAAATCGTTTGAAATGCAGAACACTGAAAACTAATTCACTCGATTTGCAATTTCGATTTCACTCGATTTCTGGAACCTAGCTGTAAATCATCTATCCAAATCCAAAAATTCATTTGTACAGTCTGAGAATTAACTCTAAGCTGTTTAAGTAGCGACTCGAAAATGGGGAGAAAAATACATATTTGACAGTTGTTGAAACTACATAGACCAATCATTACATGGTCATTGTGAAGTGATAGGTAGTACATATGTTCAAATTCGAAACACGAACAAAAATCTCGAAAGTCTCTTTTGCTATTAGATCTCCACAGGAGTAGTAGAAAAGTATATATGTATATGATGTGTATACATCAGCCAATCTCACTGGCATTCTGGTAAAAATTAAGTATGAGTATCATTCTAAGTAACCAACACCAGGTGCACTCATGTTTAAGAGTATCCCCACCTCTGTGGTAAGTAATGGTCGTATCTATTACGACTGCACTCCTTTGAAGCAACTTAAGAGCATCCCCATTCCCAAATTATGCATAGAAATGTATAGAGAGTACGTTTCCTGTGAGGTTATTCAAATCTTAATACAATCTATCCCATGATATTTAGTCGTTTCTAGTTGATTAACCCATCAAAGCATAAATTTACTTAATTAATTCCCAATTATTTGATTCGAGTACATTTATTTCTTGAACTTCCATCTTCCATAGTATCAAAAGGACATCCACTTTTATTTAATAGCCCAAACAGACTAAAACACAAACAAAGTTCAGCGGTATCATCCTATTAAACTTTACGACACTCGTAAAACAATATCCCTTAAAGATATACATTTCTTGTCTTCGTATCGCTATCACTACCACTACCAGTGTGGAGTAAGTGCATTCCGTGTCTGGCAGAAATGTATATATACCTTTACAAACAGATCCTCAGATACTTAATCCTCGAGGTGCAGCAATTTCTCCCAAAACAAATGGTGAATTTTTAAACGGATTAGTGTCCTCTACTATTTGGCTGTGTTTTGTTGCTGTGCATTGCATACCTCTCTCAGTTTCAAGATGGAAAAATAATTTATCTGCACCTACTCGTACTTGCATCTTGTCGATGCACAATACAGCTGTAGAACTTTTTCACAATGACAGATAACCGAGGTGGGGCCAAAGGGTAAATTATATTTATATGCTCTTAAGTGAAACGGGAAACCACCATCAAGGTGGTAAATTATCTATAGCTTTAGGTAACGGGAGTGCACTCTTGTTTCTTGCCGTTCAAAGGGATTTTTGTTTTCCTCTTGGTTTTAGTCATTTCCCCATCGCATCATCCAATTGTGTGGTTGGATAACTGAAAATGGTATTTTCCTCAAAAAACTTTAGGACACCAAAAAATAGTTGTCGTCGTAGGTGTTTTAAGTTTTCCAAGCGCCTGTGAAAGCTTGTCCTCCCTGCAATTGCCTCCTGGTTTTTTTTTTTTTTTTGTGGAGGAAAATTAATAATTCAGAAGATAGGATCAACATGCTTCCGGTGTTGTTGGCCTTCGGGGGAGTGTTCTGTTGTAGTACAATTTTTTTCTGTTTTTTTTTTGCCGCTTTGAATGAGTTAGGCGACACGATATTTTCCATTTTCGAGGGTTTTATGGGATTTATTCAGCCCGAACTGCATTAGGTGGGTGAGACCACCGTCACTGATATTTTAAGCGGCCGACACACAAAGTCGGAAAGTTTCAATTCAATTTCTGCTTTGGGATTGCAACATATAGGAAGGCAAACTACAAGTAGGCAAGGGAGGTATAACATTTCTATAAATAAGTTAAAATGCCACAGATAGTTTTTAGTGGCGTTTATGTTTGAATACTACCCAACAACCCAAGCCCAGGACGAGCCTCGACGATGGCATATTTAGTTGTAGTAGCCAGATCCTGGTGTGTGCCTGCATACTAAATAGTTTTCTAAATTTTTTATAAGGAATTTGGTGGTGTCGCGTTTCTTTTTTAATTGAAATTGCAGAGCTCGGCCGGGGGGATGTTAACTAAATTGATTCAATCAATCTGTCCCAATTGGCTTGATATTTATTTTGTTTAGGCAGAGAGAGAGAGAAAGAGTTTTTGTTTGGCTGTTTTTGTCATATAGACTATAGGATTTAGTTTTGTGATATTCAGACATGTTGTTGAATGTTGAATACGTAAACGTGACGTAATACGTGACTCAATTCAAAGTACATATTCAAACAAAATGGTATAAGACGGAAATCCAAATGAATTTCGCTTAGAGTTTTGTAAAGGGGATTCTTCAGCGACTTGTCTTGTTGTTGTTGGGACTCGACTTATTATGGAATCCGACGCTATAGCAGGAAACTTTTTCGAAAATCCTAAATCGATCCATAGCTACCTATAGGATATGTAATTGTATATATCAGACTAGGCCTACAGCACTCCCTATTTAATATACTCTAAAACAGCCTACAACCAACTTAAATTCACCTAACATAACTTCCTCTCCGAAATAAATACCACTAGTTGATAACAGGAAGTATCCTATTGACAGTGACGGCCAAAGTACTCAAACAGTCGAACACTACGGTGAAAACGTCATACATCTGAAACTACAAACCGGTAGGTGCCACAGTTAACACTCTAGGTTTCCTTTTCATGGTATCACATGGTAAATTAGAGATAAGGCTTTGCTTTATATTCTTAAATATGTTTTTTAATGTCAGTAATTTGACCTTCTTGCCATGTCCACAGCAAAATGTAGGATAGATTGCCAAAAGTGATTCTCCTCTTTTCGCTTAGATATACGTAAGTTTGCGTCGTACGTAGTTCTCAGATCACCAAAATTGAAAAAAAAAAAAAAAAAACTCATAAATAAGGCCTCACACCTTGTACTCAACGAAAGCTTATATTCACCTCTAATCTGATCCACTGGGCATTTTTTGAAAAGTATTAAAATCAAAGCAGACAAATGCGAGTAGTAGCTGGATTTGCCATGGACACCTCCAACTTTTCTAAGTGCTATTCAATTCAGTGCTAGAAAAAACTAAATTTTTCCCTGCTATACTCATACAAATGTCCTTTTTGAAATGAAAGTTATGTCCAACAATCTACACATGAATGCGAGGAGAGGCCACCACCATGACGACGATGACAAAAGCAGCGACAACTATAAGTGAAAAAGAGGAAAACAAAAATTCCTAAATTGGAAAAACTATCAAAGTGAAAACTTGGTCGGTACTGCTATCGAACTTCCTTTTCTGCCAACTACTGCTGCACGCCGGCCGTGGATGATGATGGTGTTTGGGGAAAACGTGTGAACTCTTCGGAATAAGTGAAAATGGATTTTCTTTGCGCTGCAAACTTTTCGAATATTATTGTCATCTCGGTGAGCGAGATTTTTCAAAATGCGATGTTATTTGATATGGCTCAGAACGATGCTTACATCATACTCACTCTGCTATGTCCTTTGTGTTGGAGTGCATCACTTTATGTGAGGATTGCAGGGACACTGATACGTTCCCGGAACACACCGGAGATAGACGAAGGACGGCCACCACCCACCACATCCCCGAGTTTCTAGTAAGTGGAGATGCATTATTTGTTCTTCTGGTCTCGCCTTTGTTGAAGTGCGCATATAGGATGGCGGAATGTGGTGCCGCGCGTGGATAGTTCACACACATCCATCCATTGTTATGGAAATTTAATAGCTTCCTCTGTTCTGTATTCTGCACGTTCGTCGCTCTTTTTGTGTGCAGAGATGTTTGCCGATTTGCTTTGAACTTGAAGGTGGTGCATCTGCATTTCTTTCGCTGCTGCGTTTCCATTTTCTTTTTCATCTCAGTACGCTCTTCGCTCGATTATGGCTTTGCCTTAGAGTGGGTGGCTGGCGAAATTGAATCAGCTAAGGTACATCAGCATCAGCGCAAATCGAAAAAGAAAATCAAAATTCAATAACCTCCATGCATGCAACATGTGTGCGCGACGACTCATTAAATTGCAATTTGCCCGAGAAGGAGCTATGGGTATAAAAACCAGGTGAAGAGCTGCTGCTGTTGTTGTTGTTGTTTATGTTGATGTTGGTAACAAAACACTTGCAAGAAACTGTTGTTTTTTCTTGGACGCTATATATGTATGTGGCATGTGGTGGAATAGAAAAACCAGTCCTGCAAGTGCAGTTTTTCCAAACGCTCCCGATGACAGTTGAAGTTGTTGTGCGAAGAGAAGCTCGTAGGTGAGTTTTTTTTTTTTTTTGTTGTTCCGACGGGACACGCACCACTGGAAATTGGACATTAGATGCTGGAACTCGTATCGCGTAGTAACCAGCTACTTTTGCGCCACAAATCGATTGGCATGCGACAATAGAATCTAGAGTAGAACAAAACGGGATCTATGCACTTAAGAACGAATAGCAAACTGTTTTACAAGTTTACACCGTTAAATTGACTTTGATCAATGACACGATGCACTAAGACGATGACGTCCGGACGATTCTCCAGTGAGAATCTAGGTTACTAATACGAATACATGACCTACGTAACGTTTGTTTGGCTAAGGGTGATCGCATATGTTTCATTCTGTAAATCATGGCTTTATTTGCTTTAATACTTTGATTGTAGTCTTCAACAGCTTTGTCTGATTTATAATGTTTCATTACTGACAGGTTCACAGCCTGTTTGTCAAATGTTTTTAATCGGAGTATCTATTAGTACAAGTATAGTGGTCTTAAAAAACGTCGTTGGTTTGGTTTGCCTTTCGGATTTTTGCTTTATATTTTCACATTTTTCACATCCAAAGCTTAGATGAGCATAGAAAAATATTAGCAATTTAAAAAATTGTATTATGTACTTATAGACTTTTTGAAATGATATTACTGTTTTTTTGAATAAAAGAATTTGCAATATACGCCCCCAGAACAAAAAGTCTTAAAGCCAATACTTGGATTAAGATTATCTATCAACTTTACAACATCGTAAAGCTGTGTTTGCCTAACATAGCTTTATTATCGCACGTTATATACAACAAAACATTGTTACATTAATGTTACATACTTTACCCCTTGCGTTGCATAGGTAAGGTATAGCCGACTGCTCAAATGATGAAATGCAAATTCACTTAAACGGTACCAGTTTAGCTTCAAAAACTTTGAACATTTGCCTCAGAATTTTATGTAGTTAAGCCACCAGTCTTTATAAAACCCAAAAACTCAAAACTTACGCAAGTTTAATTTCTTCTCAAAGGATAACAAAAAGTTGAAAAGTGGCAGACATTTTTAAAAAAAGTGTCAGTAAGTACACTCACAAAAAAAAAGCTTTACTATCCGAATTATAAAACCATCTATTTACAATTTAACTAGCAAATTTTTTTAGTTACTATGTATTTTAGATTTTTTTTTAAATTTGTGTTTTTATGTTTTTTTTTTATCGTGCTGGGGAACCACGAGGGTTTTTCCTGGGGTCAGATCACGTAAAATAAAAACGATTATACGATATCGTTTTTACGCATGCTGTCTCTATCATATCTGTGGCAATAAACAGAGACTGCTATGGCCGAAACGATGTCGTTCGATCGTTTTCATTTTGCGTGATCTGCCTGCTGCATTTTGACATCAGAAACGAAGCTTTTCAGACAAAAGAAGTCGGGATACAGTTTAAAATATTGAAATTCTTCACAAAATGGATACAACCAAGTTGGCGTTGAGGGACCTATCCATCGGCCAGGCGATAGCGATACAAACAGATTTACCGCCGAGTCATAAAACTTCAGGAAATGTTACAACCCACAACAGATAGTGAAACAAAATTCAAAGCATACGAAATAAAAAAAAAGTTTACAATTGAAAATAGTATTAGCAAAATTTACTATTAAATTGTAATGGCTGTAGGTACAATTAAAATTGTAAATTTTACGCAGACAATTGTAAATATTACAATTTTTTTAGCGATCCCTGACAATCTAAATTTTATACCCGAAACACAATATGTACTGCGTACAACTGTCATTCGCTTGTTTGACACTTTGTTTGGACCTGTTTGCTACCGCACAATAGGCAGTCGCACCTTGTGTCAGAATAGAGAGTTTTCTTTTTTTATTGCAAATTCATCCTCGATGTTGTTTAAGCATTCAGTTTCTGAAATCCAAACATGCGTACAAAATAATTCAGTACGTAAAGTGCCCCACTGATCGAAATTGAGTCCAGATCCAGACTATGTATTATGTATTGTCTCAATTTGTTCAACTTTCATTGATTATTTGTTACTTCTAATTTCAGCAGGTGGTTAAAAAATGTTGGCAGCAGTTTGGATTTTCTTTTTAGCAAACTGTTTTCATAGAAAAGCGTGCATTTCACTGCACATTCATATACGTGCGTGCCACAAAGAAGCTAATGAGCATAAAAAAACGAAATGCCTTGCATGGCCGAAATCGTGACTGGCACTGATTAATATTTCAGGAGCAACATCAAAGTAACAATCACATCATTGGTACCTACATAAGTGTTCAATGATTTATGTTAGTTAGTTTGACTTTTCCGCCTTAATATACTCATAAAAAAATAACTGCATCACACTGAAGTTTCAATTGTGTACACAGTTTAAACTTGAATTAGATTTGAGATGTCAAAAATTTGACCTTACCTGTCGACTCCAACAAATAGTGCAAAATAATACGTTTTGACAATTTCCTAAAATTCTCAATTTTGGTCTTGTCAAATTATCTGTTGAATATTCATATCGTAAAGAAACGTCCATTGTCTGAAATTCTCACAACGCTACCAATTCCAATTCCGACTCTGGACTCTGGGCATTGTGTGTTTGCTCATTGCGAATGCAAATTTTGTCCATAAATTTCACTTTAGTTTCGCACGTCATTTGTATCTCAACACCTCTTGTGTGAGGTGACTTGACAGAACTGCGGTTATTTTAAAATGCAATTACATCATTTCGCATTGTAATGCAATGGCAACCCATTGCCGGTCATTTGCTACCAATAAATTACAGCGTTAATGAACGAGACACAAAAACCAAAAAAATAATAAAAACAGGATTGCGTCTACAAGCTTTTTCATTAAAATTCCATTTCTGTGCTTTGTGTTCGCATCTCGCACGCAATTAAGAATTTTAAATGGGGAGCCCCCTTTACGATTGAAATTAAAGGCGTAATGCATTATGGTTCACTACCTATACCACACACACGCAGACACATTACATTAAACAAAAGAAATGGACTCAACTTAAGGGAACAGCTTTAAATTTACGTCCATTAACCGTACGTAGTCGTCCTAATTGAAATTCACGCGGTGACAGGGCGCATGTGTCATCACACTACAGTTACCAAAGAAGTGTGCCATCCGCGTATAGAAGTGAGCTCTCCAAATGAGGGCTTACCGCGGCCACATATACCGCACAAAGTAATCATCACAAGCGAACAACCGTTCAGGTGTTTTGACGCCCGCCGTACACGGGTTTGACCGCGCCATATAATCGATTTCCGCTGGATGTGTTCCGTTTCATTGACACCTGGCCGGGCACTGTGCAGGTCTCTGTTTTTAGATCATTATCCCGGATACTTGTTTCGTGTGGAATTGTGGCACATGCCACTTGCTCTCTGAGTGGGTTCGTCTACTCTACATGATGACGAAAAGTCACAACTAGGACACAAGTGTCTATACCCACCTAATTCCGTGGTTATGACATAGTCACACCGGTCGTTTTGCGTTCCACTTGGACAGGTCTGAATGGCTTCTCTGCTAGTATATGATGCGGCAGTGGGTAGAGGGAGAAACTGATGTGCCTTGTTAGCAGGATGTTTTTTGATTGTTTTATTATGGAGGACAAGTAAGTTCTGCGGCGAACTAAGTGCTGCGAATAAATGTGACCCAGATTTTTGGGTTCCCGAAATTGGGGCTTTTAGTGGTCCATTTGGGTTTTTTTTTTTTATTATTTTGTTTTCATTATTGTCATTATTCGCCATTAATGGGAATGGAGTAGTAGTGTTGGACGGCAAACATTTGAGTTAAAAATGTGCCTGTTATTACGGACAGTGGAAGTACGAGTTTCCATTAAATCCTGACTGCTCGGATATAGTGTAACGCTCCATCTATCATTATCTTGACTGTAACAGCTCGTGGCGTGGACATTTAATTGCTTCCCAAATGCGAATCCCTTTTGTCTACAGACATTATCCTGTTAAATATCATTTGGCTTTTTATTTCATTTGTCGCGACGGTCATCTGGATTGGTCTGCGGTAGCCGAAGGACTTTTCTGGTGTTTATTTATTGGGAAATCAACGAAAAGTCATTATTTACAGTGCAGCGGGTAGCGAGGCTTTTTAATTGTTCGCTGCAATTAAATACCAGCGTTCTGAAACAGAGGGAAATATTTGCACGGTATTAGTTGAATAATTGATGGTCAAACAACGCCAATTTTATTCGCACAGTTGGGAGAATTTTACGATTGCTATTACATTGAACTTTGTTAGGAGACATGCAATTTAGTCATTTGGGAGGGATGTATTTGGCGGTAGCTTATAGCCGACAAAGCTGTTAGTGATCGTTTGTAAATTCAATTTGTAACCAGAGGATAATTTGGAAATTTGAATTTGAAGATATAATGGACAGGACAGTGTAGGTATAGCCTCAGTTGACTCAAAACGACTTCAAACAATAACCCAACCTTTAGCTCAACCAGACAAAAATTGACGTGACTCTTGAAAAATTAGAAAATATGTAGCTGTCAAAAATTAGAACGCATCTATTATTCAAAATAAGTTTTCCAAATTTCAGATAGCGCTGCCAGTCAACAAACTATATTCAGCGTATATCGATGCTAATGCTTCGATTCGATAGATTTTTTAATGATACAGCATTTGCCTGCCTCTTTTCTCCATTCCTCCATTTCCACTCAATCAATCATAGTTTTAGCACAAGTATTAAGTAAATCAACCGTTAGTCTGTCTCTCTTCTCCATAATTTGTTTACAGATGCACTTTTGTGTAATAACCTTCACTTTAACTTTGCACAGTTCCATTACTTATCAATCATGGCCTCTGATGAGAATCCCTTGATTAACCTGTCAAATCATGTTCATGTTTCCCTAATGGCCAGTCCACCAAGAGTTTTCTCTTTACTCCTCATATAGATTCTGTTATAATCCTGGCTCCACCTTTTCTTGTCTAATGCACCGTCCATTGTCAATGTCATTACCATAATAATGAACCCACCTTAATGACCATCTTCCATCAGCCATCAACATAACAACAATCCACTTTATTAAAACACTCTCTCTCTATATTTTACTGCCGTATTGCCCCCGAGAAGCAATATAACAATATCAACACTAATGCAATTAATGTCAACTTACGCACAACGCAATTGTCCGAGTCTCTACCGAGAAGATCCATAGATACTCCACGTCTCATTGAACGCTCATTTGGTTTGTGTCTTCTTTCAATTACATTTTCTTTTCTTAAGCCCAAAACAAAACAAAAAAAAAAAGCGTTTAACCAATTGACCTACTAACTCTGATGTAAATCAATTGCTCTCACACAGCGGAGGACATTCACTGAATTGTTCCTTCTTAAATGGTTAAGGAAAGGACCAGTATTAATTTCAATGCGAACAAGCATACCTTCACCTGTCCAAGGCGAGAGATAACGTTCACGTGGACAACAATTAACTCCCTTTTCGTCTTGGCTCATTGAGGGGCGGCACATCATTCTTCCCTTTTAATTAATAAAGCCCCTCGCAATTGCCATTAATCACCTCCTTGTCATTATCTCGGTGGATTTTCATGAACATTCTCTATTACGTTACAGATACTCTACACACTATGAGACGACAGCATACGTTGATAAAGATTACGAGAGAAGGGAGTGGGTTAGCTACCTGGCTATTGGGAGTCATTGTAATTCTTACGATGTTACATCCGACAACAGCGCAATGCCCGTGGCAAAGGGAGATTTTGGAACTACAGACGACGTGTATTTGCTCGTACAACCTGGGTAGAGAGCTATCTGTGCAGTGTGATCAGGTAAGTGTTCGCCGGATGAGGTAGGTGGGTTCAAGATTTATCTTCTGTTTTTCCACCTCAGGTTGACTTCTCACTGCTGTTAGATGCCTTAAATAAGTATGCTCGGGAAAAGCCCATCGATTTGCTGTATGTGAACAATTCGACGGTCGAGGAGCTAACCGACGAGATTTTCGTGAATCTTCGGCTGCACAATGTTCAGTTGAGCAGTTGTAAGATAAAGCGCGTTGACGACGGAACGTTTAAGGGGCAGGAGACCGTCCTAAAAAACCTAAATCTTCAGGACAATGCCTTAGAAACAGTGCCAATCGGAGCGCTAAAAACGCTAACCATTCTGAATTTGTTGGACCTGTCTAAGAATAGGATAGCTTCGATTCCAGAGGACGCTTTCGAAGGACTCAACAAGCTATCTACGTTAAAGTTGAATGACAACAATTTTACCCTAGCAGCTGGTGCTTTTAATGGGCTCGAGAACAGCTTGAAGAATTTGAATCTGAAAGGTACTCGTCAAAAGCGGGTTCCTGAGAGCATTCGAGGATTAAAATCGCTGGCGTTCTTGGATCTTTCTCTGAACGGAATCAAGGAACTCCCAGGAGTTGGAGGTACAAGAACATTTGAAGGTCTGGATTCCCTCACCGCTCTTAATCTGGAAAGAAATCTTATCCAGAGTTTGGGTGAGACAGCTTTCACCGGGGTGCGGAAGACGTTGAGCTCATTAAGTTTGTTGAACAATTTATTGGCTGAGTTCCCAGTAGGGGCGGTGCATTCTCTTAGGGAACTTCGTGTCCTCGACATTGGTTTCAATTTACTTACGGCACTTCCAGAGGTCGCCTTTCGAGGCAATCCCAGCATTACACTGCTTGCCTTGGATGGCAATCCGCTTCCGACAGTCCCCGAAAAGGCGTTCAACCATTTGAATTCCACTCTCAGAGGCTTGTCGTTGGGTGGCCGTTTCCTGCATTGTGACTGCAAGCTGCGATGGGTTGCTGAATGGATCAGGAATGGGGATCTGCAGGTAAGTGGATGCAATGATTTCAATTCCACCGTCACTGACATTTGAATTCTAGGTAACATCCCGCGAAAGGAATCCACAATTCTGTGGCACTCCCAGTCGGTTTAGTGACCGTGGTTTCTATTCAATTCAACCGGAGGAGCTGACCTGTCCCGAATCGGAAGTCGATTTGAATGGACCTGTTGGAGTCGTTGATTCGTTGATTCCACGCATTAAGCCAACTATTGCGACCACAACAACTACATCGACCACCACAACCACCTCTACTACCACAACGCCGAAGCCAACCCCTTCAACAACCACGACTGAGGCCACATCGCCAGTGACCGCTAGAAGGACATCAAGCACCATTCCACCCTCGTCTACAACCGTGGTCCCGCCAACAATAGTATCGACCAGCACAACCACAACAATCGCCACCACTCCATCTACTTCAATTAGGCCATCTTCTTCAGCAGCCACACAATCAACTTCCACAACTTTGGGCACGGTAAGTTTAAAGGAAAATAAGAAAATGCAATATCCAGCCATCCCCAAATTGCATGCAATATTTCTTCCTTGCAGTCAAAACCCCCCTCGAACACCCAACAGCATCAATCCACGTCTTCTTCCACGGGCACTGCTCCGATTGCCACCAAAAATCAAGCGGTACCTTCGTGGCGGCAACAACAGCCAGGTGGCTTAGGTGGAGGTGCTGCCGCTTCAGCGGCTGCTGCTGCCGGCACACCACACAAGCAACAACGACCGCCCCTGGTGTTGGGCTTCCCGCCACAACGAGGCACTCGTATCGACGATACCAACGAGGTGCAAGTGAAAAATGCCTTCCGCCAGGACAGTTCGGTCATAATTCAGTGGGATTCCGATACGGCCAACATCCTTGGCTTCCGTGTGGTCTATCGGTTATTCGGTGAAAAGAGCTTCAAGCAGGGACCACCGCTGGAGGCCAGCGAACGTGAGTTCAAGATAAAGAATGTCCCCGCCCAGGAATGCATCATTGTATGTGTTATTTCGTTGGAGGAGCTACATGTCACCCCAGAGACAGTACCCTACCAGCAGTGTCGTGAAGTACGAACGGTAGCGTCGCAAACATCGAACATGGACAAGATTACAATAGCAGCCAGTGCCGCCATTTGCGGAACAATTATCGTGGCGGTAATTGTGTTCATTGCAGCAAGCAGGTTAATTGATTTTTAATTACCACAAGTGTATATGGTCCGAGCTGATGGCTTGTCCTTTTTTTTTCGTGTGTCCTTTTTGCAGGCGATCGAGGAAGTTGCAAACTTCACAGCAAAAGAGCCCCTTGCCAATTGGAGGCTTGCCGGTGAATTGTTGCGGACCAGCGGGCAGTCCAGGACCATTGGGATCAATGGCCACGTTGTCGGCGTTCAATAACCATAAGGTGAGTGAAAGTTTACTATGCGTATAGAGATGCACTTAAATTGAAATAACCGCCCCGAACAACCGGCTGGCGCGCGACTGCACTAATGAGATAAAAGTAAACATGGAAGCTGACGTTAAGTGCTTTTACCGTCCATGTATTTTGCTTTAATCATTTTTGTCATGCTAAAAGCACGGCAGGGACGATTAAGGAGTATTATGTAAAAAATCATGCAATTGATTCGTACTCCAAATTGTAAATGTAAATAAGGGTAGTACTGAGGATTTAAGAAACAATTTTCCAATTTTGAAGTGCTTGATTTTTTCCCACATTTTTTCAACGACAAAGATACCATGTAGTCTATTATTTCATTATTCGGGTAAGCGATTCGTTCACATTCAATCAGCCCTACAACTATTCCCACGTGTATAAATCTACTAATCATATTTCTGCCAAAAAAAGAACTGTCAGTAAATACTTCAGACCTTGGCAAAAATAATTTAAGGGCCACACTGAACCAATACATCTTATGTATACCTGGGGTACATTTAATTCCTTTTAGCCATCTTCCCAAACAAATTCATTTACTTTTTGGTCGATATAGCTTACATCTGAAAATGACAACACCAGCAACTTGAACCTTGCGTTAGTTTGAGGCAGTCGAATGGGAGAACAACTGACGTTATGTTTGATTCACAATACTATCCCCGGTAGCTCTCGCTTTCGATGCTCCCCGTGTACCTACTCCACATATTCAATTATTTCGAACGCATATTTCGATTTCCAAAAACTGCATTTTACATACGGATAATATTTGAACAGTTCCTTAAACTTGAGGTAGTAATTACTATCCAAAAGCAACAACAGATTTATTATTTTAATGTAAAACGCACCAGAGAGAATGATATGCATTCGAAACTTTCTTGTCGTGTGCAAATGGATGCCAAATGTTTTAAGTGTTAAATTCAAACGTACTGAGTATTCGCATGATTGATTTGATTTATTGTTTGTTTAAACAATTGAAGTAAAAAAAATACCATAGCTGCATTTCGTGTATCGATTCACTTTTTGCATTTGAGAAATTTATCAGTTCATGCCGGAAAAAATACTTGCTTTACTCTTTTTAGCAAAATAGCTGCTCGTTCGTTCGTTACTCCTTATTTTGTCAATTTTCTCTTTTGCTTTAATATTTTACCTACACATTAGGTTATACTGTATACAATATATACTTTCTGCGATTGCGATCGATTTTTATTGTTCACAATTCGGAAGTTGCAATTTAGAAAAAATGGCGTTAGCAATGTGTTTCAAAATATTCGCTCACATCGTGTCAAATGTTTTGTAGAATGTAAAACGTCAAAAGCTGAAACGGCTTGCGTAAATGCTGACAACAAAATTCCACACTGTCTGAGCTGGATACAAACAAATAAGTAGGAAATACATATTCAACGTAGGTTGAGGCCACGCACTTATTTTCCAATGCACTAGCTACGAATTGAACTTAATTACAATGCGGGCATAATAGTATCCAGCCATTCATTCAAGCGTGACCTCATAAACCGCACAATTAGCTTCTCCGTCGAAATGAAGTATGTTGGTACATATACCCACCCTAAAAAGGTTGTGGTTACTAAAATCAAACTCAATTTTATAGACAAAAACACCGTCTGATAATTTTCTTTGAAACTTATGCAAATAAACCGTTATCGAAATGTACCTAAATATAAATACATTAAACAAACCTCTAAATCCACACAAGATGTAGGTACATTTTCCACCCGAAGAAATCGTTGCGTGCTGATGCTCGCGTGCTCTTTTTGGGATAAAAGGCTCCCTGTCAGAGTCACATTTTCAAACCTTCCACTACCCCCACAGTGCGTGTGCGTGTTTATTCGTTTAACGTTCGATTTGTCTGGCACCACGGTTAGACATCAGAATAGGAAAAATGTATATAAAATCAGATTCAATAGGTTACAACGACAAATTTGCATTTGCTTTGCTTAATGCCAAAGTGTGTTTGGTTGTGAAATGGTAAACAATGAAATACGTTTAGACGTCTACCCCAATGATTTGTCTAAAACTCTGCAGGGTTGGGATTTTACATTGGAAAGACGAAAATATATTTCTATCTTAATTTTGATTTGTACTATACGCTTCCGTGCACATTTATCCAGCAGGAATGGGATCAAGTATCGGCATACAGCAGTAGATCCATACCAAGGCCCAGGATATACCCAATGGATAATCAGGATGATTTAAGGAGTCAATTTTCCGGCATGCCAGGAAAAGTTAGTAAAGCAAGGTGAGTTTGGGGGTCTGCTTGTTATGTATTGGAATGGGAGTGACACAAATACGCCGGAAGTGACTATCATTATTTAGCATTCATTTGTTATTTTGCATTTTATTTAAATTATAAGACACACACACACTGACACACGCTCACACACATTGGGGAGATGTCGTATGCATAATCATTTGAATTTATTTGGCATTTCTTCACAATACACACGCATCCACATACTCATGACACATATTCGTAAAAATCTCCCCTTAGATCCATTGCCGATGGCCAATCGCAGCACAGCTTTTCTAACAACTCACATCGCGGATACTTGGGCACCGCATTTCCAACCAATTTGGTAAACTCACGACCGGAACTCAGACAGTCGCGCCAATCGCTGGCGGCTGCATCCGAACGCATGTCGCGTGCTTCGTATGCAGGATCGATTCACGGTCCGACAAGCATTGCGTCTAGTTCAAGAAGATCACGGCCGCGATCTAGATCACGAGATCATCTAAATGGACCACATATCCACAGTCATCGACCAGGAAGTCGGTAAGTGGGCTGACTGGATTAACCACCACATTACCGCACCGCCTACTGCCTATACCTACTATTTGTAACAACCACTACTCTACTACTATTACCTCCTCAAAATATTAACACTATGTATGACACAACACCGCTGTTAACAATGAACCACAACAAAAGAGAAAGAAAAGAAAACAACGAATAATTAACAATTTAACAATTAACACGCTTTTTAATTTCTGTTCTATTAATTATCTCCGCTACTGTTCTGTTTCTCATTTGGGTTCTCTATCGTCTTCTTTTGGATTTATTTTCGCTTGGATTAACCCATTTTTTATTCGTTTAGTGAAATAACCGTCGAAACACTTTCGTTTTTTTTTTTCATTTTGGTTTTGATTTAACGATCACTTCTATACGTACTCGCGCACAAAAAGAAGAAATTGAATAAAAACAAAAAGACATGATGAGGCTAATTTTTATCGAATTTCTATAGATACTCGACAGCCGGATCGACTCACACGCTAAATAACTACTGTGACACATCAGATAACTGGACTGAGAACGATATGGAGATCTATATGGCTAGAAATCCCACAACAAGAAATGGATTAGTGCCATTATGAGGGCGGGTTTTGTTATCCTGATATTTCGATGTTGTATTAAATTTGGATGAGATTTTCTGACGGTACGTTTCTCGGCCACGATTAAACGTTCGGCCATACAAGGATAATCATAATCAGCAGCAGCAGCATCAACACCACCATCACCAAAACCAAACACAACGTTGGAGGCAACGTCAACACGAGAGGTTTCATCGTCATAACCATCATCTCCATCACAGTCACTTGCATCACCATCATCAGAATCAGCGATGTCATTCGCCGTTGACACCTGTTCGTAGCACATCGCCACCTGACGTTGTGCCACGCCCGACATCTTTTATTACCACCAGCACCGCCTCCACCACAACCCATGCCTTGGCTGCCGATGATCTTTTAGGTGAGATCGTGGTCGAGAATTATTTCGATGAGTACGACAGACAGGAAATCCGCCATTTACGTGCGATACAATTAGAAACATTTGACTCTTCAACGACAGAGTCACACTGTAGTAGTAGTAGTAGTAATAATAATAATAATAATACTTTACATTCCGGTACTAGTAGCGGTAGCAACATGAACGGTAACAGTACTTCTAATGTCACTTATGATAGGTTAAGAAATCTCCATACAAACTTCGAAAACGTCAACAAAATTAGGAAACACAATTTGAACGAATTCAACGATGACAGTTACATATAATATAGAGATGCAATATTTTTCTTATACAATTTTTAAACGCTTGAGTCAATTGTGTAGTTTTTGGGAGGAAGTTTCGATTGAGGAAATCGAATTCGTATATTTTGATTTTGGCTGCAACACTGTCTACATCCTAATTAGTCACAGTTTACTGCCATAGGTATATGAAACATGTATAATTTTGACGCTAATAAAGTTTCATATTCCTGGATGAATATGAATGTTTTATTTCGAAAAACAACAGATATACGTATATTCATGAAATTTTTAATGGCCATGTGACGGCTATAAATTAGTATGATTATTAAAAATAGCCATCGTAAATGTAACAAATTTACATCATAATAAAGCAGTGGCAATTTTAAGTGCACAATCAATCATTATTTTGATAGATTGACAATTTCTAACCCCGTGTCGTTAATGGTTACCCCTGGATCTATGTATATTTATTTAGGATTTTATTTTGACAGAGCCTTCATTTTTAATGAATGGAACTTTTAAAAACACCATTTCAGGCCGAAACTAAGCATATGTACATATATTATGAAGCAAATATAAAATAGCATGACTACACTTTTTGCATAGCTATCAACACAAACCAATTCACCCTTAGCAGAAATCTGACAGTCAAAGCATTAAACTGCATTAAACAAATTAAAGCCATTAATAGCTTTATACCAACTTAATGGCCGCATTCCATAGAATTCCAGATATCTAGCTGTACGTCGAACTTTATAGAAGAAAGTATACAATTACGAAATTTCGGTTAACATTTTTCATACCATATACAAAAGAGAAAATATGTTCTGATGACGTTGTATTTATATTGTCCTAAAAATTTCGCCACAAGTGCTTGACATTTTCTCTTAAGCTAAGCACACACGACTGTCAGATCTGTCAATGTTCTGACAATGGGCTTACAACAGCCAAATACCTTACAATAAAATTGTCTGTTCACACGGTTGTGAGATTTTGTCCCAAATTCTTGCAATTTCAATCTCAGATGGAAGTGTTACAAAGGTCTTACATTGAAAATTGTGTGTTCACACGGCTGTTGATATTTGAGTATGAAAAATTGATCTATCCGTTGTCAGACAAAATAAATGTTTTTTTCCTTGGCTTTTGCAGTGCGGATAATGGATGAAAATATTGCACTTGAGACTATTTTAACTGACTGCAAACTGCTTATGAATTGACTAAAAAACGACATAGTTTTTAGACAAAGGGCCCGTTGTCAGTAGGAAGAATTCCACTCCAAATTTCAAGCAGGGGCCGGAACTTTATCGCAATTCTTTGCGAATGGACTAAACACAATTCGATGAAATTCTAGCTTTTGGGACTCCACACATCAAGACACCAATATGCGCGCGAGCATCCATTCTACGCAGATACGCCCTACAAAAAAAATACTAACGTCACAACAGAAGTTTCCATAAACTTCAGTGTAGACAGTTGCATGTCAACGATTTATTTGATGTTAGAAATAGCTTCGACAGCAAAAGTTGCATAAAAATAGCCTGCACTCATATTCAAAATATAGCAATGACACATGCAGTGACAGAAAAACGTCACCGTAGACGAACAAGAGAGTTTCTCTCACGGTTAAATAATAAATAAATAGATGGAGCAACAGGTCCGTATAGGCCTAGCTTCTCACAACCATTCGTTTGTATTTTTGGAACTTCAGTTTCAGTTTCAGTTTCAGTTGAGCTATCAATTAAGCTTTCAGTTAAACTGATGTCTAAATGCAAAAATTAAAGCGTCTAACTGAAACTGAAACTGATGGAATTCCCATAAGTTCTCAGTTCAGTTGTCAGTTTTAGTAGAAATAATCGTCTAACCTTCGGCTAATCACGAGTAAATTGAAAGCTCAACTGAATACTAGACTGATGTCTAAATGCACTGTAGAATATCAGTTCAACTGAAAGCTTAACTGATAGCTCAACTGAAACCGAAACTGAAATGATCGTCTAAATAGGGCTTAAATGTGGCTTAAGATGTAATTTGTGTTTTTCCGGTGAACACACCGTAGGACCCTCTCAATAGTCCAGAAGAGAACCTAACCACTAAGCCACTGCGCCAACGGTTGGTTAGATTAAATCTAAAAAAAATTCAAAAAAAAAAGAAGAGATCATTGTGTCCGATACATGTTAAGACAGAAACACAGACCGCGGTACTAATAATCATTTTTAGTGTCCAGTCTAACTTTTACGAAGTCACAATAGCGAAAATTTCCATAAAAAATTGCCTATTGTGACCGTCAAAATATTTAAGTTGAAGGTTTAAAATGACTATTGGTAAGGCCCAGAATCTTTTTCTCTCTTTACATTTCCCCCTTAAAACTACACAACTTTCTTTGAATCTCGTTCGAATGCACAGTAAACAAAATTTAAATATACATTTAGGTAAATATTATTAAACGTAATGTTAACTAACAAAATTCTATATTTTAGGTAAAACTAATATGTATTATATACTTTAAGAACATATCCATAGTGTAGCATAAGATATATCAATTTAACGTTTTAGCTACCCAAAACAAGCAATTAAGCAACACAGAAACTAATGTGTAGGTGCTCTAAATAGTTAACACTAAGCACTGACATTAGTTAAGTCAATTTATATCTCGTATACATATATACAAATATAGATCTGAATGTAAAATTATTAACAAGAAAATTGCTACTTCTTACGTTTAATAATTTTTTTTTTATTTGTATTAGCTTTTAGTTGGGGAGATTTTAATTTGTTTTAACTGTTTGTATAAATAAAGTTTGTATTGAAATGTACTTCGCTCGTTGCTTTTTATTTTATTATATATAATTTCTGTTTTATTTCCTTAATTTAGTGAGTAACTTTCGGGAATGCATAAACCTGTCACTTATCTTAAACTTTTCGCACTGGGAGCAAGTACTTACAGAATAGTGTTGAGATAAGTTTGCTCAACAGATGTTCGCACACAAATTCCCATTTGAAAAGGACGCCAACAATATTTCTTTATTATTGTCAAAAGACAAATTGCCCTTGATGTGTATATGTGTGTTTTTCGTCGTTCAGCACATGAAGAAGCTTCAAAGGAATTCCCATTAGTCCTTCTTTTTCGGTCAAACAAAACAAAAAAACAGGACTTTTCACCGACTATAGAACAAAACTTTGCACTTCGTTGGATACTTTAAGCAATGACACACAACGGTAATAGCACAACATAAGACCAAGCGAGTGAGCAAAGGGGTTTCACGGAGAGACAAATAACGACAAACTGAGAAGAAGCAATTGAAATAAATGTTAATAAGGATGCAACTCGAGAGAAACGATTGTACTTGCATTGCAACATCCTGTGTGCGCACAATGTAATGCTGAAATAGTATGCTCTGTCGGCAGTTACCATTATCCTCAACATTGCACCCTTTTTTTGAGCACATTTTTTTTTTCTTTCCCCATTTCTAGTTTGCTTTCATTTTGGTTTGAGATTGTAAATAAGAAAACAATTCTAGTCTTAAGAGGAATCGATGGGCATGTGTAGAAAATGAAGTTGGTCCCAATCGCATTCAAAGCAAATGAACACAGTTGAGAGTTAACGTTAACATTAAAAATTTAGAAAACCATAACAATAGGAAAAATATTTATTCTAAACAATTGTATAGATTATAGCTAAGAAAATATTAACCACACCTTAAGATTAGTTAGAAAATAAACACACACACACATATGCAATTATATGCTACTATTAATGGGAACAACTAAGCAAGTACCAATTGCCAAATAGATTATAAGCAGAAAATCAATAACGGATTAGAAAAATGCTTTGTAAATAGAATTACATTACATAATTGGAATTGTAGAATTATTACAGTAGGTAAACTTTATGCAAAACTGCCTTAGCACAAAAATAGCAATTTAATTAGAAATAAATACGTATAATAAAAAAAACAATAGGAAGTAGAAAAATATTCGTTTTTTTTTTTTGGTTACAAATTTTTAATTTAAATTTTATAAAATTTTATTGTTTGCCAATGTAACCAACTATTATATTATATTGCACTAACACAGATGGAATTAATAGCAATGCTGTGTACTTGAAACTTATGTAATTAATTGTTGTTTGTAATATACGTATATTTTTAATAAACGCATTTATTTTTCGTGGTTATTTTCATGGACTGTGTTTCATTTATAAACGTACTGTGTGCGGCATGACATTGATAAAGTTTGTGGTAAGTACAAATTAAAATGTTTTCTAAAGCCAAAATGAAGTTTTAACAATTTCAACTCGAATCCAAAAAGTATGGGAGTGAAAGCCTTTTCAAAAATAAGAATTTAATTCGTTTATATAAACGCCTAACGAATGTTGAGCCGTTCGGAATCAGTATGAAATTGGAAGTCCCAATCATCTCAGAAACTAGTAAAACTATGAAGGTGCTATCTGTATGGATCATAACAGCCACCTATTTCTTCACACCGAATAAAAGAATAAAGCGAGAAATAGATTAGCACAGCAACATTGACGCTGACAGTCAGATAACACTTTTTAGAGCCACTGTTTTCAATAGCTTTATAAGCACACTAGCTTTTGCCCGCGGCTTTGCTCGCGTAGCCCTCAGGGTTTGGTACACTGAGATTCGTTAAAAGTCAGTTAGGCTGCAGTTATAGCTATCAGAAAAGTCCATCCGTAAAAACACGCAACAGAACAAAACTGAAACATTCAACCATAGCATATCATAGGAATTCAGTGGAATACTTCGTGAAACTGGTTGAGAAGTTGAACATAAAAAGGTTTTTCGTACGGCAAAATAGAGAAATTCTGTTTTTAGAAAATTTAAAGATCAATTGCTTAATTTTTTTTTGACGAATTAGTTTTATAATTCAAAAGCAACTATTTAAGACCAAGATTGAGTTCAACGATTAAGTTTAAGTGCTCCAAAAAAGTGAAACAATTTTTTTACGGATGCATTTTACTGATAGCTATAACTGCAGCCTTAGTTTCCTTTTTAATATATATATACCGCGCACGAAACATCGAAAGTACTTAAGGAGTAGTTAGTATCTCTGAAAAATATGTTTCAACATCTTATGGGAGAAAACAGGTCAAAGATTTATGATCAAGTTGTAAATAAAGCGCTGGCATTACAACACAGATCATACTTTAGCATACTTCGTTTACTGTGCAACATAATGCAACCGGAAAGATCGTGAGGACGTGTACCACTTTCTAGCAGTATACCATTCTCATAGAATTCCGCTTGAATATCCTTGCAGTACCTACGTACGCTAGAGTTAGATAAAGCGATAAGCATATTCAACGGCAACAGAGGTTGGGACGCATTACAAAGTTTCAAATTGATACGACCAACGGTTCGTGAGTTAAGAAAAGGGCCCTAAGCAAAATTTCCAAAATTGGAAAAATTAATTACATATATGTATTTCTTATAATAGAAAACACAAACCGAGTTTGAAGTCGATCGGATGAAAAATAAAAATATTCCCATACAAACTTTGACCTCCCCTTTTACCCCTTTTCCAAAATCTGAGAAACTAGTTTTCTTTATTTCTCGTAGAGAGTACACAATCCCAGTTTGAAAGCAATCGGATGAAAAATACAAATTTCCAGATACAAACTTTTCGTAATAAATGTGATGTTTATTGTTTTATTTTTCGGGAATGTTTTGAGACTAAATTCATCTATCTTCGAGCTTTTGTATCCATTGATGAGGGCTATTCTCTTTATATTTTGCAGTTCTTTAATGTAGTTTTTATATTATAAATAAAAAAAAAAGATTTGCACAGCAAAATCGACATTAATGCAGTTGTCGTAAGTATATCTACGTGATTCATGAAAATTTCATTATCTTGTTGTATTTAAGAATTAACAGGTGGTCCTCAATATTTTATTTATTAGCATTTTTATACAAATATGTTCTGATAAGTTGTTCCTGCTGTTGATGTTGCTGTGTTTCGATATCTGTTCCCAGCTTATTTTTATATTCTATTACATTTTTGTAACCACAAAAGTTAATCACCGGAGACCTCATTATGTATAATAATTATGTTCAGAATCGATTTAGTCATGTCCGTCTTTTGAAACTACAACAGCGTCCAAGCGAATTGACCTAAGCCAGTGAAATATTGTCAAAGGACTTATTTTTACCGTCGCATCGTCAGGTCAATGAAACTGAGCTATGTGATCAAACTATTTTCAAACCATAAACATATTTATGAAATGAATACATTTTTGGAGTGTCGATTGTCATCACAAATTTTTAAATTTGATTTGGCCTCGACTCCATATATTGGTCAAGTAGTAGTTATGGTACCTCCTAACTCGCTTTGAAGTAGTTAAAGAAGGTGCGAAACATATTTTCCAAATATTCAGTTTGGTCAAAAAGTCTTTCAGAAAGTACATTTTTCCAAAGACGCTGGATTTGAAAATTATACGAAAGTTGCAGGTCCTTTCATTCGTCGCGGTCCCAAGAAAAAAACTCACACAAACGGATGGTTGTGAGAAGCTAGGCTTAGAGTCCTAAATGTACCTGGTACCTGTTCTGCGAACTATATTATGTAGAAGTTTTACATTACCAATTAAGCAATGAAGCCGCGTTTCAATTAATCTTTTCGAAATGATTATCTCTGCGGTCTAGGTAAGATTAGATTATAAGTCGGCAGAGCCTTCACCGGCCCCGGCACTGCAGCCTCTTTAAAGGGGCCTATTGTGCCTTCCCTGGTAGGGTCCTAGAGCCATCTTTTTACTCCGGAGACAGTCAGGAAGACAAGTATCTTCTCTGGGGGGTAATTTAGAAAGATTTGCTGAGGTAACGATTTCTTCGCCAAGGACTTTCTTTCTTAGACGGACATTCCATTAGAATGTGAAGAGAGGAATCATCACTCTCAAGGCACAGTCTACATTATGGGGTCCGGTGAGACTCCGATTCGGTGAAGGTGTTTTTTTTTATAAGACCATGTTTAGTAATAATTCCTGTCAGGATTCTTAGGTTGTTTTTGTCCAGATTAATGAGAAAATAGGATTTTCTGGGGGAGAGTTTTGGGAAGAACTGTTTGGTGCAGTTCTGCCCAGGTGTATTAAGACAGAATTCATTAGATTCGATGTGAGCTAAGGTCCTAATGTATTCCCTGAAGCATCCCTTACTGACACCACAGAAAGGCTCAGGTCCGACAAGTGGCAGCTGTCTGAGACGATGGATATGGTTTTACCACGTGTATTAGAACTTAACTTTATTATTTTAATATTTAATATTATTTATTATTAGAACCTCTGAGGTTCAAGACTTCCAAGAAATGAAGAAATAATTTGATGCGGTATCTGAATAACTAAATTAATGTTCTTTCTTTTAAGAGTACTCGCAGGTCCTTGTAAGATATTCGGGATATAGGCCAATAGAAAAAACGCTTGTGCTGATTTTAATTGATTTTGGGGTAGACCTAAGAGTTCCTCGCTCAGTCCAACATAATTATACAGCAAATCAGTGCGCTACGTTCGTTACATAACGCAAGCGTTACATAATGGAAGCATATCAGTGACTATAGCTCACAAATACGACTCTTAAAATTCCAATATAGTGCAAAACATTTGTTATACTAAGAAAAGGATCCTACTTAAACAATTTAGAACAGTAGACATTAAGCTCCGAAGTACAGCAATACTTTGTCACCAACGAGAAATAATTTCAGAGATTATCCAACACTACACTACGAAAGGGGTCGCTCGTGATAGTACAGTGGACCGAAATTTAGGGGTAGGTGGTTCATAATTTGCAATGCCCTTAGATTTCGCACAAGTCTTCAGTATATTTCAAGCCGAGATCTGGTAGACAAATATTGGCTCAATAAATCAAGTTGCTACCAGGGTAGAAACCGATAGAACTAAATCCAAACTGATCCACTTTTTGAATCGCATTAGGTAGCAATCTCTTATGGATACAATTATCTGCCACCACAAAATAAGCCAGATAGACAAATAATATAGTTCAATCGATGGCAGCTGGATGAAAGACGCACAACGATGAAAAACCGATGGGAGGCATTAAATCTCAAGTATTGCTGTTTACAATGAAAAATTGAAACTTACCCAGGAATCTGCAAGCAATTATCTAATCGATATCTGAGTTCCATTGTAAAATTCGCCCATAGCTGTGCCATGCCACTTTTTCCTCCAAAATGTGCGTTGCAAGTGGCCAATAGACAACTCAGTCTGACTACCAGGGAATCTGGACCTGCCGACTTTATTCTCAGCGGATCAAGCTAAAGCAAATGAATTACAAACAGTTAGTGCGTCCCTTATATGGCATATTCAAGCAACTTACTTTATTCTTGTCCTCTTTCTTAGCATATGGAAACAGCGCATCGGGTTGCATGTCTGGGAAAATATAACTTATCATTTCACCCAGCTCGTTGTCCTTAATGGGTCCAGCTAGTTTATTTTGCGGCGACCACTTTCGAAATGGCGATACAGTCGGCACAAACTTAGGTTTAGTGAGCTGCTCCAATGGATTTGGTTCATCACCCAATGCACTGCCATAGTTGCGACCAACATAGCTTTCCACAGTTTGAGTGTTCTTCTCAAGATCCAGAAAGTCATCGAGTGCACTTGACAAGTAACTCCTAACCTTTGTTATCGCTCTCATTGACCACATATGCGCCTTCATAGGCACAAAGTCGGAATAATTTGCCGAATCTAAGGCCACATTTTCTGCTATCTCTGGCCAACTGCAATGAATTAAAATATCCGTTCTGGCATTACTGAAATACCCATACGGGAGAGCCACAAAGTAAGTTCCATCCATTGGGCTTTCGTCAACATATAAATCTGATTCCGCGGCTGGGTTTATAAAGAATGGCACCTTCATACGACTGGTGTACTTTGTTATGTTTCCCAAAGCGTACGTTTGTCGAACTGACACCGTTGCTGGGCGAACGCTGCCACTTAGCTTCTCCTTGAACATTGCTAACAACCCGGAGAGGTATTTGCATGATGGTGGTGAGGTCTCCAAAGCGACTACGTCAAAGTTGATTCTTACAGACTGTCCTACCCATACCCCCAAGAAGAAATTCCATGACGGATTAAAGACGGGCACAAAGATCGGTACTGCTGAGTTAGTTTCTGCCGCGACAACACTTGCTGAACTTAGAAAGAAGCTGCACTCGCTTGTATTTGAGATGTAGCCATTTGCCGGTTGAATTACAAGAAAGCGTCTCAGGCCATACCACTTGGCCAGAAGATGAATGTCAGTCGCCTCAGTTGGGCAAAAAGTATTTTCCAAACTAACCAGATCGGAGAATATTTGGGGCTCAGATTGAATGGTATCGCTTTCGGATTTGGCATCAATCAGAGCTTGATAGTAACTTGCATTGAACTCTTTCTTACCTAGTCGCAGTGTTTCTAATTTAACGTCCCAACTGGCTCTAAAAAGTTCATCTTTGTTAAGAGGTGGGCCCCTGTCCGCTGCGGACAGATTCCAATCTTGGATAATTTCGCCTAACTGGGCATTGAATGCCTCCCAATCAGTCTTTGTGCTAAAGTCTTCTCGATAAAATCCGTTTTCATCAATTTCTTCAGCCATTTTATTATCACTTTAACTACGTAAATTGAAATTTATGCTTCTCTTTCTGTTTATTGGAGGACAAAAATTAACTGCGACTGGAATCTGAGCCAGTATAAACAAAGCTTCCTTCAAGGGTGCCAAAACAGCTGTGAACTGACAGAATACATACATGTCACTTTCCTATAAGTTTATAGGGCACATAAATGGCCACGTTCCATTGCCCACTAGACATCAATCACATAAATTCCTAGATAGAGAGAGATATCTGGTGGCGAGAAAAAGAAACCTCTCAGATACACAGGAATCTGTCATCGGTAATGCAAACGGCTTGAGTCGGTCTAAAATTTAAGTATTTTTTTATGAACAATAAAATAATCCCGGGTTCATAAAATATGTTTAATCGTTTAAATGTGGAATGAAAAACTTGTAAAACTGTGGTGTAAACAATTTTGTTTTTCTGTTTAGACTATTTTTTAACTATTTAAAGTTGTTTAAATTATTGCTAATATTCCATTTATGTTGAAGCATTATCCCAAATACCTATTACAACTTAGTACGCTGCTCGAGCTAAATTTAAGCGAATCCATCTAGCTGAGCTGTACGCTGCTTCAACTAAAATATCTAATTTTCATTTCAGATTAATTGTCTTCATATATCTGTTAAAATTTAATGCGTCCATTAATGCTGGATTTACATTACCACGCCACGCAATTTTGCATGACTTCAGAAAGAGAGATCCGTTTGCTACAGTCAAGGCTAATGATCTGTAAGAGTGAGACCACAAATCTCAATAAAAAAGTTATGGCGCCCTAAATTCAACTGTATGCTTGTGGTCTCACTCTAGGGTTTTCTAGGGATTTACTTATGTTTGAAAAAAAATTGGAGAGCAGTTAAAATGTAGTTTCGCTCGAGCTGCGTACTTTACGTGCCGGATGCGACTGTGTGTAAAGTAGGTTTACTTTCTGTACGTCGTATCCGTTCCAGCGTGAGAGGAAGCCCTTTCATCCGTGGAAATATTAAGATAGACAAACTGTCAAATGCTGCAGATAACAGTTAAATCAAAATAATTTTAAAAAATATTTTCGAATTTAATAAATTGCAAATTGTTTGAAAGATTCCAATGTGGACTGCGGCGACGGAATCTTTGCGATCCATCCCCTACTCCCCCTACTTAGTTGAAATTAGAATAAATTATACCCAATTATACTCTATTCACAGCAAGCCGAAAACCGAGATTTCGTCAAAAAAGTTTAGAAAAGTCGTGGATGCATTCACACCGAACACCAACTCGTTTTCGTTTGACGTTTCAATTAGCTGTGAAACTAGCTATGAAATGTTTGTGGCGACTAGACTTTTATTTTAGTTACTAAACTTCTTTCGTATTGACATAATATGCAAACAAAATTATTTAAGCTACTTAATAATCGTTAAACTTACCTATGGTAAATGCATAAAATAATTAACATAAGCAACAATCAAAATCAAAACATCTGAAAATACCATTTAGTTGTGGCAGGTAGTGGTACCGTTCTGAAATTATAGAAAAGCTGAATAATTTGCTCTTTTTTCTTTCCATATTTGTAAACAAAAAATCTAGAAGAAACGACAGCACTGAGGCCCTCACTCAGTCTCTCACATCTTGTCAGCAGTTTTGCTGAGCTCGCTGAATGTTGCAAAAGGTGTGTCTGCTTCAACAACCCAACCATCGTTTTCGTGGTGTTTTTATGGAGAACCTCAAACAACTCGTTTTGAAAACTTCGACAGTTTTCGCGAAAACCCAGTTTTCGGCTTGGTGTGAATAGGGTATAAATATCTATACGTACACTGTCTATAACAAAACAAACATACTTTCGAAGCAAACGAACACAGCCCATGAAGTTATCGCGGCCATTTTTACAAAAGCCCACTCTTGACAGATATGTCAAAAGTAGTTTTCGTAGAAAATAGATTTTAGAGTTTATTTTCTCAAGCAAAAATCAAATTCCGTATATTTTTATAGAAGCAAAATATGAAATCGATCTAGGCGACTGGAAAACCAAATACAATCTTCCGAAAAACAAGTGAGTAGAAATTTCTTCGGCCGCGTACGGGTGTTATTTTCGCGCCCAACCCCCCGGGAGACTGGTTCTGCCGTCATCCCCTTGTACAATCATAAAAGCGAAAATTCACGTCTAAAAATGGACGCGTGCGTTGCCATTAGCCATCGCAATACTGTGTGTTTACCCTTGATTTTTTACACTTTTCAGGTGGTGACGCAGGCAAAATGATAAAATCCTCGCAGGAGCAGGGCTTTCGTTTGCGCCCCAATGAGACAACAATAGCCGCCGTCGACACACTGAAAACAACATTTCTGCCGAACCTCAGCATAGACGCCCACTTCTGTCCGATGTGCGGACAGAGTTTCCCCCGTCAGAATATGCTTACTGAGCATATGCACGCATGTCACCCTTCAGAGATGCTATTCGCCGCCAACAGCCTCAATCGCATCGAGTATCCATGTCTCAGTTGTGATGAAAAATTCTGTTCCGGTATTGAATTGGATGAACACAATCGAGTCGCACATCAAGCTTTTCGTTTTACACGCTGCATATCATGTGGTCTGTACGGTATCGCCACCATCGATGGTGACTACAAGTGCGTACACTGTGGCAATACGTGTGGAGTTACACCGACTATGCCTAGTGTCGGTGGTCAACCCATTTACCTAGACCAACCGATGAGCAGCTTCCCGCCTTTGGTTGAAAACGAAGAAAAGGAGGCTAACAATGAGCCCAAAGTACCACCACTAACGATACGACTCTCAAAGATCAAGGAAGAGGCCGAAGAGGCCAAAGAGGAATCAGTTATCCGGGAAAATCCTTCGATGTATTTATCCTCGGCATTGGAGGTGAAAGATGTAAAACCGCCTCCCGCGTCACCTCAAACACCCCCCGGCAAGGTTCGGCACAAGTGTCCCGAATGTCCGCGCACATTCAAGACCCAAGGAACACTATCAATGCATAGAAAGATTCACAGCGGGGAAGCAGAGTTAGTTTTTAATTACTTCTTTATTTCGTACAATCATATTTAATCGTTTTGTTCTTATTTCACAGTTATACGCCAAAAGAGCGACCGTACTCGTGCTCGTACTGCGGCAAGTGTTTCACGCAGTCGAACACTCTTAAACAGCACACTAGAATACATACAGGTGAGAAACCATTTAGATGTGGATATTGTGGCAGGGCGTTCACTGTTAAGGACTACCTGAACAAACATATCACAACTCACACGGGTGAGGAATATAAAAACAAACATTTTACAAAAATTTCAACAATTTTTATATGTCTTGTCGTATTGTTAAATGTTAGCTAATTGACTACATGACGGTATGTGGTGGAGTGGGGGCTAGATGTGTCATCGTCATGCTACCATCATCATTATAATCATCATCAAACGGGGTGAGAGTACTCGTGTTGTATGTCGTTCCTTAGTGTAATAGTAACACTCTACCGCCAGTCTTGTTGCTCGGGTGCTCATTGTCCGTTAAAAAAATGCAGTTTTCCTTCACTAAAACAGTTTAAGTAGGTCAGTAGTGTCGTAGGCTTAATTCACAGGTTAGTGACCTTCAACATGACCTTTGTTAAGATTTTATTTTGCAAAGTTCTAATAACTATAGTTTGGCTAATCTGAAACTACAGTTAGGGCTTTCGATCAGCAAGTTATTAGCTACGAAAGTAACAATCTATTTCATGAATTACTGTGTTATGATGAATCTCAATTTATCATTTACATTAAGGTTGATTTATGTAATACAAAAAATAGAATTTGAGTAGAACTTCAATCCTTATGAGTCGTAAAAGTAAATAGCCCTTAACTGTAATCCGTGCTGTGGACATTTCTATGCTCTGCGTTTTCCAAATAAGCGTTTGCTCCCATTAAAAAAAAATATTATACTCTCAGCGGCGCCGCTCTTATAAGTTCTACAATTAAGCGTCTCACAAATGAAGTAGATACGTGTAAATTGTTACCGTGTTTCCTGTTGGTCAATGAAATGGGTCTTCATGCATCATATGCCGAAGGAACAACGTAACAACGAGATTGTTTCTTTTTTCATTAATAGATATAGGCCTCTGATACACCTGCGCGCCATAGTTTAAACCTTCTTGGGAAACATTTTGTAGCTCTCTTTAACACTTGCTTTGTTGACGTAATTCGGATGCTGAGTTTTATCTTCGAATGATATATGAGTATATTTATCGGCAGTGGATCTAGTATCGAGGCTGGTCATCAGTCTACACTCTACAATATCGTTTATTGTCCTTTGATGCATACACCGTCCATTGAATTGGCCAGTTTGATCTGATAATCAGAAATAAAAAAAGGAAATTGCATAACGACAGAATGAAACCCCGTTTTTAATGAATTTGTTGTTTATATTCAGACATTGTTACTAAGCACTTAGCATCCAAACTAATCGACCTTAGCGAATAAAAGTTTGTGAGATGACTTTTTTTACCATCGGCGTCGTTAGGTCGGTATTGATGTACTTTATCGGTCAAGTAGTTCTGGTACCACCATACAAAACCAATAATGGACTTAACGTGCTAACGCACATGCCTAACAGTTTGCAGTGGCCAGGGGCCTGTACCACAAAACAACAATTTAACAATTTTACAGGCACTTGTTAACAATGCCGATTTAACAAGTTACTATAATTTCTGTAACCAAAAAGGAAAAACGCTTCACTTGTTAAATATCAAAATTTCCCTTCTTTGTACAAGTCATTTGTACAAGTGCTTCCGTGACGGATAGATTATGCGCAGGCAAATAATCTTAGCTGAAATCATAATCATAAATTCTTCATATGGTGCCTAGTGTTGTATGAGACATCTCATACCCCTTTTTAACCTAACCTAACCTATAATCATAAATAAAATTTGTTGTTATTGTTGATGACATAAATTTACAAAATACTCAACCACACGCTTGGAAACGAAAAGGATTTAGACAAACAATTTTTGCCAGTTTCGCTAGTTTCAAAAATAATTTTATATTTGTATTTATTATTTTTTATGCGAGGTATACGATATCTATATCTATAAACTTAATCATTTTTATCAATTCTATCCGATCGAAATAAAAAAGAAAAATGTTTAAATTATAGAATAATGTTTCCCCTTTCTCGATTAACTCGTGGAAATAAAGTTTTCCTTTCAAAATGTATGCTATAATAGGACTGGATGAATATAGTTAATATTTTATGAAGACAAATGCTTCGCATTTCTACTTCCAACCACATAAAACCTGACTTGTAACGGCTTAACAAATTTCAACTCACACGTTAAATTTTCGCAAGTTTATAACAATCCTTTGCAAAACTTTTTCTACACTTGTAGCTTTGTGGTACAAAAAGTGGGGAAATTTGTACAAGACTTGTAGTTTTGTGGTACAGGCCCCAGGCCGTTTATTTATATCGCTACTTGCATTTAACCGCGATCGGTAGGATAAGAAAAAAAGTTTGTCTGTACAAACTGAATCGCCCCTTTTTCTATCGCAAATAACTCGGGGCCCAAGCAAAATTCTCAAAATCAGAGAAATGGATTTTCTTTTTTTCTTTAGTATCGATCGGATGAAAAACAAGAATTTTCCCATACAAACTTTTTGGTCTATTGTAAACCCTGCTTACACCTTAGATAAATATGTTTCCTCGTGAGAGTAAGATTCTTTTCAGAATCATTTTTGAGAGCCTTGAACTCTTCCTTTAAGAACCTAAGGTTTAGAACCGGCTCCAGTGGTGGTACTCGTATCTCATAGTCTCGCCCAAATAGCTCAGTCTTTTGTTGATCGGTGCCCCACAAAATCTAAGCACATATTCTGGAATTTCACTGAACTCATCGTAGAACTAGCAGAGACTTTCTTCAGACCCAGCTTCTATATGGTAATTTTTGCTCATGCCGATGCATGCTTCAAATCTTTTCTGTTTATGTTGCCTTCGATTTAGGCTTGCCACCCGTCCTCCTTTGAGAAGGACAGTCCTCCTTTGTAAGGTGCTGTCCTCCGTCCTCCACAAAAAGAAAAATGTCCTCCACAAACATAATTACTTTAACAAAAAAAAAAATCAAATTCCTTTCACTTTTCAAAGAGTACGATTTTATTTTACAAATGTGGCAATAGATACATTAGAGTCAAGTTTTATATAAATTGCAGAACCTGCAGAAGAGCAAGAGGGTTTTTAATATTTTCCATCTCTTCAGGGAATTAAGAAACTATTGACTTCTGCATCTGCATTGCACGTGAAAGAAGCTGCGGATTGAAAGATCGCATACAAAAATGACACGACGAAATCATGAACGAAAAATTTTGCTCTAGCTGCCTACTTTCAGTTTTTCAGTAGGTAGGTACGCTGCGGCTGCGAAATGATGACAAAAAGTGGGTAATTGTAGTAGATTTGGCTAGATTTTACTTTATTTTTAAAAATTTCCCAAAATTATTATTATTTTTGTCTTCTATCTATTCATTATAATATAAATGGTGCGAGAAATGTATAGTAATTCATAAAAACGGCTGGGCCGATTTGGCTCAAATCTGAAATAAAATTTTGGGAAAACCCTCTGGAAAAGTCGGAAAATTGGAAAAATCGAAAATAGATTTTTTGTATGAAAGTTTGTGTGCAATTGTTTCGGAATGGCTTTTCGAATGGAAAAATAGAAAATTCTTAGTGGAAAACTCGGAAATTTCCGGAAAAATGCAAAAAAATTTTTTCTATTGCCTTTTATCGCATGATTTGATGATTTTAGATGATGCAAAGGTCGAAAATTCGTTGTGAAGCTTGGAAAATTTCGGAAAATTGTGAAATTCATTGTGATTAGATTGCGCTGTGCTGCGATCAATGCCACAAGCCGACAGATGGCGTTATACGTAGACTTAGGCTGTTCGCAATTTGACAGGTGTCCTTTTCGCATTGTCATTTTCTATTGAGCAAATGTGCTTACTATCAGTGTTTTATTATCACTCTGGAGTTTATCCGAAGGCGTTAAATTGGGGCGAGAAGGAGTTCAAAGAGAAGTAAAATTTCAGTGGTTAAAATGTAGCTTTTTTTAAATAGATACCTCATATTTTCTGTCTTTATGATTCAAAAAAAAGTTTTATTTTTAAGTCCTCCACGAGATTTTCTAAAAGGTGGCAAGCCTACTTCGATTACCTTATGCTCTCAATGTACTTGCTTAATTTTCTTTCTTCTTTGAGAATATGATCCCCTATTCCGCCAGTGTTCAAAGTGACGAATGCCCCCATTCTTGTTACCCTCTTTCCACTTCCTACAACTATTTTTGAAATAGAGCAGCCTTGGAAAAGTGTCAAAATCAGCTGCTTTTTGCTGCAATACGGCTGCTCATACGGTACGTGCTTTGTCGTATAGTGAATTTGAGAGTAAAGGGGATTAAAAGTATGGGGGATACGGGATACCCAAACACGTATGGTTCTCAAATTCTCATTCGATTCATGAGTTCCTTTTTCGCCTTCTTTCGCAATTTTCTGTATTTGCTTTATTCTTAAACTGGACTCGGTTGCATTACGTTAGCGATAGATTAGATATTCTGTGTTTGTGTTCGGTCTGTTCTGCAAAAATGAAGCTATATATATACCACGTCTGAACACAGCGCGATGCATGCCCTAAAGAGAATTATGAAGTATTGTAAGTAAAAGCATGCAGCTTATAAATCGTGTCTTAGTATCGTACGTGAAAGCACGCCCCGTCTGCAGGTGCTGTGCTTATACCGAAGCATTACTGGGAATTGTGATCGCCTTTGTTATCAGTTTATCACGGTCTTAAATTATTGCGAAGGTACATTGAAACCAACCTGCACTTCTTGTGAACCAGATTATGTCCGTCTAGATTATGTGATATCCCCTAGTTCTCCCAAAAGTATATTTTCCAAATATCAACGTGAATTTGTTTGGGTGTTTGGTCATTCGTAAATCAGGTTTTTGATGGTCTCTTTTTCTTCTTTATCTTGGCAGTTCTTGCAGTAGTCTGGTATTCGCCTGTGGTTGGTTTACTCGTAGGATTCCAACGTATGAAACTATATCTTCACTAATTCTATGGCCCAGGTTTCGTGTTCCCAGCCGTAGGCTTAATCATATAGGCATAGGGTATTCTTGCAACGTTTTGAAATGGCCGAAAAGCAAGAAAATAAATCAAAAGACCTGACGTCATCAGCGAAGGAACGTAGGCATCGTTAAATAGTTATCCTACTTCAAGATATTTGAAGTCGAAGTGGAGTAATCAGCATTGATGCCATTCTACAGTTAATCGCAGATTAGGCAAATAACAAATTTAACAATTGATAAATCGCTAAGAAGCGTTTCTACTTTTGAAACCTTTTCTAAGAAAAAGAAAAAACTGCTTTTAACAACAACGGAGCTTGTAAAGAACAAAATATACATAATTAGTACAATTTATGGACCAATCAAATATGTATTTGTGATAAGATTACCAAAAACCAACCAAAAAAGGAGACTAAATAATATTGCTTGCAAAAACTCCTTCACCGAATTATAGACCAACTGAAAACAATATTAAACAAATGTTCACACTAATAACAATAATTGTAAATATGTATTTAAAACAACATGCCAAGTTTACGACTCTATACATATTACCACAGATACTATAGTTCCATAGATGGAGAGAAAAAAAAATAACATTTTTCAATTCAATGGGACGTACTGCTACGTCCCAGTCAAACTAGCCTGAATCATACTCAGACATGATGTTAATCTTAATTGTATTGTATAATCAAGTTGCTTGTTGTGTTTGTTGGATTATAGCTAGGCAAAAGCGTATTGAACGCGGCCATACCTACACACGACCAAACAAAGCCGACACCACACCAGACTAGCCACTACCATTCCCATCAGTCAGTTGTTGTATTGGCAAACGAAAACGAATTCAAATAAGAAAATGGCCGCGTTCAATACGCTTTTGCCTAGATAGTCAACAGCCTCTGTTTGGTCGATTTGACTGCAAATCTAGGCAAGTTTCGTGTGTTAAGGCTTAACTACATTCGGCCAAAAGTCAAATTTTGAAAAAGTGCAAACTCACACACAAACGCAGTTGTCCCCTTGTGCTAAAAAATTTATTTAAAAAGCTTGCTCTGACACGAAAGTAAACCCAAACAAAAGACTACCATTTTGTGCTAAAAGGTTCGTTTCAATGGCATGTTTTCCAAAAAGGTTCGTAGCCGTAATAACAAAAATGCGACATTCTAGTCGCATCAGAGCCCTCTATTGGCGAGATCACTAATTGGCGCAAACTTTTTAGTGCATAAAGTAGCTTTTTTCTGCTCTTTCACAGAGTGTGTTACTTGAAAGTTAGATACCTCTGAAGTAAAGTACTTGCACGAAAATGTTTTTTCCCTTTTCACACCATTTGAAATCTGTATCGAAATTTCACACTTTGTGAAAAGTTGAGAGAAAAATACAGATTTGAAATGGTGTGAAAAGGGAAAAAAACATTTTTGTGCAAGTATTTTACTTTGTGCCGAATGTAGTTAAGCCTTTAGGCAAGATTTCCTGCCTCATTTTATGATAAACTGTCACCTAAATATTTAGGTGCCTAAGCACATTGAATGGGCCAATGAATTTATCTTTCGAATGCAACACACAGGTCATCGTCTGTTGTTTGGAAATCGTGTTATAGGTTTGATTATGTTTTGTTGAATTTGGTTGCAAGGTTTGACTTCAACAAATCGCTTCAAATAGGGGGAAAAAAATGATCATTTTTATTTGCACTGGATGCTATATTTATGTAACTCTCTTATCTGTGATATTACGTTATATTTAGACATTTTAACTGAATGCCTTGGTAGTATTTAAACTCTGTAATACTATTATTTGCAATTTATTTAACTTAATAATGAAGTATTAATAATAATAGCGACGATCATTGTAAGGATCCAACAAGATGCCAATGTTGAATGTTAGTATGTGTACAGCATATACATATTAGTTTGCCCTAGTTAACCATTAGACCTATCCTATTGTTTGTGTATTTGAGAAAGGAAACCCTTAGCTTGGGGACGTGACCTTCGCACAGATTTGGGATTATGCGACTCGCAGGTAAACCATCATAAACCATAATTTCTTAGAAACAATGTCAGATGTCAGGATGGGTTCTCGGTTATTGTTGTTTTGTATGACTGTGTTGTGCATGTTGATGAGTCTCTCATACATGAGGGCACTGTCAACAACACTGATGACACCCGGCTACAAGGCAATACCATCACTGCGCCATAATTTGCCCAATATAACCAACTGACAGCGGCGATGGGTGAAATGGAGCTTGGGATCACATGCCGAAGGAACGCGACTTAATTTTAAAGAACTTGGGAAAACGAAGCATTTATTTTTATACATATACTAAAAAACTGACTTCCACGAATGTATTTATTTTCCCCGCAGATATCATTTACGGATATCACATAAATTACGTTTATTATATGAATTTGAACATTTTTCATGGTTCTATATCTATTATATTCTTGTTGTGATTTCGGCAAAAGGGATCATCCTCCTTCAATTAAGGAGCTATTTCCCTGACTCACTTTCCCACAAAAGCAATGGGAAGGGGAGACAATATCAATAATAGCTTGAAGGAATTTAAATAGGCAACAATGTAGTCTATCTCTTGCCGAACGTTCTTCTTTCCGCTGATGTCGAAGCACGCATTTAAGTTGGTAGGTAGGTAAGCAATTGAGTGCTCTTGTGGCGGTTGCCACAGCTTAACGTAGACCATCAGTTGTGTCCATTGTGTCCAGTCACGGGAACCTTCCATTTCATACGCTTTTATTGAGTCACCTAGATTTGGTATTAATCACAGGCATTCACAAGCTCTTGTATCCAGATTTCCAGCCTGTCCTAAGAGTAACCGAAGGATGTGGAGTTTGTTGACCTACTGGAACCACCCCGATTTGAGTATGAATCTCAGGAGTTACTTAAGATCAACATTCTCCAGATCTTCTAGTTCATCGAAGAAGAAGCTGTTGGAATCTTTTGTCTACTGTTTTTAAGGGCTAGGCATTCGCAAAGCAGATGACGAACAGATTCTATTTCTCTTAGTAAGTAGTTACCAGGTATTTTATAAATTAAAATAGTTATGTTTGAGCTTACCATTGACCAGGTTTCCGAATCAAAATAGAAACTATTTAATTCTTTTCCCGGTTGTGAATCTCCTTTCAAAAACGAGTGTGGGGGGTAGATAGTCTATAGTTATCTTCTCCTTCGCCGCGCTCCACTGTGTTTCGATGTCCATAGGATTTGGATGACCATATTCCAGACTCTCTTAGTCTGATTGCGGTTTTGACCGCTCTACTGCTGCAGTAAATATCCAGAGGGGTGAGGTTTAGCATTACCTCCATTGCTGCGGTGGGTGTTGTTCGTAGGCGACCCGTTATCCCAATGCATGCCGCACTTTGGACTTTAGTGAGGCTTGTTAAGGTACCCTTAATTTTTGTATACCCTCCACAGGAAGGTATATTCACTTTGTCATTACATTTGTAACGCCAAGAAGGAGTCACCGAAGACCCTATAAAGTATATATGTATATTCTGAATCAGGATCACATTCTGAATCGATTTAGCCATGTCCGTCTGTCTGTTGAAAACACGATAGCGTCCAAACGAATCGACCTAAGCAAATGAAATTTTGAGAGAGGACTTCTTTTTACCATCGTCATGTTGGTATTGAAAATGGGCTATGTCGGTCAAGTAGTTCTGGTACCTCCCATATAAAACCACTATTAGAACTATGTGTCTCTCTGTAACTCGCATGGCAAACATTTTGCAGGACTTTTATGCAGTGGAGGGTATCGAAGCATCGGCTAAGCCGATGATAACACTTTTACTTGTTTTTTTTTTCATTTGCACCTTGGTTCTACTACTGTTTAGCATTATTCTGAGGTATTTGTATTGTGTTCTGCCTTTTAGAATTCACTGCGACTTGTTAATCGTCCCTGAGCCTGAGTCTGAGGAGCATATGAGTATTACCGAATTATTTATCATTGCCAATTTTACGTCTGGGTGAAAGATTCAACAGCAATACGAGGAAACTCCCATGTAACTCCGATGTAATTTAATTGTAATTGCAGGGTTGTGGATGAATATTTCCATCTATGTTCCCATGAGCTTTACTTATATAAATTATACATCCATTTAAAAATATAATCAAATACACAATGCCTTTCGTATTTTAATTCAAATTTTATCGATCTCCTCTTCAATATATCATAAAATAATCTTTAATTTTTTCAGGAGAGAAACCTTTCCGATGTGTATACTGCAACAAGGCATTCAGTGTCAAAGATTACCTCACCAAACATATTCGCACCCACACGGGAGAGAAGCCATACGCCTGCCCATACTGCGACAAGCGCTTTACCCAACGAAGTGCCCTGACCGTACACACGACCAAATTGCATCCTATTTAATAACAAAAATTACCATGAACCCAGAACCACTTAACTCCCTCAAGAAAATCATGTTTTCCGTTTATGTTGTGTTTTATTCATCATTCTATGTCCAAAGAACTGTCCAATCGAGAAAAAGAGAACTCATATGCCCACACCAAAGCTCAGTAACTTTGTATAGTGAAATGGACATTGGAGTAGAAATGATCAAATGGTGTGGATAGAGATCTATCATTTTTTGTGTTTTTGTAAGAAATTAAATTATTAATCTTGTTTTTATTTTTATATACAATACTTTATATAAATATACATATATATTTTTTTTAATTACTTTGTTTATTATTTTCTTGCTAATAGTAATATTTTGAAAAAGTCATCATTTTATAAATGCATATTTAGAAATGTTAAAAGAAAACAAAAAATAGCACAATATGTATAACTTTTAAGTTAAAAAACAATCAAACAACAAAATACGCAAACTAATGAGATTTTGTGAGAAGCAATACTTAATGAGAAACAAATCAATAAAAAGAGATAGACAAAAAAAAAACAATCTTCAAGATTAAAAAATGTGTTTCAATTAAATGGTGTTTTTCCTTCTTTCTAAGTAAGTATAATATTCCTCGTTGATTACGTCCCAAGCAATGGTAAACGTCAATCACTACAAAAGCAACGACCGTGTAGACACTTCTTAACTATTTAGTGCAATTGACACACGGCCTTATGTCGTTTTCCATTGGCTGCAGTTATAGCTATCAGTAAAATGCATCCGTAAAAAAATTGTTTCACTTTTTTGGAGCACTTAAACTTAATCGTTGAACTCAATCTTGGTCTTAAAATGTTGCTTTTGAATTATAAAACTAATTCGTAAAAAAAAATTAAGCAATTGATCTTTACATTTTCTAAAAGCAGAATTTCTTTAATTTTCCGTACGAAAAACTTTTTCTGTTCAACTTCTTAACCAGTTTCACGAAGTATTCCACTGAATTCCTATGATATGCTACGGTTGAATGTTTCAGTTTTGTTCTGTTGCGCGTTTTTACGGATGGACTTTTCTGATAGCTATAACTGCAGCCTAACTCGGGGATGCACTCATTCCGAAATCCAATGGAACAAGAAAACTGCTTCTGGGCGACTACACTCACGCATTGGTGAAACGTCAAAAATTATTGTATGGCTGCTGCCAGCTGGCTGGCCGAGTGAAACCAATGGAAAACGACATAAGCTACACATGTCAAAAATCGAGTCAATTGTTCACATGCTAATGTCACAAAATTCGGCTTAATATTCCTGAGTATGTCAACCCCAATTGACACCCTATCACACAAATGCCAATCGTGCGGTCATGCCATTTTGCCCAAAAATCCATGACAAGCTCGCATTGTCATGTTGTGTGGGCTCTGAATGACAACAGCGAGCGACTGGCGAATGAAAGGCGATTACACAGCGCGACAAGGTGACATGATTAATACAATTGACAATGATATGCATTTGTGCATTTTTAAAATGAAATTGTTCGTGCAATAATAATCACCATTATCCTACCTACGTGGCGTATATATTAAACGACAAAAAACGGCGCTTTTTGAAAGCGGTATTACATGTGGCGTGTTTTTAAGCGTTTTATGTCGTTTAAGTTGTTTTAGTTCCAAAAAGCGGACAGTAAAAGCCAATTACTCTCGATTACAATTTTACAAACGCCACTAAAACGACTCGACCCAACAAACGTTTTGTTATTTAGTATAATGTCGAATAAAGATTCAGAAACTCGTGACTATTTTTGAACAGCCGCAATCAAAGCTCCAATTGACGGTCTCATGGGAAAACAGTTTTTCTGCTCCGTTTTTTTTGGCGAAAGCCATGGGTGCATTGTTTTTGACGTTCAAGATTGGCGATTACAAGCCAACATCTTTAAAATCGGCTATACCGTCGTCAGGCACGTAGCCCCAGCTTCAGCCCCTCAGAAGCCTTCGAAAGCATCAACACTTTTGACAGCGGTCCAAAAAAGTGATTTCCTAGTAATCCTCATTGTATGCAAAAAAAAACTATTTAGTTTAACGATGTCGTTATCAGTTTTCCTTCGACCGCACAAAAGAAGTTCTGAATTCTCTAAGAACATATCAGAGAAAAGGCTTTTCAATCGGCACCCCAACTTACCGAGGACTTATTTCAAGTTGAATAAAGAGCTCCAAGAACTACATTGAAACAAACAACGCGTTTCAATCCGGGGGCTTATTCCAAAATGCGCGGCAGATCGCTTTTCATGGCTGATTGATATTTTTGTATTTCCAAAAGCGATTCGATCCATTTAAAAGCGATAGCTATTTAGGTGACGGATTGCTGGCGGATTTATTGCTGTTAAACAATAAACTAAATTCTTGTGACGGAAAAATAAATGGAAAATTGGAAGTCTAATTGAAAAAAATCTGGAAAGCACAGTTCGCATTTGAGAAGACGGTCGAAATCGAAGAATCGCTTTCAATACGACCCGCCGCGCATTTGAGAATAACCACCCAGAAGCCTCTTCTACTGAAGCCTATTTTAGAGTGTGTACTAGTTCCTTGTATAGATATGTTAATAGAAAAGACAGATTCATGGTCAACGAAGACGTTCTACCATTGTTTCAAGCTCTTCTCCCAGGTTTTGCTGCAGTTGAGCGAGTGAACAAAATGAAAAAGCTAACATGTTACTTTGAAAATGCAATTTCGTTGTCAGCAGCTGTGCAAGCTGAGTCACTGCATTCTTTGCTGCGAAAAAATATCGTCGAGTGATCCTTCTACCGCAGTTTTGAAATTGCTTGATATATGTGACAAGACTGACATTAGAGCTATTAACTTTTTGCTTACGGTTTTAGCCACGCTTCCACTGACCACATCTAGTGTTGAAAGAACCTTTTCAACTAAGCGTTATGGAGAATGCAAGATTAAGGATTAAGCTCACTTGCTATGATATCTGTTCATTCGGATATTAATGTGTATCCAGATAAGGTGATTGATTTCATGTCAAAAAGAAAAAATCAAAACGTCTTCTGCTTTGAAAGTTTTTGTACATTCGTTGAAGTACACATGCGATTTAAAAACTAAGAAGAATCAATGAATTGGTATAAACATAGTTTTTTGTTTCGTAAGATTTGGATTTCATCTCTATAGCTTCAGTGGTTCTCATTCTCAACATACAGGACTTCGAAAATCGCAAAAACAGTAACTGCCTCACTCATTCACTCACTCACTTAGATGATGATCATCAAAATCCTGAAGCACTTCCATTCATCCTAGAATCATGAAATTTGGCAGAATGCTAGATCCTGTGGTGCATACACTGGAAAAAGACCAAAACTTGAGATTTTCCATTCAGTTGAAAATGAGTTTTTATTTTTTTGAGTCACTTCCCATTGCCGTAGAATGTTGAACTTGCATTGTGCGAAAGCAGAAATATCAAAAATTAAAAATGTTCCATTTAAGGGGCGCGGAATCTGCCCACTTAAAATATGAATAGAAGTAAATATACCTGCTGATTGAAATTTTAACGAATAGTTTATAAGAAAGAAAACCAAAGTGACGGTAGTGGTATCCAATCAGTGTCTGTTAGGAAGTTATTTGTTCTTAGTTTAACCCTTAAACCCTACCCATCCCTGGAGAAACACTATTGCTACCCTGGGGTCCATAAAACCCCAATATAGTTTTGTAATAATTTCAAAAGCAAAAAGACGTATTGATATAAGTTATTTTTTATTAAGATCATACACGTAGTTGAATATAAAAATGAGGTCAAGTGCAAGTTTTTTGTGGAAATGGCGTCTTTTTGGCACTAGTTTAATGCCTTTGTTTTTCTAATATTCGTCTCCTTAGCAAAAGAAGGGCGCAGACTGACGAAAGTCGATAAGTCCCCATTTTCGTCAAAATTCATATGTTCAGAAGGTATTTTTTATATGAGAATTTCTGTCTTCCGATATTACAGTATTCCTACCCTGGGGTCTAGGGGACCCGGAAATTGTTAAAATTACGACTGCACCGCACGTACAGTTAAAAATTACTAATAACGAGACGCCTACCGATACATTAGAGGATTAGCTTGAATAGCGCCATCGTGTAGTTTTTAGTTGAACAAATATCCACAGAAGTTTTGTTTATGCATCGCGCTGGACCCCAGGGTAGGGTTTAAGGGTTAAGAAGGTTAAATGTTCAAAATGGTAGGTTTACTTGGCAAGTTTTTCGTTTATAGCTACATTCACCCCTATCGTGGAATCCGCCGGGGGGAATTATTCACGGAAAAGAATATTTTGATATCGGCGAATCAGCAAAGTGAAGAATTTGAAAACTTGCCCAGCAACTTAAAACTTGGCGCACATTTAGAACTAACTCATTACTTTTCGTGACTGACTAGGTAGGTACACGCTTTTTTTAAGAGAAATGGCTCTCTTTTTTACATTTTGTTTTTGGTGTGATATAAAATAATATATCATTTGTAATTGCGTGCTGGAGATTCTGCTTTACTTTACTTCACTGAGATAGATGTGCAAAGCAAGCCTATTAAAGCACGATTGCTAATCAACAAAATTTACCACTATCGTCGCAATATATTCTAGGCCAACCTCTACTCAGCAGCATTGACGTAATTTCCAATGCTTTCGGACCACGTTGATGTACCTACCCCTCGTCTGTAAGGTCTATTTGATATTGGTGTTTAAGCCTGCTTATTATTTCCACTTCCCGACGACTAATTAGCTTTGCAGAAGTAATCTCTCCAGAGTATCCAGAAGTAAGAAATATAAAACAGACAGCATGAGAAAAGAAATACAGTTTGTCAATTTTTTTTTATTGTTCCACATTACGGCTGATTTCTCTTATTTGTAGTTAACAACATCTTGTTATATCATATTTGTTTTATTTTTATATATATACTATTTTTTATATACGATTATCACACTTTTAAAATGTTGCTTCATTTGTTTTTCATTTCATCATTTTTTTAACTGTGACATTTTGGTTTATATAGTATAATAATAATATATAATATTTATATAATATGTATATAATATATATCTATGTAAAATATTTAAAAATATTTTACAAATATTTATTTGTTATTATTACTGGATGTGCGTAAATGCATTAACGTCAATCGCCCAATTATTATTATTTTTATTTACTAATTTAAGAAAAAAAAAACAAATAATAAATAATACCTAAAACAGAGCTCACAATTTAAGTTCCAATACAAATACTATCCACTGGATAGTATAAATAAAAATATTTTTATTAGTATATCAACGAAAAAACAGTATTTAACGGTATCCAATACGGTCTTTATTATTTTTTTTTTTCTGGGCTTCATGTTTTCGTCATTATACCGATTCAAGTGCTGGTCTATGGTTCAAAACTTCAAAACAACTTCCTAACTATGTAATATTAATAATGCTGGTGCTGTATTTTATAATGTTCTTCTGTATTAAGGCTTTTATTAATTAAATACACTTTCACCTAATAAATCAACCGTGTGGTTGTAGTACTTTTACTTTATCTAATTTGTAAATACTCGTACGTCATCGTCTCTATTTAAACAAGAGCTCTTTTAAATTGGGTAATCTATTTGGTTTTGTTTTCCGATAACCGTACAATTTTTTATAATGCTTTTATATTTCTTTTTCTAAAAATATTGTTTTTCACAATTTTTTTTTTGTATTGTTCAACATAAGGGAAAGGTGGGGTTTTCTGTGAGTTCGGTGTAGTTTTAAGATTTTTTTTTAATCGTCGTAGTGTTCTTTTTCACTTAAGAAATGATTTGAAGGTTAAGGAATGCATCAGTGACCACTAAATCCGAGTTGCCTAAATTTAAGCTACAGCAGGAAAAAGATATTCGATTTGTATGCTAGAAAGATTTCAGAATATTAAAAATGTAGCCATAGTCTTGTAGCCATAGTATTCAAAAGTTTTTTTTTTCGTTGGGTCAAGAGCTGTAGCTCTATTACGAGAGATATTTGAGATATTATGCAAAGCTTTTCCTGCAAAGGACATTTCAAAATATGTGCCAGCGCAAATGGTAAAATGTCGGTTTTTTTATATGGAGTTTGGTATGCCCCTTGCCATCTTGTCAAATAGGAGAACCAAATACAAATCTCAAATCATCTGTCAATACTGTCGAGGATTTGGATATTTTTCTCTTTACAAATTAATTTAGAGTGAAATTAAATGCACTCTCATTTTACCTAGCCTAACTCAGTTGGAGTTGTGTGACAATGTTCTGATCTGATCGGATGCTGTTTGGATTAAGATTGTTTGGATTAATTTTGTCTATTTTTATTTTATATTTGATGCATTGTACCATTGAGCAACCATACTGAGAGGGTGGCATTGATGATTTTTTAAAATCAGAGACACAAACAGGAACCATTAAGTTTGTTCGACATGGTCAGTCTTAGTGCGCACTGAGAAGTGTCAATTCTTTATGGCTTCCAATATACCAAAGAAATCCTTGAACTTTGGGTTTATGTCAAATACGAAAAAGTATCCCTAAAACTTTTACGAATTGTATCTACTGACATAGCTACCTAGAGAGATTTACTTAATTGTTTTGAATTGGTAAAAAGGCATATCTGGTTCCATTTACGTGTGCATCACAAATCAATAGTTCACATACATACATTATGTTCAGCAAAACCGCATGTATGCAGGAACGCATGTAAAACAGAGTAAATAATAGTTGAGTGGATATTTATCCGGGAAATGTATTTCCTTTGATATTTCCTCAATCAATCAATTTCGCTCCCATTCTTGGTTTTACAGTGGACTCCGAATGGTATTTTGCTGATACTACTACAATGGTTTTGCATCAAAATTAGAAATACGTAGATACATCTTGCATCAATGCGTTGTCGTGCACTAAGCACATTATCATGCACACTTATGGACAAAGCCATATTCTATAATTGTGATACAAGTCTATTTTAAAGATAAGAACTTACGCAAATGACAACTGCAATTGGCAGCAAGATTATTTAACTATTGCTCTGCTCACCGCGTGGACAGGTTTTGATTGTCAGGCGCGTTCAGTTAAATCAATACCTTTCACCGTGGGCGTTGGACTTCGCCAGGGGTGCGTCTTGTCCCCTCTCCTTTTCATTACTTATATGGACTGGATGTTACAACGCAGTCTTGGCGAAGAACGTTTCGAATTGGGAGATCTGAGGATAAGTCATTTGCTCTTCGCTGATGACTTGGTCATCCTTGGGTCGTCTCAGACTGAACTTCAGCGCGCACTCGATCGGTTTGTAGCCGTTTGTGTTGAAGCTGAGATGAAGGTAAATGTGAACAAATCTGAAGTGATGGTCGTCTCTAGAATGCCTGTTCAATGCACTCTGCATGTTAGTGGAGTCCCATTAAAACAGGTGGAGAAGTTTAAGTATCTCGGGGTCTTATTCACGAGTGATGGAAGGAGCAATGCCGAGTTTTCCTGTAGGATTGGTCAGGCTGAATCGATTTTGAGACAGCTTGGTCATTCTGTTATCAGGAGGACTGAACTTGGTGTCAAAGCTAAGTTGTCAGTCTTTAATTCGGTGTTTGTTCCAACTCTTACCTATGGTCATGAGGTTTGGGTAATGACCGAAAGAATAAGATCGCGAATACAAGCTGCCGAAATGAGATTTCTCCGTTGTATTGCTGGTGTGACCCGTAGAGATCGCATTAGAAATACTAGAATACGTGAGGAACTCAATGTCGAGCAGCTACTTCTCCGGACGGAGCGGTCCATGCTTCGGTGGTTTGGTCATATTAAACGTATGTCCCCGACCAGGATCCCACGACGTGCTATGGAATCCGTACCATCGGGAAGGCGTCCCCAAGGTAGACCCAGGATGAGTTGGTTAGATCAAATTCATTATCTCTCCTCTGCCCGTATGGGGATTGCCCTTGATGATTTGGAGTCGATGGCGGAGGATCGAGAGCTATGGAGGGTCCACTTGAGCAACCTACACCCGCGACCCACTTAATGGACAAGCGGACCATTGAAAATGAATGAATGAAATTAATGAATGAAAGGCGCATTCAGTGCTATGCTAGGATCCTTGGGATCGCGTTACTATATCTGTTTTGACAGATAAATCGAAACAAATTGCAACTGGCACAGGACTAATAGGATTCGTGATTCTATTTATTTTGGCTTATAGCTATCGTTTTTACAAAGCTAATTCACAAGTCAAATCTAGCATTTTGGAATTGATCTAGAATTCCATTTTCCTTAATACATAGCTGTTAGAGACGTTCTAGGCTTTTTATTTTTCGAAGAAGGCAATTGATTTTTCAATTAGTATGACATTTCCATTTTCCAATAAGTGTCAAATGACAGTCGGCTTGGACTATAGTACCTAAAGCACATGCAGAAGAATTTCATTTATTACATGTATTAACTAAAAAAAATATAACAATTTATGAAAGAAATTACCTTTTTCATGAAGTTTGAGTAGCTATTATTGGGTTATTTGCATTCATTTTGATTAAATTGCTCTAAATTGGTACACTGCCAATTGATCTTGATGAAGTTTTTAATAGTGACTTTTAAAAGTCGACATTGTAGGTGCACTATAACAGCATTCCTAAACCTGATTTAACTCTTTCCTCTGAAATGTGTCAACGAACTAAGAAGAAATGCATTTTTGTTTTCTCATAACATTTAACCAACTTAGAGCTACATTTTGTTTTATTGTTTATACATACATTTTATTTATTCTTCTATATGCTTAAATTTTGTTTTCAGAGAAGTTTTAATATACATTATACATTATAGATACATTTTTTAATATATTTAATTTTTTTTAGTTTGCTTAGCAATCAAATAGATAATACATAATTCATGTTCACCATTTTTTTCTTTTTAAATAGAGTTGATTATGATAAATTGAATGTGTTAGTAATATTGTTACTTATATTTTAAATGTTAAGTACACATGCAGTAGACGTTTAACATTTAAAAAGAAGTTTCCCTTATAAGTTAGTAGTATGTTGGAACTTTTTTATAAAGGAGTTTACAAAATCAAAAGAAAATCTTCACGTTTGTTTTATTCTAAGTTCAAAAGTTGAAAGCAAAACTAGGAAGGAATTGCTAAGCCGTTGTTGGCTCACTTGGAATGTGAGACCATGGAGTGGGACAGCATTGAATGTGATATTCCAGAAATTTCAGCAAATGTGTCAGTGGGTCCTTCAGCACTACACACAGAATCTTCGGGGGTACGAGATGGTTCCGCTTCTGTAATCTCGATATCTTGATGGTGTTTATTGCTGCGATGTTTTGCACTAAGCGCCTGGAAAGATAATAATGGATAGAAGATTAGAAGAGGTGAAGGTAGACAGCTGAAGATTGCCATACGGTGATTGTGCGAAACAAAAGTGCCAAACTGACGTAAGCATTTAAGCGATTAAATATCAAAGTGAGTTTTAGGTTTTTTTTTCTTTGCAATTTGCAAAACATGCAAATTATAACAGTACTCAATTCTACATGTGCAAGCATAAATACTATATTGTATTGCGATTTGGATGTGTTGATTGATTACAGAATTATCTTCAAAGGGTATTTACGTAATTAAGCCTTGCAGGGTTCTTGCTTTGTCTGCATATAAATTATATTGCGTATACGCCACAGTGCGCAGTGTATAATATAATATAAACTGTTATTGGCTTTACTAAGCAAACGTTCCGGTAATTGTACATCCTTGGATTATAATATTAAAAAAAATGACAGTTTTTAAGGGGCGTTGAATCTGCCCACTTGAAACATGAATAGAAGTTAATCTACCTGCTGATTGAAATTTTAATGAATAGTTTATTTTTATAGTCTAAGAGCCCGCTGCAAATTTTGGGTGTGGATGATAACCAAAAGAGATGAGTACCCCTAAAAAGTTTGGAAATTTCTTATTTCAAAAATGAAAGTCTTGCAGCCGGTGGTGGCGGCTGAGGTGAGTAATACTATGTTAAAAACTACTTTTTTTTAAAGTTGTCGCAATTGGTCTCCAGATAAAGGAAAACACTCCCTAAATACGAATCCGTGGGTGCAAGACGTTTTGCAGGCGGCCAACCGCTTGCCAGACGCGCTCATAGTACGACTCGAAACCCGTTTTTGGTCTAATTGATATAACCAATTAAGCTTGTTACTAAAATGTAGAGCTTAACCCCCCAAATACGAATATATGGGTGCAAGACGTCTTAGACGGGCCCAACCCCCTGCCAGACGCCCTCAAAAAACGGAAAAATTTTTTTATTAATTTTTTGTATAACCACTTGCGACTAATGCCTAAATAAAGACCTTGATGTCCCAAACACGAATATATGGGTGCAAGACTTGAAACTAGTCTTCCTTTATCGGGAGACTAGTTTCAAGTGGTTATACCAATTATCCCAACTTTCAAAAAAAATTAATTTTTAACATAGTATTACTTACCTGAGCCGCCACCACCGGCTGCAAGACTTTCATTTTTGAAATAAGAAATTTCCAAACTTTTTAGGGGTACTCATCTCTTTTGGTTATCATCCACACCCAAAATTTGCAGCGGGTTCTTGTTCTATTATAAGAAAGAAAACCAAAGTGACGGTAGTGGTACCCAATCAGTGTCTGTTGGCATATTAAAAAGTGAAGACTATCAACGTTGTTTGTGAAATCTAATAAAGAAAAACTTCGCAAAAAGTAGTGAAATCACACCAAAAACATAAATTTACAATTTGTGTAACACTATAGTCAGCCACGAAAAGTAATAAGATCTAAATGTGCGCCAAATTCTTAGTTTAAGAAGGTTAATGTTAAAAAATTGGTAGCTTTACTTGGCAAGTTTTTCGTTTATAACTTCATTATATTGTACAATATTAATTAGAATTAGAGCTCAATATCTTATTGATTTCAGAAAAACCTTAACCCCCAGTTTCACAGTGGGAGTTTAAACTACACTTTTAGTTTAAACTTTAGTTCTACGATTAATTCGGTTTCATAGTTTCATTTAAATCTTAAACAGAGTTCATTCTGTTTAAGTTTAAGTTAAACTACAGTATTCTGCCGTTTAAACCTCAGATCAGGCGATTTTCAAAAACACAAAAATATTTGACGTTGTTTTGTGTATTGTTTGAAAGAAAATACAAGGAACGATTTTGAAAATGTCGTATAAAAGCTAACTAATGTACAATACTGACAAATTCTATTCATAAAATTTCGTTAAACTAAGTTCAGATTATATTGTGAAACCGGACGAGTTGAACTTCAAATTTAAACTCACGTTCAGGTTCAGTTGAACTATAGTTTAAACTTCCAGTGTGAAACTGGGGGTAAGACTGTCACAGAAAAGGGTAGTATAGCAACATTTATACCCTATTCACACCAAGCCGAAAACCGAGTTTTCGTCAAAAAAGTTTAGAAAACTCGTAGATGCATTCACACCGAACACCAACTCGTTTTCGTTTGACGTTTCAATTAGCTGTGAAACTAGCTATGAAATGTTTGTGGCGACTAGACTATTATTTTAGTTACTAAACTTGGCACGTTTTGACATAATATACAAACAAAATTATTTAAGCTACTTGATAATCGCTAACTTATGGTTAAATAATTAACATAACCGACATTCAAAATCAAAACATCTGAAAATACCATTTAGTTGTGGCAGGCTGGCAGGTAGTTTGCTCCTTATGGTGCAAGCAAAGATAACAAAAAAACTCTCACTCTCACTCAGTCTCTCACATCCTGTCAGCAGTTTTGCTGAGCTCGCTGAATGTTGCAAAAGGTGAGTCTGCTTCAACAACCTAACGAGTGTACTCGTTTTTGTGGCGTTTTCATGGAAAACGACCTCAAACAACTCGTTTTGAAAACTGCAATATGTATGGGAAAACTTCTGTTTTCAAGGAAGTTTTCGACTGTTTTCGCGAAAACCCAGTTTTCGGCTTGGTGTGAATAGGGTATTAAACACGTAATTGCTGGGCTTTGTAAATTTCTAAAGGGTAATATGAATTTGATATGTTTGGCTCTTTTTTGGATGCTTTTATGAAAATTCCTGCCTTTGAAATTTTGATCATCTTAATCCCCTTGGAACTACTTATTGCCCGATTGAAAAGAAACGATTTTTGGTTCCCCAAGCTATAGACCGGTTTTTGGCGGGATATTAAATGAATGTAGTCGAATTTTCATGGGTCGGTCCTGACACTGATGCTTCCTTTCATGGAGGCAGGCAATACGGATAAATCCTCTGCCTTGTAGGTCATTCAAACAGAAATGCCATATCCAATAAATATGCAATATACTGCGAAGATAATGAGGGACGGGCATATGTTGGGCATTATTCTTCGGACTGCAGAACCACCTGCGCGGTATTCTTGCTGTCATTAGCGATGAACCACAAACACCACCGTACCTAATGTTCAATAATCACTTTCAAAATAGATAACATCATGAGGGGTGCACTCTCAACACTTTTTACCAAATTTAACGCATCCAATCGTGTTAATTTCAATTTCAGCATAATATACAAATCGGTGTAAAGTGATTTCTCTTAATAAGAACACAAAAAAGAAGAAGACAAAAAAAAACACCCATAATGTAAAAAAGAAGCATTGCTTGAAAAACCTACAATACCGCTGAGCTGTACTCTTACCTTATCCTTACTTCCTTTCTTCTAAAAGTGTTGCAATAAACATTAAAAATTACAAATTTAACAATTAACCCAAAATCAAAAGAAAACTCTTTTAATATTTTCATTAAAAAGTTACAGAAGCTCTTAAATGAAAAACTTTGTAAAGGAGACCAAGAAAGTTATCGAAAGGAAACAAAAATCAAAAAATCGGACAAAAAAAAAGTAAACGCAAGTCTGTACCAGAAAATGAACAAAGCGGAAAAAAACAAAAAAAAATGTTAAACTCAACTCTTTGAAACTGTTAACACTAAATCGTATATTATATACAATTTTACAGAATGAATTCATTCTCTAGTGGAGGATTGTATCTCATTCAACCCGGCTTACCTGTAATGAAAATCTTCGGTGTCCAGCCTTTCGTCCACCTCGTCTCTTACTAATATGCGGATTATCCTGCCGTAGAGTTTTGTTCTTTAAGATTTCAAGTTGTGTATACAGTCTGAAAGTAAGAAATCAATTTGTATTGAAAATCCTTCAATGACATTGTACTAGAAAACCTTTTAACCTTTTAAGTTCAGCTCGGATATCTTCGGGGCTCATTTCGGATATCGTTAGCTCACCGATGTCTGGATCGCCCAGGCAGAGACCAGCATAACCACCACCCAGGTGATGTCCAGTATCGTGGGAACCCTTGAAAGCATCCACAGGTAAGCGTAATGATAGATCATGGGCAAGGGAACGAACCTGCAAGCTATGAAGATGCAACGAACACCGCAAACCACACAGACAGAGAGTAAACGACAAACAAAAAAATAATTGGGAGAAGAAAAACAAAATAAAATCATAGAAATAAACATAACGGAACCGGAAGTATTCCAACGCAAGTGGGGAAAACTCAGAGGGATCGAGGGTGACTAAATCAGAAGAAGGAAAAATTACATAAAAGAGGGTTGCGGTTGTTTTCCTTTGGAAGGATTTAAGTTCTTTTTTCTTCCTCTGCACTTAACTTAATTAATTAAAAAGTTTTTGAATTTCATTTTTAAATAATTAGGTTTTTTTTTTATTTCTTTGTTAGCATTAAACCGCAACCCAAAGTTAATTTATTTATTCAGCAGTGTAAGACTATTATCTATAGAGGTATGTGTTGCCAATTAAGTGGAGTTTGTGTATCTACTCTAGTGATTCGTGTGAATGTGTAGTGCGTGGAGAGACTTTTGGTAACAAACAAGGAGAATCTAAATTAAATTAAAATGAAAATGGTTTGTATAGGGAAAAATCAAAAAATAAATAAATTAAGAAATTCCTAACATTTATTTTCGAACTTTTCTACTGAATAGTCATAAAATTACAGTTAGTTAGAAATGAGTATGTCGTAGTATGAAAATAGGAAACAGATTTTTGTATAAATTTATGATTAGTAGTAAAATAAATATTTGAAAGCTAGGAAAAGCGAAAAGTTATAGAGATATTAGAAAATAAAAAAAAGAAAAAAACTTTTGGTATAGCAAAGTATTTTTAATTAAAAACATATCGAAACCATATGCAAGGTTTATTAATAACCCTTTGCATTGCTGCGTGTTGTTAGCTGAAAGTTATGGTGTATCCTTTGTTATCACACATTCTAACTAAATTACACTTAAGCTGGTATTTTTGAAATCCTAACTTTGGAGCAATTTAGATATTTCTTTACTATAGTGTCGCGTCGCGGTTTAAACATTTATTCCGCGTCTAGTCCACGTTTTTCCTTCTGTTTCTTAGGAGAATCGACTACAGACTGCTTATGGGCATTCTTTCGAGCCACACTTAAATGTATCGGGCTTGGGCGACACCACCATCTGTCCCGCTTGTGGAGAGGACGACGATACTAAAAACTAATTAAAAGAGACATATGACTCTATTACCGTTTCTTCGTGGCGTGAAAAAGCTTATAAGTTCCCAAAAGAGAGTATTGTATCATAGACGACACTTCTTCAATAACCGACCTATATAGTTTTAAACCGTTTTTTTTTCAACACACTTTTAAAACAAACAGCAAGCGCAACAATCTTTGTTTCATTGTTTTGAATTGAAGTGTCAGACTGGCGAAGCGAAGCGATCCATAATAAATTATTATTGGCGCAAAAAATGTATAATGGACCATTAAGCCTTTTATGCCTTCCCCAAACTTCTGAATTGAGAAGTTTTTCAAAACATTTATACTCACGCGTACTTGTCAGGCGTTCAGAGGAATGCAACAAACATCAGATCAATATTAAACAGTGTGTACAGTTTATTTGGTTTGTGAAGTAGAGGTGATCTTTGTAAAGATCCTGTGTGATCTTTAGAGAGATCCGCCAGGACTTTACTTGCTTTCGTTTGTGACTTCAGGCGCGTTTTTCAATACAAATACGCAATTCTATATAGGATTCGTTAGCCCAGATAATCATCGGTAGTTATTTTTAAATAAGTATAGGAACTGTGATAAGATCGTAGATCAGATTAAGTAAGGAAGGTGCAATTTAGTTTAAGGCGATTAATTTTGTAGTTAAGGTAGATTTATCCGTAGCCGTTTTTATGTTTATATGTCAAGTTGAAGTGGTCAACATGTTGCTAGGGATAGAGTAGTATGAAAAAGAAGAAAAGAAGTCTACACCAGTAATGCTGGGTTTCCACTTGTCGATTTGAAATTGACAATTGACGTATTTTTATGCCATTTAAACAATTGGCAAGTGGAAATAGCGAAAAATTGCTTGTCTATCAATTGACTAACAGCGTTTGCCAATAATTGACAAAGAAACCACTGGACAAGTGGAAATAGCTGAATTGTCAAACAAAATGTCACTTTGTCTATAATTGACAGAGAAAATTTAATTGGCATCGAGTTTATAAGTTGGTCAATCAACTGACAACCGATTTTTTGCCAATAATTGGCATAAGTGGAAATGAACTGACGTTGGTGTCGTTCAATAACATAAACGCGAGGGCTGTCAAACTTTGTCAATCAACCGACATGTGGAAACCCACCTTAAGAAATAGAGACAAAACGATGCTGCCATACACCTTACACTTGGATGGGAAATTTTAAATTTTATGGACAAAGACGGTTTGCTGCCAATCTACGATTGCTTCAAATGTTATCGAAAATGGTATCAATTGTGTCATAAATGACACTAATTTGACAACCAAAATTAATAGCGGAGACTGGGGAAGCTTTAAACATGAGGAACATTTGAACATTGCTAATAAGACAACACTTCAAAAATATTTAAAAGTACATATTAACCAAAATTTAAACATGGTAATACTTGGAAGCGTGAAATTACATATTTTAATTTTTCTATTTGTAAAGGATCATTCACATGGGAGCGAACGAACGAATTTATGAAATGCGAACAAATCACTTTATAAACAGAAAATTGCACATTTTATTATTCCAAGAGGAGGGTAATTGATTATCCCACCAAAAAGTAGTAAGAAAACAAGTTTATAAACAGTTTAAATGACGAAATTTCGAATTCCAAACTTTTTGCGAATTGTCAAAGTTTATTCGCAATCCACATCATTTAATTCCCATTCTCCAAACTAGCGAATAAAATATTCGTTCGAGCTTAACCTTAATTCGCGAACTGTTGCGACCTAGAAGAGTGTTCTTGTGAACGGACAGTGAAAACTTACGAATATTCGTTCGTTCGTAGGTAGTTTGTCGCTCTCATGTGAATGATCTTTAAGAGTGTAAACATTTTATGGCGATTTTTTCTTTTTGTTTAAAATATATCTTTAAGGCAGAACTTTATTTAAAACCGTATAAAGGTAAAGGTTGTTTGACAAAAATATAAAAAATTTAATTATTTAGGCACATGTTTCTGTCGCTTGACCTATTGGGGCAGGTTTGAACAAACCGGTTTGAACAAGTTATCTATAAGTGGCATTGAAATAGAAGCTAAGCTATCACCACCAATCAACGCTCCGGGAACATCGAGAACACCGAAATTCCGGAACAGCTAACTCATTTTTGTTTTTATAAAGTTTCTTCAGTCATTTGTAAAATATTTTGTAATTGGTGAATTTCAGTTTGCTTCTGTTAAGTAGTTTATGTTTTTTTTTTATTGAAAAATTAAAGTTAATTCATTCATTCATAAAAAATTAAAAAGCTTGTAGTAGCTTATTAGCTACCAAAAGCAATTACAAATACTGCCGTTCTCAGCCTAGTTCAGAAACCAAGGTGCCCAGTCTCCCCTAAAAAAAGAAAAACAAACATCAACATTCAACACAAAATTTGGACAGTGTACGTAAGGAGTTGTGCACTACCACTGATTCGCCGCTGGAACTTTAATCATACTGAATCATTCAATAAAAGTGCAAGCACATCCATTACGTCCTGCTGGAACTTGCTGTTGCTGCAGAGCTTGCCAACAATAAATAAACCATCTTAAACTAACTGCATTTCTTCGCATTTGGGAACTATTTTAATATGCCTATTAGCTACCTTGTTCTCGTCATTTTTCATTTTAAAAACGTATTGACTCTCTGCAAATTTTTTTGGTGAAGACAGAAATAAAACAGCTGAAAAGTCACTAGCATAGTGATGCCAAGTCACGTTAAGGCGTTTTTTTTGTGTGTTTATCTAAGCCTATATATGATTTCAATGATGATGACCAAGTCACCGTGCACCGGCGTAACCAATTGTGTTGAAGGTAGGAATGAGAGTTCCCCTTTTTGCGGGTAGCTATTTACGCATATATTGTTACTAAAGCCAGCCCTAACTAAGCTTTCGACTTTCAAGCACCGCTTTGTTCCACTTCTAAACTTCTGCGATACAAAGCATTTGATATGGAATCGTATTTATATCTAGTACTGCCAAAAGCAGCCCCTTTATAAGAAGTGGCGCACAGTTGTAACGGTAATCTGTGCTGCTCTTTATTAAATCACCTTCTGTTAAAAGTGAAGTACGCGGTAGAGTATAGGGCAAACACTGTTGGACTCGGACAAGGTCCACTAGCAGGTAATTCATTTTTTTTTTACATCTCTTAATTAAAAAATAGAATTTGATTTATAAACAGAATTTGGAGTGTAGTTATTTCAAAGATAAAACATAAATTTAACAATTATTTCAAACAGTAAAAACAACATTAGAATAGATGATGATTTGCTATAGTATAAATATAGTTCTTAGTGATATTTACAATGATCCTGTTACTGGCTATAAAATTTAAAGTTCATGCATCTAGAATTATTAAAAAAAATGCAAGAGTAAAAAAAGAAAAATTGTGTGGAAAAATTTAATAATGTAAAATAACTAAAATAGGGATATACTTATGGGGGTACATAAAAAAGAAATACCTCATTCAAGTGCATTCAAGGAATTATAACATAACAAAATCCGAAAATATTTACTTGCAGCAACTTCATAGCTCGGCAAATTTCATTTAGTTCTGTTAAATACTTAGAACCGAGTTTTCAAAATTCAAATAAACTTTATGTCACAGTAAGATTTTTTTTAGTTCTTATTTTATTTTAATGCGTGCGTTTTTTAATGTATATAAGTAAAGTTAGTTCAGCACTGTTTATCTGATAATCGAAAAAATCGGTTTTTAATATACAATTTATGTTTTATAAGAAAAATAAATAATACTGCTACAAAAATCGTTTCCATTTCAAAGTAATTAAATTATTACTTTCTCATATAATACATATACTCGTCTCGTTCATAACATCTGCCAATATGTATTATGCACTCTTCCAGCTTTACCTATTTAGTCATTGTTAGCCTTTTGTACATTTCCGCAGCATGGGCTGAATGTTGTTATTCAAAGTGAATGTTTATGGCTAGACTGTTCCAAATGATTTCAGATGGGGTATATGGACATTGCCAATTTCAATATTATATTTACCATATTTAATCGTGAACCGTGGTTCTTTAATTATTCCTAGCACATGGTGCTATTTTTTGGTTGTTTATCTTTTTATCAGACCGATGCGATGTTAGTAAATTTATTAGCAAATTATTCCTTAACTTAAAGCAATTCAAATTCAGTCTAGAATTTCTTTGTCTTTGGTGTCTACCTACATTATTTATGTGTGCACATTTAATTACTTTGTAGACTAGACTATGAAATTGTATTCTAAGGGGAAATTGCATTTTAAACCTAAGTGCAACAATGACTAAATCGGCAATAACCGAAATCTTCAACAAAAAATGTAATCTCGTCCTTACAATGACTTCCACAAAAACAAAACCATAAGAATAAAAACAAAGACTAAATCAATATAAACGTTCTCATTTCATACCTGTTTGTGCTGATACCATATTTTTGGCATAAATATCAGCACAAGTGTGACTGTATTTGTCAGCAACGACCGCAAAAAGAGCGCTAAAAGTATTGCTCCTGGACTCAATTCGGGTAGATAAATTACCCGCGCTATATAAAAACTAGTCGATACTGTAAACTCTATTAGCAGTGATGCAACAAGAAATTGCCTTTCCTGAAATCCACAAAAACAAAAAAAAATGTCTTCATAACCTGATATTTGACAATTGTTTAGTCGAACTTACCCTAAACTGTGTATTGGCATTTCGACTGGCCACCGCCAAGTGTAATCCAAAACATAAAATTAAAATTTCACTGATTTGTGTCACATAGTCCCATTTGAATGGATGGCATGTATTTGTCCGCACCTCTCTTAATCCGTCCAGTTGCGCAGTCTCGATGAGGTCTAAAGATGAGGCCGTAAATGCGGCCATATAGCAAGTCACAGCAAATACCATTGTTCCAAGATATTTCAACAAATCAACGTCTCTCAACACCCATCGATGGGCCTTACGAGTACGAAAGTCCACCAAGTGCCTATAGAGTTTGAGTATAATGGCGCCATAGCAAGTAATGAATCCCAATTCACGGAACCAGGGTTCGAGAAGGCATCGCTCCGTCGACGCTTGAAAGAAGTGGAGGGCAACCTTTAAGAAAAATATTTCTTACTCTTAGTGCATACCATAATTAATACTTATTACGTATATCATTTCATTAATAATTGACACGTCGAATCACCCAAATCTAAATTACTACTTGAAATAATTTAGATGTTCTTCACTTATCCGCTTCAAAACGCGCTTTTAATGTTTTAAATGATTTTTTTTTTTTTTTAAATAAACATTACATACATTTAAAAAACAACAACGCTTAACCACCTGAATATACAACTTAACTAACGTAAACTGTAATCAGCAGCTACAATTTTGCTCAATGCACACTATTGTGGCATATAGACATTACATTTGGAATTTTATTTAAATATTCAACATGCATACCATATCCCACTTAACCATTGAAGACTTCATTTCAATTTGTAGTATAAAATTGATTTCTCCCTCCCAAAAGGACTTACCGATGCATAGAGCAGAATGATGCCGAGTAGTATAGTTTCCAGTACGGTCCACATTCCCGATGCAATAGCCTGCCGGTAAGTATAGTAAAGGAAACCAAATGAGACATTTACAATTGTCGACTATACAAGCCTGCAAACATACCTTGCATTTCCTGTGCTGGAAAATAGTCACCGCCAACACCAGACAGCATAGAATACATGAGCCCAGCATTGAACCCACAGTAACGCGCAACAGATTCTCCATGGAGACGGTCTCTTGGGGCTCACCAAACAGGCAAACACCATTCTGGTCACATGTGGAGCATCCACCCGGGCATGGAAAGCACGAGAAATTGTCATAGTTGTCAGAGCTTTCCACCTTATCGCCGGGGAAACCTTGCAGGGACGAATTGGGCAAATAGTACGAGTCCCTACATATGCATGTGTAGCCGTCACGTGTTGTCGATGGTTTTGTTTCAGTCATCAAACAGAAGGTTGTGTTGCGGTCACAGCTGTGGGTAATTTATGATAGTCGATTATTGTGAATAAGGTGGGTGTGCGTGAGCTCAGCCGGCCTTCTTACCCATGTCGACGTCCAAAAATCTCCTCCAAGGCATCGTTACATAGGTCCACGTCAGCGGCAATAAACGCAGCTGCCACAATTCTATGAAATTGAGCGTTAGCGGTGGGGTTATTCGAGTTTGAAATTAGTTGATGTCCGTTATTATACGATTATAGGGTTGATGGGAAGTTGTAGGGTTTTGGGGATGTATTTATAGAGATGTTTAGTAAACATCGTCCTAAACTAGCATCAGCTCATCAATCATCGTATTCGACTGATATGGGCTTCGTATGGATAAATATTCTTGACATTCATGAGCAGTGAGTAGTTTAGTTTCATTGACATGTGTCAATGTTTAGTTTAATGGATATAATGTGGTATGTTCTATAACATCGGCTTTTGTTTTACTTATTGTTGTGCGAGTTAAGAAAAGAAATAAAAAGCCACCAGAAATAAAAGTTGCTTTGAAGAGTTGGAATAATTATTTGGTACGGAAGGAGACGGGAACTGGTTTTAAAGAAAACTCTGCCATTCAATCAAAATATAAACTGAATAAAACTGTTCACGTGATCAATATAGGCCAATACATGTGACGGCTGCCTCCTGTTTGCTGAACTCATTCAAGTAAATACTTAAAATTCATTGGAAATTATATTAAAACTTTTTATACACTCCACAGGAGAGTATTATCACTTTGTCGTTACAAACAGCAATTCTAATGAACATATCTTTCTACCACTTTTGGTCGCTCTTTATTCAAGAACGCTAGCCAAATTTTCGTAGAAGGTTGTCTTATCACATATAAGAAATTCATCGGCTTCAATCCATAATAGGCAAACATATCTAAGTCATTATCGTCCAAGGTTTAAACTCACAACCACGCAGAGGTAATTTATTTTACCGAGAACCAAAAAAAAAAATAATACCATTAAACAGTTAACACTTACTTGATCCGAAACTCCACAAATGATATCCGAAACGGCCACAACCAACGACCCTTGAGTAAATTACAGTCCCTAAATGGTGCGCTCCACTCCTGTGAACCATCTGTACTATTCCACGCCAAACCTAGTTCACGCCAATAGTTTCCCAGAAAAGACTTGTTATGAACCTCATGCGTTGGTATCTGGAAAACAATCAAAAGCACATCAACACACATCCAAATTTACAGCTCCGACCTCAAATTTCCCAAAGCACCTACCGTAACATTATCGCGAAACTTCACCACAACCGTATGAATGCTGGGTGCAGCTATGGCAAAGGCCAAAAGATTCTCATCCTGCTGGAGGGCGTTGTTCGCCACACTATTGGCACGTCGCCGTACCTCATCCCTCACTTGTTCAGTAATGCTCTGTTCCAGAGCCATTGGGAATTTCACCGATAAAAACTCGCTAAATTCTCTGGCAGCATCTTCCACGATGTCGGTGACATCATAAAACTATAAAAAAAACAAAAATAACATTTTAATTGGCTCGAATGTAACAGTCCCTATTTTCATTCTAATAATATTATCATCATCGGGACAAACAACAAAGCAAGCTAACTAATCAAAAACTATTTCATTGCTCCGCCGGCACGAAGAGATTTTCCCACTCGCCCTCTTTGAAAAGTCGCAATGGTAAGTGATATGACTGCGTGACCTAATTCAAATTCATTGAGGATTTCCTCTTCGATGGGCCACATAAGCTGGTGTATTTTGGCGCCATCAGGAAACTTAACCAATACATGTGGGACGATTTGTGACGTGAGCCAGCTATTAAAGTAAAAGGCAGAAGATTTCACCTGCACACGCGGGGCAAATGAAGGTTGTAACACACAACCCCACCTTAGGGGGTGCTGACCAGTGGAATTCGGTAAATAATTGGGTTATTTTTTGGAATCACGCAATCTAATTCAGGAAAGTCTACAACCACTCCAGCGCCTGACTATTTTTATTGCCAAACATGAAGGCGATAATTATGTCGATGACGTTCTACGTTCAGTCCATTCTGTCACCTCTTCGGGTGTTGCAGAAACTAGATAGATTTTATTAAACCAGCAAGTTGCACGAAGTGAGTTGGTAGTAAATGAAATGGATAGATGAATGTTACAACTCAACGAATGCCCTGCTGCTGCAGGAGGACATAGTAATTTATAGTCGTGTTGTTTACTTAAAAATAGCACAGCTAAAGTGGGTAATGACAATATTATAGGGGAGGAGTTGATAAATTGCAAGGTTGGTTTTAAAATGGCATGATTGCAGTTACCAGATAGTCACCTTGTCTAAAAACGAATAAATAGAAACAATAATTTATTAAAGTATCATTTTCAGACTCATATAGCTGCGTTTTATGTTAATGATATTAATAAATGCAACTACATATATGGAGAAGCTTAGCTAAGCACCTAGCTATATAAGGAAGTGAAACACGACCATTAACAAAGAGTAATATTTTGACTCAAAACAGGAGAATAATTGGAAACGGAAAGAACTGTACCTCAAAAAATGCCCGATGCCGGATGTTGTGCATGCTGGCGCATGGGGTAATCTATATAAAGTGTTGTTTTTTTTAGAGGTATAGAACTTTTAAATGGAATAAAACAAAGATAATTTTTTTTAAATTGACATGAAATTTAATTTATTCGAAAGATAATCTTCTGGCATTATAATTTCATTTTTGATTTCTGGCATATGACCGCCACGGCTGGCTCGGACGTAGTCTAATCTGGAGGTCCAATGTTCGATGACTTTTTCCAACATTTGTACCGTATATCGGCAATAACGCGGCGAATGTTGTCCTTCAAGTGGTCAATCATATCCGGCTTATCGGAGTAGACTAGCGATTTCACATATCCCCACAGAAAATAGTCAAGCGGCGTTAAATCGCACGATCTTGGAGGCCAATTCACTGGTCCGCAACGTGAAACTATGCGGTTACCAAACGTTTCCTTCAATAAATCAATTCTGACACGAGCTGTGTGACATGTTGCGCCGGCCGTCTTGTTGAAACCACAGCTCCTGTACATCATGGTTGTTCAATTGATGAACGAAAAAGTCAGCGGTCACCATTGACTGTAACGTTAGGGCCAGTATCGTTTTCAAAGAAGTACGGACCAATTATTCCACCAACCCATAAAACACACCAAACAGCCAGTTTTTGTGGATGTAACAGTGTCTCAACATACACTTGAGGATTATCATCACTTTAAATACGGCAGTTTTGCTTATTGAAGTATCCATTCAACCAAAAGTAAGAAGACTATGTTGACCGTAAAATGGACTAGTGTACGATACGTATTTCGAACAGAACCATGATTTTCAAAATAAATTTGCACACAATTCAGTCTATTCATGTTGAAATGCCAAACCAAACTAAAAATAAATCACCTGACAGCTGACAAAATGGCCGCCAGTTAAAATAGTGTTGCCAACTTAAAGTTTTACACCTCTAAAAAAAACACCCTTTATATAATAAAATTGTAGATTTTTTCTTTGTTCCACTATCACGTAAGAATTACTAACCCGAATGGTATGGTCTTTTTGGAAAACGTAGGCCTTTACAATGGGCACCATATAGGCTTTATTTTGTCAAAATTGGACAAAGGGGCGTGGCACAGCCCATACCAAAAAACACATTCAAAATCTTATATCTCGAAAACCACCGAATCGACTGAGTTGAAACTTACAGACAATCCTAGGCATTGGCCCAAAAGTCTTGCTGTAAAGATTGATCAAAATTGGACAAAGGGGCGTGGCATCGCCCATACAAAAAAAAATTAAAAATCTAATATGTATTTTGGAAACCACCGAATCGATTGAGTTCAAATTTACATATAATCTTAGGTCTTGGCCCGGGAGTATTCCTGTGAAGATTAGTCAAATTGGACAAAGGTGTGTGGCGGCTCCCATACAAAAAGAAACATTGCAAACTCTATTGTTCGACAGTCATAGGAGCTAAAGTTTGTAAAATGTTGTGTACTACAGAGCATTACAATAAAAACTCTTTGTCACTGATGAATTTGAAATTGATTTAATTTTTTTATTTTGCACTACGAAGTGTGCAGGGGGTTCGCTAGTTTTCATTATAAAAACATATACTGTGACCAACAATAGATATAAGGTTGAATGATTGTTATTAGTAAGCGACGTGTGTTTTTGTGTGTGACAAACACTAGATCTCGGGTTATCGGAATTCAAATCTAATTAAGCTTTCCTAACTATGTTCAGATTTATCCCATGGGTTCATTAAGTGCGAAGTAGCGCAGTGGTTAGTGTGCTGGACTGCTGTGCGAGGGATCCCAGGTTCGATCCCCGGAAAAACACAAATTACATCTTAAAGTTTTTTTCTACTGCGCCACCTCTCGCGAACGTCTGACAAACATCCGAGAGTATGACTGTCATGAAAAAGCTTCTCAATTCACACTCGGCATAAAATTGTAGGTCCCTTCCATTCGTCCCAAAAAATAGAAGCTCACACAAACTAATTGTTGCGAGATGCTAAGCCTTGGGTGTCTACCCGCCTGTTGCGCCACCTATTTATTTATTTATTTATTAATTATAAAAACGTGAACGTATAAAAGTACACATAAATTACTTTTCTATTGCCAAATTTGATTTGAATCCTAACCAACAAACTGCATAAAACTGTCAGTTTGAATACTCAACATGTTAAGTAAAAGTAGCTTAAAAAGTTGTCAAAAAATCCACATATATAGTTGTAGTATCTCGAAATACTGTAAATAAATTAAAATTGTTTGAAGTTTAATTTATGCTTACTTTGTATATAGTGTCAGTTGTATAAAATAAAACTTTACTTATACGAATAAACTTATACTTATGTTCTTTTGAGTTATCTTAAGGGTCTGGAAACAGGTCTAAAAAACCAACAATCTGTAAAAATGTTGATAACGAAATAACAATAATTAAGCATATTTCATGTCGGCCAAAACTCTTTATAAATATCTTAAAAAAAATGTTTCCAAACTTCAAAGACAAATGAAAACCGAATTGGTGTTCACTCACTTTTCACACTCACTGTAATTTTAAATGTACATATCTCTTAATAATTCAGAGCAAATTTCATTTTATGGTAGTGACAGTAATTGCTGGTAAACAATATTATAAAATTTACGGTTTAGGGAACCCACGAACTACTTTAAATGAACAGGCGAAAAACAGGCCAGTGACACTTGCTATTACCGAAAAGTTTTAAATAATTTAATTTAATTTGTTATCCTACTGTTAACTTAAACCTTTTTTAGACGTGAAGTACCCTTCAACCTAAGGCAATGCAATAAGGCATTTTTTTTCGTGGTATACAACTATAAAATGAGACAAAGCATGTACAACATTATTAGCTTTACTGCAGAAACAATTTGATGCCATTAGTGTTTAAACAGGGGTTTGGACAAAAAAGGCCCAATCTGGAAGTCAAATTTTCGAGCAGCTAGCGCCAAAGCTCTTTCACTTCGAACCCATTCAACTGAGTAACGTAATAGCATTCATCAATTGTATCATTATGGACGGCATGCATCATCTTTGAACTTTGAAGAAATATAGGCCAATTATTTCACCTGCCCATAAAGAACACCAAACAGTGATTTTTAGATATGTAACTAATTATCACAACAAAGGCTTTTGGATTTTCATTCATTCATTCATTCATTCATTCATTTTCAATGGTCCGCTTGTCCATTAAGTGGGTCGCGGGTGCAGGTTGCTCAAGTGGACCCTCCATAGCTCTCGATCCTCCGCCATCGACTCTAAATCATCAAGGGCAATCCCCATACGGGTATAGGAGAGATTATGGACTTGATCTAACCATCTCATCCTTGGTCTACCTAGAGGACGCCTACCCGATGGTACGGATTCCATAGCACGTCGTGGAATCCTGGTCGGGGACATGCGTTTAACATGACCAAACCACCGAAGCATGGATCGCTCCGTCCGGAGAAGTAGCTGCTCGACATTGAGTTCCTCACGTATTCTGGTATTTCTGATGCGATCTCTACGGGTCACACCAGCAATACTACGGAGAAATCTCATTTCGGCAGCTTGTATCCGCGATCTTATTCTTTCGGTCATTACCCAAACCTCATGACCATAGGTGAGAGTTGGAACAAACACCGAATTAAAGACTGGCAACTTAGCTTTGACACCAAGTTCAGTCCTCCTAATAACAGAATGACCAAGCTGTCTCAAAATTGACCCAGCCTGACCAATCCTACAGGAAAACTCGGCATTGCTTCTTCCATCACTCGTGAATAAGACCCCGAGATACTTAAACTTCTCCACCTGTTTCAATGGGACTCCACTAACATGCAGAGTGCATTGAACAGGCATTCTGGAGACGACCATCACTTCAGATTTGTTCACGTTTACCTTCATCTCAGCTTCAACACAAACGGTTACAAACCGATCGAGTGCGCGCTGAAGTTCAGTCTGAGAGGATCTAAGGATGACAAAGTCATCAGCGAAGACCAAATGACTTATCCTCAGATCTCCCAATTCGAAACGTTCCTCGCCAAGACTGCGCTGTAACATCCAGTCCATATAAGTAATGAAAAGGAGAGGAGACAAGACGCACCCCTGACGAAGTCCAACGCCCACGGTGAAAGGTATTGATTTAACGCCGTTTACCCGAACCCAGCTTTTACAGTTTGTGTAAAAAGATTGAATGGCTCTCGAGAGAGAACCATCAATTCCATACTCCTGTAATACACTCCAGAGTTTCCCTCGAGGGACTCGGTCATATGCTTTCTCCAAATCTACGAAGCAAGCGTAAACAGGTGTAGCATACTCCCAAGCCTTCTCAAGTACCATTCTGAGAGTGAATAACTGGTCGGTTGTGCTTCTGCCGGGACGAAAGCCGCACTGCTCATCTCCTAATCGTGCCTCGACCACAGCTCTGCAACGCGTTTCCAGCACCTTGGCAAAGACTTTTCCGGGGAGACTTAAAAGTGATATACCCCTGTAATTGGAGCAATCCCTTTTATCCCCTTTCTTGAAAAGGGGCACAATCACCCCAATCTGCCAATCGCTGGGTGTTTCGCCGCATTCCCAGGCCACTTTAATGACACGAGAGAGCCATTTGACTCCCTCTTCACCTAAGGCCTTTAGCATTTCTGGCCGGATTTCATCCACTCCGGCAGATTTGCCAGCTTTTAGCGATTTGATCGCAAAAGTGACTTCCTCTACCGTGGGACTATTTTCCGCCATCCGTCATCCTCAATGCCCTGGATTGGATTGAGCAATTCGGAAAAGTGCTCGCTCCATCTGCGCAAGATGTCCTCCTCATTAGAAAGAAGTGTACCATCTTTGGATTTGACCCCTTCGATAATGTTCCACTTCCTTCCTCTAAGACGGAGGATGGTCTGCCAGAACACCTTGCCTGCAGATCTGTGATCACGGTCCAAATTTTCGCCGAACTCCTTTCAAGACTGTTCTTTGGCTGCTTTAACAGCCAATTTGCAAGTTCTTCGCGCCTCAATGTACCGGTTTCGAGAAGGAGAGTCCCCCAAGTGAATCCACACCTTGAAAGCCTTCTTCTTCTCTCTGATAGCTTCTTGAACTCCGGGCGTTTTAAACCACGCAGTTCTTTTCTCACCACCAGCCGCCACACCGAGCCGCTTCACTCCGCAAACATGTCCTGCAGAGGCAATAACTGCTGTTGAAAACAGCTGCCATTCTTCCTCTACATTCAATGGAACATTTGGAATTTGTTCAAACCTTGCAGATACCTGCCGTGCAAATTCCTCCCGTATCTCATCGTTCTGTAGTCCCTCCCACCGTATGCGCGTAACCATTCTTGGTTTACGCTTTGGCAGGATAGGTATTTGATCATTGAGATACAATTTGCACAGCACGAGGTGATCAGTTGACAGTTCAGCCCCTCTCAACACACGAACATCACAAACCATCCTTTTAATACACGACGGTACCACAAAGAAATCTATCAGCGATTTCTGCTGCAGACTTCGACGGTACCATGTGTATTTATGGATATCTTTGTGTGAAAAGAAAGTGTTCATAATGGACATTCCATTTGAACAACAAAAGTCCAACAACTTCTCTCCGTTCGCGTTCTGATCGGGGTCACCGTGTTTCCCAATCGCGCTGCCCCATGTCGAGAAATCCGCACCCACGTGAGCATTGAAATCACCCATCAGGATATAAGAATCCATATCTGCAACCTTTTCAAGGGCTACATCAACTTCATCTAAGAAAGCTGCGTACCCCGACTCCAGATTCGGTGCATACACCTGCACTAGAGCCAGAGTTGATCTTTCAAGCTTAAGCTTTAAGATCGCAACTCTCCCTCCTAACGGAATCCACTCCAATACTCTGCCTGACAGCCTGGGACTTGTGAGTATCCCCACTCCCGCCTGAGCAGACATTGAAGGTGCTACTCCCGACATGAAGAGTTTCCACCCATCCGCAAGGTCCACAGTTCTAGAACCCCTTTGCTTTGTTGAGGAAACACCAACTATATCTAGTCGATATTTAACAGCCTCCCCAACAAGCTCCAGGTCTTTTCCCGTGAGCGAAGAGATGTTCCACGTGCCTATCCTAAGTCGATGCCGTTGTCGAGTAACCGAAAGTCCACTTATGCCCCTATTGGTGCATAGCGCATCCACCCTCTGACCCCCATAATGGTTTGCGAGACCATTGACAGGAAGCTCGTAGCCGTTTCGGGTTAAACCCGGCCGACTGCCGAGCGTGACAAGCCGACCACCAGACGCTCGCAAACTGCCACCCTCCAGGCCTGGCTCCAAAGGGCGCCCTATTTTGACAGGCTTGGCAATATCCGAGGCTCGCTTTCGTCGCTTTGTCATCATTGGGTGTGTGCTTCGTTAGCCATGTCTAGGTGAACCTAGACATGTTGCCCGCCCCCCACCACGGGGAGGTCAGCTACATGAGGGGGCAAAATACGATTTAAGCTTTTAATTCATTTCATTTTGAATTTTATCGATTCCACTTTTGTTTGTTTTCGAAAGTTATTTACTTTTAATCGAATTGTATTTATCGCTCATTTTTAACTTTCTCGTATACGTAGTAAGAGAAAGATATCAGTTTTCGTACAAAATTTTGAACTCGAGATTTTGATCAATTTTGATATTTGATAGGGCAACTCAAAAAAGTGGGTCTCGCAATTCTGTCCGTCCGTATGTCTGTCTGTCCCCCCCTGGGGAATCTAAACGCTTGGACGGATTTGTTTCAAACTTCGTATTTAGAGTTTGTGGGCTTCCCGCTAGGACATTTTTTTTTTTAATGCTAGCCCTAATATTAACCGTCCTTCCCATATAAACATTTTATGAAATATGAAACAATTTAGATTTTTTCAAAAACGATTTGAATCAAAATTGATTACTTGAATTAATGTAGGCATGCTTAACATGACTGCATACCCAGTTTTTCGCTAAATAGTACAGCAACGGCAGTTTTGAAAATTGTTTTTTTCTCAAAAACGGTAAAAACGATTTTAAAAAAAAAATTTTTTAAGGTACTATTGTCATTCTTAACTTGATAGTAAACTCAGTTTTTCCGTAAAAAGACTGCGTCCCTTGATATCCACCCAAATCCCTTTAAAAAACTGCTCATATCTCAAAAACGCCATTTTAGATTATGATAAAAATGTTACTTTCTGGTAATGCTTAAATCCATAGTAATACCATTTGCTCAGTTTTGAGCTTAACATTTGAAAAACAGTGTTTTTTGAACCAGTCCTTCGATTTCCACCCCAATCGCTAAAAACGGTACTTTAAAAACTACACATATCTCGAAAACGCCATTTTCGATTTGGTTAAAAATGTAACTGCTAGGTAATGTTTATATACTGAAGAATACGCCGTACTCAGTTTTCAGCTAAACAGTTTAATAACAGTGCTTTTCGCGTCCAAATTGTAACATTTGTCAGCATAATTTTACAAAAAACCGCTTTTTAAGACAACATAAGCATTCTAAACATGATCACGTACTTAGTTTTTCTCAGAAAACTCGAATATTGCCGTTTTATGAATATTTCTCAAAAATGACTACCCAAATCCCGATCTTTATTCACACACGGTATATTTTTGCAAAGCCCAAAACTTCAGTGGCAATATAATTCGAAATTCATCGAAATTCAAGTGTCAGTTCGGGCTGAAATTTAAAAGTAAATATTGAAGTTAATATACGTATGTTTATGTAGTATGTATTGTACGTTGTTAATTAGCAAGTGCTCAGTTATCTGAGTACATCTTGAGTGCGTATGATTTTAAACGTAAAATTTGCTGAAATGACTCTGAGATTCTGCGAGATTCGCAATAAACGAGAAGGTTATTTATCATTTTCGTCTTTCATATAGCTGGGTGCAATTAACAAGGACCAACAACTATCACTGTTAATTATGCAGTTCTTCTTTTAATAAAGAAGGACACGCAAAATACTGCGGCTCCTGTACCTACTTCCATTGTTAACCCTTTAGTGTATATTTTAAGTTTGTTGTACGTTTGTTTTCGTATTAGTATTTCAGTTCTGCCTTTGGGGGATAAACGTTGATATATTATTTAATAAGCCATTTTATGTGAATATCCTGAGATCATTTTGAAAAATAAGCATATTTACCGTACAAAACTTTAAGTCGTAAAGCTTCAGTTGGTTAAGTAGTTAATGATATAAACTTCTTCAAAATTATCGTTAGTCTTAAAAATGCCAGACCTTATCTGTTGGCTCTAAAGAAATAAAGTCCACGGCTTGGCTGCACTAATTTTTCTTAATTATTGCAACTAGAACCAGTTGATACAACAACCTTGACGTAACTTCGTTTCATGCTGAAGGTACTCTGATTGATTTATCGTCTTTTCGATCGTAAGGAAACAATGTATTTACTAAAAAGTAGTTAGACTCATTATACTTTTCCTACATGAATAAACTGGCGTTACAGACATCAGTGTTTAGTATTTTATAAAATAAGATTCAATGGGAAAATTTAAGTTGAAGGGCAGCCTTATTAAGCTGCGGTGCTACCAGCCGCTTATGATCTAGATCTGGTGAAAAATAAACATAAAACCTGAGCAAATGAAATTAGGAGATAATAAATATTTTAATAAGTTTATTAGTGTTTACTTCTGAACAAAGTTGCAATTAATTAGTTAAGCGCTCAGAGTACCTACTTCTAAATGAATTCCACCATTAATTCAGCTCTCTTATTATCTTATCGTTATGAGAATAACTGCATTTGTAAGCAAACATTTGGTTTGGGACCTAGGACGGTATCCACATCCACTTGAGAGTTCGTTCCGAAAATAGGATTTCATAATTTAAAAATATTTTCATATCCTCAATGGACACTCAACGGGTGTGGGGATGGGGTTCTATTTCAGTAATTTCACATTCGTTTTAACTTTAGCATGTGCAGATATTCCCACAAAACTTTCAAATTGAATTCCAAGGATTCGAGAATTTATTCGAATAATGGATCCATTCTTCCCAGAATTGTGAGAGAAACCGAAACAGCTTAATGACGGTCCCGTAACCCGTACTTGTATGTCAGATATAGAGCGAGCGAGAGAGTGAAATTATTTCCAGCAAGAACTTAGCGAAGGACCTACCTCCATAGAGGGAAATATTTTCCAAAGCGTCCTTGCTCTTGGCCGTAGCTATATATACGCTCGTAAAGTCTCCAAATAGAGTGCTTATAAAAGCGCCATTGATTTACTTTAATTATCTATTTATTAAAGCGTAAACTTTGCATCACACACAATATTATATACATACATCAAAAAAAAAAAAATTGAATAACTTGTTAATTTGTGGATTTTTGTAATCTGTCCTATTTGCAGCCGTGTCATGGGACATATGATATTCGGAATATTCTAGTACAAGTTAATTATTATGAGAATGTAATTAATTGGATTCGACAGGAGGAGTAAACGTGTCGGTGTCGGTGTTGAGCAAAACAGAGTGAGCTTCCATCAGCGCCAGAGTCTCGAGTGAGAAAGACGTGAAAACATTAATCTTCCACAGGGGTGTGATTATTTTGTAGGTGCCTGAGGGGTGGCTGATGTGTGCGACAGAGAATTTGGGGCTGCTATTAGCAATTTCACTTCTGTCACCCTACCGATATCATCGGATAATGAGGTGATTTACCTAACTATTTTTGCAAATATTTAATTTAGTTTATGTCTGTGGTGCCGATGCAAAGTCTAAGTGGGGTGTGTTAATTAATGTGTTTGACAAGAATTAGCGTTAGAAAATTGTGCAAATTACATTTTAATGGTAGCAATATGTTGAAGTTGCGAGTGATCATTTAAATGTGTCAAGTGTAAGACGGGTTAATGTTATTTTACCTATTCGTTAACACCAATTTAACCTGAGGTATAGAAGAGACAAGAGAGCCCCCTGGTGGTAGGCTGTCGCATTTAATCAATTTATTTTAGTGAATATTACACATTGACGAAATCTCATTGGAAATATTTTGTATTTTTATGCTGCCCGATTCTTAGGTTGCGGTTGCTTATGAATAGTTCGATAAACGACCCTAGGAAGTTATTTCGATATACAGTCCATCGTAATTCAATCGTAAAGCTTAGCGCATGTACTTAATGGACGATTTTATGAAAGTTTTTGGTTTACGAGCTTACTAGATTTAGCTTGGGCAAGAATTAAACCTTGGTATCCATTATGGCTCGCTGAATGGGTCGAAAATAATTTATGTGCATCAAACCCTTTTGTTCAGCGATGAGGCTCATTTTTGGTGGAACGGCTACGTCAATAAACGGAATTACTGAATTTTGTATAGAGAAAATCCAAAAGCTATTGCCAAGCCTGTCATAATAGGGCGCCCTTTGGAGCCAGGCCTGGAGGGTGGCAGTTTGCGAGCGTCTGGTGGTCGGCTTGTCACGCTCGGCAGTCGGCCGGGTTTAACCCGAAACGGCTACGAGCTTCCTATCAATGGTCTCGCAAACCATTATGGGGGTCAGAGGGTGGATGCGCTATGCACCAATAGGGGCATAAGTGGACTTTCGACAACTCGACAACGGCATCGACTTAGGATAGGCACGTGGAACATCTCTTCGCTCACGGGAAAAGACCTGGAGCTTGTTGGGGAGGCTGTCAAATATCGACTAGATATAGTTGGTGTTTCCTCAACAAAGCAAAGGGGTTCTGGAACTGTGGACCTTGCGGATGGGTGGAAACTCTTCATGTCGGGAGTAGCACCTTCAATGTCTGCTCAGGCGGGAGTGGGGATACTCACAAGTCCCAGGCTGGCAGGCAGAGTATTGGAGTGGATACCATTAGGAGGGAGAGTTGCGATCTTAAAGCTTAAGCTCGAAAGATCAACTCTGGCTCTAGTGCAGAGTCTACCAAATTCAAATGGAATGTCCATTATGAACACTTTCTTTCCACACAAAGATATCCATAAATACACATGGTACCGTCGAAGTCTGCAGCAGAAATCGCTGATAGATTTCTTTGTGGTACCGTCGTGTATTAAAAGGATGGTTTGTGATGTTCGTGTGTTGAGAGGGGCTGAACTGTCAACTGATCACCACCTGGTGTTGTGCAAATTGTATCTTACCGATCAAATACCTATCCTGCCAAAGCGTAAACCAAGAATGGTTACGCGCATACGGTGGGAGGGACTACAGAACGATGAGATACGGGAGGAATTTGCACGGCAGGTATCTGCAAGGTTTGAACAAATTCCAAATGTTCCATTGAATGTAGAGGAAGAATGGCAGCTGTTTTCAACAGCAGTTATTGCCTCTGCAGGACATGTTTGCGGAGTGAAGCGGCTCGGTGTGGCGGCTGGTGGTGAGAAAAGAACTGCGTGGTTTAAAACGCCCGGAGTTCAAGAAGCTATCAGAGAGAAGAAGAAGGCTTTCAAGGTGTGGTTTCACTTGGGGGACTCTCCTTCTCGAAACCGGTACATTGAGGCGCGAAGAACTTGTAAATTGGCTGTTAAAGCAGCCAAAGAACAGTCTTGGAAGGAGTTCGGCGAAAAATTGGACCGTGATCACAGATCTGCAAGCAAGGTGTTCTGGCAGACCATCCGCCGTCTTAGAGGAAGGAAGTGGAACATTATCGAAGGAGTCAAATCCAAAGATGGTACACTTCTTTCTAATGAGGAGGACATCTTGCGCAGATGGAGCGAGCACTTTTCCGAATTGCTCAATCCAATCCAGGGCATTGAGGATGACACATCCATCGCCTTAAGCAGGGCGGAAAATAGTCTCACGGTAGAGGAAGTCACTTTTGCGATCAAATCGCTAAAAGCTGGCAAATCTGCCGGAGTGGATGAAATCCGGCCAGAAATGCTAAAGGCCTTAGGTGAAGAGGGAGTCAAATGGCTCTCTCGTGTCATTAAAGTGGCCTGGGAATGCGGCGAAACACCCAGCGATTGGCAGATTGGGGTGATTGTGCCCCTTTTCAAGAAAGTGGATAAAAGGGACTGCTCCAATTACAGGGGTATATCACTTTTAAGTCTCCCCGGAAAAGTCTTTGCCAAGGTGCTGGAAACGCGTTGCAGAGCTGTGGTCGAGGCACGATTAGGAGATGAGCAGTGCGGCTTTCGTCCCGGCAGAAGCACAACCGACCAGTTATTCACTCTCAGAATGGTACTTGAGAAGGCTTGGGAGTATGCTACACCTGTTTACGCTTGCTTCGTAGATTTGGAGAAGGCATATGATCGAGTCCCTCGAGGGAAACTCTGGAGTGTATTACAGCAGTATGGAATTGATGGTTCTCTCTTGAGAGCCATTCAATCTCTTTACACAAACTGTAAAAGCTATGTTCGGGTAAACGGCGTTAAATCAATACCTTTCACCGTGGGCGTTGGACTTCGTCAGGGGTGCGTCTTGTCTCCTCTTCTTTTCATTACTTATATGGACTGGATGTTACAGCGCAGTCTTGGCGAGGAACGTTTCGAATTGGGAGATCTGAGGATAAGTCATTTGCTCTTCGCTGATGACTTGGTCATCCTTGGGTCCTCTCAGACTGAACTTCAGCGCGCACTCGATCGGTTTGTAGCCGTTTGTGTTGAAGCTGAGATGAAGGTAAACGTGAACAAATCTGAAGTGATGGTCGTCTCCAGAACGCCTGTTCAATGCACTCTGCATGTTAGTGGAGTCCCATTGAAACAGGTGGAGAAGTTTAAGTATCTCGGGGTCTTATTCACGAGTGATGGAAGGAGCAATGCCGAGTTTTCCTGTAGGATTGGTCAGGCTGGGTCAATTTTGAGACAGCTTGGTCATTCTGTTATTAGGAGGACTGAACTTGGTGTCAAAGCTAAGTTGTCAGTCTTTAATTCGGTGTTTGTTCCAACTCTCACCTATGGTCATGAGGTTTGGGTAATGACCGAAAGAATAAGATCGCGGATACAAGCTGCCGAAATGAGATTTCTCCGTAGTATTGCTGGTGTGACCCGTAGAGATCGCATCAGAAATACCAGAATACGTGAGGAACTCAATGTTGAGCAGCTACTTCTCCGGACGGAGCGGTCCATGCTTCGGTGGTTTGGTCATGTTAAACGCATGTCCCCGACCAGGATTCCACGACGTGCTATGGAATCCGTACCATCGGGTAGGCGTCCTCTAGGTAGACCAAGGATGAGATGGTTAGATCAAGTCCATAATCTCTCCTATAACCGTATGGGGATTGCCCTTGATGATTTAGAGTCGATGGCGGAGGATCGAGAGCTATGGAGGGTCCACTTGAGCAACCTACACCCGCGACCCACTTAATGGACAAGCGGACCATTGAAATGAATGAATCGTATTTTTTCATATCAAATGCATTTAATTTTGGGGTTAAAAAGGAACCTAAAAAAAATCTAATGTTCCGCTGGCGCTAGAGCTTTGGCGGGCGTTCCTACATCTGGGGTATTATTATTAATATAATAACTTAACATTCGCTTTAGGCAGATGGAATGACTTATAAAAAGATATACTACTTACAATTCACCCTTACATTCTTCATTCATAACTCCTCAACGAAACAATTGAAGTAAGCAGGCCAGCAACGATCTAACCAATCAATTATCCAATGCAAAGTTCCAACTTCCACACCTCTTATTATTGGTTTCGCAAAATACGACGTTAGATGCTATCTGTTTACTGTGCGAACTTTTAAGGCCAAAAAATCTAACACTAAAATTTTGACTTCGACATAAAATACAGATTAAACGATACCGTCAATGAGTTTCCTGATAGTAGTTCCTGAACTACCCGGTGAGCCAAGAAGGCAGCCAGTTAAAAAGGCCTAGATGGCTGGGGGGGGGCTTTTTATCTGGGCAGTATACCTATACACGACATCTGATAAAGTAGGGAAATCTTGAATACCTTTCAACAACCTAAGGTGTATACTTAAATTTAAAACCTAAAAATATGAAACATGCTTTACAAATTCCGCTAGCAACAATTCACAAAGTTTCGCCCATGTCATTAATATTCATATTTTCACATGTCACTCCCACCGCACAGTTTTAATTGATTCGTGAAACAAAAATCATTAGGAAAAACTTTTAGATGTAGAGTAAACTCATAAATAATGTCAAAACGGAAAACATAGCCAATCTGTGTCCTCAAAGAGTCACAACTTGAAAGTATCTTATCAAAAATCCGCCCATATTCTGCCAGCCACAAGCTCTACAACTAATATACTGTAGTTCTTTTAGTTTGCTATTCCCAGGACTCTTCTTAAAGTTCCTTCTGACAAGGTGACATCCACACAAACACACTCATATTATTCGGAACACACTCATATACTCACTGGATCGGGCGGAATTTCCTCCAGAATTTTGGGTTCACATTTGCTTGGTGCTGACGTTGTGTTTGAGCTGTTCGTGCTCGCTGGGATGGTTGTTGCTGCTGTGGCTGCTGCTGATGACGTCGATGTCGATGTAGGTGTTGTGCTATCTGCTTCCTGAATATCCCTCTGTCGATGGCGATGATGGGGTTGTTCCAGCTCATTCTGCTGTCGGTAGTATTCAAAAAACAGTCCATTGCTTATGTCTAACTCTAGTGGAGGTTCTATTGTTGTTGCTGTGGTAAAGGATTTTAATTTGGCTGCTGCAGTCGTTGTAGTCAGGTAGGTAAGGAGAATACAAATCAGACAAAACGTCAAAGCGCTGGAAGTGCTAATATTGGTGGTGCACAGTAATGGTTTCGCATCCCTCCTCCGATGTGCACGGATGGGGCTGCTGTGTTTTGGACCGATGCTACGTAACACGGTCCCATCGTCGCAGCATATTGAGGCTGATACCGATTTCGCTCTTGAGGTGGGTGGTTGATGTTGGTATTGGTATTGATGATGTGCTTCTTTTCGACGACAATGTGGTCGGTAGTTGCTAGTATTTTGGTGGTGATTGGTGGAACAACTTTCGTCCATATCACCGGTTGTACCCAGTCTTGTGCTTCGGCTGGAGAGTTATCTTCCAAGTTTTAGGAAACATCTGTAAGCAAAAAAAATCAGAATGTTAGATGGTTTCAGTATAGTTTATGATAGATTTTCAATTTCCATATGTGGGACCCAATTCATGTGCAAATCATAAAAGTGTTATATGCCAGCAGACACAGCTTCGTCGTCATCATTCGGAAAGCACTAACCCAACTGAGGTTAAACCTCAGTTTCGTTGCGAACACACTAAAAGCAGGTCCACCCTCCTTCACTACGAGTGCGAATAAATAATTCAGGTGGGCCCAAGGGAGGACACCACACAACAGAACAATTTCCCCAATTTGAATGCCTGTCTTTGCCTGATAAGATGGCGTCGCGGCTGTAAAAGTTTGTTTGCTGTTTATTTGTTCAAGCCACACACAGGCCCCACAACACAACAAAGACACATAGTCATTGCCAAAAAGCAAATAATTACTCATCGCATAAATGTTATGAATGGTTGAATAATAACGAGGCGCGTATTCCCTTAACAAGTTGAGCGCTTTTTGTTTTTCTGAATCATTTCAATGGTGGGTACACACAAAGGTGTTGTTATCGATCCTCTACTTTTTTTCTCTACCGAGGGACTAGACTGCAAATGTGTACCTCCATATTTCTGGCTAATGGATGGCGTTTGTTGGAAGGAAAAAAGTTGGCCGGATTTTTAATTTAAAGTCTCATTATGTTGTTTTATGCGCTAATTGCGGAGAACATGAAATGGCTCTTTGTACTCCAGAGAGGGTTCGCTTTGTGTTCTGATTTCGTCAAGAAAAAAATATGTAATTGCAATTTGGAGTTGCAAATAGAGTAGGGCACGCCAAGTGTTTTAATTTTGTAAAATCTCATATTACAGACACAATACATCTATACTACTATAAAATGCAACGTCCGTCTGTTTGTCCCTCAATAACTCGAAAACCATTCGTCCGATTTGCATGATTTTGTTTCTGATTTATAGATGTGCGGCCAAATTAGGCCGTAGGATGGGTGAGAATTGTTGAGGACTAAAAGGGTCGCGGGGAGTAGGGGGGGCCGCACGAATTGTTAGCCGCATGAACTTGAAAGTTTGTATGTTGATAGATAAGTCAAAAATATTAAATGCCCCATTCATCGTTTTTCAAAATTCGTCCCAAAAGGGTTGGAAAAAATTTGGACCTTTCTATGCTTAACTTAATGGCAAATTAAGCATAGAAAGGTCCAAATGGCTTAACTTAATGGCAAGTTAAGCATAGAAAGGTCCAAATACACATAACATAAATCTATGTAGGTCAATTCAAGATATGCTTTTAATTGTTAGGCAATATTTTACCGAGTATTTTGAGCTAACATTCATTTTTCTGGTCCATCCAAAGGTTGAGATATAATAAATTGAAAATAGATCTTATTTGGCCAAGTGCGAAAAAAATGTTTTCTCGATTGCAGTTGTGCTTAGGGGTAGTTTTATATTGCGTTCCAAAAATAGAATATTATTATTCGCACGACTGGCATTCAGAATGCACATTGTACGTCTACGTACATGCTCATTGCATATGGATATGCATAAAACAAACTATGTATATATGTTATGCACATTATAAAGAATTTGTGATGCGTAAGTAGATATATGTACACAATCGTAAATACATACATACACATATTTGAGATATGCAGAATGCAGCTATGGAAAGTGTAACGATGATCGCGTAGTATAAAAATCAAATCTTACCTGTGACGAGTTTTCATTTATGTGAAATCGTATGTCCATTGACTTAGAACTTTCGGATCAGTACAGGTTACGTATAAGAACAAAGTTGGAGACGGGGGTGGGTAAAGGGGTGGTAGGAACTAACTGTGGAACTATTTGGCCAATTTAAAAAAATTCTTTCAACATTCTACCGGCTACTTCCTCCGGATAAATATAGGCTAGTTAGGGTGCGGATGGGCGAAGGGGAAACGGGGGTATAGGGGCTATCTTCGGAACTTCTCGGCCATTGCCGGACTTGACCTCCACGTTCGCGTGTGAGCTGTAGGCATAATTTGTTTATAGCTACTTGCGCCCACTAAATAAATAACATGTAGGTATAGTTTATGAAGCGGTGGGCATAGTGTAGTGGTTAGAGTCATTGCTTGTGACCCGAGCGGCGTTGGTTCGAGCCCCGGCGGGGGACAGCAATACTCTGCCACCGACCATAAAGAGAAACGAATAATATCAGAGTTTCTCCACCACTACACCAAAAAAGGAGTTTCTGCTTGGTAGTACAATGGACCGAGATTCGTCTGAGTGCTCCAGGATTTGGAATCCCCTTTAAAAATAAAAATAAAAAAAAAAATAGTTTATGAAACGGCATTGCGATAAACTATTTTGTTAACTTAAAAAAGAGGACAAAATACAAACAAACGTGCATTTCTATGATAACTTAAATAAATTTTAATTCAATTTAAAAGAAAAGAAAGAAAAAATCGGGCGGAGCCTAGCGCATTGCTAGTATATTTATAAGTAACAACTAGCTTTTGCCCGCGGCTTCGCTTGCGCAGTCCTCAGAATTTAATACACAGAAATTTGTTCACGTTCAGTTAATTCCCTCTTTTAAAGTTTACCTAAGGAGGAGTTAATATCGCTAAAAAATATGTTCAACGCTCTATTGCAGAAAAATGATATCATCAATTTGTTAGTAAAGCGCTGCCATCTCAACACAGATCATAATATAGTAGATTGAGCCACTATTTACGGGACAGAAAATATTTCTTAGCTGGCAAATTTTCCAAAATCAGAGAAATTAGTTTTCTTTATTACTGAGAGTACACAAACCGAGTTTGAAGTCAATCGGATGAAAAATAAAAATGTTCCCATACATATTTTGACCTCTCCTTTCACCCCTTTAAGGGTATTGATATGCTTCAAAATAATCTGGGTGATCACAGAATCCGTCGTATTCGGAATTTTGCTACGAACCCCGAAAGAACTATCACAGAATCCGTTGTAGTGGAAATTTTTGCTACGAATTAAATTCGTAGGGGTTCGTAGCAAAATTCCGAATACGACGGATTCTGTGATCACCCAGAATATATAGATACGAATTACGAACGCGCCTCTCTGTCTTGGTGAAATTTGTGAAATTTAAAACTGAAGAACGTTCTATGCCCTGCTTACTGCTTTTAACCTTATACCCTATGCACACCAAGCCGAAAACTGGGTTTTCGCGAAAACAGTCGAAAACTTCCTTGAAAACAGAAGTTTTCCCATACATATTGCAGTTTTCAAAACGAGTTGTTTGAGGTCGTTTTCCATGAAAACGCCACGAAAACGAGTACACTCGTTGGGTTGTTGAAGCAGACACACCTTTTGCAACATTCAGCGAGCTCAGTAAAACTGCTGACAGGATGTGAGAGACTGAGTGAGGACCTCAGTGCTGTCGTTTCTTCTAGTTTTTTTGTTTAAAAATGTGGAATCTCTTGTTATCTTTGCACCATAAAGAGCAAATTATTAAATTTTTCTATAATTTTAGAACGGCAGCACTACCTGCCACAACTAAATGGTATTTTCATTTAACCATAGGTAAGTTAACGATTATTAAGTAGCTTAAATAATTTTGTTTTTATATTATGTCAATACGAGCGAAGTTTAGTAACTAAAATAAAAGTCTAGTCGCCACAAACATTTCATAGCTAGTTTCACAGCTAATTGAAACGTCAAACGAAAACGAGTTGGTGTTCTGTGTGAATGCATCTACGAGTTTTCTAAACTTTTTTGACGAAAACTCGGTTTTCGGCTTAGTGTGACTAACACAAAATTTTGAACGAGCAGCCAATGGCCACATTAAAAAATCTAGTCATATAAGTCGACTTGAGTTCTAAGTTGACAGACGTGGAAAAAGTGACGTTCTCGACCAATTTAGTTTTTACGTTCAGTGTTGCTGTAGAATCTAGACATTACAAAAACGAGAAATTTAACTGAAGGAGCAAAGTGCGGTTGGTTTCGCCAACCTTAACGTATTTATCGGGACAAACAGTTCCGCAAAATGGTTTGCACCCTAACCGTGTCCCTAAGGGGACTTTATCTAGACATTAAGGTGTGCAAGCAAAACAAAAACTAAATTCATTTATTTATTTAATTAAGCCAACATCTTCTTCATCGGCAGTGATAATCAAAGTGATAGCAACAGTAGTATGTACGGACGAATCTGTCTTATTGAAGTTTGATCGCCAATTAGTTTGGGATATAGTGCGAGTGCTATATAGAGTTCACAAAACCATAACCTAGTTGATAATTCATATACATACGTTTAATTCGTTCGTTTTATACCTATATTTATTTAACATATGGACCAACCACTAACCAATGCAATCTGCAATGTCTTTATGATTTATCAAACCAATTCATTGATTTTTCAATCGCTTAAACTGCCCCATCTTTAGGAGTCTTTCGAACTCATTAGTATCTGTGCATTAGAATTCGATTAAGAAACTTTACTAAATCTATAAATAGTTTAGTAAATGAAATACGTCTTAAGGTCGATCCCAAGGATTTCAAAAGAAATTACTCTTATCCCAATAAGATTTATAGATAGGCATTACCGTCCCGAGCAGAAACCCTTAATTCTAAAGAGATACTCATAAAAGCACTTAATCAACTTACCCAACATGTCATGAATATATGAAACCATTACAATGTTTACCCAACACCACCCCTGTCACCATATCGTTAGGTAGTCCATTGTCTGCAGCGACAAGACAAAGTGATGATCCTTTGGGTACTCAAGTTGCTGTGGCCCTGAACCGACCCATACTTCTTGGGTCCGAGCGACAGGAGTAATTACATTCAAAAGAATGAGACGCGTACAACACTGTACGAGACGACGATGACACGTATTAAGTAAAAGAACCAGAGCGGGACCAACGAGGGGGATAGCCGTTATTGTCGTTGTCATTATGTTTACTTTGGCCAAATGTTATTGAGCTATTGTATGAGCTCTTGGAATGTAGTTCGTACATAAGATGAAACTATAAAGTGCACGACTGAGTCGAACGAAACTTTCTCGTTTATTGCTGGTTGGTTTGGGTTTTAATACCCTTCACAGAATGTATAATTCACTTTTGACATTACATATGTCAAGAAGCCAGCACCGAAGACTCCATGAAGTTTTTCTGCATCAGGATCAAATTCTTAATCGATTTAGCCATATCCGTCTGTCTGTCTAACTAGTCGTCCTTGACGAATGAAATTTGTGAGACGGTTTTGTTTTACCGTACATCGTCAGAAATATCTTTCTCTTACTACGTATACGAGAAAATTAAAAAAAAACCTCACCATACACATTACACTTTGTGCAGGGACTCAGACAGTAGCAGATGCAACGGATTTAGGGTTTTTTTATGCGCAACTTATCCAGCGAAATGGCAGTGTATGGTTAAAAAAAGTATTCCAATGCCATTATTAGTTTCATTATTAATTTCAAATAGTATCTCGTCTACTGACCGAACACTTTTATTGACCATTTTATGGAATTCCAGCAGATAACACATCGTGCGAAACATCTAACCTAAGACTAAGTCTTGGAGTTGCTGCACGTTGGATTTAATTAAAAGCTATGTCGGGCATATAAATGTGGATTGGACGGAGAATATTGAGGCTATTGGGAATCTCATATGTGAAGCAGCAGACGGCATAGTTATTTCAACCGCCCTATGAGCCATAACTGCCTTTCCGCACACCAGATTTTGTAGTGCTTATCGCATTATGTGCACACAGTTCAGAAAGAAAAATAAATAAATAGGTGGCGCAACAGGCGGGTGACACCCAAGGCCTAGCTTCTCGCAACCATTCGTTTTGTGTGAGTTTCAATTTTTGGGACGAATGGAAGGGACCTACAGTTTTTATGCCGAGTCCGAACGGCTCAATTGAGAAGCTTTTTAGACCATTTTAGACACCTAAAACTAGTATGACAGGCATACTCTCGGATGTTTGCAGACGTTCGCGAGAGGTGGCGCAGTAGAAAAAAACTTTAAGATGTAATTTGGGTTTTTCCGGGGATCGAACCTGGGATCCCTCGCACAGTAGTCCAACACACTAACCACTGCGCTACTGCGCCCACAGAAAGAGTAAATAAATAAATACTCGGCGCAACAGGTCCGCATAGGCGCTCTAGGCCTAGCTTCTCACGACCATTCGTTTGTGTGAGTTTTTTTTTTTTTTTTTTGGGACAAATGGAATGGCCGAATTGAGAAGCTTTTTCAGGACCCACAGAAAGAGTAAACCTTTGTAATGCAAAATATTACCTCTTTGACATTGAGAATGACAATTTGCTATTCACTGCCAAACTTCTTGTGAACATCTGATGTCAACTGCGGTAGCATCGATAACAGTAAAATAATGGTGTTAGTGAAGTGTATCGACAAAATATCAGGTGCCATTACGGTGGGCTTATGCAAGTCCCTAATTGCCGTAAAGGTGCCTGTCCATTTGAGAGTAGCGAAAAGAGAACACAACAATCGGATGGGAATTCGCGGCCCATCCGTGTTCGGCTATCCCATGCACTTTTCATCCCCTTTACCTTCACATTCTCGAGTCGGTGCATGTAAAACGGGTCTTACCAGTTAAAGCAAGCATTCTTACAAGCAAAAGGTTGCCGCTGCGTTAATAATTATTAGCACTGTTCTTAAAACAAAGAATAAAGCAAAAAAGAGATGCTGGTGAAGGGTCTGATCTTGCAAGAGGGCTTCAAATTGAAGATGCTTATCAGGATTTCAAGGATTTTAACCGTTTGACAACAAGTGAAATAGAACATATAATTATTCAAGCTGTTGGGCCAAATATTTTTAAAAAGGATACCAACTTAAGGGCAGCCTTAGTATGGCTTGTGAGTGTGTATGGCAATTCTATAAATTGTTTTATTTCCTCCGATATCCATTGTTTTGCGATGTCGACTCTCAACAGCTGCTCGCAAAATACAAACCATGCTGGAATTTTGCGAGCTAATCTCCGATAGTGATCAGAACATGTGTCCACTTGCGAGTGACTTTCAAAAGGCTGGAATCTCGAGAGTAAAAAATTAGCTCTCCAAGAACTACTCTCAAGCAGTGTTGCCAGTTCATGGGGAATTCCCCTTTTCATGGGGAATTTCAGTCAAAAATTTGCTGAAAGAGGAAAAGGGGAATCTTCCCTTTTCTAGAACGAAATATAGGGAAAATAAAAATATGATGAATTGGTCATCCTTGGATCCTCTCAGACTGAACTTCAAGGCGCACTCGATCGGTTTATAGCCGTTTGTGTTGAAGCTGAGATGAAAGTAAACGGGAACTAATTTGAAGTGTTGGTCGTCTCCAGAACGCCTGTTCAGTGCACTTTAAATGTGTCCCGTTGATGCTGGTGGAGAAGTTTAAGTATCTCAAGGTCTTATTCACGAGTGATTGAAAGAGCAATGCGGATTTTTCCTGTAGGATTGGTCAGGCTGGGTCATTCTGTTATTAGGAGGGCTGAGATTGGTGTCAATGCTAAGTTGTCAGTCTTTCGATGTCTGTTCCAACTCTTACCTATGGTCATGAGATTTGGGTAATGAATAAGATCGCGAGATTCCTCCGTTGTATTGCTAGTGTGAACCGTAGAGATCCTAGAAACACCAGAATACGTAAGGGACTCAATGTCGAGCAGCTACTTCTGCGGACGGAGCATGTACCTAACCAGGATCCCAAGACGTGCTATAGAATCCGTACCGTCAGGCAGGCGTCCTCTATGTAGACCCAGGATGAGATGATTAGATCAAATCCATAACCTCTCCTCTACCTGTATGGGCTGGGCATTGCCCATGGTCGATGGCGAAGAATCAAGAGTTATTGAGTGTCTACTTTAACAACCCCCACCGCCGATCCACCTTATGAATAAGCTGGCCAGTAAAAATGAATGAATCATTGAATTAGTAAACGCAACTGAAACGCATGCATTCATTTTCATTATAATCGTATGGCTGATTGAAAAATGGGAGAATGGGACATTATTTAATATGCATGTGCGTGTTCATTCTAACTGCATTTAAGTTTTTGCATTGGAACTTGGGTAAACAATTTTTGGGCTAAGCTACTCAAATCTATAAAAAGAAAAACAAATTTGTCGCTCTCTAACCGTTTGGGCGTGGCAAAATTCCGAAAATACCGTATAAAAAAATTTGACTCTTCATTCCTGAAATGTTGGCACCATTCAACATTTCAGGAATGAAGAGTCAAATTTTTTCAAAATTTTTATTTGTTCTATGAAGTTGTTTGTTTAATCTCACCGCCAAAACTTAACATTTTGTAATTCTAATTACTTTATACCCCTGGCTTTTTTGATCCGATTTCGATGAAACTTCTTCTATCAGTTAACACACACTTACTTAATATAAAATATTATATTTACACTCCATTCCTAAAATGCTGGTACAATTTCATACAGTGTTTTTTGAAAAAGCATTGTGGGGGAATCCATGGGGAATGCAGCCACGAATAATGGGGAAAAGGGAAATTTTAAGGTCTGTGATGGGGAATTTCACATAAAGCGGCTGGCAACACTGCTCTCAAGGCTATGCCCACTTGCGAGTTTGCTCTCGAGAGCTGCTTGAGAGCTGCTCGCAGCACTTTTAATCTCAAATGGACAGGCACCTTATCTCGCCCTAAACTTCTTTTTTCCACCGAAGTGTTAGACACCTAAAACTCAACATTGGAGTGGCAGATTGGTTCAAATGATTAATGCATTGCATTGTTTTATTTTGGAAAAGGTTAACAATTACAATTACTTATAATATTGGAAAATTTTTGTCCAGCAATTCGTGCTGTTCACTGTTCAGCATCAAAACAAACGACCTGTTAGGTTTATTTCCGGAAATAATGTAGTCATCGAATACTTCACTTTCTTCCATAACTCAGTACAGTACAGGGCACTAAAATGTATTCATGACTTGACTAATAAATATTATCGATTTCTTTTCGCTCGTTAATCAATCAAAAACGGATATACGCAAGTCAACGAAACGAATGCAGACAGTTATTAGCGGGGCGATTTTTTTCGGACCTTCTTATTAATAAATAAATCTGCACAAGCCAATTAGTTACCAACCAACAGACTTATACGAATTTAATGTTATTTCTATGTAACATGTTGCCAGCATTACGAAAAGTTGTTTTATACGTGAGTGAAAATGTATTTTAACAGAAATAATATGGCAAATAATAAAGCTCACTCCTGGGATGTATTTACTCCCACCAAAAGAGCCAATCCGCAATTGAATCGATTTAAATTTACATTCAAAATCTCTTCGCCATTCAATTATAGCCAACGTCTAATCTATCTATTAATCTAACAGAACATATAATCATTTATTTGCACGATTTCAATTACAAGACACTGGTATTCGGCCCTCTACATATACATAATATTCGAGCCTTAAAAGATCCCAGTGGGACATTCTAAATCTCTTACTGATATCATAATTTACAGTCTCTCCCAGATACATTGTGGAAAAGCGGCAGAAAAAAAAGCAATTCCTTCATGCTGAAGAAAATTACAAAATTCCCCATAATGTCAATCAGTGGAACGAAAGGAAAAAAGAAATCATTTCGTTTCAGTGATTGTCTATAATGCTCGAGAGTAATATAACTGATTAACTTTCACTTTGGGCATTCCCTGTAACGAAAAATTGATGAGAGACACGAAATCGAACAGTGGACGCCATTCTACCACACCGCCTCCTCCTGTGTCTATCTACTGACTGCCTTGATACGTCATTATCTGACGTTTTTAGTCGGTAAACATTTCGTTGCCCCCCCATCCCCAGTGGGTACTACGATAATACCAACATCTCCTTAATATTGATTTCCTTGTTTTGTTCGTTCGCAATCCAAATGTGATTCATTAGGAGAAGCAAGAACGAAGGTAGTGTGGGAAAATTAGAAAGCTGCTTTGCTTTATATAATGTTACGTATACGCCCCAGTAGCCATGGTGAGCATTGGTTTGTGTTAAGGAAAATGTAAAAACATCCCACAATGAATTTAATCGAAGCACTCTCAACGAACGCCACCCTCGGCCTCACACATAAAGTATTTCATCTTATCCAACACACTGCAGATGCTTGACAACTTGACTAAGACTAAGAAGTAGAAAATCGGTTACAAGGGTAAAACGGTTAACACTCAAGAAGCGCCCCCTTCCTTTACTGCTGGGGTTCTTACACTTTGTCATTTGATGCCGAAAAGAGTTATAAACTGCTAAAGACCTACTTTTCCTTAAAACAGGGTTTTCAGTCTGCTCAACCCTCAACTCAATCTTAAGTCCTTGAGTGTACCTCAGCGATGAATACACCATTTTTGCACTAAGTTGTCTACTCGGCTGTATTTGTGCCGGCATTGTTTGCCAGGACAACAGAAGTGGGACGTCTTCTTTGCCTTAACCCATTTTGTTTGTCTTCTAGACATGCGAACACTTTTACCTGAAAACAACTTGGTACATACTTGTAAAAGAATGCATTTATATACGAGTATATAATTGCCCGACCATAGCCATACCCATATGCATTTGAAGGATAAGGAAATGAGAAATTTAATTTTCCTTCCTTCATTTCATTTGAATTATGTCTCCAACTCCAACAAGGTAAGGCACCAAGATAGTCAAGGAAGAAGTAAATCATATCACCAGCTCCGAAGTCAATTTCATAACTCAAGGTACAATGGAAAACGGAAAAAAGGAAACTTCTCTATTATTAAATTCGCACATTTCAGCATTCGTTTTGGCACTACGTACATTTCCACCTACTCGACCTTTCTTGGAAACCCTTTTCAGCAGCTATATGCTTCTTCAAAGATGATTTAACACCACATGCAGTCACGGGGATTACTATACATATATGGTTCGCTTTCGTATCTGGTATAATTTTCATAGCAGAAATAGAGACTAAGGAGGCTACCCTGTAGAACTGCTCAACTGAAATAAACTTATAAGCTATAATTTCCATCGATTCTGTCGTTTCTTCCTCTTAACATAAGTGATCCGAAATTTATAAGTAAAATATTTAAGGAAACGCTATACATTTATAAATGGCTTTTTTATTCTTTATGATACGAAAATCGAAAAAAGGATTTCGGTTTAAATTCAACAGCAGACAGAAAACTATTTCAATTCAATTAGAAACATCGATTACAATTTTTAGAGTATGCCCTGGGTGGGGTTATAAGAAGATACCTACTATACATGTAGGTACTTGTGCATGGCACAACCTAGAATTATAAAAGTCTGTGGAATAACTTGATTGAATTCCTAGTCGATTTCGATATCCTGTGTACAATGTTTGATTCGTAAAAAAAAGCAACATCAATTTTTATTTGGATGAGTTATTGTATAAACGAATTCAATATGAAATCACGTTGCTTGTGCACACGCTGTGAATAACCAACGGGCTACTGAACGTATTTAAAGGACTGTGCACTCCCTAAATTCCATCTGTTCTATACCCTTCCCTTATTGACACGCCACAAAGTTGCCCATACACCTGTCTAATGTGTAACTGGTTAAGATCTGAACAATGCAGTTATCTAATTTGGTGGATTGTAAGCTCCAAGTTGTGCCCTATCGTCAATCGACGAGTAAATATCTTTTGTCCTATTACACGATAAATATGTAATGAAGAAAGGTTTACATTATTCAAGACCAACCAGACAACTGGTAAATGCATAGCATATCGATATATTGGCCATGAAAAAAAAATTGGTTCCCCAGCGAAAACAAATTGTCCATTCCATTGGTGAAAATTCTCTGAATACCTGGGAGAGTCTAGCAATAGCAAGTGTCGGTCATACAAGCATTAAGTTAAATATTTCATGAATTACGTAGGAAGTGGCGAAATGGTAACACGGACAAGTACAAGTGTATGCAAGTTTGTAACATAGGAATATCGATTTTATTTGTAAGGGTTATTTTAAAAGGGTCAATTAGGAAAACGAAGAAATAAAATGACAAATGGGTAATGATAATGACAGTGCAAATTAAACTGTTTTTAAAAAAAGATTTGAAACCTATTTTTATAGTTAAATAGGTGACATCGACCAAAGGCGAAATAATGTGGATTTGTTTTGTCCACTTGAACAAATTTCTTATTTCATTTATACCTATTATAAAATCGGAAAATGTTAAAAAAAACCGGTATATTGTTTTTTTATTGAGAATTCACACCATGTTCGCGTCATTGCCCAATGCACTAAATAATATGCAGTATTTATGTTTTTATTATTTCAGCAAATTATCAGTGTCTCAGCTAACTCACGTCAAACTCGAAACTGTCATTTTAATTAACACTTAAAAAATGTTCATTCAGAAAGAATTTTTGCTAATCTATGAATTAAGGCAATAAGCCTAAAAGTATACCAACATTTCGTATAAAATTATGCATTTGGTAGAAATCTTTGATAAATTTTGACATTTTTCTCTGGAATGTTGTGTGTATGAGATAAGAACGCCATTATGATTTAAGCAAATTCTATTACGCAGTTGTCATGAGATTTTTTTTGCCGTAAATTTGTTATTTAAATTTATAGTACATTTACACCGCACCTAAATTTAACATTTCAGCAGACAAAATTTCGAAATCCAATTTTGCGTTCCCACTGTAACTTCAGCATTTCAAATGACAGCTAGTATCAGAATTGATTACCTACAGATGTTTTTTGTGTTTCGAAATCAAAAGAGGTTTGTACCCAAAGAATTAATTTGTTAGTTATATTAATCTAAACATTAATACAACTGATAATTCACTATCCAGACATATTTTTCCTACTTCCTACTTTTTTAGCTTTTACAATCTATTTTTACAGCGGTTTTTTTTGTCAGTGAGCCCAAAAGTCATCAGAATTAGGTTTGTTCGATTTGACAAACTTACAAATGCAGCAATGAAATTCAACATTTCGCTGAAATCCAACATTTCGAAATGTTCGAAAATATATGGCGAAATGTTGAACATTTGACCTGAAATGCTGAATTTAGCCGAAATGATGAATTTAGGTGAGGTGTAAACGTACTAAGAAAAGACAGATTTTTGTTGTGCTAATGCACAAATCAGTTATTATAAAAGATGTTTGGCAATGAAATAATAGCACAACAATTGTATATGCGCCTTGATATGGTTCATTGAACAATTTAATTCAGAGTTAATTTGCTCTTGAATGCCAATGTCGGCATTTAATTTTTTGACAGTTTACACCGCACCTAAATTCATCATTTCGGCTAAATTCAGCATTTCAGGCCAAAATGTTCAGCATTTTGCCATATATTTTCCAACATTTCGAAATGTTGGATTTCAGCGAAATGTTGAATTTCATGGCTGCATTTGTAAGTTTGTCAAATTGAACAAACTTAATTCTGATGTCTTTTGAGCTCACTGACAAAAAAAAACCCCTGTAAAATAGATTGTAAAAGCTAAAAAGTAGGAAGTAGGAAAAATATGTCTGGATAGTGAATTATCACTTGTATTCATGTTTAGATTAATATAACTAACTAACAAAATTAATTGTTTATGTACAAACCACTTTTGATTTCGAAACACAAAAAACATCTGTAGGTAATCAATTCTGATACTAGCTGTCATTTGAAATGCTGAAGTTGCAGTGCGAACGCAAAATTGGATTTCGAAATTTTGTCTGCTGAAATGTTGAATTTAGGTGCGGTGTAAATGTTATTTACATTATTCATAGGCTGTTTTATGTTTAGCAATTATAAAGCCGAAATGTATTGCATACTTTTAGGCATCATAAAGACTAAATATTGCACTCATTTTAGTTACTCATTCTAAAATACAGTAATTAGATTATGTATTTAATTAGTTTTTCACCACAGTGACTAAAGCGGCCACTGGCTTAGTAATTTATTTTCTGAATTCAGACACTCAAACAATAAAGTTGGTTGAAGGTAATATCTTGCGTTTCTTTTTCATTTGTACTGCTCGATACTGCAAAAAAAATTTTGTTCTCTCCTTAGCAATTTCAACTTGGTGAAAGACGAATGAATTACGAACAAGCATTTTAACCATCGGCTGTCAACCCAATCAGCCAATTTGGATTTTTCAACAACAGCGTCTCGGGAAACACTCATGGTTTAGAGTCGATGGCGGAGGATCGAGAGTCCACTTAAGTAACCTACACCCACGCAATTATAATTTAAGCAAATTGTACGGAAATTCTAAGCCACTAGTTGATTTCAGCGCCACCTGTTTGTTCATTGTGAATTGAATTTAGCAGGTTGTTGTTTTAATTAGCATGTGAAATGTGCATCAACTGCCAACTACTGGCAACTACTGGCTGGCAAGGTTTCATAAAAACACAACTTATATCGTAACATTTACGGCAGATGTATATAACAAACTGTGGGCGGGATTAAAGAAAGGGGCGTGGCGCCCTCATGCAAAGAAAGCTTTACTCATGGGAGGTGATGGGCAAAGCCGAGTGGGTACAGGTAGTATGATTGTGTTAATGTTATTGGCATGATTCCTATTACATTCGATTTTCCTTATTTATTTAGATAAGACATATTATGAAACGACCCGCGGAAAAATCGAATTTTTTCTTTGTTTTCTTTTTTTTTTTGATTTAAACATTTAAAAACTTCTAACAATTGTTTTTTTTTTTTTATTATTATTAAAATGTCGTCTCAAGTTTTACCGACAATCAGAAAAGCCGACAGTTTGATTATGTTGTTGGCAAAAAATCGCTTCGCATATTGGGTTGCAGAGAGGCAGCATGGCCCCTATACCGACCTTACTGTTGTACGGCCGGCGTTGCAAATTCTCAATAAACATTTAGGCAAGTCGATATTTTCCCGGATTGACTTTTTACAGTTGGTATTTTTAATATTTGTTTACCATTTTCTGAATGAATTTTTTTTTTCAAATCGAAATCAGACAACAAATCAAATAGCCTTAACGGGAACTTGATTTCGGAATTTAGATTTCGGGAAAAGAAATGTCGGGATTATATGGATTTTCGGGATTTTAGTTTTCGATGCCAAAAAAATGTTAAAGACAAAGCAAATGGTCTGAGATAAGATACACAAGACGTCATCAGAACCACTTTCCGTTGATTAGATACCATGTCTCGTTATTAGCCAAGACTGAAGTCGGACCGAGTGTAAGATGTAAAGTAGGTTATCCTAATTTTAATAACGAATTTTCGTGTTAGCTTTCATCATATCTTTGAACTACTGAGTTTCTATAAATGCCCTACGAACTAAGTCCCAACTGGATCTAACTCCCACTAGCCAAATGAACCAATTCCCACCAAATTTGCAGTGGGATTTAGTTCATATGTTTGGGAGATAGTTCGTAGTTCATTCTGAACAAATTCCCAATGAATTAAGTCCAACCTCGCACAAATTGAACATTCACCCCAAGCAGAGGGGTAGATGAAATGGGAGATTAATTTCCGTAGGCACAGTGGTATATGTTTGGGGGGCGTTGTAACGTTTGTCATTAACACGTTAATAAATAAAATTCATTAAAGAAGTCCAATTAAAAGTATTACAGTTTATTTAAGTTCTTATGTATTACAGGTATGTAATATGTACAAGGTATAAAATGAATTATTAATTTTAACCCGTAGGCGTTGAAGGTTGAAGCTCAACTGGTTTGACGTTTCCTGACATATCTACCTATGCAAGTTGATGGTTGATGGATTCACAATAATAATAATAATAATAATAATAATTAAAGTTCACAATAAGCATTTTCATTACACGCTTCTTTTTTTTTTATTTATTTTTTTTTTATTTGGTAGCAAGATTGCCATACCGAACAGGTGGTGCACTAACACGACCACTTCGAGTCACATAAGGTGTGGAACTTACATCTGGCACTTTAGGCTCTATTTCTGATTTAAGTTGGAAGCTGTCGCGATCAACTGGATCATTATGAACTACTGGTGTGTCCACTTGTTCAATTGATCGCTCGACTTCGTTTAATAGGCTGCTACCAGAAGAAACATTTCTATTCTCGCAATTCCTACTTAATTCTACGTTAACATCAAAATTGTTTTTTTTATTTGGCGGTATAATATTGATTTCCTTAACATTATTGTCTGCGTTATTTACATTGTTTCTAATATGATCTTCAAATAGCAATTCACTTGTATTGATTTCATTATTTTTCGTCTTAGCTAAGAATCTTCGATTTCTTCGAAAATAGTTACCAAAGTTGTCTAGCACAATATATGACCTATCGTTAACATTAGCTACAATCTTTGCGTAATGCCAATCTTTTCCATTTTTCTTAAATATAATTTGGTCACCCACATTCAACATTGGCAACGATCTCGCGGTTCGATCGTAATAATACTTCTGTTTTTTCTTTTTGTTTTGAATTTTTTCTTGAATATCGACCTCGTTCAAGTTGTTTCGATACAAGAGCTGACTCGCTACAGGCAATCTCGTCTTAATTTGGCGCCCAAAGAACAATTGAGCCGGCGATAGTTTCATGCTAGCGACTTGTGTTGTGTTGTACTCGAGAACCCGATATTGGAAACGATCAATTTCCTGTACCTCGTAGCATCGCCTTAAAAGATTTTTCGCTATAGCAACGCCTTTTTCCGCTAATCCATTGCTTTGCGGATACCTTGGACTAGAATAATTAAACAAAATATTTGCCTGATTGGCAAATTCCTCAAATGCCGTTGACTTAAACGGGCTATTATCACATCTGATTTCCGAAGGATATCCTACGCGATCAAATATTTTTCCCATTACTTCAATTATGTGGTTAGAAGTTTTCCGATTCAGTTTCTCCGATATGACAAAACCCGAATAGGCGTCAATTATTGATATATACTCGTGCCCCGCAATTTCAAATAAATCAATCGCAATTCTTTGAAATGGATACTCAGGATTAGAATCTTGAACCAACGGTTCTTTTTGAATATTTCGCTTAAATTTTTCGCAAATGATACATTGCAAAACTATATCCTTAATTTTTTCTGACATACCAGGCCAAAAATAAAGAGAACGTGCACGTGCAAGCGTTTTTTCAACACCCAAATGTGGTTCGTGTAACCACTTACAAATTTTTGCCTGTAGTTCAGTGGGAATTACAAGTCTATGGTCTTTAAAAAGAAGTCCATTTTCGAAATGCAAATTATCGCGGTATTTGTGAAATTTTTGGCTCAAATCATCAAGCTGATGATATCGGGGCCATTGCGTCTGCACATAATTACATATTCGCATGTACTTTTCATCGTCTTTGATTATACGCAAGTATAAGTTATAATTATCTTCCGATAAACACACCTGCCGAGTGATTGTATGTATTACTCCAAGAAGATCTGGGTTTTCAAATTGATCTGGCAACTGTGCCCTTGAAAGGCAGTCCGCCACAAGCATTTCCTTTCCCGGTGTATAAACGATATTCATCTTCGGATATTTGAGAAGAAGCATAAACATCCTCTGTAATCGAGGAGTTACGTCGTCAATGTCACGCTTGACAAGTACCTCGAGTGGCTTGTGGTCACTTTGAACCGTGAACTCTCGTCCGTATAGGAAAAAATGGAAGCGTTCACAGGCAAACACAATTGCCAACAATTCCTTCTCAATTTGCGCCCATTTTTTTTCACTAGAGCTTAAAGTGCGTGAAGCGTAAGCAATTGGATGTCCATTCTGTACCAGAACGCATCCCAAACCATCCTTTGAGGCATCCGTTTGAATAATAACTGTTTTCCTCGGATCATAAACTGCCAGTACGGGCTCCGACGTTATTATGCTAATCAATTTTTTCAATTCGTTATCATGTTTGTCCGTCCAACTCCATTCTACATCCTTTCGGGTTAAATCACGCAAGGCTGCGGATTGGCACGACAAATTAGGAATGAACTTTGCAAGATACTTAAGTAGCCCAAGTAATCTCATAACCCCGGATTTGTTTGTTGGCTTCGGCATATCTAGAATGGCTTTGGTATATCGAAAATCCGGTCTAATTTGACCCTCTGAAATTAAATGTCCCATAAACTTAATTTGTTTTTGCCTAAATTGAATTTTATCCGCATTAAACTGAATGTTATACCTTTGAGCGCGTTCCATTACTATTGCCAAAGTTTGGTCATGTTCAAGGCCATTTGCGGCCGCAATAGCCAAATCATCGAAATATATTAATAGGTTTGGAATATCCCCGAAAGTTTGCACCATTTTTTTCTGAAACATTTCCGGTGCGCTATTTATTCCGAATGGCACACGATTGAACTTGAACCTCCCTACCGGTGTCATGAAAGTAGTTAAATCTGCGCTCTTGGCATCAAGTTCCATATGCCAAAATCCGTTACTAAGATCAAGAACAGAAAATACACATTTATTTGCCAGTCGCCCCATCACGTCTTCAATTGTTGGAATGAGGAAATGCTCGCGCTTTATGCATGCATTCAGTGGCTTCGGATCGAGACAAACCCGAAGTTTTCCATTAGGTTTTTCTACGAGCTGAACATTGTTCACCCAATCGGTGGGATAATCGACTGGAGAAATGATGCCAGCCTGGACCATCGATTCCAGTTCCAATTTTAAACGATCACATAGGCCCAAAGGAATGCGCTTTTTATAGTGCAACGAGGGTATGGCATCTTCTTTTAACCTAATGGAGCAAGTACCTGGAAATTTACCCACACCACTAAACTGCTTCTTAAATTTTTCTAAGAATTCCCACTTCTCCCGTGGCAAACATGGTAATGATTGCACAGTGTTCAAGCGTTTTATTAAATCAAACTCAATACAAGTCGACAATCCCAGCAGCGGTTCGAGCGCATCATCAACAACAAGAAATTCAGCTGTTTTCATAATTCCCTTTTCCACATCAAAACAGTTTAAATTAACCAAACCATGAATGTTAATTTTATTAGCACTATAGTCGAGCACAACAAATCCATTTTTTTTTCTTTTCAAAAGTAATATTCAATTTCTTAACTAAATTAATTGGTATGCAGTTGACGTCTGATCCAGTGTCAATCTTGAATGTGGTTAACCAATTGTTAATTCGATATGTTTTCGTCCATCTTGTTCTGTTTACTTTATCAGTGTTTGAACTTAATCTAAAAGCATTACAATTTCTACTTATTATCCTATTTCCATCAACCTGTTCTAAACTAAAACAATTACCTTCATCATCCCAGTTGAGACTGTGTGCCTGCTTCTTGTTGTTGTTGTTGTTGTTGTTGTTGTCCCTCCTGGGCTGTTGGTTCCCTGATGATTGATGTTGTCCATTTGATTTTGCTTTTCCCTTTTGTTTGCAAAATTTAGCGAAGTGTCCCTTCCTTCCACAGTTTAAACAATTGACGTCGTTTGCCTTGCAAGAGCGCATATGAGTTGGTGTGAACGGCGCGCCACAATTGAAGCAATAGCGAGATACAGCATTGCATACTGGGTCAGTTGTTGTTTCCGATACAGCATTTACAGTTGATGCATTGTTGTTGTTACGTCGATCTAGCAAAATTTTGTTTGCATTTGCCGCTTCGTAAATTTTACACGTTTCAATGACCTTTTTTAATGGATCATCCTTTCCGTCCAATAGTTTTAATTGTAGTTTCTTATCGTGGACACCGATAATTATGCGATCACATAACATTCGATGTTCATAAGTCGCGCCACACTTACAGTTGTATTCACAAAATCGCAGCTGAGTTCTTAATTCGGTTTCAAAGTCGGCAAAAGTCTGGTTTTCTTTTTGCACAACTGTATTAAATTTAAATGATTCCATGGCAATATTTTTCCTAGGTAGGCAGTACTCATCGAATGCCTTTAAGACGATTTCCAACGTGATACCTCTTTGCGCAGCTCCTTCGTTTTGCTGCTCCTCATTAACGTCGCCCTGTTCTTCCTCGTTTCCTTCACCCTGACCAGGATTTTGATTTGCATTGACATCTGCACGTGCATTTGCAGTTTCGTCTGCTAACACAAACATGCTCTGAAGTGTCCCATCGTTCGGGTACAGAGTGTTGTAAATATTTCCTGCGTCTGGGCCGATTAACCACAAAAATGTTGCGAGCTTTTGTTGCTCCGGTTCCCTCATTTTATTGTTTGCTATCATGTAGACCATGAATGTGCGTTTCCACGTTGTCCATTCTTTTGCCAAATTGGAGCAGTCCAATGGTTTTGGCAAGCGATCGGTCGACGTCATTTTATAGGGTTATGATATCTACGCACGTGTTTTCTTATGTCAGTTTTTCACTTTATGGGATCCCACTTCTGACACCATGTAACGTTTGTCATTAACACGTTAATAAATAAAATTCATTAAAGAAGTCCAATTAAAAGTATTACAGTTTATTTAAGTTCTTATGTATTACAGGTATGTAATATGTACAAGGTATAAAATGAATTATTAATTTTAACCCGTAGGCGTTGAAGGTTGAAGCTCAACTGGTTTGACGTTTCCTGATATATCTACCTATGCAAGTTGATGGTTGATGGATTCACAATAATAATAATAATAATAATAATAATTAAAGTTCACAATAAGCATTTTCATTACAGGCGTGCTGCCCTTCTGCAACCCCCTGCTTGGGGTCACTGTTGGATTTGGAGGTTGGGAGTAAGTTCATTCACTATTGGGTTTGAAATCATTCTTATATTGGGACTTTGTTCATTCTTAGTTTGGTTTTAGTTAAAACATGCTTACTTCAAGATTGCCTGAAAATATTCATTATATTACTAACTGGATCTGTAAGCTACATGTGCTATAAATATTTATACGTTTATCCTTTTTGCCTTAGATTTAATCTTCCACTTACTTTGCGGCTTTCATTTGGCTTAACAAGGCATTTAATATAGACACTGACATTTTTATCAGGCATGCATAAGCATATGCATGTCAATATGAACTATGTAATTACAGATACTGTATTTATATAAACAAAAATGTCGTGTTGCCACTACACCAAAAACTACAGTTACTTTCCTATTCTGATGGTAAACTGGATACCTGATTTGCATTTCGACTTCGAATAACTGCTCAAAAGGGACACTTGTGCTAACTGAACCGAGAGTCCGCATAAATAAATGTAATTACATACCTTGAGTTGAGTCACACATCGACGCGCACATTTACACAGCGCCATCGTCTGACCAAAGTCATTAAATAAAATGGAATAGCTTCACAGAGAATAACCACAAAATTTAAGGTTATCCCCACAATTGATTTCATGACGCCTCAAAACCAAAAAACCAAAGGCGACTTCCATTCCATGAAATCTGTAATATTCGCTAAACATGGGGGAGACGATGGGTTAAAGGTGAGAAAAGGAAAGAAAAATCTATATCCTTTCACTTTGGCTAACAGTACTCCTACCACTGTTTGTCACATGTAAAATCGATTTATTTTTCTACCGATTTGCAAATGTTCAACATTTGAGATACAGATTGGGGTTGTTCCCCCACCATACATATACATATGTATACAGCGGACACGTATTCTGAAGATTCAACATCAGCATCAATTCAATCGATGAATACATTTTTGGATTATTTAGCCTGCCTCCCCTGAAATCTGCTACCTTTTGCCCTGGGTGTATACCCGTTCATTGACAGACTCTTTCAGTCATGAAATAAACATTTTTCTTCCTTTTATTTCTATGAAAATGTCTGCGCCAATTCCACCATACAGGGGGCATGAATGCAGAACCAAAACTCAACCACCATTTCTATACGAAAGCGACCGAAGAAAAACGCCAGAAATGCCTCGCATTCTAGGTGAACGATCTTCTGCTATGAATAGGATGAGATGTCATAACCTCCTTCTTTTATGACCACCCCACCTCCTTCTGTAACGGAGTTTTGCCCTCAACTAAAATATTTATATTTTGCACATTTCCACTTTCACCCTGCGCCGTGTTACATTCGATGGAATAAATCCCGAATCCTTGAAGGCTGTCATACCGCACAGGAGACGGGGGCGAAGTGGTGAGTATTTGTGCTTAGAAACTCCGAGCCTCAAACACCTTTATTGCGCTGCGCCGCAAATGGAATGTAGTTCGTATTGGAATTTATGAAGGTATAAGTTGCCTCGGTGGTGATGGGCTTCCGCTATGCGTGAGTAGTAAAGTTATGTGCTCATAGCGTAGAAATTATGATCGATTTTGCTATTAGGATGAAACGAGTCCTGCTTGTATTTTCAATCAAATTTCCATTTCAGATTTACCAATTTTCATATACATATTTATATAGCTGAAGAGCGCAGTGCATTGTCGCAACAATAGCAACGACTGTCGAGGTTGCGGTTCCTGGAATTATTTTTGGATATATAAACTATTATTATGGGTTTACAAATAGTTCATCTTTTGTTATGGTTTACTCCGGAAATGTACGAATACGTATACTCATTTTGTATTCGAAGTCGGTGTACTTGTATCTCAAAGGAAGCAAAATACCATTAAAGGAGGAATTATTTTTTGCAATAACTAACAAGGAAGAGACAAAGTTTATGTGAATTTTCTTTCGAGTGGAAATTAAAATTTTATTTCTATGTGCCATTAAAAGGGGGAACTTCTGTAATGGGATGTGGAAAATTATAAAAAAAAAAAGTTGTTGTTCTTTGTTATGAAAGATAACATAACGACGTACATGACATGACATTTTGATAGAGTCAACATCGTAATGGACTGCCGCCCATTAAAATAAGTTAAATGCTGTCTTCCGGAGAATTTGGAAGATATACGAAGGAATAATTCCAAAAACTTAATGGGGTATGAAAGTTGTCGATGTTATCGCAGCCAAAAATGCAATCAAAGGTGTATACACAGGGGTTAGTGTCTGGTTCTTATTTCAGAGGTTTTAAACTTGTTTTGTTCTTTCCAGAGGTTGTCAGATATACATATATTACTTGGTTAAGGCTACGGTTTCCAAATAAATTTTAATGCAAGGAAGCATTGCATTGGGGTTGGGGTCAAAATTCTGTAGGGGTTAAAATACTGCTTTTTAGAATGCTGCTTTTTGGGCTTTAAGATTGCGCTCTTCTGTTATTGTCTTTTGCTATCCTGTTGTAAAAGTGTGCTGATAGTGCCATAATTAATGATTAATTCGTTAAATTCAATAAAGAAAAAGAAAAATTGGCACATAATCCAATATACCCATGCGGTCCATTTATATTATTATACCTATCTACCTTTAATTTCGTTAAACATGAATTACATACATACACAAAGTATAATAAAAGTTAAAATATATTTTGATTGGTTATGTACAGGGCTGGATTTCCATGCAAATGCATGTTTTTTTTGAGGCACTTTGGAAGAAAGGGACTTTATTATCTTTACGAATCATGAAATTTCCTTTAAACTGGCGTTCAATCGTTAGTGCATATTTTTGCATATTTTACTATAAATGCATATTTTGCATATTTTTAAAATAAATGCATATTTTTTGTGCATATTTTCAAAATAATAAATATAATATTGAAAACCATGGGTTTCAATAACATAACATAGAACGATCACATAGCATAGAACGATCGTTTTCTATGTATAACGCCCATATTATTCACTCCGGGTGTAAATCAGGTTTAAGTTAATTTTACACCCGATCATTAACCCGACAATTTAAACCCATATCCATAATATTCACCCAAAAACACGCATTAAACCCGCTGTATCCAAAATGGAATTAAAACAGTTTCAACCGATTTTAACCCGTTTTAAACCAATGTAATTATAAATTTCACACAAAATGACATTGTTTTTACTGTTTCTGACTAATTGGGGATTGATTTGATTTGTTGTGACATCAACATTTGGTCCAAATCGCTAATTGTTGTGTCCAATGTGAAATGAGTGAATTGGCGTACAATATTATTAAAACATTTATTTTTTAATAGAACAAAAGAAAAATGTTAGATACTATAAAGTTAATTCCAAAATTTGCATGTGGTGAACCGTTGTCAAAACTAATAAAATTGTTCTTATTCTTGCTTTTTATTATATTTTCACTTTCATTTAATTTCTGCGAGAAATGTCAAAAATGTGACATAAAAAGAATAGTCAATAGTATGAAATAGAGTTTTAATCCGGGTCAAAGTACTTAAACTAGTCTACGGAGTGCAGTTTATATTCAATCAGACTAAACACCGACACGTTTTAAAAAAAAAAATATTATCGGGTTTAACGACTAAATATTATAGACTTGGGTTAAATTTTTGGGCTAAACTTACTTAAACCCGGGTGTAAACTTTAGTTCGGATTAAAGTGGGTGAATAATATGGCCGTAAGACATTCCAAAGACCGAAATGCCAAAGTTGTACCTTCGAAAACTTAAAAAAAATTGCATAATTTCGAAATAAAGCAAATGAAAATTAGTTTATTTCTTAGTTTAAATAGAACAATATTTAAAAATTGAATTTACTGGATAAAAAGTGTTTGATTTTTAAGGGAAAATAAAGCTACAAAAGTACTATTATTAGGGATTTGGGTGGATATCAAAGGACGCTACCTTTTTAGAGAACAACTGCGTTTGCTATCAAGTTATAGTATCTTAAAACTAACTATAGGGTATTAGCCAACGAATTCTTCATAATAATAGCCTTTCTACTTGTATGAATCTGTTGAAAATCTCACGGCTCACCGAGAGAACGACAATAAACAAAAAACACCTCGTAGCAACAACAACGCACAGAGGTTGGTCTTCTCCTCTGTTCTAATCACCAGTTGGCGGGCTTGTACTCGTCGCTCAATTAGCGAAAGTAATAGTCAACGCTTCCTAGCGGGAAGCCCACAAACTCTAAATACGAAGTTTGAAACAAATCCGTCCAAGCGTTTAGATTTCCCAGCTATGGGACAGACAGACATACGGACGAACAGAATTGCAAAACTCACTTTTTTGAGTTCCCCTTTCATCGTAATACAGTAAAACCCGCTTAAGAGAAACACCAAAATGTCACAGTCCTTCTTTCACTTAAACGGGGTTTTCACTTAAACTAACCCCGCTTATGTGAAACTTGCACTTAAGCGGAGTCCGGATAAGTGAAAACAAAATGTCACTTAAGCGGGTTTAAAAATTCTGTTAAGCGTATATTTATTAGGTGAACTCTAATTTGTAGGTATTACAACTTAAAACGCTATAACTTATAAATTATTAGGTATAGGTACAAAAATTGTTTTGTACATTTTTAAAAGACAATTTAGCAGCGCATATACAAGTCTAAAGCACTTTGGGTACATCTGTGGAGCTACAAAAAAGTTATGGCTCCTTAAACGCAAAAATTTTTAAAATTTGTTACAATTTTTTACCTAAAATGCTTTTTTCTCAAAATTTGTACTTAATAAATTTTAATTCTTTGTATGAAATTTGTATCTTTAAGAAATATCTTAAAAAATATGTTAAGCAACTTTTTTACGTGCAATCAACAAAAGTTGTAGTAAAAGCCATTTTTTCCAGACAAAAATGGTCAAAAACAGACTCGATATTTCTCTAAATTCTAGTCAGTAATGGGAATTAAACCTACTTTGAAATAAGCACACATTCTGAAGAAGTTGTTCACAATAATTTAATTCTTGAAAGGATGTTGTGCATATAAAATAGAGATTGGGGTCTGACCAATGGTGCAAATTGTGGTAGTTTGTAACCCCGTCTCTTGTGAATTTCGCTTCGTCAGTCCACAGAATATTTTTGAGGAAGTGCCTGTCTTCTGTCTGTTTGCATTGGCAAAATTCCACTCTTCCTTGCGCATCTCCTGGTAGTAAATCCTGTACCGGTGTTAAATGGAAAGAGTGTAATCTATAACTCCGTAGAGTTTTGTGACTCCTGGTTCTGGGAAGTTCCAACTGCACAGCTAGTCTTCGACCTCTGCGGACCTGACTGAAAGCTAAACTTCCACAGCACGCAAAATCCCATCCTCCACTTTTGTCGCCACTCCGTCTCGCGTCGTTCCCTTTTATTTGGAGGAGATGACCCAGCATAAACAAGGCGCTGATACGCATCAGTGAATACCCAGCTAGATGGTGTTCTACGATTTGGGTATGGGTACTCCAATCTTGCCAACGAACGAACCGTTCCCATTGCGCTCAAAGGTACGTTAGTTTATTATTCTCACTTATTTGTATTTGACCTTTGTCTGACAAAAAATGGTTTTTATTACAACTTCTGTTGATCGTATGTGAGTGAGAAAAAAGCATTTAAAAAAAGTAACAACAAATTTTCAAAATGTTGAGTTTAAGGAGCCATACCTAACTTTTTTGTAGCTTAACAGATGTCCCCGAAGTGCTTAAGACTTGTATATGCGCTACTAAATTGTCTTTTCAAAATGTACAAAACAATTTTTGTGACTATAATAATTTAGAAGTTATAGCGTTTTAAGTTGTAACACCTCCAATTAGAGTTCACCTACTTTGTTGGCTATAAGGGGAAATATGGTGAGAATAGACCCCCCTGTCATACAATTTTATGTTCGGTGGAACTTCAGAAATTCGAAATTCAAATGTCATTTTCGAGAAAAAAGAATTGAAAGCGTTTAAATTTTTTGTTCTGTTCGATTCAATATTTTCACTTAAGAGATGTTTCAGGTATCCGGGTTTTTCACTTAAGCGAGTTTCGCTTAAGCGGAGTGTTTTAAAGGTAATTGGTCGACAAATACTCGGGTATGAAAAAAGTGTTTCAGATAAGCGGGTTTCTCTTAAACGGGTTTTACTGTATCAGAATTGATCAAAATCTCGAGTTCGAAATTTTGTACGAAAACAATAGGGGTATTCACGATTCGATGTATCAGGTCTAGTATCATTGTGAAAGTCTAAAAGTGTAAAGTTTTCTTACACTATAACAACAAAATATACTCGCTACACTTTTACACTTTTACTATACCGACCTATAGTAACAAACAAAATGCAACAGTAAAAGGTATTCATTCATTCATTCATTCATTTTCAATGGTCCGCTTGTCCATTAAGTGGGTCGCGGGTGTAGGTTGCTCAAGTGGACTCTCCATAGCTCTCGATCCTCCGCCATCGACTCTAAATCATCAAGGGCAATCCCCATACGGGTATAGGAGAGATTATGGACTTGATCTAACCATCTCATCCTTGGTCTACCTAGAGGACGCCTACCCGATGGTACGGATTCCATAGCACGTCGTGGAATCCTGGTCGGGGACATGCGTTTAACATGACCAAACCACCGAAGCATGGATCGCTCCGTCCGGAGAAGTAGCTGCTCGACATTGAGTTCCTCACGTATTCTGGTATTTCTGATGCGATCTCTACGGGTCACACCAGCAATACTACGGAGAAATCTCATTTCGGCAGCTTGTATTCGCGATCTTATTCTTTCGGTCATTACCCAAACCTCATGACCATAGGTGAGAGTTGGAACAAACACCGAATTAAAGACTGACAACTTAGCTTTGACACCAAGTTCAGTCCTCCTAATAACAGAATGACCAAGCTGTCTCAAAATTGACCCAGCCTGACCAATCCTACAGGAAAACTCGGCATTGCTCCTTCCATCACTCGTGAATAAGACCCCGAGATACTTAAACTTCTCCACCTGTTTCAATGGGACTCCACTAACATGCAGAGTGCATTGAACAGGCGTTCGTAAAAGGTATAAATTCTGAAATGTCAGTTCGATTTCAGATGTTTTTTGTTATTTGCTCCAGTGTTGCTATAGAGTTTAGAAAAAGTGTGCTCACGATGTGATAACAAAAATACAATTTCACAATTTTACTACGGTGTATTAGCCGAATCGTGAATACCCCTAATATCTTTCTCTTACTACGTATACGAGAAAGTAAAAAAGGAAAATGAGCAAGCAATTATCTCTGTATTTTAAATTGTGTGATGGCTCTCCTTAGTAATTTTATGACGAAATAAAAATCTATCTATCTAATTAACGGATATTTATGGTTTTCGTTTTAATTTAGGATTAGGATGTACATTCATAGTGTATCCTTTTGGTCAACAATTCGTAAAAACTGAACTTAGTATCAGTAGATAGATAACCAGTGGTCTATATAAATACAAAGTGGCACTTTATTAGAGGTTATGGCTGACAATGCTTCCCTTCACTCCTAAAATAAAAAAACTCCCACAAACGAACAGGCCTATATGGACGTGGTGTACCACTTGCTTATTTTTACATTTTTCCTATCCTCTTCAGAGCAATAGAAATTCGTTTCCGCTTATTAAAAACCAAAATTACCGGCAATATGCCACCAAAACTGTTAATATTAAGTGCGTTTTCAAAGTGACAACCGCACCAAAGTCAAAATGATGTACAAAAGCATTCAAGAGGCCACCACAACCAGAATTGCATTTGCAATTCAAGCATCAGACGAAGAGACTGCTCGAACAAAGTCTATTTGAATGGAAATTGGAAAATGTCCCAAGAGAGTATACATAAATTTAACACTTCACAATTGATTTGCATGGGAGTCATGGTATAACGACGCTTCAGAATTGTTTGCTAGCCATAGAAAATCATGCATGTCTGAATTTTCTAGAGGAAAATAACATTTTGTCAAAGAATAATTGAACCATATTGCTCTCGGTGGAACGAAATTGGAAATTGTTGCGGCAAATCAAAATAGATATTCAATTTCAATACGGTGTTGTATGTGGTATGTCTATGTACTGATTTTAATTAAATTTGTGTCACTTAAATGAGTAATGAAAGTGCGGTGAGTTGGTAAAACTTGACAACTAATCATATGCCATTTATCACAAAATTTAAATCTTTTTTTATAATGTTGGTATCTATCAAACTAATCCACGCTGGTATGTATAGTAGCAAATGCATGGCATTCAAGAGGATTCTTACCACTAAAATATGACGAAAATAGACAGATAAATTTTTACCACTATGCGTACATATGACTAGAGGGCAGAAATAACAACGATAGTATACTTAAACAAGGGGCTCGCCAGTTTTCGCCATATAATGTATTTTCCATTTCATTTAATTTCGGGTAAATTCGGTCGATGGGTTATTCACAAGTTATTAAAAACATGGCCGCTGTAAGCTCTGTTGATTAATTGGGTCTGAAGTAATTACTGCTATCTAAATTGTGGTGTAAGGGTGAATATACTGCTTTTAAGTTGAGTTCCTGAAAAATCTGGTACAAATTTGGAAGCATCATCTACCTCAGGAGTTCCCTAACTATGCGTCGCGACTTCCTGGGGCGTCGTGGGGCTATCCTAGGGGCGTCGCAAGACGATACGCACAGGTCGCCTGCACACGACGTTCCATCAGCTTGATCTCGATTTGAAAAAAAAAATGTCGGGTCGGGTTCGTTCGATGTTGGCCATTGTGTTTTGCCGTGCACAGGAAAGGAAGTATCAGAATTTTGCAGACTTTAACTTGGCGAATTTTGCGTCGAGACTTGGGCCTATACCCGTTTAAGATCCAACTGACCCAGGACCCAAAGTTAATGATAATGTAATGACCATAGAAAAATCATCTTTAGCGACGGGCCGCATTTTTTGGATGAATGGCCAAATTTCCATAATGGGATGACGCCCACCAGCGCGAGGTGGCAATGCATTCATAAAAAGCTGTTTGGTGCGCATTTTAGACTGGTGGTGGCGTCATTGCTCTGTACTTTTTCATGACGTTGGTAAGGCCAATACCATCAACGGCGAGTACTACAGAACGATGCTGCTGACATGTGGGTCCAGCAAGAGGTGGATATGTGTCACTCAGCTGTAGGGTATGGTTATCTGATCTCTATCAGAGGTGACGTGAATTGGCTCCCAAGATCGTGCGATTTAACCTCGCTAAATTTTTCTTGTGGCGTTGCCTGAAATCGCAGCTCAATGCGAATAAGCCGCAATCGACCGATGTCTTTAAACCTAACATAACCAATGCCATCGCTCAAATTAAGCCGGATCTATGTGGCAGATTGGACCACTCGGATCCGTGACAACGTGAGAAGCTGCGGCGGACATTTGGGCCTGGTGTTATGAATATTCCATTCAATAATGGCATACCTACATGGAATCCGTTAATGCCTTGCACGCAGCTTATTTTATTCCATTTCAATGTCGACCAATCCTCATTGAAAACGCCTTTAGTGAATCTTCAGTAAGCTTAGCTTATATTCACATATCTATGCTTTGTTCTGTTGTATGCTTTTAGAAGGGCGTCGCGTAATTATTATAACCTGTATAGGGAGTCGCAGTATGGAAAAGTTTGGGAACCCCTGATCTACCTCTTTGTTACTTAGCGCATTCCTCCACGTGGTTTTCTAGACAATCATTACTTTCCCTAATTTAGCCGTCAAGTGTTTGTGTAAGCTCAGAGTTATCGAAATTTGAGCACTCATTGACCACCTCATATAATGTTCAGATTTCCAAAACGCCACTTTTCATTTCTCCATGACAGAGATGATAATCTTCGATGCTGGAGTCTCCATTTTGTGTATCTAATAATCGAACAGCCTGTTTCATCAACTGTAAGGCATGTGGAGTGTCAGCTGAGAAGACAATATTATCACCAGCGTGAGTACATATTAGCAGTTTGAAAATAAGAGGAGCTAACAATGACGCACCTCCTTGCATAATACACTCATCGGTGAACTTAGATTACACTCTTGCCTTAGACTAATTATTTTGACCTCAAATTGTTCCGAAACATTGTACCCATCCACAGTACATATTATAGCAGAAGTATTTTTGTATAAACTTTTAAACAAAATTACAAATTAATTAAGTATTAGAGTAAATCTCTGCAATAATAGTTAAACTATAAATTTGGTCAACCGTAGAGAATTTTTAGCAAAAACAAACTTGACATTCGGTTAAAAGGTTGTTGCTTGGAACTCAGCTATAAATTCTGTTATACAACAACATATATGGAGCTCGGCCCCATTCGCATTCACTTAACATACTTGACAGCATACAGAGACGAGCAGTTCGACTTATTGGAGACCCTACGCTCACTTCGAATCTACAACCGTTGGTGCACAGAAGACAAGTCGCTGACCTTTGCTTGTTCTATAGGTACTTCCATGGTAGATGTTCCGAGGATCTCAAAGACATTATCCCTCGAAATGCGACTTTTGGGCGCCTCAACCGCGAGGACATCAATTTTCTAAAACTCCTTCTGTTACAGGACAAGCAAACTTTGGAACTCGCTTCCTGTAGATATCATATATTTCCAGAAGACTACAATTTGCAGCAATTTAAGTGCAGAACAAACATACATCTGAGAGCATCTCGGGGCGCTGATGAAGAGTAATAGGGTTGCCTTTTCCGGGAGAAGTGTTTACAAAAAAAGGTTCCTGGGAATGTTCATTGAGGTACGAGTATTAAGAAGCGAGATGCCTCTGTTATTATCGGGATCAGTTTTGCCTCCTTTTTTAAATATTTCGGGTTTATAATCGCTGTGTTCAAGTATTCTGTTACATCTGATGCGTGATCAAGGTGATAAATGTGATTAGGAGCTCCTGTCGCTGCTAGGTATTATTCTTTAAAGGACGAATTTTGGGAATCCTTTCTAACAAATTGCAGCTAAGCAAATAACTTCCTTCGCACTTCATGGCATTCCCAATCAAACCATCTGCAAATAGTCGGAGGTTCGACAAACTGCTAGGATACAGCTTCAAAGTAATTGTATCCACGCCCTGCCAATCTGCAGGTACGAGTTGGCACTATTGCTAGCGATTTCAATGACATACGTGAGCTAAGAAAAGAGACAGCAGGACTGCAAATGCAAGAGCGAGCTAACTTCGAAGTACATATTCGCATCACTATAGACATAAGTAACGCAAAAAATCTTTCACAACAAAAAACTCAAAAAGTACTCTCTCTTGCGCTAAATCGAATTGAGGGTCAGCGAAAAAAAAATGCACTGCGACTTCTTTCTCCCCTATTATTATGTTAGCCATTAACATTGGTGACTCAGTACATATATGTAAAAGTACACTTTAGCCGAATCTCAATATAAAATCTTTATCTAATTACACAAAATAGAACAGATTGTTGTAAAACAAAAAAAAAACATGTCATTGCAAACTTTTCAGCGTAACGACTTTAAACAAAAATAAAAACATCGTACAGATACAAAAGAGTTTAATATTTGACGGGTGGCGGCATCCATCTGTCGCAAGCCAATGTCCATAAAAAAAAAACTTGATAAGTATCGCAATATATGAGCGGATGCCACTGCCTGCACAGCATAGCAATAAAGAAGAAACTTCAAGATCAAAATAAATCCCTTTATAACAGATTTTAATTAAAATATAATGGAAATTATGAAACCCAAGCCTTTTTATATGAATACAAAACAACGACCTTGGGGCTTTCCAACCTGCTGCGCGATGATAATAATAAAAGCTTGCAAATGTTTATACGCTCTGTCACTTAACCAAATGCGGGGCCTTTTTCGAGTATAATGGTAGGTCAGACTGAACTGGGAAGCACTACATGGACGATGGACAGCGGAAGAACTGTGGTGTTAATGTTTCATTCCACGGGATTAATTATTTTCAAGAACCAGGCACACCAAAAATACATGCCTTTACATCAATGGGAATTCTGAGTGAGATTACGTATAAAGAAAGTGGCATACACATTATGGTTGGTTGGTAATTATTGTAGGAAGTATGTACCTTGTGTCGTAAATAGGAGTCAGTAACCCAGAAAAACATTTGCAAATATGTACTGTTTTCGGTGGTGAAATTGCTCTACATTCATACAGTTATAATTATACATGCCCCACTGAGCTGTAAGAATAGGAGCTGCTTACGAATAAAGGATTGTTAAAATTAAGTTAGCCAAATGTTGTCATCGTAGCATACCTCTCGTTTACCAGTATGATCATTGAGATCCATTAAAACTCGTATTGCATTCTTCATTAAAAATCGCAACCTTTTTATTAGCGCATTCCCTATCCTTTTAGTTTCTTTATGCCTCCACAAGTTTAGAGCTACGTACTAAAATCATGGAGGGTGGTGTTTTTATACCCAATGCGGGAAGAGCATTTCAAACCACACATATTAGGCGTGTTTTTCTGAAACCTCCCCATCAGCCAGTAGTTGCCATTAGTTGCCGAGTAGAGGCACATTTCACATGTTAAATAAAACAACCACTTGCTGGCCACTGCTGGCTGCTGGCTTCAACTCTTGATTTTCCCCCAACCCGGGGAGCTGCTGGTTGGCAGCTGGCTAGGAATTCACGAACAGATGGCGCAGAAAGCAACAATTGGCTTAGAAAGCAGTTGGTGGCACGCACTGCGCAACTTGGAAAACACACACGACATTTTATATAGCAAGTGATAGGTTTTACTTAGTTTATTGGTGAAAAGTTTATAACAAAGTGCGAAAAACAAATTGAAAACATTGCAAAATTGAAATTTAGTGTTTATTAAAAGTGTTTGGAAAGCTTAAAACAATAGATACTTAAATTTGTAAAGATTGTGTGCAAAAATACAAAATAAACTCTTAGAACCAGCTGTTTTTGCTTTCTCGCTTTCGTTAAACAATTTGGAAATTGTTTCGACTCAGCACTTTGTACAGTTTTTAATGCAGTAATTTCTGCTAGGTTCCACATTTTCACTTTCACTCGAAATGAAATCGGAAATGAATTTTTGTGTACTACATTTCCCTGTATTTGATTTCGATTTCAAAATTTTCAGAATTGAGACAAAGTGAAAGTGTGATTTCGAAAAATGTTTGGAGTTTCCGAATCTCAAAATGCAGGGCCCAGATCAAGTAAAATGAAAACGATCGAACGACGTCGTTTCGATACTAGCAGTCTCTGTCTATTGTCACAAATATGATAGAGACAGCTTTAGTGAAAACGATGTCGTTCGATCGTTTTTATTTTATGCGATCTGGCCCCAGAATACTGAAAACGAATTCACCCAGCTATTTGTCTGCACTTTTCCTTATTTTATCGATATATACACAAATAAGTTGTATTGTGTTTGTCGTAATTGTTCTCTTTAATGCGTGAACCGATTTTTATTCTGGAAATTTCCCGTGAAATGTGGAAATGGTTTATACGTCTATACGATATTTGTATGTGTATTGGTTCATGAGTTATAGGGGCGTGGCACCTCCAATAAAAAAAATGCATTTAAAATATTATATCTCGAAAATATACAAAAAAAAAACATTAAAAATATTATATTTCGAAAACCACCGAATCGATTGAGTTTCTGTGTGGTCAAAAATTGACAAAGGGGTGAGGAGGCGCTATTCTTCGACAGTCATGGGAACTAAAGTTTGGAAAATTTGTAATGTAAATATGCATTGATGTACATTGTCCTTATAGACAAAGCTGGTGTACCACAAGGCAGCGTGCTAGGTCCAGTTTTATACCTTCTATTCACTAGCGATTTGCCTGAAAGTGGCTACTTTTGCAGATGACACAGCTGTCCTTGCTGTGGGATCAACTGTCGAAGTAGCAACAAAAAAGCTTCAAAGGGCAATAGACAATATCTATGATTGGACAAAAAAATGGAAGATTAGATTAAATGACCTTAAGTCAGTCCATATTAATTTTACGTATAAAAACGTACCATATATTCCAGTATACATAAACAACAATGTAGTGGAATACTAAAAAACCGCCAAATATCTAGGCATGACTCTAGATGCTAAACATGTTTTGGAAAGCGCATGTAAAGAAAAAAAGAGACGATTTGAACATGCAATAGAGTAAAATGTATTGGCTTATTGGGAGATATTTATCTCTGTCAAATTACAATAAGTTATTGCTATACAAGCAAGCTTTAAGACCAGTATGGACCTACGGGATCCAGTTGTGGGCATGTAGTACATGCCAAACAAATTTGCTAAAAATTCAGGTTTTCCAAAATAAAGTACTAAGGAACATAGTCAATGCACCTTGGTACATACGCAACGCTGATCTACATAGAGATCTTAACATGAAATTGTTGAGGAAGAAGTTAAAAAAGTTGCCCGAAGGCATAGAAGTAAACTTCTTAACCATGTTAACATAGAAATAACAGAACTTTTAAATACTGACAATGTAATCAGGGTAAAACCTCTTGATCTTAGCTAAGACCAAGAAAGTAGGTAAAACTTTCAACTAAAAAAGTATAGAAATTTGGCAAACGTCGGATTTATCCTCTAAATTTTTTAAAATGAATCAAAAATAAATTGTCGATTAGTCGAAAGACTAGGTGCAACCAATTCGGGATGACGAAAGTCAGTCCCCTTGGGAGTTTTTTTTAGATGGGGTTAAAGTCCCTCACTATTGCAGAAGCATCCCTCGCGTAATAGCTCTGCAATGTCTTTCGATGATTTTTCCTTCCAGCGAATTAAAAAAAAAAAAAAAAAAAATCTAGGCAATTCGAATCTTGGAAAAACCAAAAATGTTGTGTACCAAAGAGCATTACAATAAAAACTGTTTATTACTAATTTAAATAAATTTGAAATTGGGGTTCGTTAGTTATGTATATTTGTCAGTTATGGAATGTGAAAAATAGTAAAATTTGGCGGCACAACGCGCGCGATAATATTTATTTTAGATTTTTGTACACAATCTCTTCAGGTTTAACCATTCAACTTTTGCAAATTTTAAATTTCCAGCAAAGATTCCAAGCTGGAAAATTTTAAATGTATTTCTCCTTTCGCACAATGCAACCCCTCCACCAAATTTCAACACTGTACGGCTATCGGAGGGGGCCCAAGTAAATAATATGTAACTGATTTTCAAAAGTGGGCATATGGGTACCACGCATCCTTAATGGAGAATATAAAATTTTAACTTTTTTCTTTCTGTACACTGCCAAGTCCTACCGTTCTACCGAATTTCAACATTCTACGGTAATTGAACGTGGCCCAAATAAATAATAACCACCAAAAAGTGGGCGTATACCACGCCCCCTAAATGGAAAATCTCAACTTTTGGACTTTTCCAAGTATTCTGCCAAATTTCACGATTCTAGAACGGCCGGAAGTGCTTCATAATTTTGATGATCATCATCCAAGGGAGTGAGTGAGTAAGTGATTCAGTTACGGTTTTTACGTTTTTTGAAGTCCTGTATGTTAAAAACCACTAATGGTAAGGTGGAAAACCACTAGGGATGATATTTGGTAAGGTGGACCTTTTTAATGAGCATGGTAAATGTTTTAAGTTTGAGTTTTTTGCTTAATTAGTTCCGAAGTTAGAGGGGGGTCGAAAACATCCTGAGTTTGTTCCTGTAAAAAGGGTAAGTGCTTTTACTAGAGAACTTGGCTCTTTGATATGTCATGCGACTCCTATGATATCGGATCGTATGGAACTCACATATTCCACTCTTTAAGTATTCCCAACCATGCATCGCCCACTCTGACGAAATCGATATAACGGCCATACCGCAGCGGACGCTAACTGATTGTGCGTTCACAAGTATTGGCAGAAATAGAAAATACCGTCAACAAGAAGTGAAACCCAACGACAATGAATTCTGCAGAACGTCACATATAATATCCAGACCCAAAGGCGAAATGCCATTTGTTCACATTGAAAATTAAAAAAAAAATCATTTTACAGGAGTCTGCCTTTGATAAAGTGTACTCCACTTTACTGTATACATACGTATGCACTTATAGCTGATGCTTTTAAGGAAACCCATGTATAGCAACAGCACAATCAACTGCATGTGTAGAGTATATAGACAGGCTAGGCTATGCAATCCAATTGAATCAAAAAACCCATCATAATGGATGAAGAGTAGATTGTCTATGAAAAGATACGTATGCGTATGTAGTTGGTAAATGCTGAAAACAATTGAGATACTTGACCATCTTAGCATGACAGCATAAGTTTTAGGGCACAATAAACGCCCTAAACCCAAACTAAAACCCGCAAGACCACAATATGGCATATTTTAACAACACTTCAAAAATACATTATTTTCGTCTTCATTACATCTATTCCGTGAAGTCTTAGCAATTCTGTATCAATTATTTATCCCTAATTAAAATAGCAGGGCAAAGGCTTCCCAATATGTGTAAGGGTGGAATTTAGTTTTATATTTCAACACTTGGCTGAATGTTTATTGCAATTAGTTTTACAAAAGTCTTGTCAAAAGCATGTATTTTACAAGATAACTTTTTCCCACCACTCCAATAGTGTTAATGACGCTTCCATTCCAATTCGTATAGTCAAAGGAAAGCATTTTAACGATTGTATAATCCATATATACTACTCTAATTTGCATTTCCAAGGACATGCATAAACATGCCCCATCCGAGAGTAAATGCAAATGTTATGTAGTGTAGATTTGTAATCGTGCAGACTGCATCATTGCCCCATAAAATTCAATTCTCATCTGCAGACAGAATCGTGCATTCGTTCTCTGTCTACATCACCATCTCATTGTAGAAGCAATTGCTTCCTTTTTTTTGCTCTCCATTGTTTTGTCTGCCAACGGAAATAAAATTAAATTTGCTCCACGGCAGCAGGAACAAACATCGAAATTACTTTATCTCGCTTCGTGTAAATTTGTCGGCAACGACAATGTCCTTTCAATTAGGCTAATTCATGTAAATAGACCACTATAAGCCATGCATGGACTGGTTTGCATCTAGACAATAACACCCAATTTTCGCCCAATAGGTAATAAATTAATTCGTCAAAAATAAAAAGGAAGTTGCCGGTAAATCATCGGCAAACTACCAAAGCCAGAGGTGAGAACTTCATTGCAGATGCCAGGAAAGTTATTTGCTTTTGCTTTTGTTCCGTCATTGGCGACAATGCACTAGCACTTGTATCCAAAAACACTTTCGTCCCCTTTGAGGCAGACATGATTAGGGGGATGCTCAGCGCTGATAGTGCATTTATCACTAGAAGCGATGTCGTCAGAATGCGGTGCGCTGTAAAAAAAAAAAAAAAAAAAAAACTAAATAAGGGTATCTCGTTTTTATTACATCCTCTCTTCATTTCTTTACTCTGGTGCTAGTGTTTGTGGTGCTGACGGCAGTAGCTTTGGTTTAAAATTGGTACGAAAAAAATCGAAATTTTCTGTCATCAACATAGCATCCAATTTATTTTCCACTGAATACCCTTTGCTGTGATATGTCTTGCGGGTGTTCGTTGTGTGATAGTGAGGGTGGGTATTTCCCATTCCCCATAGATTTACTTTTTGCCTTTTCCCGTATGCCTTTGTTGTGAGCACAGTATTTAAGAGGGGCACGAGAGGAAAATATCCTTTTTTTCATTGTAATTTCCATCAGTTTAGTGCGAAAATAGGAATAAAAAGCTTCGAGCTATTCACATATTCACACATTGTATATGCCCTCTGCAGAGTCAAATACACCCGCATTGATGTAGTGCAAAATAATAATTTACTACTTTGATATTTCACGTTGGCCCATTGAAGAACGCTCCTTCATGGAGAAGGAGAAGTGAGTTAAAATTCAGTGCACATACATTAATCTTTGGCGGGAAAAATATTATTAAACTGTCCTGTCGCGCGCCGCCGGATGCAATATTGAAAAATATGGGGTTATTGACTGCAAGTGAAATATCCGGTGTGACTAAAATGAATTTTTAAAATTGTATATATAAGCTGGGTATATATACAATGCACACTCAATCTGGATAGCTGAGATTACATTATCAATAATTTAAATAGTTTGCAAGGATTGCGTTGCAAAAAGCAAACATTGTGTGAACATTTTTAGTTTAACCAAAATAATTATTCTCACAATTGTGTTGGCCTCGACTCCAGTAATGCGTTTCGCCCCGATTATTGCATTTTACGCAAACACTTTTGCATTAAATAGAAATCAGATAGAAAAGGCTTTGCAGATTGGAATTTAAGCCCATCGATTTAAATGAATCCTCTTCGACTATTTACCTTGCCGTGGTGTGGATGCTTAGTAGGTACCCAGTGATACCGGAGAGCAGGTACTCCCATACTGTAAGGTCTCCGGAGGAGGGTAGTCCGAAGCTAAAGGATAGTCAACCCAACTCCAGTGGTGGTGTGAGCGTTTTATGCAAACCGTGCCGAGGGATGAAAGACTGCGGGTTTTAGTCAGTCACTAACGAGCTCCTTCAGGTGCTTTGGCAGGGCCTGTCGTATCTAGCGCCTTACCCCAGCAAAACCGGCTATGTTGGGGCGGACCTTTTTTCACCGGCTTACTCGTGGGAATAACATGGACCTTTAAAACAAACAAAACAAAAACAAAACCCTTCAAAAAGCTGGACAAATAGACGACGCACCGACTGACACGACGAACTACAGGACAACAAACAGCGACGACACCGAATCACTACTCCCATTGGATTCGGATTCCAAATCCATTGACGCGTCTGCTTCGGACGCGGAATTAGAACTAAAGCCAAAGCTGCTAGGCGGGGAAAAAAGTTCACCCCCAGTGCCATAAAATGTAAACAGCTACGCGCAGCTAGGCACAAGCTGGCCTAAGTCCTTGCGAAACCAGATAGTTCCTGGGATCAAAAGGACAAGGAGACCATCAGATGGGCGGTGCGATACTGAATGAGTAGGACGGTCAACCTGATGCGGGAGGACTCCCCTCATCCAGTGGCTGTAACCAACCGTCGAAAAGTTCGGTCACAGGGCCCAAAACAAGACAACGACCTCCGCTAAACAGGACAGGCCCCACTAAAACGACGACTGGTGCACCTGCTACAGGAGCACACACTACCGTTCGCAGCAAACAGAGGAGCCCTACTGTTTCGGGAGGACCCTCTGCGGCTGCTGCCAAGAAGGACTTTACGTCCAAAAGACCGAGGCCATCTTCGATGGAAGAAACTTCGATGACCTCAAAGAAGGCGAAGAATGCTGATGCGGCGCTCAGACCCTTCAATGAGGTCGTCAAGGACCACATGCTATATGGCATCTGTGACAATAGTCACGAAGAGGGCAATATGAGCGGGGAGAATTGGCTGACCCTCAAAGCGTTCCTTGCCGGAGAAGTCCTTAAATTCTTGGACGAAAACCCTTCGGCAGAACCGCCGTCCTTCATGGATGGGGGTATTACACTAACGGGGTCAAGCTTATTAAATGTAAAAACAGCAGTGCGGTCGACTTCCTGAAAGTAACAGTCCCGAAGATTAGTCCCTTGTGGACTAATGCCAAACTGCAGCTAATTCACTGGAGCGACATTCCAGGTCGTCCAAGAGGACGCGTGTGGCTACCCCCGGGTCCCACCAAGGAAACAGACATCCTTAGGCTAATTCGTCTGCAGAACCCCGATCTCCCAGTAAGCAACTGGAGGATCATTAAAGCCTTACCAAGTCAATTAATTTTCAACTTCAAACGCGGAACTTTTTTTGGACTTCGTCAGAGGGGATAGGCGGGAGGTTAGACTGTTTCGGTCACCCTTCGTTTGATCTCTCCTGCCGCAGCTTACACTGATCTGTACCAGCCCCACTTCTTACTAACGGACTGTCAGCGGCTACCAGCGGGGGGTTAGACTGTTTCGGTCACCCCTCTACTCTCCCCGAAGACTAACCGCCAACAGAAGTAGCTGGCTACACCAATCAACCCCATCTCGACAATTAGAGGACCCCGTCAGAGGCTATAGACGGGAGGTTGGCCTGCTAGGGTCACCCCTTCTTTCCAAAGACAAATCGCGACATCTACTTTCTACTTTCTACAGACTGTTACGGTCGCACTCCACCTTGACCCGAAGACTAAGCCGCAACCAGGGAAAGAAAGTTATAAAAGTTCACCTCTCAGGTAGGATACCCAAATTTCGCAAATTGCAACAGAATTCCTAAGGTAATGTCCGGCACAAAGACCTGTTTAGGCCACTTCCTCCCCCCTCCCCCTCTCGTGGTATCACAATGGACCAAAATTCTGGTCTAAGTGTGTCCCCTTCGGGACAGCCACCTTACCTAACGTAACCTAAATGAATGAATGAATGTACTTTATTTAGCTTTAAAAGCCATTTAGGTTACAATTTGTACAATTTAGTTTATAACTAATATAACTTATAATCCTATACACTAGAACTAATATAGTTTTATTCTAACATATTCTCTAAGTTTCATTTTAAATTCATTTAAGTTATTATTGTTCTTAATATCTATCGGAAGAGTTCTTTGACCCTTTCAGTACTCCAATCATTTAGGACAAAGTTTAAACAGGTTTCACAGGAGTGATTAGCGCGAAATTCCGATTGGTAGTTATCTATAAGACCTTGAAGTGCTCTTGGAGCTGCATCACAACAGTTTTTTTTTAACATCTTTTCATCATATTTATTGGGCGATAGTCACTGATGTTTTTCGCGTTTGCAATCTTTTTTATGGGTATTATGAGCGATTTTTTCCAAGATTGTGGAAAGATTCCCGCACTTAGGGAAGTATTTATGGTTCTTTCTAACACTGGACCAACTACACATAAAGACAACACGTATATAGGATTTACAAAAGTACAGTATGTTCAAACTATGTATTGCAAATGTAATGTAACCCTATACCTTTTAGCGTCGCATCGTCAAATTGGTATAGATATTGCAAATAGGTCGACATATTATATATATTAGACCCATACGAGTTTGTACTATAACCCACGTGGCTATCATTTTGCATTACTTTTATATGCAGTAGAGGGTATCAAAGCATCAGCATTGTTTGTCGCCGATTCACGCCTTAACGTATTTACTGATTTTCTTCCAAACTTTCACACATCTTTGGTATTGCTCTATATATGGTTTCTGTGAGGTTTGGTCAAAATTGGACATTGCCCATACAAAAAAAATTCAAAATCTAATATCTCGAAAACCGCACCGAATCGATTGAGCTCAAACTTACAGATAACCTTAGGTATTGGCCCTGGAGTGCTCCTGTGAGTATTGAACAAAGGGCCGTTGCATTGCCCATACAAAAAAAAACATTCAAAATCGTTCCAAGCAACAGCCAGTCCAAGTGGGATACATTCGATTTGCAGATACAACCGCACTGCAAATGGTATAACTAAAGTGACCAACTGTACAGTTTTTCGCTGTATAGTACAGTTTTTCAGTCAGTCAATACAGCGCGAAATTGCCAGAAAACCATATACAGTGAAAACATGAGAATACAGCATTTATACAGTTTTTCCACATGAAAGAATATTGGGTAAGTATCTACCCAATTTACTTGCCTGTTGTGCAACGTATTAAGAAAACGCAGCAAATTTTAAATAATAAAATCGCCGAAAACACATACCTAAGTTATGGATACATAACTCATGATTGTTTTGAAATATACTTTCTTTAGTGAACTGGAGGTCGACTGTTTTCATATAACTATCTTTTTCTTTGAATTTATATTTTGTGTGTTTGGTTTCGACGAGTATTAGGTTTGTTCGACGTGGCCAGCCCTAGTGCGCACTGAGAAGTGTCAGTGAATTTTCGTGGCTGCCAAAAAACCCAAGGAAACTCCAGAAATTCAGTTTCATGTCGAACACGAAATGTTTACCCTGAGACCTGTCACTAAAAATTTTTTTTTAATATACAGATTTAACACCAGCAATAACATTAAATTTGTTTAATTAATAATTGTAATGTTGAAAAACACATTTCTTTTAACATTTACTAGTGCTGCAGAAGCCAATAATGCGCAAAAATTTGTTTTCACCCAAATGACAGCTACGATTGACAGCCAAATCCAGCACTGAACTCTTGCCCTGAGTGAATACTCAACTAGGGCGCCCCAGTGCTCACCTCGAACACAGGTTTTATTATTATTTATTATTATTATTATTATTTATTAGACAAGGCCCGCACCGAAGTGGTGTGTCAGTGGCGTGGTGTCCAAGTGGCAGGTGTAGAGGCTGATGACGACGTTTTGGCATTAAAACTGCGTATTTTTGTTCACCCGGAAACTAAAAACATGCCAAACGTCCAAGAATTAAACATATGACGACATTTTTTAAGAACTGATGAATCGGTAGCACCATATAAGTTGTTTGCCTCTTCATTCACTCTCATACGTTTTCGCCACCATTTCATCGCCACACCACTCCTATGCCACCTGCCACTTGGTCACCACCCCACTGCTACACCACTTCGGTACGCGCCTTGTCATAGAAATGTTAGAAATGTTACTTGAAAAGTAAACAAAAATCATATAATTCGCTGTTAAGATGGTACACTTTTTATACAGTTTTTCGGTCTCGGTTTTACAGCGCCGACCTGTCAAAGAGTTGGTCACGTTAGGTATAACTACTGAAATATTATAGCTACAAAAAGGGTTTTGTACATTTTAGAAAAAAAATTTCTGTATCGGATAAAAATTTTGAAAACGTTCTGTAAAGGTGCTAGTACACGATATGTAGCACGCCTCATATATATGTAGCACTGACGTCATTTTGACGTCAGCGAATTGGGACCATGGGTGCATGCCGTGTACCCTCTTTGTGCACTCTTAGTTGACGTCAGAGCCACATACATATGAGGCGTGCTACATTTCGTGTACTAGCACCTTAATTTATGACTCCTTAAAATCAACATTATAGTAATTTGTTGTTCCAATGGCTTACCTTCATTTTCAAAACGTTTACCTAATATGTACAAGTTTTTTTTATAAAACTTAAAGGAGGGAAAGGGGTTTGCTTTTACTTGAGAAAAATATGGTGGGTATTGATTTATAATTCTTAGATATTTTTCTGGATTTAACGTAAGGTGAGGATTTAGCCGACTATCGGATTTTTCGGCTCAAAACTGGACTCGATCAGACCATCGACATAATAGTTTTGTTAAATGCTCCGATTTTTTACAAAGCCACATTTCAAACCTCTGAATTGATAGACATAGCTTTTTAAAATTGTGTAATGTGTATCAATATAGTTATACACATATATAAGTATCTTTAAGGTAAACTTCCTTAATCCCAAGGTAGCAAATTGTCTCTAGATTGTATAATGCTTTATTATTTAAAACAACACCATCTATCTATTGTTACAGGTCAGGGCCATTATATTGCCATTTGTCAAGTTGAATTTTTTTTTCAAATCTTCAAATGCTTTGTTTAAATGTTAATCCCTCTGCATTCATTGCCACTATGTGTTGTTTCGTTCAATTGTTAACTAAACAAGAGGATTACATTTATACTCGTTCTATGTATCCGAATTAAAGAAAAAATATACACATCTCTGGAATGGAAGTAAAAGTTAGAATTCATTCTCCCAGCCGTTGCGACAAATAACGTACAAAAAAACGGATCACAGTTTCAGGACCATGCTGCCTTTTATATAAATGTAGATTTTCATATGTGGAAGGATATACAGCCAGGAAATAGAGACCGGAAAATTATGTTGATTACAAGAAATCCACGGATGAAACGGATGTAATTCAAAAGGATTTAAGTGCTTCCCTTGTTTCTGACGTACGATATGCTGATTGGGAAAACTGTATAGAGGTCTTTCTTTAAGGGTACATATATGTCTGGCAGTCGTAGTAAAGTCACCATAATATGTACTTAGTTTAAGGAAGGACGAAGTTACTATGGAGGAAATTGACAACTGGCGTGGAAATGAATTTTTGTTATTGCCCTTAATTTGATACTTATGCGGGGAAGTTGACTGTAAATAGTGAATATTGATAACACTTGGGGAAAGCTAATGTGTAATGTGAAGCCTCTGGCGTAAGTGACAAGTGAGTACATTATGATTACATTTTTAGGTAGCGTCGATGGTAAAAACTATCCTCAACAAAAGGCTTCAACAATGAATTTATTTTTACTCAAAAATAAGGCATGATCTTACAAAAACTTATTGCAATGAGTATAGCATTACTTAAATAATTTAACAATGCACAGCAACTTTACATATTGGCTTATCCAATTCTAAAGCCAGAATCGAATTATCTGCAATAATTGCATTAAGGTTCGATACATTCCTGATGTCGTATTTTTTTTTTATACCCCAACCCACAATTCAAAAACAATCAGCAAAAATCACAACACCTTGGATTTACTTATCTACATAGAACATTTGCTATATATCACCACTGCTCTGGAAAGGTCTTCTCCTTTACGTTTCATTAGTGCACTCAGATAGAAAGCAGCGACTAAACCAATTTCCAATTCCCACCAGCATCTATACATAATGTACGAGTATATGTATGTATATGCTATTAAAGGCAACAGTGCACGTGTAAATAAAAAGGATATAATGTCACCTCAATCAAATAAAAAGCCTCGCAATCGCAATTGCCAATTCACCATAATAATGTGTAAAGCATTGGTATATCATGTTGTACATTTGTGAACATATACGATATTGTAAGGGTAAGTGATTTATTCTGGAATACATATATGTACAATGTACATGTACATACAAAAGTGGGCTAGTAGGTATATCAGCATTGTAGAACATTATTGTCATTGCCACAAAGCATGATTTGTGTCTATATAAAAATAAAAAATGTTATTAAAATTAGAGCCAAAGTTTAAGAAATTCGCACCTAAAATTCCAGATTCAAAAGCTTATAAGGGTAAGCAGACAGACGAAAAAAAATATTTCTTTTTTTTTTTAAATTAGTTGGACAGAAAATAGCATTCGCTATGATAAAAATTACCGAAGCGGAAAGAATTTTGAGGTAACGCTCTGTTCGGCCTAGAACTTTTGAAACAAAGAAAATTCGAGAAAAAACGCCTTAACTTCCGCAATTTAATAAAACACCGCTTGTAGATTTACGTTATAAAACTGAATATATTTATTTGAAAAATGTACTTGCTTTTATATGCAATTTTGGTTATGTATCGAGTAAATACAAATGTCAAAGTGTGGAGAATTGTATGACAAATGTCAATAAATGGCTTATGGCTCATTCACAATAGTTTTGTTTTCATATTTGTTTTGTTTCGAAAATGTCAGTATTTATCGCCGATTTAATGTACCAGGCAATTCTTTCGCGAGCTAAATCAGTGGAGACATTTTCTTGGCCGAGTATAACAAAATTGTACGTAGTACGTATAACACACAATATTGTTATATCGGACTGACATTAAGTGTGTCCCATCTATATGAAAGTAAGAATTTAGCGTGCGGAACAGGATACTGCTTTGCTAAACTAGCTCGCTAAATTTTATCTCTGTAGACATTTTTGTATGGGAGATAAAATTTAGCGCGAGCAGGATACTGGGCTTTACAATAAAAAATTAATAATAATGATTTATCGTAAACACGCTCGATAAATTTAAAATTTAGCACTGTACTATTTTGAATTTATCATTTCCATTACTACATCGTACAAGTCCCCAAAATAGCTCTGTCTGTATCTATATCAAGACGCAATGGTCAGATTTGGAAACGGGTTTTACTGTTATGATCTGCTTTTTTTGGAAAAGGGTCTGGCATACAGTAATAACAGCTTGGCCTAAAACTGTCAGTTCGAATTGAACCTGAACGCGACGAGCGCTTAATTACAATAGTTTAAATTTCTCTATTGGGTTGTGGGCGCAGTAGCGCAGGCTGTAGTGTGCTGGACTACTGTGCGAGGGATCTAAGGTTCGATCCCCGGAAAGTTTCCCACAAATAGCATCTTACGGTTTTTTCTACTGCGCCACCTCTCGCGAACGTCTGACAAACATCCGAGAGTATAACTGTCCTCAAAAAGCTTCTCAATTCAGCCGTTCGGACTCGGTATAAAATTGTAGGTCCCTTCCATTCGTCCCAAAAAATAGAAATTCACACAAACGAATGGTTGCGAGAAGCTAGGCCTACGGTGTCTACCCGACTGTTGCGCCACCTATTTATTATTTATTTTTAAGGTAATAGCACCAGTACCAGTTATTACCTGGTGTGTTTCCAAGTATTGGCACAGAAGCGGCAAAAATGGATTTGGTGGTGAATGAGGGCAAAACAAAGTACATGCTGTCAACAAGAACGGACACACAACATCGACGAATCGGACAGAACGTCACGACAGACAGCTTTAACTTTGTGGTGGTTTGGTTAGGGACTTTATCTACCTCGGCTCCGCTTTAAACTGTGATAATGACCCCACAGCAGAAATCAAACGAAGAGTTAGACTTGCCAACCGCTGCTTTTTTGGCCTAAGAAAGCAACTGACTAATAAGGCCACTAACGAGACTCTATATAAGACCAGTCCTACTCTATGGCGCAGAAGCATGGACGTTAACAAAGACGGATGAAGATCTTCTTGGTCGTTTCGAACGCAAAATTCTTCGAGTGATTTTCGGTCCCGTTTACCTTGACGGGCTTTGGAGGAGAAGATTTAACAGCGAACTCTATGAGCTGTACAGCGACATCAACCTGGTCAGAAAAATACGTATCACTCGACTAAGATGGCTAGGACGTGTAGAGCGAATGGACACCAACGCCAACGCTCCGGCCCGAAGAGTCTTCGATTCCAACCCGGAGGGACAACGCAGTAGAGAAAGACCTCGCCTTAGGTGGCGCGCACAAATAGAAGGGGACCTCAACCAACTTGGAGTGCGCAACTGGAGGCTAAAGATCGGGCTAACTGGACAGGCGTGTTGGTTGAGGCCCAGGTCCACCCCGGACTGTAGCGTCATCTAAGCGTAGCGTCATCTACTACCTCCAATGGTTCATTTTATTAAAATAATAAAAAAAGCATTTCGTAAACTCATCCATGATTCAATAAAGGTACAAAACAATCGCTCTGCGTGGTCCTGAAGCTGAGCAATGATCAAAAGAAACCATAATTCCATTGACAGCGAGATATGTAACTAGTAGCACGATAAACTCCGTTAAAAAAAAAACATATTTGAACAAACATACAATCTTCTAGGTCGAGTTCGTCCATATTTACGGAATACAGTTAATTAAATACTTAAACTATATTTGGAGTAGGTATTGAAGTGTATACTACATATTAGGAGAGAGAGTTGCGATCTAAAAGATTAAGCTTGACACGCAACTCTGGCTCTATTACAGGTGTACGCAATGCACCAAATCTAATTCTAAAGTAATGAAGCCCTTAAAGGGGTTGCAGGTATGGATTTGCCCGTGGGTGTAAATGTAACGATCTGGGATAGAGTGATTGGGAGTTACGGCGACCCTAATTAGAGATCCTGAACTTTTGCTGTACAAATAACATGACGACCTTCAAGGTATGGATTTTCATGCGCGAAGAACTTGCAAATTGGCTGTTAATTCAGCCATAAAGAACAGTCTTGGAAGGAGTTTGGTAAAATATTAGACGGTTAGCACAGATCTCCAAATAAGGTAATCTATTCGCGGTCCTAGAGGAAGGAAGCGAGATATTATTGGAGGAAGGCAAGAGGATCCAATGAAAATAGAGATCTTGCGCTAATGGAGCGAGCACGTTCTGAGTTTCTTCCATGGTCCCATATTAAGGAAGTCCCTCCTGCGATCAAATTTTTAAAGGCTGGCAAATCTGCCGGAATGGATGAAATCCGGCCGGAAATGCATAAGGCCGTAGGTGAAAACTAATAAGTTAAGGCTCTCTCGTGTCATAAAAGTGGGAATGCGGCCAATAGGAGTGATCGTGCCCCTTTTCAAAAAAGAGGATAATGGATGCAAAGTATGCAATGATTTTGGGAACCTCAATAGTAGTTATACTTTATGTAGTTTGAACAAGTTCCTATTTTCTTAGATTTGTTGGCTAATCCTCACATCAGTTAAAAAATTCGTCATGTGATTGATTAAGGTAAACCAAAAAAGAAGCAAATAATGCTGTCAGACTACTGTCAGATCTACTGAACCAGAAACCCGAGCGGCTTCATTTTCTGTCCTTAAACCCCACAACAGCCGTTTTGGCATGCTGGCTGTCTAGCATTTATGTCGTTTATTCTCATGATTGTGCCATGTATTTAAAATCGCATGTGAATACCGGTTAGAACAGAGTGTTATTATATACTTGTATATAGTAATACCTACATCACTTCTGGGACAAGGAATACTAACTAGCCCTAAGCCTCAATTGGGTAATATAATATAATAGTAATAAATACTCGTTTGTATAAATTAGCAATATTGGTTTGCCTTATACCCCCGAACAAGTATAATCACTCCACTCAGTTTTACTCACTCGAAATCGTTATTTTTACTCGATGATAAATAAAGGCATGAACATTTTTTAATTTTAATTTTGTTGTACGAAATTTGTATTCAACTGCGGCACACAATTTGCTGTAATTTGAGGAGAATTTCCATCCTGTTACCACCCACAAAGACCTGTCATCCATCACCACCACGGCACCACCACGCACTCGCGAGTGTTTTTAAGCAAGTGAATTTTTCTATGTATTGGTGGTAGTATAGATCCTGCTCATTTAACTTTTTGAGTACACTCGTTAGCAAGTGAGAGAGAGCACATTTGTTTCATATACTTTTACTGCGTGTAAAATAAGAACTATTCGGTGCTAAAAATAAACCAGGATATCACGACTATGGGGGCGTGTTGTGTATAGTAAAGGTGGTGGTAAAGGTCACCATCCTCATTTGCGATGCCAAAGCCTATGTCCATGCAAATGTCCTTTTTGCTTTTAACGTGGGTAATCGTCTTGGGTCTTGGTGTATTCTTTTGGAAAAGCAAATTCGTTAAATGAATGTTAATGTGTTGCCCCTGTCCTAGTTTGCACTGCAAGGAACTAAGCGTACCACCATCAACCACCACTGGGGATGTGGGATACATTGTTTTCCAGGACTAATGGCTAAACGAGGATTTTTCTACTATCGAAAATAAGTTTTTGTTGCTATATATATTTTTTTTTTTTTTTTGCAGAAGCACTGTCGCCGCGCCCAAAGCCATGATGGGTGAACTAGGATATCGACAACAGTACCTGCCAGTTTGTCTGTAATTACATTCCACGGTGGCACACGCACGGGGCGCTAGAGCCAATTAAAAAAGAAATACAAAATTCTGTATAATATCGTTATATCGACTGACTAACCTAACTTTAAGGATGACACAATTTTTGCCTTCAGACTTGTTCCGCTGTATATCCTTTAAGCGTGTATAAGAATCGTTTTTCTTATTTTGGTGATGAACATCATGGCTGAACAGGGGATGCCTTGATAATGGTATGTCTAGCAGAGTGAGGAACCGTACATCTTCCGGTTGGAATAAAATTATCCTTATCGGTTTTCAACGGTTTTTCTTTTCACAATACATTTGCTTTCTATATCACTTTAAATTTTTTATTTTGCATTTTTTTAATTCGCACAGGTTTAAGTAAATTCGTTTAAATTTTATATTTTCCTTCGGTAAAAAAAAGGATTCTGTGATAAATTATCTTGCTAAAATTTCACTTAAATTGGCCGCACTCCGTACCGAACGCTCTAAAATTCGTAGCTCAACTGATTCGATTGCGTGAGAGAGTTCTGCGAACTAGTTAGCCCAGAAGCAGTAGAAAAAGAAACCGACCGAAACCGAACATCCTGGTGCTAGAAATAGTATTAGATGTATACAACGATGACGGGAGGCATGATGAGAGCATTAGTCAGGTTGAAGGTGTATGTGTGGCTTATTATTTGCACATGAATGAGTTTCTCGGGGTGCGATACATTCTCCTTATTGGGGAGAATGGTTATCTTCTCGTGGAAAAATCGGTCCAAGTACACTTATAGTTAAGCTAACAGCTTCCTTGAAGAAGGGATTTAGCTATTTAAATTAAAAGTACATATTTTGTTAGAAATTAAACCTAATAAGTTGCAGCTATGAACAATCACTGCTGGAGCATAGAAATTGCCATTGTAATTGGCGTATAGTTTATTCTGCGATTCTTCATTGCTTTTCGTTCCATATGTTGGTCATGCGCTTTAAATGTGATTATTCTTTAAACAGGGATGTTGGCAGGTTGAAATTGGTGTTACTATGCTATAATAGATGTAGCGCCTTACTATTAAAAAATATCAGGCTAGACCCTAAATGGAATCTGTCAATGGGAAAAAAACCCTTTAATCTCGATATCCAAACACTATTCCCAAGCCGGGCAGACTGGGAATCCAACATAGATAACGAACTGGCGATCACAATCTACATGGATGGCTCAAAAATGGAGATAGGTACGAGAGCAGGTTTAGCTCGAAAGCCATCTCTTGGGTTACCAGAAGTGTGTACCTAAAAGCTACAAGACCATAGAAGGGGCAATGCTCTATCTTGTTCACGCTAGTCTCTTTGGTCCTCCTTCAAAGTCCGTCAAAGCAAACGGGATCGAGCATTTTGCGAAGAATCTTTTTCTCGATCTAACCGAGAATATCGTCATAAGTTGTAGATAGAGTCCAAGTAAAATCGGTTAGCTGCCAAATGGTTTCGCATGCTGTCATGTGCTTTTCATTAAATTAAATTATACCTGCTAGTACCTACGTCGAAGAAGACTATAATGCGGAAGAGCCCTTAGCTCTAAATCCCCGAAACGGGAGGAATAAATGACTCCGGAATATTCGGCCTCTTTTGTCCAAGGGGTCACAGAAAGTGCCAGGCCCTCCAGATTGAGGTTTGTGCGTGCGGCTAACTACCCAACCAAGGAAAAACAACATGTTTACGAAACGACCAAGAGCCTCGGATAAAGCGACTTGTTGACGACCCTGCAAAACGGGATAAGGACAATGACGTTCGGTCTGTTCAAGGTTCCAACATTCCACGTGCAGCCGAACAGCTAGCGATTGCTACTACAAAGCATATATCACCGCCATCCAGGAAGTGCGCTGGGATGAACCGGGCAAAAGGAGGATAAAAAAACTGTGTTATTTTCTACGTTGATTGCTACAGGCGTCTATTTGGATGCGGATTTGTTGTAAGCGGCATACTTAGGCAAGAAGTCTTGAGCTTTCAACTCGTTAGTAAACGCCTTATGACTATCCAAATCAAGGCTAAATCAGCTTGATATGCGCTCACGCCCCCACGGAAGATAAAGGCGATGCTACAAGAGTGTTTCTACGAGCTCCTCAACAAAACATATGAGCAAAATGTCCTAAGTATGACGTTAAGATCAGAGTATATCCATTAATGAGTAGGGACACTCTCTCTACATATGCATTTCCTACTACCACAAAGCAAAATGCAGAAAAAATCGTACAATAAGTGGAAGCAGGTCGAAAGAATACTTTTTACCTGCATACAACGACTGCTTGATGGATATACTCTGGTTAAGATCGTCTTAAGTGATCTTAGCGCCAAAAAAGGAAAGGAGCATTATGGTCCCAAGATCGTCAAACCGTCAATCAAATTGGGCACTTATCCAGTATTTTATGTGGCTTTCCATTGGGCACATCCGATTTTTATTTCAAATCTCAGATTTTTCGTGCCAAATGGAACATGAAAGTAGACTTCCGCCGACTTCCCCCGGAAAAAAATTACCCTGCCTGTGAATACGTGTAAATGTCAAAATTAATGGCGGCAATGTTTTTCTATCCAATACCATGGGCCTAGGATTTTTCAAGTATGCGTGCGAACGGTCTATTCTTACAAGTTTGTGACATCGGCTGTGCAAATTGCTTTCGTTTGTCGGTGGAAACATCGAACTTCATTATGGAAGAATAATCATCCATAGACGACGGAGAAGAAGAATAAGATGACGAAGATGATAGCAATTGTTCCCAAATTAAGTCCATGTCCATTATTTACGTTTTTGTTCTGAATAATTGCTTTTCAAGAGGGTTATTTCGTTTTGAATTCAAATTCAAATATATTGTGAGAGCACGTGTGAATCTCGAAAAATATCGAGATCTGCAAAAAGTGATCCGCATCAAAAAAAAGATTGATTTTTTGTCCCAGTGGAAAACCACATTAAATTTATCTTCTACACTTCCATTTTGCTTATTTTTTATTATACATTTTAAATTAGACTTTTGATAAGTTGTTTTGGCAGTTCGTTATTTTTTTCAATCTGGCAGTTAATTTTGCGCTATATTGAAAAATGTCCGAGAATGGGATATTGGCATGCCGCTAGTCATCTACCAATTGGAGGCGGTTAGACAAAGATCGGGCTAACTGGAGAGGCGAATTGTTTGAGGCCCAGGTCCACCCCAGGCTGCAGCGCCATATAACATAGCGTGTCTTTGTCAAACGCGGATATATAAGATATCCTCGCTTCTTTTGAAAGATAAATGCTCAGTTCTGCATATTCTTTATGAGGCCATACGAACTCAGTCCGAACTGGAACTAACTCCTACTAGCCAAAATAGCCAAAATGAACTAAGTCCCACAAAATAGTTTGCATCTGTATTTCGAATACAACGCTTTCAAACTATGTATGTAGTTTTAAAATAAGTTCGTTTATAATCGAGATCTAGAGTAGTGTTTAACATATGTAATTGAAAAGTTGAATCGACAATAAAACTCGAAAAATCGTTTCTCATTGCTTGTTTATTATATTTAAATAAATCAATATTAGTCTAGAACATTTTGCTTGACCTTAATACTAATATTAATAATTATGCTTATTAATAAAGAACAAAAATAATAAACGCCCATAATCATACTCTTTTCATAATGTCACTCAACTGCACATTGAAGTAAAAAAATAATCAGTTATTTTGTAATTGCCTAAGTTATTAATAACAGAATAGCTACATTCATACGTCGCGACGTTGGGAGCATCATCACATTTGTTTCACACGTCTCCTTGCTAACACCACACCAACGGCGATCAGAATGTCGGATGGTTGCGTATAAAGAACACGTCATGTTCCTTGTCTATCCACTTGATCAGTTTGTCTACATATTTTATGACTAGGCCCTTATCGACCATTGGTTCAAAGACTGCATATAGTTCTGAAGCCGCTGTTACCCATGCCAGAACGACTTCTTTCTCTTTCACCTCGTAGATCAATTTCAATGGTCGACTGCTATTGTGAATACGATGGTGCAGGTCACAGTAGATAGCTTCTAGTCGTTCGAACTCCGCCAGCGTTGTATATGGAGGATTGATTTCAGAACACAACAATTGATGCGTTGACGACCTCGGTTTGTATAGGAAATGTCTTAGGTCTGGAATACCGATTGCGGTTAAATTTAGCTTTGTATCTATTTGTGGAACTTTGTTGATCTGTTCATTTATAGCTTCCAAGCAATGCGTGCGCCGGAGTTTTTCTGTAATTTTCTTCTTCGCATCTGATAAAGTGAAGAAGACATCACGATCTACGGAGAGTAGTAGCAGACACGCTTGACAATCGTCCGATAAGTATGAAACGTGGGCGTGCAGGTAGCCGTTCATGTCGAATTTAGGCAAACAGATGGGCATCCAATTTTCGACGGTTTTAAAGCTCTCTGAGCATTCGATTAGGTTGAAAATTAATCTAAAAATATGCCGGTAAAAGGTTTGTGCATAAGAAAATTTGTCAATAAATGCACATGCATAAAACGTGATTAAATTGCGGCGGTGAGTTTATGCGATTATGCCTCCGTTGGATCATCTGTGTTCCGGAGTCGAAGGCAGAACCTTTAGTTTGTTTAGAAATAAACAGATAATAATTTAATTAGATATTCTTCTTTACATCTTAAATTTTTTTTCTACTGCGCCACCTCTCGCGAAGGTCTGACAAACATCCGAGAGTATGACTGTCATGAAAAAGCTTCTCAATTCAGCCGTTCGGACTCGGTATAAAATTGTAGGTCCCTTCCATTCGTCCCAAAAATAGAAACTCACACAAAAACGAATGGTTGCGAGAAACTAGGCCTAGAATGTCTACTCGCCTGTTGCGCCACCTATTTATTTATTTATTTTTTTATTCTTCGTGGCATATCTTAACTTGTACTAGTTTGCAGCGACAGATTGAAGGGAATTCGATTGAAGAAATAACATAAACTGCATAAACTAATGATAGTCAGTTTAAAATGATAGAAACAAAAATGTTCCAAACTGTCTAAACCTAAACCCTGTACAGCTTCGTTAGAGACTGATGATCTCGCAAACAATGCGAAAAAATCGACTTTAATTTACCTACATGTTACAGGCTTTTAAGACCTTTCTGAAGCCTTTGCCATATTGAAGATCGCATCTTTGATTGGCCTCAGGTCGTGTTTTTGCCTACTCTCAGCTGAAAATACCGCAAACTAATTTCCTTACAAGGACACTAATCTCTTCGATTTCGTTGGCCCCAACGCACTAGGACCGTTAAAAAGATCAGCACAATGAAGCTAAGCGCTTTATTTAGAACTAGAAGTAACTAACTTCTTTAAAATCCAAGGCGATAAACTATCATATACCAACCGTCTATTCATAAAAAATAATACATAATAATAAGCCCGCAGAAGAAGGTGTCTAACTTCTTTTGTTTCCTCCTTTTTTTTTGTGGCAAATAGGCTTAAATTAAACGACAGGTGACATATTAGATGTCATGTAATATAGTTGTTGTAGTTGTCTTATGGACCCAAGAATACGTGAAGAATACGTAATCTTTATCTTACCTTAAATCTGCTGGATGAATTGAATACTTCTTCATCCGAACCAATGCAATCAATTTGTTATTAGCTATCAAAACGGCGAATACAAGATTCTTAATTTTAGAGCAATTACTTTGAATGGCGCTTGTGATGTTAGACCTTATTGTTGTGGTGAGAGGCATTACACGGATCGTGTTTGTTAGAAATGTGAACACGTTGTTTGTTACTGAAAGTACCATGAAAAATAAAAAAATGAGAAAAAAAAAAAAACAAATTATTTGTGCATTACTTTTCTTATTGCTGCTATCATTGGCCAGTAGGTGGAATATTAATCTTTCGCTTCCAGCCAATAGTCGTCGAAGGTCGAAATTCTTCCGTTTCTCGAAAATTTTTGTCATGTGTGAATAAGTTAAAGTCGAAAGAATTTGATTGTACACATCACTGAAATAAAATAAAATAATTCTCCCCGAAAACAGGTACATGCTATCCTCATCCCAGACTCAAACTCACGTCAATTGCATCTGCAGTTGCTGTACACTCATATTGCTTCTCGAAGCGGCCACAAGAATAAGCGAGTTTCGAACGACAAACACAAACTTTATGCCTTCGGCGTGAATCGAGGTTATAGCATCCTGCCCATGCTGTACAAAACTGACTAATGCCTGAATCACCCCAAATAAAGTTGCCAACTTGTCCTCTGTACCATGAAGCGAGTAGATAGGTTTGCCCGCTTCACTAAGAATAAAAATATGCTTCTTTTGCGATAACCACTCGCTGTTATGAAGGTAATCTACTTCCTCTTCCGCAACCGAATGGGAGGATGTAGCTGCACTCAAATTATCCGAAGACCCATCAAGTTCCTTGCTTCTGTCGCTGGAGAACGAATCTGATTTATTTACATTACCATTAGGCTTTAATGTCGGTTCTAGCGATGTAAGTTCTGCTTGAATGTCTTGTATAATGCTATACTTATTGTCTTCATGCTCCTGGAAGAAATCATTCCCTTCTGCGTCCGCATACTCATCCACTGTTGTGTTGGAGATCACTTCTTCCTCCAAATCCATGGTGTTTTATCGGATTGTAGTCAGATATATGCTGCTTGCAGGGTGTGTTTATTGCATTATGCGTATAAAATAATTATTTTGCTTTTTTTTTAATTAAATTTCGTATCGTCTTAAACGAAAAGCAAGAAGTGTTTTGTTCAAGTTTTATTTTTTCAATGCGAATATTTGCTGTCAAAAAATGACAAAAGGGTGACTTAAGTGCAAAGACTGTTCGATTGTGTAATCCAGTTGAATTTAATGTGGTATTCGATTCGGATTTTCAGAATTGCTTTCAGTGTGTTCAGACCAATCGAATCGAACGTACCAACTAGAATGTCGTAAAACCGCCGTATACTTACGAAGTTAAGTTTACGACGTGGTAAATGAACTGTCAAAATTTGTATGAAAAATCATTCACAACACTTGAATTTGGAAGGTAAATCAAGATGGTAAACTTACGACAAAGTCATTGTGACATTTCACGCTTGAAATAAAGGCGCGAAATCAGAAAAATATTGCTTTGCATGCATTTATAATACTTTTGAATTTTTGATACATTTTTAAAGAGATTCCGAACTTTTTGCCGCGAACGAAAACACAATTCGCGTCAAGTGTGTTTTCCTTGGCTGCAAAAAGTTTGGAATTTCATCATTTAAACTCTTTTAAAACTTTTTTTCTTACTTTGATGGATGAATTAATTATCCTACACTTGGAATAGTAAAATGTGCAATTTTCTCTCTAATGGCGTTTTTTTTTGGGAAGTGAGTATTAAAAAAGCAAAAGTGAGTATAAAAGTTTGGCATGTAAAAGTAAAAGTGAGCTAGCTACAGGTTCTCAAAAAAAATACGCCTTAAAACAATTGTTGAGGAAGTCAAAGACAATTTTGGCATCTTTAAAACGCAGATTTTGCGCAAATAAAATAACAGAAATCTCTAAATTGTTTGACGTCTAACGAACAGCTGATTGGTTTACCACCAGTTACGCAAGCAGCTATTTGGGGCCGTTCATGAAACGTGTGACGTAAAATTACCATTTTATGCAAATGGTAAACTTATGACGCCCATTCATTTGCAAACGACAGCACCGGTATAGGTAAAACACATTCTGCAGCCGCTGTACAGTGAAATACTTTAACGTCAACCGATATGCTGAACTTCATTATAAAAAGCGTATTTTTACTCATTGTACTTTAAACAAAAACACGAGAAATTTGTATAAAAAAATCATGTCTAAAACAATGTATTATCAAAACAACCAATATGCTCGAGTCATGAACCTCAAATACAAATCAAAATACAAGAAAATAAAGCGAGTTATTAAAAATTATGTCTTTGTAAGTTGATCAATCTCAAGCAAACAATCATAATATAATTTGCAAATCTACTTAGGAAAATGCGGCACTTTGTGATCAAATCGCTCAAATTCAGGAGGACATAATAATCAGCAAGGAGGAGCGACGATTTCTGCTCAAGCGCCTCATTAAACACGAGAACGACATTGGGCATAGCCTGATTCAAGAAGGTACCACCACACCGAATGGTGAAACAGCTCCAGTTGTTCCTCGTGTTCCTGGAAAGCGTGGTCCAAAGAAACGTATAAAACTCGAAGAAGGGACCAGGTCTCCCAAGCCGAAAGAAAAAGCAAATGGGAAGACACCAGGCCCAAAAAAGTCTACTGTCATTCAAAAAGTTCCATATGACGCTCAAGGAAAACCAATTTTTCCCATTAATCTTGGCGGATTTGTGCTACATTCTCTTGGAGAAATAATCTCTGAAAGCAATAATTTCCACACAGAAAACTGGATCTACCCGGTAGGGTATGTAGCTACGCGAGTGTACTCCCATCCCAAGGAGCCCGAGCGGAAGTGCGTTTTTACATGTAAGATACTCAACAACTCTGGAGTTCCTCAGTTCCAAATCATACCCGACGCTGAATTTGATCACGTTTTTTTCGGGGAATCGGCAAATATCTGCCACTTGGGTCTGCTGGAGACTATTATTCGAGTTTCTGATGTTGCCAATCTGCCTCTGCGTGCTCAGGGCGAACGCTTCTTCGGTCTAGGCAATCCCACTGTGATGTCACTTCTGCAATCGCAGTCCAACTTTAAGAAACTACAAAACTTTAAGGGATTTATTGTAGATGGAGGATATGCCATTGAAGATAAAGATCCAACATTGAGCTACGATGCTCTTCAGACACTGATAACCATCTCAGCCTATCACACAGTCCCCGAAGTAAAGGAGGAACCTCCAGACGAGCTGTTGGAATAAAAGCACAACTGTATTCATTTTGCCGTTTATTATACGAAGTAAAAAACCCCTTGCTTAACACTGAGAAAAAAAATATATATAAAAACTCTTGGAACTAAGAATACGTTGTTGTCATTATTTTAAAAGTCAAAGCGGGAAGTTATTTGATCAGCGCGTGAGGAGCTGTAACGCACTTGTTCGATGCTCCTTGCAAGTAAATTATATGTACACAAAAATATAAGAGTCGGACGTACTACGAGCGTACAAAAGCAAAGCGGGATATACAAATCAGCGAGGCGTGGTGCATGTCATCTATCGTCAGCGATTAGATTTGTCTGACCTGAGCTTGCTACCGCATTCGTAGATTACTCACATTCGTTGTCGACTGCCGGCTGCTGCTGCGACTGCTGCTACTAACATGACGTTCTGGGGTGTTTCTAGGAGGAGTCAGCCGGGATTTGTGTGTAGGTGTGGCCTGGATTGGTTTTTTCACGCGGACCGAACGATTGAAAAGCAAATTAGATACAGCGACCACAGGTGAGAACAGTCGTAGAGGGATGTCGCTGCAAACCGAAAAAGAATATTAGATTAATTAAAAAAGCTGATGTAAAAGTAGTTAACCACTTTAAAAACCGGAACATTTTTTCTGCCAGTTAAGACAGAGATCAGTCGCAAAAAATATTGAAATTGTTTTTTTTTTTTAATTAACAATTGAAACGGACAATATTGCCAAAATTGTTTAATGAACTCAGCGGGATAAGTTAAATATTTGTTTTTACACTTACCTAGCTCCAACGACAGGTTGCGCTTCGTTTCCACTCAATATGAACAGCGGGAAAAATATCGAAAATATGCAGCTGCTGCTCGAAAAAATATGGGAAAGGCCATGTTCATTGAATTAAAACAAAATGTAATGACCAACTTACCTCACGATCACAGAGTTCGTTAAATTCGTCAAAACAGTCAGTGGGATACCGAATCCCAGAAAATAGGGCCAATTACACTCAATGTAACTGAGGCGTTTGTGTAGCTCCCATCCCATGTTAAACCACTTGTATTCGAAGGAGTACAGAGAATAAAGCAAGCAAAGGTGCACAAAGCATAGCACACTGCCTACATAGTTGAATGGCAATAGATTTACCAGCATACTTTGAACAAGAAACAGTGCCTGCACAAGCAGGCTGAACAGAAAGTCCGCAATTAGCTTGCTTATATTTGGTATCATTTGTGGACGGCCTTTGCGAAACTTGTAGGCCGCATTGGCTATGTCTTGAAACCACAAGCTGCTGACTACTTTGCTAAGTAGAAATATCGGCAGAACCCACATCATGCCGAATAGAATCGACAGTAAAGATTGCAACCATCCCCAGACATACTGTAGTTCGTCGGACTTATCGCCATAGCACCACGTGAGGATGAATTTAAGACCGGGCAGAATGAGGTTTTCGAATATAATTATACTCAGCCATGTAAAACCACCATTCAGAGCACAGCACTTGAAAACTTGTTTTGCTATTTTCAATTCGCTGGAATATTATTTTAGTCAGAGGGATTGTAGTTTCAATTTCACCTGTTACTCACCCCTTTTTAACGCTTCCAGCACCTACCGGTGCTTTAGATCCTATTCTACGTTCATCAGTGGGTGATGACAGTCTTTCTGGATTCACGGTTAAATCGCCCAAAAGTTGTGATGATTTTTCAGCCGTCTTCAGTTCATTTAGACGATTGATTTGGCTATCTATATAAAATACAAGCGCGATGCCTTTAATGCTGTCATAAATCCCGTGCAATATTCCATAGGAAATATTCTAAAGTTTTGAAAAGTAAAAAATAAAAATTATAAGCATGTATATGCCAAGGTATATGAATACCTTGTGTATATGCAACAGACGGACTTATTTAGGCATTGTCCACTCTGCACTTTTTTACACACAATGCGATGTCTACGCAGTATAATGATCTTTGTTTACCTTTATTGTGTCCATTTGAAATAGGATGGATCACTGCAGCTAACGGATTACAAAATTACGCTGAATATGCAGTTAAATTGTATAGATTAATAATTCTTATATGCATTTATTTATACTAATGTCCCGACATGGGGAACAAACTATTAAGTAAAATTGAAATTGTGAACTTTGCCTTGTTCCTAGAAAAGTGGAAAACAAAAAATAAACGCCTGACAGTTGGAAGAATAAATTTCAGCTGACTTTTAATGTCAAAATATTTTCCCAATGGAATAGTGGAACCACAGCATTTTTACAGGGTGGGGAAAGGCAATGTCTAAATTTTTAATTTTTTTCGTGAACGAACTGGGCTCTAATGGCATTTACCATTGACTTATTATATATGGACTGCTAGCAGACGTCTTCGCGTTGGTTCCAACATAACCACTAGCCCTCTTGGTGCGGAGCGAAATAATTAGGAAATTTACACTTTTTTGAAGTGGCATCTATTGTTAACAATAACCGTGTTTTTTTATGCCCGTGATCTGAACCGGATCAGATCAGCATAATAAAACAAACCAGTATCATTTGTAATTTTTCTCTTGACGTGTGGCATTACTGAAAGAACTTGACGTTAATTCCTTCAAAATTTGGCGTTTCTAATGTAAACAAAACCGAAATGTGTTAAAAAAACCTCAAGCTGAAAAGTAAAAATATTTTGGTTGGCAATTGTAATAATTGTTGTTTCAATTATATTTTTATTTGAAAATTAAATTTGCCTTTTTCTGTGGCGTATTTCGCGAAGTTATCCTTTTCACAAGTGCGCGTTCTCTTCGGTTTGTTTACTTCTATAATTTGTTTGACATTTGACAGTGGCTTACAAATTTTATGCTAGAAATGGAGTGGTTTGATTGGTTATTGGGTTGTCCAAATTTTGTAAGCCACTTTATTTGTATTTTGTTCATAGAACTACCAACATACAATCATACTATTTATTTGGATCATGTGTTGTTGTTGCGAATTAGTGTTAATTTGTGATCTGGTTCAGATCACGGGCATAATAAAATGCGGCTAATGTTTACGACGAGTTTACGACGTTGCATGAATACCTCTATTATTTATCAAACAATTAATAGTCGTGGTGATTGAATAAGACGACATCGTTGTAGGTTTCCTTCAGATAATATAACAATCGCGTCGTTCAATCGAATCGTTCTCGTTTTGAACAGTTCCTTTAAGTTTAATATTTATTAAAATCCAATTAATTAAATAAAAAGAACAAAACTAAAAGAGCGTCCAGAATCTTCCTCTTTAAACAATTCAAAAATTCACTCGATAAATTAAACTTAAAAAACTACATTTGACAGAATTCATTATCAGTTGTGTTCATCGATGTTGGCTCTGTTCGCTTGATTAATCATTGTCGAGTTTATTTCAGTGCAAACTTCCAAAGAAAAGAAGCAGTTCTAGATATTTTGAATGGAACCGACTGGAGTTCTATTGCAACTTACCTACAGTGGGATAGCTTATAATTACAGAACAAGAATTATGAATGAGAACTTTTAATCTGACATTATGCCACATTTTAATTTTACAATCAGTTAGATAAATATGAATAAACAATACTTTTATTACATTTTAGTAGTAAATTGTCAATCTATGGCAGCCGGCAAAGACATGCTATATATTATTTACTTATTTTTCGATAAAAATACACTATTACCTACCTATTATCTGTCTATCTATCTATCTATCTATCATTTCGACACAAACATTCAAAATGTAGTATGTATACTACTTGCGGATATTATACTAGATTTGATTGAAATAAATTTGTTTAAAAAAAATAATTGTGGTTTTAAAAATCATAAATAGAAACAAAATATATATACCAACCAAAAACGATGAAACGATTACAAAACAGTCATCGTTCAATCAAATCATTTTGATGACGGCATTTGGCAGTTGGCATGCTTACGTGAAGCGACAAAAAACAATAATCGTTCGATCGTTTCGACGATCATCTTTTTTGGGTTGTTGGGCTGCAGTTATAGCTATCAGTAAAATGCATCCGTAAAAAAATTGTTTCACTTTTTTGGAGCACTTAAACTTAATCGTTGAACTCAATCTTGGTCTTAAAATATAGCTTTTGAATTATAAAACTAATTTGTCAAAAAAAAATTAAGCAATTGATCTTTAAATTTTCTAAAAACAGAATTTCTTTATTTTTCCGTACGAAAAACTTTTTCTGTTCAACTTCTCAACCAGTTTCACGAAGTATTCCACTGAATTCCTATGATATGCTATGGTTAAATGTTTCAGTTTTGTTCTGTTGCGTGTTTTTACGGATGGACTTTTCTGATAGCTATAACTGCAGCCTTACACGAAGTATAGAAGCATCGTCCGTTTTGGCTTTACGCGATTAGAACACTGTTGAAAACAACTACATACATACTTTGCTCTCTTGTGTACAACTAAGTTGCAATAAGTATTTCGTCACCCTATTCAAAGTTTTTAGCCAAAGTGTACCTACTTTTCCAGTTCACTTCCAATTTATTTTGTTGTCAGCGAGTTCCAACTCCCAAGAAACTTCCAAACTCGCAGCTACACAATTTGCTCATCTCTTGTTGTTGTTGTTGGCAGCTTGTTGGTACTTCTCTATCTTGCTACTTGCTCTTGCTAGTTTTTAATTTTTATATATTTCTCGTCCGACAGAGCGACTTCAACAATTCAATTTTCATTTGGAGGCGTATAACTTGTATTTTGATAGCATTCTTATTTTAATCAACTGACATACGAATTTGGTAAATAATTTTCGTCGTTTTCATTACATGTTTGTCCTCTAAAGTTTGGATAAACTCTTTCTAAACCTTCACTTTTTCTGTCATCCATTTTTCTTTGTTTGTTTGGCCTTATTTGTCTACTATTTTTTCTGATGTAAACAATAAACAATTAAATTTAATTCGCGCAATTGTAATTATATAAACTAATTTACTGTGATAGAGGAAATGTAAAATTTAGCAATTCGCCTAAGAGGTGATGTGAATTAGAGTTAACAATCAAACGTCACAGATAACGCTTTCACCTAATGTTTCCCATTCCTATACTTCGATTGTACCTACTGCTACTATGTGGTGTATACTTGTGTATTTAGCGTCTATTTGTGCTTGCACTCTGCTGTTCTCCTTCTACTTTTAATTACGTTGCAAAAATAAAAAAATAAAAATTATTACTCACTTTGATCATATGGCGATTGGCGGTGGCCTTCTTTTTATACAAATATGTTTGTGCTAGGTATCAACGAAATGTAACGTGATACGTAGGGTCTCGGCGTTTAATAACAGATTTGTCATCGCCATCGGCACACTTAAATTTCATTGTTCTGCTTTAATCAATCTATATACTTACTTACGCCTGTGCATTAATTTTGATTTGTTTTCTATTACAGATTGACGTAGTCTCTACTCCAAATGCGGGTCGCATTGTATGATTAGTGATTTTATCCCTATCACGCAAGCACACACACACACATCGACTCCTACCCTCGATTAACAATAATAACGTCCCGTTCAAACTAGAAGTCTAAATCTCTCGTAACAGATAAGACGTCGCAGCGAGCAAAGTTTGAATCCGCCATCAATCATCTTTGTCGCTAAAAAGACAAAGGGAACGCCATACGGATAAAAAATGCCGCGGAATAACGATAGAGTGCCTATAGTGGAGAACGATGAACTGTCGGAACAAACGGAACCAATTGCTGCAAGTCCTTCACGTCAACAGCAAGACAATGAGTTAGATCCTGAGCCAACTGGATGTGGGGCATCTATGTGCTGCAATCCAGCCAGCGGCCTTCATCGGTTTATTGCTTTGATATTCATGTGCCTGCTAGGCTTCGGTAAGTGCACATTTATTAATTGCTGCTATTAATACTCATATAAATCAGACAATTAATTTTGCGCTGATAAATTGGTGCATCTTCCTGGCTGGAGTAATCTCGCTTATCACCTTTCGTAGACTGTCAGATGTGTTTTTATCAGGAAGACGTTGAGTGCACACGACTGCTATTGGCGGCGTACTTTCTGCAGACAATAATTTGTGTTAATTTTTTTTGTTCGCGTTCTCTTAACATTGATAATGAAACGTTTTTCTTTTGAATGGACGTGAGATCACTATGAGTCATTGTACTATGTCGTCTGCAATCAGAAATCGTTGCGGGTCAGTAATATAACAGATTAGTTTAGATCCGGAAGCATGCTGGCATTGTTGAAGGGTTTATCTGAGAGTTTGTTTTATTTTGTACAGTCTATGAGTTCCTGCTTTCCCTTCTTCATACGTGATCAAAGCAGAAAAAGTGCATAAGAAAGATTCTCTCTAATTTGAACGAAATTAATTTGAATTAAATTAACCTTACTCGGATATTGCATATGCTGTGCCTTGCTACAATTACATGCGATAAGAGCAGCCGAACGTTTGTCGAGATTTAAACTACTCCGGCCGTCACTTTTGAACAGCCTCTTACTTGAACTTTTCAAGAAATTTACACCTTTTGGACCGAAATTGCATTTTCTTCATCACATCATCGCAGGGCTTGTATTAATTCTTATTTTCACTTAATATTTCTGCCGAAAACTACCAGCTGATGCAGTAATCGAAAGGAATTTGATGGTGCATTTACGTATTACATGAGAGGGACTTGGAAAATCTTAAATTTTCATTATGTAGACTTGGTGTAAGTGTAATCGCTACGATAGCGAATTAGTGGTCGCAGTCGCTATATGTAGTAGGTCAGTTTGTTAGATTACCGGGCTGTGATATAGATGTTAAAAAGCAAACCATAGGTAAAAATATCTTAGACACTGCTACATAACTAGCAGCCAATTCTGTATACAAACAGATCCAAGGAACGACTTAATATACCCAACATCTCGAGGATTAATGTCATTCCCTGGCACCACATCTTGAGCAGTTGGCATCATAAATGCGAAGCTCAGCCTGCAATATATAAGCAATTGTTTTTAGCTACGGATATCATAAATCGAAAACTCGAAGATCTCGATCGCTAATAGTTATAGTACACCCAAAGATGCAGAAAGCCTACACTGGCGATCTTCAAGTTCACGAGCAAAAACAGTGATATATGAGTGTAAGTAGACCCTTCATCTGTACATATACAAAGCCATTAGCCATTATAAGTACAACAATACTGATCCTAATTGCATGCTAATCATTTAATAAAATTTGTGATCGCTGGACTCTCCACCTTGTGATGGAATGGTAATTCTAATTACCGGTCATATAACTGTGAGAAATTGATATCACTTCACTGATTGACTTGAAATCGTAGACGTATTTTTAGCTCCATGACGTTTCGGATGTAAATGCTACTAAAAATAGAGATGCTAAAATAAAGCATGCACATGAGTTGTTGACAAGCAAAGCCGTAAAAGTAGAATTTTCAACAATGAAATATTTTTGAGTTTGAAGCTAAAGTCAGTTTATGGTTATTACTAAAATTCCGTTTTGAAATGTATTCTTCCATTCTGATGGTTACGTGTGCAAATATGAAGATGATAAGAATAAAATGCATCGGTTACAACGTTTAATTGGCAACAATATTTTAAAAATTATATATTAGATATTCAATCGTAAACTATTTTATTCTAAGTCACTAGGTTCGTGCTCTCACTGCTGTAGATTGATCTGAGTAAACAAAATGGATGTAAACTCTGGTGTACGAACTGCCAAAGAGGAGACAGCGGCATCCTTATAAGACGGCCTCTGATCTCGCACCTCAGCTGATCTGCGTTCAAAACTATCTCTCTGACCGTCAGAGCCATCCGCGACGACAAAGTTCTGTCCGCTGGTACTGAAACCTGAATTGATTTCAGCACCTGCATCATTCATTACCAGTGCACGGGCAGCTCCAACGATTGGAGAGCCTGGCTTCATTTGGAGACCGTGCACGAACAGACTCACAGACTTGAGTGGGGTTTATTCTCTTTTCGAGCTTGGGTCGCTTCTTCTTGCTTTTCGGGTTAGCAGAAGAGGAGGCAGTGCCCGATCCAAGGGGTTAATTAGTTTCAATTGTTGAGACCTCCACCGACCTGTTCCTTTTCAAAGGCACCGCCGAAGAGCTGAAAGAAGTGCTGGCGCCTTTAGCAGATAGAGCATCTTTGCGCCGCAGGTCCATCAGCTTCTTTCTTTTCCTCTTCCGCTGTCCCTTAGACAGGCGCAGCTCAAGGACCGCCTCATCAGGAGCTCGTTCAACCATGAAGGTATCCCGTGTCTGACCGTCAGTAGCAGTGCAGTGAGCCACAGCTTGTCTCATGCTCAGTCTGCCGAGTGAATCGGACATAGAGCTGCATGAGTCGCATGTGGGTTCGGGTATGAATGTTGGGGCCTCCAGAATCCGTGCCCCGGCCGTAGTCGAGACGACTACGGATGGATTATGGCTATTGCCATTACCACCTGGAGTAGACAGTTCCGTATGGTTCTCCATTCATATCCAGTTTTGAGTGTTAACCACTGGCTCCTGTGGGTGGGATTTACTGAGGATAGGCTAGCCGTTACCTCAAACCCAAAAAGTGCTCTCACACTTTGCTTTAATTTAATAATTGCGCTGGTAACTGCACACAGAACACGATTAGTTTATTCTCCCTTAGAAAAGGCAAACCTATAATGCTTCAACCCTATGTTGGAAATATCTTTCGAGGACTGCCTAGTAAGTTACGTGAATGTTATGTGCTAAAAATATTCGAGGACGAGTTGTTTGGCGCTGAATTAAGTTGGTCATTATAACTTTTCGGATACTAATCTTGCGATATTGGATATATGGTCCTGCCATATTGATTTAAAATACAGCCGTATGATCGAGTTATGTCCCAACTTTAAAACTTCTTTGACTGTTTAATGTAGTTGCATTAACACGCTTCCTCTTCGAGAACGAGAACGTGCCGTCACCAGCAAAGCAATACAAAATATTCGTCGACCCAAGCAGACTATGTATATGGCGAAGAAACAGTCTTGGGGAAAATGTACTTTCTTTGGGTGCTCTGGCGTGTATAGCAAAAAACTACTGCACACTAGAATATTTAACTGTTACAGAGTTTGCAAAAGCTGCCCGCAATGTTTTATTAATTCATGCTTGCTTCAGATGCTTCCAAATCTTCTATTCACAGAATGCCAGAGAGGTATCAAAATCAGAAGTTTCTATTGTTACCGCCATGAGTATAATTATTTCACCATGATTACAATGGTATTGGCTACAGACCAAAGCTGATAATGTAGTTTGTGTGTTTCTCTTTTATGGATCTCTTTTTATGTGTACCTGCATGCACGTCATTTATTTCTACGATTTAATCATTCCATCCTTGGATGCTAGACTGTTAAACAGTAATCGTTACCCCTACCATCAAATATTGTAAATTATGTGTAATTTTTGAAAATGTATCCGATTCCTTTAATGAACACAGCTCCATTGTATAATTAAAAAAAAAATTCTGCAGAATAACAAAACTCTGAACTGGCAACTGATATAATTACATTTCATTCTCTTTCAGGATCGTACTTCTGTTACGACAATCCAGGTGCACTTCAAGATGCCTTCAAACAAGAACTGAATCTCACCACAACCGAGTTCACTATGTTGTACTCAATCTACTCGTGGCCCAATGTTGTCCTATGCTTTATCGGAGGATTTCTGATCGATCGCGTATTTGGCATCCGCTTGGGAACAATCATTTACCTTTTTATTCTCCTCATCGGACAACTGGTGTTCTCTGTTGGAGGACTTTTGGATACGTTTTGGATGATGATTGTTGGACGGTTTGTATTCGGAATTGGTGCCGAATCATTGGCCGTAGCACAGAATAACTACGCAGTCTTGTGGTTCAAAGGAAAAGAGCTTAACATGGTCTTCGGCCTGCAGTTATCTTTTGCGCGTGTCGGCAGCACTGTCAACTTCCTCGTTATGGAACCGATCTACAAGTATGTGTCTGACTTCTATACAGGTCATACAGCAGTAGGAGTGGTTTTGCTGCTCGCAGGTTTAACATGTGTGATGTCGTTTATATGCGCCCTGATTTTAGGTTTGTTGTTTTGAATGTACATATTTACGTCCTAAATAAAAAAAATACTTCAACTTTCCAGGTTGGATGGACAAACGGGCGGAGAGAATTTTACATCGAAACAATAATCCTTCGGGCGAAATAGCCAAGCTGACAGACGTCTTGACATTCAAAGTATCTTTTTGGATGGTATCGGTCATTTGTGTTGCATATTATGTTGCAATTTTCCCATTCATTGCATTGGGCAAGTAAGTTGAATAGAAATAATTCGAATGATAAAGTTGTTTGTTAACATTTGCATTTTTTGCAGAGTATTCTTTATTGAAAAATACGGCTTCTCTCCGGCACAAGCAAACAGTGTCAATTCCATTGTATATTTGATATCAGCTATAGCCAGTCCTGTGTTTGGTTTTGTAATTGACAAGACCGGACGTAATGTCGCTTGGATATTTCTGGCAACAGTCTCAACTATTGGTGCACATTCCTTGCTGGCATTTACCTATTTGAATCCATACGTTGGTATGATTCTAATGGGATTGTCTTACTCTATGTTGGCTGCAAGCTTGTGGCCACTAATCGCTCTCATCATTCCTGAGTACCAACTGGGAACAGCCTATGGATTGTAAGTTATAAACGATGCATACTTTATGTCTAAAATAATTTTAGGACTGATCCGAACTAACCAATATGCACTGTGTTTGATAAGTAACACATTATCGATATGTAGTTGATTCAAGGGTAAACTGAGGTCGCAAGCAGGTATTCAGATGTTTTTAAGGAACTTCTGTCGGAAGTATCTGGCTAAATTATGTATATTCTCTTATTTAGTGCAGCTTTATTTTTTCGCTTCATTTGATTGTCCTATGCATGTCAAAAATAAGAAAACAGGAGGCAAGTAATTTCTTTTTACTATTGGGTTAGGTCGATGTTCCTATAATAGTTGAAATTACGATTTAAAATTTTCATGGGAAATACATTCATTGGCCGTAGCATATTTTCAACCAACAAATTTACGTAAGAAGCAGAGAGAAAGTTCTATAAATTAGAATGCTATGCAATGTATTGGAATCTATTCAGTGAGTGAGAAAACTCTAACACAACTCAACAGATCTCTGACTGCATCCTCTTGCCGCCAACGTGCTACAAGCCAATACATTTTGGATTGACTAGTGCACATTGGTTCACACTATTCGAAGGACTTTTCCATTGGGACAAACAATCAATTGGTTGTATCTAGATCATTTTGCAAGTTCCATTGGGAAAAAACATCAATTTTTCATTTTGATCCGTATCACCTTTTGCAGCTTTAGTGAAAACGATCGTTTTTATTTTACGTGATCTGGACCCTGAACGCGATATTTTTTGAGATTACACATATTCTCACTAATACCAATACACCCTGCACAGCTGTTTTACGTCATTCAGTATTTGTTTTGAAAAGAAAATTACGAAAAGCCTCGTGAAAAGCAATTATTCAGAGCAAAAACGTAAATAATAGACATGGACTTAATTTTGGAGCAATCACTATCACTTTTTCTTCTTCCTCGTCATCTATGGACTTCGATTCTTCGTCGATATGATTATCCATATTAAGTTCGTATGTTTCCATTGACAAACGAAAAATTACGAATGCAGAACATCAAGCTACGAGAAGTAATGTCATGGCTTTGAAAACGGCCCATTTCATGCGAACGTTAACAAGATTTGTTTTCCCTTTTTTTGTCATATCCTTGCTCTGTGTTTGTAACCAGATATCCGTACAATCTTCTAAGATGTATGTATGTATTTTATTTAATTGCCGTAACAACAACTCGCGGGTAAACCACTATTAAGATAACTGCATGCAGATCAAATTGTGTCCTTCTTATTATTGTCGTGTGTTTGAAAGTGATTGTTTTCTGCCTTTTGTTAATGTCTCTCTAAATCCAATTGCAACCATATGAACAAATAATAATGTGAACTTTTTTTGTATTATTTAGCTGTCAATCCGTTCAGAACCTCGGCTTAGCTGTTGTCTCTATTCTGTCTGGTATGATTGTCGACAACAGCGGTGGAAAATTCCTTTGGCTCCAACTATTCTTCATTGGATGGCTTACACGTAAGTATCTACACTTTGTAGTTTTCACATTGTATTCATACTGATGTATCCTTAATTACAGTTGCCCTGATAGCTACATGTGTTATCTGGGGCTATGACAAAAAAACCAAAGGCAATCTCAACATGTCACCCCGTGAAAGGATCGAATACAATAGGTTAACTTAAGCTTTCATCACCGTAAGTGCTTGCCCCTTCATAGAATTTGTTTTTTTAGTAAAATTGGTCACGACGGAAATCGGGCACGACATGGAGAAGATCTCTATTGTAGTGACCAGGAGCCACTCTTGGATAATTAAATAATACGGAATAGTAAACATTTAGACCATTTATCCTAAAATAGTTGTCCGAGTCCTATCCACCTGTTTGCCACCTAGAGAAAATGAATATATTATTATAAGAAATGAACTATATAGTATTGGAGAATATGAATACCTAAATGATTATATCGTCCGTTAAAGAAAATCAAATCATATCAAAGAGTATAAAGCTATGTTATTATGTTTGAATCTAGCTTTGATAGCGTTTATAAGCTTCTTTTATTGACATTAGGTAGACAGGATCTAAATCATTCGTATTGTTTGTTTTATAATGTTAAGTTCCATATTATTATAATTTTTTTTGTTTGTTCGAAGGAAAGTTTTACTATTCTGACATACGATATACCTTATTTTTGTTTTGTTGTTATAACTGATTAAATACATTGCTTTTATAATTTTATATATACTATACACGACATATATATTTTCTATAATTTTTACAAATAAAATAGATTAAACTATTAATAAGATGTTGAAAAATTATTTTCCAATATTCACAAGAAAAACGAAGGAAGCGGATTTTTGCGATTATTATTGTTAACACATGTTTTTAAATTAAATGATAACATATTTACTATATATATATATATGTAGATAAGCTGAAACTTTTTCGAAAACCAATAAATATTAATGTGATGCTAAAGAGCGTGCTTTTCCATTTTAAAAATTTATTTACATAGAACTCTTTTGGGGCAATATACTCTGAAGTGGCGCACCTTAAAATTTTGCGAATGATTTTACAAATGAACCATAAATTAACAAAAATGGGCAAAAGCTTCAGAACTTTACATTTAAGATTTTTATTTATTTTTTTTTTCTAAAGAGTCCTCGTTACTTTAGTAATGGGTATTTGCTGCCCGAACATCCAATGAAGTTTTAATCCGCCTGGGCATACCTTGAATAAGGTTCCTTACATAATATTTGGAGGTCGCCGACCCTTCCACGATGCACAGCTTGGTTTTTCCGTGCATGGAAAATACTGCCAATGACGAAACCTCCCCAGAAATTTTCCCTCTAGTCAACTTGCGCCCAAGAGTATCTCTTACCTGAACGTCTCCACACTCTGCTACGTTCATCTGGTGAGCGCAGACAAAACCTCGATCCATCAGTGAAAAGAACTACTTTAGTCGTCCTCGGTCCAATCTTGGTGAAAGCTAGCAAATTCCATCCGATGTCGTTTGTGCTGTACCGTGGGTTTCGGTACACGAGCAGGTCTTCTTGCTATCAGGCTACTCTTCACTAATCGCCGCATCACCGTTTGATCACTCACATCCGTCCCTCTAACGGATCTAATTCTGTGAGACAGCTCAACTGCTGGTTGGTAACGATCTCGAATTCTTTAAATCACCAAATATCGATCATCCCTTGCAGATGTTGCTCTGGGGCGACCTGAGCCTTGACGTCGGGCGTAGGAGTTGGTTTCTATGTACCATTTAATGGCTCTTCTTAGCGTCGTCGCCGGTGTCCTGATCATAACAGCAGCATACCGCACACTTCGTCCATCCTCAACTAAAGCCAGCGCCCAGGCGACATCTTCTGCTGTTTTTTTTTTTTTTACAAAAATGACAAAAAAAATAATAAACAATGCAATTAAAATAAACCCATAACATTAAACTTAATAAAACATTTACGGGATCACGGAAGTCATCTTGCGTCTAGTATGAAAAAATGATTATGATGGGGTTTTCTTTAATATGATGTGCGTATCACAAGGAAATATACCGCTAAAACATAGCTGCATATTATCAAAATGATAACAATACACCAAACAGTGTGGCTGCGCCACTTTTTTTGTAACTCAGTGTAGATGCTAGAAACCATAAACTGGTTTGTGTGTTTTCCCCATAGTGCCACCTCTCGTGGAAGTCTGACAAAAATCCAAGAGCATAACTGTTCTGGAAAAGCTTTTCAATTCAGCCATTCGGACTCGGCAAAAACTTGTAGGTCCCTTTGATTCGTAAAAAAAATAAAAATAACTCAGGTAATGGTGGTTAAAATCTAGGCCTAGGGTGTCCATACGAACCTGTTGCACGAATTATTTTTTGATTTTTAAACCGGTTGTAAATAAGATGGCATTTGCTAGCAATTTGGTATTCTTTTTCCTCAGAGAAAATAGGGCAATTCGTGTACTCTAAATTCTAACCTGAATGAACGCGGTAAGTGAGGAGAATGGCCGCGTTCAATACGCTTTTGCCTGTTGACCACAACAGCCTCTGATTGGTCTATTTGAATGTAAATCTAGGCAGTTTCGTGTGTTAGGCCAGATTTTCTACCTAATTCTATGAAAAACTGTCACCTAAATATTTAGGTGCCTAAACGCATTGGACGGGGCCAATAGCATCGGTCGATACGAACTAGGTCAGCAGAACAAATTCAGCTTTATCGGCAGCTAAAATTGGGGAGAAATCGAATGTTAAGGCCAGCTTATTCATTGTTACCTGCACAACTTAATGACGCAAGGAACCAACAACGCTTGCGTTTCGCAAAAGATCTCTTGGGCTGGGATGTGCAAAATGGAATAACGCTATAACGCTTCCTTCTCTGCTATGGTGGCCGTTTGAAAACCGCTCCTCTTTCCTCAGGTCATGGAGGTAATAGTTTTAACCATCCGGCCCATCTAACATTTTTTTTCGCCGGAAAAAATAACATTCCGCCAATCATTTGTATGCTCATTCCATTATGCACATCCCAGCTCATGTGCTGTTTTGCGGAACGCAAGCGTTGTGGTGGTTTTTTCTTAAGTTTCAGGTACCTTTAGTGTTTAGCACGGCGAATTGTGCAGGTAACAATGAATAAGCTGGCCTTAATATTAGATTTCTCCCCAATTTTAGCTGCCGATTAAGCTGAAAAGGCTTTTTTAAAATAATTGCTGACACAATGATCACTTCGCTTTATTTTTCAGGCTATACCACGGCATGAAAGACCTACAGAGCAATAAACATCTAATCTTGCCCTTTCATCCACTGTTAAACTTTTCTCTTGCCCATTTTTATTAACACTCAATAAAGAACAATTACTTTATAAAATGTACCGTTTAAACCGAAAAAAAGTATTCACTTAAATAAAAAACCGTTGATTTGTTCACTGCTTTTAATCTAATGACCCAATTTATTTCCCCCTATTCTTTACTCAATTTACAATTTGCCTTTGAATTTCCGTTAGCTAAAGATCCTATATACAAATTTTCTATTTTGTTGTTAACAAAATAGTCTCTCATTTACCATAGTCGTTTTTTTCTAATCCATCATTGTAAGGGGAGAAATATCGATTTAAATGTTCAAAAATGCCTGCTTCTAATCTTATGACTTGCAGTGTATTTACCTAAACAAATACACAAAATGCGAATAAATATTTCTAACTTAACTTGATCTATACCTACACTTTCTAGAAAAATAATATATTATTTTTTTTTAATTTTTTCGTAGGTATACGTAAAACATTTTCTGTTTTACTTCTCAGTCAATTCCACATTTGATTTTAAATTTAATGAACAGACTTTATAATTCAATATGTAGCAACATTTTAACCCTAGAATGCATAAGGGTTTTTGAATAACGTTAACACATATGGGGTTCCTGAGCACCCCAGGATTTTTGGGTTGAAAATACCAGAAACTTATAAGACAATCTTATAAAATGTATTTATATTATTTTAAAATAATGTATTTATTAACTAAATTAACAAAAAAAATTAAATTTTATTCACAGCATTAGTAATTAAATAAAAAAAAACACAGAGGTTATTATCCAAGAAAATATAGCTTTTTAAGCTTGAATCTTAAAATTTTTTTTCTTGTTTCTGAAAGGAGACATATATGGCAACATAAGTATATGTAAAGAGTTTTGAATTTGTAAGTCGTATCCCTATATTTGTAATCCTTTCTTTTTCAACATATATTGGCAGATGGCATACTTCGCAGCGGGCGGTGGTCTGAGCAAATGTGCCTTTGGCAAGTACTGCATGGCGTTTTTGTCTTTTTATCACGTCTAGGACATAAAAAGCACCTTCCCTGCTTTGGAATCCTCTTTTGAGGTTATCTTAATAAAATATTCTCGCAATTCTTAAGATCGCCTTCCATTGATTCTCGAAGCACTTTCTTGATGGTACTGCAATTGTGTAACATTTTATAATGTAATTCTGAAATGATTCATTAACTTACCTTGCTAGAGTTCGAAAAATTAAAAAAAAAAAATTACGCTAACACATATGGGGTGCCAGCACACCCCAGAGACCACGATACCCACAGTCCAGAGAGAGGGAATGAACTAAACATCTTTCAGGTGTAAAGTAATAACGAAATAAATAAAAGTCATAGCACTTTTCAAAAATAACTACGTTTACTTTAAAAAATATAAGCGTTTTAATTTTGGAGTGGGGTGCGAACGCACCCCATATGCATTCTAGGGTTAAGACCAAGATTAAGTTAAAAGATTAAATCTAAATTCTCCGAAAAAGCAAAACAATATATTTTTTTTGGTTGCATTTTACTTATAGCTATAACTGGGGCCTTTGCAATAAAATCATTTAAAAAATATTGTTATGATACAGAATGAAATATGGAACGTCAAATCGTAACCATATTTACTTAAATGTAGTGCAGAACTTTGCGATATTTTTTTTTATCTGTCAGGTAATTTAATATTAAACTGAATCTGAAAATTTTCGACCCATTCGTTTGTTATTTATTTAAATTTTTATTCTCTAAAGTTTATCTCGAATAAATGTTTCAAAAGTGAAAAAATTAAATTTAACCAAAATAAAAAATCTGGCGCTTAGGGTAACCTATAAAATTTAATTTCCTTACTAACTGTACCAATTCAAATAACAAAATAGAAAAAAACTTGCAACAGGTAAGACTGTTGTAGGGTTTTTCGCAGTGATGACACTTTGATTTGAATCACCCTGTAGTTTTCCCATCTCTGCTTTGGATGGATGTTCCATCCATACGAAAAGTAAAAAGTTTTCTAGCTGACGGACTGTGAAAATTTTAGGTAAGTACGCATTCAAAAATGCAGTAAAATTTATAAAAAGTGTAAACCATTGCATTTAAATGCGTGCGCTGTCGGGTTACGATCAAGTTTTTACCAACGACTTTCTCGGAATGTATCAAAAATGTATTTTCGTGTTGCGACGAAGTTTTAATCTGACAGAATTTTCCTATTGTATGCTGTGAATCAGTAGTCTTTTGTTTCTATTCTCGTCATATGATTCAAATTGTTGCGAAAGAGACAAACCTACAAGTGGGTGGGTGGCGGTGGAAGCACACTCAAAGCCCACCATCAATTTTGGAAGTTTGGATTTTTATTTCTTGACACAATTCAGATTCAGAGTTTGGTTATGGTTTGATATTGCTTGTGCGATTGGAAAACTAATTATTTATAAATTGTCGAAATTTGAAGGTTATTTGTTTGTGTTATGATTATTTTCAGTGTTTGTTGTATATACGATAAATTGCATGGCCTATCGCTTGGATGGGTTTTCCAAGTGCATTATTCTGCTTTCAGTAACGCATTCCTTCTTCTGGGCGAAAAAAGGAAAATATATTTTTTTTAAATCCACGGATATGGTATTTCTTTAGCTTCTGCCTTGATGGCAATTAGAATGAGAAAAATTGGAAAGCTAGAGTCGTTGCATTCAGAATAACAAGATAACAGATGGACTTATTTGGCGAAAAGCTAATTTGTATTCCTTCTGCTGCCGAAGTGATAAAAGTGCCGCGCAACAAAACGAGCAATAATAGATGGTTGATTTTTAAGTTTGCTCATTGAACTTGTCGTCGTTTGACTAATGACGAGCTACCCCTGCCATCTAAAACGCACAGACCTTTTAATTATTATAAATGATCTATCAGACTGAGGAGAGTGTGTGCAAACAGTTTGGTATGAGGAAATGCTAATTAAATTAAGTAATTCCATGTACCTACTGTAAAGATATAGATTCCATTGCTGTGATCTCTTGTCTGCATGTGAATGGAGCTTTTACTTTAATAAAATTATAAATTCTTAAAGATTTGTCATCATCTCAATTAGATAAACAAAGGTTGACTACCTATATTATGTTCATTTTCGTAATTTGTAATAACTAATGAGTATTTTGTATAATGTACAACTAATAATACGTATATATTCGTTTTGCGGGCTATAGGTCACCTGTTTACGTATGCCTACATTAAACACACATGCAAATGTGAGAAGTCAAGAGGACTTACGGCAAGAAAATGAATATTTACATTAAAGAGAGAATGTAACCGAAAAAAAACAACAAACAGTCCAAAACCATTTCAGATAAAAAAAAAAAACATTTCACGGAAAAAATACAAAAACAAGAGTACCTACATAGTTAACTGTTCTGACAAAGTAGCTGTAGGTACCTACTAACAAAAATTATCTACACTCACTGATTTTTGATTAAAGCAAAATGTTATTCAAATTATGCAAATATTTATATGCTACCTACTTTTAAAATCCATTTACAAAAATATTCGTAAATCGCCCAAAATTATTAAATATACCTATCTAACCCATGTAATATGAATGACCTGCCCTTGGGACTGCGTTTGTAAACCTATCCTATCTGTTTTAAAACAGCGTAGGTACAAAGCTGTCACTTCTCGTGTATCTTTTGACACCGCTAAACGTATGCAAACACACTTGTATTCGTTCTCGCTATCAATATTATCTCACTATGCAAATAGCATTCAAAAGATAAGGCAAACGCGCTAAGTAGTTATGTACGGGAATCCACTTCTTCGCCGCACACATAACACCCGCATGTACTCACCTGCCGTTTAATTTTTGTTTTCATTATTATATTTCCTTCACCTACAACGTAATTAATGAACACCAAAGAAAATAAAAGCCCAACACCCTTGCTTTAGTATTGATTTTCGCGCATGAAGGGGAGGGAATTGCATCTTGTTCCACTTGCACACATTCTTCTCTCTGTTATAGATGTATGGCTTCCCATGCATTCGATATTAATCAACTAGAATTTGTCTTCTTTCTTTCGAACCGACTGACCGCGACGAAACAACGATAACGTGTCACAAATTACATTAACAATACATATTTAATATTTAGACTTAAAACCAAAATTTTCTGTCTAATTTCAGGGGGAGGTGCGAACGAAAGTGATTTGTCTTTAATTCGAAGAGATCTTCGCTTCAAACAATTTTTTTTTATTTGGTTGGAATAAAAAAAAAACCTACGTAACATTGCAAAGCCACACTTGAACATTTTCATCTGCTTTTGTTTCAAAGAAAACTTATTTTCAACACACATTGATACATAAATCAGAGGTAACTATATCAACATACAAAACTCATCCAAAACAATGGCTCACGTCGGTAGAACAGCAAAAAACTTGGAGGCGCCACGTCCACTTAAATCTCAATCGAGATCAAATTTGAAAAACAATTTCATGCTCATCGAAGAACTCATTCAGCTGATTGAAAGTGTTGCCTTGAATCTGGCGTCGGGTATAAATAATCCCGAGCCAATGGTGTCTCTTGTGCAAAACCTACGGGTGCACGGACCGCAGTTAGAAAATGTTTCTAAGGATACGCTCGACAGAGCATTCGTTGTGTTTCGAAATGCATCACAAGATGAGAGACTAAATATTATGACCAGACTGAATCTACTCGAACTGATTGAATTGCGAGCCAAAGGTTGGGAGGACACTGGCTTCAATTCCTATTACAAAAGCAAAGCAACTAATGTTGAGGTAAGTTTTCGCACACTGCAGTGAAAGTTTTAATTTTTATTTGCTCGTATTTTTGCAGCCTGAACATACAAATCACACAGTTGTTGATCAATCATCAGAGTATTTAAGCACCTCCCCCACAATGGGTGGAGTTAATACAGCTCGACTTCAGCAGACGCAGCTCCTTGCTCCGGGCGAAATCATCCGCAATTCCGGTAAATTTCCCAAACCGACAAAGATACCTGGAAAAACTTACTGCAAAGATGAGGTTGTTATCAGAAACGCTGATTCTGGCAAAGGTGAGTGTTGCTGTGCCCTTGGATACTCATATCAATTTTTGAACAACAAATCCAAATGAAATATGATTTTGATATACGTACGTTTTTTCGTGTTCCTATTAAGTTATGGGCATTAAGGGAAGACGAGTCCATATGATTGAGGAGTTAAGTGAAACGATAATATCTTTCCAAAGAGGTAAAGAAATCATAAATAGTTGCTAACAGAAAATCAAAACCTAGAGCACATTCATCTAATGTGAGATCGTGTGATCATTTTGCTTTTGTTTGCAACCCATAACCACATTATATTTAACCCTCAATCATCAACTGCTAAGAAGATCACTGCAACTTTTTGTTAATTATACATACATATTTTTTGTTATTGTTTCTGTGGTCTTTCAATGTATTAATTAAATCGGTAATAATTAATTTAAAATTGTCCGTATCGCTCGTACTCTTTTTAGGAAAATTTTATTTTGTAATCTGAGAAGCTGGAACGATAGCGAGTAAAAATAGAAAATACAGCACACCATTAGCTAAACTTCACATAGGCTCAATAGTATATTTATTTGCCTTGAATCTCTAAACATGATTATTTACAAGTTGTCTTCAAGTCGGCCGTTCGTAATTCACACGAGAGCCGGTGATTCAAATTCGAGGACACCATTGCCCAAATAGAACTGAGATTTTAACGGGTTCGATATTCTGCCACCGACCATACCTAAAGAGAAACGATTTTCTGCAAGTTGTTCCAATGGGGCGTGTGGTCTAAGTACTCAAAGATTTGGAATCCCCTTAAAAAAGTACAAAGTGGTTTGGCCACATTGAACGATGATTTAAAGGCTCCGACCCGACATATCACACACTTATCATGTGTAGACGGGACATTTGAAAATGAATGAATGTCATGGTCACCTAAGTACTGCATATCATGTCAAACTTAGCCAGCAGTAGCTTTCCGCATTCTGCTACTTAAATCCACCACTGTCAGCCGAGACAATATTTTCCATATAAGAACATTTATTTACATATTTGTCCAGCAATGCTTACTTAGCGGTACTGAATATAGCACTTCGCTTATAATTCCCGGAATTTGGGTGGGTTTGCTATAACACACTTCCTAAAAGAGCTCACGCTAAGCAAGTTATTTATGTATTTGCCCGGCAGGGTGTCAACAATTTACAGAATTGGAAACGATTGGCGGACGATTAGGCATTTCACATATAACATGCACTTGTAACCCTTTTTAGGTATTCTATATTTAACAATGTTAATACATTATGTACTCTACTTAGAAGTTAGAACAGTGTTTAACCAACAATCACTTTCCCCATCAATATATTTCTACTTCATTGTAATAAAAAATACTGTGTTGACAATTAGGCGCTGTTTGTTGATGATCTTTTTCTCATACTTATTTGCATTTAATTTTTAACCCACTGTGATCCAGCATGTATTTGATGTCGTGGCCTTGAAAAAAAGCATGCCTTGTTAATCACAAAAAATACCCCATCCGCACAAGACCCACATCCTATAACAAACATTTTCATAACTCATATTATAATCCTGTACCTCAAACATAAATGTTTCACGTTACTATTCGCGAGCTTTATTCATTGTCATTATGTTCATGTGTGCACGTAAACCATGATAACAATGTGGCAGAGGCTTTGTAATATTTTCTTTGTCTTCACAATCAAATCTAGTGAATCCTGGAGCCAAAGAGAGGTTGGTGCAGATAACTGGACCAAGCGAGGAGAAAATTAAGTAAGCATGCCTGAATCTTTAGAAGAGAACTACTTGTTAATGATTTATTTTCTTAAAGCTACGCTAAGCAACTTATCGAAGATACAATTCGTAGAAACGCTTCGCCTGTTCGTTTGGACCCATCGATGGGTGGCGGACATAGTGGTGGTGCTGGAGGTTCATGCAGTTCTCTTGCTTCATCCGCATCGGATGAAGCACAGCCGAGGACTGGTGGTGGTGGCAGTGGCGGTCATAATATTGCGAATCGATTGAGTTTAAATTCAACATCGACAGGAAATTTCAATACCGGCTCGGTCAACAATCAAAATTTAATGGCATCAACACCAACGAACAAAACGATGCGCAACAATCAACAGGCATTGTTGCACTCGTTTTCAACAAATGACGCTTCGCTTGGCGAATATAAGTACACGGTCAATGTGGGTCAGCATTTAATTAAAATAACCGGAGACTGCTGTGATTTGGTCAGAGTAAGTTTAATGGATAATCGACAAATGCAACTTATTTTTTGATTAATATGATTTTATTATCGTAACGCTATTTACGGTTCTTATTTACAATTCAAAAATATTCCTTTTTTTTTTTCTTGTACTAAACAAGTGAAGGGTGTTTTTTTAAAGAGGTATAGAAATTAAAGTTGGCAATACTATTTTAACCGGCGGCGGCCATTTGTCAGCTGTAAAGTGATTTATAGGTTTGTTTGACGTGGACCCTAGGGCGCACTAGTGCGCACTGGGTTAGCCCTATCGCGTTCGATATAGCACTGAGTTCGCACTGACACTGAAAACCTGTGTTCGAGGTGAGCAGTGGGGCCCCTAGTTGAGCACTGAGCTGACCCTTCACTCAGGGCAAGAGTTCAGTGCTGGATTTGGCTCGATTGACAGCTGTCATTTGTGTGAAAACAAATTTTTGTGAATTATTGGCTTGTGCAGTACTAGTAAATGTTAAAAGAAATGTGTTTTTCAACATTACAATCATTAATTAAACTAATTTAATGTTATTGCTGGTGTTAAATCTGTATATAAAAAAAAATTTTTTAGTGACATGTCTCAGGGTAAACATTGCGTTCGACATGAAACTGTATTTCTGGGGTTTCCTTGGGTTTTTTGGCAGCCACGAAAATTCACTGACACTTCTCAGTGCGCACTAGGGCTGGACACGTCGAACAAACCTTATGTTTAGTTTGGTTTGGCATTTTAGCAAATTTATTTTGAAAATCGTGGTTCTGTTCGAAATACGTATCGCGCACTACGTCCATTTTACGGTCAACATAATCGTCCATCAGAGCAATTAATTCGATTAACTATGGAACGTTTTCGCACCACGTTTACTCTAAATGATAATACGCATCCACAGAGACGTCGTACAGTGCGTACAGAAGAAGTCATTGCTGCTGTAGAGCGCGCCGTTGGTTGATCCCAATTTTCATAAGCGAATTTTGTTAAGCGATGAAGCTCACTTTTGGTTGACGTATTGACGTATCCAGTCAATAAACAAAACGGCCGTATTTGGAATTGTAAAGGCGACACGGCGGCAGCTGCAACTTCTCCAATTAAACACTATTTCAGTTTTTGGTTTTATTAAATAATTATTGAGAAAGAAAAGGAATTATTCAAAATTACATTAAAGTCAATGTTCCAATGTTAACACAAGCTGGTATGTAGAACAAAAATAGAGATCGCGAGCGGGCGAGCGTTGTTCGTTGTTCGTTTCTTAATCGTTTTTTATAGTACATCGGTCCGCACTCCCAACGTCGTTTTTGTAATGTCCAGTTAATGTTGTTTGAAAGGCGCACATATTTTTTTAGCTGTAGTTCTGATTGGAAAAGTTGTTGTTGTTTTGTTGTCGCTAAGAGAATAAAATCCCAGATGTGAAGAGACCTGCGCTTAAGTTGGGACGGACTATAAGGGCTATAACTAGGTACTTACCACCGACGAGCGATATGTAGTTGTAGTGGTATGTATGTTTTCATTTGCATACAGGTATTGGAATTGGAGTGAAATGGGATTAAAAGGGGGGTTATTCCCAAATGCGCGGCGGATCGTATTGAAAGCGATACTTCGATTTCGACCGTCTTCGCTTTTGCTTACTCTCAAATGCGAACTGTGCTTTCTAGTTTTTTTTTCCAATTAGACTTCCAATTTTCCATTTATTTTCCCAAAAGTTTGACAGCTTTTTCCCGTCACAAGAATTTAGTTTATTTTTTATCCGCAATAAATCCGCCAGCAATCCGTCACCTAAATGGCTATCGCTTTTGATTGGATCAAATCGGTTTTGGAAATACAAAAATACAAATCCGCAATGAAAAGCGATCCACCGCGCATTTGGGAATAAGCCCCCAGGATTGGTGATAATCCTCAAGTGTATGTTGAGGCCCCGTTACATCCACAAAAACTGACTGGTGTGCTTTATGGTGGAATAATTGGTCCGTACTTATTTAAAAACGATGTTGGCCAGAGAGTTACAGTCAATGGTGACCGCTATAGAGCCATGATTACTTTCGTTCATCAATTGAACATCCATGATGTGCAGAAGCAGAGCCGGAAAAACACAAATTAACATCTTAAAGTTTTTTCTACTGCGTCACCTCTCGCGAACGTCTGACAAACATCCGAGAGTATTACCCCTATTATGGAAGACAACTACAACCAAACCAAGGTTGTCTTTCTCCAATTGGTATTATCGATTACAACTAGTTGTCTGTCAAAGGACAACCATCACCCTATGAGTAGACAACTAATAAAATGGTTGTCTTTCAGTTGAGTGCCCGTATTATATAAGACAACTGAGTTGTGTTGGAGTTGTCTAGAATGTCAAAATGAGATAACTGCTTTTAACCAGTTGTGTTGCATTTGTTGAACCAAAAAAATCGGCATTTTTAATGAGAAATGGACAAATAAATGCAAGTTTAGGAACTAGAATATAACATAATATAAAAGGATAATAGAATGTGTGTTTTTAAATTTTAAAAATCACCAAACCAAAATAATTTGATCGGCTCATTGGGATTCTACAGGAACAACCTGATCACTGGCCAGGGGTAGGTTAGGTAGGCAGTTTGGTTCGAAAAAAAAAAAATGTTGATGAGGAATTAGAGCTCAATAGCATAGAGCCACCTTCAAGGACAGCAAAAGAATTGTAATTCTTCACATTCGTTAGTAATGTGAAATGAGAATGTTTCTAAATACGAACTCCTAATTTGAAGTCATTACCCACTGCACTTCTGGTAACTTTCTTCTGCTATGTAGCGAAGAGCAATGGCAAGCAAGAAAAGGTGGAATTACCGAAAAACGATGGCTGTTTCAAATAATAATTTATTTCGACCAAATCGTACACGAATGCTTCCTTTAGTAACTGAAAACCTGAAACCGATTGAAGAACCTTCAGGTTAAGTATGCTAACTTTGTATTTGGGAATTCTAATGGATCGGAGTGATCATGAATACTTTTTCTCTTTCGTAAAACATTAACCAAGGTCTCATCCTCCTCCTCCAAGCCACCAAAAAGTAAATCAACACTACTTTCCATTATTTTTTTAACTTTCTCGTTTGAATTACATATATTTTCTTCATTCGATTTCAATTTCCACAAATAATTTCACAAAACGGACATTTAGCAGCTGATTTCGATTTTAATATGCTCCTAAATGGAGGCAATTTATTTTCTAAAGACAACTGAAAAGAGTTGTCTTGCATAATACGAAAAATCTGTTTGGTTGTCTCAAAGTTGAGTTGTCATGAAGACAACACAACTAAGTTGAGTTGTTATCCATAATAGGCACTTATGACTGTCATGAAAAAGCTTCTCAATTCAGCCGTTCGGACGTCCCAAAAATAGAAACTCAAACAAAACGAATGGTTGCGAAAAGCTAGGCCTTGGGTGTCTACCCGCCTGTTGCGCCACCTATTTATTTTTTTTTATCTTTGTTTTATTCCATTTCAAAAAATATACCTCTAAAAAAACACCTTTTATGTATGTATTTTAATTTATATATTTAATAGATAATACCCTTAATTTACTCTTTATTATACTTTGCTCTATATAATATTCAGTTATAAAGTTTAAACTCATATGTACTAATTTTATTTTATTATTTGCTGTTTCTAAACGTAACTGATTTCGCAATAATAAAGGAAATGTGTACTTGACAGGTAGCTAAGCTGGTACTGGATGACTATTTCAGCAGCAATGAGTTTCTGGCGTCCGTGGAGGCTGGTGCCGCCTTTGATGGCTCAATTGTGAGTCCGATTTCTACACCAAGTACTCCACTAGGTCAACCGCAATTTATGATGGGAACACCCCTTCAAATGGCACCCCCGTTGGCGGACAGTGGCATTGGACTAAATTACATGGCCGGGCAGATTTCAAACACAATGAACGAAGGCGACGACGATGTCTTTGTAGATGGTGTGTTTTTTTTCTATATGTACTCTCAATGAATGTAAATTTGAAATTTATTTTTCTAGCTGCATCGGCATCACTTAGCAATGGTCTAGCCCGTTCCAGAAGAAGTCACTTCTCACGAAAAGACTCAACGCCAGAAGCCAATCGTACAAAGAGCGATGGATCGAATGCTGACGCTGGTAAATAGTACAAGACAACCGGTTGTATGCTAACTTGGTATATCTTGACTCATTTTCAGTGCGAATTGTCCACGAGTATGAGCACCTGTTGTTCTACTCAAAAAGTCCACACTCATGGGCTTTGCCCGGCGATTGGCATAAGATTTGTGAGAAATTTCCAGCGATCATAAGGAACAAGGTAACGCATGCCACTTCTCCTACTACCAGTACTACTGATAGGAATTATGATGATATCATATGCACATTGCCACCAAGTATCAAACGCAAAGGCTTCTTTAGTCGCAGCACATACAGCATTGATGAAGGCTCATGCAATGAATTTAATAATAATAATAATAATAACAATAACAGTATTACTAGCAATAATAACAATCAGAATCCCAAAGATAATTCAAAATATGAAAAGACAACTAACACTGCAGGCAGTGGACGGTTTAGGGTTGACGATAATAACAAACAAAATAACTCCATTCGACCAAAGCTTTCCATGGACTTTCGTTCAAATTCCACGTGTGACTAACTATAATAGTTTTATTTATTTTTTTGTGACTAATCGATTTTATTTTACTTTTTCGGAAGAGGCAGGTTATTTCGTTTTTTTTTTAACGCCTTTAAGGAACAACATTATTTTTGAACTGAAATAATTTTAACACGAGAGGCTGCTTAATGAATTTATTAAAAGGTTGTCGTATTAGAACATTTCGTTTCCGTTGAGTGCAACAATTTTTTTTTTATGTGGACAAGTATTTGAGTTTTAATGTATGTTACTTATTGTGGTAAATGTAGAGTGCATTGTTTATTTTACTTTGTCTAAAATATATATATAGATATATACTTGAAAGATTTGTTATATACCTTATTCAAATTGATTAGTTTCTGCCAGTAGTGTCTCCTTCGTGATTAGTAAATTCATTGAATCTCGATACAAATCTTTTTGATTTATTTGTATAAATCGTGTAGGTACATACTTAGTTACTAAGGTGACACTACAGTCCTAGCTGTACCAGGTTTATGTTGCCTTTTACATAAGTTTCCCTTTTTTCGACTCAAAAACAAACATTTAACAAGGTTTTTTTATGTTAGGTTAACAAATATTTATTTAAAATGGTATTGTCATACAATTGTAGTACCTATTTACCTCAGCAGTTCTTGGTTTTTTGGCCATACACAAAATTAACTGAGGGCTAATGGCTTTGCGTTTATTTTATTTTGTTTATTATAATTGGTGAAGAAATCTACAAATTTTTCTAATGAAAATTAAAAACTTAAATCACATTTCGGTAACGTACGTGCTTTAAATTTGATACATTAGCTGTTCCTTATGTGTTGTTTAAGGGCCGTTTGCTGATACGGCTAACGACTTGAGTTCTACTTAAATTCTTATGGGGTACTTTTTGCATGGCATAAATTGTCGCATAAGAGTTTATGTTGAATTTAAATCTTTATGAGTTGTATCAGCAAATCGGCCTAAGCGATTTAGCGTTACAGCCATTCAGGAGTTCTCCATCACCGTAAGCATTTGTTTCTGAACTAGGGCGAATGTTTTTTAATACAATAGCAATTTTAACTCTTGTTTCTATTACCCCATTTGGATATTTTTCTAGGAGTTGAGTTTAAATACATTTACCAATGAAAGTCAAAATAAAATTTTGGATTAAGATTGTGCTTGTACACACTTTTACACATTAAGGGAAATTTCTAAAATTTAATTTGTATTTCAAATGACATTTGCATTAATGTTTTGTTCTCTTCGAACACCTTGTCAGTCATTTTGGAATCGATTTTTTCAATCCTTGACTTCACACAAGTCGGCCTATACTACCCATACAGGCCAATTGCAAGCTGAACTATGGTGAATTACAGTGTACATTTATGGTTCAAGCGGGAAAGAATTCCCGTGAAAAAGAACAGATTACAGGGTAGGACAAAAAATCTCTCAAATGCGCCTTATTTTTTAGTTAACTTTTACTGATTTACTCTACTTGAACAATTATTATTATACTTCTACTTAGTTGACACCTTTTAAAATTCTCATTTAAAAACCATTCCAAAATAATTGCTTCTGCAAAGCCATCGCCATGAAAGCATATTAGTATTATTTTTAAAAATGCGTACATAATTAGTTTTACATATTGTACTGGTATAGTGTCATGTATTTCTCATGCCAACAGAAATATTTATATAATTTTCATGCATAAAATTCATTTCAATTTCATTAAAGAGGTAAAATTCCATACATTTATCAGAAACAGTATTATAAAAAAAAATGTGTATAACACACCAAATGATCAAAATTTAATGGAAAACATTTTAGAATCTGTGTTTTGGCTGTGAAACAGATGAGAAAAAATTTAAACAAAAAAAATATTCAAAATAAAATATAACAACTTCTGTAAAACAGAATTAAAATAATAAAAAAAAAAAAAAAACAAGAAACTCGATATACACTCAAGAATAATTATATATTTTTGTATTTAATATACATACCTAACAGGAGAGTTTAGAATTATGATTAAACAAAAACACATATAATTTAATCTGTTTTATACTCGTGGGGTTGTACTAATTTATAGAATTAATTTATATTTTCGCCCCAACGCTGAATTTTTTTTGTTATTGTTTTTAGCTTTAATATTATCTATATATGCCCCATAATACTATTTTTTAACAATAAACAAAAAAAAATATTAAACTTAATTCTTTTAAATATACATTATATTTGCGTTTATTAATCGCATGCCTACATCGAATCAATTCAGCTGTAGCCAGGTAACATAATAAGGAGAATAAAGACAATTTTTTTTCAGAAATTTATTAATTATAACGAATTCGAGTATAATAACAAAAGTAAATTTATGCCATTTTTCTAATGAACGGTAAAGGTGTGTTAATATACTTCTGGTAAGGTTAGGAGATTGCAGTTTGCACCATGTACAATTTTTACCCAAAAGCAATTGTAATTACTCTTTTATGTTATATGTAATATGTAACATCAGTAATTTCCAAAAAAGTTTGAGATGCTTCCACATGTACTGCTAGGTTCCACATTTCACTTTCACTCGAAATGAAATCGGAAATGCATTTTTGTGTTCTACATTTCACTGTATTCGATTTCCATTTCAAAATTTTCGGAATTGAGACAAAGTGAAAATGTGATTTCGATCGAAATTCACTCGATTTCTGGAATCTAGCTGTACTTCAGTCTGGAAAACGCTGCATTAATCGGCCGGTCGTATGGAAATTAGATTTATAGTTCGTTCTGATTACATATGTCAAGTATGCGCGAGTGACCGAAAGAACAAACGAGGCCTCCAAATTTGTTGTCTCCTATCATCACCTATCATCCTGTCATCTTTGGCTGCCACACTCTTAGTGTATAGCTCGTTGGGTTGTAGTTTTAGTAATGTCTCCAGTCCTAGTTGTGGTGTAGATTTTAGTCCCTAGACAAGCAATCCTCTGTCCATACCTCATTTCCACTTAAATACATACGAGTATTTGCGCAGGAGGGCTATTCACAAATGCACGGCTGATCGTATTGAAAACCATACCTCAATAATTTTTACCGTCTGCATTCTCAAAAGCGAACTGATATTTCCATTTTTTTTTTTTTTTTTTTTTTCAAAAATTTGTCAGCTTTTTCCCGTCACAATAATTTAGTTTATTTTTTGTTCGCAAACTATCCGCCAGCCATCCGTGACCTAAACAGCTAACGCTTTTGAATGGAGCGAATCGCTTTTGGAAAAAAAAAACCAAAAACGCTATGATAAGATATCCGCCTCGCTTTTGGAAATAGGGCCACAGAGTTCGAGTTCGATTTCGATTATTCACCCCTATCGTGGAATCCGCCGGGGGTATTCATTCACGGAAACAAATATTTTGGTATCGTCAAATCCGCAAGGTGAACAGTTCCCCGTGTAGGTAATGTGAATGAGTTTCACTGCATCGTTAAAAACGTTCAAATCGAATTTTTCCCTAACAAAATGACATTTCTTATTCGCATCAAAATCATTGCGGATTTCATAGGTTTACAAAATGTACATACAAAACAGCTACTTCATTAAGCCGAACATTTGTAATAAATCTATTGCACAGATTAAACTTTATTAAAATTAAACAATAAAACACATTTCGTCTGGAAGTTCCGTGAAACCACTCATTGCTCAGTTTAACCTGTCTATTCTTCTCTGAGAACACCGCTCATTTTGTTCTTCCTCTTATTTTTCCAAAAATAGAGCTATCGTATACATTATTTTATTACATAATAAACACTGTTTTTATTTAAATCACTTCTGAAACAAACTTTTCATATACCTCCGACGAATGCAGCTACACAGATTTGTATTAACAAATGAAAGACAACCGTTTGTCAGTGAAACTACCTTTTGCAAAAACCTGCCGATAAGGAAACTTTTCCGGCGGATTCAACGATAGCAGTAGAAGGTGAAAGGGAATCGAATAGGTAGGTGAAGTGAAACTCAATTCCGACGGATTCCACGATAGGGGTGATTAAATCGAATAGTAAAAGTAATAGGTACATGTTTTAATAACAATAAATGTGGCTTAAGCAAATGTGAAATTGAAAGCAATGCTACTGACGATTCTGTCACCTTTTCGATTTAGTTTTACAATAGGCATATTATATGTATATCTCATCAGCCATTGGCTGCGTTCCATTGACCGCTAGATGACTAGCGCGCGTGCCAAACTCTATATAAAAAAAAAACTGACATTTAATCATTTGCGCTAGAGCTCTGGCACATATTGTGAAATGTCAGTTTTTTTATATGGAGTTTGGCATGCCGCTAGTCATCTAGCGGTCAATGGAACGCGGGCAATGTAAAGTAAAGTACAATATTCAACCCGAAATCACAACAACTACTTAGAGTCTCTAAAAAAGTACGTTCTTTGAAATCAGTTCCAATACATCCGCCAGTGTTTATATAGTGTGTCCATGCTATGAAAAACTTAATTGTTCGTACGTAAAATTGACTAAATTACGTGGCGATTCGGTCGAGTAGAAATACTGGTACTTTATCGTTTCATTAGAAAAATGGTAAATAAAATTTGTATCCAAATAACCCCTTCATAAATTCATCATGCCAACTCAAATTGTAACGGCATGATTTTTGTTTGCACAAAAAAAAAAATCATTATCACGTTCGTAAAATTTAACAAACCAGTTGAACTCTCACCACTCATCATTCATACACATACTACATAATATCGCTTGTACTTCATTGTGTCAACTCATCTTATGGTTAATTGGTAAGCTTAATGATTGCTCGTGCTTTGAGATTCCCTTATCCAGGTAAGCTTTCATACATTAATATAATACATCAGTGTTTGTATTTTTTTTTAACGAAACTAATTTCTTTTTTTCTCACTTTTACACAAACGCATCACACAAAACGCGTAAATCTAAACTCCTCTTGTCTAATTTTAAAAATATTCTTCTTTCGCAGAACATCAACGATGAGACCAATCGATTTGACGGTGAAAAATACTTGCAGCTGGTAAAATCTGCCAGCAAACGAAATATAGCGGCAGCTGATGAAACGACAAATGATACAGACAACCCCCAGGATAACGAATGAATGAAGAATTCGCTATTTTAAATTTCTCCATTTTTCATAAAATTTATTACTACATATTCTTATTATTTTCTACAATCCCTCTTCTTTTACAGCCCATATTCATTAGAGAAAAGCTTGTAATAGAAAACAAGAAATTTAAAATTTATATCCAAACGGATATGAAATCGAACACTAAAGTTAATTAGGCAAAACAAAAGTGAAACAGTTAGACTTAGTTTTATACCACATATAAATATTTATGAACGAAAAGATTTTTATTTTTGTATTAGCACAACTTTCGTCTACTGTTTTTTTTTTCTAATATTTTTTCTTATCTCTGATTAATTATTATTATTATTATTTTTGATGAAAGTTGTTCCTTTGTTTTTATTTTTAACTTTTTTGGCAAATTCTGTGACAAAATTTTTTTTTATTTATTCATATATGTACGTAAACTAACGTGATTTTACTCTAAACCAAAAAAAGAAAAATAAGGAAGTGTAAAGGTAGAAATCCCCAATGTTTAAAATAAGCAGAAGTAGTTAAAAAATCAGACTATATCACTTCTAATACAGTTGCCAGGAGAAAGACATCCACCAATTGTTGAATTCGATTTTTGTACATATATATCACAGCGATTAGACTAGCGTTAGCCATGGTGTAGTGGTTGGTGACCTGGGCGAGGTAGGTTTAAGCCACAGCAATACACAGCCGCCGAACATAAAATAGAAACAAATAATTGCTAGTTTCTCCAATGTTCTATTTTGTGATAAAGGGTGGGCATTGAGTTAGGCGCGAACGGAAGTTTTCGATCCGAAGCGCTTTAGGGGAAGCGGAAGCGAATAAATCTTTTTGTCGATAATTGCACGAAAAAGTTGTTCGTTCTGTGGAAAGCAAACCGAATTTATCAACACGCAAGGGTTCTGTGGACTTGGCGATGACACATACTGTACTGAATTTTTAATTTGGATCAGAAGTACTAACATTATTGAATTGGTGCAGGATTTGAAAACAAATGATGTAGTTAAATATACTTAGTTGTATGTACTGCCAAATGTGTTTTTCCCGAAACAGGCAATAACGCACGCTGCTGTCCGGTAGAGGGCTCCGTGGTGATTAAAGTACCAAAAATAGGCAAGGCACACTTCTCACTCCTTTCACTTTTCGGCAAAAAAGAATGGCCCATCCTATACAATCATGCTCCAGAATTTGAAATCATTGAGCCTTACCAATAGTAATTTTTATTGTTCAACTTAAATTTTGTGAGGGTCACAGTAAATAATTTTATATGAAAATGTTCGCCATTGTGAATTCGTTAAAGTAGCCTGGACACTTAAAATGATTATTAGTGCTGACTTTTACGAAGTCACCATGGCGAACATTTCCATATAAAATGATGTAGTGTGACCGTCGAAATATTAAAGCTGAAGTTTAAAAAGGATCATAGTCTGTAAAACCCATTCATAGAAGGTGTAGCAACGGAATCATAGCTAGTATTAAATGATATGTTGAATAAGCATACGTATGCTGAAAATTGTGTTCCAATCACAACATATTGTGCAAAATTTTTTATGATAAAAAACGCTACTGTGAGATCGTAAAACTTAACCTGAGCACTTAAAAATCTGGAATCGGAAGCTACGAGCTTCTCAAATATTGACCACCCGATAAAAGTTACAATTTACGTCTTTTAATACTTTTTTCGACTACAATCAAAATGGAAATACATATTTATGGTCCCTATTGTAAGTGTCGATAGTTAATCGTTGATCGACAACTGTCGATTTGACAGTCCTTTGTAGTCGATTACAAATGTCTGATCGATGCTTCCTCTTGGAAGTGAAAATTCGACAATTGTCGTGACGATCGCTGATCGACAATCAGAATAAGGGCCCATACATTCATTTTTGAGCCTGGTATTGGCTGTCGTTACTTTTACTCTATGAAACTCGTCGTTTAAGTCTGAAAACAAGTCAAGATGTTTCGTAATTACTTTTATCTCATTCTATCTTATATTATTCAATAATAATACATTGGTCATAAATCGGTGAGTTTCGATTTCGATATGGACCGATTATTCTATCTGTAAAAGATCACGTACATTATCATCATGATTCGAATTACTTTTTTTTCTTCGTCAATATAGCTAATTCAAGATCTGTGATATTTTGGATGCATGAAATCTAACATTAAACCCGATTCTCAAGGCTCTGTGGCAGAGGTGATATAAGAGAAAATAAATTAGTGATCTCTCTTTACTTGACAATAACTGACAAAACTGAACATTTTATCATTAAAGTACATTTTCCATCTGCTATTGGGTTATATTTTTTTAGTATTCTTTCTCGTTAATTTTTGTATTTCTTTAATTTTCTAAAAACTTTTAACTTTATTTCTTGACTGCCTTTATATAGAGGTCTTTATTTAGAAACTATATTTTTCGTTTTCGTTCTTTTTATAATTTATTTTATTTATTTAAAAACAAACTAAAAATAGCATGAATATGCAAAAAAAAAAGTCTAGTCTTTTGAAATTAAAAAGAGAACATTTTAAATTGTATTTTTTTATTAATGTGTTTTTTTTTATTTAAATCTAATAAAAGTCTAATTTATAAAATAAATGATATCTCTATAAACGCTAGAGCTCTTATATTGTGTATAAGAAAAACAACAAACAAAATTAAATACTTTCCAATTACAATGTTTTAATTTGTTTTTGTTTTATATTATGTATTGAAAGAATTTTAAAACAATTATAATAATAGTATCTTTTAATAATGCAGAGTAAAGTCCAGATTGACTGTCTTCTAGGAAGTAAAAAATGTTAACATATGGAAGGTAGTTTAAAATTTGATTTTGCAAAATAATAAAACAATTTTTGATACACTTAAATATAAAGTTGTTCTTCTTATATGTACATATTTTGAAGGATTAGTAAATAAATCTAGATGATCCTCACGCTCAATTGAGGGTGATCATTGAATTTAAAGGGTTTAGAAACTAAAAAGGTCAAGGAAAGGGCAATGTCGAAAGTAGTCTCGTTCGGTTCAAACATGATACTTTGCTGAAACTAAATTCTGATACCGCTCTATGGATCAGCCATTGGCATTGTAAATATAGAATTCAAATCAAGATGAACTCTTAAAGAACGTTTAAGTTTTATTTTCGAAAAAAAGACTAGTGACAGAAACGACCCTTGGGCTTCATTTACGCTCAAGTCCACCTGAAGCCCAAACTCGACCCATTGCATTTAGTTCACCACTAAACTTTTGTGGCAAAATTATTCGAACAACTTCATTGAATTTTCAATTTCATCGTTGCTTTTTATGGACTAAATCATGTGTCTCCCGGGAGAACAGCATTTCTTGTAGCGTGCAAGCATAGAGGTTCTTTCATGACCATTTTCATAGCAAAAACTGAAACAAGTATGTACGTACACATGTACGAAAGGATGCCCCCAGGGAGGAGTACTCTCACCCCTGTTATGGTCCATCGTAGTAAATGAACTACTGACAATTCTTAGTAATGACGGTTTCTATGTCCATGGATATAGCTATATAGACGATATAGCTTTCCTAATCAGAAGTAAATTCGTAGACACAATCTCGAATCGCCTCCAGAGGGCTTTAAACCTAGTTGCTGAATGGCGTATAAAAGTTGGCCTCAAAGTCAATCCCAAAAAAAGCACCATAGTTGCATTCACCAAGAGAAGAAAGCGAGAAAGACTTAGAAATGCTACACTCTTCGGCGAAATAATAAGAGTTCTCAACGGAAGTCAAATACCTAAAAATAACACTGGACGAAAAACTTACATGCAACTCTAACCTTATCATAACTATTGACAAAGCCAGGTTGTCCTTATGGATCAGCAAAAGTCTACTCGGTAAAAACTGGGGACTTAACCCCAAAATGACAATGTGGATGTACCTATACGCCAATAATAAGACCTATCATCACGTACGCAGCCGCCGTTTGGTGGTATAAGCTTATAAAGCAACGTTGAGGCCAGCACAGTGTGCAACTGGGACAATGAAAATTGCACCAACAGCTGCACTTGAGGTTATGGTATACAGATTTTTTTTTTTTTTAAAGTGGCGCTACAGTCCGGGGTGGACCTGGGCCTCAACCAACAAGCGTCTCCAGCCAGCACGATCTTTGGCCAGCTGTCTCCAGTTTCGCACGCTAAGTTGGTTAAGGTCCCTTTCCACTTGCGTGCGCCACCTGAGTCGCGGTCTTCCTCTACTGCGCCGTCCCTCCGGTGTGGATTCGAAGATCTTCCGGGCCGGAGCATTCACGTCCATTCGCTCTACATGACCCAGCCACCGCAGTCGTTGGACCTTCACTCTTCTGGCTAAGTCAATGTCGCTGTACAGCCCGTACAGTTCGTCGTTGTATCTCCTCCTCCATTCACCGTCTATGCAGACGGGACCGAAAATTATTCGAAGAATTTTCCTTTCGAAGTAACCAAGAGTAAGCTCATCCGCTTTTGATAGAGTCCATGCCTCTGCACCATAAAGTAGGACTGGGATGATTAAGGTCTTATAAAGGGTCACTTTAGTTGTTCGAGAGAGGGCTTTGCTACTCAATTGCTTTCTTAGCCCAAAGAAACAGCGATTGGCAAGAGTTATTCTTCGTTTAATCTCAGCGCTGGTGTCATTGTCTGAGTTCATAGCGGAGCCTAGGTAGACAAAGTCCTTTACCACCTCAAAGTTATATCTGTCTATAGTGACATTCTGTCCAAGACGTCGGTGTTGGGTGTCTTTTCTTGATGACAGCATATACTTTGTCTTGCCCTCATTGACCGCCAAACCCATCTTCGCCGCCTCCGTCTCCATGCCCACAAAAGCGCCAGTGACATCACGCTGCGTTCTCCCGATTATGTCGATGTCGTCGGCGTAGGCAAGTAGATGGACGGACTTTTGAAAGATAGTGCCTCTGGTGTTAGCGTTTGAGTTTTGCACTATTCTTTCAAGAACGATGTTGAAGAAGTCACATGACAACGCATCGCCTTGTCTAAATCCTTTTTTTGACATCGAAGGTCTCGGTGAGTTCTTTACCGAACTTGATGGAGCAGCGTGCATTCTCCATTGTCATCCTACATAAACGAACAAGTTTGGCAGGGATGCCAAAACTAGACATTGCTCTGTATAGCTCGTCTCTATAAATGCTGTCGTAGGCGGCCTTAAAATCGATGAAAAGATTGTGGGTATCGATTTGAACTTCCTGGGTTTTCTCCAAGATCTGCCGCAGTGTGAATATTTGGTCGATGGTAGACTTTCCTGGCCTGAAGCCACACTGATAGGGACCAATCAGGTTGTTGACGAAAGGCTTCAGGCGTTCACACAACACGGCAGATAAGATCTTGTAGGCGATGTTAAGAAGACTAATACCTCTGTAGTTGGCGCAGTTCAGAGGATCTCCTTTCTTGAGGATCGGGCAAACAATGCTAAGGTTCCATTCATCGGGCATACTTTCCTCCGACCATATTTTACAGATGAGTTGGTGCATGCTCCTAACCAAGTCATCGCCTGCTGCTTTGAATAGCTCGGCGGTTAGGCCATCTGCCCCAGCGGCTTTGTTGGACTTAAGCTTAGATATCGCTATCTTCACTTCGTCCAGGTCGGGTGGACGGAATTGTTGGTCTTCACCGTCCAGGGGCCTATTTCATAAAACTATTAGTCTAATAATTATTAGCGAATTTTCTAATATTTTGCGTTTATTACTAAAATAGCGGATTCGTCTCGATCGATCGGTTGTGAACGGACGTGTTTTTCCTCCTCCCGAGTGCTCTGACTTGTGAAAAAAATAATTTAAATATCTCTAATTGTGCTACAATGGGCTCAAAGCCTAAAGAAAAAGGTTATCCTTTTAACAAACTCTATCCCATTGATCCGGGATTATCGATTAATAATCATTTAATTTTACCGTCTGAACTTTTATCTATCGAAGACAAAAAAAAAATTATGGATGTCGTTGGCGGCGGCGCCGACGTCCCGTTGCCCAAAGTCAACATACATACCCATACCCACGCCGTTGGTTCGAGTGAGATCGACGATAGATACATGGATACATGTGTTGGTGAAAACGATGTTGATCACACAGATTTGGTAGTGAGTGATAGTGACGCCGAACAGGCATGTAATTCGAATGCAGCAGTGCTGCCAAAAAAAACTTATTTTTCCAACCAAAGTATAAACGATAAAGTCTCGCACGTCACTAATGTGACGAATAATCCGCCTCAGGGCGCTTTTAATAATTCATCTTTGCCCTCTTCCATTTGGGAAAACAAAACAACAATGTCGCTTTTCAACCAGTCGGTTGAAAGTGACCTTCAAAGGATCCTCAAGAATGACTCGAAAACTTTCGAGAAAGTGATCAATCGAAAAAGAAATTCGGTGAATCCACCAGCATCGTCGTCAAAAAAAGTGGCCTTCGCAGACAGACTGTCCAATAATAAATACCATATACTGGACATGGATAAAGAGGATGCATCTCCTGAAGTACCGTTGACCGCTCGGAATCAGCAGCGCAAGGAGCCGAGCATTCCACCAATAATAAAAAAAAGCAGCGACTGGTGCCCACCAATTTTTGCGAAAGGAGTAAGTTCCAAGAGTCTTTTAGAATTCTTTAAAAAATATTACAGTGGTAGCTTAGACAACGTAAAGTTTGAAAACAGAGGTCTTGGTAGACTTAAAATTTATGTTAAGGACGTCGATATGCATACTTCTTTGATGAAGTCTCTATGTAAGGAAAAGGCAAATGCCTATTCTTTTGTGCCTAGACAGCATAAAAAATTTTCAATTTTGTTAAAAGGGCTTTCAGATGGATTTCCATCAACTGAAATAGAAAGCGATTTGTTAAATGTGGATCCTTCATTGAGGGTGCAAGTCAGACCGTTTTCAACAAGGTGGTCTCGGGAGAATGATTTGGATCTCGGAATTTATGTTTGTGTTGTAGACGATAGAGAAAGGCTGAACAAGTTGAAGAACATCAGGAATATTCTTCGTCACAGAATCCGTTGGGACTCTGTAAAACGCAACAATGTTGTTCAGTGCTTTAAATGCCAAAGATTTGGCCACGTAAGTGCCTATTGCGCATATCCCAACAGGTGTGTTAAATGTAAAGATTTCCATGAACAAGGTTCTTGTTCAATAAATTCAAACGATGACAAGGCCAAGGTGGCCTGCATTAACTGTGGCTCTTCAGGCCACCCTGCTAACTTTAGCGAGTGCCCTAAAAGAATCGAATATATGAAAAAGAGGGGAAAGGGATCCCCAAAAAATTTAATTAACAAAATTCATGTTCCTCAAGTTCCTCAAATTTCTCAGAGCGTTCCAGCCAGCGGCTCCTACGCTGATATTTTGAGAAGTGGTCAAAATACTGGTCCGTCCACTGGCAGGAGTTCAAATAAACAGAAGGATTCTTCTCCATCCGCTTTTAGTGACTTTATTAACGAGTCAATTTTGTTGTTTGGTGTCACAATTAACACCTTAATTTTACATGTCCGTGACTTCTGGCCAAAATACTTAACATTGAAAGATTCCGATAAGCCCGGTGCTTATCTGGAATTCATTGCTGGGATTTCACCATGATTCTAAAGATGCTCACTGCCAACATAAATTCCCTTATATCACACGATAAATGTGCTGAACTGAACATGTTGTTGGGAGACTTCTCTCCGACAGCAGTTTTAGTTCAGGAAACCCTGCTGAAAGGAAAATATAATAGGTCATTTGATAACTACATTCTAATTCGTAACGATTCCGACAGGGGCACAGGTGTCCTAATTAATAACACTATAGAGTATAATATTATTCCATTTCAGAATAATGAAATCTCCACAACGATCCTGTCTATTACCCTAACCCAACCTTCAGGCCCTAATAAAACTTTAGCTTTCGTCTCTATATACATACCCTGCAACACAGGTGCTAGACTTACTAATGCCATGGATGACCTATGCCGCATTCTTTCTAACTTCGACTTTTTTATAATTGGCGGAGATTTTAATTCAAGACACAGCTTTTGGGGCGACTCAATGTCGAACCTTAATGGCGTTCACCTTTTTTCTTGGTTCCAAAGCAACGCCTTTTTAAGTATGGATATTATCTCTCCTAGGACTCCAACTAGACCCAGTGCATTATCAATCATTGACTTTTATATCGTTTCAGCGAACCTCCTTGCCCCACAACATACCGATCGAAATTTTAGTTGCTTAACAACACATCCCTTTTCAGACCACTTCTCCGTTTTTCTGGCTCTCGAAATCTCTAACATTTCCCCTCTGATATCTGATCCTCCATCAAACATTTCTTTTAATAATACAAATTGGCAACTTTTTAATACCGATCTCTCACAGAAACTTAATTCACTTAACATCCCAGTAAGTAGAAACCTCTCGAATAATGAGATAGATCACTTTATCGAGCTCTTTTCTGGTTCCATTGAAGATTGTATAGGGCTCCACTCGAAAAAAATTTTCCTTAAGAGCTCTTACAAAAATCTGAGTGATGAAATAGTAAAGCTCCTCAAGCTTAGGAAAATATGGAAAGCACAGCTTAAAAGGATTTTCCATAGAGAAGGAAATAGAATTAATCCCACCTATACTTCCCTTTCTTCCCGTATAACTTGTTTGAGTAAATTAATAAAAGATCAGATTAGAATTCATTTAAACAAACAATTCAGAAACAGACTTGAACAACTAAGACCTTCGTCAGCTGTTTTTAAAGAAATTGATAGAATAACTGGTCGCAAACGAGCCATCAATCAGTCCTCTGCTCCTATTATTTATGATAACGTTCCACATCAATCAATCAATGAAAAGTTAAGTGCGTTTGAAAAATTCTACACGAACTTATATTCACATGTCATACCCCAATCCAACCCCGAAAACAATTTAGAGGTCTTAACTCGTAATAATGCCTTCTTAGCTTGGAACTCTTCTACTGTTATAACACAATTTTCGACTACCAATAGTGCTTCTGCATGTACTGAAGTTGAGTTTGCCTCTTCAGAACTGATAAGATCAATAATTTTTAACCTGAATAACAAAAAATCTACAGGCTTAGATGGAATTTCTAATTTTATAATTAAAAAATGCCTTACTACTATCCCTCAATTCCTAAATCCTATCATTAATAATTGCATAAACAACGGGTACTTCCCTCTTATCTGGAAAAAAGCCAAACTAATTCCGATAAAAAAAAAGAGAATTCCAACGACATCGGCAATTTTAGACCCATTTCTATGCTGTCAAATATAGGTAAGATACTGGAAAGAGTACTGTACCACAAAATAGAAGATTTTATAACAGAAAACCAAATTGTACCTTTTAACCAATTTGGCTTTAAAAGAAAACATTCTACCGAACATGCCCTTCTACATTTGCAAGATAAAGTTTTAAATAATCTCCGAAATAAAACATGCACCGTTGCTTGTGCCCTTGACCTCACAAAGGCGTTCGATCTTGTATGGCACGAGGGACTTCTGTCAAAATTAATTTCCTTAAATTTTCCTCCATTTTTTACCAAATTGATCTTCAGTTTTCTTAACAATCGCTCTCTTACAGTTAACCTTAATAATAATTGCTCTTCGCTTGTCCCAGTAAATTCAGGGGTCCCACAGGGTTCCATCCTAGGGCCTCTTTTATTCAATATTTTTCTCCATGACTTCCCATCTCAGCTTCAATCTTCCAAATCTATTTTATATGCAGATGACACCATAGTTTTTGATTCTCACGAAAGACCCCACAATGCACTTCAGGGAGTCAAAAACCACCTTGAAATAATACTTCCATATTACAAAATGTGGGGTATTGAACTGAATTTCTCTAAATGTGAGGTTATATGCTTTAGGAATGCCTCCACGAAAGGTCACCATCTGGCTGTAAGAGAAAGTAAACAACTCAATCTTGTAATAGAGGGAAATATGATCCCAAGAAAAAAATGCTTAACATATCTGGGAATTTTCTTACATGAAAGGTGGAAAATGAACATGCAGGGCAGAAAAGCCTTAAATAAAGCTAAAGCAGCTGGCGCAAAGCTTAAACTTCTCTTAAACTCGACTGAGGTTGAATTCAAAACCAAAATGTTAATGTACAAAACACTTATTCGACCTATCTTGGCGTATGGTTTCCCCATTTGGTTCCAAATTTCTCCAACAGTAGCTGAAGAGCTCCAGAAGTTTGAAAGAACGATTCTGAGAAAATGCACTAACAAATATAGAAGAACCTCGGGCAAGTGGTTTAGAAATAACACACTTTACGAAGCCTCGAGAATTACTCCTCTAATGCACTACTTAACAAACTTAACTAAAATAAGACTACCGGATCTAAGACACCATCCTAATACTTTGATGCAATCTGTCTATAATGATAATGTTAGATATCCAATACTTGATAAGTATTATATTTCGCCGATTAGCATCCTCAATGAGGGTTCCACTCCCCTTTTCGTGGTAGAAGATGACTGCCACTTCTTATCAAACTTCTATAAAAAAAGTAACAATGCCAACTACAGGGGCTAATTATATAATTTAATTATGTAAAAAAAAAAAAAAAAAAAAAAAACATATTTATTTATTTATTTATACACAAAGCTTCTGTAAATAATATTTTGAAATGTAAATAATATCCAAAACATGAATAATATTCAAAAATGTAAATATCTAACATTTAAAAATGCAAATAATATTTCGATGTAAATAATAATAAATCATTATCTCAGTCAGTAAGATATAAATACAATATAAAGATACTATATACAAACACTTTGTACTCTAGTTTTTTTTTTCTTTTATTTAATACTCATAATTTCGAATGAATTACTAAATCCTTGTAAAATTACTACGCCCTATGCTAAAAACATTCCTTGAATAAACAATTTATCATATTCTTTAAGTTTTGTACTCTTTAAAAACTTTACAACTTGTGTTTCACCTTTCATGCACTTTGGCATGACTGTCAAACATCCCCCTCCCTTTTTTTACATTTTCTTTGTTACCTAGTTTTAAGTTTTAAGTTTCTTTATAACTGTCTGTCATGTTTCTATTGAGCAAACATGTTTATCTCTATGTAACCGCAAAGTTTATAATTTGATTTTCTTGTAAACTTAATTAGAAATAACAAAATATTGCTGTGACAGCCAGACCAATTCTAAGTCGGCTTTAAAATAACTAATTTATGTAAAAAAAAAAATATTAATGTAATCTATGAAGTCTCAATAAAAATACATACATACATACATACTAAAATAGCGTTTCATAAATATTTTTCCTACACTAATATCTTATTTGTACAGCGCCAATAAATATTAGTGGGAAATTATTACTGTAGCAAGATTATGTTTCAAAGGAACAATTTTATTAGTAATTATTTCTGCTGTACTAATAACTAATATTTTTTTTTTATTAATCGAGAAACATGGGTAAAAATGTTCTAGTAAGAAAAGTATGGTTAGCCAAATGAGATTGGCCGTCAAAAAATATACATAAACTTAATTTGTAACCATCAGCGTGTATTTATATTATTATATCGTGTATTTATTTATTAAAAAAATCAATGTTTTCGAGTAGTGATGATGAGTTTAATAAATACGATTATTCAAACAAAGAATCAATTATATAATAAATACCAGTTACGAATTCAATGGAAAATTCCGAATTAATAGTGAATCTCTTGAATATTTGTTGCAACGAATAGGGCCTCTGCTCGTATGTCTTGTCCAAGAGCTCGTAGAACCTCTCTTTGGTGTCGTCGTCTTTCTCCTCCGTGGGGGCATGGGCACATATTAGGCTAATGTTGGCGAATTTAGCCTTGATGCGAATTGTCGTGAGGCGCTCGTTCACGCAGTGGAAACTTAAGACTTCTTGCCTAAGTCTGCCTCCAACGACGAATCCACATCCGAATAAGCGCTGTTTTTGTTGCCGATAGCAGTCGCCATAGTATATGTCGCAGTTCTTCATCCTCTTTTTGCCGGGTCCATCCCATCGCACTTCTTGGATGGCGGTTAGGTCTGCTTTATAGCAGTCCAGGGCCTCCGCTAGCTGTTCGGCTGCACGCGATCTGTTAAGGGACCTAACATTCCACGTGCAGATCCGAAATTCGTTGTCCTTAATTCGTTTGCCAGGTTCGTCAACAGTAAAATCATCCGTATCCGAGGCTTGTTGTAGTTTCGGAACTATTGTTGTTTTCCGCAGTCGGGCAGTTACCCCGGCGTACACACCCCACCCTGGAGGGCCAGGCCCTTTGTTGGACCCCTTGGACGAAAGGGGCCGGATTCCTCCGGTGTCAGTAACCCACTTCGGGGATGTGAGAGCTGCCATTGGCCCATAAAGGGTTCATCCGCCACCATCTCTGTTTCAGCACCCTGACTAGTCCTAAAAAATCCTCACTGACCTCAGCTCCAAATATGTCGAAGTAGCTCAAGTAAGGTAACAGTCATCTTGACTGTTGACGACACCGTTGATTCAGGCTAATGAATTCATCCGCCGTACGTCCTCTTTCTGAGGGGCTCATGTAAGACTTCTGAGGCTCGATCAGTCAGTCTTTCCGACAGAGCATTATAGTGTTGCTATTTTCTTCGTGTTCAACACTCGCGCTTATAAGTTCAGCAAGTCACACCCGGATGGGCAGACCAGTACCCGGTGGTTACCACTAGGAGGTAAAATAAGCACAATTGATGTGTACGAAAAGTTACAACAGCTGGGCACCGCCAGGTTGATGCCGATCAGCGCCTACCCGATTCATACACACCCAACCACAGATATACAGATGGATCCACAACAAATGAAGGAGTTGGAGCCGGAGTATACGGTCTGTGCATTAAAACTTCCCTATTCCCTAATATGGATATAAGCAGCTGCGTATTTCAGGCTTGAAATACATGCAATAAAACCTTGCATTCGAGAGAATCTAAACAGAGCTATAACAAATAAGAACACTTACGTTCTCTCGGATAGCAGGGCAGCTCTACTTGCAATTGACGCATTTGAAATAACATCAAAACTGGTCTGGGACTGCATTCAAATCCTGCAAATACTGGCCACCACAAACAGGGTTCCCCTGATCTGAGTGCCAGGGCACAGTGGTTATGAAGGCAACGAAAAAGCAGACGAAATCGATCGAACGATGGATCAATCAATCAATCAAATTAGTCAGAAAAGGATCCAAATCCCAATTCATGATGCCAAGACCTTTCTCCGGGCTACCAATCAACACTATAAAAAGTAGTGTGGAAACCTGGCTGAACGAAAAGAAGCTCCATTTCTGGAGGGTTACCGAAGGAAACAGGCAAGCCAAAAATTTCATGCCAAACAGTTCCCACAAAAAAACGAAACAACTACTACAATTAAGTGGAAGTCATATTCGATTGGTCGCAGGCTTCCTTACAGGGTACTGTCGTGTCAAAAAACACCTGATGACAATGGGCATAGCACAAGACAACACCTGCAGTCGCCAGGTTGGTATTGAAAATGGGATATATCGGTCGAGTAGTTCTGGCACCCCCCTTACAAAACCTATGACTTGTATGCAGTGGAAAGTATCAAAGCAATCGGCAAGGCCAATGATAACACTTACTTGTTTGTTAAAGAATTGGCTTTAATTAGGTTAAGTGTGCAACAAAGCTGAAAATTAAGGAGAGCAAATTATTAATGAAAATTAATCAAATGTACATAATTATCGACTAGAACTAGAGGACGGAACACGCCTTTAAGATCTATAAATGCTGACGAACAAAAACTAATTTACAATAAATTTTGTTCATTGCACACGTCAATTAACGCTGCATAGTTATTGGCGAATGTGTTATATGGTCAAATTGTACTGGGTGAGCGAATATGCACTTCATTTTCAAATCGAGCATAGGTACTTAGAGCGCAACTTATCTTGCACATTTTGATACTCCCGTCTGCATTATTACTTAAGAGCTCTGGTTGTGTCACAGCTCTTAAAATATACGAATTATTTGGTACGAGTGCAATGCTATGATTCACATGGAGCTACGATCGCTTTTCATTTAGTGTCCTCAATGGATCCTTTGAAGAACAGTAGGTACTGCTTTATTGATTTAGTGTAGGTTTAGTGTATGTTAAAGGACGAAGGTCTCGGTGAAATTGTTTTGGACCTTAATCAAGCAGTTGCGGCGTCTCCGACGGCTTCTTTGCATCGATATCACCTGGGGTTCGGCAATTGATGCTGGCTGCATGGGGCTTCTTCATAGGTTGAGCGATACGCGATCAGCAAAGGTTCTGGGTTGTAGCCTTTCAACGTCAAATCTCCTCACAGTATTTCTCCGCTGTTGCGGCGTTTGAGATATCCACATTCCTACCTTGACTATAACAAGGTAGTGCTACGAGTCGGAAAGTTCGGATACTTATGTGCCAAACATAATTCATTTTTCTGACGGTATAATGATCTGCTAAATCGCTATCTTTCTTTATAAGTATTGAGGTAAATAACCTGTGTGCTAGCTATAGTAACGCTCCCCTGCAAAATCAAATAATCCAAAGTTCGTTTTTAGACGCGGTGCCATGTAGGATATACATACTTTCCAATCGTGCTACCAAAGATGTCGTCCTTGCCTATTTAGGCGATAAAATTATCAAGGACGATTTTTACGTCATACGCAGGACATTGCTCGTACGTTTGATCGAGGAGGTCGTAGAAGCGATAGCTTACCATCCGCTTTTTATCCGGCTCATCTCATCTTACTTCCTGGACGACAGTTGTCTGCTTTGTGGCAGTCTAGGATTTCTTTGTTGTGTAGACGACAGATTAGTCGGAAGTAAGGATAGGGCTGAATAAATGAACTTTCTCTAGCTTCTAGTTTCATTAAACTAACTTGAAGCATATTTAGCTAAAAGACAAGAGCATGAAACAAATGTCTGAGAAGTATAATGCTGAAAATGTATACCAAAGAATCGTAATATCAAGTATTAAGCCCTTACTATAAATACGTACATTTGTTCGCTTTATTTTCAAACAAAAACAAAATGTCTTAATTTAAGCCTTTACAGTTGGTTGTGTTTCTCCAAGCAATTCTTTTCTCTTTTGCTTGCCTCGAAGAATAGCTTCTTTAAACAGATCGCAATACAATTCAACTGCCGCTGGGGAATCATCATTACCAGGCACGGGATAAGTAATCAAATTTGGGTTACAATTCGAGTCCACAATACCAATGGTTGGTATAGCCATTTTTGCGGAATCCCGCACAGCAACATGCTGTTGCAACACGTTATTCTGAGTGTTCAGGAATATACAAAGATCGGGTAGTCTAGTAACAGCACCAAACTGGACGTTGGCGTTGGTAAAAATGCCACCTCGCCAGAATCGTGTATGCGAAAATTCTCCAGCTTCCATTGCTTTTCTCTCCACCATATGGGCGTTGAGTGCATTACGGTTGAGGAAAAGAATTATTCCATCGCGGAAGGCTATATGTGCGGTTATATTCAATGCGTCCCGCAGATGTTGGGCGGTCTTATCCAAATCAAATATGATGTGGCCTAATCGACTGCCGTACACATAAGGTAGCATTCTTTCGTCTAGGGAACCTTCTTTGTGACCATAGTGGACGCGAGCATTAAATAGATCACGCACCGTGAATATGTTATGGACTTCAAAGTAGTCTGGATTTAATAGGGCACGCTTTTCTACAAACAAAAAAACTATTATAAATAAAAACATTTCAATATAGAGTTATGTAAAATAACCGAATACAGCTATATCCTCCGGCTCTTCTTTGATAGATTCTTGAGCTAAGCTCTGTTGACATCGTACAAAAGACTGTGTCGAGCGTAGACTACACAATCTGTTTACTAAAAATATATTAAACTATAATTTAAGAACATTTCGTATGTACAGAATTTCTATAATATTTACCAGTTTTCATTGAATTCAAAAACATTTTAGAATTAGCAAAAAATATAACCCACACCTTTTGAGATACAAGTGCAGATAAGTGTCAGTGTCACTAATGACAGCAGCTATTATAATGGGATAAAAGAAATTTCCCAGAGGACATTTTTCCCGATTACACTACAAAAAAATGTCCAATGCGAGAAACAGATTGGCACAGCAACAGCAACAGCAACTTTGACAGCCACAGCGCACTTTTTAGAGCCCCTGCTTTTTAATGGCTGAAGTTACATTACCACAGCAACATCGACATCGACATCGACGTTAGACCTAAGTCCTAAATTCAATGTTGCTGTGCAACGGCTACCAACACCACGGTGACTTTTTCAGTTCTCTCAACTTTCGAATGCTGACATACTGAAGGTGCAGCATCATTACCAGATATAGACAAAAAAAGTTTCAGCAGTTTACAAATAATTATTCTTATAATAAATTATTTATAAAATACTATTTTAATTTTTTTTTTGATTTAGATTGTCTTTCATTTTCGATTGGCAAAAGAAATCAATTCTTTTTTGTGATCTGCAGGCGTCAAATTATTTAGAATATGATTTTGAATTCTAGTTTTTCTATATTGCAATGTGGAAACGAGTTATCTACTAATTCAATCGTCGTGAGTTGTATTAAAATTAATGTTTGACAAGCTATTAAAAGAAAAGTCATGTACCTAATATCATTTTTATTTCGCTTTTACCATTTATTTTGGAAGATATAAAAGGTAATCTGGCAATGCTGCGTTGCAATCAACTCTCAACAAATTTTGTTTTCCTCCCTTGACAAAGTTGCTGTCGATGTTTCCAATGTGTTTCATGCGACTTCTGCTGTTGAAGTTGCTGTTGCTGTCAAAGTTGCTGTTGCTGGTGCTGTGGTAATCTGTTTCTCGCACAATTCTTTCGTGTTCAATTCCGTTCTGTTACATTCGAGTACCTACCTACCTAGTTTTCGACATATTTTAGAGCTCCAGTTGCAGTGTCCATTGCACAAACCACATACAACTAGACCAACTTCCGTGTACCTATCCGATTCTTCCCGGAATTAATTCCCCTGGCTGTGAATACGTGTGAAATGTCAAAATCGATGGCGGCAATGACTATGCCATGATATACCATGGGCCTAGGTTTATTCAAGTATGCGTGCGTTAATGACGCTCCTTTAACTTTGTGCAGCACCAATCCATGAGCAATCCTAGGCACGTAGGCAGCTTGTAGGCAAAGTCCGTTATGTGGGAGGAGTCGACGGTATATTCTGTTCAGGCATTAATTTGTGTCATTTGAGTTAAATAATACCTACTTTTTTCTGCACCTAGCGTTGAATTAAAAATCACAGAATTTTGATCAGAGATTTTAGTTTTGTGATGCTTAATCCAAAATTTTCACTTGCATTAGCAATCCATAATATTTGCTCATAACACATATATATTTATGCTAACACATTTCGGAACATTTTATTAAAAACAAATTTTCTGTACTATAAAAAGAAAAATTTATTGTAAAAGTATTCATTTCACAAACGACAGCAGTATGGCATACACATTGGTAAATTAATAAAAGTACCTATATATTCTATCTGATAAAAAATTATGTAGATTTTCCAAAATTGTCGTTTGTCCAATCAAAAACGACAACATAAAATATGTCTATACAAAAATTATCTCGTAATAATTCCAATAAATTCGAAGTAGGTAAGAGAAAATTTAAAAAAGTTTGTGAAAATAATAACTAACAACATGATAATATTTGACAGTTTACATATCATCGTAGTGTCAGAAAACTAGCGGAGCATAATTATTAAAATCAAATGAGACACTCATCAATTTTGACAACTGAGCCTTCTATAAAAAAATCTCAAAATGTATCTGACTTATTTTTGGTCTGTCTGTCCTTCTGAATCATAATAAGTTCAGTTGTCAGTCATCAGAACGCGACCAGACTTCTGTGGGCAAAACAAATTTCCCCCTATTACAAATCGAACCTCATGCCATACCTGTAAAAGATAATGACATCAAAACCTTTTTTTTTAAACGTCTCTTCTCAACTTGTTTTTGTTCGATATATAAAATCTCAAGTTCTATTTGCCATTTATTTGCTATTGCCATATACGCAGCAAAAGTCATTTGAAGTTCTTCAATTTTGTCCCGAAAAGGAGGTACAATCAAATATCACTGGATTTCTTTGTTCTTCTGTGATAAGCTGTGAAAAAATCGTCCTGTTATCGGTCGTTTATCGGACATTCAATTTTAAGTGGGAGGAATATCTCATCAACGACTACTGTATACACAAAAGCCACAATTGAAACCACCTAATCAATTAGCAGCAGACGCGCATAGGTAAAGAATGATTTGGCCATGAAGATCACCACGATTAAAGCTAATTATTGGACTTTTAAGGTAATAGAGTGTGAAGCGTGACTTTGATGTGCTTTGATGTACATTTTTTTATTTTATATTTTTGGCTTTCCTTGCAGTGCTTAACATATTAATAAATAAGGCAAAGAAACTCACACCCTGTCGGAGCAAATACAAAAAAAATGCACTGGACGGTGCGATTGGATGGGGGACCACGGCGTGTGAATCATGCAGCTGTCGGTATTGGAGAGTTGATTTATTCATTTGGGGGTTACTGCACTGGGGGCGATTATAAGATATATGAATCGATCGATGTTCACGTACTGAACTCGAACACCTTGCGTTGGTCACTGGTGCCAACGAAGAAGGATGAGACTGGAGTACCACTAAAATATCCTGATGTACCATTCCAGAGGTTAGTAGTAGTAGTAGTAATTTACGTAATTTAGTTTTTTCTGAAAGTTGTGTAAACAGTGAGATTCTACTTATAGTATTATAAGGTTGTGAATTTGGGGTCTTAATACTGTGGTTAAGCACAGGTATTGTTTCTAGTTTATGTTCAAAATACGTGACTTATTCCGTGTCGTTGGTTTTGAACTTCTATGCATCTAAATAGTAGATTGAGACTTCATATTGAATTGAAACTAGTATTTTTAAATTGTGTAATTATGCATACCTTAGTTAAATGGCAGACTGTGCCAAATAATGTAAAAATAAGGAAAGAAGTAAAACGAATCTTACGTTACGTGGGTAATTTCAAAAGAAAGAACTCTAAAATATCTGTAAATTTATCTAACAAACAAATGCCGTTTCAAAATTAAATACATACTTTTTATTACTACATATTTTCAGATATGGGCACACAGCTGTAGTACACAACGACAAAATCTACCTCTGGGGTGGCCGTAACGATGAAAATCTATGCAACGAACTGTATTGTTTTGATCCAAAAACACTTAGTTGGTCACGGCCACCCGTTACAGGAGTAATTCCAGGTGCACGTGATGGACACTCTGCATGTGTGGTCGGCAACTGCATGTACATCTTTGGTGGTTTCGAAGACGACATCAATGAATTCTCATGCGATGTTCACTGTTTGAATTTCGATACTATGGAGTGGAAGTATATTCAAACGTATGAAGAAGCACCATCATTTCGTGATTTCCATTCGACAGCAGCCATCCACGATCGAATGTACATATTTGGTGGACGTGGTGATAAGCACAGTCCATATCACAGCCTCGAAGAGGTGTACTGCCCAGAGATAGTCTATCTAGACTTGAAGACTCGCGTTTGGCATCGACCATCGACCACTGGCAAAGTCCCAGTGGGCAGAAGAAGCCATTCCATGTGTAAGTGATTATTTTATTATTCGGCATTGACAAACATTAAAATGTATAATTGCTTTTTAGTTATCTATAATGGACTGATTTATGTATTTGGTGGTTACAATGGTCTCTTAGATCAGCACTTTAACGATTTGTATACATTCGATCCGAAAACAAATCAATGGAATTTAGTCAAACCATGGGGAAAGCCACCGTCTGCTCGCCGACGGCAGGTCTGTCTAGTCAAAGGAACTCGTATGTTTCTATTCGGTGGAACAAGGTAAGCGGTTTGAAGATTTATCTAATGATAACTCTAATGTAATGCGCACAATTCCATATGACTAATTTTAACACAGCTTCGCGTAGCCGATTTTCAGTTTTGTATTGCTGTTTGTTTGTTTTATATCTGATACAGCCTCAACTATTTACATAGCTGTGACTAAGCACATATTTTCTCCTTCCAGCCCCTATGATGTTTCACCGGATCTACCACCGCTTATAGATAACAACGATACGCACGTTCTAGATTTCGATCCGAGTCTAAAGACTTTAGCATTATTAAAAGTAGTTGAGCACCGTGTTGATACATCGTGGCTTCCCAAGGAACTGAGGTACCTAGTTCAAAATTATTTTTCCACCAAATATGCAAATATGTATACAACTTATATATTTCTTTTAGATGGGAAATACGTTCTATGACTTTGCCGAATTCGATAAGTAGACCAATCAATCACGCTGGTTAAAAAGTTTGCAGATTTTGAATACCCACAAAATAATTATGGCACAAAGACGTAAGCTTTATCTAGAATCTCTAAACCTGCCTATCGAAACGTAAACCACTCGCCACAGTCAACATTTTTTTTACCAATCCTGTATACGTATACAATATTTATATGTACCTATGTATCAATTATTTTGTTTTCCTTATTTTACAAATGGATATTTTGAAATTTTAAACGATTATTGAATTATTATATTAGCATAGAATAGAAACAAAACACTAGGAGTGTGCTGCAGGTTCGAAGAAACTATTTTTAAACTATGAAATGCCAATGTTCGAAGATTCGGACGTATAATACCGAAAGTAAGATAATTTATATTCAAACCTGAAGTGGACTCCAAAAAAAAAGAATGTAGGTGGAAGAAGTTGATGTCGTTAAAAAAATGTATTCTGAATTCTGGTTTACATTCATGACCGAAAATGCGCGGGCTAGTTGCATAATTTATTATTTCTAAGATCAAAATTGTGTAGTTATATTTTTACTTAATTATGTGTTCTATAATTATGCTAAGTAATTTGAAAATATCATTCGCATGTTCTATTGAATTTGTATGTAAATGCAATAAATAACGATATAAACGACAAAAGCTGTTGAAACGAACTTCGTTGGGTCTTTATGTTGCATTGATTAGGTCGATCCATTAAGTTCCATTGCATTTACATTTATGAGAACATTTTAATTGTCTTAGAGGTGTTTAAGCTGAGATAATTATATGAACTTTAAGGTTTTATCATTCCAAAAAAAGTTTACTTATAATGCACCTTGAAACTTTCATAAATTTTCGTCCTAAAATAATGAAAACAAGACTGGAAAGAAAATTCTGTACTGCTTTACATCCAGTGAGCGTCAGAAGTGAGTAAACACCTGTGTTCTTTTGAGTTTTCTTTAGGGCCTTGAATCAGGTCTAAAAAACCAACAATCTGTAAAAAGTTTGATAACGAAATAACAATAATTAAGCATATTTCATGTCGACAGTGGGTGCAGTAGCGCAGGTGTTAGTGTGCTGGACAACTGTGCGAGGGATCCCAGGTTCGATCCCCGGAAAAAACTAAAATTACATCCTAATGATATTTTCAGTAGACACCCTAGGCCTAGCTTCTCGCAACCATTCGTTTGTGTGAGTTTATATTTTTGAATTGAATTGAGAAACAGGACACTTGTATACTCTCAGATATTTGTCAGACGTTCGCGAGAGGTGGCGCAGTAGAACAAACCTTAATATGTTTTCCGGGGTTCCAACCTGGGACCTCTCGCACAGTAGCCCAGCACACTAACCACTGAGCCACTACGCCCATCTGGCATCCTAATATGTGGTATATTGTACCAGATCTCCTTACTTTTTTCGAAAAGCACTTCAGCATTTCTTGATTTTTTTGCTTTTAATGCTCTTTCGATGTCGGCCCACGGAGTTTTCAATTGGGTTTGTTATCTGTAAGCTATTCGGCCCTAGCGAGGTATCCGTCAGAACGGAAAATTCTCCGATTTCATACGAATCGGAGGATTTTTGCTTCGACTTCGAGGTATACTTCGGAAGACCTTTTTTCCCACAAATATGCAGCGCACACTGGCGTTTGGCGTTTCAGTCCGATCAAGTGCGTTTTTACTGTTATTTTTGACAGCTTCATACGAATTTTCTTCCGATATGCTCCGACAGGAATTTGATTACGATTTGCAGTTAAGTGTTGAAATGAAAGCAATAAAACGTTTAACAAAGTAATTGGTTCTATTTGTTGCTTAAATTTGTGTTTCCAAAGTAAAAACAAACGAAAAAACCAACACTAAATAGGAAAACCCCGATGTACCACGAAACAAAATCATATCAAATCAATGCATCATCGCATTTTAATTATTCTTTCCGAAGGCGGATACCTCGAATGTAATTTGAGTCTCCGACGGAATATGTGTTGCGGAGAATTCTCCGTTCCGACGGATACCTCGCTAGGGCCGATTGCTTCACTCTCCGCGGAGTATGCTAACGATTGTTGTGGTGTTAGAAATCATGTGTTACTGGGGTAAAGGGGGTTTCTCTAATATGCTTTTATAAGCGTGTTGATCAAGGGTCAACCCTTACAGAACTAATGGACCAACACCGAACCAACAGAATGCACCGCAGATCATTATTTTCTCTCCTCAATGCTTCATGGTCTGAAGCGTGTAATTTAGCTGCAATTCTTTGTTTGGCAGATGCCTTACATACGACTTTCATCGGATCCAAACAAATTAAACTTAGATTTGGCACTCCAAAGAACTGTTTCCCAAAATTGTAATGGTTTTTGTAAGTGGAGCCTTTCGAAATTCCGGCTCTTCCTTAGGTTTTTGTCGTCATAGTGTTTTTATTGTGGAATATGCATTTACGAGGATTTAGTTTTACGACACAGCGCCTAACAGCACTGGCCGTGAGTTCTTGATAGATTTTAGGTGCAACAATGTCCCTAATTTTTATGGACATCAAAAACGGATTGGCTCTACTTGTCCGGCAAATCTTTCTTTTGCGTCCAACCGCCTCTCCTTTGCGGTTCTCAAAACTTCCTGTCTTCTTAGTAATCTGTATTTCCCCGAAAACAAGCTTCGTAGAACAACCAAATCTTTTCGCTATCAATGCCATTGATTCGTTTTCAGTTTGATAGCTCTGAAGTTCTGGAGTACACGATTTATTTTTACGCATTTCTGTAGTGTGCACTAAATACACAAATTCCATTGCTGCGAACATAATGGCAAAATTTCAGAAGCATAAAATTAGCCAGTCTAATGGAATTTTCATATTTTTTTCCATCTTTCCGCGGAGCACTGGGATTTTCATGACTGATCACCAAGTGCTCCGCAGAGCACACTTTGGGAAACCCGGTTCTAGTAAATCAATTTTAGTTCATAGTATCTGACTAATGTTTTAAATCGATTTGAAATGTTAAAATGTTAAAAAAAAAAAATCACTCACGCCCATATTTTGTTGAACAAATGCTGTAGTTTTTACGTGTTCAAATTTCTTTTTCTGTGTTCTCTATCATTTTGAATCGTCATAAAAATGTTACACACCGACTTAAAAACGACATGAAGTATAGAAACGGATGTCGTATAAAACAGCGGAACGGGAATGGGTTTTATAACGCCCTAATGTTAAAAAGTGTCTTCATAGCGAATTCAACCTTTTGCAAAACCAATTAACCTCTGGGTTTAAGATAAATTTATTAAAAAAAAAACTCTGCTTTACCAATACATACTGTACATATACGATACCACAAAATCCAGACACAAAAATGTTGGTTAATAATTTTCTTTTATTGTAGATGCAGTTTGTTTCTGCCATTTTAATTATCCTTTCCGCAGTTAAATTAATTTAGAATACAATTATGTGAAGCTCTATTTTCTAGGTGTAGAGAAGGCTTTCGAATAAATACCATACATTTACTAAAGATGTTTCTAGAAAGTAACGAGGTGACAACAAGACTAAAACAAGTACAATTATTGTAATCAGAAAGAGAAACAGTACGATCTTTGTCAACCGCCTAGGTATGATTGACTATAACTGCTTAGGCTTGTCGTTGAATTTTCTTCGAATCTCATCCCAATCGGTGTCTTTGGAAATCAGCTTCCAGTTTGGTGATGCAATATCAGGAGAAAGCCAATTGAAATCGGCAATGTCAGTGTAGTTGTTAATAGATTTATCAAGACAAGCTTTAATAAAGTCATATTCGATTTTAGGATACGTGTAGTTGTAACTGCCAATCTCTATGGTGTTGCAGTCTTCGATGATGGCGCGGCATGTTACATGCAAAAATAATCGACAACCGGCGGATGAGTGTAACCTTAGCTGCTGACATGCGGTTGCAAATTGTGAATGGTTGCAGTTTTCGGCAAAGAGCGACCGCGCTATAGGACCAGTCAGAATGATGCAGTTTTCCGCTTTCGAAATTTGCACCGAACCGGCATGGCCTTGGATTTCGACAAAGCAATTGTTGAGATTAGATATGGTGATATCTTTGCCATTGACATCTTCTGGCTGTAGCAACAGGTATTCATCCTTTTTGTTAGATAGAGTCCAAGTAAAGGCATTCCGAGAGATACCGCTCTTTTCACTGAAGTCGACTTTATCGGCAACATTTACTTTAGGGTTCACCACTACTTTGGGGGCGACTTTCTTACTGTTAAAGCCAAATTTCTTCTTCGGTGCGAGCTTTTGCCGAGTCTCTTCAGCGAGGGTTGTTAGTTCGTTTACGACATTTTGACTGGCTTTAATTTTGTAGTCAGGCAGAAATATCGTGGAGTTTGAAAGGTATCTCTGAAGTTCCTGGATTTCAACTGTTATAGCTGAAAGAATTCGAATCAGTTCAGCGCCCTCTGGCTTGGAAATGTTGACGTTGTTGATATTCGCAGAGATCTCCTTCGAACGATCGCCAAACGTTTGTGAGAAGTAATCGGTGCCCTCTAGGTCTAGGTTTTCTTTGTTTCTCTGCTCGAGCTTCACATCTAGGTAGTTCTGTCTGTCTTTGTTACGTTTGTTTAGTCGTTCCAATACTGAATCCTTCTTTGCATTTACATCTAAGCTGTGGTCGACTTCCATGTTTGCTGTTTATTGATAGCTAAATTACTTGTCTTTTTTTAGGTAGATTGGAGTTTCTTCAGTCGATTGCTGTAGTTTCTTCAAAAAGAGTAACTTCTTCCTTTCGGCCTCGGTGAGGGATGTTCGCGATGCGTGCTGTCGTATTTCTTGTATTTTAGCTTCAGATGGTGCAGTAAGCTTGAGTAGAGCGTATCCCAGGCCTCCGAATGATGCTAACCACAGTAAAGATTTAACATAGACATTACTAGCCATGAATTGGATTTTTGTTGTAAGAAGGTCTTAGATTGGAGAAATAAGGATTGGAAATATGTGTGGATATTAGAAGAGTTAAATTTAAAGTATTTACTTCGCCGTGTGTGATTGCAAAATTGTCAAGCGAAGGAATAATATTTTTTTAAGAACGTGTACTTATTTGGATTTATTTTCCTCTGTTTTCCAAACGGTTGAATCGATTGACCGCAAATTACTGTCACCAATAACTTCGCCGACTTTATAGTAGTAATCTAGGACAAATGGATAGTTGTCGTTTAGATAGTGGCGGAATTCTGTAAAACAAAAACGAAATGTATAAGTTGAACTGTTTGAAAATTATCTAAAAGTTTGATGGACGATAATACACCAATGAGTAGAACAGTTGTGGACAGTTCGTTGGCCAGTTAACAATAATGAAATGAAAAGAAATACATTAAAAGACTGTATTTTCTACGAACACAGGGGTAAAACGAATAACGAAAAAGTTGCGGTGCAGTCCTCAGATTTATAAAAACTAGATGTACTACTAGGAGCGACGAAACAAATGTCCCCGAATTTAATTTTGTCGGCGTTGAAAGTGTGACATACTTAACTTTATGTTTAAGTAATTGTATTTTTATTTTGGCTTGTTCCTCTTCCGGATCACTGACCCTACCCGACTTTAAATAAACGGCGTAAACCCATGTAGATATGTTTTGAAAACTGGCGAAGGTTCTGTTTTTATTTTCCAGATAAAAGTGCAACGAACGTATTTTGTGTAAGCTTAGATATAATTTGTAATTCTTATTCGTTTCGCTCTAATGACTGAAGAAAATAACTTGATCTGATCCAACAATTGAATCTGTTCATGGCCACCAAGAAAATAATTTGTTCTCGAATAATGCGCATGCAGTCATGAGTTTTTCAGATGACTCAAGGATATAACTTATTTAAAGGGTTTGAATTACAGTGGTAGTTCTGTAGGGATGAGGTATCTACGTTTTACTACAGATTCAGTTACACAATAGGTTAGATAACTAATTATAGATCAATAGATTTTTACGAAATTCCTTGCTATCAGAGTTTTATTAGTCCCTTGTCGCAAAATGATCTTTATTTTTAGTAATTGGATGTCTTGTCTTTGTCTACGAGAAAACCATGGGCGTTGCACTAGCAATGAATGTACCTACCCACAGATAGTCACTCCCGTTTCACAATGATGTACGAATATAAAATTAAAAACGTTCACTGCCCTTACCCAGAAACCTTGTTAATTTCAGACTTGGTTTGCCAACTTCTCAAAAAACTAAAAACAAAATGGAATTTTCCCGGAAAATGAAAATGCTTATAGGAGGGAAAAAGGTCCACCACCATTCACCATAGTCAAGAGTTTGCCTGACATCTGTCACCCGGATAGGGATTTTTCGAAGTAAAACATGGGATTTTCCATCAATCTGTTCAATATTTCACAACTTAATTGAATTTCCAACTTAAATTGCAGAATACTCTGGAAGTTATTACGTAAAACAGTAGATAAATATTCCATAAAAAGTAGTTATACAACTAAAATAGGATGTGGGATGGAAAAAATGGCGAAAAAGTTGCCAACACGAGTCGTCGAACGGAGCTCTAACCTCGGTTTGTGTTCATGCGATAATAAACACCGTAGGATACTGCAAAACACACAGCTTCAATGACAAATAATGTTTTGGCACTGCCTTTGACGAATTTCCAGAATCCCGTTTTTTTAGTTTTTGGCAACATATTACAATTGAAAATATTGTTATTTTAGTTTTGGACAACTTTTCATTACTATTGCAATTAAAAAGCACACTCACTTCGGAGAAAAAAAATTCACAACACTTCAATGTGGTCGTAACGTTAATTGACGTCACCTTTTTATGTGACTCATTCACAGTACTTTTTGTGTTTTGTTTTGGGATATTTTTATAATATTGTGAGTATGTTCGTAGACATTTTATATTTAGAAGAGTTGTTGAGTTAGGTATAAAGACTTTTCGATACAAGCATAATGCTACGTTTCCACCGGAGATTAACTCCGAGATTAGGATTAATTTTCGTTAACCTCGTATAAATCTCGAGATTTATCATACAAAAATTAATCTCATAAAAAGGAGATTAAAAAATAATCTCCTAAACTGACCAAGTTTACATGTAGACTCCGGTCTCTGAACACACTTTTCAGAAGTCGCGATGTCAAAAATTAAAAACAAACAGAGCTGCAATTGACATTTATGTCATTGGTGAGCAAAAGAAAAACATCTTTTTTTTCCGGTACATAACCTAAAGCCACTTCTTGCGAATGCAACCGTTAAAATGTTCGTACATACTTAGGTAGATATTAGTTTTGAGGACAAAATGATGCGGTTATAAAATCTTTAGATTACTGCCACTTACACATCATTAGCCTAGACTGGAAGAACGGATATCTCTCTCTCTGAAGTCATGCAAAAATGCTTGGCGTGGTAATGTAAATCCACTATTACGCGAATTTGGGTGGAAAATCGAGATGGTAAACTTACGACGACGTCATTGTGACATTTCACACTTGAAATAAAGGCGTGAAATTAGAAAAAAAATTACTTTGGCATGCATTTATAATACCTTCTTTTGATGCATTTATAAATAAAAATTGCACATTTTACTATTCCAAGTGTAGGATAATTAATTAATCCATCGAATTGTATTAAGAAAATAAACTTTGTTTGCAATTGGAAATAATTTCGTTATTTAAACTCCTTTTTCTTTTTCTCACAAAATCTCATTCGCCTAGGCCGATTTGTTTGGATGCTATCGTGTTTTCAACAGACGACAGACAGAGGGACATGGCTAAATCGATTCAGAATTTGATCCTGATTCAGAATATAATATACTTCATGGAGTCTCCTGTGACTCCTTTTTGGCGTTACAAATGTAATGACAAAGTGAATATATAAAAACGAGTAATCAACTGTTGGTCAGATTTTGTTGACAGCCGCTGGTTGTTATGATGGCCAATTCTATTTGGCTATTTGTAAATCGATCCCCGTAGCAATAAATGATGCCACTACTTGTGGTTTAAAATTTTCGCTTGCTGCTCTACCAGAAAGAAATTTCGATGAATATTAAATATACCAAAAACTTATAGTGGGAGCACATTCGAGACATGTGTCCACCCATATTGTTGTCGCATTCGCTCAGCTTACAATTCTTTAACTTTTAACGAGCGTCGTATTCGGGAAACCAATTTAAATTCGACAGACTAATAAGAATACGACACAGAATAGCGGCTACATAATTCGTTGCTAGAAATTAGAAAATACCTAAATGCCTGTTTACGGGATCCTGTTGGAAGTCACCTATAGGTATATTTATATATAGGTATATAATGTATTAAAAAAAACATAAAAAGCGCCTTGTATGTCTGGCCACGCGTTCATAGCAATATGAGTCACCGATGTTAAGGTATGCTCAAACCAACGCGAAAATGCAAATGCGGAAGCGAATCTGCCACGAGAAATGGTGGGATATACTTCCGTCATTTTATTTATTTCCCGATCCCGGTCCCACTTTCGCGTTTCACGTTGGTTTGAGTAGACCTTTAAATGAGTAGATACCCTTATGCAAAGTATAGGTTACCCATCCCTCCTCTTTTAAATGTAGATAGTACTTAAAATCCTGTTTTTCATAAATTTCACTCCCATGAAGGTATGGTTCTGGCCAATTCCAAACTCTAAAGGCAAGTGAAAACATCTTCGGTGTTCACTTACTTTTGAGACTCATGTAGGTAACCAAAATATTTAGTTATGTGTTTTTTTGCATAGATATACATTATTTAGATAGTCGATTTTTTGGAAGGTTTCGTACATATAACTGCATCGGTTTCACGAGGCTAGACAATAGATTAGACAACTTTGAACTTACATACTTTACGTATATTTATATATCATAATAGAGGTGTAGGTCTTCTGGTTTTCGCCATCCGGTGCCGACAGGTGTAGTAAAATTACGAAATTTTTCTTTTGTAGATCGTGAACGCACTTTTTCGAATCTGAAGCAACACTGAGGCCCTGACCATAGTGAACTGGTAAAAACACAAACGCAAATTTTACTCTAAGGGTATTTATTCACTTACCCCCAGTTTCACAGTGAGAGTTTAAACTACACTTTTAGTTTAAACCTCAGTTCAACAATTAATTCGATTTCAGTAATTCGTTTAAACCTCGAACGGAGTTCATTCAGTAGTTCAAGTTAAACTATAGTATTCTGCCGTTTAAACCTGAGGTCAGGCGATTGTCAAAAACACAAATATTTGACGTTGTTTTATGTGTTCTTTGAAAGAAAATACAATGAACTATTTTGAAAAAGTCGATAAAAGCTAATTACTGTACAATACTGCCAAATTCTATTCATATAATTTCGTTAAACTGAGTTCAATTTAATTGAAGTTCAGATTATATTGTGAAACCGGACGAGTTAAACTTCGAATTTAAACTCACGTTCAGGTTCAGTTGAACTATAGTTTAAACTTTGAGTGTGAAACTGGGGGTGGGTTAATCTGATAAATTTATGTAGCTCATAAATGTATACAAATTTAAGCAGCTCGTAAATGTATAAATTTCTGCGGTAAGGTAATTATTTTTTTATTTGTTTAATTTCTGAATAAGTCTATACCAAAAACTGTCAGATAGACGTCTGTAAGAAAGTTTGGCGTATTTAAAGTATGGGGTGGGTGGCTCGCTAAAAGGATTTTAACCCTTTTTTTACAGGGTTTAACTGTTTTACTGTTTTATTTTAATCAGTATTAGGTATGTTGTTGTTGTAGTGCAAGGAAATTACGCACATTTGCACTTTCACAAGAAAGGTCTGCTCAAACCAACGCGAGATGCAAAAGCGGGAACGAATTTCCGGAATCGTGCGGGAAACGGTGGAATATCTAGCCATCGCCATGTATTTCGCGTTTCGCGTTGGTTTGAGCAGACCTTAATTATGTAGATAGTACTATAAATCAATTGCACTCGATCTTGAATACCTACATACTCTTAATGTTACATTGAAGACCGACTATAGATATTCCAAACATTTGAACAAATGTCGGACGTTTTATAATGACCATACAGAATTATAGTGATAGTACCCAAACATTCTGTGAAACCGGTTATTGTTTTCATGTGAATTTCGATTTATTGCCAGTGACAAAGTTACGTAGTTCCAATATATAATATGTACATAGTATGGAATTATTTAATGCTGCTGTCAAATGGACCTCTGACTCCAATTAGCGTGCTGTTTATTACGTCAACATAACTTAAATAGAGACTGCTAATGCATGCTTCCGGTATTAAGTGATATACTTAGCCTATTTGCTGACGTATGTATTTTGATTCAATTTCTTTACTCCCATTCTATATTTCGAAGACTTACACTAAGTCTTGGAGACTACCACATTTAGAAAGACATATTTGACATGTTTGAATATTCCATACTTATACATAATCATCTGCCACCTCTTTAAAATACGTAATTAAAGTAAATATGTTATTTGCATAAATCATCTCCTGCGTTTTTTTGTACTAAGCCCCGAAAACTACCGTCACTATCAGATAAAGTTCGTACCCACTAACCCTTATCTTTTTTTGCAACTTTTAAGATATCATTCCAACATCCATACCCGTTTGTGCAGGTACAGGTATTAAATTAACATACCTACCTACAGCAAACAATAAAGCATTATACATATTGCGATCACTTTGTATTTGATAACTTTACTACAACCATCCGTCTGATAAAATTCGAGTACACTAACTAATTTATGTACTTTGCGATTACAATCGCAATGCACGCGTCATTGTGATCTCATATAAGCGTTTTATGAATGAAAACATCCGTAGTAAAGAGTGATTCATTATGTAGTAAACAAGTCATACCTCGATGATGATGATGATTCTGACGCAACACTTTATCCCAGTCAAAACTTCATAGAATGTCTAAATAGTCCCGGATAAGCTCTACTTTCCTTCCAATACAATGATCCCCTCTCTGAATTCCAACAAAACTGTCGACTTTTCGAAGAATATAGTGACGCAGCAATTCTCTCAATGCAAGCCAAATCAAATTTATACCTACATATATGGCGATAGAAATTCCATTCGGGAATCTCCTCCAATGTATCTATCCGCGATGGGAACTAAAAAAAGCACAAAACACAAACAAGATTTTCTGCTTAAGATCACATGAATCATAGCACTATTAACCGAAGTTGTACGTCATCATCTAAACGACCTCTGTGCGGCAGAGGGGAGGCGGGCAACTTCGATATATCCGTCATTGACAATTCAAAGAATTTCATTCATAAATCGTGCTATCGCATGAGAGATTATTTGCTGAGATGAACGCTTTACTTACTATCACCATTTCCCACTGCGAGTCTGCGACTCGATCGTATGGTTTTGATGACAGATGAGTGTATGAGTGATCGCGAAAAGCTCGCGACCTCTCTCTCTTTCTCTTTGCGATATTTAACTTGAATTTGAATTTCACAAGAGTATCTTTGCGAATTTACTTAACTACCACGTCTTTCATTCTGAAGTGACACCCTTGCGAAGAAGGACGCGTCTGGTCATGGACGTTTTGTGTGACCCTTAAACACGGTTATTGGGTCAACATTTCGAATTTGTTTTTATCGGTGGCGCCAAAATATTCGCGTATTCCTATCGGTAATATGAAAAGTATATCGGTCTATTAAAATTTGTAAAATAATCGTTTAGTGTTTGATAGAGCTTTCCCAGTCGTATAGGCAATGTGGACAAGTGAATCATTCGGATGATTTCTTTCGTAGGCAATTCTCAGAATCGAAAGTACGAATTTAAAAATTGAGTTTTGTTTTTTTCCTTACTCTGAATCATTATTTTGTTTCGATATTGGTGTTGTGTGCCGGTTACTTTATTTGAATGAAATAAATCAGTGCTAGTGTCTACCATTAAGGCCATTCACAAGCTATTCAGCGCGCGTTCACCATCCGCGGCGGCGGCGGCGCCTTGTGGGTTTTCCAGGAATTCCTTGACATCCAGTGAATCACAAAACAAGAACAAAATAAATTAAATACAGTCAGAACAACAACATAAAAATGCAATTAACTGAATTTATCAGCTAAACTTGAAGAATTTTAATAAAAAAATTAAAATTGCCTCTATCATGCATGAATATGATGGGCAGCAAAGTGGTGAAAGGACGTCGTGGCAAAGTGATGAAGCCCACGTGGAAGAGGCGGAAAAAACCAACAGGCTCCGGCAAAGCCAGAAAACTTATAGAATTAGTGATAGTGAAAGTTCGGATAGCAGTGAGTGCAAGAGTAGAGTAAGTGAAAAATGTAAACGTAGTGATAAAAAGGATTCGGTGGATAGTGAAGAGGAAGAAGGAGATCCCCTGCTACCAGCCGATCCTCGAGTATGGGATTCTACACACATTCGCAGTTGGATCAAATGGATTACTCGGAAATTCAACATTGATCCAAAGCCGGATCTTGCCAGATTTCCTATGAATGGGAATGATTTGTGTGCGCTGTCAAGAGCAGACTTTTGGGTCTGTGCTGGATCAAAAGAAGGTGGAATTATAGTTTCCAGGCATTTTGCGCATACATTGTACTATGCAACAGGGAGAGAGACTAGCCCAATGCTAAATGACAATGAACCAAGTGAGTTATATTTTGAATTTTATAATAACTTGAATGTTGATGGCAAGTGTGTGTTATTTGAGAATGAGCAATTTCCGGTGGCCATTTTTATAGTAGGTATATATCTACCTACGTGTGGTTAATTTATAGATGGTTTTTATTCTCATCTTCCTGTTCACAATACATAGATAAAAACGAGATTTCTCATGGTCAAGCCTTGGGTAGGTAGATTACTTTCAATTTCAAGGTAGGTACATATTAATACACTCGACTGCAGAGTAATTTTTGGGAAGCAAATCTGATTCACTCAAGAAATGGTTTGTTATTCTATCTATATGAAATCTATGCATCCGGTAAAATTTATTGGATTTTAGTTTAGTTAGTTTAGTTTGGTTTTAACTCATCATTACGTCATCAGTGTGTTCAGAGTTGTTTGTATAGAGCTGGTAAGTCGTATTTCACAGGATAGATGTTTTCATTCTTATAGTAAGCAGACCTACATTAAACAAAAGTTTAACTTATACCTATATCCACATATCTTCATTTGCTCTAATATTAATACAGGGTGGGCCATCTAGTGGTTTCTTTTTAAATCATTATGTTATTTTGACACTGACAGCTGTTTCATGTTCGAAATCTTGACAGAAAGTCAGTATCATACCTTCGCCTAACGAAATGAATCGCTTTACGCTTGACCGACCGACGCACGTTGGGAAATATTCACTTATTTTCAAAGTGAGTTCTGTGTAGCCCAAAAAGTGCGTTTTTTGATAAGAAGTTTTGGCCGAAATGAAGCACCCCCCGTGCCTTGCTGTACTCAAGTTTGTGCAAAAAGTGCTAGTGGACAACACTCATGATCCCCGTCGTCGTACGTCGTGCACACCACATCAGACAGAGTGAAAGTTTGGTGCGGATTTTGGAGTGATGGCATCATTGGACAATTTTTATTCGAAAATGAGGCTGGGTACAACGTTTCGGTCTACGGTGGTCGTTACAGAAACAGAGCCATATGTTAACCGACTTTTTTTTTTACTGAAATTGAAGACATGGATTTGGACGACCTCTGGTTCATGCAGGATGGCGCGCCATGCCACACAGCCCATGCCGCACATTCGATTTTTTGCGCACCAAATTCCTAAATCGTGTTATCAGCCGTCTTGGCGATGTCAATTGTTTGCTCTTACTAATAAAGCCATAGTACATGGAAACAATTTAATTTTACCAGTTGTATTGCATTTTTAAAAATAAACTTTTATTTGGCCCTGTTTAGTTTAGTTTTATCCGACGGCATTTCGATTTCATATCGAAATTCAACCCGATACAACAAAAATTCAACAATTTAAGAAGCAAGATGAAGGTCTAATCTTTGAGCATTTTTTTATAATAGGTACACAATTTATCACTTTAGATATAAAAAACAACAGTGCAGTGTCAAACAATTATCTACTTCAATAAGTACCTTAATCATTTCATATAGTATAGGTATAGGACAATGAAACAAAGAATGTGCACTATCAGACGGAAAGTGTTTCACTGATCGCGATTTTAAGGATCTGTAGGATATGCAGTACGACTTTTTCTTCTTTTCCTTTTATTATATGATAACTTTAAGTTGAGATATAAATAAAATGTATATTTATATCTCAACTTAAAGTTTTGTTCACTGATGAATCCGGCCACCTCTTATAAACGCCTTTGACTTTGAAAAAACCCAAAGGAAAAAAGCCAATGGCAAACCAACAGTCACACGTTATGGATGCATTTGTTTCTCAACTACTCGTAGGTTTTCTGAACTCCAAATACGACAATTTTGACAATTAACGAAGCCATCGAGATGAAAATGAGCTTCATCATTGAAGATGATTTTGTTTGAAAAATCAGCATCCACATGTTGTTGTTCCAAAATCCATTCAATGAACTCTCTTCGCGCTACATGGTCAATATGCTTCAGTTCTTGAGTCAATTGAACTTTCAAGTCCTTCTTTTGAGTATTCCCTGTAGAAAGCATCTCGAAATGCCCAATTCTTGACTACGGTGCCGAGTTGATTATCTTGGACTGTCAGAAATACTCTTGTGAACTGGTTCCATGGTTTTGAACGACTTGTGACAGGACACAATCCGAATTTCTGCAGTTAGTCGATTCTGAGATGTGGAGTTGACTGAGCACATCTAGTGCTGCCGATCACCGGCCATTACATTGCTCAACAATAAAAATGGGTTTTTATTTCGCATAGTGCTCCATTTTTACTAACCCCGGAACTGTCAGCTGTCACATTGTTATATCTTTTTTTACCATTGGCATCACTGTTCTATTAACAGGCGCAAAACTCAAATTTTAATCTGCCGAAGTTGTGGGTCTGTGCATCTTGCATCTGCTGAAAAGTATGCGAAAAAAGCTGAAAATGATGGCGCATATTTCGCATATTCTTCTTTAAATTTGTATGTACATATTACCTATACCTTTAAAATTATGATTAAAGTGGCTAATACGTTAAAATTAAACTTTATTTTCTGAGAAATAGGTACCAACATTCAACATAGTGTTAGACAGTGTGTACCTATACCAACAAGGTATAGTTATTTTTTAATGCTTCTAATATCAACTGTTACTTTTCAATTGTATGTATGTATGTATGTATGTATGTATGTACTTTTCAATTGCTATTTTGAGGTTAAGTTTGATGGATCTTTTTACAGAGTTCACACTATAAAAGCGCAGTCAACGCTTATAAAAAGTTGAAACATAACTTTTGTTTGCAGCTAAAACGAAACCACTAGTTTATATGCAAGTGTTGGCAATATGGAATTCTTATGGAATTACAATTTACAAAAATAAAAAAATAAAGTTTGTTGACTACATGTCGAAAAGCCACATGATTGCATTATGGACAAGGACATCAAGCCTTTAATACTCCATATCCATACGACACTCACTCGGTTAAGGCTACATTCGCGGAGTTATTCGATCGCTAAATACCTTTCAAAATTACACGCTGCCCGCAACAGACAGGAAGCACAAAAGTATGTCTAAAGGTGCCTGTCCATTTGAGAGTACTTTTGCTAGTAAACTCTCGAGAGTTACTCTCGGGTGGCTGTCCATTTGAGAGTAATAATTTCGAGATTTTAATCTGGCGAATTCTGCGAAAACATTTTGAGAGTAGATTCCCTGAGAGTACTCTCATAACAGTGTCCACTTGATATATTTCGTCTGCTAGTTAGACCCGCTTTACACGCACCGATTTTTGTCTTACGGCACCCTTAATTCTCTTTGGGGCACTTATGGTGCATTAATACGTCCATTGTTTTCAGTTTAGTGCCTTGATTGTCAAATTGTCTTTGTTTCATTTTTTCTCATTCGTCGTTCGCGGTGGTAGCAGCAAATTCGAAGCGCAGGCCGCACACAATTCGAAAATAGAGCAAATGCAGACGTCTAACGCGACCAGGTACGGTTTAAGAATAGATAATGCAACGCTGAAAATTACGAAAGAGAACGAAAAGATAACACAAGAATCGGATGGGAATTCGCGGCCCATTCGTATTCAGCTATCCCCTGCACTTTTCATCCCCTTTACCATCACATTCTCGAGTCATAAGACAAAAATCGGTGCGTGTAAAACGGGTCTTACCAGATAACATGTATTCTTACAAGCAAAAGATTGCCATAAAGCAACAAAGAAATGCTGGTGAAGGGACTGCTCTTGCAAGAGGGCTTCAAATTGAAGATGCTCCATCAGGAGTTCAGGGATTTTAACCGTTTGATAACAAGTGAAATAGAATATTTATAATTATTCAATCTGTTGGGCCAAATATTTTTAAAAAGGATACCAAATTAAGGGAAGCCCTGGTATGACTTGTGAGTGTTTATGGCAATTCTAAAAATTGTTTTATTTCCTCCGATATCCATTGTTTTGCCATGTCGACTCTCGACAGCTGCTCGCAAAATACGAACCATGTTGGAATTTTGCGAGTTAATCTCCGATAGTGATCAGAACATGTGTCCACTTGCGAGTAACTTTCAAAAGGCCTGAATCTCGAGAGTAAAAAATTAGCTCTCCAGGAACTACTCTTAAGGCTATGTCCACTTGCGAGTTTGCTCTCGAGAGCTGCTCGCAGCACTTTTACTCTCAAATGGACAGACATACCTTAAGATATTTAGCCCTCAAACGTTTTTTTATTACCGTTAGTGGCACATCAGATCTACTTGAAACTATTACTTAAAGTGAGAAAATATTCTCATCTTTTAAATTATTATCAACTACAAGAGTATAGGTATAATATCCATATGGTGAAGGGACATGTAAATTGCAACTATAATTCTATATACATATACCATGATGTTATACTATCACATCACAACTTTTGTTTTTTAAAGACTCGCCTACAATGCTGTCGGATTTCTGAAGCAAATATACGACTAACTAATGGACATTATGAGTTGGCACCAAAACAAGTCCTTGATGACAGTTTTAAATATGAACATGAACAATTTTTGCAAAAATGCAGACATTCTTTTTCCATATCTTCGATGAAAATCCTCTCAAAGTAGAAAGTACATAACTACATTTCAAATCTAAGTTAATAAAAGCTGTAATGAAATCGTCCCATTATATTGGCATTGGCACGCGGCGGTCGGTCAAAGGGGTCAAGTGCATTTTATTTTAATGCTGTCAAATCATCATGAAACTTAATAAGATCCACGCTCAGCGTGATACCAAACCAAACAAAAACATCCTTTATTTTCGGTTTTCTGCGTATCTCTTTTGCTCTTTCGTACTCGAGTAATATAGGTAAGGTACATAGATATATCACACAAAATAGATAACACTAAAAGTTCATTTGAGATTGTTTCTGCTTCTTTTAAGAAAGAATACTACAACAGCACACAGAAGTCAATAAAAGGCAGGAAGGAAGATATTACTATGCCATGGGAAGAAAGGAAGGAAGAAATGAATGGGGTTGGGGTCTATTATGTTTTCCCGAATCAAATCACGTCAGTTCAACTTATACACTGCTTCTTATCCAAGAAGAATCTTTCAACATTAACCCATTATTGACCGATCTAACGTACTTAAGCGAGGGGATAACCTCTCTTCATAAAGGATTCAATTGAAATTGCAATGATTAAATAAATGGCCATGGGAATTTCACACCCAGATCTAGGGTGAAATAAAAGAAATCCTCTGGTCAGGATACTGGCGAAACCTTTTATATGCAGGTCAAGATTTATGCGGTAACTGATAAGTCAGGCTAAGGTAATTGCACACTTGAAATAGAGATGCTATTTTTCAACCCCATTCATTTTCCGCACTTTAATTCAATCCCCCAATGATGGCAGATTTTCCGGCGCTCATTCAACGGTAATTATTCATAACAATCACCGCTGCCATCATAACATCGTAATCGTAACACCGTGAGTATACAGTAAACGAACACACCGCGAGGGCGTAAGTTAATAAAAGTTCAAGTGAAGTTAATAAACGACGTAAATATGATAATTTCAAACAGAGTGTGGCATCTAATAATAAAATCACAATAATCCTCTACCGAAAAATATGCAACCCCAACGGTGAAATGGGCACAGCGGGCGGCGCGCCATCTCCAGCACCGTACAATGGTACAGCTTTCCGTTTCCTTCCCGGCTGTCAGTATATGGCATCCTTCCTGCGCTGGTATCGGACAGTAGTACGTTTCGCAGTGTATATAGTGTGTGGACTGTGGAGTAGGGTTGTTGCTGTTGCTCTCTCGTCAGCATTGACGAGGGTGTCACTTAATTGATTTGTTTTTTATTCAAACAGGGATCATTGGTTAGATTTGCGTTAATCGCCGAGTAAGACATATGTTTCACGGCCACCCACCAGGTGATGATATTGTGAAACCACCCCTCTGACAGATCCTATATATATTTATAGGAGGTGGATGGGAAAGGAAATTTCCTTTTAAGGATGCTTAGACAAACTTTGTGCTTTTAGTTTCAGTTTCTATTCGGAGCTCTTGGCGGTTGGACGCGCTTAGAAACAGTCGTCCTTTAATAAGTTTTCTCGCTGTGACCGTGGTCTGTTGCTAAATTATTAAATAAACAAAATTTAAAAATAATTTTCAACAGAAATCGACTATTTTTATAAATACTGTTCAAGTTTGAGATGAGCGTGAGTGTTGACGTGGGCGTAATGTGGCGCCTTTCTGAGGATTTTAATCGGCGTTTTGGCGTCCGGATGCAGCCGCATCACCATCACCATCATCATTACCATCATCCGTCTGCCGCCGCTGCTGCAGCAAGGCCTATTCTTTATAATGGTTTGTGTGTGTGTGTGTTTTTGTTTGTCTATACCGATCGCCAAATTAGTAATGATTTGTTAATAAATTCATTTAAAATTGGGTAATGTCGCCTGGCTGCCGAGGGATTTCGAAAGGCAAATTAGTCACTCGAATGTTTTTAGTGTGTACTGGCTGTTGAATTCTTGGAAATCCATTCGGGACAAACATGTGTCTTCGAATTCAGATCTTCTACAAAATCAGTTTATGAATCATGCTTTTAATTTCAATTGAAACCAACACTATACGATCTATCCAATGCGTCTATATGGAATAACAAATATTTACATATAACAATATTTATGATAATTATACAACTTGAATATTAATTTTAGAAAAATTCCAATGAACTGATTTTAAATACATTAACGAACTTTGAGCACTTTTAAGAGAGCCTTGATCTTTGATCAATGTTGATGATAAGCTCAGTGACAATGGCTTATAACGGTTTTCTACGGTTTTAGTGGATTAGATAATCTAGAGTATACTGTAGGTACATACTGTATCTATAGGTATTCTGTGTTCATATTTGAGGTCTATTTAGTAATTAAGAAACTTAATTCAGTTTTAAACGCTGACAGTGTAAAGGATATAATGAAATTAATTCCAATTAATATATTTTGGTTGTTAATACCTATAGACAGACCTACATAATTCAATCCATTATAACCCTAGCTTTTCAAGCGTCGGCAAATCAAGGACTAAAACAATTCGGCAAATACGAGCAATTTTCTAAGTTTTCGGAAAAATAAGAAGTGAGTTCGGATTTTTTTATAGCAATTACAAGTCTGTATTTTAAAAGGTTCCACCTTTCGGAAATGCCTATTTATATTTGTTTATCTTTATTCACCTTCTCCTAGTTTCGGTTTAAAAAAGGACGGTTTTTTTGCCGAATAAAATCCTTAAAATTTTGCGATTTTCGACTCGATTTTAAAAAGTGAATTTACCTTAAAATTTAGCGAGTTTCGATTCGATTTTAAAAGAACGGTTGGCATCGGTGAATTTACCGACTGAAATCCTTAAAATTTAGCGATTTTCGATTCGATTTTAAAAGGACGGTCGCCAAGAGAGAATTTGCCGACTGAACACCTTAAAATTTAGCGAGTTTCGATTCGATTTTAAAAGAACGGTTGGCATCGGTGAATTTACCGACTGAAATCCTTAAAATTTAGCGATTTTCGATTCGATTTTAAAAAGGGCGGTCGGCATAGATATTGGCCCAGGAGTGTTCCTGTTAAGATTGGTGGAAATTGAACAAAGGGACATGGCGCCTCCCATACAAAAAAAAAAAAACATTCAAAATCGTATATCTACTTATATATCTCGAAAACCATTGACCCATGGAGTGTTCCTGTGAAAATTGGTCAACATTAGAGAAAGGATAAAAACATATTCTATGGGGTGAAACTCGATGACGTTAACTCGTTAACCGCTCGGCCGGTTTTCGCGATTTCTATAGGTACAACAGTCGCCAAGTTCGTAAAATAAGTCGGCATTTCAAATAAATGTCAGCGAAACAAAACAAACAATCTGGTGCACATATTTTGCAAAAAATGCAAATGCAAATGCATCAACAACGAATTTTTCCTGCTTTCAAGATTTTTGCAACAGACACTCATTCCTATTGTCGTTTACGACTCTAAAAAAACGACACGACTGTTTGGTATTGCCAACTAAAAATAAACGACTTTTGTCGCGGCAACTATCGACAAATGGCGTCTTAAATGTCAAAAAATGTGGATTGTATTTTTCGACGACGATCGTCGGTATTGCGTGAGTGGTTTTGTGACGACGTTTGTTGTGGAAATGATACAATTCTGTCGTCGACTATTTTGCGGACGACTGTGTTTTAATGTGTTAAAAAAAGTGTGCACTTAATTTTAAATTAACTAAAAGACAATTATAGTTATTTTGCAGAATGGAGATAATAAATAAAAGACAATTTCTACATTTAGTGAACGAAATGAAGAAAAATATTCCTTTGGCAAAATCATTCAGGAAGACCTAGAAAAAGTGATGTTAATCGTTTGCCTTACGTTTTAACAACAACTGCGTGATCAAGTGTTTAAGAAAAGTATCTATGTGTATTTAATATTTAACTAACGAAACAATAGTTACTTATTCCTTAAAATGAAAATTACAAATAAAAGAAAGAAATGGAGAAAAATACCTATTCCATTGTCAAAATCGTTCACAAGCAAAAATTAATCGACAATGGGGCGACACAGCCTTATCTCCGAATTGTCTTGGACCACATTCGACTTCGATAGTCTAAAATACATTTTAAATCTGAAAATAATTATTAGAGATGTAACGGATATCCGGTAAGTATCCGTTATCCGGCCTATCCGGCTCCTTTGCTGATATCCGGCACATTGCCGAATAGACTCTTGGTATCCAGCTAGTTGCCGGATAGTCCTTTTAGTAGTAAAATACAACAAAAAGCGTTCGCAAAACTGTTCGGATCACGCTCACTGAATTTTCGAGACAACGTTTTACCATTAAATTTGTTCACTGCACATTTCAGTTCATTCATCTACCGCACATCCAGTTAACACTGCGTTTCCACGAGCAACTTTTCATAGCCATCCGTCACTTTTCAAGCATGCCATTCTATGGAAATCTGCTCGTGGAGATGCCGGGTAACGGGATGGCCGAGTTGTCTTTTGCAGGATAAAACATGAATGTATGCGTCGCAGTATGCATTTCTTCAACCGGATACCCGGCCGCCGAATATCCGGCTATTCGGCCTTATTACATACCGAATATCCGGTATCCGGCTAAATTACTATCCGTTACATCTCTAATAATTATTGTTATTAAAACAATCTTTGAAATTTAAATTATTTCTACCACTCACTTAACGTCGCGTCGGGCAAATGCAAGCGATTCTGCGATTGGATTTGGTTCGAATTTCCTTTCATAACTTTACCAGCTCTTTTTTCTGATTTTCTTCTTCGTCACTGCTTTCAAATTTTTTTTTTATTAAATAATTAACCAACTCACAAACAAAACACCAGACCAAATATAAATTCGTCGACTGAAATGTCATACCACATGTGTCATAGTTTGTGGAATGTGAGAATTCAGAGAGTCGAGTCGTTTCAGTTACGCAATACCAAATTCCAAACGACTCGACGCGACAAATGTAACGACAATAAGGGTGATAAGTTAAAATAAAATAAATGACAATACATATAACAAAAATTGAGAAAACAATTAAGTAATACCTACCTAACTTAGATATTTATAAAAGATAACTATTATGTACCTACCTACTATGAGATTTTTACAAAAATGTACTTATACTTAGTAGGGTTAAGAATAGGTATTTAAACAAACAAAATTGTCTGGTAGGTACCTAGTCCTGGGGATTATGAACATTAGGGCAAACTGCGCAACAACTTTTTTGCATTAAATAAATTTCTATAGGTACCTAAGTACAGAAAAATTACATAATTCAAAACGAAAATAAAATAAAGACTGAGTGCAAACGCTTCTGGACTAAAAATATTTAATCTAAAATAAACTAAACCTTCATGATCTTATCCTGGCTCTTGATTATCTCAAGCCCAATTTAAGTCCTTGGCCCGATGGTATTCCTGCAATTATTTTTAAAATCCGTTCTCAAGCAATTTGCAATTCCCTTCTTCAATTTTCAATCTGTCTACTGTCTCTGTCCTCGGGAATTTTGCTTGAAGAATGGAAATCGTCTTTTCTTTTTCCAATTTTTAGATCTGGATCTAAGAACGATATTAAAAATTATAGAGGAAAATAATATTAGCTTACTATTTTTGAAAGTAGGTATCGTAAAATCAAGCGCAACTCATTTGACAGCAGTATTTATTATTTTATTCACTGTTTAGCTCTATTCCGCTGATTAGGTAAAAATTGTGTTGCACATGTACACTCATTTATCTATCCGTGGATAAATTCATAAAATATTTATCCAGTCTCAAAAGGCTGGATAGTCGTGCCCAAACGTCAAATAGTAAAAGAAAGTGTCAAGTACTTGGTAGTGTGAAAAATAAAATCAACGCAAAGAATGGATATTAGTTTAATTTCCGACGATTGTGGTTTTATAAATATGTAGCTACTTTTATAACCGTGAAATATTCGATAGAAAAAAAAACATTTCGATGTCAGCGAATAAAATGCGGCGATATGATAGGAGTACATGAATCGAATGGACAGCATGTCGTATAATCCATAGGGTTACTCGCATGCGATAGCTCAACTCAGACCAAAATATGTACCTACATTAGATTTTCAGAAACAACAGCAGGACAATAGATAAAGTTGCGATGGATGTCTATAGCGTGGGACGATTACCTAGATTTCTAAAATTTGGAGCCCTATAGCGCTATTGGAATAATCTGACTTTAATTTCATCCACTGCACGAGTTTATTTACCTACGTCTGTAGCTTTTATTTGCCATTTATTCGACATTTCAATGTATTTTTTGCGTTTTTAGTATTGATAGTAGGTACCTACCTACTGTCAAATTTAAAATAATCGAAGGTTACTTATCCAGGCATAATTTTGCAATGGTGCAACACGAAGACGGGAAGTAGGTAACTATTTATTGGTTTATCTTTGGTTAGCTATTCAGAAGTTTATCTAGATATCCAATGATTTGGTGCAAGTGGCCCTAACAGTACCTACCAATACCTACCACCTAAGTAATAACACCTATCCTATTAGATAGGTATGTTATGTACCTACCTATATTATCTCTCATCTGTCATTATTTTTATATCTACATATTATTATTAGATACCTATAAAATATTATGTATTATTATTACCTACTTACCTTATACCACATTTGAATTTATTTCCACTACAAACAAACAAAAGGAACACTCCATGTTAAGCAGCCACAATTTGTCCTTCTCCATTTTGAAGTTCGATGCCATTAAATTTTCGAAAGAAGGAGGTTTCTCTTTTTCGTTTCCCCAAAGTAAATTCAACGGAATCTGTATCTGTTTGTCTTTTCTCTTTTCAGATCCATATCAATTGCTGAATGCCGCTTCTCACCGATTGGTGGCACAGGGTTCAGGGCAGATCCAATTGTGGCAATTCTTGCTAGAGCTCTTAGCCGATTCGTCGAATGCCAGCTGTATCACATGGGAGGGTACCAACGGGGAGTTTAAACTTATCGATCCAGACGAAGTTGCAAAGCGCTGGGGAGAACGCAAGGCAAAACCAAACATGAACTACGATAAGCTCAGTAGAGCTTTGAGGTAAGTGAAATGCAGCTTTGCTCTTAAATCTCATGATATAATAATGTAGGATGACAGCTTTTGTCTCTGCGCTTTCTTGATGATTCACATACACAACAAAAACCGCGACGGTTTGTTGTTTGTTCATGCATGCCACTGCCACATACCATACCAGAACCAGATGCGGATTGCGGAGTAGTACCGGTGGAATTTTTAAAATTTTTGTTGCTGGTTTTTGTGGATATTAGAAATTTCCGTGAACTTGAATTGATTTTCGCATAGTCATCGTCATCGGCGACGTAACTCATGATAGTCCACTTATCGTTGCACATGTGCATTTCGTTTGAAGAACCATGAATGGGAATCGAATAGCACGTCGAGCGTCGTCGGTGGTTTCTGGTCTGTTTTTTGCGTGTAGCTGAGGTGTGACTCATTCCATTGGGATGTTTTAATGCAGTGTAGTGTAGTAAAGGTGTTGGGCACATTTAAGCTTGGTTCTCACGGCTGTTTTATACACCGTCCAAACAGAATGTCATCTGCTTTGGGTTATTTTATGGAACGGGGTACCGTAAACAAGGATTATTGATTTCGTTCATGCGAGTGCACAATTTCAATTGAACACATTATTTCGTGGTTTATTATGTAGGAAGGTGCAATTTCTATTGGCTTTTATATTCTGAGCAGAATTCTGAAAATTCGAATTGATTCAAAAAAATACACTATGGCCACAGGGGTTTTCGCAAGCTTTTGTGTACGAGTTATATTACTTAAAATAAGTTGGCAAATATGAAGGTTGGTATGTAATGTAGGTAGGTACCTACCTACCTTACGTATCTAGAACAGTTGAATCTTTTTCATGACAATTATATATTAGTTGAGTTGTGTTCCTTAATAGGGGCCTATAGTAATATGTATGTAATAAATAGGCCGTTGAATTGACATGCCTCTGATTAAAGCTAAATTTTTTTAAATTTTTTTTACTTTGAAATTGATTTTCTGAAAAATTATTTATAACATTTGGTTTTGAATTGGTTTTTTACCCTGCGAAAGGCAAAGGCGATGCATGTAGTTTTACGTATATACGTTTACGTTTACGTTTTAACGTACCTATATGTAGGTATGCTACCCTATTCTTCGATTATGTAGGTTATGTATCTATAAGTAGGTAAATTGTTTTTATACCTATGTACGTCATTGCTACATTGGTATCTATTTGCACTTGTTAAGAGATAAGGCCATTGCGTTGTTAAAGAGAGTAACCGAAAACTGCCCCTCCACCCAGCTCGCTCCCTCGCTGCAATCAGTTATGCACAGACACACCTATAATCATTACCAGGGCTAGGATTTCCATGCAAATGCATGTTTTTTTTGTAGACACTTTGGAAGAAAGGGACTTTATTATCTTTACGAATCATGAAATTTCCTTTAAACTGGCATTCATTCGTTAGTGCATATTTTACTATAAATGCATATTTTGCATATTTTTAAAATAAATGCATATTTTTTGTGCATATTTTCAAAATAAAAAATATAAAATTGAAAAACATGGGTTTCAATAAATTGCGCACGCACCTTTAAATTTTTTTTCAATTGCAATCACTGTGAATTGACATTTGTGAAACAAGGGTATTCATGCAACGTCGTAAGTTTACCATTCGCGTAAAATGGTAAGTTTACGACGCACGTTTCATGAAGGCCCCAAATAGCTGCCTTCGTAAATGATGGTAAACCAGTCAGCTGTTTCACATGAGAGGGAACGAATGAATTAATAAAATACGAACAAACCACTTCTGATGCAATTATAAAGATAAAATTGCACATTTTACTATTCCTAGTGTAGAATAATTAGTTAGTCTAACAAATTGTATCAAGAAATCAAGTTTTGAAAAGGTTTAAATAACGAAATTTCCAATTCCAAACTTTTTGCCGCGAACGAGAACATCCTTTGTTTGGAATTGAAAATTTCGTTATTGAAACTATTTTAAAACTTGCTTTTAATACAATTTGATGTATTAATTAATAATCCTACACTTGGAATAGTAAAATGTGCAATTTCTATTTATAAATGCATGCAAAGTAATTTTTTCCTGATTTCGCGCCTTTATTTCAAGTGTGAAATGTCACTTTGACCTCGTCGTAAGTTTACCATCTCGGTTTTCCACACCAATTCGCGTAGTAAGTTTACCATCTCGTCGTAAATGATTTTCCATACAAATTTTGACAGTTCATTTACCACGTCGTAAACTTACGACGTTTACGACGTTGCATGAATACCCCTAATATAACAATGTACCGATTACATCAGTTGTGGACGTAGAACGATCTTTTTCTATGTATAACGCCCATATTATTCACTCCGAGTGTAAATCAGGTTTAAGTTAATTTCTCTTAAAAACACGCATTAAACCCGCTAGATCAAAAACGGATTTAAAACAGTTTAAACCGATTTGAACTAGTTTTAAACCAATGTAATTTCAAATTTCACATAAAATGACATTTGTTTTTGCTGTTTTTGACTAAATGAGGATTGATTTGATGTGTTGTGACATCAACATTTGGTCCATATCACTAATTGAAATTGTTGTGTCCAATGTGAAATGAGTGAATTGGTGTACAATAATATTAATACATTTATTTTTTAATAGAACAAAAAAAAATTGGTAGATACTATAAAGTTAATTCCAAAATTTACATGTGGTGCCATAACAGTTGTCAAAACTAATAAAATTTTTCTTATATTCTTGCTTTTTATTATATTTTCACTTTCATTTAATTTAAATTTGAGTTCTAATCTGGGTCAAAGTATTTAAACTAGTCTACGGAGTGCAGTTTAGATTCAATCGGACTAAACACCGACACGTTTACAAAAAAAAATTATTATTATGGGGTTTAACGACTGAATATTATGGACTTGGGTTAAATTGTTGGGCTAAACTTACTTAAACCCGGGTGTAAACCTTAGTTCGGATTAAAGTGGGTAAATAATATGGCCGCGAGACATTCCAAAGACTGAAATGGCAAAGTTGTACCTTCGAAAACTTAAAAAAAATTGCATAATTTCGAAATAAAGCATATGAAAATTAGTTTATTTCTTATTTTAAATAAAACAATATTTAAGAATTGAATTTACTGGATAAAAAGTATTTGATTTTTAAGGGAAAATATAGCTTCAAAATAAAATTTAATAGTTTTATGTGCATATTTTTAATTTTTAGGTGCATATTTTGAATTTTTTAGTGCATATAAATCCGAGCCCTGGTCATTACAAACATATCATTATCATGAATAGCCAGACCCATCTTTGCCGCCATCGATTTAATATTTGCAAACGCACTACTGACAGGACAGTGACAGCTCACTGAGTGTTTGTATAAACAAGCAGTTGAAGGGACTTTTTGTTTTTCTAAAATGTACCTACACAGCCTTTTTGTAACTGTAATGCTTTGGAGTTATGTACCTACACTATTTAAAATGGTTATACCTTCAAATCAGAGTTGCCCACATTGACTGATGGGCTATAACTTGATATAAAGTGAAAATATACCCCTAAAGTCTTCACCTAACGGATTATAGCTGCAATACATCTTAACTTGAACATCTTTTATATATGTATAGCATTTCTCATCTGTTGCAAAGAATATAAAGAGATGCGTAAAGTCGCCAACAAATTTTTCCACGCGCCCCTCCTGCTCCTGTCAGATTTAAAAATCGTATGCCCCTATAAATAATAAACCTACAACTTAAATTAGCATGCGAAACATTTTAGATTGTAAAGGCTGTGTGCTTTTGGTACATCTTAAGGAAATATGTACATATGTATTATCAAAAAGTTTGCAGAAATACTAAAATCGTAAAACAATCATTCCAAGCCATAAAACACCTATTAATGTATTAATTTTAACAAAGTGCCGAGAAACCGCCACGATTCTGGTATACACCAGGAAAGCTAATCGAAATCGCAATTGCAAATATATAAAGATTTCTATAAGACATTGTAAACCTTGCCCAAATTATCAGCCCAAATAAGCTTCGCGGTGTGTCATAATTTTTATCGAAATTGTTTGGGGAAGCCCTAGATATCAATAAGGTTAATAATTATATAAATCGGGTATTTAAAGCTTAACTACTGTCATTAGTCATGCTCATGCTTTGAGGAGACCATTTCACGAAGACATATTGGCACTTTCTGGAGTGTCAGTGAGCCAATATTATGTATACCTTACCTACTCGTAGAAATTATGTGTCATACACTGTCTATCTAATTAAGGGGTTGCCTGAAACTTTGATAACGATTAATAAATCAGTTACTTGAGTCAGGTGTAATTATCATACTAAAGTACATTATTTAAACCATTCATATTGCATATATGAATGGATGGCGGTCACCGGTCAGTATAATCCTCCTGAATTTCACTTGCCAGGAAATAGTTGATCGCATCCCAACTGTTTGTTCACCATTTTAGCTGCTGACGGTCTTATCGGCTCAGGCCTCGTAAGAGCGTCCTTTGCAATGGTGTCCCTGGCCCATTGCAGGGAGGCTCGCTCCTTTTCAGTAAGGGCGTTTTTCTCTTTAGCGGCGAGGATGCCATAGATATGTTTGGCCTTAAGGTATTCCCGTTTCTTTAGCAGACATGGGGACACCTTCCTCTCCTTCGTCTTTTCTTTGCGGGGTCTCTCGTCAGAGGGTTCAGCTAGGAGCTTCTCCTCCTCCTCTTTGGAGTTCTCCTCGTCAGTAGTTCCGGCTTCTAGAGCCTCTTGTATTTTCGTGAGGTCGTATGGCTCCGCGAGTAATGTGTCGGCCAACGTCTTACTCTCGGTACTTATCGCATCCAGGTAATATGAATATAATATAATAAACTATATAATTAAATTTGCTATAGGGGCCAATCATCAAACCTCTTATACTCAGTAGTCGATCACGCATTAACCGCTGGACCACAACCACTGCCACAACTTTCATAAAATATATATATAAATAATCATCTCTTCTTTATGTATATATACAGCCTTATTTATAAACTTTATACACTCTCTATAATAACTCTAAACGCAAAAACCTAATATATATTTTTTCGTTTAGAGCTATTATAAAGAGTGGATAAAGTTTATAAATAAGGCTGATAGTATATAAAACAAAGTGTGAAAAAACTGTTTCCCTCTGTCGCCCGTAATTTTCAACCGCTTTTGTTGATATTTTTGTTAAAATGTGGGTAATTACGGTGATTGGGTGATAAAAAAAAAAAAAAAATAAATAGGTGGCGCAACAGGCGGGTGACACCCAAGGCCTAGCTTCTCGCAACCATTCGTTTTGTGTGAGTTTCTATTTTTGGGACGAATGGAAGGGACCTACAATTTTATGCCGAGTCCGAACGGCTCAATTGAGAAGCTTTTTCATGACAGGCATACTCTCGGATGTTTGTCAGACGTTCGCGAGAGGTGGCGCAGTAGAAAAAACTTTAAGATGTAATTTGGGTTTTTCCGGGGATCGAACCTGGGATCCCTCGCACAGTAGTCCAACACACTAACCACTGCGCTACTGCGCCGACTGGTGATTGGGTGATAGGCTAAACAAATTCAAAATCGGACAGAGGGGCGTGGCACCGCCCATACAAAAAAACATTCAAAATCGTATATTTCAAAAACCACAGAATCGATTGAGATCAAACTTACAGATAATCAAAGGTATTGGTCGTGGAGTGCTCCTGTGAAGATTGGTCAAAATCGGACAAAGGGGCGTGGCACCGCTCATAAAAAAAACATTCAAAACTGCCCATACAAAAAAAAAATTAAAACATTGTCGCCCGTAATTAAATAAAAAAAAAATAAAAAACCAAAAAAAGGCCTGGTGAAGCTGGCGGGGGTTCAGCTAGTATTCCTATATAAAAAATAATAGGTTCGACTATTATACATATTTTTACTTTACATCATAACTCCTGAGACCTGACCTATAGTCTGTGCCTTTGCATTCGTCGTGCGATGTGTCATAATATACAGATTTATAATGTTTGGGGTAGGCTAGGATATCGATAACGATAATAATGGGGTATTTAAAATTTATATATAGGATTGTCATTAGTCAGCCACAATATAGTTATGTATGACTATGAGTAAACTATAATATATTTATGAAAAAAGTGAACACCTTATCTTTTGAGATGGTCATCGCTTTCACATGTCGGTGACGATTTCTTGATGACATATCGGACACTTTACGAAGTTCAGTGGGGCAACATAAGAGTCAGTGAGTCATATTATACTTTTTTTTTGTAGTTTGAATTTATCAGAGGGGTTGCCCGATATTTTGATAACGATTATTTATATGTAATAATAAATCGGGTATTTGAGTCAATTATTGTAGCAACCGATATTATACGATGCCCTCGTATACGAACCTCTAACCTGGTTAGTGTTGTGTGCCAGAGTGGGATTTTTATTTAGATTCGGTGGAAGCATCTCACCTTATCATGGGGTTACAAATGGATCTATCATACGATACCTAGGGGTGAATCCTAGTAGACCTTTGAGTATAGGCTAGAATGTAGGCCTCAAGGCTTAAAAGACGATCACGCATTCTTATTAGACAGTTACGCAGTGACACAACATTTTTTTTGCAGATTCTTCATCTTCATGTTTTTATACTTGACAGTGTCTAATAAGGCGCATCAATGGCTTGGTGGTTAGTGTGCTGGACTACTAGGAGAGGGGTTCCAGGTTAGATCCCCGGAAAAACACAAATTACCTATACCTACATCATCATTTTTTCACTGCGCCATCTCTTGCGAACGTCTGATAAACATTCAATAGTACATTATATAACTGCCCTAAAAAAGCATCTTAATTCAGCCAGACTCGGCATAAAGCTGTATATAGGTCCCTTCCATATTCGTCCAAAAATAGAAATTCACACAAACAAATGGTTGTGAGAAGCTATAGGCCTAGGGCGCCTATACGGACCTGTTGCACCAACTATTTATTTATTTTTATTAGTGTCTTATAATCAAAACAAACTGTTTTTTTCTTTGCAGGTACTACTATGACAAAAACATAATGACCAAAGTTCACGGCAAACGGTATGCCTACAAATTCGATTTTCACGGCCTAATGGCGGCATGTCAAGCTCAAGCGCAAGGCTGTGATCCTACAGCTTCTATGTTAAGTTCCTACAAGCACCATTATCATCCTGGTCCGCAACCTGATCTCTCACCCTCGTCATCATCTAGCATCGGCTATCCATCACCGTCGACATCAATGCCATCACCAATTGCAGCCGTCAGCTCAGCCGCTCATTCCCCAAGCAATATTGTCACCACAAGTACAAATTTCTTACCGCCACCACCAACCACATCATCCTCATCGATGTTCCCACCACGACCGTACTGGCCGTACTCTCCGCCGAGCTTCGAACCTCGTCCTCCAACAAATGCATTTAACTAACAACTTGTTGACCAACCTCGTTCCCAACCCGTTTCTTTCCGGTAATTGTTCCTTATCGCATTCTGTTGTGCGTCGTCACACATCCTTATACTCCTACAGATGTTGTTTGTGTGGTCATTAAAAGCTCCAGCAAAAGTAATAACTGCCAGAGATTTCGACGACCCCCGCCGTGATGATATATGGGGTGGTGGAGTGGAGTCCTGCACTAATAATTCTAATTAGATGCTATATAAACCTTACGTACATGTGATAAAAATTTGTCCGAAAGAGATTACCACAGGAGCAAAAAGGTTGCCCATTGAGGTTATGTGTTATTATATTATACTAATTTGTAATTGTTATACAATTTTGTCTTACTTCCTTGTCTCTCGATTAAGTTATAGCGAATAGGATTAGCAGTTATTGTACTTAAATTTTAAATTATATTTGATGTAAATAGACATGTCCTCAAATTAATGTAATAATAAGAAAACAAATTTAAAATACAGACATTTTTCAAACGACTGTACGAATACATGTGTTTAATTTATAAGTAGCAAACAATGCCAATTAGGAGAAATATTCCGCTGTACAACACGAAGAACGTACGGTCTAGGACTATACCCAAAGATGTCCACTCATCGTAGAAGTTTTTAATGCGTATTAAAGAATGTGTTTCATGTGATTTCCCGTCCTCAAAGTGGTGGCTAAGTTCCGTGTGATCTGGCTTTTTTGAGTCATTCGTGGGGCCAAAAAATACACCGATGCGGCTTCTCAATATCTTGGCTAGTCCAGGAGGCAGACGACCCTTGCAACGTGATCTGGCAGATGCTAGGACAAGTACTGATACGATCATAGAGATCGTTACAAGAACGAAGCTTACACAATAGAAAATTACTGAAATTAATTTTGTTCAGTTAAGGTAACCGCAGGTTTGTCAGATTTCTTACCAATTAGTGGAATGCTCAACGAGAAACTTGGAAGATGCTCTATGAAATATGTGATGTAGATGACGATAACAAAGAGTGTGATGCCATTTAAAAGGATTTTTTCACCTCGATGCGGGGGTAACCAAAACACACACAATGTCATAATGACCACACAGAAGGCTGGCATTATGAACACTGAAGCAAATGCCGATGATCTTCGTTCGAATTCAATACCATACTCCAGAGTCACATACGGCTCAGGGCAGCAATCGTATAACATGGATGTCCTTCTTTTGGTGACGTTGGTAACTTTAAATTCCGGATTTTCAATAAACGGATCTACGAGTGGTACCTTATCATTTTGCAGCATATCAACTTGAAGACCATCATAGGTCCAACAACCAAGTTTTATTGCACACCCGTGGATGTCATAGGGCCAACGAAACATGTTCAGCTCACATAGAGTCTGCAAGCGAACTCTCATTGACCACGTTACTAGTCCAGTATATTCCAAGCATATAACTCCACTGTCGGATATATCGATCGTCTTGCTTCCAACACTATTATAAATGGAAAGGTCTGGCAGCCACGCTTCTCGTCTGGTTAGATGTACCTTTGACGTGTTGGTATACTCGGATTTTTCCCATTTGAGCTTTGGATCAATCCACTCCTAAGAAGGAAATACGAAATAAAATTCACTGTTTTTATGTTCATACATTCATACTTACAGCTATAAGATGAGCAGAGACGGCAAAAAGGCCTTTCGCCTCATCGAATTCTATTTGGTTAACTTGGAAGGCAATCATAACATCAATTGACTGTTCTGGCTGAGCCGGACGGACAGTTTTGTCGTAGTGGGTGAATAGATTTCTTAAAAGTTTCTCCTCGATTGTAGAAGCTGAAAAAGTAAAAAACAAAAAAGTTGCACTATTATATTATTTATCATATTATATTCTATTATATGTATTTTATATTTATCAGTTATTTGAATGACCGATTTTTATACTATCGATTTGTATACTCCTCAAAAAGATATACGAGCAGCAGAAGGATGCAAAGTATTGTAGGTCCCTTCCATTCGTCCCAAAAATAGAAACTCACACAAAACAAATGGTTGCGAGAAGCTAGGCCTTGGGTGTCTACCCGCCTGTTGCGCCACCTATTTATTTATTTATTTTAATCTTAAACTCGAATATTTCCAGCTCGTCAATAATACAGCTAGGACAAAATGTCTGCCAAATTCAGAACATTCAAATGTTATGGTAGAAAATACGGTTTGATTTGTATTGCCAACATTATTACGGCTCACCAGGAGGCCCATTTCACTAATAAATTCGTTTGTGTTATTTTTTTTTATCCATAATGATTATTGTATACGAAAATAAGCGTATGAGGCTGACCGACCGATAAGATCGTTTTTAGTTTTATGGTTCCAAATGATAAGATTTTAGAATTAGTTGCTCAAAACAAACTGTTATTTTAATAGGTGTGCACTATAAGGGAATTGTTTAATGTGGATTTTCCTAAAAAGTGATCTTGCTTGTATTCTAAGACATGCTTTATAGTTAAAACTTACACTGCACTAGATCCCCACAGAGGACTAAAAACACAACCATCAGATGAGATAATTGACATCTTTTTGACATTGTTTTGCACCAAAGTAAAACTATAAGAAACTATCAGATCGACGTTTGATGATCGACTGGACAACATCATCCCAAACGCTTTTTTGTTATTTTGTATCTAGTATCTTATTTCTCCAATTGGCGAGACCGAGAACGCAAACGCAGTCATATGTCGAGTGGTCCTCACTAATTGATTCAAGTGGCATCACAAAGCCGCATCTAGGTGCCAAACTATTTAATTGAATAATCGCACAATCACACAGAGCGCGCACATAATCTTAACAAGCATACAATGGATTGAGCAAGCGCGTTTCTTACATTGTGTCCACTGGCAAGTCGGTCAACAAAACAACTCAATGGAACAGTGAGCGATCTATACGAATGTCGGCTTCGTTACTCCCGGGTCCCGACATCTGGCTGATGTTCTTTTTTCTGAAACTTCAATCTGTATCTGCGACTGCGATACCCTTAATTTGAGTGTTTTCTCTAAATAAACGGTCTTGCTGTAGATTTAGTAACTCTTCAACCGCCTCAGCGATAACTCGTAAATATCCTCCGATTCGTATAGCGAAACGCGAAACCGTGAAATCAGAGCTCTCCAGAGAGGGTGTAATTTTTTCTTTTTTTTTTAGCATTGTGTTATAATTTGTGAAGGGAAAAAATGCGACTTGCGATAATATTGACTTCCGGTTGTTTATTAGTGTTGATATTTTATAATGGCGCCGTCTTGGGAGATTTTACTACGAAAGAAAAATCTCAAGGTTAGAATTTTCAAAGAGCGATTTCGTATTCCCAAAAATATTTGCCCCTTTTTTAAATTGATTGCAACTGATGGCAAGAAGAGAGTATAGGTAGTCTATATATACAATTGTTGCAACAATATATTTTAAATTAAAATACCGCGAAATAGGTGAACGAGTAAAATTAGCGTACAAAAAATGCAAACATCTTTCTGATAGTTCAAATTTATGCGGTCATCAAACAGACATCCTCGCACATAGGATACAGAGCTATATAATATATACCTATGTACTATGCTATGCACCATAAAACACATACCTAAATACATGATATGAGTATAGTATAGAAAACGTTATCCTAAAAACTTGCGAAAAAGTTTACTAATCGAATAAAATGTGAAAAAATAGCAATAATTCTCACAAGAATTTGCTTTCGGAATTTACATTATTTTTGTAGAAAATTTGCGATATATATAATGTATCCACACTCTGCTTCAACTGAATAGGTACGCTTTTCTCGAGAGCGAAAAGAGCCGATAAGTGTTTACGTACGGTTCTTTGGATCCGTACATTTTGAAGAGCCCGTCTAATATTGCTTTTTGATACGTGGCGGTCACTATCGATGTTCTCTCAATAGTTCTATAATATGAGATATCATCCAATACGATGACACCTCCATCTCTTTATAGCCATCAGGATCATCAACATTGAACTGGTTTTCATTGGAGAAAACCACATTTTTCCACTCCTCCTTCAAAATCTTAGACGTTTGGTGAACTCAAGTCGTTTCTCCTTCCGCTGTTTGTTTATTTAAGAGTGATCGCCGCTGGTTTACTACACACGCCTAACAGCCTAACACACCTGACAGAGTGACAGCTACCACTCACACCACATTTTTTCTTTAATTCAGCCGCCCGTATTATTACTTCCCTATCTGATGCCAATTTTTGGAATTCCTTTATATTTGTCTATATGTACGTATAGTCTTTTATCTAATAAAACTGCAAACTATACATTTAAACTTTTCCCAATTTGTTCAGGGATCGTTCGTGCAAAAAACCCTTTTCACTATAAACTTAAATTTTTGTTTATTTTTATACCCTCCGAAGGAAGGTATATTCACTTTGTCATTACATTTGCAACGCAAAGAAGTATTCACCGGAGACCCTAAAGTATTATATTCTGAATCGATTTAGCCATGTCCGTCTGTCTGTTGAAAACACGATAGGGTCCAAACGAATCGTCTTAGGTGAATGAAATTTTGTGAGAGGACTTGTTTTTACCGTTGTCAGGTTGGTATTAAAAATTGTCTATGTCGGTCAAGTAGTTTTAGTACCTCCCATACAAAACCAATATTAGACACATGCGTGTACAGTCCATACAGTGCAGGCCAGGCCGATCATAACACTTTTACTTGTTTCGTTTGAGTAAGGGTTTTTCTTCCACTCATTTTCAGACCAATAAGCCCCAAAAGTCTTCAAGCCTTTGATTTTAATCGGAATAAACATATGAACTGAAATTAGACTGCTATTTTATTTCTAAGGCGAACAATAATAGGTATGTTCCTTTACTTTTGTAGTAAAAATAGAAAAGACTGTCAAAATGGCAGTGGTGGGGATAAATTCTCTCTCAGAGAGAAAAACTACGAAAACGTTAGGGAACGATTTTGTAGTATCTAACTATGAAAAATGACAGATGCATTTTGTTTTCTCATAAATTCTATCTGCAAGTATGAATCTAAGTACATATGTGGATGAGTTTGTAGTTTGTACTGCAAACATTCGAGAAGAGGAAAAAACTGCATTATTTACAATCAAAAATAATGAAAAAATGAGCAATTTTTGGAATTAAATTTTGGCGCTTTTCACTCTCGAGAAGAGCATATACCTATACCTATTCAGTTGCAACGGAGTGTATGTATTGTACAATTTTTTTTCATTGACTCGTATAAAATTATGAAGCGGTTAAGGTTTTCCGTTGAATTGCAAAATCTTTAGTCTGCGGTTTTCTCCAAATGTATAGCTATGCAAAATGATATAAATGTACCTACCGACATAGTATTTGATAACAACCTAAGGCCGCATAATTTGTATGCATTCGTTGGCCTTATCTTTAAAATATGTGCTTTAAAACTATAGACCAACAATTACGCTTAAGCTCTCTACATATACTCGTATATTTTTTCATTATAAAGATTTTGATCAGTTCCAATACTTGAAGGAACCTGAAGGTTGCTTCAGGGGCAATTTGTTCAAACGATTACATATGTTTAATCTGGACATTTATATGTATAAATACACATGATTGTACATTTTTAGTTGGCAGGGGTCTTTTATCTTCTCCGAGCATACTTGTGCATTGGCCGAAGATCACCGCATACATTTTTCTTTTGTGGTGCGTATTTGCATACATAAAATCGAGAAGACCGGGTACGATACGATTATTGTATTGCTGAGCATCGTTTGTTCGGTCTAAATGGGGCCGACTACAGAGGCATCCAGTCTCCTAAACATAGCTTATTCGATCCTGTCTGCCATATTGTTGCGAACGCCTGAACACATTGAAACTTTAATTTCAGAAGTTCGAAGCCTTTCTGCATTATGGCAGTATATAGGCTTAAAGATTAAAACATTACTGACAAACTGACAGAGGGGCGTGGCACCGCCCATCAAAAAAAAACATTCAAAATCTTTTATCTCGAAAACCACCAAATCGATTGAGCTCAAACTTACAAATAATCTTAGGTATTGGCACTGAAGTGCGCTCCTGTGAAAATTGGTCAAAATTGAACAAAGGGGCCTGCCGCCGTCCATATAAAAAAAGAAACATTCAAAATCGTATATCTTATATTCTGTAAATGTTGAAACGACTTTCTTGTAAAAGACTGCGGCGAGCAGCACTGGACAACGACATTTTCACAACTAAATGCTCAAGAATTGCCGCTTAATAAATGGCCACTTGCCGTTTAAATTTTTGCCGCTCTGCCGCTTGCCGCTGAGCGCGTGGCCTTGGCCTCGGATGAAAATATCCTTAGTCTTTTCGCTTTACTCTATAATGAAAACCTAGTACATATAAATTATAATCACTTTCCTATAGCAAACAATTCTAGCTTACATTTGCCAAATGTGTACCTATGGAATTGGTATTTTCAGCTATTTAAGTCGAGTCTAAAAAGGTTATTTTAATAGTAAGATCCTATATGTCTTCCTATTAAATTTGAATCAATAAATTTGTGAAAGATTTCACTCGAATTAAAAGAAGTTGAAGGTAAAAAAAACAAACAAAATTTGTTTCGAAGAACAGCTGACTGTCTGTCTGTCTGGAAAATATATATTTTTTTTCTACATCGTTAGTTTTAGGTACTACTAGCATATCTGAAGAATCTAATCAATTTGTTCCAATTGAATTCTTGAGTTATCGTCACCAGATTATACTTTCTTACTTTCTTCAAACTCTAGTATTACGTCGCAATAAATATTTGGCGCCATAAGCTCATACACGACCCTAGGTTTTTTATAACCGGAGCCTGTAATACATTGCTGTATTTTGTATTTGTATGTTGCAGACCCATGGATGTATTAATAGTAGTTCCTTTTTCATACGTTGTCTACTGAAAGTAACTACTCGCACATTCTGTAATCTTTTCAGATGCTAATAATAAGACCAATATAATGTGGAATTCTACCGCCAGTGATAATCTTAAACGGGACCTTTTCGTGAACTATAACAAATTTGCTCGCCCACTGGAAAATGGTAACCCATCAAGTATAAAGATTGGACTGACTGTGCGTCACGTGGACATCGACGAACACAAAGGCAAGATCACCGTGTATGGCTGGTTGAAAATGGTATGACATAATTTACAAATGTTTTCTTAATATGTATTTGTCTATTAAACGTTTTCTTTCTTTTAGCAATGGCAAGATGATAGATTCCAATGGAAAGCTTCGGAATACGATCGTATTGGATCAATGCATGTGGTGTCTGATGACGTTTGGCATCCTGACATAGCTCTCTTCAATAGTGCCACCGACCGCGATGATCATCTCGGTGGTAGTCAACTAATAATACATTTCTCAGGCTCCGTTATGTGGGTACCACCGGCTGTGTTTACAGCATTCTGCAGCCTGAATCTTCGTCTGTGGCCCTTCGATACTCAGCAATGTCATCTGAAAATTGGCTCTTGGTCATTAACGGATCTCGATCTGTCCTTGTATGGTGGAGCAGACAGTGCAAGTGAGGTGGACTCTATTGTGGAAAACAATGAATGGGAAGTTCAAAAGGTCTCTACGACTTTCGAGAATGACCAGTTCTACAAAAATGTCAAGTTTGATTTTAAATTAGTTCGTCGAGCGGCTATGTACAAGGCTTTGATATTTACCCCAGCCTCTTGCATTGTTCTGATGGTACTATCCAGTTTTTGGTTACCTCCGCAGATGGGGGAAAAACTGCTTCTCAATGGAATCGTAATTGTGGTGATAGCAGCATTTCTTATGTATTTTGCTCAGTTGTTACCTGTTCTGGCAGAAAATACACCTTTAGTTGGTAAGTGAAATCATTGTATGTAACAGATTCCGTTAGTAATATTATGTATTTCTTTTCAGTGTTATTCTATAGCAGCAGCTTATTACTTGTAAGTATATCGACAATCATATCAGTTGTGGTGCTTTACTTATCCAGTGCCAAGCATCGAAGACGTGTGCCGTCCTTTTTGAGAAACCTTCTGAACGGACCTTTAAGCTATATTCTGTTTCTTTCGCATTTGAGTCCTGACACGGACCCACAGGAGCCCACGCAAAAGGAACTGACTGATCAAAATTCGGAGATTCAAGCCAATTTTGAAGACCAGCAAAGCATGTTTGCTTCAACAACCCGATCGATTCAATTCGATTGGATAGTCTTGGCAACAGCTATAGATCGTATATTCTTTTTATTTTATTGCATAGTTTTTATCGTTTTGGCTATTGTATACTCAGTGTAAAATGATATAACGTGCCATATATGTTTGTGGATATTTGGAATAAAATTTGAAAAAATGTCAGCCTCAAAGTTAATTGAAAAGACTTTAATTGCAAAATAAAGTCGTAAAAAAAATATTTTATCATGTAAGAGTAGCGAAAAGCGCCGGATGAATGTTGAATAATTGGCTTTGCTCTATAATTGTCATTGACTACGCCATTTTGAATTGATATCGGCCTTTGCATCCATCCGCAGAGTTCATTTAGTATGTACTATGTAGTAATCCATAAGAGGTTAATTTGCTTAGTATGACTCTATATGCAAAACCTGATTAATGGCCTTTGAGGTGCTCTTTGCCATGTTGTTCAATTGCCTGTTTCTTTAAGGATGCGTAGAATTGGAAAAGTATTGGTCCTAAAACCAAACATAGAGGAGATGCAGAGAGTTCATGACTGACCGTGTTGAAGGTCTTCCAGAAGTTTAGTAAGAAAAGTAGTGAAAGATACTCCTTGTCATATTGAATTCTAATATCGTCCAGCACTTTGATCATAGCTTTAGAACAGCTATGGCTATAGAAATTGGATAAATAGTTGTGGTAGAGACGGAATTCCCTCCATCAGTCCGTTAACGAATAGCAAGAAAATCAAATATACGCGAAAATAATAACCGTTAATAAAATAACGCGCGTCTGATGGTTCTGCTTCTGGTTCCGGTTCTTCGCGAAAGCTTTTTGTTTCCTAATAAGCGCTCTCTGCTGAAAGCTTTGACTTTTAGTACAACTGTCAAAAACCAGCTGTTTTCGGCCAGAATATTCCTTCAATTTAATAAGAACACGAAATATTTCGCAAAAAATTATAAAATGATGGAAGTTCAGAAGGATGTCACTGTTTCTCTTGGAAGCAATGCAGTTGACCCGAAAAATCCTCACGGGTTAGGTAAGTAAATTAGTTCCATTGAACAAAGCAGTTCAACATATTTCTTATCTTATTTAGGAGATCCCAATGACAAATCCCTGCGAAAAGTTGAGGTTGAAGTACTTATTCCAAAAATCATGAGAGACAGAGCTAAAGCCGATCAGTGCCTTAAAGAAGTTAAATCTTTTGAGAGTTGCTGCAAGGATAACAGTATAATGATGGTAATTAACTGTAGGAAACAAAATGATGCCCTAAAGAGCTGCCTGCAACAATGGTATACAAACGAGACGTTCAAAGCAGAATGCAAGGAAATATACCTTAAGGAAAGATCTGAATACCGTGCGACTGGAATACCAAAGAAACACAGAGTGCAGAAGCTATGAGATGGTATTACTAAGTTTTATTTGGACTGAACAAATCCACTGTAGTTAAAACGTTTAATAATATTTTCTGAAACTGTATAATTCTGCAGATTCATTAATGTGTCTCCACATTCGTCTTTAGGTGGGCTAATTTCTAAAAATAGTACATCCTTGTCGGATGTTTCTGCAATACGCTGTAGGCCTTTCACATCCTTGGGAAGTTGTGGTTCTCCTCTGTTAATAATTACTATAAAGCTGGCATGATAGAAGCGCATACCCTTTTTATAGATTACTGGAAGGAAATGAAAATGTCTTATTATTGCCTGTCAGTATTTAGTTATGTTAGTTCTCACAGAAATTTCCCCCGAACTTCGTTCCACTTTTTACAATCCAGTTCTTCGATTTCAGATAAAGATACGCGACTAGACAATCGATAAAGTTGGGCTTAACTTTGCAGAATCTGGTTATCAGCTGTTGTGCACTTAATGTAATGCCATTGATGTCTTCTATCCGGAGTACTTTTAAGTAGCACGTGAGGAAAAATGACTCTTCCAAGTCCAATACTAAGTTTTCACTCGGTGTATCCGATACTTCATACTGCTTTATGAACTCGGGACAACTACGTGACTTGGAACCTTTGCCGAAGCAGCCCGAGTCATATAGTAACCGAATATGTTCGGGGACGTTTACTTCCACAGAGAAACCTGTAAATACTGCGCTACTTAGCTCAGCTGTTGATAATTGTGGCAACGGGTTACTACGAACTTTTGTTGAAGCACCTCTTTTGCGCTTCAGAGTTGGAGTAAATATCATAATTCAATTTGGGTTTTGGGATTTCTGCCCATGGGAAAAATAAATACAAATATCTACCAGCAATTTTGATACCCCACTGAAAAAAATAAAAACAAATGCCAGCAATTTTGATGACGGCAAAGCTTTTCAACAATGACATCATTCAGTCCGCAAATAAATGGGGCAGTAGACCGTTTATTCCAATCCTAGTTAAGGCTTTTTATTTTTTGAGAATCTATAGCTAACTCACTTTTACTTTTACATACTTTTGTTAACAAAACCAAAAGTGAGTATAAAAGTTTTGCATGTAAGAGTAAAAGTGAGCTAGCTATAGATTCTCAAAAAAATACGGCTAATGACATCTAATCAATAATGTCCTGGATTTTTTTTGTTTATGATTTTTTTGAAATATTGGATAGCATATCAATTTATACGTATCTGCTACACAACTTCTTGTGCAAATATTATACGAAAAATAATATATACAGAAAATAAAAATACGCATTACGCAAAATAATGTCAATACCCGCGTTTTCAATTAAGCTAAGTACGCTGCTCGAGCGAAACTAAATTTTAGCGGCTCTCCAATTTTTCTCTCCAAACATCAGCTAAAACCCTAGCTAAATTCTGACATAGAGTGCGCTGTGGATAGAAGTGTCACAGAAAACAGCTGTTCGTTGAAAATAATTTTTTTCAAAAATTCATAGAAGCGAAAAGGTGTTACATTTCCGTTGCACTTTCTTTTTTCCTTGTCTGCTGTTCCTTAATATCAAATTTATCACTTTCAAAGGATTACTCATAGAGGTATATTCATTGAAAAGCAAAAACAAAAACACAACAGAAAACCACCACCAAGATTTGTCAAAATTTAGCTTGAAAAAATGTGCCGAGCCATTAATGGGCGCGCTAAATTGTGACAGATACATGCAGTACAGTCTGAAACGAAAATTTGTTTTTTTAGCTGAAGCAGCGTACCGCTCGGCTAAATGGATTCGCTTAAATTTAGCTCAGCTAAATTTGGGAGAGAATTTTGTATGGGAGCTAAAATTCAGCTCGAGCAGCGTACTAAGCTTTAGTGTAAAATCATACCTAACTTTCATGCGATTTACAAATCAAACATTTTGCTCACTGAACGTGTCAATAATCACCATTTATTATAAAACACGGCGAATTCTGCCTCGAATTCATTTCGAAAAGTCTGAGGCGAATTTTTTTTTTTCGAAAAAGTCACAAGACCTGTCAGCTGAATTGAATCGTCGCAAAAGGAAAATTTTCACTTTGAATTATTCGTCCTAAATCTTTTCTTTGCTAAAATCAATTCCAGCTGAAAATTCTATCGTCTCCAGAAAGTTAAATTTTCAATTTACAACATGGCAGACGTCAAGGGACTTATCAATTTGCCCGATGAGAACATCGGTAAGTTAAATAAAAAAATCAATGCGATCTGAAAAAAATTGCACAATTTTATCTGGTGCTCCACAGACATGATTGCAGCGACAAGTGTCTTGCAACAGCAAGCTACCGATATCCGACAAAAAACTATAAACTGGGCATCTTACATGCAGTCGCAAATGATCTCGCAAGAGGACTACCAATGTATCAGCAGTCTGGATACTTCCAAGGCCGCATATCTCCAGCAGAATCCCAGTCAAGCTGTTAAGACCTTTCTCAATCTGTTGTCGCATGTATCTAAGGATTCCACCATTCAATACATTCTTGTAATGATTGATGATATTCTGCAAGAAGATCGAGCTCGTGTTGATTACTTCCACGATTACGCTAGCAAGAAGAAGGAGTGCGTTTGGGGACCATTCCTAAATTTACTCAATCGCCAGGATGGCTTCATTGTCAACATGTCATCTAGAATTCTTGCCAAATTGGCATGTTGGGGCAAGGAATTGATGCCAAAATCCGATTTGAACTTTTATTTGCAATTCCTTAAGGATCAGCTGACCGTCAACGTGAGTAAATTCTAGTCTGCCAGTCTATCTAGTCCCTTTGTTGTATGTATGTACATATATTTTATTAATAGTCTCGCACGGAGATCTATGTATACATATTTCTATTGAAACATTTATATTTGTAAATTTGTGCATGCAACTAATATTTCCTCGTAGCTTTTGAGTTATTTTTTGTTTTTTTTTTTTTTCACACATACATCGAGTGACAATCATGAGGTGCAAAGATAAACACTCGACATGATGTTCTGTCACATGATTAAGTTTTTTATGTTTTCTGCATTTTTTTCTTGGTTTAAACAGATATTTTGTATGTTATGCCATTTACAGACAGTAAATTTGTTTGGAAACTAAACCTCCGTATCTACATAACCGTGGGGTCATTCAGTTAATTAAATTAAATAAGCAAAGTTGCATCAATTGAAATTGAATATGATAACGAGTAATCATCTGTAAGTGGAAGTTTTGTCAAAATAAGTTTATTTAACTAAGGCGTGATTGGCTTTGTATTTAGTTGATGCAGAGTTATGTATTATGTATATATAGGTATGTGTCTATTTATCTAAAACATACAAATGAATTTAGGTTATAAAATGTCTTAACATTTCGATCTGATTCCAATAACATGAACTAGTGCTATTGGCCCGATTGGCTCATTCTCAAATTGGGCTTAAATTTCGTTAAAAGTGTGTTGTTATAAACAACTCAGCTCTGGGGCTGTCTTTCAGAAAGATGTACATACACATTTATTATTATTTTCTATACGTATTTCGAAGAGGTAAAAGTCAAGAACTGATATTATTGCTATTTTAAATTTTTAACTCTGACGTTATGTAGTTGGTTTTAGCCATTCTAGGGAAATTTAATGCTTTCCATTAATTCGAACTTGTCGAAATTCTATTCTTGACACCCATGACAATCATCCTTGGTAAAATTATATGCTAAGAATGTTGCGAAATGGCTTTTCCTCAAATGGTGCTCTGATCTGGCTATAATGAGGCGTTCATTCGTCGCAAACTTCAGATAAACTCTGATATCTGTCTGATACGTAGAAATCAATATCGTGCGATAAAACTAATTAGAGATATGGAAATACATATAAACCAAATTTCAGACAAACAACTTTTTGAACTGAAGAGCTAATGGTAGGTAGGTACATACTTGTGTCAGCTGCTTTCTGACCCAACAATTCAACCGCAATATGGGTCATTTTTTAATGAAAAATATTAGGTCTGTTCCTTTACTTTTGTAGTAAAAATGGAAAAGACTGTCAAAATGGCAGTGGTGGGGATGAAAACTCTCGCAAAGAGAAAAACATACGAAAAAGTTAGGGAACGCTTTTGTAGTAACCAGTAGTAAAAATGACGGATGCATTTTGTTTTCCAATAAATTGCATGTGAGTATAAATATAAGTATGGGGAAGAGTTTTTACTAACTGAACTACATTAATTCGAGAAGAAAAAAAGAGCTTCATTATTTTTGCGCCTTCTGATACCATTTTCATACCAATTTGTTTCTCATATCGCAGGAAATCAAAAGACAAATGCAAATACGTAGTCGTTACACGCGATTCAAATCAAATTTCAAATCTCTGTCAATTTTCCGTCGACTGGCAGTCAGCGTTGCCGCAAACAAATTTTCTTAGGTGCCATTGACGGTAACCAAAGGTGCCAACTGGGTGCCAACAGCCCTTCAACGGCAGAGAGATATTTAAAAACACAAGAGATATATAATTTCGCATTAGTATAATTATTTGTATTGAAAAAACCTCAGGCTCCTAAAAACGAGTACGTATATACCTTAGTGAATCCATGCAACTCAAGCAATGAACGGCAGTATGCTCTAACACTTTAAATATTATCAAATCCAACAAACCAAACCGAAAATGAAATGTCAAAGCAGTCCAACGCCACCGAAAGTAGAAAGTTGCTCTACTTGAGCGCTGCATTGAACTTTACGATATTTACGATCTAAACGCGACCCGAAGCATGAAGCCGCATTTTGGCTTGCACCATATGAAAGCATTGGTTCTACTCTATCTGTCAACGCACGCACGCAGCAAAGCAGCATTGTGAATTGGCTATAAGAGTTAGGTAGCCAGCCGCTGACTGAAGCGCTGACATCTTACCTCATTTTCGAGAATGCTATAGATTTCATATACAAGGGCTGCGTTGTTGTTAAAAATGATTCAGTTCAGTGAAGTGTTCGCAGATGAAAGATAAAATGACTTGCACTCTCAATCAATTTTAAACATTTTAAGAAATGTTTTTTTTTAAATATTATGTATTAAAATGTATCAAGCTCATAAGGTGCCAAATGAGAACTGAAGGTGCCAAGGTGCCAATCGGACTGTAGGGTGCCAAAATGGCACAATTGTGCCACTTCGGCAACGCTGCTGGCAGTTGTTTCAATTCTTACGCAAAGAAATTTGTTGAGTAAAAACTAGTAAGATTCGCAATGGAGGCAGCGATGCCAGATTACAAGATATATCTTTTTTTTCAAGATTTTTAAGCTTCAAAATATGTGCAAGACTTTTTACCTTAAATTCATCAAATTTCAAGATTTTTTATATTGAACTATAATTTCTAGTGGTTTTCTATTCCTTATTATTGTCAGTGGAAAAAAAAACTCATGCACGACTTCTGTTATGCACTGGAAACTATTTGTGGCATATGATAAATTGGCTCAAGGAAGTTACGAATAAGAATGATCCTAAATAGCTATGTGGATGTGGCTTATGTTGAATTCGATTGGCAATCTGAGATTTTTTAAGATTTCTCTAGATTTCGTCTGGTCAATCGAACAAAAAGAAGTATACTGCGCTGTTCTTTGTTGGTGTTGGTGGTGTGCCTGCCAAAAGTTGTTTACCTTTTTTGTTGTGAAGATTTTTTTTTCATCATAATGTAAGTGTATTGGTAAATCTCGAGCGTCTCTGAGAAAAAAATCTAGATTCGCAAAAGTGCTCTCGACTCTGAAAAAGATTGCTTTTTTTTGTACCAAACGAACGAAAAAAGTGATCTCGGGAAAGAATAAGTGCTTTTTTCTGGCGAATCGAAATTAACATTATTGTATCATGGAAATAGAAAACACGCAATATTATCGCTCACAATTATCTTACTATCAATGAAATTAGAGGTCTTACATCAAAGGAACTCAATATCGGTCGAACGAAAAATTTTGCTGATTGCAGCATGTTGTAATTTGTAAAGAAAAATATATATTCTTTCATAGTAGCAATATTTGTCATTAGTGACACGTCCCTAGACATATAAGTACTACGTTTTATTAATTATTGAAAAATGTGTATATGGGAGTGGTAGGTACCAAAACTACTCGACCGATATAGTCCATTTTCAATACCAACGGCACGACGACGGTAAAAAAAAAGTCATCTCACAAAATTTCTAGCTTTGACTATTTTTAAGGATATTCAATTTGATGTTTCGTATTATGTATTTGGAAAACTGCCATAACAAAGTCTTATGTCAACGGAAAATTTAATAAAATTAAAAAAAACTTTAAAAACTTAACATGTAAACAGTTCTTCCGAAACTTGTAAACGGAGTGCCTTTGGACACTTGTACTTAACTAAACAATTTTTTTTCCGTTCTAGTTAGTTTTTTCTATATTTTGGAAAAATCTTGAAAAAAAGATATTTTATTTTGGAAAACAAGATTTTCAACTTTTTTATCTGGGAACACTGAATGGAGGGGTCATGATGGAATAATATAAGGTGGTCTCGTCGGCTGCCGAATCGTTCGTTTTTTGGTCCCTTAACGTTCAGTGAGCGTTTGCTTATTGGAGCGAAAGGTTGTGTGCGGACGAATTTGTTTGCAAAACGTCAACCCTTGTGCAAAAAAAAATTTTTTTTTATTATAATAGGCAACTTCAAACCAATTCCACTCCACTTAAAAGTTAATCAACATCAACAATCAACATACTCATGAACAGAATACTCTCTCTGCACACTCTATTGTCGTTTCACTTACACTTACTACGCTGAACCCTTTCACACGCACTTATTACTAGTATAGTTAAGGGACTACTTTTTGCCGACGAGACCACCTTATACTTATTCCATCATGGGAGGGGTAATATCTTGCTCTCTCGATGCCGCTCTCTTTTACGAATTTTTCAAGTTAGGGAACGACATTGAGTAAAAATTAAAAATTAAAATTAAAAATTAAATAAAACTCGTAAGATTTAAAAGTAAAGGAACAGACCTATAGATTCATGTAATACAAGCCGAAAAACATTAATGCGAAATGTGTGGCCAAAATTATTTTCTTTGTTTAATACATGTTGACCAATTTGAACGTGTTTTTCAACGTAGTTGGTTTTTTTTTTTATTAACCACCCAGTGCTTCGGTTCAGTACTTCCGTGAGGACTAGGCTAGGAGGACACTGAAATAAGAGTGTCGCATAGAATCTTTTCCATTTGGTACCTGCAGAAGTTCATTTGTAAAGCTGCCTAGCCATTTAGTCATGTTCCCAATAATGCAGTTATCATCGGGACGAACTTTCTAATTTGGTTTCTAGGGTAGGTCGGTAGAGTTGGCGGTTCAGCATGAACCGAAGTAGCAGTTTGATGTGCAATTTTGTTATTACGACTCGTGTGACCTGGTTTGTGGTGAATGTTGAGGAAGTGATACAAACGGTACCTACGTTCAACCTGTGTGGTTGAGAAAACGGATAAGATCTTGTCTACCTTCACCCGCTAAGGTCTTCGAAGAGTTCTTGGTTTCATCTGGCTCCTGGAAAGACTTTTTTTTTCTCAGTTGCATTCCTGCAACTAGATTGGTCACATGGTCTTCAGTTGACCAATGCCAACTGTGATTATCACAGTGGTTGTGGCAATATCTATGCCGGTTCTATTTTCTATTATTTTGATCGTAGGTAGGGCATATTTTTCTTGCTATGACGCAGTTGGGCAATTCTTTGCATTGAAGGTTGGCTTTCTCCTAGGGGAGATTTAGTTTCTACTTATTTAAGGAAATTATTACATTACTAGCGTAGCCCGTGCACTCTTCGTAGTGCACACTTCTCCAGGGACAATCACCCCTATCGTGGAATCCGCCGGGGGGAATTATTCACGGAAAAGAATATTTTGGTATCGTCGAATACGCAAAGTGAACAGTTCCCCGTTCGGGAAAAGTTCGATTTGGACGTTTTTAAGGATACAGTGAAACTTATTCACAGTACCCACTCGGGGAACTGTTCACTTTGCGGATGCCACGATACCAAAATATTCTTTTCCGTGAATAATTCCCCCCGGCGGATTCCACGATAGGGGTGAATAACTAAGATCTTCTGTAAGTTTGAGCTCAATCGATTTGGTGGTTTTCTAGATATACGATTTTGAATGTTTTTTTGTATGGGCGGTGCCACGCCCCTTTGTCCAATTTTGACCAAACTTCACAGAAACTGTATATGGACCAATACCAAAGATGTGTGAAAGTTTGGTTAAAATCGGTAAATGCTTTAAGGCGTGAATCGACGACAAACATTTTAGGGCTCAATGGTTGCAGTTAAAAAGTTGAGGGGTGGGCACTGAGCAGCTTTGCGGTCACTGTACATCAGAATAGCTTGCAGTTGCGTATTTATTTAATGACTTCTTTGATCTGACCATTGTTTAACAAAAGGTTTCATAACATGTTAAGTTGTTGTCGCAGTTTACTGAAGTCGTAGGAAAGGCTAGAAGATAAGTATAGTAGAAGTTGGTACCGTGGTTATATTAATTTCCTAATAAATACAGATACATACATAACATGGCCGAGCTGTAAAGTCGGTGTTCACTCATAAAATTTACCAAGTTATAGATATTTTGATAAATTTGTGTAAAAGACACACGTTTTTTATTTTATATTACTTTTGTGGGGACTATTGTTAGCCGTAATTAAATATAGGACTGCATGCCAATGACTGCATAATTGATTTCGTCTTCTCAATTGGTGAAACATGCAATATATACGTTTGTTTTTTTAATTTTAAGTACATCAGTAGTTAATTGAAATTGTGCACACCCATCAATTCACTCGTACACAACGCCATTGTTGTATAGGATTGTGTTCACTTTCCTTTAATTCGTTTGACTTGTTTTCTTTTTTACTATTCTTCGTCATTTCTGTACATACTCATGAGAAAAAAAAATCAAGAGATTGAACCACATTCACATACCATCATCTGAAATTTAAAACCACATTACAGCCATCGTTTGTTCCTCCACAAAAAAAAAAAAAACAGCATTGTGTGTGCGCTTTTAACTGTTGTTTCTAGCTCGCAAGGATTGTGTGCATCCTGATTGTGTTTATTTCAAGTGAAAGTGCATTAGCCCGCAAGTGTAAATAACCAACCAAAAAAACAAACAACAATAAAATTTAATCGAAAAGAAAACAATACCAAAACAAAAACACAAAAATTGTCGCCAGGCTAAATCCTACATAAAAGACATGGAAATGCTTGCCAAGCGTGTCCAAACAGTGATCACACACCAGCACGGACATGGCCATGGCCATCATCATTTTGGCCACCACTCGAAAGATCATCACAGTGGCAATCATCACTACAGTCCGAACAGCAGCCACCATGCCGCCGACCATCATCAATCGAACGAGTCGTATCGCGAGGTGTCAGGTGAACTGTCGTCGTCATCGGCTGCCGGAGAGAATTCAAACGTTCCGGCCACAATTCCGGTAGAGTCTCTGTGTGGTTTTAGTTAGTTTTACTTCCAAACAAATTTAAACCATTCTCTCTCCTATTTAAACAAAAAACCAATCTTTCCTCTTGTCCTCTATCTTCTATGTTTTGTTTTTTTTTTCTCTTTTTTTCCACTCGTATTCAAATGATCACAACTTGAATAGAAAGATTTTATATGCGCGCGTGTAAGGTTTACCACCGCTACCATCAGGTGTCGCCACAAGAGTGTCCCAATGAAAGGAACGTACATAATTGTGATGTCTGTCCCCCAAAAGTCGTGCCCAGTGTTAAACTAACCCACTAACTCACTCAACACTATCCGAACAACACATTCACTTTAAAATATAAATTACTTTCAGACCAAAGGTGTTGGGTAATATACAGGAAAACAGTTTTTAATAAATATTTCTCACTTTTTTTTATGTTCGTTGCTGTAAAATTGGATTATAAATTAAATTTTTAAATTCGCTATCGGTGTCGTTCAGTAAACACTTGTAATCTATTCGTTGTTAGTTGTTAATAACACCACTAACCCTTTGACTTGTGATTTGCCTGTACTATGCTATAATGATTTTGGTTTTTTTTTGTTTCCTGGTGACTGTATAGAGCAACGAATACATCCAGTCGGTGGGACGTTGTCTGCAAATGATGCTGCGCATCGATGAGTACCGTTTCGCCTTCGTATCTGTCGATGGAATCAGCACTTTAATTAGTATTCTATCGTCCAGAGTTAATTTTCAGGTAAGAAATCACTTCAGTGGCATTTAACATTTTGTGTATTTAATTTTCCCCGACTTAGGTGCAGTACCAACTTGTATTCTGCTTGTGGGTGCTGACATTCAACCCATTGTTAGCCGGAAAGATGAACAAGTTCAGCGTTATCCCAATTTTGGCCGATATTCTGAACGATTGTGCTAAGGAGAAGGTTAGTATTTGGCCTTCCCATTGGAGGGAGTATCTTAGCAAATTTAGGACTTTAATTTGATTCAAAAGGAGAGAATCACGACAGTGGCCTCCTTTCAGAGTATATTACTCTGGTCTGAAGAAAAATCTTATTTATTTCCATCTTACCTGTAGGTTACTCGCATCATACTCGCAGTGTTCCGCAATTTGATCGAAAAGCCCGAGGAGTCCCAAGTCGCTAAGGAGCACTGCATTGCTATGGTCCAGTGCAAGGTTCTGAAACAGTTGTCCATTTTGGAGCAACGCCGCTTCGACGATGAGGATATTACCGCCGATGTTGAATTCCTCACTGAGAAGCTGCAGAATTCTGTACAGGACTTGAGCTCGTTCGATGAGTACGCCACCGAGTTGAAGAGTGCCCGTTTGGAATGGTCTCCAGTACACAAGTCAGCTAAATTCTGGCGTGAAAACGCTCAACGCCTCAACGAGAAAAACTACGAATTGTTGAGAATTTTGGTTCACTTACTGGAGACATCCAAGGATCCCGTCATTCTCTCGGTTGCCTGCTTTGATATTGGCGAGTATGTGCGTCACTATCCCAGAGGAAAGCAGTAAGTAGAAACACTTCAATTCAGACCAAAAGATATATAATATTAATGATGCGCCTTTTAAGTGTCCTTGAGCAACTGGGAGGTAAGCAGATCGTTATGCAACTCCTCGGCCATGACGATCCTAATGTTCGCTATGAAGCTCTCCTCGCTGTCCAAAAACTGATGGTTCACAACTGGTAGGTTTTACAAAATTCATATCCGCACTCCTTAACCTAATTCCTTCAACTAGAACATCAAGTCCATACCAAGCACTCTCAAAAAACTTTTCAAAATATGAATTTTTAATTTCAAAACAGGGAATACCTCGGCAAACAGCTCGAAAAGGACAACGAAAAGGCACCAGCACCGGGCGGTGCTGCCATCAGTGGAAAGGCCTAAGCACAATTCATCACATAAACATGTTTGTTTGTTATTAAAACATTTACTCTATTTTACAAATACTAAAAGTATTTCCCAACTATATTTCGTTTCCCACACACATAAAGAAACCTAAACCATTCCAATTCAATAAAAAAAAAAGAAAACAGTCAACCACGTAACTATTTTCCATCAGCCACAAGGGAAGTGTTATAAAATGGAAAAGTATTTGTTTGTTCGTTATGTTTTAAAATGCTGTCTCCTATCTTCATGCGTGTATATAAGGAAAAATAAAAGTATTGTTTTGTTTTAGAAAAATATTAATAAAATATATAATAGCCCAGTGTCGGGATGAGCATAAATGGACTCTGGTTGCCATTTCGTTGCCTAAATCTATAATATAGCTATCAATATCAATCCTGGCTAAAATGCGTTGTTGTAAATTTAAAATAAATAAATTAAAAAAAAATAATAAAGAAGTAGTGTTTTGCTGTTTTCGCTATCAAGATGATTTTTATCAAAAATAACTAATGAACATGATTCATATGGAATCCAGTCCAGTTTATATCTATGGTGCATGTCGCAGGCGATGCAACGACCAATCGCAAGGGAGCCTTATGGCAAGCATCTAATAAACATAGACATTCGATCCGACGTTTTATTAGAATCTTAAACAAAGACAAACTGAATTCAGGTTCGATCCCCGGAAAAACACAAATTACATCCAAGTTTTTTCTACTGCGCCACCTCTCGCGAACGTCTAACAAACATCCGAGAGTATGGCTGTCATGAAAAAGCTTCTCAATTTAGCCGTTCGGACTCGGCATAAAATTGTAGGTCCTTTCCATTCGTCCCAAAAATAAACTCACGCAAAACGAATGGTTGCGAGAAGTCTTGGGTGTCTACCCGCTTGGTTGAGCCACCTATTTATTTATTTATTTATTTTTTAGGGGTGTCGGCCTTTGTCGACAGCCACTTTAAACAGACACCATACTTTACTGTACTTAGTTTTCCCGTCTTTCCAAGAAAGATAAGAAGGAGCTTCAGTGATGAAGAGCTTTGATGTACAACTACGGAGGTCGGTGTTTAGCCTACCGACCAAGTTCAGAGAAAGCTTGAGTTTGAGCACTAACTTGGACGAGGTAAGAGGTAAGCAGCGCTTTTAATGCAGCTTGACTATCACTTGACTAGCCCTCCACCTGTTTGTCACAATATAGCGCATAGCCATAATGGTGGATTTACATTACCACGCCACGCAATTTTGCATGACTTCAGAGAGAGACGTGTTTCCACAGTCAAGGCTAATGATGTGTATGAGTGAGACCACACGCCTAAAAGTTGAGTTTAGGCCGCCATAACTTTTTTAAGGAGGTTTGTGGTCTCACTCTTACAGATTATTAGCCTGTAGCAAACGGATCTCTCTCTTTAAATTCGTGCAAAATTGCGTGGCGTGGTAATGTAAATCCACCATAAGAATAGCGAAAATCTTCGCTTGTTCTCGCTTTCCACAAAGACTCCAGAACCGGACCCCTGTCCGGTTTTAGAGCCTTAAGCAGCCCCTATTGTGAGTTCCGATAGTTAATCGTTGATCGACAACTGTGATTGTCGATTGTGATTGATTTTTGTCGATTTGGCAGTCGCTTGTAGTCGACTACAAATGTCTGATCGATGCTTTCTCTTGGAAGTGAAAAAATGTCGTGCGTACGAATAGCTAACGTCAATCGACGCAATCGACAATTGTCGTGACGATCGCTGATCGTCAATCGCAATATGGGCCTTACTTGCATTTTATTTGTATCCGCTAACAATCCGTCACACAGCCACCTATCGCTTTTAAAAACGAAATAACATCCGTCACCTAAAAACAAATTGACATTTGGAAAGTACTTTCTCTTTCCATAAAAGGGCGAATGGAAAGCGAATCGCTTTTGAGAATAGGAAAACACAAATCTGCCACCAAAAGCGATCCGCCGCGCTTTCTGGTATAGGCCTACGGTTTTCGATTCAACATGTTTGGACCAAAGAAGTTTTCTATCGAGGATTACTCCCAGATATTTGACTTCATCAGAGATCGGGATAGTGACACCATTTAGCACAAGTTGAGTCAGTGACATTCCCCCTTCTCGTAAAGAGAACAACCGTAGTTTTAAGAGAATTCACTGAAAGCCCAAGGATCTCTGCGCCAGAGAGCAGACAGTCCTTAGGTTTGAACCGACAGACAGAACGGCGACATCGTCCGCGTAGGCTTGTATGTAGGTTCCAGGAAGATTGAGAACCGTTAGCAGAGAGTCTGCTACCATAAACCATAAAAGGGGAGGCAGAACGCCACCTTGAGGGCAGCCTCTGTTTACCCCTGTCATGATGCATTGCCACAATCCGCTTCGGCAATCCACGTTCTGTACATTCACCCCAATCATGGAATCCGCCGGAGGGAATTGTTCGCGGAAAAGAATATTTTGGTATCGTCGAATCCGCAAATTGAACGGTTATTATGTCATATAGGTAGGTATATACATAATATTAACACATACTATTGGTAGGGTGTGGTTTTTTTTCCAGATTTCTGTTCACTTTTCGGATTCGACGATACCAAAATATTCTTTTCCGCGAACAATTCCCTCCGGCGGATTCCATGATTGGGGTGATTAGCATTGCTTTAATCAACAACACCAATGTTTCATCTATACCGTGATGTCTGGCTGCGTTGCACATGCTATTAAAGGTCGTATTATCAAAAGAATCCTCAATATCGACGAAAATACCCAACGCGTACTCCTTTAGATCAAGAGCATTTTCAATCCTACTAACGAGGTTCCGAAGCGCAGTTTCAGAGGATTTTCCGTGCTAATAGGCATGTTGCATCTCAGAAAGAGGCTGCGATCGAAGAGCAACATCGCACACGTGCAGCTCAACCAGTCTCTCCAAACTTTTCAGCAGGAAGGAAGACATATGGGTCTGCAACTTTTGGCGAGAGTGTAGTCGGCCTTACCGATTTTTGGTATGGGAACGACTTTAACCATACGCCAAAGGGAAGGTATGTAGGCCAAGGCCAAGCCCTTGTCTCAGTGTAGGTACCATCAGATTTTTGGAGCGATTCCAGATTACTTGGTCTGTCCCTTTTGAGGACTTTAACAAAGCCTACTGGTTGCACTTAGTGATTCGACCTCCTCACAAAATTTCCTATAAAATTAATTTATCGATTTACGAATATGTGTAATTTTGCAAAAGACAATTCTAGTCACTAGTTTATCTATTTTATATCCCCCTCAATGAAAGAATGTCCAGGAGACCATCAGAGTTTGTTCAAGTATTGCAATAAATCATCCCCAAATGATTTCTACATGGGACGAAAATTGTTGGCGTAATTATGTAATTTCCAGTTTTACATCTTGTTACCAAATAAAAGAACAAGTTCCTCTATTTGCCAAGAGGCAACGCGTTTCGAGTATTTGCCGACGCGCTATGAAATCCGTACCATCGGGCAGGCGTCCTCTAGGTAGACCTAGGATGAAATGGTTAGATCAAGTCCATAATCTCTCCTCTGCCCGTATGGGGATTGCCCTTGAAGATTTGGAGTCGATGGCGGAGGAGAGCTATGGAGGGTCGACTTAATCAACCTACATCCGCGACCCACTTAATGGACAAGCGGATAATTGAAAATTAATGACCAGACCAACGAACTGTGTTGTCGGAAATACACCCAATTTCTTCGCATTTCTATGGCTAGACAATAGCATTAATAACGTCATTATACTAGGCATAATAAAATTTAATTTATTCAAGGAATTCTACTCCATAGTTTGTCCAAATCACACTTCCACTAATTGAAAAGTATTCACTTGCTGGCACTCTTCAGATAAGCGATAAGATCAGCACGATCTTCGGGTTTTTTCAAACCAGCAAAAACCATCTTCGTCCCCGGTATAAATTTCTTTGGGTTCTCGAGGTATTGAAATAGGGATTCATCGTTCCATATGACACCCTTGCTTCTGTTAGCATCGGTGTATGCGTATCCAACAGCTTGACCAGACTTTCGACCAATAAACCCATGCAGATTTGGACCAACCTTATGTTTACCATTGGCTTCGAGAGTGTGACATTGAGCACATCGCTGAACGAATATCTTCTTGCCGTTTTCAACATTACCCATTTGAATAACCATTATGTACATAAACTAAAAATTTAATAGCGGAAGCCGAGTGACAAGAAAGTTTTCGAAAAGGCTCAGAACACTATTTAAAATTTTCCAAGTTTACTGAAAAATAATTTAGAAACTTTTATATTCAGCTAGGTTCCAGAAATCGAGTGAAATCGAAATTGCAAATCGAATGAATTCGTTTTTAGTGTTCTGCATTTCGAGCGATTCGGAAACTTCGAATTTTTTTCGAAACCACAATTTCACTTTGTTTCAATTCCGAAAATTTTGAAATCGAAATCGAATACAGTGAAATGTAGAACACAAAAATTCATTTCGAGTGAAAGTGAAATGTGGAACCTAGCAGATTATGTAGGTACTCGTACTTTCCGAACTCCTTGCCGATTTCAATGTCCTCGCTTCTTTTGCCGCTATTTAGCAATAATCCAATATGCATACATATTTCAACGGAGACCGACGCTCATGTTTTAGAAAACTGTTTGTCATGAAAAGATACAAAACCCGGTTACCGGCACTTCTTCTCTCCAGTCATCATCAAAGATCAATCCATTGTTCGACAAGTACGTACACACTTCAGATCCCACCCCACTGCAACCATCTTCTAACCTCCCTTCTAGGCATCCACCTGACCCCTAATAGAGAAAAGCCCACATTGCTCGTGTTTGTCCAACTGTTTTATTACATTAATTTTTACATTAAAATTGTTAGTCCACCTCTCAATTGACTCAGCTCTCTCTTTTTTAATAATTATCTTATACAAGTAGTGATATATAACTTCATTTTTACACGTGCATTCGTAACTCAAAAGAAAACGTAAAATAAATATAAATAAATATCATAGGACTACAGCGGGTGTAGACGACCATCGGCGATCAATCGAAATTATTGTAAAGTATTGTTGCATGTTTTTTGTTTTTTTTTTTTTTTATTTCTTTTCAGTTGTTTATACTTATTGTTTTAAATATATTAAAATTGTCCTAAGAATTCATTTAGTTTTGTTCTGACAATAACGACGATGGGGGATGTTTATAATATTGTAGGCACATAAAAGAGGGTCCATAAATCTACTTGTCCTCGTGTTACAAATAGATTGCTGTCCTTCTCGTGTGAACCTCTTTTATCTTATACTGGCGGTGTTATTTGCAGTTGATTTGTGTGTTTCTTATGATTTACTTAGTAGCGGACTTAATGTAAGCGATAAGGTCAGCACGTTCGTTGGGCTTCTTCAGACCAGCGAAGATCATCTTTGTGCCGGGGATATATTTCTTTGGATTCTCCAAGTATTCGAAGAGGGTATCCTCGTTCCAGGTGATACCCTTGGCTTTGTTCGCATCTGTGTAGGCGAAACCGGCCGCCTGACCAGTCTTGCGTCCGATGATTCCATGTAGATTGGGACCAACCTTGTGCTTGCCGCCGGCTTCAACGGTGTGGCATTGAGCGCAACGTTGGACGAAGATTTTCTTGCCCTTTTCAACATCACCAGCTGGTACGCCCATTTTTGCTTAGGTTTTTGAGTAAAGCGCTCTGAAAAGAAAAAAATGGCAATTAGCGTGTGAAATATAAGAAAAACATATCACTAACAAACAATCTTGTTTGGAGTGGTTTTTTCGAATTTATAGATAACTAAAATTGATATTTGGTGTTTACTGATTAGTTAACTACACGGAAAGAAAGTGATAATGATAAGCACCCATGATTAACTATTATGTAATATCAGCTTTATCAAAGTATGCACTTTGTCGGAGAAGTTAAATAACGGATTGCCGTATCGTTGCTAAAGTCGCTATAAAGGCTATCTTTTCCAAGTTGAATTACATAATTCAAATATGTGTACCTATTGGCTCACTAATATTTTTTTATACAGCACGCCTCGTGCAAAAATATGTACATTACGCATTGTCGCATTTGTTGTGTCAATTTTTATTTCATGGAACATGGTTGCTACTAGATCAAAAACCCGTCAAATGATCACGATTCGAACAAACAAACAAACCGCAATATAAAAACATAAAAATCAATCTCTTGAAGCCATATGCAGCCAGCATCAAATGAGCAAGTAATAGGAGGTAATAGGAAAGCTCAAGGTGCTACTCCAAAAGCATTGCTTGGAAGTTTTACAAAGAGTTAAAAAGAACGAACAAAAAACTAGAGAAACTAAATAGTAAAATCACAACCAGTGTTGAGGATATGCAAAAACTACCAGCAGAACGGCCAACATGAAGTCTGCATAGCGATATCTAAACTCAAGTTTAATAACGCTACAAGAGACGATTTGGTGGAGAGCATAAACTAACACATTTCCAAGATTTGCAAAGACCGAACTAACTAGAGCAGCGGTTCCCTAACTGTTATTCTAAGGGCTTCGCTAGTGAATTTAATTTTTTCACTGCTGTAAGACTCCGAACAAAGGAAAAGCATATCGTTTCTCTTTACGAATACCAAGAGCAAGGTCGAAGCGAAATCAAATAGTTACATTGCATTTGTGTTTCACGCATTTCCAGTCAGACTTGCTTCGTGGCTGGCACTCATATATTTGCCCGGCACTCAAAATTAAATAAAGGGCTTTCAATTGGTCGTTGCCAGCCAGATTGGTCGGAAGGATTACCGCGCTCCATGAGATTGTACAGGAGAACCAGAGGCAGTCAATTCCTCGCCATGCATAAGAAATCGGCTTTTCGCAATTTCTTACTTGGCGAATTTTGCATCGGGCTTTGGGCTTACGCCACTACAATATCCCACTAATACAGGAGTTCAACGTTAATTACCATTGAAAAAACAGTTTGTTCGCTGACTTAGCTTCGAAAAGTTTTGAAGAGGCCCCAATTTTGACCGAAAAATCATTTTTAGCGACGAGGCGCATTTTTAGATGGTATATTAGCTCACAAAAATGCTAATCCATCCATACTTATTGAAAACCCCTTTAAGTGAATCTTCAGTAAGATCAGCGTCTATTCACATATAATATGTATGTATATCTGTGCTTTTAGAAGGGCGTCGCAAAAATTGTTCAACCTCTCTAGGGAGTCGCAGTATGAAAAAGATTGGGAACCCCTGAACTAGAGAGACGGTGACAGGTCAACCACCTAAGTACGTGTTTTTTCCAAAAGCGATTTTGGGTAATTAGCAAATGCTGCATTTATAAAGTTATATTTTGATCCTCAAAGTACGGAAACGCGTTGAAACAAACGTTTTCAAAAATGTGAATTTTTCTTAGAAACGATAATTCAAAAACAGCGAAACAAAGATCTACCTACATATTAAATAATATTAAACTGCTTTTACATTAAAGAAATTACAATTTTATTTCTTTTCCCTGTATGTATCTATATTTTTTTGTTGCAAATGAAATCAAATCAGTTACGATCTGTCATTTAAAAGATTTGAAAGTTCTCTTCTGCCAAAGTCAGGTTTTGTCTAGACACAACTTTAGGACAGAATCTGACATCATATTAACGTCAGCATCTGAAAAATTGACACGAGTGCAATAGCCTAACTGCTCAAATGCACCTCAAGTTTAAGTGTCTTTCTGGCGTCATTTGCACGGTTGACTATCTTTTTCGCGATGTCCAGGTGTCCAAAATCACTACTATATCACTCTGTTTGATTATAGCATTGAAATTTGCTGAAGAGTAAGTAAAATTGGTAAGCCATAGACTTGTAAATAAGTACATGGGTAATTCGTATTTCTATTCGAAGAATTGAGAATTTAAAAAAAGTTAGATTTTGTGTCAAATCTGAAGAGACCTTGGTAACTAGCGTTGTAGAAGAAGAAATGGTTTGATATAAGCTGTCATCGAGCCATTTGTTTCGTTTTTTTTCTCTTCCATATTTATGTTAAATTTAAAAATACTACCTTTTTCATTTTAGTTTTCAACCATTTGGCAGCACCAAAATCCAGCAATGCAACCAAACGTCATTTTTGTGGAGATTTCTGCTCTCTTTTTTTTTGCGTAGGTATGTACCTTATTTAATTTCCCCCCTTTTGCATCACATACAAAAAAACGGTTTCAATCGGCAAGCACATAATTACTGGTCCGTTCGGAAAATGAAAAGTTCAATTTTTGCGCTCATTGTTTCAGTTCGTCTTTTTAACTCCAGGAAGTATTTTCTCGCGTTAATAAATTCCTCTGTCACTATATCAGTTCTTTTAAGAACTCAAAATCTAAAAAAGAAACTAAAGACGAATCTCGCGTTTAAATTCATTTGCTGTTGCTGTAATTAGTTCTTTTAAGAGCTCCAAAATAAGAATTTGATTTGGTTAATTGCTCGTAAGTTTTAGAACTAATTTTGTCACAGTTTCTCCCATATTTTTTGTATACAGTACAGATTTCTTTGTTTGGGCGTTGCGGCGCGAAATTGTTGCTGCCACTTGGTTTTTCGTTTGGATTAAGTCACCTTTGTGAGTTGTATTTAAAATTTTTATTGAATTTATAATGAAGTACAAAATGTTTACAGAAAATAAAATCTCGTGGTTGGAGATATTTGTTTGGGTGAATTTTTTTCTTGGAGTTTCAAGCCGCAACATAAGCATTGGCATTGTTAGTGACCAGTCTGCACTTAAAGCACTTGAGCCACAATAAATATATGACCAAAATTCTACGTTCACACAATCCAAATCTACAAAATGGCAAACATTTAAAAACACTAAAGAAGTCAGTTTCTTGGATGTTATTTTAACCAGGATATAGGTACCTATGCAAAGTAGAAAATAAACCTGTACAATTTTAATAGAGTAGAATTGGAACCCTATCAAAAGTATGCGGTGGCGCTAAATGTCATAAAATATAAATGCAATGCTATACAAGCACTGCTTGTTTAAGCATAAACCAATTATCGCAACATTTTCATCGCATAACAGTAGCTTATATTATGTAGGTACCTAGATCTTTTTATACAAGTTTATGAATTTCAGGCGGCATAAAATAATAAACGCCAACAGAATAAAATGTGTTAATCGTCTGCAAACATGTCTACGAATACAAATACAATCCCCATCCCGGAACGGAATAGGTACCTACTACATTTGCACTTGCTTGCAAAATCAAAGTCAACGCGTGATTCACTTTAGCTTTCATAAGCTTATAAAACCATTACGTTTTTCACTCCAAATCATAGTCATATGGTTAAGATTCTGATGTGTTACACAAGTCGAAGGGTACCTAAAGCAAAAAAGCAACCAACGCATGTGAATTTCTGTTTTATAATTGACCAAACAGATTATCAATTATTGCTGTCAAGCGTCATGTTGAAAAATGAAAAAATCCAAGAATTAAGTTACATAACAGATTCTATAATACGCGCGGGAATATCTCTAACTGGGTCCCACGAACGCCTTCATTATACAGAAACAAATTATAGACCGCTGATCAAAAAAATAGTTTGTTAGAAGTTAGATAATAGGTTGGTGTCCTCAAATTATGTAGGTATGTACCTACTATGCCCTCCGAGTCAATGACACAATAAATTTTAAAACTCGAATTCAATCGTGTTAGTATGAAGTTGGCAACCATTAGATTGTACCACGTTTTGATAAAATTCCAATACTCTGAATCTAAATAGAATTGGTGCACATCCAGAAAGAGATAAATCACAAGACACGTGATTGACTTTTAATCGAAAGCGTCCAAAGTCCTAGTCAGCTGAAACGAAACAAAGGCCCATTGCCGTCCAAGCGACAATTGCGTCACCATACCAAAGCCAACCATTCACGTCATCAACGTTTCCAACCAAAATGCTTGCGTGTGTTCATCACCAGATCGCTCAACTCTCTTGAATGGCAATTATCAACCCGTTGATACACTACACATTCTCAGCTTCTAATAGGAATAGAAACAAAACTTCATTAGCAAGTTTTTAGAGGTCTAGGTTTCCGACACGCAACTGCATTAGGTATTTCACAATGGAATCCGATTATGGGTAGACTTCCTCGTTTGTAAATCTAAAAAGCTGCAAACGCTTGGACCTAGAAACCAAACCTGTGCTACGAGTATCTAATATTCAATAAAAATGAAAATTGATTTTTTCAACAACAACCTTGACGAGAGGGTGGAGGAAAAATCTGTGTTACTAGTACACGAGGGCAAACTGGCTGTACGCCAGTGCGCATTAGTTTTCAGGTTTTCATCAGCTCGCTTTTCATTCAAGGAAAATTGCTCACTTTCTTCATCTCTTTCCTGCACACGTAATTTACAAGTGGGTACATCTTTATTGTTACGTAACATGTATTGGGTGGAAGAAAATTCACGAAATTCAAGGCTGGCCGATGTCCTACTTCTTTTCAAAGGAATTCTATTTTTCTTTCGACGAAGATTTTAAGCGAAATTTGATTATTTAACATTGCATGCAAAATCTACTATTCCTTCAATGAACATGAACACACGTGGTGGTTGTTCTAGAACCAACCGTTCCTCTTTGCAGCTATTAATCACACAAGTCACCTTGCAAATATGCTTTTTTTATTCAATTTTTTTTGTCAATGTTATTAGAATTTATCTATATAGTGACAACCAAGGGCGGACTATAAAGTTTATATAATTAATTACAACTTTTGGTGAGTAAAAAAAATCAAAATTATGTAATTTACTGCAAAAATGAGAAAAACACTTGAACTTATGACACAACGTGAAACACTTTTTGTTGTCCTTTGCTGATCTGATTAATGTGGATATAAGAAAATAAACAGCTGACTTTTAATAACTATCACTTTAAAATACTTATTACGAAATTGCACAGAATAAAATGAAATTATAATTTGCCAAAGGCAAGTACTTACATTGAACACAAAAGATAGAATTCGACTGTAGCGAGAGGATTTGAAAAACTTGAGCACAGCAAAAAATCTGCAATCAAAATTTAATCAGCATGCGGCGAATTCGATGACGCTTTTTTGACATTTGGAGTCGGCGCTTTAGTTGTCTCAAATAAAATACGTCGCCATCTGTTGGTCAATGGAATGGACTAATAGTTGAAGAGCTTTATGCGGAGTAAGTTGAATAAGTTTAAACACTGAATCTGAATATAATTTGATAAAAAAAGAATGGTTGTTTTGTGCAATAAAAGTACCTATAATTGTTTATTCAATAGAATATTGCGTATTTATAGATATTAATAGTTGCGGATTTTATTATTATATCTAAACAAAATTGTACTATACTGCATTAAGCAAAGTACGCAGCTCGAGCGAAACTAATGGTGTTTTCGTTTGGTATTCTCAGATTCATGTTTCAATTTTCGGCTGTCTATTCGTTGTGAATATTTAATTTTTCTTAGAGTGGTTGCAATTTGCCAATTTTACATAAATTGTAAAAAAATGTTAAAAGAAATCTAATGATAAATAGGTAAACGCACTAGTATCCGGACAGTGTTAGTGTCCGGACACTCTGCCTTTTTTTTGAGATTAATAGGAACACCACTCATAAATAGTCTCAAATAATAAAACAAATCCAATCCCCTATGTATCCTACATATTCATGCAAAGTTTCAAAAAAATCAAGAGCATATTTTAAGAGTTATGCGTCGGTTCCGTGTCTGAGGTCTAAGAGTGCGGCTGTGTTATTTTTATTTTTAAAAAAATAAGTAATTGAACAAGTATTTGTTGACTTATTATATTGGAAAGTAATTAGTTTTCATTGAAATACAATAAATTTAAACAATTTAAAAAAAAATATTAAATTAATTAATATCTTTAGCAATTTTGTTAGTGTCCGGACACTGAAACCAATATTGAAGATGATTTTCAGTTTCCGGACAAGCTGTCCGGCTACTGAAAATATGAGAGAGGAATGTTGTTCCATCGTTCCTTAGCCAAGCTTAATGTGACCTAATCAATGAACCCCTTAGCTGCGTTGAAAGCTGGTAATACTTCTCTGTCAGCTAATAGTACGTCCGTTTTAGAGCCGCATCGGACCAGTTTATCTGCTGCCTCGTTCCCTTCTACACCAACGTGTCCAGGAACCCAGCACAGCATTACTGTGTAATGGTTTAATGCTCTCAGATCTCCGCCTGAAAAACGCTACAATGGTCTGTCAGTCGGTATGAGTGGCTGATGTTTAATTCTTCTGAGAATACTCCTGCTCCCACCCAGCAGTCTCTTTACAACTCCATCTTCTTTAATAAAAACCCTCGTAATTTAAGATGCGCCGCCCCTTCTATCTACCAACCCACCGCATGTCCTACGGCTCCAACGAACCATTTTCCCATATGCTACGGAGGCAAACTCAGACATTTCCATTTTTGAATTCAACCGCAGTACTCCCTCTATTAAACTCAGCCTTCTTTAACCTAAACCCTAGCTTTAATTCCTAGTTTTAAGTTTGTTTTTCTAGCTTGTACTAAGCCTAATAAATGGGTACTTTTTGACCCCCCTATTGAATTCTATTGAATTGTGCAGGTATTTTAAATACATACCTTATAACATTATAAACATTTGTCTTTATCTATACTTAAAGTAAAACAATTAATCAAAGTATATTTTACAAAAAAAACTAGCAAAAATGTTTATTTAATCAAGACGAAAACGACAAAAACTTCATACAAAATTTGCGCGTCCGGATACTAAAATAAAAGCGTCCGGAAACTAAATTTTGCCGTCCGGATACTAGTGAAAATCTAACTTTTTTGAATTTTTATTTTATTAATTTTAACAATGTTATATTTGCAAATTATGTGGGCGCTATATTATTAAGAAATATATACACTCTTACAAACAATATAATTATCCAAGGTAGCGTTTATAGCAAGAAAATGAGTCGAATTCAAAGTTAAGAGACACGTTAAGTGTCCGGATACTAGTGCGTTTACCCTATTCCGGAAATAATGTTCACCATCACTAGCGTAACGACTACAATAATTATTGGCACCCCTAAGGAAATTTTAGCTTTGATCAACTATAACATTTTCACTTATTAAAAGATTTGAATCTGTTGTATACCAAAGTATAAATTATTAAATTCCTCGTTGAATAAGTTTTATAAATAAGGTTTTAGTTATTAAAAACATATTTAAAATGCCAATTTCCTAAAAGCTTACAAAAAACCACAATTATTTGCACCCTGACATAATTATTGGTACCCCAAAAACTACAACTATTGGCACCCTTTAAAACAGAAAAACATTATGTTTTAAATATCATTGTATTTACATATGTTTTCAAAATGTTTTATTTAAAATTATAAAATAAAAGATAAATTTAAATTGATTCCGTAAATAAATGGAAATTTAATTACGTAGTATTTTTTAAATGAAATAAACAAAAAATTGTTTTTAATATTATTTAAATCATTGCAAAATTTAAAAAAAATTCAAGAAAGTAAAAGAGATATGAATTTTTTTAAAAAAGGAAACCGTTAAGCGATATGTATGAACATCATTTAAGATAGGCGTATTTTTTTGAGAATCTATAGCTAGCTCACTTTTACTTTTACATGCAAAACTTGTATACTCACTTCTGATTTTGTTATACCTACTCGCTTTTGGTTTTACATGCAAAACTGTTATACTTACTTTTGGTTTTGTTATACTCACTTCCAAAAAAATACGCCAAATATCTAATTGCGTTCGTGTGTATCTGTAGAATGAGAAAATTGTTCCTTGAACCGGTTTTGACAAGGTTAAGGGTCAATCATCAGGTACGAACCCCAGAAAAACACAAAATACATCTTAAGGTTTTTTTCTCTGCGCCACCTCTCGCGAACGACTGACAAACATCCGAGAGTACCTATACTGTTCTGAAAAAGCTTCTCAATTCAGCCGTTCCGACTCGGCATGAAATTGTATACCTAACCTATCTCTTCCCTTCGTCAAAAAAATTAAAAACTCACACAAAGGAATGGTTGTGAGAAGCTAGGCCTAGGGTGTCCTACACGCCTACTGTTGCGCCAACTATTTATTTATTTTTAAGGGTCACCCATCATACATAATAGGATAATCTGGGCTTCAAGTATAGGTATATGTTGTCGTGGCAAATGTGGACAACTCACGAAATGTAACCTTTTGTTAAATGCTTGAAATGAGCCACTGATCGCGACATAATATGATTCCGATGTAATCACACATTGCGTAAGTGAGATGACTCACGCGAAATTCATGCAGTTCTCGCTTTAGTTTATTTGGTGAGCCTTGAATAATTTGTATCAACAAGCATCCCGTTCAAATGGGGTAGATAAGAAAAATGTGTCAGTTTATCAGGATGAAGAGCGAAGCTAAGCATGTATCTACTCATATGTTTAGCTTAGGTAAATAATGTAATCACCTGCGACTTCGCATTTCGCTTTTCCGCAGCTGGAACAATTAAGTAAACAATTTCCTCCACCACTACAAACAATGTACTCTTAGAATAATTCACATTCAAGGCGAGTACTGCTACCTACATCCATACAAGCTTCAAGTCCATTGTTACACACAAAATTCCCACGCACCAGCTAATGAATAATTACGCCCAAGTAACGGGTGGCATTTTAAATAACCGTCATTAGACACCGATTGTCTTAACGTTTACAAATGAGTGCGTTATTTCCAAAAGAACCCAACACGGGAAAGAACATCAGTTGAACAAGGAATATAAATATTTAAAAATAATGTGGGGTAGGTACAGACACCTAATTCTTACGTAATACCAGGGACTTTGAAATGAGGTGATAGGGTGTAATATTGAATAGGTAAATGTACCCAGTCGAAGGATTCTACCGGTAAGTGTACATGTTTAGAGGGAATTTTCTATCAGGAAGTCATTATTGAACTTTACTGTCCTACTTTTTGTTTTTTAGCTTTCTTTCAGTGTGACCGAGTTTTTTATTTCAATTTTACCTTGGTCATGTTCTTTTATAAACTAATACGTTCTGATGTTTCTGCAAGCCGTGTATATTTCATGTTAAGTCCAAAATGCAATTCAATACCTAAACTCGTATCTAAGTCATAAGACTAAGACATCATATTATTGGATGCATCCGCGCCTGCCGTTTAACAGTCCGCAGAAGTGTACTCTCCAAGTTCTCACCAAATGTGAATCTACTATCGTAATCTGATGTTCCTCTCTGCAGGCTTCTGTTCGGGCTTGGTATCCTTTGGATAGGTAGAGCTTCATAACATTGGCTCTATAGTAGCATCCCTTAATATATTTAATCAGCGCGGCTGAGTGTTCTTTCTTTTTCCTTTTGAGAATGCAATATGCCCTCTGTAAAGCTCGAGTGCAGCTGTGGTTTTGGTCTGCAGCATTGATTGGTACCCAGATCAATCGTGCCTCAATCAATCTACTTCTAATGGCACCTTGGCAGTGTTGTGTTTGCTGGATGGAATAAGGAAAAATATAAGTCTGTTAAAAGTTGTCGTGGAAACGAAAAATCACAAATAATCGCCTGTTGACATTGATATAAACAGATCACCAGTGGCTATTTTTTTTATGGATATTTATGAATATTTTTAACTTCCTTATCTTGAAGCCACCTAAGGGTAAACATTTTAAATAAATTGATGGTAACAATCCTTAAATTGAGCTTACAACTGTTTAGGTAAGAGACGTGCATTTTTGTGCTTAATCCTAATTGAGAGCCTTAAATATGTTATAGGTTATTGATGAGGAATAAAAGACACGTTTGTTCGAGTTAAGCGAGTACAAATTCAAGTGTCCCTTTTTATCAATAATACAAGTGTCGATTTGCGTGTGCTACAGATGTAGGTCTGAAATTAGCGCTCGATAATTTTTTAACAGAACTACTATTTCATTAAAGGCCGATTTCTTATGCACGTCGAATTGACAGCCTCGAGTTCTCCTGTACACTCTCATGGACCACGACAATGCTCTCGACGAATCTGGCTGGCAACGACCCATACCAACTAAAAAAACCCTTATTTAATTTTGAGTGCCAGGCAATTATACGAGTGACAGCCATGAAGCTAGTCTGACTTAATTTTCGACTATAGGATTTCGCTTAGTATTTGTAAAGAGAAACGTAATGCTTTTCCTATGTTTGGAGTTTTACAGCAGTAAAACAAAAACTTGCGACGCCCTTAGAATAGCGCCACGACGAGAAGCCCCATCAGGGCGTCGCGTCGCGACGCACAGTTAGGTAACTCCTGTTTTAGAGGTTAAAGTTCGTAAGAGAAATATTGGTTGGTCTGTCTGGGCTGTTAAGAAATTAAGAAAATATCTAAGCTATAAGGGCCTACCTAAGTCTAAGTCGAAGGAACTCCAATGCTTAATAACTTTGATACTGCAACATGTGTAAACGCAGATTATATATGCACTTAAATGGGGATAAATCTCAAACCGCACTCGCCTCTTAAAGTAGGACATTCGTACACTTTAAATGACACCATTTTTCCTCACCCACGAACTACTATTCTAAGAACAGTCTCGTTATAATATATGCGAGCCGGGTACTCTATGCCTGCCTCAATGTCACGATCTATACATAGGTAATTCGAATTCAAACCGATTCTGAATGCATTCCCAGTTCGTGTATTCAATCAGTTCAGTACTAACGCACGTAGACGTGCGTGACGAAACTAAATAAATCATTGAATCCCAGGAAACCTTTTAGTATACCATAACAAGCCATTCCAGGTTAGTTGCGATAATGTCGCTTTCTAAGTCCTTGATTTTGTCCAACGAATTTGCAAGGCTAACTGCAGGTATTTGACCATTTTCTTTAGTCCCCTGGGTGGTATAAAAGTTCACCCTCATACAACTTCACATCTAAACCGCAAAGTGAGAGTTTCTAGGAAATAAATCTCGCATTCAATACCCTTCACACTACTTTCCACAAATGAGAATGAAATTAGTGGATAAAAGTTATTGGAAGTAGTTCTATGGCATCTTGTGGAAAATTGTCTCAAAAATTCGGAACCCCTAATGAGGCTGCTGCGCAAGAACATAATAAATGAGAACACATTAATTTAATTTACTATCGACCGTGCGACATTAGGTATAGCGTGTCACACCCTTATCTATCATCGCGATCATAATCATAACGCAAAGCGGCATCCACATGAGTATTTATTCAAAAACCCAAAGTAGGTACCTATGTATTTAACGGCGCGGTTGCATTTTGTCATCATTTTGAGTTTATTTCCGGATAATTATCATTAGATGGAAATGTTTTGAGTTGGATTGTGGGTTTGCCATTGGGCACGGATACATGCTCCGTTGAGCAGTCAATTCGGTGTTTTGGAAAATGTCACAATAATATGCGTGTGCGCCTCCATTTGTGACTTGCCAGCAGCCGCTAACGCATCAGAGCAGCAAATAGGCGTTTGGAATTTATCTGCGTTACAAAAATAGAGCACGGATGCGTGGCCTCGGAATTGAGCAATCATTTTCACAGACCTAACTCAGAGCAAGTGATCGGGCCGAATCAAGCGTAAATCACTTGAATTGGTTGTAGCCAAACGACAAGACGCCCATAAATCACCGGATGTATCTACGATAAAAGAGATTTTCATTTTTGGAGTTGCGAAATTTGTTGCTTTAATTTGTTTTGCATTATACAGACAGGAGATACAGGACGTGTCTTTATTGTAGATTGTAGGTACTGGGCAATTACAATGGATTGTTGCGACGCACGCTTGCTGTTTGTGCTACTTAAGTTCCATGTTCGCTGTGGAAAAAGACCTGTGGCGCCAAGAAGAAATCCTTTCCAAATAGAGTGGAAAATAGGAGCCAGAAACTATCAGTCTATTTTATTTATTTATCTACCCCTGCACACTTCGTAGTGAAAAATAGAAAAATAAAAAAACTGTTTCAAATTCATTTAAATAAGTGATAAACAGCTTTTATTGTAATGCTCCATGGTACACATTTTTGGGTTTTCCAGGAATCGTATTGCATAGATAGTATTCTTGTCTATCAGGACAATGCATAAACCAATGTTACCAACTTTACAAACTTTGGCTCCCGTGACTGTCGAAAAATAGCGCCACATCCCTTTATCCAATTTTGACCAATCTTCACAAAAATACTACTGGGCCCATACCTAAGATTATCTGTAAATTTAAACTCAATCGATTGGGGGGTTTTCGAGATATACGATTTGCAATGTATTTTTTATAAGGGAGGTGCCACGCCTCTTTGTCCAATTTTGACCAATCTTCACAGAAATACCTACTCCTGGGCCAATACCTAAGATTATCTGTAAGTTTGAACTCAATCGATTCGGTAGTTTTCGAGATATACGTTTTTTGAATTTTTTTTTTATATGGGATGCCGGATGCGCCACACCCCTTTGTCCAATTTTGATCAAACTTCACAGAATAGCCTCCGTACCAAAAACAAAGATTTTCTCAAAATGTGAGTTCAGTCGGTTTTGTTGTTTTCGAGATATACCACGATTTTTCTATGGGCGATACCACGCCCCTTTGTCCATTTTTTTTTTAACATATAAACCTGCTACAGAAGAATATCTTTATAGAAAAAAAAATTATCATTAAATTCGGTGTAGCCAAACTCGTGTTAAAAACGGACAAACATATTTTCAACTCATTTTTATATACATAATTATATCTATTTATCTTGGGGAGTTTGTTCTTCTCTCAAACAAATCAAATAAAAACTCAACAAAATTTCCAAATAGAAATTGTCAGGAGCTCCTCCCCAATTAAAGCGAGAAACGTTGTTACTCCTTACACTCAAAAATCAGATCCATACAATTTCGCCAAAACTTAAGACTTAACTCCATTTATTGTAAAGTAAGATCCCTTCTGCGTACCTACTCAGCTGCAGAAGTCACTTACTAATAATAAGTCAAACGAAGCTAAAAACATAAAAAAAATCAAATGAACTATCAAACCTTACATATCCATCCAAGAACTGCTAAAGAAATATAGTTAATTCTTTGGTACCTACACCCACACCAATTTAATATTTCCTGTGTGCGCTTTTGTTTGAACTTTTTTTTTCTCAAGATTCTGGAGCAATAACACAGCGCCATAACCTTGGCCCACCAAACAGCTATGCTATGCAAAACCTGATAACAAGACTACAACCTAGTTTGCCAATGCCTCTTATGCTAGACTCATTTGTCGCACTATAAGCCTCTTTGTACTTACAGTATAGGTTAGGTATGTCGTTGGTAAGGCATGGGTCGTGATTCAAAGGGGCGGATGTTTGAAACTTTAAGCCCAACGCACCAAGGTATCGCTGACCTCCAAAAGGTTTCCTCTTGCTTTGTTTGTTTGTTTATACATTATATACGTAACATATATGTACATATTCAGAAATGGAGATTTTTGTTTCTTGTTTTTATAGCAAAATGGGGGCAAAACACTCAAGAACGGGGATAATGACTATACAAATGTAGAAGCTCTACGTTTTGGCGGCAGGTGTTAGATAACAAACATAAAACATAAAAAGGTGCTTTTGAAGAAACTTTTATCCTTTATGAAGTTCCTGTAAGAAGATTTTCTCACAGTTTGCTTAAATAAATAGCACTATGATGGTGCATAAGCTGGCCGCAGTTGTGTACACAATATCACTGTGCCATGGCCTGGAATTTGTTTTTCCGTTCTCTGTATATAGGGTTGAGTTTTCGGTGTACCTGTGTGGTTTATTGTATATACATAGGAGAGTTCCCTCATGCTGAAGGATTAAATAAAAGACACATCGTAAGGGGTTTCTCATTTTACGCCACCACCTTCTCTATAAGTGGTTGGCTAAAGAGATAAATGCGTATTAGATATTATGATCATGGTCGCATTTTTTTTCCCTTTTATCATAGACCTTTTATGGAACAGTCAAAGCTTGTTCGTTACAGACAAGTAGTCGGTAGGTACCTATTGGTACATTGTGTACTTTTCTACAAAAGCTCCACTTAATAGTAGCATGCATAGGTACTCTTATTTCCTAAGTGATACCACTTTATTGTTATATGTGTCTCCAAAACCAAATACGTAAAAGAAGAAGCAGATGTCTATCAATACCCGATTACAAAACAAATTGGTAGCATTTTTGTTGAATTATTCTTTCTATTCTCTTTTTGTTGAACAAAGAAATTTAAGGAATTCCAATAAATTCTTTATTTTTTTAAACCATGTTGTAAATTATAAAGAAGAGTAAAAAACATTTGAACTATAAAAATATGTTGGAAAGGGAGAATATAAATTAACATAAATTAATCAAATTAATAGATTTTCTAAAACATACATCGCTTTGATATTGATATACATAACATAGGTATCATTATGGACATTGCACCAGCTCCTAAGAAAAAAAGTGAATGTTTCGGAAGAATATTGCACTCAACAACAATAAAAACATTCATATTCATATAAACTTTAAATATGCAGCCACCATCAACGTGAAAGCATATTTAATGCTGCTAATATAATCGCACGACGGCCTACTTCACTGAACAAGTAAAAGTGTTATCATCGGCCTTTCCGATGCCTTGATACCCTCCACTGCAAACATGACGTCATGCAAAATGTTAATCATCTGAGTTAGTACGTACCCAACACATGGGTCTAATATTGGTTTTGGATGAGAGGTACCAGAACTACTCGACCGATATAGCAATACCAACCTGTCGACCGACACCGGCCGGCGCACGGTATAAACATAGTCCTCTCCCAAAGTTTCATTTGATTAGATCTTAGATCCATTCGTTTGGAGTTTGGAGTCCTGATTCAGAATATACATGCTTTATGGGGTCTCCGGTGAGTCCTTTTTAATGTTAAAAATGTAATCGCAAAGTAAATATACTTTTCCGTAGAGGGTATACAAATAAAAATCTGGTAATCCAGCTTCGAAAAAAAAGATAATGGAAAATATAGCCAATATTTAAAACTAGAAAAAAAAGGAGTAAAATTTTGTTGTTTTTGAAGACATATAAAAATTATTTTTGATTTCGACCCAGAATCAACATTTGGATAGTACACTCCTATCGATTTTGCGGAGGTTACAGTTAACAGAACTCCGTTCATCATGTCGACATAAGCTCACATCAAAAAGACGTCCCGAACACCCTCTGGACTTGTCCCGAACGGCTGAATTAAGAAGCTTTTTCAGTACAGTCATACTCTCGGATGTTTGTCAGACGTTAGCGAGAGGTGGCGCTTCGAACATACATATTTGCCTCATGATAAATGTTGGAAAAAAAAACCGAATGCAAGTACAAAAAGAGTCACGCTCTACAAAGTTGACCAAAAGTCAAGTTTTTAAGGTAACGTATGGTATAGCTAAAATTTGGTCAACTTTTCTGCATAGTAAACTTTTCTGAGAGTCACACAATTATGCTGCTCGTCCACTTAGTGCCCAACGAATTTTAAATTTTAAAATCAACACATTCAACTCTAATGTACGGTGCCCTCAATTTTATCCATCTGTTTGGACATCGTTGCTCACCGCGTTGCTAAAGAAGTATGCGGGTAGTGTACGAGCTCTTGATGCTCGTTAAACATGTTTGTGCAACGCGTTCATCAATTCTTTGAGCAACCACAACGAAAACGCTGTTGTCCAACTATAGGAACTTTTTTTTTTGCCAAAAACAGACATGTCGATCAACTAGGTGTACCGGGTCATTCAACAATTGGATGAGTTGGTCAACGGGGTACGGGGACCGCAAACGCGTTCAACACAGACATTTTCAATTTGAATTTGAATTACGTTGCTTAACATGAACAACGTGAGTTTGTGCAATAGAACAATTGAATAAACTGTAGAATAAAATTTGTTGATCGTTAAGCACTAAGTGGACGAGCAGCATTACACAATTTATAGAGAGGTACAACCCTATAATACCTCCCTATATTTTTTTTCCACTTTTTATCATAAGACAAAGTGGCAATACTATTTGGGTATAGGTACGTTTTTACTACTACTAACTATACAGAAATGCAAAGTTTTCAGAAAAAGCTCCTCATGTAGATACCCAGTTTCAATACGCTCTATAATCCTATGTCGCGCTGTAAAGAGCGATGCTTGTGGCGTGGGGCTGGGGCTAAAGGGGCTTGCTAGCATGGTACGGGCAAGGCAACGACCAACGAGCATTCCAAAAACCAAATAACAAACACTCTGCAGAGTTGAGTGCAGATGCAGAGCAGAAGCAGACTGCATAGCATAGCATTGCAAAGCAAACAACAGGCAAAGGCAGGAAAACTGAAACAATTCAGTGTCTCTCTCTCAATATCTCTCTATCTCTTGATAACAAAAATGTATCAGCAAGAGCTCGAATAAAGTTGATAGAAGAAAATTGCTTTATTCAGTCAGCTGGTGCGTTACAGTGCGGTCGTTCACGACGTAATCCTCATTCCTACGTTAATTTTCCCAGAAATAGTTCAAATAAAAGCAAAAGTGTTTGAAAAGCTTTTTTCCAGATAAAAAAAAAAAACGCATTCGGGAAAAGCAAAAGATACATTTCGGTCGACGCGTGTGAACATTTCAGATACAAACGAATTTCCTGTGACCTCCATATAACCGCTTCTAGTAGCAATACCAGCATCCATTGCAGATAGATTCACTTTGAAGGTAAGGAGAATCTTTTTAAATTTAACCAAACGGATATTACTGGGGATATAAGAAGGACAATTCAATTGTTACAAGTGACAGAAATATATTCTAATCGACCGCCATTCACCAAAGCATATAAATTCTTTTGAGTTACCCAATGTGTATGCTGTATGCAAGTACATGGCATTTATGGTGGTTTTATGTAACCTGACATAGTGTCCTGGATTATACCTAACTCTGAAGATACAGGAGCAAAGGATGTTAATTGCATTTTCCAGTTAAGTGTAATTGGGTTTTTAGAGCGTGTGTTTGTACTGAGTTTTCTAGGCATACATCCAGGGGGTTTTTGCCTTCAAACTAAATTGCTATCATCTGAGAGCATTATTTAAGTGCACCTGAGTGCAGGAAATGGAAAAATACCAACCGCAGTGCGGTTCCCAAGTGTTAATTGGTTTGAAAAATACAAACTTATTCGTGCAGCACAAACAAAACGGCCGGCGCGGCATAGTAAACCTAAACTTTTCATATTTTCGAACGCTTATAGGTAGACGATGTTGGGATGATTTTTTGTATTTTTTTTTCTGGAAATTTGTTCTTTGACCTAAAAGTTGATTTAAGTTTATAAAACACGCATTTGCCTCTACTTACATAATAGTGTTGGTGTAGTTGTAGTTTATTCTGTTATTCATATGTCTTATCCCATCCTTGTTCTTACGTGCGAGTGTTGGAACGTAGAATGTTATATTGCGATTAAAATTACAAACGGGAGGTGCGATATCTGCCATTATCACCGCATTTGGCTTTCAAGGACTTCAAGGGGGTAAGCTCTACGGGTGTGAATGAAAAGTTACGTACACATTAGGCTTTGAATAAAACATTTAATACGTAACTTGGTGAAGGAAAGTTTTGTTTTCTATTAGCTTCGATAAATTAAACGTGATTAAGATGCCTAAAAGTTGGGACGCTAGTGATAAGACTTAGGTGGGGGATTATTCGCATTTCTGGATTTTAAACTTTGTTAAGTGGCATTTCTGTGACCATGAATATTGCCGTAAGGCACATAAGTGCTCTCAAAGCACAAAAATGCTTGCAGAATCTTCTAATATCACCAGGAGATAAACGCAAAATTATGTAATATTATGCACGACTCATGCTTCAATGCTGGATGGATTTTTGTGGTGGTTTCGATGCGATGAAGTTATTCTGTCTTCTGATGTGTTTTTATAACAAAAATATTTAGGTAGGTACCTACGTAAAATATTTTTGTATTCAACTTGATTGTCATTGGCCCGCGGTCTTGCTTGACATAATTATTTAAAGCTTAAATGCTAATAAAACCGATTTTAAGACAAAACTTAAACGAGTAGCTATAGACTAGGACGATTGATAAGTCACAAAGGATATATGTATTAACAGAATAAAGTCAAGGCCATTGAAGAAACTTTAGAATTTGGCATATTGAAAAGAGCTCTATTTTTAATGTTTCTTGGTGCGTTATGCAATTTTCTGGAATGGCTCAAGAGGCCGTAATTGGTGTAGTGACAAGTATTTTTTGTTTCAGTATTTTGTACGTCAAAAACGGCAAAACAGTGTAGATATATACTATAGTCGTTTGATCTGGCCCTGAACTAGCCCTGAAATCACATTTCTTGCCCTAAATCCCATTTTTGAGTTGGCATATCGCGTTACAAAAGTAGTGTTAAAATGAAGGAACTTCGTGACGTACGTATAACAGGCTATTGTATAGAAGGTTTTTAGTTTTCAGCCTCGTTTAACGAAAAAATTAAAAGGCTTCTGATATCCGATCCCCTGATGGGTACTCTTTTACAAATGCCACTCTCACTTGAAGCCAGAATTGAAGGTAGTGACATTGTTCAGTGCTCCATTATCCGTATTCCCAATTCCAAGCAAGATATAGTAGCCTTCATGAAGGTCTACACAGCAGTGATATATGATTTTATTTTCCTCTTCGTCCCTGTCGCTTTTGTAGAAGTCATATCTCAAGATCATTATAGCCTCATTATGCATGTTTGCTCTGATGTAGGTGTCCGGTTGGTACTGCGACGAACACAGGAATTTGTATAGTTTCTATCAAAGTATTTTGGATTCATGTCACATTAATACGATGCAATGTGCATACTTTTGTTTCATTGGTTTCAAATCGTGGCTTTTGCTTTTATAAGACGAAATCGCAATGATTTGGCCCAATTATTTGAAACATACAAAGCATTATGTTATAATATAAAAAGTGCTATTTGATGTTTTCTAATTTGGTCAACTATATAATAATAAAATGAACGATTCCCTAACAGAACAGCAAGAGAATGCGAATTGATGACAAATGCATAAATGGATCATTTAATTTTCGAAAGATTTGCTAACTAAATCTACCTGTTAGAAGCTTAAAAGGAAAAAAAATACAAAATTTGTTTGTATAAATAAATAATGCTCTTATTCAAAGAGTAGCAATAGTTTTTAGTAATGTGTACTACCTCCTGATCGCTAAATCACTTCAAGTAGTATGCTGTGTAGAGATTCATAGAGTGCTGTCAACTAATTTAGCGAAACTTCGGACCCAGGCTCGTTTTATGGCTTCTTCCGTTTAATGATATTGCTTTTCTACTTCGTAGACTTTTCTTGAAAGCCAACCACACACGTTTTCCATGATGCTCAGGTCAGATGAATATGTGAGCATGCAAGTAGGTTTTACATTTTGGTTCTGAAGCCAGGCTTTTGTTGTCCGTGCGGTATGTATCGGTGCATTGTAGCTGACCACCAAATATCTCCGAAAACTGAGGAAAAGTTTTTTCTAGTATCGATTTGTAAGTGACTGCCGTCATTTTGGAGCTTTGGAAATCCAGCTCCACAATTCCTTAATGGCTTATTGCTCCCCAAACCATGACACCACCTCCTTTGCTGTGCTGCCTTTGAAGATGTATTCCTTCTCTTCTCAAATCATGGAAATAATAACTGTCCAAATAATTTTTTTTTCATCTGAAAAGACGACGGTATGCCACCTGCTACACTTATTGCAAACTCAAGGCGCTGCATTTTACGTGACGCATTCAATTGTGGTTTCCTCTTCATTTTTGTATGGCCAATATGACTGTCCTTTGGTATCACGCGATGAACAGTCGATCTGCTAGCTGTAACTCCAGTTTCTGCCTTAATTTTACTTACGGAGATCCTTCAACATATGAAGCAGCTCTCAGTATCGCCCACCTTTCCTGGCATGTTGTTGCTTTGCTGATAACTCCTTTAAGGTTTTTTCCATACTACTGAAGTTTCTTAATAAAGCTGCATACCACAGTGGCGCCTCGTCCATTATTGCTGGCTATAAAACGGATGAATTTTCCTTGTTCCCGGTAGGCTCAAATTTGGCCTATTTCCTCCTTGGTTAATGTCTTTCCTTTACCTATAGTTGTGGATTGTATGAAGTTGTTTCTTAAACTAGCTCCCTAATACTCGAAGTATGCTTTTATTGGTTTTAAAATATGGTAACAGGTAGATTAAGCCACTGTTCGTAATCAAGTGAGACAAAAAGCCCAGGTAAATTTTATGACCTTTTTTGGAAAAGCGTCATAAAAGTTGCATTTATCGACGTAATCCCATTTTTTTTTCTACAATATAAACATAATACATTTATCCTTCATTCCTTGTGCAATTGGTTTTTCCCAGATTAGCGAAGGATTTGAAAAATATCGTAGAATTAAAACAAAAAAAAATCCCTGTTCGCAATCAAGTGAGACGGAGTGTACCTTTAGGTACTTCAAAACAAAGCTTGACTTTCCAATCAATCTCTATCGAGAGGACGCGCTTTCGGCTTTGGTCAAAATGAACAGTCTAAGCGGTACAATATTAGCGTGAGGTGTGACATTAGTTTGCAATAGGTTTAGGTACATAATGTATTTCAATCTGCGCAAGATATCTACAGTGAGCGTCAAAAGTAATTGAACACCAATGTTGTTTTCATTTGTCTTTGGAAAATATATTTTTTTTAAATATATGTACAATATTAAAGTATTTTATGGTGTCGAAATAAAATTTCTAAGTTTTGTTATTGCTATGTCCTTTTACAGGGCCAATAAGCTTCTATAAGTTGTTTTTTTTTATTGTATTTATATCAACAATCTTGCAGACTGCTCTGCCCATGCTTTTTATGTTCATCCTCCACAAGAAAACACAATAACTTCTGAAAACATAGTCCGCTAATAGAAAACGCATTTCAATCACTGTACAATCACAATTGACCGACATTGAGCCTACCTACTCACATCACTTATACGTTATACCATGTACTGCATTCAGGCCACAAATTTGATAATTGTTCCGAATTTCAACATACGCTTGCCTGAGCGTCACTGTGCTAGTTGACGCCATTGAAATAATTATTACAATAATGGGAAAATATCGTTTGTTATTATTGTGTCAATTTAGCAGCTCATTTCCCCGTAAATGTCAACGAAATGACTGATATCAGCCATTTGTGAATTCATTTAGGTCTGAATCGCACCAAAGGCATAATTAACTTTTATTGTCAAACGTTATCAGCAGCTGCCTATCGATAGTTTCGATGATACAGTGCAACAAAGACATACTGAACTGACATTTATAAGCGTTTACACTTGTTCCACTTTCGATGCAGTATAAGTATACAATGCAAACGAGTTGGCTTGACAGTCGCTGTGTTTCTATATCTGATGGTTTTTGTTTTCTTTTGTGGCTTTTCACATTTACATGGAAACATTTTTATTTTAATGAATAATTTATGTGCGCTTGCTCGCACTGCAATATCTGAACAATATCTTGATTTAAATTAAGCCGATTACGGCTCTTTCTCTTCGAACAATATTTCTCAAAATGTCAACAACAGTCATGTTGTAATAGTTCAGAAGGCGGTGAGGAGGGACTTATTTGGCCTAATTTACAGTTTTGTTTCATTATCTTAGATGTAAATAGGTACACACCTAAATTCGATCACCTGTTGCCTAATCGTATTCAATGTTGGATGAGCGTGTGCTGCACCACATGAAGTTGTATATGAAGCGTAGGATGATGGCATGTGGTGTTTTGAAGAAAGATCTAAGTAATCAGATGTTGCCGTTTCTCTGAATCCTAATGAATATTTGATTTGTTCTATTTGAAGGAACTTAAAAAAAGAGAAAAAAAAAAAACTCAAGATTTTTAATGACACAACGCCTCTGCTGCCCTAATTCTAATTGAGATTCCCTTATGACTTTCCGCTCTAGGAAACGAAAAGCAAAAATTAAAACTGAACAGTCAAATATTCGAACACGAAATTGTGTTGCAATATGATTTTATTTCAATGAGCCTCCCGTATGTCTATTTTTAAGCTTTCTGAAAAGTTTTGTAGTATAAACTGCAGCAGCAGCATTGGCGCAGTCATCCTCTTGCGCATACGAGCACGATGTATATTTGAACGATTTTTATGAGTTCTTTGAATCACTCCTTCGAAATAGAAGCCAATTAATTAAAGAAGATGTATTCTTTTTTACAATTTTACAAACAAATATAGATCGAGCATCATTGGAATGGTAATAAAATGAATTCGGTATTGAATAGATACTCTAATATCCTTTTTCATAGCGCGGTTTGATTTTTTGACAAATTAAACATTGAATACCTACACCTACACTAATCTGAAACAGAAAAAGGTGTGCGAAATGTAGTAAATTAAAATTTATTTGAGTTTTCATACCTATAATATGTTATGAAGATACGTTGGCTTATGTTTTTTTCCTCTTTTTAAGCTTACGTACAAAAAATTGTATCGCAATGCCTTTTAATTTACAAATGCTTTTATTTAAGCGGGCGTAAGTATACCTACAAAAAATGTGACTGCAGCTTCCACGCGAAAATGAAATATATATAGCTGTCCCTGTGAAAAACATGGCTGTCGGAGGCAATGACCTAGTGTAACCTAACATTCTCTACCTATGTAACCTATATAATGATTCGGAGGAAAAGCCAGTACAATGTTGAACGAATTTTTAAAATCGGCCAAACAGTTCGAGAGTTAGTCCCTACCACCCCTATAACCCTCCCCGTCTCCAACATAGTCCTTATGTTACTTGTACTGATCCGAAAGTACAAAGTCAATGGACATAATATTTCACATAAATGAAAACTCGTTACAGGTACGATTTGATTATTTTTATACTGCGCGATCATAGCTGCAGATCTCAAATATACATGTAATAAATTTGATTTATCTATCAACATACAAACTTTCAAGTTCATACGGCTAACGATTCGTAAGAATCAAATAAGGAGGGGAAATCAAATCCTCTCCTTCGCAATGAAAAAAAACCCGAACGAACTTAACAAATTAAAGAAACATGTTAGCTTTGAAGTAACTGGGTTTACATTTTTATTGGAATAAGTCGTATTCTATTCACATATAAAGTGACTTCTAGAAAATTGTAGAAGAAATCTCGGTTTACCGAAAATTCGAATTTCTTTATCCTATATTGGAATCGGAAATTCGCACCCCTAACACACCGGTGTTGCATTCTCATAGCACTTAAACATGCAACACTTTTCGTTGGTGAACAATCGAAAGCTGAAACTTCAAGTGAAGAGTCTTGGTCGAAAATAAACACCTTCATAAAGTCTATTATCTAATAAAAGCTTTGTCTTTTAAAGAGTGCGGAAATTCGCACCCCGGGTGCGAATATCCGATTTCAATATAAAAATAAGGAAATTAGCACCTGGTGCGAATTTCCGAAGTTATTTTTTATTTTTTTTTATAGGTGGCGCAACAGGCGGGTGATACCCAAGGCCTAGCTTCTCGCAACCATTCGTTTTGTGTGAGTTTCTATTTTTGGGACGAATGAAAGGGACCTACAATTTTATGCCGAGTCCGAACGGCTCAATTGAGAAGCTTTTTCATGACAGGCATACTCCCGGATGTTTGTCAGACGTTCGCGAGAGGTGGCGCAGTAGAAAAAACTTTAAGATGTAATTTGGGTTTTTCCGGGGATCGAACCTGGGATCCCTCGCACAGTAGTCCAACACACTAACCACTGCGCTACTGCGCCCACAATTTCCGAATTTCCGAAGTATTGTCGGATATTCGCACCCAGGGCACAGACTAGGGCAAACTTGACCATCTGACCGGGATCGATATTATTTGAAGCTGTGGCTTGAGTGAGGCACCAAACCAGGTCTTGTTTAATATCCCATTTTCACAAAGTTTCAATATTTTTAAATATCCAAGGAATTATGTAAAGAATTTGGTCACTATGCCGGTTTCCATACTACTGGTCGTGTTCATTTTCTACTCGATCAGAACATATAACTGATTAAGTGATTACTATAAGAACTAATGCGTTACTTACTTGACTTTATAATGGCGCTACAGTCCGCCAGCCAGATTTGCGTTTAGTTGCCGACTCCATGTAGATGAAGATGACTCCATGTAGGTGAAGTATACAGTTGAAGATTCTCAGGGCCGAAGCATTAATGACCTTATACGCTCTATTGTTCTAGTCACTTTAGCCGATTAAGTATAATAGTTTGCTAGGTTTATACCACAGTTCTTCATTGTACATCTACTCCAGGAGGCCAACTACGTAATTCGATTCTACTTTCGATTCTATTCGAAAGTTGGTTCCGATTCTAATTTCAAACAGAACTATGTATGAAATTAGAATCAAATGTAAGTAAGGCCAATTTTTTCCCAAAAAATTTCTGACTTTCGAACGAGTCTCGATTTAGGATTAGGTAGTACCAAAATAGACAATTCGAGGTCCATTCGATTTTCGAATATGAGCGCTGGCTCTGGCTATAGAGTTACAGAGTACGTATCTTGCGAATTCGAATATGTATTTTGATTGTAGCATCGAATTACATTGTTGGCCCCCAGACTTCTGCGATACTGACTTTATGTAGGTACTCACCGACCTGGATGGTGAAGCGAGATTTTAAAGCGCCAGTGTAAGTAAAAACAGGTCGTGGTCGTTACAGCTTGAAGAAATTTTATTGAATGAAAAGAAATATAATTTAATTTCTAAAGTAAGTCTGAAACTCAAAATCAAACTCCTATAGTATAATCCAGTACAGTAAAATGTGCTACACTATTTCATACAACTTCATAGATCTCTCTCTCTCTCTCTCCATCATCAACCTGCCCAAACGGACTACACGTCTACACACGCTATAAGTCAATGTTAAAAACGATGAAAAGGTGGTGGGTGTCAATTTAAAACTCCTTGGTCCTTTTCAAGAAAGTGCGAAAATTTCGTCAATAGTGGACTTTTATGCTCTATCAGGTTCTTACCATAGGCGTTCAAAGATTATGCGATGCATATGCGAGACTTATGCCTCTGGTAGTTTGCGCAAATAAAAGGATATCTTTTCTTCAGGACCGGTCGAACAATTCTGAGATTCCATTCATCGGGCATAATTTCATACGACCAAAGTTTACATATGAGTAGTTGTTGGTATCTTCGAAACATTTCAGCTATCAAAAATAATTTATTTGCTTACATATACACATATTTTAGAAAATTAGCTGCAGATAATTATATTGCGCAATTAAAACAAGGTCTTACAGTATTCAATTATATTTTCTGACACCATTTCCAACAACGTTGTCTAGATCAAAGTGTGCACCAATTCTATAAGTGAACGTCTGGCCTAATATTAAACAAATTCATTGTAGTAAATAAATACTTCAACAACAACTGTCGATATTCCTCATGACGCAAATGCGTTCATAGATCTCTCATCCTCTAAACACAAAGAAAGCAATAAACAATGGCCTGGCCAGCGGAGCAGCGTGAGATTAAATGTGTTTACAAATTTTCTTTGAGTGTTTTGCATCTCGTCTAATTTCGCACTGCAAAATTTATAGCCTATTGAGTTCGAAGTTTGCTTCATTTCGTACTGTTTCGTAGTAAATAGCGTCTCGGTGTTCGTAAACAAATAAGACTCACTCTAGAAACCATCCGAATGAAAGCGGTTTTATGTATCTAATATCTATGCTGAGAAATGCTCATCACCGGAAATGCAAAGCACACCAAACAAAACTCTAATCACTCACTGTACCTGCAGTTGTGGGTCCAGTACCGGTGTTAGAGGTGTACCTTACATCCGTAAAATGAGTATCATGCCGTTTACAGTGCTCGCCCACACATCGTTGCCTGCTGTTTCGTTTTGATATTCATGTGGCCTCAATGCCACCCAACCGAAAGATGAACCCGTACCACCTTCAGCAACCGGAGACGATATAGTGCGACAACAATCAGTGGAGTGGTTGATGTTACATTGTTGCTGATGTATAGCTATCAAACTACGTCTCGTATCAAAAGCCAAGTACATTCCGTATCTTACGGTCCTCGCTGTAGGTGGTGTTGAATTTCCATATATAGTATAGGTATGTTTGTATTTTCCCCGTCAGTTATAGAAACTTTGGGAAAATGACGACACCATGTTTTCGTGTAGACACAATTACAAGAATTCTTCCCATCCATCGGCAGAGGAGAACAAATATGTACATACAACAACTTTTAGAAACTCTCTTAGTGCGCTGGCAGTTTCCTTATCAATGTAGGCCATGTGTTTACTTTGTGAATTTTCCCTAACATAGCAGATGGCTCACTTTCCTTCTTTTTTTAAGGGGCGTCTAAGTTCCTACTTAAGAGATTGGTTTTATATTTACATCTCAACGCATTAGTGACACAATCATCATTAGCGATTAATTGATTGATATTGCAACATCTCTCGAAAAACCCTGAACACGATTCTAGCTGAGGTCAACCGCACAGTCGATCAAGTCGAACTTGTTTTCTTTTTCTCGTGTGAACGTCATTTATTGGGGGGAGTAATTTGGTGCTCTGTGATCACGTGTTCTTCTTTATTACGTAACCAATCAAAACACCACATCGCCCATAAACTTTTCACGACTAAAATGCAGCTCCGTTCTAATTTCAAAGCATATCGCTGACATAATGCCAAAGCGATCATGAAATTGATTGGTATTTTTCAAGTAAAAATTATCTTGGCCAGAGTTGACTGTAATGTGTATGGAGTTGCGTGACAGGGGCAGACCTGCATTCAAAATAATGTGTCACGGCTATACGGTTGTTAAATGCCGCCATTTAATCGAAAGCAACAACTTATTATACAAACTGTCAAGACAATAACAATTAAATTTGATGTAGAACCACAAAGTCAGACGCAGTCAATCCCTTGAGTGGGTGGTAGGTATAATTATTTGACACTCGTGCCAAAGGCAACATAAAATGTAGGTACGTCACGCGCAGCACCAGCGATTGCTCATATAACTTGCGGATATGCACTAATTCTTATGATCATTTGTGGGGACAACATCATTCGACCGCTATGGCACGGTTCAATTTACGATCATATGGTGTGTGCGAGCATGCGTCAGTCTTTTTTTCATGATTTAAATGTCAGTGAGAAGAGCTACAAGTACGCATCTAAGAGACAACAAATTAGTATAAAATTTATTGTTGTTAGCATTAGGCAATCCAATTTAGATGCACTATGCTGACACTGACACTGTTTATGGATTGTAGTATTATATTTTTTAAACGTGATAACCGCGTGCTGTGGATTTAATTCAAGTGAATAAGCAATTGTGGGCTAAATGCTTGTGGTTTTGAAGGCAGAATTGTATCAGAAAATAGGAAACATGCCGCTGTGGAGTTAAATACATAGGTTCCTATATTAAAAACGTAGCTGAGGGTAGTCAATTTTAATAGACCGATTTAGGATATAAAATGCAGTGCGATGTACTTACTTGTGACCTTACTTTTGATCATGTGGATAATTACATTTTATATTCCATGCTTTATTTGATTGTTTTTATAACGCTCTTCTTTCCGTTGAAGACAATCTATTGCTGGACCAGTTCCAGAAGTTATGTCATTCAATCCTGACTCTTTCCAATCCAACTCCAGAGGGAATAAACAAATAAATAAATGACATAATGAAGCCGTTGAAGTCATATTAGTTTTAAAAGAGCTGAGGTCATATAGGTAGAAGGCGATAGTATATCAGTTTTGTAGAAAAAGAAAAATAAATTGCTAAAATTATTACATTTATTTCAGCCCCTCAAGCCCCCCCCCGAAAGTCTAATCAAAAAAAACTAAAACTTTCTAAAGCCCTATTTAGACAGTCATTTCAGTTTCAGTTGAGCTATCCAGTTAAGCTTTGAGTTAAACTGATGTCGAAATGCAAAAATTGAAGCGTTTAACTGAAACCGAAACTGATGGAATTCCCATAAGTTGTCAGTTTTAGAAGTACATACATAGATATATGTTCAAACTTTGGGTTGCTCACAAGTAAAATGACTGAAGTCTAAATGCACTGCCTTTTTTAACTGAACCAAGAACTGAATTGATAACTAATCGTCTAAATGGGGCTGAGTGCCTTCGGCTAATCACGAGTAAATTGAAATGGGGCTTACAAATTAAGATTCGGTAGGTATACATTATCTAAGCGCTAGGTATGTACACTGTGCTGTGCAAGCCATAGCTTTAACCTGGATCTGGCATGTCAACTCCTGCAATTCGCAATTGCCTTGGTGTAGTTAGTAAAAAAGATAATTTTTTGCGCAACCATTCAAATGCATATGTAACTTTCAAAAATGTTATTAAAAAACACGAGCCGAAAAACTCGACTTCTACGCCTTTGTGAAACAAGATTCATTGAAAGGCATGACAGTATTATTTCCTTGGTAGAACTCTTCAAATGCATGTGCATCTCAATAAGTCTTGAAGAAATAACGAGCAGAACGTGGGCGATTTCTTTGAAAGTATCAACACTTTTGGCAGCGGTCCAAAAAAGTGATTTCCTAGTAGGTAAGCCTCATTGTGTGTGAAACACTATTCAGTTTAACGCTACCCTTATCAGTTTTCCTACAGAACAAATCCTTAGATCTCGTTTCTGCAATCGACCGCACAAAAGAAGTTCTGAATTCTCTTAAGAACATTAGAGAAAATGCCGAAGATTTTTCTGGAGAGCCTTTCCAATCCGAATTCTAACTTGCCAAGGACTTGTTTGAAGAACTTCATTGAAACAAACAACGCGTTCGAATCCAGAAACCTCTCCGACTGAAGCCTATTTTAGACTGTCGATGTCGATACTGATTCCTTGCATAAATTCGTTACGTTCTACCATCGCATCGTTTCAAGCTCTTCTCCCAGGTTTTGCTGCAGTTCAGCGAATGAACGAAATGGAAAATCTAACACGCTACTTTGATAATGCAATTTCGTTGTAAGCTGTGAGTAAATTCTTTGGTGCGAAAAAAAAATCGTCAAGTGATTCTTCTAGCGAAGTTTTGAAATTGCTTGATGTATGTGACAAGACTTACTTTGGAAGTACAAATTTCTTGCTTACGGTTTTAGCAACGCTTCCAGTGACCGTATGAAAGAACCCTTTCAGCTATGAAAAGGATTAAAACAATGTCCCGCGAAGCGTTATGGAGAATGCAAGGCTAAGCTTGCTATGATATCCGTTCATTCGGATATTATTGTGGATCCAGATAAGGTGATTGATCTCATGTCAAAAAAAAAAACCGTAAGACAATCATCTTCAACTATGCCTAAGCTCAAATACCCGGTACTATATTATTGTAAAAAATATTTTAGTATCAAAAAATTATATATACCTATTTGTATGGGAAGTATGGGTAGTTTTTATTCGACCAAGCTCATTTTTTGTGAAAAACGTTTAAATATTATTAAAACAATATGTGCAAAGTTTAAACTTGCTATCTTTACTGTAGCTATTTAAATTTCATTTTTTTTAACATCAAAAAGCTTTATAAATCCGATATTTTTTTATGGGATGTAGTAGTAGTTTTCATCCGATCTGGCTCATCTTCGAACTTAGCCTCGTTTGGAGGATAAAAGCGTACGTATCAAATTTCAAGTTGATAGCTCTTAAATTACGGCCGTAATCGTGCGGACAGACAGATGGACATCGCTAGATCGACTAAGAAAGTGATGCTGATCGATAATATATATAGTTAGTCATACCTAAAACGCCTCCTTATGTGCGTTACAAATGGACTGTCAAAGTGAATATACCCTCACCACAGTGTGGTAAAGGGTATAACAAATCAAGACGTCTAATGCTTTGGAAAAATGTGTGTAAAAAAATTAATTAAGTATGCTCGTTTAAGTACATAGGATTTAAAAACTAACAGGAATCAATGAATAGGAATATACATAGATTTTTGTTTCGTAAGATTTGGAAGCAAGCCCCCCCCCCCCCCCGAAACAAAATCCTGGCTACGGTAGGTTTAGGTAGGTACCTAAAAGTATACATGTGTGTATAGAATAGAAACATACTTAATCGATATGCCTGAACTTAATACTTTTTCTCCATCCAGCCTACGGATATCAAAACATCTAATAAATATTCCTGATTAAATATCTATGAAAATTCAAATCAACGCCTCTCTCTAGTTTCATAAGAGTCCAATAAGTTTATTGAAGACTAGCTGTACTCAGCCGACTTTGCTCGTGTCCATGAATTGTATTTGTATAGTCTGGATATAGTATTTTTGTCTATCAATCCAATTATTATATCCAAATTCTAGAAGTTTTTTTTTTTTTCAAAAATCTCTTCGCTAATATTTTTTATGATTTTTTTTTTAAATTGCTAAAAATGGATATTTAAGACACTTTTTCCTCCTTTTCATTAAAAAAATCATAAAAAATATTACCTAGCAAAGATATTTTTGAAAAATTGTTTTTTTGCAGTCACTAATTGTTTGAAGAAACTTTTTGCATCAAAACATTTTTTGTTTGAGACCAAAGAAAAAAGTGCTTCCAAATCTTACGAAACAAAAAACTATGTATATTCCAATTCATTGATTCTTATTAGTTTTTAAATCGTATGTATGTATACTTAAACCAACATAGGTACTTAAATAATTTTTTTACACACATTTTTTCAAAGCAGAAGACGTCTTGATTTTTTTTTGACATGAGATCAATCGCCGTATCTGGATACTGGATCCACAATAATATCGGAATAAAAGATGAAATAGAAAGTGAGCTTAACTTTGCATTCTCCACAACGCTTCGGGACATTGTTTTAACCATTTTCAAAGCTGAAAGGGTTCTTTCAACACTAGCTGTAGTCACTGGAAGCGTGCAAAAACCATAAGCAATATGTTTATACCTATACCTACGTCTAAAGTACCTAAGTCCTGTCACACATATCAAGCAATTTCAAAACTTCGGTAAAAGGATCACTCGACGATATTTTTTCGCACCAAAGAATGTATTCAGCTTTCACAGCTGACAACAAAATTGCATTATCAAAGTAACGTGTTAGCATTTCCATTTCGTTCACTCCCTCAACTGCAGCAAAGCCTGGGAGAAGAGCTTGAAACGATGGTAGAACGTCTTCGTTGACCATAAATCTGTCCTTAAGATTTTGTATTAACGAATCTATGTAAGAAATCAGTATCGACTCTCTAAAATAGGCTTCAGAATGAGAAGTTCCTGGATTGGAACGCGATTGTAAGCTGTTTCAATGAAGTTCTTCAAATAAGTCCTCGGCAAGTTAGGATGCGGATTGAAAAGCATCTCTGAAAAATCTTCAGCATTTTCTCTTAAGAGAATTGAGAAAATTTTTTGTGCGGTCGATTGCAGAAACGAAATCTAAGGATTTGTTCTGTAAGAAAACTGATAAGGGCAGCGTTAAACTGAATAGTTTAATAGTACATTGAGGCGTACTAGGAAATCACTTTTTTGGACCGCTGCCAAAAGTGTTGATACTTTCAAAGAAATCGCCCAAGTTCTGCTCGTTATTTCTTCAATACTTATTGAGATGCAATTGAAGATCTCCACAAAGGAAATATTACTGTCATGCCTTTCAATGAATCTTGTTTCACAAATGCGTATAGAGGTAGAGTTTTTCGGATCTCTGGTGCGTGTTTTTAATGACATTTGCAGAGGAAATTAGCTATTTCACTAATTAACTACACCAATAGAATTGAATTTATAATGAATTTAGACGGTCATTTCAGTTTTAGTTGCAGTTGAGCTATCAGTTAATCTTTCAGTTAAATTGTGTTCAATTGTTCCGGAATGGCCTTTCGAAAATAAAAATAGAAAATTCCGGAAAAACGCGAAAAATTTTAATTTTTTTTTTCGACGCATGATTTGATGATTTTGGACAATGTAAGGTGAAATATTTCAGATAATTGTGAAATTCATTGTGATAAAAGACGATTTGATGGGAGATGGTAATTTCGCACCCTGGGTGCGAAATTCCACCTATACATGTAAAGTCGCACCAGGTGCCAAATTACTCTGATACATGGTAATTTCGCACCTGGTGCGAAAGTACATTTATATGTGGAAATTCGCACCAGGGTATATTTTTTTTTTGTATATATTCGCGCGCGTCTCATTCTCATAAGTTCGACATAATTCGCCATAGTGTCCCTAACTTGACTTGAAAGTAAAAGAAGAGCTAGAAGATATTCTGCAAGTATGTTAATAACAAACCAATTATAAGATGATTTTATTTCTAATCTAAAGCAAAGAAAAACATATAGGAATACAATCCATTAAAAACGATAAAAAGAACAAAGTATAATAAATAAAATGGAATTATATGAAACGCGAACGATTTGACTAGTCTAAAATGGTTCAAAAAGAATTCACCCATATTTCTCCAAAATACATTTTTGAAAGCTTTCGAGCCCTTTCCCCTGAGTGTGGACCAACAAGAATGCCCTCTGCGAATTCATCCAGATAGTGATCAGATTTTGTGGGGTCATCCCCTTCAGCTTCTATTCTTTGAGCCGCTGCTTCTAGGATCTTGAAGTAATTAGGGTGAATATACATTTTGCTGACCTGCTTCAAGAAATCTGAAGGCATCAGATCTCCCCGGTCAAGCGCATGGAAGTATTCTTCAGTTTTTATTTCACGGTTGACGAAGGATTCCTTGTGTTTAGGAAAGGATCTCACACCTTGGTCCTCAAATTTTGACATTATTCCTCTAAATTCTACGTCAACTTGCATCAAGCCTAGTAAAAAAATTCTATTGTTCTACATAAATTTAGTTTGATATAAAATTACCGTGTATTAAATTGGAAACACTTCCATTATTATTCAACAGGATGGATTTGTTGAATGCAGAATGACTTGATTCAACACAATTGGTGGTTCTTATGGTTTGGTTGTACTTAGTCAACATCGCTATCTTGACTGGGTTCTCGAAATAGTACTTTCCAATAGAGTCAAAAAAATCTTTAAATTGTTCCATTACGAAGACATTCATATAGCCTCCTAGCGTATTCAAAACCGACGTTTTGATAGATGTGAATTCAGCGGCAATCATTTCTTCCTTTAAAAAAGATAAAGCCATCAATTGCTTCATCTTACCGAATGTCCATTTTTCTTCATCTTTTTGAGTTTTTTTGAAAAAGTTGCTCAACTTCTTTTTGGCCATTCTTTTTAAAATATTCTTGTTGACGTGGAACAGACAAAGTGAAATATTGGTTTCGGGGTATGTTGCCAATAGAGCATTTCGAAAAGCCCGTTCATCATCCATCAGGTAATTGGTCCAATTCGGGTATTGAATATTTTTCTTTGCACTTTAAAAAAAATCATTAATTTCATATTGCAAAACCGATGTGCATAGTGCTTACCGGTAGCATTCTATAGCTGCCAAAGCTTTAACATATTCATCTTGACTCTTTGACTTCATTAAGATATATACGGCAGGAAATACCTTGTTACGGGTGACCTGTTCCCCTTCTACAAAATCCTCGACTACAAACCACAAGATATACACTTGGGTATACTTTTTGGGGCGATTTTAAAAGTACCATCACTCATGACATTCTTCGACTCGAAAAGCTTCTTAACCATATACTTACATCCAAGTACTATGGTTTTTCCTATCTGCTTTATGAGGAAGAAATCCCTTCGGTCCCCGTGTGATCTCTTCAAAATTTCTGTTGCCTCCTTCCGTACTTTGTTGTTTTCGTCCAAGCAATCAATTTCAGGTGCAGCCATTTTCCTTTTGTTCGATTTGTTGAGCGCATTTTTAGATGAGTGGAAAGTTCCGAAGCCTCTCTCTACTTCCTGAATGGAGACATCACCTGCCACCGTCAGTTGCTGCTGGAATCCATGGTACACTGTTTTGCTTGTTCCTCCAATCAACGCCTTGTGGATCACAGCCATGTTTTTGAAGCTTTTGGCTTTCCAGGTACCAAATGATACCAACTTACAGTCTTGATGATGTTCACGAAGAGGCCAACTCTTAATTTCCTTTTTATTTCCGCGAAATGCGGCTGGTTTTAATTCGGTCCTTCTTTCTTTTTTTTTATCTGGTCTATTATTTTTCTGCAAGTTTTGCATTGATACAAGCCTTTTTTTTAGAGTGAATGTACACCCGTAAGATACAGAGAATTCTTCGAAAAATTCAACATATATTCCTTTATTATCCCTCTGCGTCCAGTTATTTTCAACTCACCGCCCAAGAAATTATTTGTATTTAAGTCCATTATTATTTTCTTTCTTTTTAGGTTTGAAAGTTTTTATTTGATATTTTCCTATGCAACCTATGATTTCGCTTTAGGGAACCAACTAATGAAAGGTGTCTTACATATATAGGTGTAAGGTGCGAAACTACACTTATATCAAGTAAATTCGCACCCTGTGAATTTCTCGAGGTTTTCGATCTCTAGATGCTAAAGAACGAGTTTCCACACAGGTGCGAAATTACACCCTCTTCAGGGTAAATTCGCACCGGTGCGAAATTACCTTACCCCGTTTTGATTGGGGCGAGACGACGGGTTCGACGGGTCCGCTGGTGTCTTGCATTGTATTCATCTGATGCCAGTTGTTGAAAATGCATCCACATAGCAGATACGAATGCAACACACTATTTTGCTATTATTATTTATTAAATTAATTTTTATTTTTAAAAGAAAGTTGTTTTGTTTTTGACTGTTACGTCGAAGCTTGAACAAACAAAATTCCAGAATTTCCTTGGTTAATGTCGTTAATCGACCAAAATCGCCTGGTTATCGATTTCTGTGATTAACTAACCAAATCATGGATTCTCCGGTTAAAATTTGACTGAACAAACAGAAACAGATTTTATGATTATCAGCTGGAATAACCATTGATTAGAGTTAACTAAAGATGAACAAACCGGTCCTAAATCTACGATAAGCTAACCGCAGATTTAACCAGCTTTGAACAAACCGGCCCTGAGTGTCATTCTTCCAATTGTTTCTTCGCAGCCACCTATGGCCGAATGTAACCCACCCTCTTCTAAAAACGAATTCAGGTACAAGTTCTTCCATCACCCTAACGACATCCTCAAATGTTACATAATGCTTAAAGTACCAGGATTTCTATGTGTTCCACTTTTCTTTCATTAATTGGGAATGTGTTACAATTACAACCCTCTCTATCTCTTAAGCTCCCCACATGATGCTTGCCTTAGTAAAGCCAAAGTGTGCAATAAATTACGTGCAAGTGGGTATGGAACTGGATCTCCTGGAAGTATAAGGTTGTAGTGGCCTGGGCCTCTATGCTCGGTTGGCCCTCATATCAGTTAATATAACGACTGTGTGTGATTCTGTACTGTTTACCCGGCCTCTTATCTCGTACATACTGATAAATGAACAGAAAAATTGAATTGTTTTCCAGCAGATGGTCGCATTAGAATCGTTCTACATTGCTCAACCAAGATTGAGCTGTATACCTACGTGTAAATGCTGCCGTGGAAGGGACGGTTGGCGGCCTAATAGTAAAGAAAAAACCGCCCCAATTAGCTGAAGGTCGTCCAATGTGTTCCAAGAACTAATTTCTTCGAATCAGAATGATTTATTCGTGTTGCCATAGCAAAAACGGCGCGGCTGTTTGGTTTGCCATATACGGAAAGCCTTTAATTGGGTCAAGATTTTTAGGGCACCTAACGAACCGTAGATAATTTATTTATTTCTCTGCCGTTCATAGGAAAATTGTGCAATGACTGAGAAATTCACGAGAACAGTCAGTGCTTGCTGCTTGTATAAATTTTTCCATTTATGTTTGCCATTGCCAGTGACCCTCATTTGAGACCGATGTAAACTTTAATTTAATTGTCATCGTCTATGGCACCATCATCATTATTTAAATGTATGCAATTTGTGATTGTAAAGCTTTTTCTTTCATTTTTTATTTTCAGTCTTCCAACTCCAAGTAAACGGACAATAAAACCTAAAACTATATCGAAATGAAAATGGGCTCACCAGCTGTTAAATCGCATAAACGGCCAAGCAAGTCATCATCGACGTCACATGTCAGCATGACGACGTCAAAAGCCGAAGAAAGTTTTGTGGAATCCAAGTTACTCAGTTGGATGCGGCTGTTCCGGTTCGTGTCATTGCTATGCCGACAAGAATAATGGCGCCGCACCAGTTTTTCGCAATATCCAATACACTAACCGACATAAAATAATGGGTAGCATCCACCTATTGGAAAAATTATAGAGCGCAATTATTATGAATGTAGGTTGAATTAGTAGAGTCACAAACCGATTAAACACTCCTATTCCCATTATTTTTCTTTCGTTACCAAAAAAAAAATTTGTTATATTGCCAGAATTTTTTCACAATAATTAAAATAATTTAAAAAATTGCAAATTGGAATTCAGTTTTAATTTCAGTTTATATTTTTGAGAACAAAGTATCGATTTGTTGCAAAATATTGCAGCTGAATAATAATAATCTAAAACAAAATGCAGTGCAAAATGCAATAAAATATCAAAAGTTTAGACTTAGCGAATAAATCGCAACATTGTTAATTATTTGAAATAGGAAAAAAATAAAACAAAAATAAATATATAGAATGAAATGCCAAGAATATACTACCACTGCTGTTACGTTTCCTACTACATACTTATCATTTTCCAGAAAGTAATATAAATATGTATTTGTTATTAGAATGTAATTTTTAGAAATTTAAATTTAGTATTTAAGCGGAATACAAATGCAATAAAAAGAGTTCATTGTTCAAAGAACATTTTGTGTATTGTTTAAACTGGAAGAATAGAATGGGCGAATCTGCGACTAATTGACAAGCTGCATTCTTACAATTTGGCAACGTGAATTGTGATGTTTGTACCTATACCTAGAATCTATAGATAAAGGGTTTTCCAATAAGAGGTGTTATTTTGGTATTCAAAAAAAAAATGCCATTTTTTGAGATAAATGATCGGATGTTTATTTCATAATAAGGAGGAAGGTATGCCGTTAATAATGAAAAACAACATCAGGCAAATGGCCACCACGAGTATGCTTACAGGAGCATATCCTTTTCATGAAATTTTCCATAACCAAATCGCAAAGTGGCTGCCCTATGTCCTCGATAGCCTCATTTTTCGATGGAATTCCGGATCATTTTCATGCATTTCAAAGACACGACGTTGTTGATGATCGGCCGGCTTCAGTTCTTGTGTTAACTGAACTTTAAAAGCCTTAAGACCCAAGTCTTTATGCAAAATACGGTGTAATGACGTTTGTGGAATGCCCAATTCCAAAGAACGACGAGGAATGGACAAAACTGGGTTTTCTTCAACACTTTGGGCTACAGCAGCAATATTCTCAGTTGTTCTTGAGCGACGTGCACGGGTTTTATTCTTCACATCACTAACTTGTCCCAACAGCTCGAATTTTTCCACCAATTTCTATATTGCGGTCCGACAAGGTGCTTCACGACGACCAAAAAATGCTTTAGTTTTGCGAACTGTGACTGCAAGATTTTCATCATTTTTGTAGTGAATTTTAATAATTTCAATGCGTTGTTGAAGCGTCTATCGTTCCATTTTTAGTAATGGCGTAGTTTCTACTTGTTAAATGTCAAAGAATAAAAGCTTCAAAAGTGGCAGCTACCGAAATAGCGGGCCATTCACAATAACACCTCTCATTGGAAAACCCTTTACTTATTTCCTTTTTTTAAGAATATTTATGAATGAGTAATATCTAAACTAGGCGTATTTGTTTGGGAATCTGTAGCTAGCTCACTTTTACTTTTACGTGCAAAACCAAAAGTGAGTATAACAGTTTTGCATGGAAATGTCAATGTGCGAGCTAGTTATATATTCCCAAAAAAATACCCCTTTTATTTCAGCACTTAACGAAGCAATATTCTTAAAATGTCAAATTTGGAGGAGAAGCTGTAAGAAAATGGTTTATACTTAGACAGAACTTCTAAAAATTTACAAAATTTCTTATATTTGATTGATCATTATACACATATTTACTTAGTATTAGTTGGTATGTACTTTTGCATTGTTGAAGCCTGCGGGGTTCTACAGGTTTTTCTTTAGATGTATATAAATTCAATGTGAAATAAAGCACATGAAGCTAATGCTAATTTCTATGACCTATAAGGTATTTTATCATAGACCGTATATCGGCGAATGTTTACTTCCAAAATCGTCCAACAACGTCTCTAGTTTACCGGCGTAGAGAGGGACTTTACATACCCCCAAAGAAAGTAATCTAAAGGTGTGAGACCACGGGACCGTTAAGGTCTGTTCACAGGTTTATTACCACCTTGCCACGTTGTTGAAACCAAAGCTCTGTCACGTCAATGCCATTAATCTGAGGAACGAAGAAGTCAGAAATAATGTTTCTATAGCGCTCTCCATTGACGGTAACATTCTGATGGCTGGCATTGTCCTTAAAGAAATTAAATCATTCGGATTCTCCTCAACACTGGCGCAACAGGTGGGTGACACCCAAGGCCTAGCTTCTCGCAACCATTCGTTTTGTGTGAGTTTCTATGTTTGGGACGAATGGAAGGGACCTACAATTTTATGCCGAGTCCGAACGGCTGAATTGAGAAGCTTTTTCATGACAGTCATACTCTCGGACGTTTGTCAGACGTTCGCGAGAGGTGGCGCAGTAGAAAAAAACTTTGAGAGTATTTGTGTTTTTCCGGGGATCGAACCTGGGATCCCTCGCACAGTAGTCCAGCACACTAACCACTGCGCTACTGCGCCCACGTAAAAACAGTGTAAAAACAAACAAAAGACATCCTCTACTTTAGTAAGTCAGTACTGCTACTTTAAAATTTAGATTAGTAGATAAGGTTTCAACCGAGTTAGTGCCAGAAATGGAGATATGCACTTATGAGCCATCTTTTAAAACCGAGCATATCCTGGGATGCATTCGGGAATATATTATTATAGCCGTATACCTTTTGTTTATTTCATTCATTTTCTATGAGACGTCTTGGGATCCTATTTGAGGACATGCATTTAACAAAACCAAACTACCGATGCATCTACCGCTCCGTCTGTACCTACTTGTGATAATCGATATCGTGTTGCATTATCAATCACAATTTTTTCCAATTTGTTTGGCCTATTAATATTGATCACCGTAATTACCGACATTTGAAAAAAATGAACTGAATTGATTGAAAATTACGGGCGACAGAGGGAAACATACAGTTTATTCCACTTTGGTTTATATACATATATAGAGATAGCAGTACCCGCCCGGTTTTGCGCGTGCGCAGGAACTGTATTGCTTAGGTCTTAGATAACAGTGTTCTTTCGTAAAATGCGAGAAATGAGAATAAATCGACTCGCTGGAACTTTCTTTCTGCCTAAACCTGAAATACAGCAATACGAACAAAACAAAAAAAAAAACTCATGAAATTCGGTCCAGCGGTTATCGAGATATAACGTCATCGACTTTGATCCCAAAGAAGATGTTTTTTTGTATAGGAGGTATACGATTTTGAACGTTTTTTTTGTAAGGGTGGTGCCGCGCCCATATGTCCAATTTTGACCAATCTTCACAGGAGCACTCCACGGGCAATACCTAAGATTATCTGTAAGTTTGAGCTCAATCGATTTCGTGGTTTTTGAGATATTCGATTTTGAATAGACATATGGAAGTCGGAGATAAACGTAGATAATTCTCAATTTAAAAAGGAAATTGTTTTCGTCGAATAAATATTCAAGTTATTGGTGCTTGAACTTGCCTCATAAAATCAACAAAATGCAGAGGAGACCCCAAACCTCATCTAAAATTATTGATTTCCATATTCCTTATCACAATCCAACGCAAATCCCTTTTCAATTCAAGCCTCTTTTGTACATCTGGAATACTGCGGTTACAAAATTTAGAGGGTAGTCCCACGGCCACGAAAAGTTGTTATTTCCCTAAAAATCCGTTTGCTATAAAACAGCGGGAGCTGGCGAGCCGTATACTTCCAAATGATACGAGTACACTGAAGCCTCATACTCATCTAACAATTGCAACGTTCATTAACAATGCGGTTGATAGATTGGTACGCAGCAGATATTTCCCTATAGATTGCTTATAAAAAAATCAGTTACGCAATGAAGCTGATAATCTCGGAAAACATTTTACTGTATAATCCCATTTTAATAGCGTACTCGTAGATACTTCATATAAGCAACCCTATAATTTTGCCAAGGAGTCAACGACATAACAACATCCATGCAATTTTAATCCTAGAGTATAATACAATTTCATTGTCATGAAGAGGAAGGATACAAATTCTATACCTACAAAAGTAGTTAGTTACCATAAATGTACCTATGTATGTATACCTACAAAGTGCCAAAATGCTTTGCGCATTTCATGCTGCGAGGAACCTATTTTTAATTGTTTTTTTTTTTTCATAAAAGGACACACCTTTAAATACATCTATGGATGTACATGTACATAAGGGTCGGCATAAGCAACCTGCATAAAAGAGATTTTTTCACTAAGCCTAAAACAGAAGAAATCAAACGATGAACAACATGTTAAAATGCTAATTTCATTTAAAGGATTCGTTGTCGTCTCAATTTCGAGCCTGCAGCATAATGAATATTAGGCGTGAAGAAATCAAAATAAATCCTGAAAGCTGTGACGTTTCAAATTAAATTTATATGAATATCAAAAGAAATCCGATTTCTGTTCACCTTACGCACACAAGTATCAAGTAGGTGGAAGGATATACGGGTATCCTGAGTACCTATACATGTTTTATACAAATTAAAGAAAAATCATCAACGAGTAAGAGGGTTTTCAAACTGAACCCTCTACACATCTCTTGAGACAAATTTTAGTCACATCAATATAATGGGTGGCTATAAGTGCATTTAAGGTTTGTACGTACCTGTAGGGCAATGAACTGCAATTATATGCTCAGATCCTTTGACCTTTTGATTACGAAACGTGTAAAAAAAAATTGTACCATACGATGAAGGGTGCAGCTTTCGACTTTTGTACTTAAGAATTCCAGCGGTTACTTGTGATGTGCGTTCGTTTGAAATGAGCCAGTGATGGATGGTATGTTTATGAATTATGAGCTTTTGTATGTAGCACTTCAAAGTTACGGAAGTCAAAGAACTAATGATTTGTAGGAAAACCCAGCGGCCAAAGTTTTACCACATTCTAGGGAAAAGTTAAATAAATTTAGTTTTTTTTTTGTTAGGTGTGGTATGTGACTTAGAATTGGTTAATGGAGGCACATTTAATTTAACCTTATGACAACATAACATAAATTTAACGTGTCGTTTCATTATGTTGTCCTGCTGAAACTATAGAAAGTGAGTGGCGGTGGGCGCACATGAAAAGCAGAATAACCAAAGGCATTCAAGTCGATTTTTTAAGAAGTTATACACCTATTCTTTTGGCGAGGCGATTTCTTGTTATTCCTTGAAAACCTCATTTTCTTAAAGCACTTTAGTTTCAAAGAGGTAAAGCAGGGACTTATTATGCATGAAGACAACATCGAAGTTGCAGCGGTATCCCGCGAAGAAAATTCCGAAAATCCTTTTGTATTTCGTTCAATTTCTTCTGAAGTGAATATATGTATATTTTTCTCTTGGGACATATTTTTAAAGTTCGCTTAAAAAAGGGTTGCTCAAGTGGACCCTCCATAGCTCTCGATCCTCCGCCATCGACTCCAAATCATCAGGAGCAATCCCCCGGGTTTTATTAGAGAGAGAGAGAGAGATTATGAACTTGATCTAACCATCTCATCCTTGGTCTACCTGGCCTGCCCGATGGTACGGATTCTATACATACGTTCGACATGACCAAACCACCGAAGCATGGAGAAGTAGCTGCTCGACACTGAGTTCCTCACGTATTCTGGTATTTCTAATGCGATCTCTATGGGTCACACCAGCAATACAACGGAGGAATCTCATTTCGGCGGCTTGTATCCGCGATCTTATTCTTTCGGTCATTACCCAAACGGCCAAACCTCATGATCATAGGTAAGAGTTGCAACAAACAAACACCGAATTAAAGACTAGCAACTTAGCTTTGACACCAAGTAATAAAGTGTATATAGGGTTCAATTTAACAATTACTTCATTTATTGAACTTAATCTGAAGTGGTACAGAAAGATACATTAATTAGTGCAAGCCGTGGAAAATTAGCTGTGCACGTGATGAGAGCCAAAAAAGTAAGAGGCGGAAAAAGGTGGACGTCAAACATGGTGGAATCTTCGCTGGTGGGAACGCCATCTAGGTGTTCGTAGGCAAACGACCGAATAGGTGCGTTCGAAATGCAATACCACTCGTAGGCACAACACCAAGTTCAGTTATCCTAATAACTGATTGACTAAGTTGTCTTAGAATTGATCAAAACTGACTAATCCTACAGGAAAACTCAGCGCTGCTCCTTCCATCACTCGTGAATAAGACCCCGAGATACTTAAAAATCTCCACCTGTTTCAATGGGACTCCACTAACATGCAGAGTGCATCGAACAGGCGTTCTGGATATGACCATCACTTCAGATTTGTTCCCGTTTATCTTCATCTCAGCTTCTACACAAACGGCTAGAAACCGATCGAGTGCGCGCTAAAGTTCAGTCTGAGAGAACCCAATGTCATTGAATGTCACAAATTACATTTAACATCTACCACGTTCTGTTCACTTTGCAATTTATGTAGGATCAACATACCATCTGCAGCTGCTGTAGAGTCAGTTTTGATTTCGTGCACCCAAATTGTACATTTTCCAAAATCTATTCAAATTAAAATTTGCAAAATTCCACGCTTCAGGATGTGTAATTTGCAATTACGTCTGAATTTATTCATGTGGATACCCACAGCATCATGGTAATTGAATGATATTGGTTTCCTGGGACTGCAATAATACTTCATTTGAGACTAGTAATTACAATACCCTTTGTGAAGTAATTTGATTTGTATGTTACTTTGGGCATGTACTCAAAAGTGTGTCGTACATACACATGATAGGGTGATTTATGCTATCATATGAATGTTGACAAGTTTCCCGGGAAGGGGATTGCTAGTATTTTGTAAATGGCACGAGCTAATAAACGTCATTGGCTGATTGTTTGTTCAATTGTTTAATACAAACATCTATAGGGCATGTAAAATTGTAACTGCGGAGGGATTCAAGCCTATGTATTTTAATTCAGCTTTTGAAGTGTATTCAAATGTACTGACATTTGAATTAAGTTTGCTTACATTGCACTTTGGTTTGATATTCATTCAGACAGTGTTCAGTCGAATACGTCGCGTCGTCTCTTCCATAATGATGAACAGTATCCTTCCTATCGGTTTAAATCGCGTTTAAGTCTTTCGCTCTGATGCATAAAAATGACTCGTGCAATCCTATTTGTGGTCTTTGTGTACACTTCAAAGAAAAGCTCTGGCTGCAAAGTGTATATGTAATAAATACCTCGAGGGCAGTTGGAACAGAGTCTTTAACCTGCATCGTTAATGCTAATAATTGGAAATGTGATATGAAACTATTGTCTGCATTCAGCATAAATACCAAAGGGGTAAAAGGAAACTGTTTGAGTATACTATACATATGTACTTTTATAGATAGTTTTCTTTGTCAGTAAATCACAGATGGCCACATTGTCATACAACCACTATTATGGTTTCGAAAGAATAGCGATTACTACTTTAGCAGAATAGTCTACTCAGAAATACCAACGAACGAGAAATTCAATCTATTTAAGCCCCAACAATATGATGGTCAGTTACAAAAGCCCCTCTTTGCTAAGATTTAAAAGTCACCAACCCTGTTCTGAAAGTCAAGTAATCATTACAATATGCCACCCCTCTGCTATTGACTACAATTGTTACTGAAGCATAGCATATGTGGACTATTCCTACATAGATACCTATAGCCAGTACTTATCGAAATACCAAAACAGATGTCTCCTGAAATCCCAGGAAGTGACATCTTTTTGATGTGGTCTACTGATTTGACATGACAGGGGTGTGATTTTTTCTATCTCTTCCCTTTTTTAGGTGATCATCAGGATTTTCTACCTCCACTGATAATAATGATGTACAAGTACAAACTGATTGATCGATTTTTGATGAACCAGATGACTGATTTGCACCCAGAAATAAAATGGAAACCTCTACAACGTAGATTACTATCTATTGCGAAAAAAAAGAAATTAAATCCCCTACATGAACACAATCGGCTATTGTTATTTTTCTTTTTTTAATTCTGAACCATTAAAAGTTACTTTTCGGATGAGAACATCCAATGGCTGAAATGAAATATGAATACTGTTGGTCTACCAGGACATTTAACAGTTGAACAACTTTCAAGTTCAAGTATCTACCAAAACCACTCTAAATGCAATGACTTGGAAAGTCTTCTCATACGCGAAAGGAGTTGTTGGAATGTGAAAATGTGAATTGAATTTAAATAGTGAGGTAAATAGAACGATGAAAAATATAAAATATATCGCCGGTATGGAAGGACTTTGCTTGTTGGTTTTTATACACTTCTATAAGTTTACTCGATTTTTTAGAGTTATACATCTTGTAAAAGTGTGAATCACCCAAACATTTTTTATCAAAGCTCAATTTTATTGCCCAAGTGAATGATAAACATACACAGCGGGTCGAATTTTAGTAAAAGTGGCTTATTATGATTGCGTTTTCTTAAGCCTTAAGGGTAAGTACAATATGGCCGCCAAAAGTGCGAAAACATTAGCAAAACCCAACAAGTAGAAGTCTCACTTTAAAATATGCCATAAGTTTCTGATTTTTATATGAAATTGTTTCGAAATGAGTCGAAATATTAGACGGAAATAAAGAAATTACATATATAGGACATGTTTTGTTGAGGTCGGCAGTTAACATTTTACAAACAGATAATTTTACTCACACGAAAAACAAAACAGCCGATTGATGATTTGCTGATGCATTTGTGAAACACAACAATTCTAAATAAATATCTGCTGAAAAACATTCATACCACAACTGAATTTATATACAAATATCTGGATTGCTTGATGTACTACGAAATAGTAGCGGCAGATGGTCCCTTACTTGCGAACAGACAATAGAACTCATCATGCGTGCGAACCCTCGTTTTTTTTTATGAAATGCATACATTTTTTTACATTTGTTTTGACTTGACAAAATGTGTTGACCACTTTGTCCCTCTTTAGATTGCATGGGGATTATAACGCATTCACATTTTAATTGCAGGATAATGCACCAAATTTGAATGGGAAAGAATTTTGCTTTTAATAAAAATATTCCTAAACTTTGGAAGGTTATTTTGTGTAAAGTTTTTGAAAAATGTATACTATTATATCTGTAAATGATAAACAAACGGATTGCAGATATAAACAGAAGAAATCGAATGCCCTGGAAATGACATTTGATTTTTCTAGCATCTTTAGTTTTATTTTATAATTAGTACATAGATCTTTCCTCAAGCTTGTAGACTTAAATTATATGTCTTATAATATTAGGTATGTGGTTAACTATAAATTGAATTGGAAACTTAATGTTCAGGAAAGAGTCCGAAAGGCTCATAATGCTCTCTTTATTCTGTAAGAGAACAGCAGGAAAAAAGTAGGGATTGAGTCCAACAATGATGCATTGGTTGTACATCATGGTGTTTAGGCACATCCTTACCTGTTTAGTGAAGTGTGGAGAGCCATAAGTAAGTTAGACCAGGGTACATGGAACAGCCTGCACTGCCATCACTGGTGCTTTCCGCACTACACCCACAGCTGCACTTGAGGCGTTTATGTACCTGTTACTACTGGACCTACGTTATAAATAAAACTTCAAGCAGGTAATAATGCGCTTCGGCTAACTAACGCAGGGTTCTTCAAAAATAGACAGGTAGGACATAGATCCATACTATGGGAATCCTTCTCCAACATTCCTGATAAAACGGATGAAAGCTTAGGTGAAATTGACTTCGACACTCCGTACGAAGTACAATACTCAGATAGGGAGGACTGGCAAAAGAATGAGGTTTCGAAAGATAATAAAATTTCGATTTATACAGATGGTTCCAAAACTAAGGAGGGTACAGGGTCAGGTATATACTCTAGGGATATAGACCTACACGTATCATTAAGACTTCCGGATACATGCAGTGTGTTCCAGGCAGAGGTTCTGGCCGTGCTCAGCCGCGGATCTACTTGATATGGGATCAATATTGCAGTCAGGCTGCACTAAAGGCGGTAGAGTCCTTCATCATCAAATCTGATCTAGTCAGGAGCTGCCGCACAATGCTCAGAGCATTATGCGCGCAGAACCAAGTCAGATTATGTTGGGTACCCGGACACTGTGATATTGACGAAAGGGCTGATGTTCTGGCCAAAACCGGAGCAGAGCTTCCACTTAAAGGAAGTATTGAGGCCATAAGACCACCAATAGCCGTGGCCATGAGAATTATTCTCGAGAAAATTAAAAATAGGGCAGATCAGAGATGGTTGGATATAGTAGAGCACAGGGTTTCAAAAGCTCTGTGTTTCTAAGCTATATCGGAAAAAATCTGTAGAATTACTAAAGCTCAGCAGATCAAAGCTACGAATAGCCAATAGGGATACTCTCTGGGGCACTGGCACATGGACACATGCAGGTACTGCGAAGACTTCCATGTCGCAGAGGATATAACTCATCTCCTCTGTGAATGTCAAGCTATCTGTTTGGAAGGTACTTCTTCGACAATTTGGAGGAGGTTGGCCTCGCAAACAAAATTGAAACAATTTTCAGGTTTTGTAGGGAAATTCATTGTTTGGGCGAAGTGGTTTAGGTTTTTGACCGTTAAGGTTCCCCCGGGATGGCAATTGGCCCAATATGGTGTCTAGCCCAATGAGATGAACTCACACCCCACTCAACCTAACCTAACTATAAGTGTTAAGGTGCTAGTACACGATATGTAGCACGCCACATATATATGTGGCTCTGACGTAATTTTGACGTCAGGGTATGGAGCAAATGGCAGCATTTCAGTTTGTGTCAGTGTGTTTTGTACTAGCAGCATGGTATTTAGTTTTTTGTCGGTCATAAAAGTAGCGAACGCGACGGGATAACTTAAATACACCCAAAGCTACTGCGCAGTAGCGCAGTGGTTAGTGTGCTGGACTACTGTGCGAGGGATCTCAAGTTCGATACCCAGAAAAACACAAATTACATCTTAAAGTTTTTTCTACCGCGCCACCTCTCGCGAACGTCTGACAAACATCCGAGAGTATGACCGTCATGAAAAAGCTTCTCAATTTAGCCGTTCGGACTCGGCATAAAATTGTAGGTCCCTTCCATTCGTCCCAAAAATAGAAACTCACACAAAACGAATGGTTGCGAGAAGCTAGGCCTTGGGTGTCTACCGCCTGTTGCGCCACCTATTTATTTATTTTATTTTTTAAGCAATAAAACAATTATTACCTACAGTTCTGCTGCAAGACTGCACACAGAGTAATAAAACTGCGGATAGCATCATTATAAACCAATAACCAACAGCCAACCGATATGTACATTCCATGTAGTAGCACAATTTTATGTAGCCACTGCGGTACATACGAATAACGAAATGTGTGCTGTATGTGGAGACTACCTGGGGACGTCAGAGCCACATATATATGTGCCGTGCTACATATCGTGTACTAGCACCTTTAGTAAGTGCCGCTTTGAAATTTTGATCAGAAACTTGCCGTCAGCTCAGAAAATGTAGCAAGTGAATAAAATTTTTCTTTCTGAATTCACTTTTGAAGTGCGCCGATGAACGTTACAAAAAGTATATAATTCAGCTGCCATACAAAAATCACTTCACATCCCTCTTTTAAACGCGTGCCAACTGCCATGTAAAAAACCGCCCTCCATAAAGTGTACACATTTTGATGAGGATCACCCTCTCATGTAAATATCCCACTCCTTTATGATTTGATGCGAAAATACAAATACTGTACCTACTTACATTTACATTTTGTTTAATGCTTGTTTCGGAAATCGTCACGCTTTGTGGCCACGGAAAAAGGGTTATGCACAAAAGAATCTACCCAGATATAGAAAAATGTGTCCTAATCGTTTACTCTGCAGCATGAGTGTTTTAAGCCGAAGTTAAAAGAATGACAATTATTGAATAAAAGCTTTAAAATAAAGGGTTAACTAAAGGTTAGCTCTGATGATGCATTAAAAAGTTTTCAGCGAAACTGGCTTTAATTAATCTATTTTTTTTAACAGACACCACCACAAATATTTGCTTTTGCAGTTACGAAACTATGTTTGTATCTTGATCGAAATTTATTTATCTTTCAAAAGCATACTCTGTAGCACTGTGATAAATTCCCATTTAATGTATTGCAGTAAGGACTCATTGAAATTAGTATTTGAAGATACAATGTGAAGATGTCATGTCTCGCGTTTAGAATTGGTATACATGTAACACAAACACGTATAGGTTAGGTACCTTGTACTGCAGGCAAGTGAAGTGCAGCATGTGCTTGCGCTAAATACCAACAGAAGCAGACAAACAAGGTGTACGTTTGCTACCATATGGGAAAACTGAGGTAATAGGTAAATAGCTTCAATTCCTAAAGCGGTTGTGAAACAACAATTTAACGGTAATTTTTTATTCTTAACACTTGTATGATTAATGATAATGAGTAACATGTGAGTCGGCATGTCACGTGCAGTTTTATGAATTTTATCCGCCAACAGCACGTTCGGAAAAGTCACAATCACAAACAGTGTTGACCGGTATATCATCGCACGAATAGCTTTTAATGACCATCCAGAATGGCGAATGCCTGCATTCTCACTAATTGATCAACTAATTATAACATACAAACAAGACCGCTGTAACCAAACCATAATCGCAGATTTACAAAGCAGAGGAAGTACAGATGAATGAAATGCCCAACCAAACCAACCCATTGAAGGCATAAATCGACGAGTTTGCGTGACTGTATCGGTTTAGCTCGTAATCACATTTGCCAACCTGATGGTGCTTAATTACACATTGACATGTAAGTACTATAGCTGCCTCGTCTTCTTTTAAGAGATGTTCCTCATTGGAAATCTCCGATGGAGGTCGAATGCAATTTGCTTGGAAGCATGTGTCAGATCAATTGAATTGTATATGGATGCACAAAATATCTATAGCGAGGGTGGGTGTGCGTCAATCTGTTACAATTCTTGTTCCCAATCAGTTTAACATTGGATCCCAATTCCGAGAATGATTTTGATTTGTGGAAATTGTGTTAATTGGATGCCAAAGTGGACCGAGCCGGCAAGGCTATTCCGTTTTATTGTATATTCTTTAATTGCTTGACGTTGACAAATCGCTTATTACATGGGCCAATCGATGTAGATAAAAGCTATATGTAACAAAGCTCCAATAATAAGCGAAGATTCTTAAGAGTGATAAGAGATAAGAGATGTATTATTAAATAAAAGTAATATACCGTAGTAGGCCACCTATTCGCTTTTTTTGACATCCGACATATAAATGTACTGGAAAAGCTTCTCAATAATTCAGCCGTTCGGACTCGGCATATCTACAATAATTGTAGGTCCCTTATATTCGTCTCAAAAATATAAACTCACACAAACGAATGGTTGTGAGAAGCTAGGCCTAGGTTATCTACACGCCTCTTGCGCCAACTATTCATGGGAGGTACCAGAACTACTTGACCGACATAGACAATTTTCAATCAGCGTTGCCACTAAAAAAAAAGTGAATCCGGTCAAATCTGACCGTATGACCGGATTTTTATTTTCTAAATCCGGTTAAAAAATCCGGTCAAAAGTCAAAATCAGAGTTTTTGACCAGAAACCCGGTCAAAAATAGATTGCGTGACATAATATGTATTACTAAAAATATAAAACAAAAGTTAACTATCATTTGTCATTTTTTACATTATAAACATTATCCATGTTGAGAAAACGTTTTTATAATATGTGAATCTTGAGTTTGTAAACTTGTTTTTTATTTCGTTTGTTTAAAATTTACTGAAACTAATTTGTCATTTTATATGACTTGTTTTAAGTCCTGAAATAGGTACACTTTTAGTCGTCTTTACACGTCTTCCTATGTCCAGCTAGACAGGTAGATTTTGAGTGAGTAGAAAAGAGATAGCATTGAAAATGCGCAGAAATTCCATTTTCAGAAATAGTTTTGGCATGTCATAAAGGTTCTTTTTTGTGTCTCCGATTTCAATATTCTTTTACCTGTCAAATTTTATTTCAGCCAAGTCATTAATGGAAATGAAAGTCATGGGAAGACGTGTATGGCTAAATAATTATTCTCGTATAATTTTCTGACGTGTATGGCTAAATAATTAGTCTCGTATAATTTTCTAACACTTGAAAAGAGTATTTTACCAAACTCTATTCTGGGATTTATCGAATTTCACATTTTAATTAATTGAAATGCATTGTTTAATTTCCTCAGCAAAAGAAAACGTCAAAAAATTAGCCTATAAGATAATTTATTATCCTGCTCCCGAAGGAGAATGTTATGTTATGTTATGTTATGTTATGTTGTAAATGTCCCAATATTCGCAGTAAATTAGTTTCTGTTTGAACTTGAGAGCGTGTTCGTAATGTATGGCAACACTGAAAATAAAATCTAGGTATATTTGATAAAAAAGAGGCTTAATTCAACAAATTTTTTGTCAATATACGTCCAACAAAATCTTTCAATCAGATTAACAAAATTTTGATAAGTTTTATTTTGTCTCAAAACATTTGTTGTAATGACAAAAAAATTGTTATGGTAACAAAAATTGATTGTTTGTGCGTATAAAAATATTTTGTAAAACTAACCAAAATGCTCTTGATATACCTACAAAGAAAATTTTGTCAAATTAACAAAAAAAATTGTTAATAATATCGAAGTAGTTTGTCAATTCAGCTATCGTATTTTGTTAAATCCACAGCATGTATTTTTGATTGTACAGAAATATTTTTTAACTACTTCATAAACAGATTGTTGTAGTAACATTTCGTCGGCTCCAGCATTTTAATTCGTTAATTCAACAACAGAATTGTTGAGTGAATAGAAATAAAATGTCAATTCCTTTATTCTGTTGAAAATAAACTATTTTGTCGATATGATTAATACTCACTTGCGGACAACTGCTTAACTTAATTTTGAAGGTATGAAGTAAGTATTCATCTAAATAAAGAAATTATATCCAAAGTATGTCTAAAATACAGGGGTAAATAAAGTAGGTACCTATTAATAAATGATACACAAAGAAAATAGATTTAGTATATAATTAGATTTATTAAAAAAGTAATTAAACAAATTAAATTCAATTCATTTTACTTCAAAACTCAATACAAAATATCAAAAAAATAATAAAAAAAACGTGAAAGCATGATTTATAAAAAATAAGTTAATTCATATACATATTCATAAATGTACTTTCAATTACTGTCCAAATCATCCTCAATTGACGCAATTTAAGGATGATTTTTATCCAAATTAGTTTTTACATTAAAGAAATATTTTTATAGGAATCGCCTACTCTACTTCGTCCAAGATGTTTTCCACAATCATAAAGGCATTCTGGGAATCTTCGATGGAGTATTTTATTTGCACCCGCTTACCGCCTTCATTAATGACCGACTTGCTGGTCGGTTCGCTATAAGAACTGCACGCAGTATATAAAACACGGTGGCAAATCGGCCATCTATTTAGAAAAAGAAAAAATGCGTTTGTTGTAAAGTGCCTACGAGCTTATAAAAAAAGATGCACCTATAGCCAAGGATAAACAGGTCCAGCCAAGCTAGCCCCGGATGTGCACAATCGTTTTTCGTCTGACTTGTCTGGACACTTTTTTCCTTGGTTGTAAGTGCAGCTGTTTTGACTTCAATAGGTATACATATACCTAACCTAGTACCTACACATTATATCGCACTCATTTCTTTCACTTACCTTTTAAATATTTCCATCCGGCTTTCTTTTATGGAAGAACATTGTAGTTCACTTATGATGTCCTCATCCATTTGCTTGCAACTTTTTCTTTTATCACTTTTCACTGATTATATTTTGTGCACAAACAGAAATTCTGCTTACGTATTTGCTACTTTCGCGTGTGAAATATAAATGCGCCATCAATAGATGCAATGCTATTACAACGCAAAGGATTACTACGTTTGAAATGTATTTTTATCGATTCAAAACGTCTTTTATCAGTTCTACAAACTTTATTTCATATCTACAACCATTTTTTTTTTTTCAACAAAATGTTTGTATTACTGATAATCTGTATGTTGTTTGGCTAACAAACAATTGGCATAAGTTTTGTCAATTTTACAGACATTTACAAAAGTGATTTTTGGTTCTGTTTTTATGGATATAACAAAAACTTTGTTAATTCAACAATAAATATGTTCAATTGATAAACTATCGATTTATTAAACTGAAAATTGTGTTTTGTTAATCTGACAAAGTAGTTTTTTAGTAAATGTTCTATCCGATTGACAAAATATCGTTCAAATTGATAAAACTTAAGTTGTATTGATAAGTTTTATTTATCATTACAACAATTTTTTTTCAGTTCAACAAAACTACTTTTGTTGAAATATTACAATAGAATTTTGTCAATATTACCTGGTATTTTATTTTCAGTGAAAGTTTTATTCAAATTACCTATAGAAATCTATCTTTATTTATAGTCAGTAGAGCAATTTTATTTTTCCGGACCAAAAGGCGTTTTCCGGTTAGAAACATTTTTCGGTCCGGTCAAAAAACCGTTAGGCCGGATTTCAAAATTTTCGGTCAGATATGACCGGAATCCGGTCAGAATGGCATCACTGTTTTCAATACCAACCTGACAACGGTAAAAAAAGTCCTCACAAAATTTCATTCGCCTAAGTCGATTCGTTTGGACGTTTTTTTTATTGTTGAGTGTTTATTATTTGAATTTGGGGTATTAATTTTGCGTACTTGAATAGAACACTTACCCCCCCTTTTTTACACTGAAAGTTTAAACTATAGTTCAACTGAACCTGAACGTGAGTTTAAATTGGAAGTTCAACTCGTCCGGTTTCACAATATAATCTGAACTTCAATTCAATTGAACTAAGTTTAACGAAATTTTATGAACAGAATTTGACAGTATTGTACAGTATAAGCTTTTATACGACTTTTTCAAAATCGTTGCTTGTATTTTCTATCAAACATCACACAAACAACGTCAAATATTTGTGTTTTTGAAAATCGCCTGATTGTCAAAACGGCAGAATACTGTAGTTTAACTTGAACTACAGAATGAACCGCGTTCAAGGTTTAAACGAAACTCTGAAATAGAATTTATCGTTGAACTGAGGTTTAAACTGAAAGTGTAGTTTAAACTCTTATGCCCAGTTGTACAGTCAGAGTTTAAACTGAAGTTTAACTAAACCTGATCGAGAGTTTAAACTTTTGGTTTAACTCGTTCAGTTTCACAGTACAAAATAATCTGCCAGTTAACTAAACGCAGTTGTGGAAGCGCAGAACAATTTCCCTTAAGGGGATATTTTTCTACCAGCGCACTTTTGACCAAGTAAATGGTTATTGCTTTTCTCTACTTTATCTATTTTACCATTTGTAGGTAAATAAAAGAAAATGTGTGCAATATTATTACATTGTGTATTTTGGTATTAACGAAGTGAATTGATTTATTTTCGACCCATGTTTGAACTGTCATCTACTTTCACCAATTAATTATTGCAGTAATTATTATTTCTTTTTTTTTTTTCAATAATAATACATAGGTATCTAGTTGTTGAAATGTATGTGGCATTCAGACGGATGCGATCACAGGTACTGCTTCTTTGTAACTCGCTGGGTTTTTACCACATCCAATCACCCGTCGCCAGTAAAATATTGAAAGGATTTTATGAGCCTCTAATTAGGGTCATTGTCTGGTAATAGGTAGGCGCAAAGTTTTTTGCTAGTGTTTCTACGAAAATCTGCGCTATCTTGTTCTGGTTTTACTTTTTTTAAAACAAAAATGTAGGTAATCTAGAGCTGTATAGAAAAATGGTATGAACTCCGAAACCTTTGAACTGAAAAGGCATTGTCCCGAGAAGTGTGTTCAAAATCGGACAAACAAATTGCATTCTAAAAAGAATAGAGTGGGTAGTGTCTTGTTTCAGCCAAAACAAAATGTGAAAGATTTGAGTATGTATAGAAATATATTTTGTTCGCGAAGAATCTAAAGAAATCACTAGTACATTACAAAAAAATAATCGTCATTTCCACACACGAAAAGAAATAATTTGTATTGAAAAAACCTCAATACAATTGTAGGATATCGACACGAACATGAGTGGGGCATTGGGATAAAGAACATAATATGGCATCACACGCATACAGACTCAGGGGTATTTCTGGTCGGGGATGAAATTCTTTAAACCCGATCAGTCGTGTTCGATGTTTTGTTGTGAGTGGTGCTGTAGAGTGTTCGTTTTAAGGCAAAAAAAAAAGAAAAGTAACGTAAAAAAAAAAAGAAGAAAAGAGTGAATAAGGTGAGTGGTTGTCACTCACTAAGTATTGTTCATTGCTTGAGTAGTTTGAAAGTAACGTTTAGCATTTGTGCATTTTATTTAGTGTTTGTTTATTGCCGTTGATCATAAATCAACATTATTTTTTTAATGCGTTTGAAGGCTGATAAAGTCTTCGGCATGGTTTTCGTGAACGTATGTGTGTACTGCGTTTCACATGGATCTGTGTGTTCAACGAGCCAGTTGTGTGTTGCGACTTGTTTGGTTCCACCGTTCATGCCGGTTCCCCTTTGGACGAGAAGTTCTTTGGTGCGTGTGGCAGGGCGGGTGTGTGTAAACAAAGTGCGCTGGTTCCACTGGTTTCTTTGCGAATACCAAGGTGATCATTATTGGTTTGCGACTTCTTTGTTTATGTTGCTATACCCCGTGCAAAGGACGTGTGTTGGTAGATTTGCCGGTTCCCCTTAGAACGAGAGGTTCTTTGGTGTGTGTGGCAATTGCCTGGTTCCTCCTGCGTACAAGTTGTCTTATTAGACAAGTATCTATTATCAGCGGGCATACCGGTTCCCTGAACACCAATTGTGTTTGGCGGGTGTGGTATTGTTGTGCATGGTTCGTGCAAAGGACGTGATTTTGGTAGATTTGCCGGTTCCCCTTAGAACGAGAGGTTCTTTGGTGTGTGTGGCATTTGCCTGGTTCCTTTTTCGCACAAGTTAACTAATTAGAAAAGTGTTATCGGCAGGCATACCGGTTCCCTGAACATTGTGTTCGGCGTGTGTGGTATTGCTGTTCATGATTCGTGCAAAGGACGTGTGTTGGTAAATTTGCCGGTTCCCCTTAGAACGAGAGGTTCTTTGGTGTGTGTGGCAATTGCCTGGTTCCTCCTGCGCACACGTGAACTCATAACATGAGTGTGTATCGGCAGGCATACCGGTTCCCTGAACACCCTGTGTTCGGCGTGTGTGGTATTGCCTTGCAATATTTTCTCAGGCAGGGTATTTGTAATGTAGTGTAAATAGTTTTGTAGATATCTGAGTAGAGTATAGATGCTTGAATAGAGTGTGCCATCATTATTGGTTTGCGACTGTATTATGTTGCTATAGGTACTTCGTGCAAAGGACGTGTGTTGGTAAATATGCCGGTTCCCCTTAGAACGTGAAGTTCTTTGGTGTGTGTGGCAATTGCCTGGTTCCTCCTGCGCACAAGTGAAGTAATTAGAAAAGTGTTATCGGCAGGCATACCGGTTCCCTGAACATTGTGTTCAGCGTGTGTGGTATTGCTGTTCATGATTCGTGCAAAGGACGTGTGTTGGTAAATTTGCCGGTTCCCCTTAGAACGAGAGGTTCTTTGGTGTGTGTGGCAATTGCCTGGTTCCTCCTGCGCACACGTGAACTCATAACATGAGTGTTTATCGGCAGGCATGCCTACTGGTTTTCTGAACACCAAATGTGTTCGGCGTGTGTGGTATTGCCTTGCATATGATATTTGTACTGTACGTACTGTAGTTTAAATATTTCTTGTAGATAGATATCTGAGTAAAGTAGTGGTAGATATTTGATTATAATATTCGTAGTTATCGTAGTTTGTTCGAATTGTACTTACAGAGAATTTGTATTATTCTCATTTCAGAATCGGATGTGCCTGATGTTAATTAAAAAAAAAAAAAAAAATTAATAATAAAAAAAAATTAATAATAATAATTTTAATGTTCCCTCTTACACAATTTACGCTTGTCTACATTATGTTTGGGCTAAGATCTACCAGATGTTCACTTGGAAAAATGCGTTTTCATTGAAAAGTACATTATATTGGTTGAAAATCTATTGAAATTTTCTGATGACAGTGGGTTTACCGCAGTAATGCTGGAACTAATCATAGCTCTACTTTTCACTCATATAAATTTAAGAAGTGCAGCACCCAAACAATTTCTCATTTCTGTTCTCTCTCTCTATCTCTCTGTATGAAATAGCAGCTGTCAAAATAAACCTCAAAATGCGAAACGAAAGTTTAAACGGCAGAATGCAGGCGTTTAACTTAAACCGAGAGTTGAACTCCACTTTGGGTTTAAACGAAGACAGTAAAACCGAAAATTTGTTGAACGAAGGTTTAAACCAAAACGAGAGTTTAAACTCTGACTGTACAACTGGGCATTACTGTGAAACTGGGGGTTAAACGAAAACAAACCTTTTAGATAATTCTGCTTCTTTTTAACGCAAACATTAGTTAAATTTAAGGGAATTGGAATATTTTAGATTTTAAAAAAAATTGTTCGATTGTGTTTTGAGCCACCTTTCTGCTCCAAAATTCACACATCCGGTTTGGAAGGAAGGCATAAAAAATTGGCCAAATAATTTAGCCAATTTATGTATTGGCGCATTATCATGTTGTTAGATCCACGGCAGAGGTCCAAAAAGGTTATGAAAGTATGGAAAGCCCTCTCTATATATACCTATATAAGACCACGCATTCATTGTGGTTGACAAAAATTGTAATTTACAGGTGCCATAATATGAAACGGCCCCCCCCACACCATCACACCTTCAACTCTGCTATGCAGCCAGACAATGCGTCTACTAAGTCCAGGTCACAAAGTTGCGCTTTTCGAACCGGGCTATAAGGGGTGACTTCTTCTTGATTTTTTAGTCTTTGTATACTAAGCGAAGCGCATTCGAAATAATACGACGAATGTGAGATATGCTTTGCTACCATATTTTTTCCAGATTTTTGGAAAAGAGTCGTGAGAATTTGACGTATTTTTTTTATAATATTTGCCGCCTTTTCGCAGTAGTATAAGCACACTGTGTATGCAGCCTTTCATGATTTTATCCATAGTTAGACTCATTACTTAAAAATGTGGATATAACGTATCGGCTCCTCTCGATTTTCTTAGCCAATTTGGCAATAAATAGGCTAGCGCGCTTTAAGCTTTGAGTTGGCCTTTTTCCCCCATAGCTAAGGCTTTTTCCCTACCCTTTCCTTTTTTTTTGTAAATAAAATAGTTCAAATTAACAAAAAAATTCGATCAAAGAATAATAAAACTAAATGCATGTTCTATTCAAGTGAGGCAAAATTAATACCCCACATTTTGTCAGTTTTTATTTAACAATTTTTTGTTAATACTTAAAGCTTTAGTTTTAAATTTTCCTTCTCGTCAAATCACAATAATTAAATGAACTTCAATTTAAAAAAAAATTAGGTCTCTAGCATGCTTATGGTTTGGGATTGGGACCAGTGGGCAATAGAAAACCGACCTCAGGGGGTGCTATCAAGTGACGCGGAGTGTATACTTTGAACATATTCTAGGTTTATGACTGTATCTGGATCAGATCCCGATTCCCGGTCGGTGTCAAAAGAAAACTTGACATCAAATTCGATGAAGTTGGCCTTTATATTGCCTTTTGATGTAAAATGTTTAATGTTGGCATTGCTCACGACCTTCACACTGACACGCGTGGTAATCCGCAAGAATCCACCAATATTCTAATGGCTCTTAAGGAAACAAAATTTCGTATGGTGTGACTCACTTTCACATGGTTTTATCGTCGGATGCTGTCAGTCCAATTAATTTGTAGTTCATGGGATAATTTGATGAATATATTGTCAAGGATTCGCTTAGATGAGAACCATAATAAAGTTTGAGACTATTAACCCAAAGGTCAAACGGCAAAGCAACATTATTATTCGCACATAAAATGGGAAGGAAATTATTTCCATTTGAGCACTGAGCAGTAGAATTAGAAATTACATCTCATTTTCCAGCCAATATTTAAATGTTGACTTAGTTTGTTATTGTTAAATAAGCACAGAAATAACAGAGAAACACGTTCGATGGTTATATATATTTTATTTCCCCAACCAACCAATACCTAATACTAATACCCTTTGTATTGCCATTATTTCCGAATAAAACCAGAAAAAGGAGGAAGACTTATATTCATTATCATTATACTACTTTTCGTTTGATTTACTGGAGCACACAATACAAGCTGTGTCTTCCTATATCCTCCCCGCTTTTGAGTTGCTATTCTTTCTTAGATCCTTTCAAAGACATACTAAAACCGTTATAAATAGGATTTTCTGAATCAATGAACAAAAATGTCAAGTAAAGAAAACATCCATATAAATCGAACGCAACGATGGTAACTACGAGTATATTTTTTTTTAGTTCCTTTTCCAAGTAGAAGGAAGTTGGTGGTTTCCGTCTTCTTGAGCATCAGTAAATACAAATAATTGATTTTGCTTTGATTGATTGGAATGTTGAAAATGTTTTAGCTTTGCATTCCATTTTATTCGAAGTCTGTAAATATTGCTTGTCTCTGAATATTAATGTCTTTGAAGTGGATTAAGTATCTAGAGTTTGTGGTTTGATAAACGTATCATCATCTCTAGTAATATTTTGCCGAAATTCAAGCCAAAGTTATTATAAATTGAGTCAACAACATTAATTCCAATCAAAAATAATATTTGCATTGAAATGAAAACTTTGTGAATAATTCAGAATAAATTTGCAGATTGGCAAGGCTTTCTTTGCATATTTAGTTGAAGATTATTCAAGCGAAGTGATTGATGAGATCATGTAATAATGAAAAAAAAAAAAACTGTGTAACCTATAACCGTAGTACGAACAATCCTCATATACGGGTCAATAGTTTGGTAGCCGACAAGCTGTACAGCGACATCGACTTGGTCAGAAAAGTACGTATCAGTCGACTAAGATGGCTGAGACATGTAGAGCGAATGAACACCAACGCTCCGGCCCGAAGAGTCTTCGATTCCAACCCGGAGGGACAACGCAGTAGAGGAAGACCTCGCCTTAGGTGGCGCGCACAAGTGGAAGGGGACCTCAACCAACTTGGAGTGCGTAACTGGAGGCAGTTAGCCAAAGATCGTGCTAACTGGAGAGGCGTGTTTGTTGAGGCCCAGGTCCACCCCGGACTGTAGCGCCATCTAAGTAAGTAAGTAAATAAGTTTGGTAGCCGGCTCTTAGAAAAGCCTATAACATAACCAAGCTCAACAGAGTCCAAAGAACGGACATTTTCAGATGGAGGAGGTTAATAAAATGTATCATCCAGAAGGATGTGGCCAGCACGAAAAGATATAGCCAGAATAACAGCAATCACTACCACCTATAAGGGGACCATGCAGTCAGATTAGGCATCCCACTTACTTACTACCTGTGAGCTTGTCCGGCATTAGCTAGGACTAGACAGCGATCTCTGGGAAAACCCTTCTTCACACCGCTCGAGGAAGTCTCGAAGAGTAGTACTAAAGAACTGAAGATCTTTTTGAATTCCAAGGCTGGATCTAAACTAGACTCTCCACTTCAATAAACTTAAACAACTAGATCAAATGAGTTGTGGTAACACACCTACCTACCTACCTACAGACCCTGGCGAAACGCTTTATCTTTGCCAAGAAACGTTCAGTAGAATGTCTAAACCACAAACCAGTAAGAGACCGCCGACTTCCCGCCCCTGTCTGTGAATACGTGTAAATGTCAAAATTATTGGCGGCAATGATTTTCCATGCTATACCATGGGCCTAGGATTTTTCAAGTATGCGTGCGTTAATGGCGCTCCTTTGATTTTGTACAGCACCAATACATGAAAAATCCTGGGCCCGCCGGCAGCTTGTTGGCAAAGTCCGTTATGTGGGAGGAGTCGACGGTCTATTCTTACTGGTTTGTGGTCTAAACCATCTTATTCGAAATAAGTATCGATTCAGAATTTGATCCTGATTCAGAATATACTTTATGGGCTGGCTCTCCGGTGACTCCTTCTTGGTGGTACAAATGTAATGGCAAAGTGAATATACCTTCCTGTGGAGGGTAAAAAAATAAATTAATTAGAAAAAAAAACAGAAGGCAGAAGTGTGTGACCTTTCACTTCGTATTAATTATTAAAAAGCAAATTCTCAATTTAATCCATATAATTCTTGTTAATCTGAAGTCAACTCCTGAGATATAAACCGTAAACCATACATGGCAAAATTCATTAGCCATTCTCTTGCAATGTAGTTTAACCTTATAAAAGCATCAGCAGAAATAACCCTGAAGTGAGGACCCTTTCCCATTTATTTTTAATTAAAAATCAAGAATAGAGATAATGTTTTCATATTATATTCTCGGTAGTCCCTTAGGACGCGTCCATATCACGTAGGTAAATTTAACATAGAAAATGAAGGAATGTATTCAAAAATACCATTAAAAAAGACATGTTCTAGTCTAGAGAGACGAATAGGTATAGGACGGTATGTACCTACATCTGAATTGGTGTACTACAGTCTAAGGAAACATTTCAAACACAAAATCATGCAGTTACCTTAGTTGTGATAATAACCATTTCAGCTTAAAATTTCAATGGAGACATTTATAACGCGGCATTAAGTCCCCTGCCACTGCCAACAATTAAGTTCTAGACAGTTTCTCAATTTTAATTTTCCAAAACTGACACCAACAAAATAGGAAAATAATAAACGAAACTAAATCCCTTTTAAGCATATACACACAGCATCATGTCCTGGTTTCGTTTTTATTGTAAAGCGACTGTCATTATCCTTTGTTAGGTAAGATCTAGCAACACTGTCTGCCTTATAATTTTCTTTTTGTGTTTTGTTTGTGCAGTCTTGGAATACAGCCAACTTTATCGGCGGTATAGAAAGGGTCAGTCTACGAGTATATTTCGACGGTTGTTGAGCATTCTTTGGTGTCATCGTCCTAGCTGAATTTCATTTGGGGATCTCTAATTAAAGTCCTTCATTAAATGAAAATATAATAAATAAAACTAAGAAGCGTGTCTTTTCTTTCATGAATGGATTATGATGAAAAGATTCTTCAATTAATTGCACTAATCAACTACTATTCAGAGTGTACATACGAAATTGTCAGTGCTTGGCTTATTGATGGGTAAGCCCGCAGTCAATTTAAAATAATTTCTAAAGCTGCCTTTATATGTAATTAATTCTGTCGTCAAATAAAAAGCCTTTCTCATATATGGAAATAAATAAACACCTATAGTTGGTATAGTCAATGTCTATATTTGTATGTATATAACATATTGTTTTTATCTATGTATGCATGATTGAGCTCAAGTTCAGGCAATCTTCTCAAGTATTCCTGGTAAGTTTGGTCAAAATTGCAGTTTTAGCCTTGAAAACGCATTTAGTAAACCATGGCCGGGATTGGGCAAATGGGAGTGGCACTTCCCAATGAAAAAAAAAACTTCGAAGAGTTACAGCTAAAGTTTTCCTAGGGAGTCACTTCTTCAACGACATAGACGACCTTTCCAGCGAACTTTGTCAAATCAATAATTGTCCTGATTGCAAACCTGACCGGGTAACGCTATAGTTTACATATATATAATATGTATGTATTAATCAACATACGACATACATAATGTATATTAAAGAGTTATATCTCTCGACAGACTCAGTGTCAGTATTGTAATAGGTGTCATTATTGGGCTTGGTCACTGTAGGTAAACGCGCAACAACAAGACTTCACACATATATGAGGAGGAAGTGAAACTAGACAATAGAAGTCAACAAGTAGAGGGCACAAATTCTTCCTAGATTCACGAATATCACGAATGTGGGATTTTGCTGACAGCCACTTTCATCTGACCTAAACAACGATAAAAATATTTCACATAATGGATAATCAAGTGTTGAATTCTGGGGAGTGTCAAACATTAAATTATACGAATAATTTAATTGACCTGTGATAGGTATTTACAGGAACATAACAAAATTTTTCTTCGGGATGCCTAATGATCCAACTCTTGCTATATAAAATCCAATATATTAAATATACAATTTTTATAAATTAAAATCTATTATAAACTAGCTGACCCAGCGAACTGCGTTCCGCCCAAATTCGTTAATGTAATGAAAATAATAATTCCGTGCATGCATATGTTGTTTCGTCTAATTCGGTCAATACAAATGCTTTATTCAAAAGCTATTTTTAATACAATAGAAATAACTATAGTATAACAATGTCGATGTGTTTCAAACAAACCGCAATGATTGACGTCATTATGCTAAGAAATCTTCTTTTTGGCGTCGTAACAAATATCGAACTGTAAATGATCATAACTTTTTATAAATCGCACGCAGTTTTCACAAATCACTAACTTACCTTTGAAATAGCCAAAATACAGAAAGCAAACGAACGAAAAGGGTGCAATTGAAATTTTGAATACAACTGGAAAAACAGAACAAAACACTTAACGATCTAACAAAACAATAATAATAATAGTAAATTTAAAAATTTTATTTAAAATTAATTTGACTTTTAATTCAAATGTTGTTTTATTTTTCTTTCTTGATTTACAAAAGGGTACAACTTCTTTATCAGTACATTAGTTAATTCATTGCCCCCCCCTCCTCCGTGACCACACAGCCCAAATTATCAAATCACAAAGAACATATACTGTGCTATCAAATGGAATGACCGCCTACAGCGCCACCTGTTGAGAATTTTTAAATTTGTCTTTTTTCCTAAACCTTCGCGGAGCAATTACGAACAAATCCGCAGAAGGAAGTATCCAATTTGGTCCAGTCGTTTTCGAGTTTTAAGCATCCGAACAGACCAAGATCCATTTTTATATATATATTATTATATATTAAATTTCATTCAAAAAGTATACAACGTTTTTTTATTAATCTGAGTCTGTGCTCATTTCAGCAAACTGCATTGATATCTGAGTAGCTTATGGAAGCAATATGGAAGAAAGAGTGGAAATATTATATGAATCTGCGATGACTTCCCTCCAAATGTTCTATAATCGTTGCGAATTGAAGAAAGGGAACTTTTTTTGCCCCCATATGTTTGAAAATCTCTACCCATCGCTTATTTGTTGGCAGATTTTTGGAACGCCAGTCATCTAGTTTGTCAGCCGAGCAGTTTCTCTTCGTATAGGCGAATTGATCGAAGAGTGCTGAAAAGTTTGTGAACATATCAAACGATCATTTCTGTGCAACTAAAGACAATAAAATACTTCACTTCAAAACGATGGACAAACACTGTTCCGAACTGGGGCGAGCGTGAGCGGGAATGGGAAATAAAAGAGGCATATAATTTTCGATAATATAGGTACAATGCAATGTTAAATTTTTTGCTGTGTTAGAGCAATTTCTGCCTACTAATTCATAGATATTACATTCCATGGACCCTTTCATTCACTCACTCAACATTGCCCTTCATATTTGGAGTGAGTGCTAGACTGCATTACATTGGTAGGTGCATCTCGCTCACATCCAATTCGGCCATCATTATTTTTGTCGACTGGTGGTTCGAGGTAGTAGCTTAATTCGAGATCGACCTTCTTCATCGATCAGCATAAAACCACTTTTGACAGTTCTCGTTTTCTGTCGTGTTATGTTAGTGTCGTGATTCGTGAATTAGTTCGTTGTGAAAGATTGCGTTCGACATGCGCATGAGTTTGGATTTTTGAAAGAGCTTGTTCAATATTCGTAGTATGCACTGATAAAATTTATGAAATTCCAGTATAAAATCCAGTATGAAAATGTATCCAGTATCTCGACATCGAATCCAGTACAGTTGGTATCATTAGGGATGCCATACGCTCTTATTCTACATAATATACCTTACTAATTACCTACAAACTTCTCCTTTTGCCAGCCCTCCCACTTGTAGTATTTTACTACACTTTTCAGGTTCGTATACATACATAATTCAGTATAAAAAAAAAATATTGGAAACATAGGATCGATGAAAATTCAAATTATTCACGAAAAGCTACAAGTGAGAACTCTGATCTTTATTTCGTTTTAAATGGTAAGTAAGGTACCTCTCTTACCTATCGACTTATTTTTTAAATTTGTACATACAATGCTCGCAGATTGTAAATAAATTCTTTAAAAGGCTGCTGATACATAGTACGAATAAAAGGAAGTATACATATATATGAAGGTAGGTATGTATTTAATACCCCCATGTTGGCGATATACAAATAAATACAATAATGTTATTTATGTTCAATTCTGTTCAACCTATAAAAAATAGTAAAATTAACGTACATATGGCAATGCCATGCAATTTTGAATTCCACACTTTGTTAGTTTTGGTAATCTGTCAAATGTTAAATGTAAATAATGGTCAATACAATATATAATGTAAGAAGTTTCGAGAGTTTTTGATTATATTTAAGTAAATAAAAATATAACGTTTTACAACCCAAGCCAAAAAAGACGCGTTTCAATTTCCCTCCATTTTGAAGTTTTAGAAAAAGTGTATACTGATAATATCCAACCCAGAACACCCCACGTTGTCAATAAAAGTTGTTTCCCTCGCAAATTCATCAAAACTTGAGAAATAAAAAGTTTCCTCAATTTTTAAACCCTATACGATGGTGAGTGAACCGATAATGAAAATGGAAAAAGGAAAACTTGGCCAATTTCGTTCATGGGAATATGGGATACAGAAATGACGTCGAATCGATTTTGAGAAGACGAAGTTTATTTTTCGACAGAACGTTTGAAGTCCAGTTGAAGTTACATAAATGTAGTTGTATTTTTTTTTTTTGCTTTTCTTGACCAAATTGATTTTTAATTCGCAGGATTAAGTCTTATGCAGCGGTGGTTAGAATACAAAACATTTGGAAATAAATTGAAACATTAGTAGTCGACTATTTAATCGACGACACACATAAATAAACATAAACATTTCGAATAAATTACGAGATGAAACGATAAATCAGCTGGCTTGTGCAGTACGGATATGGAAATAAATCATGGAGCCCAGCCGAACCATTATCTTAGTCCTCTCTATGCTAGCGAACATGTTGATGGGAGGAATATTTCGTATGATATACATAGTTGCATCATCAATATTGCTTGCTTAGCTATCGTCAGTCAGAGGTAGGTCAGAGAGCATACCTACAAGAACAGTAAATAGGTAATGGAACGAAAAACTTAATTCAATACAACCTTTGATGGTACAGGAACTCCTCCTCCTCACCACACCTGTAATAATGGGTCTTGATATTTTAGCTATAGCAAAGTACCGTATTCGTATCTGTACTTCACATCTTTTTGACCCCACCAGCGTGGTTAGCCGCGGATAAATCATATACCCACAAACAAACATACTACCGGTATATAAATATAAGGCGGGAAATTGATTTTTTTTTGAAAGGATAACTGTAGTGATTTTCATGCAGTTGGTCTGTATAGGGGTTAATATTATTCATTCGCTTGCCTCTAATGGATTCAGAACGAAAATTATTTTCAAGCCGTGCTGTAACATTTGTGTGGGCCAGTTTTCGTTAAATTGTTTTTTTTTTTTTAATTTATGTACATGAATTTTTAAAGTAAATTAAATTAAAAAAAAAAAACATAAACATATATAAAGACGAAAGCAAATTAAAAATGGTAAATACAGAAGCAAATTTCACGAATTTTTCCCAAAATTTGTAAGCTGACATGGAGGTCCATGAATCAACAAGAAGTCTATCAAATGTATCTACCTGATGCCTGAGACCTTTAATGTTGAAAAGGGATTAAGACATGGTGACGCAAAAGTGTGAGTATTTTCAAGGTTATATGTTATAAGTATTTTACTGGTCCATGTCCAATCACTCCAAGTCGCCTTAGCAATACCCCGAAGGGATGTAATTTTGGCAGTTTGTATCCGCGATCTAATTCTCTCTAATTCATCACCACAGGTAGAAATTCGAACAAACACCGAATTCAACTAAGAAATCTAAGCTTGGAGTTCAAGTTCATTCCATTTGCGGTTGTTAAGTTCGGTAAAAATGCCTTCCTAGCAAGCACGAAGTCTAGACAAAAAACTAAAATTTTCTAAAGCCCAATTTAGACGATCATTTCAGTTTCAGTTTTAGTTGAGCTATCAGTTAAGCTTATTAAACTGATGTCTAAATGCAAAAATGAAAGCGTTTAACTGAAACTAAAACTAAGACTGAAACTAATGGAATTCCCATAAGTTTTCAGAAGTTTTAGTAAATAAAACTTCTAACCCTCGGCTAATCAGAAGTAAATTGAAAGCTCAACTGAATACTAGACTGATGTCTAAATACACTGCACAACATCAGTTTAACTGAAAGCTTCACTGATAGCTCAACTGAAACTGAAACTGAAATGAATGTCAAAATGGGGCTTTAAGCCCTAAATTCAAATCTATAAAAATAAGGAGACTATCCCGGTAGGTATACAGTATTCAAACGCTAGGTATGTACACTGCGCAAGCCATATCTTTAACCTGGTTCTGCCAAGTCAACTCCTGCAATTCGCAATTGCCTTTGTGTAGTTTGGCGTATTTTTTTGGGAAGTGAGTATAACAAAACCAAAAGTGAGTATAAAAGTTTTGCATGTAAAAGTAAAAGTGAGCTTGCTATAGATTCTCAAAAAAATACTTCTTCCGTAACTGTTCAAATGCATTATATAACTTTCATAAATGGTCATTAAAAAGCACGCACCAGAGAGCTGAAAAACTCGACTTCTACGCCTTTGTGAAAGAAGATTCATTGAAAGGCATGCCAGTATTATTTCCTCTGATTTCTCTTCAAATACATCTCAATCAGTCTTGAAGAAATAACGAGCAGAACGATGTCTTCGAAAGCATAAACACTTTTGGCAGCGGTCCGAAAAAGTTATTTCCTAGTAGGTATCTACACCTCATTGCATGCGAAAAACTGTTCAGTTTAACGCTGCCGTTATCATTTTTCTTTAGATTTCGTCTCTGCAATTGACCGCACAAAAGTAGTTCTGAATTCTCTTAAGAACATCAGAGAAAATACCGAAGATTTTTTCAGATAGACTTTTCAATCCGCATCCCAACTTGCAGAGGGCTTATTTGAAGTTAAATTAAGAGCTTCATTGGAAGAAACAACGCGTTCTAATCCAGAAACCTTTCTACTGAAGCCTATTTTAAAGTGTCTACAAATAGGATATACTCATTCCTTGCATTACAAAGACTCGTTAATACAAAATCTTACGGATAGAGTGAGTGTGTGAGTGAACGAAATGGATAAGCTAACAGGCTAACACGTTACTTTGATAATGCATTTCGTTGTCAGCTGTGAAAGCTGAATATATTCTTTGGTGCGAAAAAAAATCGTCGAATAATCCTTATACCTACCGAAGTTTTGAAATTGCTTGACATATGTGACAAGACTTAAGGCTGAACTATAATAGTCGAAGGCAAACGGAAGCTAATGTCATAATTCTACGTCAAGTTTTCTTCAGTGATGTCAATTGCTTAAGTAGCCCATAATAGGCGTGTGTATGCGGAAGCGCCTGTCAAATAGTTTCGCCGGTTATTTTTGTGTTGTTTCCTTATTTTCAATTGTGTTGGGAAAAATGAATAATACAATTTCTTCAGAACTACTTGAAGACTTGAAATTGTTGCATATTGCAATGGAAGCATTTACGACTTTAAAAGAGATAAGTGATTTAACTGAGAAAAAAAGAAAAAGATCCTGTTGCGTGCGTTGCATAAACAGAGACCGAAACAAAAATGGGTTTTTTAATGTCTCATTTCTAAAAATGAAAGAATTAGATAGTGCTCAGTTTTTTATTTATACAAGAATGAGTCCGGAGCTTTATAACTTGCTGTTAATATCAATAAAACCATACCTTACAAAAACATCCATCAGACAACCCATTAGTCCAGAATGCCGGCTGGCTGTTATTTTACTGTGAGTTTGTTTACTTTTTGGATTTTTGAATATAAATAATTGTTGTTTTTTTTCACAAGCTATTTATCACAAGGAACATCCATACAGTCGCTGGCGTGGTCCTTTAAGCTGGGAAAAGAAACTGTCCGGTCAATTATATTAGAGGCAGCAGAAATTCTGTGGAAAATGCTCTTCCCCATCTATATGTCTGAACAGTGATGAAAATCGTCTTTTCTCAACTGTACTGAAAACTGAAAAGAAATTGTACTGAATAGTACTCAAATTTCTTAAATGTATAAAACCAATTAAAAACATAAAAAATAATTATTTTATTAAAAAAAAAAACAAAAAAACAGAGTATCAGTATGTTATCATCGGCCCCCTTCAGCATTTAAGTCTTGCAAAATGTTAGGCATGTGAGTTTGTGTGTATCTGTGTATATATACGTACGTGGGTCTAATAATGGCCGCGTTCAATACGCTTTTGCCTAGCTAGTCAACAGCCTCTGATTGGTCGATTTGACTGCAAATCTAGGCAAATTTCGTGAGGTCGGTCAGCTGTGGTGACTGGAAAGTTAGGCAAGAATTTCTGCCTGAGTTCTTAGTGGGTTTGAGAAATGTCATAAACAGCTGATTGAAATCGAAGAATTTTTCACTTCATTGTTGAACTTTGCTGAGATTTGTATGTGGTTTTATTATTATAGTTGGAAAAATAAAAATAAAAATGAAATTTCAAGTTACAATTGACGGTGTTTTGTATGACATCGATGATACCCAGGAAACTTACGGCAAATTGACTACGAATAATAAAATAAACACGTACAAAAGTGTGATAATAATTAAATAAAATGTGTCTTTTAGATGGGGTTTTTACCCGACAATTTGTAAAGCTGCTTTTAGAAAAGAATCAATAGAATCATTCATTTTGCACTTCAATAATGTTATATTTTTCTTTAGTAGGTAGTCAATGTGTTGATCAGTTGATGTGAAAACAGCAAGTGAATGCTCAATTCTTAACACATGTAAGGCATTTGACATTTAGCTTAGGTACTAGGCAATTTTCCGTTCAATGATAAACTGTCACCTAAATATTTAGGTACCTAAGCACATTGAACGCGGCCAATGGTTTTGTGTGCAGGGATGTACCGGAAGAAAGAAGTCCTTTCACAAAATTTCATTCGCCGAGGTCGATTCGTTTGGTTGGACTTAGGGCTGCCAGATGAAATTTTATTAAAATCGTGACACCAAGGCCCGAAAATCGGGACAAATCGGGGCATTCAAAATACATACATTTTTATACACGCAATCAAGGAAAACTAAACGTTAAAAATACCAAAGAAATAATAGTAGGTACTTCAGGAACTTTTAGTATTCAGTTTCAGTCTAACAGTTGTGCGGATACATAAACATATTTCATATCTTTATCGTTTGAGCTTATTTTAAAAATAAGTAACAATTATCTGACCTATGAGATCTTCCTTAAAGAACCTGCAAGAATCTTTACAACTATATTTGCAATTAAAAGGTAGCCTTCTTAGCAACGGGTACATTTGTTATGTTTTTGTAGCAAACCAAACTTTTCCGATGCCTTGTTAACCAGAAGAAGTCTTGTCACGATTAAGAATTGCGATTAAGGACATATTTTTATATATAAAACACTTTGCCCTAACTAATTGCCGATTGCTGGTCAACGCCTTGCCCATACAATAAAATCTAGGAAGCTAATACATATTCTGAAACGAAATTGAAATGAAGGAAAATTTTGGAGCAAGGCTCGCATTGAAGTGGTGACCAAGTGGCGGTGGCATACGAGTGCTGTGGCGATAGAATAGCGGCGAAGTGGTATGAAATGGATTTAACGCCCGCACTGAAGTGGCAAGCAACGTATGGTGCCACTGATTCACCAGATCTTAAAATGTCATCATAATATTGAATACTATGCTTGGTGGTGTCGCATGTTTTTAGTTTCCGGGTAATCAAAAATTTTCAGTTGTAACGCAAGAATCCACGTCGTCACCATCCGCTTGCCACTCTCTGACTGGCATTACACCACCTGTAAAATACTACGTCGTCGCCCCCATTCCGCTTTGATCTTCGCTCACCCACTTCGCTACTCACTTTACATGCAAAACTTTTATACTCACTTTTTGTTTTGTTATATGTACTCACTTCCCAAAAAAATAAGCCAACTGTCACAGTTTGTCTGAATTTGGAATTTATGATTATGTAGAAATTTCTATATGGATGCATTCAGAACAACAATTGCAATTTCATATAGTCGTTAAGGTTTCCGATTCCGATCATTTTCAAACGAAGTAGAATAAAAAAGAAAGAAAATCGGGACGAAGTCGGGACATTTTGTAAATCGGGACAGAAGTCGGGACAAGGCTCAAATGTCGGGAATGTCCCGCCAAAATCGGGACGTCTGGCAGGCCTAGTTGGACTATGGACTATTTTGTGTTTTTACAAACAGTCAGACCGACACTGACGGACGGATAGACGGACATGACTAAAGAATTGCACCCTGATTCAGAATATTTATGACTTATGGCCCTTATGGGGTATAAGGAGACTTTTTCTTGACGTTCGAAATGTAAGTGTATATTTACCTATACCTACCTTCCAGTGAAGGGGTAATAAAGGCGGATTTAATTGAATCTAAAGCTTAGTACGCAGCTCGAGCGAAACAAAATTTAGCTGCTTTTCAATTTTTCTCTTCAAACATTAACTAAAATCCTAGCTACATTTTGACATAATGGCGTATTTTTTTGGGAAGTGAGTATAACAAAACCAAAAGTGAGTACATATTATATAACAATTTTGCATGTAAAAGTAAAAGTGAAATAGCTATAGATTTCAAAAAATATGCCTATAGACTGCGCTGTGGATATAAGTCTCACAGAAAACAGCTGTTCGTTGAAAATAACTTCCTTCAAAAATTCACCGACGCGAAAAAGTGTTATATTTTCGTTGCACTTTCCTTTTTCCTTGTCTGATATTCCTTGTTTTCAAATTTATCACTTTGAAAGGATTCCTCATTGAGGTATTCATTGATAAACCTTATCCTTATTTACTTTTCCGCAACCCAAAAAAACAACGTGATCCGTCAAAATTTTGCTTGAAAAAAATTTGCCGAACCATTAATGGGCGCGCTAAATTGTGACAGATACATGCAGTACAGTCTAAAATGAAAACAAATTTTTTTAGCTGAAGCTTAGTACGCTGCTCGAGCTCAATTTGTTTTGGCAGCCTTAATTTTAAATAGGATTTTTAGATTCTAATAGTGCAGACCATATTAACGCCTGCATTCGATTCTTTAGCTTTGGTTGTATTTTTTTTTTTAATAGCTATTTTGATAAGAAAACATTCTTTAAACGTTTGCGGAAGAATAAGAATGAATACAAAAAGCACCATGGACAATGCGGTGTAGGGTTTGAAAACATGAACTCGCATTCATTTTGCACAAGGCCCATTTCAGCCCAAAACTCCGAAATAGAAGTATGTTCCTATACCTATTTCTATCGCAGTCAGATAGAGCTCTATATTCATTACTGATAATTTCAATACTTTCCCACCAGGAAAAAACATTAAGACAAATTGGACCATTGAATAAACTTGATCGTCCAAATGGCAGTTTGCAAAAAACGTTGTAATGAGTTCAAAAAAATGCCTCAGAAATCAAATCTTTTTTCCAGTTTCCACATCTTCGAGGAATGCAACAAGTTTCAAAAGTCAATTTTTAACGAAGTATGTACGATGACGATGAGTAATGAATGCATTCAGAATTTTTAAACAAAGGAGAGCGTTGAGCTTATTTTTGTTGAATCCTTTGATTTAAAAGATCATTCATTCATTCATTTTCAATGGTCCGCTTGTACATTAAGTGGGTCGCGGGAGTAGGTTGCTCAAGTGGACCCTCCATAGCTCTCGATCCTCCGCCATCGACTATAAATCGTCAAGGGCAATCCCCATACGGGTAGAGGAGAGATTATGAATTTGATCTAACCATCTCATCCTGGGTCTAGGGGACGCCTGCCCGATGGTACGGATTCCATAGCACGTCGTGGAATCCTGGTTGGGGACATGCGTTTAACATGACCAAACCACCGAAGCATGGATCGCTCCGTCCGGAGAAGTAGCTGCTCGACATTGAGTTCCTCACGTATTCTAGTATTTCTAATGCTATCTTTACGGGTCACACCAGAAATACAACGGAGAAATCTCATTTCGGCAGCTTGTATTCGCGATCTTTCGGTCATTACCCAAACCTCATGACCATAGGTAAGAGTTGGAACAAACACCGAATTAAAGACTGACAAATTAGCTTTGACACCAAGTTCAGTCCTCCTGATAACAGAATGACCAAGCTGTCTCAAAATCGATCCAGCCTGACCAATCCTACGGGAAAACTCGGCATTGCTCCTTCCATCACTCGTGAATAAGACCCCGAGATACTTAAACTTCTCCACCTGTTTCAATGGGACTCCACTAACATTCAGAGTGCATTGAACAGGCGTTCTGGAGACGACCATCACTTCAGATTTGTTCACATTTACCTTCATCTCAGCTTCAACACAAACGGCTACAAACCGATCGAGTGCGCGCTGAAGTTCAGTCTGAGAGGATCCAAGGATGACCAAGTCATCAGCGAAGAGCAAATGACTTATCCTCAGATCTCCCAATTCGAAACGTTCTTCGCCAAGACTGCGTTGTAACATCCAATCCATATAAGTAATGAAAAGGAGAGGCGACAAGACGCACCCCTGGCGAAGTCCAACGCCCACTGTGAAAGGTATTGATTTAACGCCGTTTACCCGAACACAGCTTTTACAGTTTGTGTAAAGAGATTGAATGGCTCTCAAGAGAGAACCATCAATTCCATACTCCTGTAATACACTCCAGAGTTTCCCTCGAGGGACTCGGTCGTATGCTTTCTCCAAATCTACGAAGCAAGCGTAAACAGGTGTAGCATACTCCCAAGCTTTCTCAAGTACCATTCTGAGAGTGAATAACTGGTCGGTTGTGCTTCTACCGGGACGAAAGCCGCACTGCTCATCTCCTAATCGTGCCTCGACCATAGCTCTGCAACGCGTTTCCAGCACCTTGGCAAAGACTTTTCCGGGGAGACTTAAAAGTGATATACCCCTGTAATTTGAGCAATCCCTTTTATCCCCTTTTTTGAAAAGGGGCACAATCACCCCAATCAGCCAATCGCTGGGAGTTTCGCCGCATTCCCAGGCCACTTTAATGACACGAGAGAGCCATTTGACTCCCTCTTCACCTAAGGTCTTTAGCATTTCTGGCCGGATTTCATCCACTCCGGCAGATTTGCCAGCTTTTAGCGAATTGATCGCAAAGTGACTTCCTCTACCGTGGGACCATTTTCCGATATAAAAAAAATTTCAAAAATTTAAGTTAGTACAAATAGTACCGAAAATTGGGAAGTGGTACTTGCGTACACAGGAAAGTCAAATTGTACTGAATTCAGTACAATAGTAAGCCTTTTTGCAACTGTGTGTCTGAACCAAACGCCCACGATTTCAGACAGATCTCGTCAGAATTTTGGAACATGTGGAATATGCCCAACTGTATCGGCGCAATTGATGGCAAGCATATTGCTATCAGATGTCCACCTAAAAGTGGAAGTCAATTCTTTTGCTATAAGAAACATTTTAGCATAGTTTTGATGGCAGTTTGCGATGCTAAGTATCAGTTCACATACATAGATGTTGGCGCATATGGGAGTCAAAGTGATGGAGGTAAACAATGTTTTTTAATATGTTTGCAGTTGCATCTGAATTATTTTTTAAAATCATTTGCAGGTGTTCTTCAAGCAAGCCGGTTTGGAAAAAGGCTTTTGGGCAATAACCTTCCAATTCCTGTCCCCAAAAACTTGCCAAACACGCAGACAAGAATCCCTCATTATTTTGTGGCTGATGCAGCTTTTCCTTTGGGATTAAACCTTATGCGGCCATATTCAGGTACACTGTTGCCACCAGAGAAGGAAAATTTCAATAAACGTCTGTCAAGAGCTCGTCGTACCATTGAAAATAGCTTTGGGATTCTTGTCTCACGTTGGCGGATATTACTCACGACACTGCATATGTTTCCGGAAAATGCAGAGAAAATTGTTTTAGCCTGCGTGGTGTTACATAATTATCTAATGATAAACAAGCCCAATGCTTCATATTGTCCTAACAATTACGTTGATTGGGAAGATTCGGATGGCCAACAACATGATGGATTGTGGCGAAGTGAAGTGCGAAACAACATTCCCTCAATTGGTCCATCCGCTTTTATTCACCAGTATGGAGGTAGACAATCAACTACCACACGAAATATTCTTTGTGAATATTTAAAACAAAATTAATAACATATTTTGATACTTTTTAATGATTAAATTTTATTAATAACAAAACATAAAATGATATGCATTTCTAAAAACTAAAATTTGTACTTCATTGTAGGCATGTAGCTAGTTATGTAGGTATGTAGTTATAACAGGGAACTAAAAATTAGCATTATTCAGTTCCCTTCGTTTTTCCATAACTTTTAAAAATATATGTTCCTTCAGATCATCCTTGGCAGCTGATGGCAGACCATTCATCATAGATAAAATTGTTTTTAGGAAAAGTTCGTCGCTGTTATCTACCTACTGCGACATGCGGGGTTCCTGAGAAACGCTCTTCCATTTTTCCAATCACTGATCCAAATTTGTCGCAGAGGTCATAAGAACCGTCTTTCGCTTTTTTGCGGGAGTAGAAGTTGATTTCAATAAAATATTTGATTCTTCCGCGTAGTCTTGATCCAAACCACTAAACTCCTCACTGTATTCTTCAAGAAATTCAGAGTTTGAATCATCCACATATTCCACTAACTCGTTGCATCGCGTTCTGTGACAAAAACAAAATATGTAGTATTAGTTTCCACATAAAGTTTAGTAGGTACACACAATTTACCGTCTGGGTTTCATTGAATCTTTTAAAAATAGAAGCTCGGGGAAGAGTGCCCATTCAATCTCCTCGCAGCTTCCGCTTCCAGACGACCTCTCCTGTTTTCGAAGTTCGCGACCGAACTTTTCCCTTAGGTGCGTCCATTTTGCCTTGCATTCAGAAGCTTACAAAATAAACCCAATTGCAAATTATTAAGATTCGTTATAAAATAAATTTGGTTGCATTTATTTACCTGTTCTATTGGTTTGCCTCCCTATATTTTCCCACGCGTTTTCTTTTTTTTTTCGATTAAAATAAAATGCATCCCTCTTATCATATAAAAGTTTATTTTCTTGGACTAAATTTATTAGCTCCGACAAAAATTCATAATCTACCGAAGCCATTTTTTGATTTGAAAAAATTATTATACAAAACACTGCAAACTGCACAGCTGACTGTCAAGTTTTCGTACAAAAGTGCGAATAAGATCGCTCTTTCGCAAGTGAGCGCAAGTGACAGAAAACTTAACGAAACTGGGCCAAAAGCCATTATGGTCGAATAATACAAATCCCTTGTATTCGTACTGTTGCGGACGTGGTCGTACGGAGCAATTCGACTATTATAGTTCAGCCTTTACTTTAGAGGTATAAATTTCTTACTTATGGTTTTAGCAACGCTTCCAGTGACCACAGCTAGTGTTGAAAAAACCCGTTCAGCTATGAAAAGGATTAAAACAATGTCCCGAAGCATTATGGAGAATGCAAGGTTAAGGTAACTAGCTATGATATCTGTTCATTCGGATATTATTGTGGATCTAAATAAGGTGATTGATCTCATGTTAAAAAAAAATCAAGAAGTCTTCCGCTTCGAAAAAGTGTGTGTAAAATAATTATTTAAGTATGTTCGTTTAAGTACGATTTAAAAACTAATACGAATCAATAATTTGGAATATTCTTAGTTTTTTGTTTCGTAAGATTTGGATGCAAGCCCCCCCCCCGAACCAAAATCCTGGCTACGGCAATGCTTCGTAGGCACTTACTATAAAATGCAACTGCACATGTAGATAACCCTAATAAAAAGATTCTCTGGCTAACTCTTGTTTTAAAACTATCGTAGTATTTATTTTATCGCTGGTAAAGGAGCTTTTAAACTTTGGAAGATGTGGGGAAGTGGAGCTTCAGCTACGATCGAACCAAATACCAAACACTTAATCAAACCACATTTTCACATGAATGCGGTCCACAAATTTGTCTCAAACAACAGAAAACTACATCCTACAACATTTCATAATGAGTGAGTGCTTTTTACAGCCGTATTTCCGTATACAAAACACAATCCTAATCCGAAACGAACTGAACTGAAATATGTATTTGTTTGTTTACAAAATTGCATCACTCGTTCTCTTGAGTCGGCGTCATTCCGCGCATGAAGAGTGACTTCTCGTCTTGTGGAACTTAACTCCAGAACGACAACCAACCAAACTTAGCAACTTCTCCAGGAATCCCTACCCAGCTCAGCAGTGAAGTTTCTGCTCGGTTGTGTTGCGATTGTGATTTGATATTTGTGTGGTTCGCGGTAATACGTAATACCTCATACGAATTCGATTTTAATTCTATATTATGTAATTATATTACCTATAGCTATACAAGAACTCTTTTCGCCACAAAATTTGCCAACATTACAGTCGTTTGTAAATTATGCACCTAGCGCGTTCTATATAAAGTGACAGGAAGTGGTCAAGTGAAGATTGTTGTTATTTATTGTACTGTCAAGTGTCACAATTAAAAATCTTGCGCATTGCATCTAAATCAGTTTGGTTTTAGGTAAGGTGCGTATTAATTCTCATTGCAAAATCATTATTGCTTTAGTGTATAAAATTAAAATTCAGAAAAGATGATTTCGAGCACGAAAAAGCCCCAATTTTTGACATGCCTTAAGAGAATGATAAAAAAGACATTCAGTCTTTCCTTATAGGCATTTTTCACTCTCCGCTGCAGTGTTTTCAGGCCCCTGGTCAGTGATGGGACTTCTACCACTTAAGTGGTACATATTTCTACCACTCAACCCAAAATTCTACCACCCTCAAATTCAAATCTACCATTTTTTCAGATTGAAAAAAATGGAACAATAAAGCAAATAATAAAAATTACATACACACTATAAGACTTATTTTCCAGGCAGCCAATTTTTTTTAGTTGCTCAAGTTGATTTGATGACTCTTGAAAATAGTGGGATGGGAGGGTGTCGCTGTTAGCAGAAGAAAAAAGGGTTATTTAATTTTTTGCACAATTTATGGTATGTTTTCAAAATCTACCACTTTCTACCACTTTTTGGTTTCCCAATATACCGCCTTTTGCCTACTTTCAAGTCCCAACACTGGTCCTGGTCAGTTCATTTTACTGTTTTTTTTTCCTTCATTGTTGTAGATACCTATTCCATCTTGTATCTCCCTGGGGTCATTATCATTACCACGCTGTTGGAGGGACTCTCCCTGCATCTGCAATAATTCCAATTCCACATGGCTTATGGAATGCAAACGGGCTTTATTTTTTTATTACTATTTAATGGGGGGAGCACAAGTTCATCTTCTGCAAAACCCAAGTGACTGATGATCATTAAGGGCGTTGGTAATGTAATGACGTTTTGGCGAAATGTTAGGCTTCTGTTGATTATATTGCATCCATTACGGAACTCAAATTATAGGTTCCATTTATGCTGATGAGTTTTTTTTTTGCCTTTAGCATCATTTCGTTTATCCTTTAGATTGGTGTACCTACATTTTTTCGTGGTAGAACAGCAACAGACCAAAGGATGAGTAATTTAATTTATGAGTTATTTAAATTTTGTATAAGTATATGCAAAAATGATATGGACCAGGACGAAAACTTGTGCGATGGAGAGTGTTAATTTATTTTTCGGGCGAATATAAGAAAAGGTTGCGTTGAGGTTGATATTTGACCACGGACATGATCGTTAAGTTAAGCAATGCCAGTAAATGTGCTCAGGGTAATAATCCTGCCTGTTATTGCGGTTGCGTCACTGCGTGTATGGAAGTCTTTTTAAAAACTATACCTACTATTGTATTTTAGTTTTTTTTTTTAAATACTTCTCCCGGGAAAGGCGAACCTATAACGCTTCATCAGCGCCCCGAGATGCTTGCAGATGTATCTTACTTCTGCATTTAAATTGCTGCAAATTGTAGTCTTCTGGAAATATATCCCCAGGAAGCGAGTTCCAAAGTTTGCTTGTCCTGTAACAGAAGGAGTTTTGAAAGATTGATGTCCTCGCGGTTGTCAAATGTACTGTATGGTCATGAGCATTAGCTGCTTGTCTTGTGGGGCGCCCAAAAGTTGCATTTCGAGGGATAATGTCTTTGAGTTCCTCGGAACATCTACCATGGAAGTACCTGTAGAACAAGCAAAGGTCAGCGACTTGTCTTCTGTGCAACGGTTGTAGATTCGATGTGAGTGTAGGGTCTTCAATAAGTCGAACTGCTAGTCTCTGTATGCTGTCAAGTAGGTTAAGTGAATGTTTTGGGCCCGAGCTCCATATATGGGTGCGAACAATGTTTCAGGCTTGATTTAACCTGTGCTTTGTAGAGAAGGAGAAGTTGCTTGGGACTAAAGTACATCTTTGCCTTAAATAGGTAGCTCAACTTAGCGGAAGCCGATCTTGCGATATGGGGTATTTGGTCCTGCCATGTGATTCCTGAATTGACTGTGGTTTCTAGGAGGTGCATTGAGTCCTTGGGATGGATTGGATGCTCATCCATTTGGATCTGAGGAACTGTTGATGCATTTTTCCTGGAAAATGTTGTGAGCTGTGTCTTGTTTGTATTAAATACAGCCAAGCTGTCTTTTCCCCATTTCAACATTTTGTCCAGATCATCATTTGGAGAACTTATTTGTTCACATCTCTGACTGTGTGATGTAGCCGCATTCACAGGCCCACTGTTCGAGATGGAGGATATAAGAGTGCTGTCATCAGCAAAGCTGTGTTGTTCAATTGCTTGCGTCCATAAATGCGTTACGTAGCTTATCCGTATTGCCTGTCGCTTATTAATTGGTGGCCTTCTAGGTATTTCTACCATGTAAAATCATACCATTTTTGAAAATTATCAGCCCAATTCTGAATGACAACTACCGAACCTTTTTCCCTTTCCCCTATTCTAAATAAAAACTCCGGTACATTTGCGTTACTGCTCCTTTCTCTTATTCTAAAGAGACTTAAAAAAAAAGAAAAGAATACTTTGGAAAAAAATACAGTAGACTCTCGTTAGCGTGAACACCAGTTAACGTGTTAACGTGAACTCTCGATAACATGAAAAGATTTTTTGTAACATTGAAATCTCAAATCTCACATTTGTTCTTGGTCAATCATCTCGTATTGTATACAGCTTTAAGGTAGCTACAAGACAGTTTGTATTGTATTTGGTCTGCTCCTAGTTGTCCCTTGCATTAATTGTTATTGATTGTCTTGTCTGCTCGGTTTTCGCTTGTATGATTGCAACTGGTTTGCACAAGTTGAAGTCATTAGTTATCGGAAAATCTAAAAACTCACGTTCATTTAAAAATGTTAATAGGAGACTACAAGAGTTCGAAAACATCCTGGATGACGGCTATATTCAAAGATTGATTTCATGAATCTTTTCCGACACAAGTAGCTTATAGATTACTATTGTCTGTTTTTTTTTAGGTTACGTCATTATACTATTGGACAAACATCCTCCGGAAAATGAGTTAACGACAGATGATCATTGTATTACTGTTATGTTTATATGTACTCCCAAACGTTACTCAGTTAATCCAACCCATCATGGATCAAAATGCCATCAAAGCTTTACTATAGAATTAGTCTACTAATTTAAAATAAACAAAAATATATACATTTTTAAATGACTCTACTATGGAATTGTCCTATGCTTTTGTTAAAATTTAACCTTCGCAAACGTGAACTCTCTCGCAAACTTGAACTTGTTTGGTTTTTAATTGTTCACGTTATCGAGAGCCTACTGTATACATTTAAAATGTAAGTAAAGGGGAGAATGTAGGCTCATTTGCCGTCAGTATAGCTTCTCCGCACTCCGCACATTTGTTAAGTAGTTTAATGAAACAATATAAGTTATACCCTTTCGCTAATTGAATATGTATTTATGTGAAATTATTACTTTCATGTTCCTACACCAACTTCAATACTTTCATGAAGTAAAATTGAATTGTTTCTCTGACTGTATGGCGTGTTGTCTTGTTGAAATTTTCAAAATCTTTTCAAAATATATTTATACATACCTATTTTAAATATACTTTGCTGAAAATAATTTTTTACATTACTGTCATTTTGTTTCAAGTAACTTCTTAAAACTTTAAAAAATTAATCATCTGAAATCCTCTCTATATATTTTTAGACATTCCTCCTCTGAAAAGAGGTTTAGGTATAAAAAAAGGCCAAATCTGATCCGAGAGTGTTAATTGTATACAATCTACTCGTTCTGTTACACAATGACGAGTGTAATTCACTGAAAGGAACAATTCATCAAAATATGAACAACAATAACAACCTTTGAAAATGTCGAAAAATAAAGCAGAAGAGCAAAGTATGCTCAACAATAATGGGGATTCCGATGACAGGGATAATACTCGCAATAAATCTAAATCATCATCACCTGTAAATCATAATCAGCCACAGGAGCACCGTCAGCAAAGGATGGTAAAATCTGCAAGTCAAGGATCATCCCCGGCGGGGTAAGTGTGTCCACTAATTAATCTTTGTGTCTAAAATTGTAGCCCGTATTTGAGGGAGGAAGTTTTCTTAAATTATAATAATTTTTCAAAAACATATGTCAAGAGCATCCCCGTTAAATGATGTTTTTTTTTTATTAGTTGAGTTTTTATTAACGCAAATATTGTATGTGCGACATTAACCAGTTTCTTTGACATCATCAATCAATAGAAAGTGAAGCATAGTGAAAGGAAAAGTCGTTAGATAAAATAACTTCAAACTCTGTCTGTAATAGTCTAAGAGCCCGAAGTAATTTTTCGGTCTGAGAGATAACCGAACCATATTTGCATTACTGTGTAGCCTGAGTAAAGGGTATATCGAAAATAAAAGTCTGGCAGCAAAACGTGGCAGCCGAAGCGTGTGGCAGCGCGTTGAATATGCATCATTTTCCACAATAGTAATAATAAGTATAACCACTTGATTATAGCCCTAAGCAACAGAGTAGATCAGCTTAATCATGAAAATATGAGTCCATGACGTTTTGCAGGCAGCGAAGTCCTTGCTAGACGCGACTAAAGTAGCTGATTAAACCCATTTTGTAATATTTGACATAACCGAATGTCATTTTCCATAAACATAGAGCACGCCCTCTTGAACATGAAAACATGAGTCCAAGACATTTTACACGCAGCGAAGTCCTTGCCAGACGCGACCAAAGTAGCGGATTAGACCCATTTTGTAATATTTGATATAACCACCCAAATATAACCAAAAGTTATAGCTTCAGCCCCTATTCTTCACTTGAGTTGCACTCATTCTTATTAATTTAACTTTCTTAAAACAATTAACAAATTTAGCTTTACCTTTCATGCAGATAATCTATTTTAAGGTCAAGAAAAAACAGTGAAGCCATGAATTTCTAATCTGATTTTGACGCTCAAGCTAAATTGTGTTAAAGCAGATGCTTCTGAAATCGACGATGACAATAGTACTTTCGACTCATCGGATAAAAGCGAGGCAGAATCTTTGTTTCTTGATTAAATAAAGTTGTCTATATTTATCTAGTTATACTTATTCAATGTTTTGTGCAGTTATATCGATTCTCTGCTGATAGTGGGTTTCGACAATTTTACAGCGTCTGGCAAGGACTTCGCTGCGTGCAAAACGTCTTGGACTTATATTTCTGTGTTCAGCAGAGTCTCCTCTAGACTTATAAAAAAAATTGGGTGGTTATATCAAATATTACAAAATGGGTCTAATCCGCTACTTTGGTCGCGTCTGGCAAGGACTTCGCTGCGTGTAAAATGACTTGGACTCATGTTTTCATGTTCAAGAGGGCGTGCTCTATGTTTATGGAAAATGACATTCGGTTATGTCAAATATTACAAAATGGGTTTAATCAGCTACTTTAGTCGCGTCTGGCAAGGACTTCGCTGCCTGCAAAAAGTCTTGGACTCATATTTTCATGATTAAGCTGATCTACTCTGTTGCTTAGGGCTATAATCAAGTGGTTATACTTATTATTACTATTGTGGAAAATGATGCATATTCAACGCGCTGCCACACGCTTCGGCTGCCACGTTTTGCTGCCAGACTTTTTTTTTCGATATACCCTCTACTCTACTCAGGCTACACAGTAATGCAAATATCGTTCGGTTACCTCTCAGACCGAAAAATTACTTCGGGCTCTTGGTCTATAAGAAATCGTACTGTAAATGAGAAGTAAGGGAGGGTATACGCTTTTTCATCTTCTCCCACAATTAGAGGAAGTGAAACTTGCAGATATTTGCAATTTAAATGAAACTGATTCTCAGATGCATTTCGCTCTTAAAATGTAGGTTAAAGATATTAAAATGAAATCAGGGATGATGTGCATGGTTTTTGTCATTTGTTACTTTGTGATTCTGATTACATTGGTGCGTGTATATCGAACGTCTTTGTATAATAGAGTTTCTGCAACAGATTCCATCGACCACAAATATGACAATTATTGTAAAATAACCTACTCAAAATTGGAATACATACTTTCGAGCTCTTTTACCCCGTGCCGCAATTAGGTATAGCGCGTTAATATTTGCTAAATAAGTAAAAGTTAGGTACTATATTCTCGTTGTTTCGACACAAGACTGGTTATAATGAGAGCCGCAGAAGGTATCTGTAATGTAACTACAAAGGTAGGTAGGTAGTAGTGGCGGTTTTGGTAAAAACCCAAGTGGCACAGAGTGCCGTTTTGTTACCACATACTCATTTGACCTGGTTTAGACCGTCGACTCCTCCCACATAACGGACTTTGCCTACAAGCTGTTGGCACCATAGGATTTATTTATGTGTTGGGCCTGTATAAATCAAAGGGAAGAAATTACGGCACACGCATACTTAGTAAAATCCTATGGCAGTTGCACCTGGCAGTGGTTTATGGCAGTGGGGCTGTGTTCTGAAGGTTTCTTCTTTTTTTCAAGTTACACTTCGTTCACATCACAGTTTAGTTTTAGGAAATATTAAATTGTTCAAACTGTTGATATTAATTAAAATTGGCGATGTAAAGGAATATTCACATGAGAATGAACAAACGAATTGATAATAATATGCGAACAAACAACTTTTGATGCATTTATATAACAAAAAATTGCTCATTTTACTATTGCAAGAGTACCTAGAATAATAATTAATTAAAGCATCAAAATATGGGAAAAACAAGTTTGAAGTTTGAAAAGAGTTTAAACAACGAAATTTCGAACTAAAACTGTTTGCCTCGAAGTAAAACACCCTTGGTGCGAATTTTCACAAGTTTATTCAAAATTCAGACATTAAAACCCGCTCCACAAACTTAATACAAAATTCGTTCGAACTTATGTAAACTTAAATCAAAGATTGTTAAGTAGTAGAAATTGATGTTTGAACTTGGCGAACTGTTGCGACAAATAAAGTGTTCATGTGAATGGACTGTCAAAACATGTGATAATATTCTTTTCACTTAAACCATATTAATTTCGTGAACTATTACATATATATTTTCATGACAGCAAAAAAACAAAATTGGTCCGGAAAAGACTTGCTCCTGGAACTTTGGAATGATGAGCTTCAGAAATTGACAGTCAAAACAAAGTGTCAAAATGAAACTATTTTCGTGATTTATTTTTCACTTTGGTTTATTCACGTGGTTTTCCTTTATTTGTTATTTTGATTTTGTTATTAGACCTGTTTTATTGCACATCTATCTCAGTGAAGTAAAGAAAAGTAGAAAATTTAACACGCAAAATTTCCAATTCCAAACTTTTTGCGGTGAACGAAAACATACTTTGTTTGGAATTGAAAATTTCGTTATTTAAACTCTTTTAAAACTTGTTTTCTTAATACAATTTGATGGATTAATAATTTATTCTGCACTTGGAATAATAAAATGAGCAATTTCTATTTATAAAAACATCAAAAGTATTATAAATGCGTGCAAAGTATTTTTTTTTTCTGATTTCACGCCTTTATTTCAAGTGTGAAATGTCACATTGACCTCGTCGTAAGTTTACCATCTCGGTTTTTTTAACATCTTGTGTGATTTTTCATACAAAATTTGACAGTTCATTTACCACGTTCGTTACGACGTTGCATGAATACCCCTACTTTAGAGATGTGCAATAAAACAGGCCTATTGATGAATAAATGCTGAAAAAGTTAAAGTTTTTCGGAGACAAGAATAAAACACAACCAACTCGCTGAAAAGAAAAAAGACGCGAGCGTTTATTCGAAATCAACTGTAAGACAGAGAAAGCGGTATCACAAGGTAATTGTAAGATAATGTTCTCGTGTTAAACTAAACCACTATTCCAAAAGTTATCCCTTAGTTGGTAGCAATTTTAACAAATTTGCTGGAACGTAAAATAAATCGCCAGCGATTTTTTTTTCATTCTCTTATCCCTACCTCTTTTTTATTCGCGGGTGATTTGTTGTTGCGATGAATTTCTTGTGAATTGAAAAAAGTATTAGTTTTCGAATGAGCGAACGAAATATTTTCAACGATATAGATTATATTTTCGCTCAAAATTAAGTTTAAATTACTCTAACCAGCCGTCTAGCTACTTGCAATATGATTTTATCTAAAATGTAAACAGTACCTAAACTTAGTTCCCAACGTTTCTTAACACATCCCAATAAATGGCCGCTCTTATGTTTTATTTACATTCCCGCCATTAATTTTGACATTTACACGTATTCACAGACAGGGTAATTTTTTCCGGGGAGAATCGGGTAGGTGTACGGAAAGTCGGCGGTCTAGTTCTCTGTGGTTTGTGGTTGTAGGTATGTCGAAGGGTAGATTAGATCCAGCCTGTGGAATTCAAAAAGGTTATGAGTTCTTTGATGCTATTCTTCGCGACTTCCTCGAGGGATGTGAAGAAGGGTTTACCCAGAGCTCGTTGTCTAGTCCTAGCTAGTGCCGGACAAGTGCATAGGTAGTGAATGAGGGTTTCTTTTTCGGTTGCGTCATTACAATTGCGACAGTGTGTATTATGTGGGATGCCTAATCTGACCGCATGGTCCCCTATAGGCCAGTGGCCTGTGGTAATCGCTGTTATTCTGGCTATATCTTTACGTGTTTTACTCAAGAGGTGGGATGTTTTGTCCCTGCTGTAATTTGGCCACATACATCTGGATATGGCGCAATTTGTTAGCCTCCTCCATCTGAGATTGGCTTTCGATAGGTATTCTTCGGAAATTTTTGCCTTGACTGTTCCTATTGGAATTTGGATCGATTCCGCAAGTGAGCCGTGAAGGCTTGAACTTCGCCTGGCCAGCTCGTCAGCCTGTTCGTTTCCATAAACGTTGGTGTGGCCTGGAACCCAGATCAGGGTAATCCGGAACTGATCAAGCGAGGCCAACTCCTCTCGGCATTCTAATACTAATTTTGAGTTTATATTGGCTGAGGCGATGGCCTCGATCGCAGCTTGACTGTCAATGAATATGTCTATCTTTTGCCTCGGAACTATGCCCGTGTGTATTTTGATTAGGCGACAGGCTTCACGGATAGCAAGTATTTCCGCCTGAAACACACTGGCTGTGTCCGGGAGCCTGAAGGATTTTGTGATGCTCAGGGACTCCGAAAATTCTTTTAATATAATTTCTTCTATTTTTAATCTGCAAAAGACAATTCCAAATTCAGAATGCTCTATCAATCTGACTCTGACACAGTGACGCCATATCTGTATTATATTATAAGAGCGACAGTATGAGGCTACTGCGAAGAAGCCATCATTTTGTCAGTTGCAATGGGGTCTCAACATAATAAATATAATCACTGTCAATCCACCATCTGCTGAAAGACTCTTCTGTAGGTGGAATGTAGGAAACAGCATTGGTCTGATGTGACTCCCGAAGTGTTGCCATGAAAATATTTTGACAAATCTGCAATCATGTAGAAAAAAATTTTGATTGCGCATCAAAAAATCAAATTTTGAAAGGTTAGTGGTAGACGCTTTCATTAAAGCCTAATAAAACCAGAAGTGGAACAGTTTTTATGTACAACATTTTAACTCATGGAACGCAAAACCTTTACTTTTCTGTTCTCTTCTATGGAGTTCAAAATCACTAAACAAACCAAATATATGCAGACAAAATCTGCCACCCAGATTTTGGGATTTTAAAAGTCTGCGGCTAGGGTGAAAATCTACAAAATGCTGACAAATCTGCACTTATGGCAACGCTTCCCGAGCGATGTTGGCTCCTCTCGAAACCGCAGTAACGCATTTCATTTTCAAGGATCGGAATGTAAGCTTAAGGGCCAGTTATAGCTATCATTGAAATGATCATTGGAACAAATCAGTGGAATGGTGGTTTAATTTTTTTGACAAGTCGGTTATAGCTATCATTAAAAAATTCCTGTCAGTGGAAGTACCTATCAGTGACATTTCAACAAACAAGTCTAGGTTTTGAGGTTAGAGTTGATCAGTGAAAGCAAAACTGACAGCAGAGAATAGGAAGAGAATTGAACACATCAGTGAAACGATTGGGTTCCAAATTGGAGAAACGAAAATCAGCTGTTCATTGAAATCGATTTCGATCAGTGAAATAATAAAAGTGGATTTAAAGAAAAGTTTTAATCAGAATTAAGTAATTTCTTCTGTAAAAAAATGCCATCCACTATTGTTTGATTAATCGTCTTAAAATCGGAAATCAAAATGTTACCAGGTAACTGTAAAGCCGACGAACTAGCAAGGAACGGCACGAAAATGGAACTCTCTACTGGTAAAGGAGAACCCCATGTGCCAATTGAAACGGTAAGATACAACATCTCCACACTAGCACTGCCAGAGGCTAGTGAGAGATGGCGGGAACTTGACACCTGCAACCATGCAAAACAGACCTGGCCACGAATAAATCGGCGCAGGACAAAGGTCCTGTTAAACGTCAGTAGAACACATATCGGAACTCTTGTCGGAGTAACTAACAGGCCACTGTATACTAGGAAGACATGCCGCAAGGCTTGGAGTTATCGCTAATGACTTCTGTAGCAGTTGCATGGATAAGGAGGAGGAGGAAACTCCGTTCCACCTACTATGTGACTGCTCGGCGCTATCCTCGATTAGAAAGCAGACTCTAGGAGAGTACTTCTTCGGGGAGCTTGCTGATATTGCCGAAACGGATATCAACAAAATACGGAAATTTCTCCAAAATTCGAAATGGTTCCAAGAGTAACGGAAATAACTGACTCTGCATGTGGTATCACAATGGACCTTACTTGGTCTAAGTGAATTACTCCGTATTAACGGATAATTGCCAACTAACGTAACCTAACCTAACTGGGGCCTAAGATGCACAAATTCCGTTCGCTCATTTAATGCTGTGACCATGTTTGTGCATTTATATTTTATCGCTGCCAATTGCTTGAGCAGTATCTTAAGATTACATCTTAAGGTTTTTTTCTACTGCGCCACCTCTCGCGAACGTCTAACAAACATACGAGAGTATGACTGTCATGAAAAAGCTTCTCAATTTAGCCGTTCGTACTCGGCATAAAATTGTAGGTCCCTTCCATTCGTCCCAAAATAACGTAAAATATTTTTTTTTTTTGTGGGAGCTTTCTTCCAACTCTATCATTTAAACTGAAACTAGTCTAGATGAGGAGCCAGCAATCACAACACAAGTGCGCCGCAGACACTCTACATATTTGTAGGAAAGAAGTCAACTGCATTTATTTTCACAACTATGCTTACAAAGTCTATTGAATAAAAAATTGGGATATTCTTCTCAACTTCGGTCACATTAGTTGTGTTTTTATGAAACCTCACCAGCCAGTAGTTGGCAGTAGTTGGCAGTTGAGGCACTGAAACATGTGAAACATGCTAATTAAAACAACAAGAACAACCACTCTTGATTTTCTCCCCAGCCGGAGAGCTGCTGGCTGGCAGCTGGCTAAATTCAATTCACAATGAACAAACGCGCCGATGAAAGCAACAAGTGGCTTAAAATTTCCGTACAATTTGCTTAAATCATATGCGTTCTTATCTCATGCACACAACATTCCAGAGAAAAATGTCAGAATTTATCTAATATTTCAAATGCATAATTTTATACGAAATGCTGGTATGCTTTTAGGCTTATTGCCTAAATTCATTCGGCTGGCTTTATCTTGCTGGCAATTGTGCTGGTAACTGTCTAAATAAACGGCGGGCTGGCGAGGTTTAAAAAAAATATGCCTATTGATTACTCTTTCGATGCTGTTTAAACACAGAAACATAATCTCGCTGGCGGATTCCATCGTTGGTCAAGTTCGATCTTTAAATGAATAATAGAGATGGCCAAGAGATGCTCGTTATTTCGATGGAACTATGCCGGCAATAATCAATAAGCAACTAGGTACCACGCAATATTATCGCTAACAATTATTTTACTTTGGATTACGAAATTGACACATAGCTAGACATTTATGCCTGCTATGTCGGATGACATGATAGCTAAAAATGGCCGCGTTCTATTGACCGCTAGATGACTAGTGGCATGCCAAACTCGATAAAAAAAGAACTGACATTTCAGCATTTGCGCTAGAGCTCTAGCACATTTTGTGAAATATCCTTTTCTGGAAAATGTTTCAATCTAACAGCCCTATTATGGCTATCAAATATCAATTATTTGATACTTGATAAGATCATATCAATTCATTGATAATTTGGTATTATGAGTATCAATTAATAAATTTTACCCCATTGTGAATACTTATCAAAATATCATTGGGAATGGGTTCTGTTTTCACGTTTGACGTTTCTGATTTGTAGTTGGTTGTTGTTTTATGGCTGACGTCTGGTTTTAGTTAATTGGTTTTATTAAACAGTAGCTTTTTTCGCAAATCAAAAGAACGACCAGCACTGTTGATTGTGCAATGTCAATGCTAAAGTGTTGGGAATAACTTTAGCATTGACATTGCACAATCAGCTCAGCTGATAGTTTCCTTATTGAACAAATAATCTTAAAATCGCTGCTAGTCGTAGTATAAGTACATTTGGGATGTCTACCGAAGACATTTCGCTCTAAAGTCATTCCGCGGTACTAATAATCATTTTTAGTGTCCAGGCTAAGTTTTACGAAGTCACAATGGCGAAAATTTCCATATAAAATTATCCATTGTGACCGTCAAAATATTTAAGTTGAAGATTAAAAATGATTATTGGTAAGGCCCATTATATTACAGTGAAGAATTAAATTAAAAAATGTATATTTTCGTTTGATGCGCCCGAATATTTGATACGTATCAACGAAAAATTTGTGGTTGATAGAAAATTTGATGAATATCAAATTTTTTGACAACCGTAATACCAAGATACAAGATTATCGATAAAACTGTTCACAATAGATCTTAAATCTAATACAATTCATCAAAAATGTTGATAGGTTGATAACCGTAATACCGATTCATTCATATTGTTGATACGTATCAATTTTTATCAAATATCGTGTTGATATTAATTGATAACCATAATAGGGCTGTAAAATGAACTGCTAGATTGAAAAAAATAACGAACTGTCAAAGTTAAAGTGAAAGTGCAGAAGTCAAATGTTTCCAATTTGATGTAAAATGGGAATTCAAACTTCTATATAATTAATATACATTGTATTTGTTTATTTAAATTATAGTGTATTAATAAATATGCGGCATGATGGCACAAAATACATTTTTTACTCTCATGAAGATGGAATAATACGAACTCAAATTGGTTCTAATATCACTTTGCCGCTGCCGCTAGATCTCTAGCGCCAACGTTCCTCCATCAGGGATATTATGTGCTAGACGACTAGCGGTCTATGGAACGCGGCCAATTTCTTACAATACTTTTGCTACAATGCTAGTTGCTTTGTTGGCTAAGTGTGAGTGCCTCATATGTCTTCCAAGCTCACGAAACCATATTATCGTCAATATCCAACACACAAAAAGCAAATTGATAAAATGTCACCATAAACCATTAATCATTCAGATTTGTTAGCGCTGACAATTCTGACAATTTACCTACATTTATATTCAACACAATTACTTCTTCTCATTCTCATTCTATTTCCGGCATTGTGTCAATTTGCTGTCAAGTGTTGTGGCACCCTCTTGACAGAGTTTTTAATATTCATACATGAAATGGAATGTATTTTCGACTCGTGGTTTTATGGAACAACTTTTAGCGTGGTTTGAAGTTTTTAGTTAGGCCGTCCTGGTTTTTTTATTTGAAGTGAAATATGTTTTTAAAAGTTCTTTGTGACTGAGACATTAATAGATTAAATAGAAAGTATATATGCTCAAGTGTTACTGTTGACATTTATATATTTTTTTTTATTATAGGAAAGATATGGTATTCATATTTTGACAAGATAGACGCTGGCTTTATTTGTTTTTGAGCCCAAGTAGCTACATTTGACATAAATATTCGACAGAACAACGAGTGCTTTCAATTCCAAAAGTATGCTGGAATTAATTGCCTGTACATTATGTCCTTATACAAAAGCGGGATGTGCGCTTTACTTACAATGAAAGCATAACAAAAAAATATAATCCGAAGAAACGTGCTCTCTGCTTAAATGATAACAAGGAGGCTTTTTGCTATTTGAGTACATGGTATGTTCATTGAATAAGGATATGATATGAAAAAAAGTACTTAAGTGGGTACTAAAGAAGACTGACAAGAGAATATGTATATCAATAAAGTAAAAAAAAAAACTTGAATGCCAAAGTGCAAAAGGGCTGATGTGGAAAAGAAAACTCTAAATAAAACATGTACAGCAATAAAAGCATGGAAGTTTAGAACACGTTCCATGTCCTTCCCTTTTACATGTCAAAAGCAGTATTCGCAATTAAAGCTCCATTGCAAAAGTATGCAACTTTATTCAAATTCGCGAACGGGGTGAAATGTGGAGTACCGAATATGTACTGAACCTACATGATTCAGATCTTCGAGGATTTTTTGTATACATATACATAACATAGTAAGTAATTTTCACTTTGAATGTGAACATTCTGTATCTACTAAAGCTGCATTATTTTCTTTCCGAAAACAACTGTAATTAGGCTACGGAATTGCAACATTACAACACATTAACAATGCATATCCATTAGGGGATTCTGTATTTTTTCTCACACATATTAGATACATAATTTACTACTTCACATTTGAACCCCAAATTCCGAACTACATAATTATCAATTCTGCTCATAATGCCATTAGTTCCAGCATGTTTCATCGAATCGAATGCACTTACGAAAGGACAAACGTAATCAAGCGTAATGGCCACTTATCAATGTCCCATTAAGCCTGTTGGTGGTCATTTAAATGCAATTGACCGCACTACCATTCATTATCCTTTAGAAATGCAAGGGTTACGTGTCGGGTCTGAGAGCCCATTAATAGCAAATACCCGTCAAAGGAGCTAATGTGCGGTGTAGTTTACCTGAATGCGTGTTAGCATTTTAAAATTGAAATGTATAAGCTCAAGATATACACCTATGATAACAAACGAGTTTTCAGACCACAGAAACAATTATTTGAACGCTTTTCGAACTAAAAGTATCTACTATTTCGAAATTTCTAGTCTTTATAGCTCTTATAATAAATGTACAATGTACATAAATACTTACAATTTTTTGTGTATATCCTAGTAAACTGTTTGATGTTTTCTGTGTAGAATAAGAGAGCCAAAAACTGTTAATACTGATCAAACTCAAATACTGTAGCCTTGATCTGTCAACACTTAGTTCGCCAAAATGTGCCGCAAAGCTAAACACATTTACTGAGTTTCTGCATAGTTGTTTAAATTTATTAAATTAATTAGTAGTAGATATTACTCGTTTAAAATGCTTTGTTCGTTTTTTTGTGATAAGGAAGTGTGTATGCATCAATAGGTACACTTCCTTTAAAAATCTGCCACGGAATACCTACATTCTAAGTTTGTTACTAAAAAGGATAGTTCCTCTTTTGAAAAGAAGTAGGTACTAATACTAATACCAACCGAAATTCGTATGCAAGAATACTGGGTCGAAACTGGCCCCTCTAACTTAACGTCTAACGTCAAGACATCAGCGATAGCAGATGCGCTTTCAGTGCTGAAAGTCGACAGTTCACTTTGCGAACTGATTAATCTATACTGCTCAATGGTCGAAAATCAATTCAAAGCTGGGTGTGGAGTCCGCAAGAAGATCTGTTAGTAGAGGCACACCGCAAGGTGGTGTTCTATCCCCCCCTTCTTTGGAATTTGGTGGTCAATGAACTACTCTACAATACTCTTCTAAAAGAACTCCTACAATATGCTTTAAATAAGCTAGCCAGTTGGACGAGTCGTTGTGGTTTAGATGTGAACCCCCACAAAACTGATCAGGAAATATAAAATTCCGACAGTCGACCTCGACCCTCCCTCACTTAATGGTATCAACCTAACTTTCTCTGACATAGCAAACTATCTGGGCCTTATCCTGTATAGGAAACTTAGTTGGAAACTTAACATTCAAGAATGAGTCAAAAAAGCTACAGTAGCACTCTTCTCCTTGAAAAAAGCTGTTGATAATAAATGGGATCTACAACCTCGAATAACCCACTGGCTCTACAAGGCTGTCCACCAGACAATTATCACAAAGGTCTGGTTGACAGCCTCGGAGAAAGCCATAAACCGCGACCATTTAAGCAAGGTGCAGCGCATAGCTTGTATGAGCATAAGCCGTGCACTACGCACAACTACCTCTTCGTCACTAGACATATTGTTTTATCAATTACCACTTGATATATTTAGCAAGCAAATGTCAGCGAGTGCAGCCATTCGCCTTAAAGCTACCTTACAGTAGTCAAGGAAAGACTTTGTCCACGCCTCTATTCTGAAGAACTTCGATATCGCAACCGAAAACACTGACTAGTGACTACTCCACCGCATCTCTAAATTTTGACAAGAACTTTCGGTGCCATGAAATAAAGTCTTATGCAAAAAGGTCCAAAACGTAATTTTGGAGTTTATTGCACTTCTGAAATTGCAAAGATGGAGTTGGTGGATGTGTTTTCTCTGAAAGTCTTAATCTTAATCTCTCCATCCGTCTACCAAATTACTGTAGCATGTTCCAGGCGGATATAATGGTGATTAAAGAAGTCTTATCTTGGCTCAAGAAAAACGTCATATCCGCCAAGGATATCTGCATTTTCGGACAGCCAAGCAGCCATCAAATCCTTGGATTCGATCTCTATAACTTCTTTAGTAGCCCTCGACTGCCGGTCGTCTCTTACTATACGGAGATGGCCGAACAGTTCAACGTTCACCTAATCTGGGTGCAGGGGCAAAGAGACATTCCAGGGAATTGTAAGGTCGATAAACTCGCTAGAATAGGAACAACTCAACCCATTCTGCCGGATAAAGGCACCGTATGGATACCAATCGCTACTTGCAAACAAAAATTTAAGTTGAATGCTATCGAGAGTACAAATCTTAGGTGGACAAGAAGCTTTATAAAGAGCTCAAAATGGTATGGAGATCTTATATGATCCTTGTTCGTGGTATCACAATGGACCTATGCTGGTCTAAGTGTGTTGGCGTTTTCCAGCTGGCAGCCGCTTTCAACCAACCAACCACACTATACTCATTTTGTTAAGAGATACTTAACTGATGTTAACCCGTTTTACTCGACCTCTTCAAGTTTTTCGAAGTTTCCAAAACACCTATTGTTCGGTGCGGATGTGAGGTAAGGCCAAGTCACATAGAGCCTCAAAGTACTGAATTTCTACTGTATTTGGTTTAGTTGTTTGCCCGAAAGCAGTGCCAAGTAGAAATAAACCCATCAGCAGTGTTTTGATTGGATTTGCTTTTACTTTTCGGTTTGTCACAGGAGGGGATTCTGGATTACCTCGCTTGCGATTAGGTTTGTGAATTGATTCCTGTTGCCTCTGTATTGGTAAAAAACGTCCTTTTAGTGGGTGTGTGACCCTTTTTCCCTTTTGTAAGCCGTGAGATTGGTTTGAATCTTCCGTCCTCGTCTTACGTTGAACAGCAGTCGGCAGAGGTTTGCTAGAGGATTCAACTAGTTTGTTTGGTTGAACTTCGGTAGAAAGCGGGCATACTTTAGCGATAGATCGTCTAATTTCCCCTGTAGCTGTTTTAATATCAACTACTCGTGCCAACCTGTCTTTTAAAAGCTCTATAATGCTTTGGAAAGTAACATAAGACTGTGGTATAGCTTTAGATGGCACGACGATGTTGACTATATGCCACCACAATGAGTTCAATCTCCGCGCAGTATTGAAACACTATTTTAACTCTTAATTACAATTAAATATATTTGAACTTTAATAGAGGTTTGGAGGAGCCTTTTGCCCAGCACAATGTATGTAGCCGACCGCACAAGAAAGCACAAACCAGTAAGAATAGACCGTCGACTCCTCCCACATAACGGACTTTGCCTACAAGCTGTCGGCGAGACCAGGATTTTTCATGTATTGGTGCTGTACAAAATCAAAGGGGCGCCATTAACGCACGCATACTTGAAAAATCCTGGTCGCATGGTATTGCATAGAAAAACATTGCCGCCATTAATTTTGACATTTACACGTATTCACAGACAGGGAAATTCTTTCCGGAGGGAATCGGGTAGGTGTACGGGAAGTCGACGGTCTATTCTTACTGGTTTGTGCAAGAAAGATTAAATTAAATAACTTTGTCGTAAACGAAGTAACCGCGCGCGACGACTCAACTAAAAAAAACTCTATCGTCAAAATGGGCGAACCAGGGTTGTGACTTTGACGGTTGCGTTCAGCGCACAAAAAATAATGAATATGGTGCGGCGAGCAATTTTCGCCTATCTCTAATTTCGTTTGAATCGAACAATTCTCGAATTAGATTCCTCTACAAGACCAACTCTGAGCATTTGGATCTGTGTCACTTTTGCAGAGTGCGACATGAAGTAAAATTATTTCGAGACATAAGACAAAATGCAATTTTTCCATAACAAAAACTCGTTTATACCTTTTGAATTAATAAATCGGCTACAGATTGTAATTTCCGAAGTTAAAATTTGAAAATTACATATAAATGTAAACGTAAAGCCTTATGACGCTTTAACTAGGCCTTTACTTTCAAAAGCATCATTATGTAACATTTTTTTTATTTGACATAATGTCGCTGGGCACAATGTCACGGCACCGCAATATTCTTATGTAACTTTAGACCAACACTCGACGCTCCACCAATCCAACACCGATTCATCTTGTTCGTGGCATTGAATATCTCGGAATTCTAAAATTCCAATAAAAATATTTTGTATACGTTTTTAAGACATCGTGGGAACATTTGAATCGCTTGCAAGCGATATGTGTATTGACAAAAGAATGCAAAATATGGCAATCGTTATTTTTCTGGACGAACGCAAGAATAAAAATGTTTTCTTTCATCGCGTTGTCAAGCCGTAACCCAATATGTTTTCTTTCACGATTTATGGGGTTGGGGCTGGTGTGCTGAACGTAGTCGTGGGAAACAGCATCCATGTTTTTATTTGATGGATGCATTTTTCAACTATGTTTACTAAAATTTCTATGCTAATATATTAATAATAATGCTGAATATATTCAAAGATAACGCGACACAGAGGAAGACGAAAACGGACTCATTTTACCCAAACGACATGAAAGATAAGGCCATAAATTTCTAGCGAATTATATTTACTTACTTCTTAGAAAGGCAGGTAATTTATGAAAAAAATGTGATGACACAAATCTTTTCATGAGGAATGACCAATTCAATGTTCAGGGACAAAACAGGGACAAAACATTTCAATTGATCCTTTAACTTTTCACGTACAAACTCGGCCCCCAAATTAAGAAACAAAGTTATTGACATTAAAAGGTAAACACAAAGGACGAAACTTCATTCAACCCTTAGGTATCTAAAAATATAAAGATTTCGTCACATTTTTGTATGTCATCAAGCACGCCTGGAGCTGGATAATGAATGAATTTGGAGCGTTCATCAGAATGTTGGGTGGTGTAGACATCTGCTCTCGTCCATATGCCAATGATGAAAAAGGGACGCCCTTGCACCGAATCATTCGAAATTAATTGGTACACATCGTATGTGATGATGGAATATGGCTGGTGATGTATTGCTTAAATCCTTTAACTTGAAATATGTCGAGCCTGATGACGGCAGAAGATTGATGAAGATAATGTCTACACAGGAGGTATAGGTGCGAAACTTCATAATTGTGGACGACAAATTAATTCGTTCCTAGTTATTTATATTCGTCTATATGTATAAGTATAGATATCTGATGAGATTAACAAATATTTCTATACCCAGATTGACCTGAGTATGAGTACAGTTAGTTACTCAATTCCACTGTGTATTTGTTTTTAATCTACATATATCGTTTTTTTGAATCCTGGCTGCAATTGATTCTTGCATGACGTGTTAAAGGAGTCATTGAACTGGATGGAAGTCCATTGTGACATGACGTTAAATGGCTTTTGCAGTTGGTAGAAAATTGTTTTTTCTATTTAGTTAATGCATGGTTGCCATAGAAATCATTTGAAGAAAGTAGTTATAGAGAATGCAAATCCCGGACTTTTCCGAACAAAATAGGAGCTAAAAAGGAGTACAAGACTAGGAGCAAAATGCGCGTACCTACCTACTATTTGTTACAAAAAAAATTTGTTCCTTGCGGTAGATACTTCCATGTTTTAAGGCCGTGTGTATTGAAAAAAGGTGTTGAAAAAAAGAGTTCACTAAACTCAAATCATAAAATAAAGATATTTCCTTAGTCCTTTGGGCACCCCACAAGACAGGCTGCTAATGCTCATGACCATACAGTACACTTGACAACCGCGAGGACATCATGTTTCCAAAACTCCTTCTGTTTCAGGACAAGCAAACTTTGGAACTCGCTTCCTGGAGATATATTTCCAGAAGACTACAATTTGCAGCAATTTAAATGCAGAACTAACATACATCTGCAAGCATCTCGGGGCGCTGATGAAGCGTTATAGGTTTGCCTTTCCCGGGAGAAGTATTAAAGAAAAAAAAAGTCAGATACTCTCTCTTTTCCAATTCAATTTTATGGGAAAGGGAAGAGATAAGAAAAATCTATTTCTGGGATTTTGGAAATTTTGTTATTGGCGACAAAATATAATTCGTATTTTACAAACAAAAAGATTGTGTTATAAATTACCTGAATTTTGTCATCCACGGATTTTCAGAATATTGGGAAAAGTTTTTCTCATTGAGAGAAACACAATCGTATTTTTTCGGTAAATTTTTAGCGACTTCGAAATATTATTTTAAGGTTTTTAACACAGCAGAAGCCGTTTTACTGCCGGATGAAGAGAAATCGATCTCCTTTTGATTTGGTATAAAAGTGTTATAGGTATTCTATATTCATTGTTAATGATACCAACTCTTGCTGGATAATTTAGTAGAAACATTTTTTTTTAGTTTATTAAAATCTAGTATAATTCAGTATATTAAATGTATATACCTTTTTATTACTTCATTTACTAAGAATCATTTTTTTTATTAATCTAAGTTTGTGGTTAATTTAGAGAACTGCATTGACATTAACTGACTGCGAGGCTCTGTCTGAAAGCATATACTATTGCCCTCAGATTTTTGTGTTTTGCGACGACTGAAAACTGTGGCTCGCCTTTATGACGTGGTATGCTCACACGCCTTCGCATGCAGCTACGTTGTTATCAGTTGTCGATGCAAAAAAAATTACGCCAACGTGTGCGATGTTGATGCTACCGTTAATGCCTTCTTGTGTTCCAAAGACCACAAATGTTTTTCGATGTCCGATTTACCAGCTAAATATTTTTTAATTCCCAATTTAACAAAGCACTTTCTACGTTTTGGTACCATTTTATTGAATCGAATTAAACCTTGGAAAATTGGACGAGAACAAAACGATGACAAAATGCAAAGATTTTCGTTTGACAATCATTGTTGCGAATAGCAACATGAAAGACCACATCAAACAACAAAGTCATCGTCATACGATGCCACCAGACACCGTCTCATGTCAACAATAAAGAACACAATATTATGTTGTAGCTTTGACCCATCAACCCAAAAGCAAAGCTGCAGTTCCGACCCATTGCCATTAACCCAAATCAACACAATATTAAGTTGCAGTTCCGACCCACGGCCACTAACCCAAATTCAATATGACACTAAGTTGCAGACCGAAACCGATCACTACGAGCGCATGTCATAATCAGAACAACGGATCGAGTTGCATCGTGGCCCACTGCCATCACTTTGGGAACCATATGCAGCGCCCAAACAAACAATTAAATAATCAATTTGTCGCCCACTTGACATAATTGTTTCATTTATAAGGGCCAAACATAGAAGGCAGGCGACAGAAGAAGTTAGATACCAGATGGCAAGTTTGTACTCAATAATTGCTATCGTCGGCGCTATTGGCGGCGGCGCATTCATAGTGAATGAAATATGGAAGGCGCTGACATGGTATAAGGTGCTTAATACCATTAAACTATACAACGTATGGGACTGGTGGTGACTGGTGATAAGGAGAAGCTGTATAAAAGGGCGGACGCAGAAACATAGCAGCACAGTCCACTTTTAACCGAAGACGCAGCGGAACAACCTTTAATTAACAGTTGTCTTAAACAATTAAATAGTATAACGTAGTAAACAACATTTGTAGTTTTATTTACTTGTACGAACTCCGCTCAATTCCGTTAAAGCAAGTTGCCGTGGCGCAACAT